>JAZGUH010000088.1:842500-2278244 GCA_037893225.1 Hippasteria phrygiana | reverse complement strand
AACACGCTTGCAGAATGGACCAACACCCCCCCCCCCCCCCCCGCCATCCCCAGTAATAGTTAGTTATACTCTTATATAAAATACATGTAGGCTAAATCACAAACTATTTAACGTGGTGTACCCTGGCAGGCCTGGCTGCGTCCACATATTTTTCAATTCATATTTGTAGTCCATTATCAGTATGCAGAGATTTATACAATAAAGTAGGCCTATTGTCCCCGTTACGTTATACACCACTTTGTGTTCCAACTTCATATGGAAAGACCGGCCCGCATTTTTAAAAGAAGGCAGCCAGTCCGGCAAATCGGATGATATATACACCACCCCCCCCCCCCCCCCCCACCTCGGCCCGTCACCTCCCCACTCGCAGCCCTCCACATTAATCTTGTATCCTTTTACATAAGCTCACAATTGACTTCAAATAACAGGAATTGGACAAAAACCCTCGACTGAGCCTCCACTTAAATAGAAGCATTGCTTTGGGGCAGAATATGAAAGTTAACAAATTATACATTTTTGAGGGTGGAACTCTATAGCATGGACAGTGACTGAAGTGCCACAATGATAAACTTTGTATCCAAAAAATGGGGTAGAAAATACTGAGTAAATGTTGATTTGAATGAGAAACTGGGCAAAATTTGATACAGAACTAAAATTAATACCATATATCACAGTCCTGATAGAGATAATGATTCGTTCTTTTGGAGCAAAAACTGAATCGGTATTCTTTACTTTTCGTTTTTCGACTCTGGTAAGTATGCACTGTAGCTCGAAAGTATAGCAGTGATCGGAGATTTCAAAATCCGTTATCCTATTTTGATTCTATTTCACCGGAGGTTTCTCATCTAGCTCAATCATGCCGAAAAAGTGACGAGTAAGGTGCCGCATGAAAAGCCCTCCCAATGACTGGTAATACGTGTAGTTTGTAGGATTCAGTGACCACTGGGCTTTTCTAAAAGCACTCCAGAGCAGAGCAGGGGCGGATCCAGGATTGTTTGCAATTGACAGCCAACCCCGATGTTTCGCCTGCAAACAAAATTGTGGGAGGGAAGGGGAACACTTTCTCAACGTTGGTGGCGCCATTAACCCGTTTTGTTCACGCAAAATAGGACATTGACAGGGTTTTGCTTTTCTGGTTTGCTACGGTACTTTTGGCGTAGGCCCTTACAAGCAAAACAAATAAATAAAATTGGCATGACCATTATGGGCAGGCTATTATATACCAAGACCACTAAGCCAGTGAATGCAGTTACAATCAGAGACCAAATTGGAGGATGTTCCAGTTCTCTTTAGGCTTCCCCCAAAATGGAAAGCTTAATTGCCGAAGTTGCTTTCGAATATGCTTTCCAAAATCGAAACTGAAATAATGGAATTCAAACCAATTGTTAAGAATCTAGATGTATATCCCACCCACATAATCATACACCAGGGACATTCTTCACCATTTCACAAGGAACCACCTACATAATCAGCTGCGCTGCTAGCCCGACAAATGCATGATCATTACAAATGGGACATCATTAATGATAACAGGCTTTCCGTCATACATTAATGCTAATAATACAGTAACAATCGTGATTTAATCGACCATACACAAATTCCCAAACTTTTGAGGGGTTTATTCTATAGGCGAAAAGCACCTTGAAGAGCACCGTTTACTATACTAAAACTGAACTGCAACAATTGGGGAATAAAACAAATGAAAAGGCAGACTTATTAAAAGAGCAACTTTAGAGTAAGTGATCTACTTACCGTGCTCAAATCAGCCATCCGCAGACTCACCCCGATGTCTGCGATGTGGACACACACGATGAAGCCGGTTGCAATAGGTATAAGGTGTGCACTGGCACATGTATTCAACCGGGATATCGGGATCACATGGTTGCATTTGTTGGCCTTCAAAAATCATATGATGCACGATATGGGGCAGAGCGAACCCCCCCTCTTTTGTGTTGGTCATTGTGTTCCCGGAATCCTCAGGAATTCTTTTCAGAGGTCCAGGGGTTTGATGTGTAGGTAACAATAGTCTGGAGAGTGTATAGGTTATAGGGACAAAAGGGGCGGGTACCCCTCTGCCCCATATCGTGCTGGGTATATCAAAAATATATAAATATACTGAACAGCAAAAGAAACGTCGTGATTTTAAATCGTCGACATAACTTAACCACAAGAGTTGTACATGTATCGTTTTTGTGGAAATATACAGTCTAACATCATTCTGAATCATAACTGTACCTGAAAATCCTATAGGAGGATGGAATGCGACTTGAATGGTTTTCAAAGCATCCGGTATGTAAACGGCCATGGTGGGTGGGTGCAAACACTTCCCGACACAATCGAAGTATCTGTGCATCTCGTGTAGCTATGGGTCTAAAAGGCATCCTGAATTGATGGCTGCCAGTTGTTCTTTAGATACAACAAGCATGCCACGAATTAAATGAAACATGATTTAGGATTTATATTGCATTATTCCGGCTTAAAACAATAAAGTATTATCTTGACAATGATATTCTGTGTCCAGAGACAATTATTTCCCAGATTAAATTTGAGAAAACATTTTTTGAAAATGTTTGTCCAAGCTACTCCGCCCCCTGAGTGGACTCTCATTAACATAAGTGTGTGACGTAGATCGAGGCACATTACCCATTCATCACGGGTATGCATTGTGTATACATTGTACGGCGAAAATTCTTCGTCCAAAATCTAAGCAAAATATAGTGTTTTTCGCCATGCCGACAAGGTGTGTGCTGCTTGGTGCAGCAAAACAACGACGGATGGAGTAAGCCTTCATTTTATTTCCAACTGATGCGAAATATCGGAGAATTTGGACGGCGAAAGGGAAGGTGACAAGAGCGTAGTGGTCCGGCCCCAGCAGCTTCTCAGCGTTATGTAGCGACCATTTTGAGCCGTCGTGTTTCGATACTGGTATTTTCAAATCCTTTGGGATGACCATTAAAAATATGCTCAAGTCCACTGCCATCCCAACAAAGTTCCCAGATGTGAGTAAGATATAGGCGAAAGCAGTTATACTGCCCATTCCCCGAGGAGCCTTCGCTAAAAGGGAGAAAATCAGGGTAAGTTCGATGTTAGTTGTTGTTGCAACTTACGAAATTGCACGTGTAGACCTAGTGTGTATACGGGCCGGGTCCAGACTAATCGAGTCGATCCATGAATTTCGGCGCCTCGGTCTACGTCAAGAACAGCGCCCTCAATTTGAGTCTCAACAATGTCCGAACCATCGAACGTCTGAGGCAGCGATACAACACCACCAACAGTACGGATGACCGTATTCGCAGTGGTCGGCCAGGGTTACAACGCCTCGACGGGATCGGTATATCTTGCGCGCGCCCAACATCTCCAGGACCGATTCACCAGGGCCACGGAAACAGCTCGTCATACCATTGGGGCCCACCGGCGACCCATTAGTGACGACACGGTCTGACGCCGTTTGGCCTCCAACAACATGTCTTGTTGTCGTCCGACTAGATGTCCGATTCTGACAGGTCGTCACCGACGGGAACGTCTGCAATGGGCCATGCAGCGTCAACATTGGCGTCACCGGCAATGGAGAACCATCCTCTTCTCCGACGAAATCCGTTACTGCATTTCCACGGCAGATGGCAGAACTAGGGTCTGGCGAATGAGGGGTGAACGTTACGCAGATGCGTGTGTGATGGAAAGAGGCCCATGGGGCGGACCAAGCATCATGGTTTGGGGAGGTATTGGCCTTCACCAGAAAGTTGGACCTGTGGTCTTTCAGAACACGGTCCAGGTAGAGGTCATGGGTCACGACTGTCCGGTACATCAATCAAGTTGTGAGACCTCACGTTGTGCCGTATTTCGCACGCCACCAGAATCATGTCTTCCAGCATGACAACGCCCGTTCCCACACTACAATAGCAACCAGGAACTTTCTCCCAGCACTTCAACATCAATACCAATGCCTTGGACTGCCCTCAGCCTGGATTTGAACCGCACAGAACACTTGTGGGACGAAATCCAAAGACGACTTAATGTTAACAGAACTGGGTAGCATGTTTGCATCAAATTCAACCCCAAAAGAACTTGCACTTGCGGTTCTGTGTCTACATCCCCATTGAAATTGAAAGTTCTGTGCCCTGATGTGCTTGTTAATGCATGCTTACCCCCAAAAAAATTTGGTTTGAATTGCTGTTACCATGATTTTTCCAATAATGCACTGATTCCACCCACCCCCCCCCCCCCCCACCCCCAGCCCCCAAAAGTGTCCTATTTGCTTTTCGCCTGTAGAATAGACCCCTCAAAAGTTTGGGCAATTTTTGTTATGGTCGATTAAATCACGGTTGTTACTGTATTATTTTGCATTATTGTATGACGGGAAAAGCCTGTTATCATTAATGATGTCCCATTTGTAATGATCATGCATTTGTCGGGCGAGCAGCGCAGCTGATTATGTATAGGTGGGTTCCTTGTGAAATGGTGGAAGAATGTCCCTAGGTGTATGATTATGTGGGTAAGATAAACATCCAGATTCTTAACAATTGGTTTGAATTCTATTATTCAGTTTCGATTTTGGAAACCGATATTCGAAAGCAACTTCGGCAATTAAGCTTTCCATTTTGGGGGAAGCCTAAAGAGAACTGGAACATCCTCCAATTTGGTCTCTGATTGTAACTGCATTCACTGGCTTAGCGGTCTTGGTATATAATAGCCTACCCATAATGGTCATCCATTTGTTACATTACAGCTCAGGAGTGGACCCAGAGGGGGTTTGGGGAGTCGAACCCCCCCCCCCCCCCCCCTGCTCGTTGCCAATTTCTTAATAACGTTTTGCTTGTAAGGGCCTACCCGAAAAGTACCCAGCAAACCAGAAAAGCAAAACCCTGTCAAGGTCCTATTTTGCGTGTTACGGGTAAGAACAAAAACGGGTTAAATGGCGCCACCAACGTTGATAAAGTGTTCCCCTTCCCCTCCCGCTTGTACAATTTTGTTCGCAGGCGAAACATCGGGGTTGGCTGTCAACTGCAAACAATCCTGGATCCGCCCCTGCTCTGGAGTGTTTTTTATAAAAGCCCCAGTGGTCACTGAATCCTACAAACTACACGTATTACCAGTCATTGGGAGGGCTTTTCATGCGGCACCTTACTCGTCACTTTTTTCGGCATGATTGAGCTAGATGAGAACCTCCGGTGAAATAGAATCAAAATAGGATAACCGGATTTTGAATCTCCGATCACTGCTATACTTTCGAGCTACAGTGCATACTTAACAGGGTCATAAAAAGAAAAAGAAAGAATACCGATTAAGTTTTTGCTCCAAAAGAACGAATCATTATCTTTATCAGACCTGTGATATAGGTATTAATGTTAGTTCTGTATCAAATTTTGCCCAGTTTCTCATTCAAATCAACATTTTACTCTCAGTATTTTCTACCCCCATTTTTTGGATACATACAAGTTTATCATTGTGGCACTTCAGTCACTGTCCATGCTATCGAGTTCCACCCTCAAAAATATATAATTTTTAAACTTTCATTTCTGCCCAAACCAATGCTTTTATTTAAGTGGAGTGCTCAGTTAAGGGTTTTTGTCCAATTCATTTTATTTGAAGTCAATTGTGAGCTTATGTAGAAAGGATACAAGATTAATGTGGAGGTCTGCGAGTGGGGAGGTGCCGGGCAGAGGTGGGGGGGGGGGGGGGGGTTTCCGACTTGCAGCCTGGCTGCCTTTTTTGTTTTTAAATGAGGGTCGGTCTTTCCATATGAAGTTGGAACACAAAGTGGTGTAACGTAACGGGGACAATAGGCCTACTTTATTGTACAAATCTCTGCATACTGATAATGGACTACAACATATGAATTGAAAAATGTGTATGGACGCAGCCAGGCCTGCCAGGGTCTACCACGTTAAATAGTTTTATGATTTAGCCTACTTGTATTTTATATAAGAGTTACCCAACTCGAACTTGTATGGTGTGGGGGGTGGGGGTGGGGGGTGTGGGTCCATTCTGCATGCGTGTTGTACATAACCATTCATAAGCAAAACTGTCGCGATATGTGGAAGTACTGGATTAACCTCAAAACAGGTTCTGGATGTAATAACTAACACCGTGTTCCAATTTGGGTGAATGCCCCATGTACAGTTACTATATTTTCGTTAAGCTAAAGATATCACAAAGAATAACTTCAAACTAGCAAGCGACAACGTTGGTAATGATTTGCATACCAGGAGCATCTTAATTTGAAGTCCGTTTCATAACAGTATTTTTCCATGAAGCCAATTTAAAGGAGTTATTCTTAATATTTAAATTGCTTAAAATTCAAAGTACTTCTCGACTTTTAAAAACCTGCATACCTGTAAGTCATGCTAAAAAAGACAATGTACTGCAGCAATAAATTAGTGATATGGAGGTTTTTGGGTTTCGTCTTTATGATATATTCATGTGTTCTCTACGAGTTTGTTCACACACAAACAATTTGAAAAGTAAATTGCCTCTTTGAGGGCCTAATTACTAGCAGCATTGATAAACTCAATAGGAAGATGGGAACAGAAAGATGTAGGCCGTATTAGTAGATGCCTTTCGTTACCAAGCTCTATCTTGGTCACAAACCATTGGATGAGATTCCAACTTCCAGCACTGCTAACCAAGCAAATGTCTTATTTACTTCACTACAAGTCTACTAGAATAAACCCAACCACCATAAGAAATCTGTTGCGGCTCTATTACCCATAAGCTGTTGGTACATCGGAATCTGCGAACACGAAAAAAAAAAAAGGGAATTACTTCAACTTATGAAAAACTATTATTTTTAATGTTTAATGCCATCCGTGACTACTACCTGTATATGACAGATGGTTCTCAAATTCCTTCCGGTATGATGTTGCAAAGGGATGGGTCAGGGGTTTAGAAAATGTGGATTGTTTGACGAAAAATACAAACTTGTTTGGATTTTCAAAACTGTTCGAACATTATTTTGTCTGTTCGAATTTACCTTGAAGAGCACCGTTTACTATACTATACTATGAAAAGGTAGACTTATTAAAAGAGCGACTTTAGAGTAAGTGATCTACTTACTGTGCTCAAATCAGCCGTCCGCAGACTCACCACGATGTCTGCGATGTGGGAAGACACACGCCGATGAAGGCGGTTGCAATCGGTAGAAGGTGGGCACTGGCGCATTATTTCAGCCGGGATATCGGGATCGCATTTGTTGGCCTTCAAAGAAAGGAAAAAGAACTCACAACAGTGGAAGTTGTATGTACGACACCCGCAACACGTGTAAATCTACAAATTTTACAAGGCAAGGCGGGTTAAATACCATAAGCATCAAAATGCGTGTCGACCACTCGACCCCTCCAATTCCGTTATGAAGACATGCATACATTTAAAAAATATACACGAGCTAGCAAATGTTAACACAGAGCCTAATTGAAATATGTTTTTTGGGGAAAAAATAGACTTACGTTTTAATTCCATCCATGGCTGGTTCTTGGAACCCTGAAATAACACGTAGAAAGGACGAGGGTTGAAAGCTTGTATTTAGTTTTGCCAACATCAACAAGGGTTTGAGCACTGGAAGCCAGGATCGTAGTATATAGGAATACATTGGGTTAGTCTCATGTTGGTTCTCGCATTGACCAGTACGATTTCGCTTCAGAACGAGTCAAGCGACGGAAAAGGATGGGCGGAGTTACAGGGCGGGCCCAATTGTTGCTAGCTGATTTTGTGCCCAAAACTCAAATTTGACGAGCGAAGAAAAATGTTGCACATCTGAAACGCATTCCGGATTTGCTGTCTTAGTTTGTGGCCCCCCCCCCCCCCCCCCCCCCCCGTTCCTGTAAACCCTGGATCCGCCCATGCATTAGGCAGATCTAAATTTTGGCACTTGCAATCCCTGTACTAGAGGATAGTTTTGCTCAAGACCACACTAAACATTCATTTCAACCGCAATCGAATTTCATTTCTGCATCTTTACAGGATGCCTAAGCACAGTGTTAAATCTTTGCTGAAAATTGATATAGGGCCTTTTTCACTATGCAATTTAGCCCCAATCCGACTCCAAATACGGACCCCATGCTCAAACACGAGTAACCTCCAACAGAAATAAGCGACTGATGAGAAATAGCAGTGATACAAAATGAACGTGTTTACAGTTAGTAAACAGAAACTCGCCTTCATAGGTTGGTGCAGAGAGAACACAGCCCAAGCACAACAGGAGAACCAAACAGGTATAAGCCTTCATCTTGACTAGAGAACATACAAAAATGCGGATGTAGTAAAAGCGGATGTAGGAATGAGATGTATTCATGTCATTACACAGGATTTACTCGACCAAATAAACTCAAATTGGCACCACTCGTGAATACGCGAGCTTAGGGGGGGGGGGGGGGGGGGTGGGGGGGGTGGCAAATCTCCTTATACTTGAGAAACTGACGTTTGACACCAAGTGACATATGGTTTAGAGATTCAACATGAATATCATGGACGGCGATGGTTCGGCTATTGCAGTGTTCCACCCCCCCCCCCCCCGAATAATTCCCCCCCTTGACATATACATTGCATGGGTCCGGTCCCCGCACCCCCCACCCCCCCCTCGACACCTGAAAATCGCCGCCGCTGCATATGGTGTTCAATTTTTACAATGTAAATCCTCATGACTGAAGTTTGTTTAATCATTTCCTTTCACTCATTCCTTTATTCGACACTTAAATAAAGTGCATCTCTATAGACCATCCTCCACACAAAATTGCACGCTGTAGCTAACAGTACGAGGAGGTACACGCGCCAAAATTAGTCGACACTTCCAAGCCAATCATTTCGAACCACTCCATCTAATTGCAAATAATTTACACATCGATTTTGTTTTAACCTCGGAGGTTTGGTAGGAAGCTCATACAATTTGAACCGTATACCAGACTAGGAAACGAGTATGTTCCACCTTACAGCCATCAGCAAGATGTTACATGTATTCAATAAGACCCCTTGTGCATTAGATGAAGGATAGCGTCCTTCAGATTATATAGTTTCCACCCACGTTAGCGTTTCTCTTTATTCACGGTGATTAAGAAGACACGAGTGTCAATTGTGGCCGGCCTATCCGCCATCAAAGCTGGAAAACACGACGGAAAGTCAAGACGCTTAAACATGGAAACTATACCGGTATACTTACATGGGATTGGTTTCGTTGTTCTTGACGAAATTTAGGTTTGCTCGTTGGCGCACGGTGGGAATAATATGTTTGAAACGAGCAGACGACAGGTTTTATACATTTCAGAGATGAAAAGAGGCGTGGTAGAATTTGCAACCAGCGTCTACCAGCGACCAATGACGCATGATAAATAATCTGCAGACGTTTCTGATTGGCTGAATAAACCAAAGACTTTGTTATGTTATCACAAAACACAAGGCCAATAAGCATTGCGAGGTTTGTAGAAAATCCACTCAGAATGTCATTATGTAATAATATTGTTGCAGGCGTACAACACCCAGAAATTCTTTGCGTGCATTGGTACATACCTCTGTTTAATTACAAATGATTATAAGATTAAATTAGCGAGGTGCCGTATACAATGAGAGTAGATCAATAAAGTATGAGGACACCTGTACAACTGTAGAAAACAAGTAAACAATACGACCAATGACGTGACTGGGGTGAAACTTCTTGGGGCAGCTGGGGTGCACACATTTTTTTCCAAGGGGGAACTGAAAGTAAATGAACTGCGGCTTGTATAATTGTTTGTTCATTTCAAAATTTCAATTGGTGGGGGAAACCCGGGGGCACGAACGTGTCCCCGTAGTTACGCCACTGAATGCGATCCAAAAATACTTTTACCCCGCACCAAACCATTTCCCTGAGCTCGGCTACGGAATTTAGTCGTTAGGCTAAAAGCAAAGACAGCAGCAAAGAAAGGGAAAACGACGTAAAGAAAAGCGGGGTTCTAAAAAATTGATTTCCTGTACGTATTGCCGATTAGAAAATGCTCACTGTATTCATTGTAAAAAGCTTGTTCTATGGGTTTCTGTTACAAATGGGGTTTTGCATTATTGTGGTAGACCCGTGATCGCTTTGCGGCACGTGAGGAATTTGAGCTACCTCGGCCCTGCAGTACACAAACTGTCTTTTATTGGTACAATGCATATTTGGCAGTAATCGTCATCCCATGTATTGTCGTTGGGACTAGACAAGCATATTCAACTCAGCCAATCAGAAATGTCTGCAGATCCTTTTATACGCCATTGGTCGTGGTAGACACTGGTCGCAAATTCTGCCACGCCTCTTTTCATCTCGGAAATGTATAAAACCTGCAGTCGTCTGTTCCCATCAAACTTATTATTCCGACCGTGCGCCAACTGACAAACCTATAGTTTTCGTCAAGAATAACCAAGTTTTCCGGTATAGTGCAGTCCTTGCATATCAACTGCTCTACAAGCCTTGAGCTACAACCACGGTAGATCCGAACTACCACCCATTAACCATGCAGAGAGAACGTAGTGTGCTCTTGTACCTGGACAGCAGGGCAACCTATGCCGAGGTGTGCAAATTGATGGAAGGGAACTTTCGGCAAGAGATTACGTGCCTCCAGCAACTAACTGATAAGAAGTGGTGTGCCACTGTGAAAAGCGTCGAGGGGCGGGACCGGCTTCTCTCCAGCCACCTGAAGATCGGGGCAACCAACGTGGTCACGACGGAAGCAGCGGGGAGACCAACTACGTATGTGACGGTGCTCTACGCGCCATTCGAGATGCCCGATGCCCCAATTACGACGGCTCTTTCCAATTACGGGAAAGTACTTGGTGTACGACGAGGCCACTGGCAGATGCGTCCCGACTGGGAGAATGGCAACCGTCATATAAGAATGGAACTTAACAAGGCGATTCCGTCGTACATCCGGGTTGGATCCTACCAACTGGTAGTCAAATACAACGGCCAGATCGAAACGTGCCGCCGCTGCGGGGCCCCTGGGCACAAGGCTGCGAACTGTATCCAGCTGACCTGCTACAACTGCGGGGAACAGGGACACATTAGCAGGGATTGTAAGCATCCCGTCAAGTGCAGGGTCTGCAGTGCCACGGACCATATCACCACGGATTGTCCGAAATCGTTTGCGAACAGAGCTCGCGGCACCCGTTTGGGCGAGACATCAGAGGAGGACATTTTCACGGATGACCTCCCTCCCCCAGTCACGCCGGGGCACCGTGCCTTTTCCCCCACCACCATAGGGGAAACTAGTGGGTCAGACAACCCCAAGCCTACTACTGTACCCAAGCCAGCCAGACAGACTCAACGAAAACTCCCCAAGCAACCTGCACCACCCGTGGACACTGACGGTAGCGATCCCAAGGATCGCACCCGTTCGTGGGTAAGCATGTGCGATTCGGAGAAGACGGTTACCAGCAGCACCGATGACGAGGTCCCAGTCGACTCGAGCGATGGATCCGGGAATTCTACGATCTCCATGGCTTCATCAAAGCGACAGTTGTCATCGTCTTCCCCGCATGAGACCCCTACAGTGGATGGCTTCACCACCTACACAAGCAAAAAGAAACGTAAGGCAAGGAAACCAAGGGACACTAAATAATATGAACACTTATATTTTCTTAATGTCTACCCTTTTTGTGGTTGCTTCTTTGAATGTTAATGGTTTGAGAAATTCTGACAAACGCCACCGCATTTTCGAGGCCTGCAATGAGCACAAAATTGACGTCTTGCTCTTGCAGGAAACCCACGCCTCCGGCTATGAAGAAGCTCGGGCGTGGTCTCGGGAATTCGGTGGAGTTGGGTTCTGGTCCTTTGGTAGTAGAACTAGCTGCGGCACGGCCATCTTGCTTTCCAAACGCCACACGTGGGAACCAGCCGATTGTTTACGGGACAACGCGGGCCGATTAATATCGCTGTCTGTTCACATTCCGGGTTCAAAAACCACAGTACGTATTGTTAATGTTTACGGTCCTAATATAGCTGGCGATAGACAGCGCTTTTTCCGCGAACAATTATCGTCTCATTGCCGTGGTATGCGTCATGTAATTCTGGGGGGCGATTTCAATTGCACAGAAAATCTTCTTTTAGACAATAAAAAGGGCATTCAGGCTGTCAATAGCTTGACTGCGGGGGTTAACGAACTATTACAAACAGTGAGAGTTTTCGGTCTGGAAGATGTCTGGCGAGCGCAAAATCCTCAAACCAAAAGATTTACCTGGCATGATGCATCGAACACTAAGGCCACGCGCATAGACAGAATCTACATGTCCCGTGAACTATCGGTGGGTTCTGTGCATGCAATTACCGCTTTTCCCTTTTCCGATCACGACCTGGTAACTTGTAAGATGACGAATCAGGTATCTAAAACGGGGAAAGGGTTTTGGAGATGTAACCTCTCACTCTTACCTGACGAAAACTTTCAGGACATCATAACCAATGTTTGGTCCCTCTGGAAAAACGAGAAACCAAATTTCGCAAATTTAAGTGACTGGTGGGACCAGGGGAAAATTAAACTCAAAAGAGTGGTAATTGCATTTTCTGCCGACCAGGCTCGACGGCGTAATGCTGAACGTAGGGAGCTTTTAAGGGATCTCGATTTCCTCCAAAAGAAAGTGGATGGTGGAGACCATACATGCGTGGAGCGTTTAACCCAGACCCAAAACAAACTCAAGGAAATGGACAGTGCCAAAAACAATAATCGTGTTCGCTTTTCTGGTAGTCCAAAGGTTTCCGGGGAAACTTTTTCTCAGGGTCCTATTTTGAACGACCCGGATGCTAAACGCATACATGGTCTACTCGGCCGGGATGGTAATTGTGTTTCAGACCCCGAAGAAATGAAGAGAATTTGCCATGATTTTTATTCCAATTTATACACAGCCGTCCCGGTTGAACAACCAGAGATCGATTTCCTTTTGAGCTCCGTGGACAGGTTGTTGGATCCGGAAGAGCAATCTTTGCTCGAAGGACCTATCACCCTGTCCGAAGTGAGAGGGGCACTGTCCGATATGGCGGCGGGAAAGTCTCCAGGTTTGGACGGCTTCCCCGCCGAATTTTACCGCACGTTCTTTAACGATATGGGCCAAGATATATGCGATGTGCTAAACCACGTTTTCAATGAAAATCACCTCACGGGTAGCCAGAGCGATGGCCTGATAACACTCCTTTTTAAGAACGGAGGGGAGAGGGAAAATCTTGCAAATTGGCGGCCCATATCGTTATTGAACGTAGACTACAAAATCCTCTCGAAAATTCTGGCCACTAGAATGCGGAAAGTGCTTGATAAAGTAATTCACTTAGACCAGACCTGTTCAGTGGCTGGGAGAAAAATATCGGACAATGCCCACCTCCTACGAAATGTTCAGGATTACGTCGATCGAAAAAACATGGGTGCTATGTTTGTATCGCTCGACCAACAAAAGGCTTTTGACAGGGTCAGTTGGCTGTATTTGAGACAAGTACTAGAACGTTTTGGCTTCGGACCAAACTTTAGAAAATGGGTTGAAATTTTATATACAGACATTAACAGCTCGGTTTTGTGTAACGGGCATATTTCCGAACCCTTTTCACTCACGCAGGGTTGCCCTTTGTCTCCTTTGCTTTACGTTCTCGCCTTCGAGCCCCTAGCGTGTGTGATTAGGGCTGACCCCAAAATTCACTGGGTTAGATTACCTGGTGGGTCCGAAGCCAAGGTGTCCATGTATGCCGATGATGCTACACTGATTCTCTCCGACGATCAGTCTTTAATTAGAAGCCTCAAGTTGGTCGAGAGGTATGAACGGGCATCAGGAGCCAAATTAAATCGGCAGAAAACGTGTGGCCTCTATCTTGGAAAATGGAAATCTCAACGTTCCGGCCCGGTTGACATAAATTGGGGTAATTCGGTCAAAGTTGCTGGTTATTATTTTGGTTACAATGACTCTTGTAGGAAGATATGGAAAGAGAAACTTGATGAAATTTACCAAACACTTGCAAAATGGAAGAGCGTCGACATTAGTATGAAAGGCCGAGCCTATGTCGTCAATACATACGTTCTTTCCAAGCTTTGGTATACAGCAGCAGTCGTCCCTCCCCCACGGGAAATCATTAAAGAGATCGAAAGCATTATTTTTCAATTCATCTGGGGGGTAAAGGCTGAATATGTCAACCGGCCAACCATGCACATTCCCCCTTCTCAAGGAGGAATGGGCGTGGTGGACATCAACATCAGGGTGGCTGCTATGCAGTGCGTTCACGTCAGCAACATTGTCTCCACGGAAGTGGCAAAATGGAAGGATTTGGCGCGTTACTGGTGTGGCCTGTCGCTACGCAACGTAGCCCCCGATTTAGCGCGGCCCAACAGGCTGCACTGTGACGTGCCTTCTGCATTTTACCAGACGATTTTGTCCATTTTTCGAAAACATCGAGACAATGTTGCTGACTGGAGTAAAAACTCATCCAATGCGTACTACGCAGCTATATTAAGCGCCAAAGGATCAAAACCAAAGGTACAAAGAGATGACCCAGGCAAAGACTGGGCTACTATTTGGAAACGGACATTGTGCACTAGACAAACAAACAAGCAATTTACGTTGAATTTCAAAATAGTGCACAATGTCCTGCCCACCGGCAACCGACTTCGTAAGTTTACAAACGACAAAGGCTCATGTCCACACTGCACTTGTCTGGAGACCAGACATCACCTGTTCACCGAGTGCAGTGTGGTGCAACCGGTGGGTGAGTGGCTCATCGACCGCCTGGTTCGTCTCTATTCAAACCTTAATGTGGTTCTCAGCGTGAATTTTCTCCTGTTTTCGTTATTTAATATTTCCGGTACAAAAAACGAACAAACAATCTGTCATCATCTTAACAAGTACCGTCTGGTAATCTGGTTGGCAAGGAATAGGGCCCGGTTCAACAAAGTACCCACAAGTACGAATACCCTCTTGAGACAAACTAAGACTGCAAATCCGGAATGCGTTTAAGATGTGCAACATTTTTCGTCGCTCGTCAAATTTGGGTTTGGGGCACAAAATCGGCTAGCAACAATGGGAGCACCCTTGTAACTCCGCCCATCATTTTCTCGCTTGACTCGTTCTGAAGCGAAATCGTACTGGTCAATGCGAGAACCAACATGAGACTGACCAATTTCATTCCTATATACTACGATCCGGGCTTCCGGTGCTCAATGTTTATCACTATGAACATCTAACAAAAGAAAACCCACGCAGTCCTTTGTTACAAAGGACTGCGTGGGTTTTCTTTTGTTAGATGTTCATAGTGTATGTTGCTTCTTGTTGGTGTTGGCATACTGAATACAACCTTTCAACCCTCGTCCTTTCTACCGTTTATTTCAGGTCCCAAGAACCAGCCATGGATAGAATTAAAACGTAAGTCTCCCCCCCCCCCCAAATAGGCTCTGTGTTAACATTTGCTAGCTCGTGTGTATTTTTAAATACGGAATTGAAGGGTTTGAGTGGTCGACACGCATTTTGATGCTTTACATGTGTGCGGTTATCGTACATACAACTTCCACCGTTGTGCGTTCTTTTCCTTTCTTTTGAAGGCCAACAAATGCAACCATGCGATCCCGATATTCCGGCTGAAATAATGCGCCAGTGCCCACCTTATACCTATTGCAACCGGCTTCATCGCGTGTGTCTTCCCACATCGCAGACATCGTGGTGAGTCTGTGGACCGCTGATTTGAGCACGGTAAGTAGATCACTTACTCTAAAGTTGCTCTTTTAATAAGTCTGCCTTTTCATTTGTTTTGTTCCCCAATGGTTGCAGTTCAGTTTTAGTATAGTAAACGGTGCTCTTCAATGTAAATTCGAACAGACAAAATAATGTTCGAACAGTTTGAAAATCCAAACAAGTTTGTATTTTCGTCTAACAATCCACATTTTCTAAACCCCTGACCCATCCCTTCCAACATTCATACCGGAAGTAATTTGAGAACCATCGGTCATATACAGTTAGTAGTAACGAGTCACGTATGACATTAAACATTAAAAATAAATTAAGTAATTAAAGTAATTCCCGTTTTTTCCTGTTCGCAGATTCCGATGTACCAACAGCTTATGGGAAATAGAGCCGCAACAGATTTCTTATGGTGGTTGGGTTTATTCTAGTAGACTTGTAGTGAAGTAAATAAGACATTTGCTTGGTTAGCAGTGCCACATTTCTGGAAGTTGGAATCTCATCCAATGGTTTGTGACCAAGATAGAGCTTGGTAACGAAAGGCACTAATAGGGCCTACATCTTTCTGTTCCCATCTTCTAATTGAGTTTATCAATGCTGCCAGTAATTAGGCCCTCAAAGAGGCAATTTACTTTTCAATTTTATTTTGACAAACACGTAGAGAACACATGAATATATCATAAAGACGAATCCCAAAAACCTCCCAGTCACTATTATTGTTGCAGTACATTGTCTCCAATTGCCAGCATGACTTACCGGTATGCGGTTTTTAAAAATCGCAGTACTTTGAATTTTAAGCAATTTAAATCTGTTAAGAATAACTCCTTAAATTGGCTTCATGGAAAAATACTGTTATGAAACGGATTTCAAATAAAATGCTCCTGGTTGCAAATCATTACCAACGTTGTCGCCTGCTAGTTTGAAGTTCTTATTTGCGATATCTTTGGCTTAACGAAAATATAGTAACTGTACATGGGTCATTGCACCAAGTTGGAACACGGTGTTAGTTATAACATCGAGAACCTGTTGTGAGGTAAATCCAATACTTCCACATATCACGACAGTTTTGCTATGAATGGTTATGTACAACACGCATGCAGAATGGACCCCCCCCCCCCCCCCCCTCCATACAAGTTTGAGTTGGTTACTCGTATATAAAATACAAGTAGGCTAAATCATAAAAGCATAAACTATTTAACGTGGTGTACCCTGGCAGGCCTGGCTGCGTCCATACACATTTTTTAATTCATATGTTGTAGTCCATTAGCAGTGTGCAGAGATTTATACAATAAAGTAAGTAGGTCTATTGTCCCCGTTATGTTACACCACTTTGTGTTCCAACTTCATATGGAAAGACCGGCCCGCATTTAAAAAAAGAAAAGAAAAAGGCAGCCGGTCTGCAAATCGTATACGGCCCGTCACCTCCCTACTCGCAGACCTCCACATTAATCTCGTATCCTTTCTACATAAGCTCACAATTGACTTCAAATAAAACAAAATTGGACAAAAACCCTAAACTGAGCAGTCCACTTGAATAAAAGCATTGCTTTGGGGCAGAAATGAAAGTTAAAAATATGTTTTTATGATGTTATTTCGAATTTTGTAAACTAGTGACAAATCTACCTAACCACGAAGTTTCATGACGATTAGACATGGTCTACCCTTATATGTCTTTCAAGAAATCATGCCTTTGATGACGTCATTATGACCTCAGAAATTTTTCGCATTTATATAAAAGAATGTACGAGCTAACAAAGCTATTACAAAAAGAATTTTGAATTTAACATATGTTCTGTTGATGAGATATGGTTTTAAGAATCTTTAATGTTAAAACTTTGAAATTACTATAAAAATCATATGATGACGTCATTATGACGTCACCTCAATTTTTATTTATAACGTACTTGTCTAGCAACATACCAGGTTTGAATGCAATTGGACTTACGGTTCTCTTGATATGGGCCTTGAAAAATGCGCCTTTAAGATGACATCACGTGACACATAATGACGTCATCATGATGTCACTTTTCGGCACACAATTTCAGATTAGGGTCTATGTTTGTATTAAGTTTGAATAAGATCTGATGTTGTTTAGTGACTAAAGTGCCGTAGACAAAATTCGTGTTTAAGAAGAAACCAAAAAAGTGGGTATTGTGTAGTTTAGGATTTGTGTATTAATTGTGTTCATGTTAGCTCCTGGAGTATTTGATTATTCCAAAAGCCTTTTTTGTCACTAAAGTAGACTTCTCTGAATTCCAATGACACGTGCTTTTGTGATTTGGAAAGGTTTTTTAAGGCGGAAAATATGATTTTCCACCCGTTGTGTCATGTTTTGGCTCGGTCAATTTCGAACCAGCTCCTACTCTCCCACCAGTTATATATCCGTGTGAAGCTGGGTATTGTGCAATCATGTGTTTTTGACCTCTGAGCTAACGATTTCATTCAAAAAAAAACCTGGAGATGTTCTTGGACGTGGCCCTTTGTTCTGAATGTGGCAAAACGAACAATTTTCAAGTAGATTGTGTTCATGCCTGGGCGAAAGTGTACTAAACTACACAATCGCGCGAACAGAACAAAAACCAAGGCTTTGCTGCTGTAGCGGAAAAGCCGAAAATTTTGCGTCTGTTGTAAACATACACATGGCTTTTCCGTTTTCATTTTTTCTTTAACATAAATTATCAGAAGGTCTATGTCTTTGCTATGTTTAAGATCTGAGATTATTTTATGATTCACATTTCGTACTCCATACTTGACCTTTAAGTTCATGTTACATGACACGTGATGACGTCATCATGACGTCACGTTTCGGCATACATTTTCAGCTTAGGGTCTCTGTTTGTGTTAAGCCTGATTAAGATCTGATGTTGTTTAGTGACCAAAGTGTCCCGTACAAAATTCGTGTACAAAGTCTATGGGATTTGGGATAGAACTAAAATAATCATAGAAAATCAGCCGATGACGTCATCATGACGTCACCTCGGATTTAACATGCTAGTAGCACTATCTACCTACACACTAATTTTTATGACGATCGTCCCTACCCTTATATGTGTTTCAAAAAAGCATATTTTTGATGACGTCATGATGACGTCACACATTTTTCACATTTATGTGAAAGAATATAGGAGCTAACAAAGCTATTACAAAAAGAATTTTGAATTTAGCATGTTCTGTTGATGAGATATGGCTTTAAGAAACTTTGAAGTTCAAAAACTTTAATATTACTGTAAAATCGTATGATGACGTCATCATGACGTCACCTCAATTTTCATCTATAACACGAGCTACCATACCAACATACCTCGTTTGAAGGCAATCGGATATACCGTTCTCTAGATATGGGCCCTTGAAAAATGCACCTTTAAGATGACGTCACAACACACGTGATGACGTCATCATGACATCACGTTTCGGCATACATTTTCAGCTTAGGGTCTCTGTTTGTGTTAAGCCTGATTAAGATCTGATGTTGTTTAGTGACCAGTGTCCCGTACAAAATTCGTGTACCAAGTCTATGGGATTTGGGATAGAACTAAAATAATAATAGAAAATCAGCCGATGACGTCATCATGACGTCACCTCGGATTTAACATGCTAGTATCACTATCTACCTGCACACTAATTTTTATGACGATTGTCCCTACCCTTATATGTGTTTCAAAAAAGCATATTTTTGATGACGTCATGATGACGTCACACATTTTTCACATTTATGTGAAAGAATATAGGAGCTAACAAAGCTATTACAAAAAGAATTTTGAATTTAGCATGTTCTGTTGATGAGATATGGCTTTAAGAAACTTTGAAGTTCAAAAACTTTAATATTACTGTAAAATCGTATGATGACGTCATCATGACGTCACCTCAATTTTCATCTATAACACGAGCTACCATACCAACATACCTCGTTTGAAGGCAATCGGATATACCGTTCTCTAGATATGGGCCCTTGAAAAATGCACCTTTAAGATGACGTCACAACACACGTGATGACGTCATCATGACATCACGTTTCGGCATACATTTTCAGCTTAGGGTCTCTGTTTGTGTTAAGCCTGATTAAGATCTGATGTTGTTTAGTGACCAAAGTGTCCCGTACAAAATTCGTGTACCAAGTCTATGGGATTTGGGATAGAACTAAAATAATAATAGAAAATCAGCCGATGACGTCATCATGACGTCACCTCGGATTTAACATGCTAGTATCACTATCTACCTGCACACTAATTTTTATGACGATTGTCCCTACCCTTATATGTGTTTCAAAAAAGCATATTTTTGATGACGTCATGATGACGTCACACATTTTTCACATTTATGTGAAAGAATATAGGAGCTAACAAAGCTATTACAAAAAGAATTTTGAATTTAGCGTGTTCTGTTGATGAGATATGGCTTTAGGAAACTTTGAAGTTCAAAAACTTTAATATTACTATAAAACTGTATGATGACGTCATCATGACGTCACCTCAATTTTTATCTATAACACGAGCTACCATACCAACATACCTGGTTTGAAGGCAATCGGACCTACCGTTCCCTAGATATGGGCCCTTGAAAAATGCACCTTTAAGATGACGTCACATGACACGTGATGACGTCATCATGACGTCACGTTTCGGCATACATTTTCAGCTTAGGGTCTCTGTTTGTGTTAAGCCTGATTAAGATCTGATGTTGCTTAGTGACCAAAGTATCCCGTACAAAATTCGTGTACAAAGTCTATGGGATTTGGGATAGAACTAAAATAATCATAGAAAATCAGCCGATGACGTCATCATGACGTCACCTCGGATTTAACATGCTAGTAGCACTATCTACCTGCACACTAATTTTGATAACGATCGTCCCTACCCTTATATGTGTTTCAAAAAAGCATATTTTTGATGACGTCATGATGACGTCACACATTTTTCACATTTATGTGAAAGAATATAGGAGCTAACAAAGCTATTACAAAAAGAATTTTGAATTTAGCATGTTCTGTTGATGAGATATGGCTTTAAGAAACTTTGAAGTTGAAAAACTTTAATATTACTGTAAAATCGTATGATGACGTCATCATGACGTCACCTCAATTTTCATCTATAACACGATCTACCATACCAACATACCTGGTTTTAAGGCAATCGGACCTACCGTTCTCTAGATATGGGCCCTTCCAAAATGCACCTTTAAGATGACGTCACATGACACGTGATGACGTCATCATGACGTCACGTTTTGGCATACATTTTCAGCTTAGGGTCCCTGTTTGTGTTAAGTTTGATTAAGATCTGATGTTGTTTAGTGACCAAAGTGTCCCGTACAAAATTCGTGTACCAAGTCTATGGGATTTGGGATAGAACTAAAATAATCATAGAAAATCAGCCGATGACGTCATCATGACGTCACCTCGGATTTAACATGCTAGTATCACTATCTACCTGCACACTAATTTTTATGACGATTGTCCCTACCCTTATATGTGTTTCAAAAAAGCATATTTTTGATGACGTCATGATGACGTCACACATTTTTCACATTTATGTGAAAGAATATAGGAGCTAACAAAGCTATTACAAAAAGAATTTTGAATTTAGCATGTTCTGTTGATGAGATATGGCTTTAAGAAACTTTGAAGTTCAAAAACTTTAATATTACTGTAAAATCGTATGATGACGTCATCATGACGTCACCTCAATTTTCATCTATAACACGAGCTACCATACCAACATACCTCGTTTGAAGGCAATCGGATATACCGTTCTCTAGATATGGGCCCTTGAAAAATGCACCTTTAAGATGACGTCACAACACACGTGATGACGTCATCATGACATCACGTTTCGGCATACATTTTCAGCTTAGGGTCTCTGTTTGTGTTAAGCCTGATTAAGATCTGATGTTGTTTAGTGACCAAAGTGTCCCGTACAAAATTCGTGTACCAAGTCTATGGGATTTGGGATAGAACTAAAATAATAATAGAAAATCAGCCGATGACGTCATCATGACGTCACCTCGGATTTAACATGCTAGTATCACTATCTACCTGCACACTAATTTTTATGACGATTGTCCCTACCCTTATATGTGTTTCAAAAAAGCATATTTTTGATGACGTCATGATGACGTCACACATTTTTCACATTTATGTGAAAGAATATAGGAGCTAACAAAGCTATTACAAAAAGAATTTTGAATTTAGCGTGTTCTGTTGATGAGATATGGCTTTAGGAAACTTTGAAGTTCAAAAACTTTAATATTACTATAAAACTGTATGATGACGTCATCATGACGTCACCTCAATTTTTATCTATAACACGAGCTACCATACCAACATACCTGGTTTGAAGGCAATCGGACCTACCGTTCCCTAGATATGGGCCCTTGAAAAATGCACCTTTAAGATGACGTCACATGACACGTGATGACGTCATCATGACGTCACGTTTCGGCATACATTTTCAGCTTAGGGTCTCTGTTTGTGTTAAGCCTGATTAAGATCTGATGTTGCTTAGTGACCAAAGTATCCCGTACAAAATTCGTGTACAAAGTCTATGGGATTTGGGATAGAACTAAAATAATCATAGAAAATCAGCCGATGACGTCATCATGACGTCACCTCGGATTTAACATGCTAGTAGCACTATCTACCTGCACACTAATTTTGATAACGATCGTCCCTACCCTTATATGTGTTTCAAAAAAGCATATTTTTGATGACGTCATGATGACGTCACACATTTTTCACATTTATGTGAAAGAATATAGGAGCTAACAAAGCTATTACAAAAAGAATTTTGAATTTAGCATGTTCTGTTGATGAGATATGGCTTTAAGAAACTTTGAAGTTGAAAAACTTTAATATTACTGTAAAATCGTATGATGACGTCATCATGACGTCACCTCAATTTTCATCTATAACACGATCTACCATACCAACATACCTGGTTTTAAGGCAATCGGACCTACCGTTCTCTAGATATGGGCCCTTCCAAAATGCACCTTTAAGATGACGTCACATGACACGTGATGACGTCATCATGACGTCACGTTTTGGCATACATTTTCAGCTTAGGGTCCCTGTTTGTGTTAAGTTTGATTAAGATCTGATGTTGTTTAGTGACCAAAGTGTCCCGTACAAAATTCGTGTACAAAGTCTATGGGATTTGGGATAGAACTAAAAATTCATAGAAAATCAGCCGATGACGTCATCATGACGTCACCTCGGATTTAACATCCCAGTAGCATTATCTACCTGCACACTAATTTTTATGACGATCGTCCCTACCCTTATATGTGTTTCAAAAAAGCATATTTTTGATGACGTCATGATGACGTCACACATTTTTCACATTTATGTGAAAGAATATAGGAGCTAACAGAGCTATTACAAAAAGAATTTTGAATTTAGCATGTTCTGTTGGTGAGATATGGCTTTAAGAAACTTTAAAGTTCAAAAACTTAAAAATTACTATAAAATCGCATGATGACGTCATCATGACGTCACGTCAATTTTCATCTATAACACGAGCTAGCCTACCAACATACCAGGTTTGAAGGAAATTGGATATACCGTTCTCTAGATATGGGCCCTTGAAAAACGCACATTTAGGATGACGTCACGTGACACGTGATGACGTCATCATGACGTCACTCTACGACATACAATTTCAGCTTAGGGTCTACGTTTGAGGTAAGTTTGGTTAGGTTCTGAGGTTTTTTAAGACCTAAAGTGCCGCCGACAAAATTCGTGTACAAAGTCTATGGGACTTTGGTCAGAACTAAAAGAAGAAGAAGAAGAAGAAGAAGAAGAAAAAGAAATTAAGAACATAGGGCTTTTCCATATGTTTTTATGATGTCACTTCGAATTTTGTAAACTAGTGACAAATCTACCTAACCACCAAGTTTCGTGACGATTAGACATGGTCTATCCATATGTCTTTCAAGAAATCATGCCTTTAATGACGTCATTATGACTTCAGTAATTTTTCGCATTTATATAAAAGAATGTACGAGCTAACAAAGCTATTACAAAAGGAATTTTGAATTGAACATGTTCTGTTGATGAGATGTGGTTTTAAGAATCTTTAACGTTACAATTTTGAAATTACCATAAAAATCAGATGATGATGTCATTATGACGTCACCTCAATTTTGATTTATAACATGTACTTGTTTAGCCAACATACCAGGTTTGAATGCAATTGGACTTACGGTTCTCTTGATATGGGCCCTTGAAAAATGAGCCTTTAAGATGACATCACGTAACACATAATGACGTCATCGTGACATCACTCTTCGGCACACAATTTCAGATTAGGGTCTATGTTTGGGTTAAGTTTGCTTAAGATCTGATGTTGTTTAGTGACCAAAGTGCCGCAGACAAAATTCGTGTTTAAGAAGAAACCAAAATAGTGGGTATTGTGTAGTTTAGGATTTCTGTATTAATTGTGTTCATGTTAGCTTCTGGAGTATTTGATTATTCCAAAAGCCTTTTTTTGTTACTAAAGTAGACTTCTCTGAATCCCAATGACACGTGCTTTTGTGATTTGGAAAGGTTTTTTAAGGCGGAAAATACGATTTTCTTACGTTGTGTCACGTTTTGGCTCGGTCAACTACTCTCCCACCAGCTATATATCCGTGTAAAGCTGGGTATTGCGCAATCACGTATTTTGTTACCTCTTAGCTAACGATTTCACTCCAAAAAACCCCTGCAGATGTTCTTCGACGTGGCCCTTTGTTCTGAATGTGGCAAAACGAACAATTTTCAAGTAGATTGTGTTCATGCCTGGGCGAAAGTGTACTAAACTACACAATCGCGGGAACAGAACAAAAACAAAGGCTTTCCTGCTGTTGCGGAAACGCCAAAAAATGTGCGTCTGTTGTAAACATACGCATGGCTTTTCCTTTTTTTCTTTTTTATTTAACATAAAGTATCAGAAGGTCTATGTCTTTGCTAAGTTTAAGATCTGAGATTATTTTATGATTAACATTTCGTACTCCAAACTTGACCTTTAAGTTCATGTTACATGCCACACGAAGACGTCATTATGACGTCACTCTTCGTGGCACGACTTTGCATCAGGGTCTATACCTATGCTAACTCTGACTAAGATTCGATGTTGTTTGATGACAAAAGTGCCGATCAGAAAATCTATGCACAAAGTCTATGGGATTTGGGATAGAACTAAAATAAGAAGCAGAAAAAAATAGATATAGGGCCTTCAAAAATGCAAATTTAAGATGACGTCACGTGACATGTGATGACGTCATCATGACGTCATGATTCGGCACCCATCTCGAGTAGATAGTCAATGCATATGCCAAGTTTGAAGTTCATGGCATTTGAAGAAGTGCAAAATTTTAAGAGTACAATGAAATTTGAAACATTTACAAATTCATAAAAAATCAGCCGATGACGTCATCATGACGTCACTTCGGATTTTGCATGCTAGTGGCACTATCTACCTACCCACCAATTTTTATGACGATCGGACGTACCCTTATGTGTGTTTCAGAAATGCACATTTTTGATGACGTCATGATGACGTCACACATTTTTCAAATGTATGTGAAAGAATATAGGAGCTAACAAAGCTATTACAAAAAGAATTTTGAATTTAGCATGTTCTGTTGGTGAGATATGGCTTTAAGAAACGTTGAAGTTGAAAAACTTTAATATTACTGTAAAATCGTACGATGACGTCATCATGACGTCACTTTAATTTTCATCTATAACACGAGCTACCATACCAACATACCAGGTTTGAAGGCAATCGGACCTACCGTTCTCTAGATATAGGCCCTTCCAAAATGCATCTTTAAGATGACGTCACATGACACGTGATGACGTCATCATGACGTCACGTTTTGGCATACATTTTCAGCTTAGGGTCCCTGTTTGTGTTAAGTTTGATTAAGATCTGATGTTGTTTAGTGACCAAAGTGTCCCGTACAAAATTCGTGTACAAAGTCTATGGGATTTGGGATAGAACTAAAAATTCATAGAAAATCAGCCGATGACGTCATCATGACGTCACCTCGGATTTAACATCCTAGTAGCATTATCTACCTGCCCACTAATTTTTATGACGATCGGACGTACCCTTATATGTGTTTCAAAAAAGCATATTTTTGATGACGTCATGATGACGTCACACATTTTTTACATTTATGTGAAAGAATATAGGAGCTAACAGAGCTATTACAAAAAGAATTTTGAATTTAGCATGTTCTGTTGATGAGATATGGTTTTAAGAAACTTTGAAGTTCAAAAACTTAAACATTACTATAAAATCGTATGATGACGTCACCATGACGTCACCTCAATTTTCATATATAACACGAGCTAGCCTACCAACATACCAGGTTTAAAGGAAATCGGACCTACCGTTCTCTAGATATGGGCCCTTGAAAAACGCACTTTTAAGATGACGTCACGTGACACGTGATGACGTCATCATGACGTCACTCTTCGACATGCAATTTCAGCATAGGGTCTATGTTTGAGGTAAGTTTGGTTAAGATCTGAGGTTTTTTAAGACCTAAAGTGCCGCCGACAAAATTCGTGTGCAAAGTCTATGGGATTTTGGTCGGAACTAAAAGAAGAAGAAAAAAAAAAATCAGAACAAAAACAAAGCCTTTTCCGAAAAATTTTCGGAAAAGCCAAAAAAAACTAGAGGTCTATGTTTTTAAGAACATAGGGCTTTTCCATATGTTTTTATGATGTCACTTCGAATTTTGTAAACTAGTGACAAATCTACCTAACCACCAAGTTTCGTGACGATTAGACATGGTCTATCCTTATGTCTTTCAAGAAATCATGCTTTTAATGACGTCATTATGACTTCAGTAATTTTTCGCATTTATATAAAAGAATGTACGAGCTAACAAAGCTATTACAAAAGGAATTTTGAATTGAACATGTTCTGTTGATGAGATATGGTTTTAAGAATCTTTAACGTTAAAATTTTGAAATTACCATAAAAATCAGATGATGACGTCATTATGACGTCACCTCAATTTTGATTTATAACATGTACTTGTTTAGCAACATACCAGGTTTGAATGCAATTGGACTTACGGTTCTCTTGATATGGGCCCTTGAAAAATGAGCCTTTAAGATGACATCACGTAACACATAATGACGTCATCGTGACATCACTCTTCGGCACACAATTTCAGATTAGGGTCTATGTTTGGGTTAAGTTTGCTTAAGATCTGATGTTGTTTAGTGACCAAAGTGCCGCAGACAAAATTCGTGTTTAAGAAGAAACCAAAATAGTGGGTATTGTGTAGTTTAGGATTTCTGTATTAATTGTGTTCATGTTAGCTTCTGGAGTATTTGATTATTCCAAAAGCCTTTTTTTGTTACTAAAGTAGACTTCTCTGAATCCCAATGACACGTGCTTTTGTGATTTGGAAAGGTTTTTTAAGGCGGAAAATACGATTTTCTTACGTTGTGTCACGTTTTGGCTCGGTCAACTACTCTCCCACCAGCTATATATCCGTGTAAAGCTGGGTATTGCGCAATCATGTATTTTGTTACCTCTTAGCTAACGATTTCACTCCAAAAAAACCCTGCAGATGTTCTTCGACGTGGCCCTTTGTTCTGAATGTGGCAAAACGAACAATTTTCAAGTAGATTGTGTTCATGCCTGGGCGAAAGTGTACTAAACTACACAATCGCGCGAACAGAACAAAAACAAAGGCTTTCCTGCTGTAGCGGAAACGCCAAAAAATGTGCGTCTGTTGTAAACATACGCATGGCTTTTCCTTTTTTTCTTTTTTATTTAACATAAAGTATCAGAAGGTCTATGTCTTTGCTAAGTTTAAGATCTGAGATTATTTTATGATTAACATTTCGTACTCCAAACTTGACCTTTAAGTTCATGTTACATGCCACACGAAGACGTCATTATGACGTCACTCTTCGCGGCACGACTTTGCATCAGGGTCTATACCTATGCTAACTCTGACTAAGATTCGATGTTGTTTGATGACAAAAGTGCCGATCAGAAAATCTATGCACAAAGTCTATGGGATTTGGGATAGAACTAAAATAAGAAGCAGAAAAAAAATAGATATAGGGCCTTCAAAAATGCAAATTTAAGATGACGTCACGTGACATGTGATGACGTCATCATGACGTCATGATTCGGCACCCATCTCGAGTAGATAGTCAATGCATATGCCAAGTTTGAAGTTCATGGCATTTGAAGAAGTGCAAAATTTTAAGAGTACAATGAAATTTGAAACATTTACAAATTCATAAAAAATCAGCCGATGACGTCATCATGACGTCACTTCGGATTTTGCATGCTAGTGGCACTATCTACCTACCCACCAATTTTTATGACGATCGGACGTACCCTTATGTGTGTTTCAGAAATGCACATTTTTGATGACGTCATGATGACGTCACACATTTTTCAAATGTATGTGAAAGAATATAGGAGCTAACAAAGCTATTACAAAAAGAATTTTGAATTTAGCATGTTCTGTTGGTGAGATATGGCTTTAAGAAACTTTGAAGTTGAAAAACTTTAATATTACTGTAAAATCGTATGATGACGTCATCATGACGTCACCTCAATTTTTATGTATAACACGAGCTACCATACCAACATACCTGGTTTGAAGGCAATCGGACCTACCGTTCTCTAGATATGGGCCCTTGAAAAATGCACCTTTAAGATGACGTCACATGACACGTGATGACGTCATCATGACGTCACGTTTCGGCATACATTTTCAGCTGAGGGTCTCTGTTTGTGTTAAGCCTGATTAAGATCTGATGTTGCTTAGTGACCAAAGTGTCCCGTACAAAATTCGTGTACAAAGTCTATGGGATTTGGGATAGAACTAAAATAATCATAGAAAATCAGCCGATGACGTCATCATGACGTCACCTCGGATTTAACATGCTAGTAGCACTATCTACCTGCACACTAATTTTTATAACGATCGTCCCTACCCTTATATGTGTTTCCAAAAAGCATATTTTTGATGACGTCATGATGACGTCACACATTTTTCACATTTATGTGAAAGAATATAGGAGCTAACAAAGCTATTACAAAAAGAATTTTGAATTTAGCATGTTCTGTTGATGAGATATGGCTTTAAGAAACTTTGAAGTTCAAAAACTTAAAAATTACTATAAAATCGTATGATGACGTCACCATGACGTCACCTTAATTTTCATATATAACACGAGCTAGCCTACCAACATACCAGGTTTAAAGGAAATCGGACGTACCGTTCTCTAGATATGGGCCCTTGAAAAACGCACTTTTAAGATGACGTCACGTGACACGTGATGACGTCATCATGACGTCACGTTTTGGCATACATTTTCAGCTTAGGGTCCCTGTTTGTGTTAAGTTTGATTAAGATCTGATGTTGTTTAGTGACCAAAGTGTCCCGTACAAAATTCGTGTACAAAGTCTATGGGATTTGGGATATAACTAAAAATTCATAGAAAATCAGCCGATGACGTCATCATGACGTCACCTCGGATTTAACATCCTAGTAGCATTATCTACCTGCACACTAATTTTTATGACGATCGTCCCTACCCTTATATGTGTTTCAAAAAAGCATATTTTTGATGACGTCATGATGACGTCACACATTTTTCACATTTATGTGAAAGAATATAGGAGCTAACAAAGCTATTACAAAAAGAATTTTGAATTTAGCATGTTCTGTTGATGAGATATGGCTTTAAGAAACTTTGAAGTTCAAAAACTTAAAAATTACTATAAAATCGTATGATGACGTCACCATGACGTCACCTCAATTTTCATATATAACACGAGCTAGCCTACCAACATACCAGGTTTAAAGGAAATCGGACTTACCGTTCTCTAGATATGGGCCCTTAAAAAACGCACTTTTAAGATGACGTCACGTGACACGTGATGACGTCATCATGACGTCACTCTTCGACATGCAATTTCAGCATAGGGTCTATGTTTGAGGTAAGTTTGGTTAAGATCTGAGGTTTTTTAAGACCTAAAGTGCCGCCGACAAAATTCGTGTGCAAAGTCTATGGGATTTTGGTCGGAACTAAAAGAAGAAGAAAAAAAAAAATCAGAACAAAAACAAAGCCTTTTCCGAAAAATTTTCGGAAAAGCCAATTAAAGTTGTTAAGGGTTTTGTTTTCGCTGAGTTTTCTAAGATCTGAGATTATTTCATGATCTAGATTTCTTACTTGAAAGTTGACCTTTAAGTTTATATTACTTGACCTATGATGACATTATAAGGATAGTACTTATACATGGTGTTGGCCTGTGTCGAGATTGGAGTCAATCTGATCAATGACAGTAATATATAATAATATGTTAAATATTAAAAAATTCATAGAAAATCAGTTGATGACGTTATCATGATGGCACGTCAATTTTCATCTATAACACGAGATACACTAGCAACATACCAGGTTTGAAGGCAATCGGACCTACTGTTCTCTAGATATGGGCCCTTGAAAAATTAACCTTTAAGATGACGTCACATGACACGTGATGACGTCATCATGACGTCACGTTTTGGTATACATTTTCAGCTTAGGGTCTCTGTTTGTGTTAAGCCTGATTAAGATCTGATGTTGTTTAGTGACCAAAGTGTCCCGTACAAAATTCGTGTACAAAGTCTATGGGATTTGGGATAGAACTAAAATAATCATAGAAAATCAGCCGATGACGTCATCATGACGTCACCTCGGATTTAACATGCTAGTATCACTATCTACCTGCACACTAATTTTTATGACGATCGTCCCTACCCTTATATGTGTTTCAAAAAAGCATATTTTTGATGACGTCATGATGACGTCACACATTTTTCACATTTATGTGAAAGAATATAGGAGCTAACAAAGCTATTACAAAAAGAATTTTGAATTTAGCGTGTTCTGTTGATGAGATATGGCTTTAGGAAACTTTGAAGTTCAAAAACTTTAATATTACTGTCAAATCGTATGATGACGTCATCATGACGTCACCTCAATTTTCATCTATAACACGAGCTACCATACCAACATACCTGGTTTGAAGGCAATCGGACGTACCGTTCTCTAGATATGGGCCCTTGAAAAATGCACCTTTAAGATGACGTCACATGACACGTGATGACGTCATCATGACGTCACGTTTTGGTATACATTTTCAGCTTAGGGTCTCTGTTTGTGTTAAGCCTGATTAAGATCTGATGTTGTTTAGTGACCAAATTGTCCCGTACAAAATTCGTGTACAAAGTCTATGGGATTTGGGATAGAACTAAAAATTCATAGAAAATCAGCCGATGACGTCATCATGACGTCACCTCGGATTTAACATGCTAGTATCACTATCTACCTGCACACTAATTTTTATGACGATCGTCCCTACCCTTATATGTGTTTCAAAAAAGCATATTTTTGATGACGTCATGATGACGTCACACATTTTTCACATTTATGTGAAAGAATATAGGAGCTAACAAAGCTATTACAAAAAGAATTTTGAATTTAGCGTGTTCTGTTGATGAGATATGGCTTTAGGAAACTTTGAAGTTCAAAAACTTTAATATTACTGTCAAATCGTATGATGACGTCATCATGACGTCACCTCAATTTTCATCTATAACACGAGCTACCATACCAACATACCTGGTTTGAAGGCAATCGGACGTACCGTTCTCTAGATATGGGCCCTTGAAAAATGCACCTTTAAGATGACGTCACATGACACGTGATGACGTCATCATGACGTCACGTTTTGGTATACATTTTCAGCTTAGGGTCTCTGTTTGTGTTAAGCCTGATTAAGATCTGATGTTGTTTAGTGACCAAATTGTCCCGTACAAAATTCGTGTACAAAGTCTATGGGATTTGGGATAGAACTAAAAATTCATAGAAAATCAGCCGATGACGTCATCATGACGTCACCTCGGATTTAACATGCTAGTAGCACTATCTACCTGCACATTAATTTTTATGACGATCGTCCCTACCCTTATATGTGTTTCAAAAAAGCATATTTTTGATGACGTCATGATGACGTCACACATTTTTCAAATTTATGTGAAAGAATATAGGAGCTAACAAAGCTATTACAAAAAGAATTTTGAATTTAGCGTGTTCTGTTGATGAGATATGGCTTTAAGAAACTTTGAAGTTCAAAAACTTTAATATTACTGTAAAATCGTATGATGACGTCATCATGACGTCACCTCAATTTTCATCTATAACACGAGCTACCATACCAACATACCTGGTTTGAAGGCAATCGGACCTACCGTTCTCTAGATATGGGCCCTTCCAAAATGCACCTTTAAGATGACGTCACATGACACGTGATGATGTCATCATGACGTCACGTTTTGGCATACATTTTCAGCTTAGGGTCCCTGTTTGTGTTAAGTTTGATTAAGATCTGATGTTGTTTAGTGACCAAAGTGTCCCGTACAAAATTCGTGTACAAAGTCTATGGGATTTGGGATAGAACTAAAAATTCATAGAAAATCAGCCGATGACGTCATCATGACGTCACCTCGGATTTAACATGCTAGTAGCACTATCTACCTGCACATTAATTTTTATGACGATCGTCCCTACCCTTATATGTGTTTCAAAAAAGCATATTTTTGATGACGTCATGATGACGTCACACATTTTTCACATTTATGTGAAAGAATATAGGAGCTAACAGAGCTATTACAAAAAGAATTTTGAATTTAGCATGTTCTGTTGGTGAGATATGGCTTTAAGAAACTTTAAAGTTCAAAAACTTAAAAATTACTATAAAATCGCATGATGACGTCATCATGACGTCACGTCAATTTCCATCTATAACACGAGCTAGCCTACCAACATACCAGGTTTGAAGGAAATTGGATATACCGTTCTCTAGATATGGGCCCTTGAAAAACGCACATTTAGGATGACGTCACGTGACACGTGATGACGTCATCATGACGTCACTCTACGACATACAATTTCAGCTTAGGGTCTACGTTTGAGGTAAGTTTGGTTAGGTTCTGAGGTTTTTTAAGACCTAAAGTGCCGCCGACAAAATTCGTGTACAAAGTCTATGGGATTTTGGTCAGAACTAAAAGAAGAAGAAGAAGAAGAAGAAGAAGACTTTTTTTGACTTTTCAAAGGAAAACTTTATTCCAATTGAAAACAAACAATACAATACATAAGCAGGTATATAAACAACAAATTATATACAATAAAAGGGTTGTAAACTGAAGAAAACAGCACAGTAAACTTGAATTAGGGTAAGACGAACGTTAACATGGGTACAATAAACATTCAATCAGTAAATTAATGTGTACATGTATTACTTAGTTTGCGACGTCACCGTGGCTTGCCTATTGGCTGTGTACTACTGCTAAACCAGCTAACCACGGTGACGAGGCAATAACATCACCAAAAAAGAACTTACTCAAAAAGTAGTTGGGAGGAGGGATGGGGAGGAGCCACCGGCGTCTCTGGATGTGGGCGCACTAGCACCCACAACCGGCGGCTTCCATGAAAAATCTAGTGGTCTGTCACTTCGTCCGGCCCAAGAACCGGCCCACAATCCCTGGGATTTGTCAGTGTTAAGACATGCAGCAGAGGCACGACTGAAAAGATCATAGGCTTCACTTATAGCAGGAAAACCAGAGTTACAAGTAACAAAGGCAGTAATGTCGTCTGCGTACGCGGACACCGAACAATAGGTTTGCCCACCTGGAAGGCAAAAGCTTTTGCCGTCAAGGTTCTCGCGTAATTTGTTAAGAAGCGGCTCAATGGCAATAGAGTACAATAAGCCGGACAGGGGGCATCCTTGTCTAATCCCTTTCTCAAAAGGAAAAGGGGATGTAAGAAAACCGCAAACTTTAACAAGGCTCTCAGTTTTACCGTATAAAAGGCTAATACAGTCCAGAAAACGGGCTCCAAAGCCCATGGCTCTCATTATGGAGAATAGATAGCCGTGATCAACGTTGTCAAAGGCTTTCCTTTGGTCAAGGTTGACCACGGCTAGGGGAATATCATTAAAATTTGAAAAAGCAATAATGTCGCGTATGAGATTTAAGTTATTATAGATCGATCTACCAGGAACGCAGTACCCTTGATCTTCATTAATGACGCCGCCAATACACTGTTTAAGCCTATTGGCAAGCAACTTGGCAAAAATCTTATAGTCTGTGTTTAAAAGGGACACGGGACGCCAGTTAGCAATATCAGCAAGATCACCTTTCTTAGGAAGGAGGGTGATCACGGCCCTGCGCAGAGAGCGAGGAAGTTGACCGGAAGTGAGGGAAGAATTGATAACAGAGAGGTAGTCATCATGGAGAATTGGCCAAAAGAATTGAAAAAATTCAGAGGTAAGGCCATCGAGGCCGGGCGTTTTATTTTTGCCAAGTTGCTTGACGGCAAGATCGAGTTCTTCAATGGAGATTGGAGACTCAAGATCTTCTGCGTCATTAGGATCCAACTGAGAGAGATTGTGTAAAACTGGGTCGAGGGCGCCCTCATCGGTCGGAGCCTGACAGTATAAATTGGTGTAAAAATCACGCACGTGAGAAGAAATTTCTTGAGGATCTTCCGTGATATTGCCGGAAGAAAGACGAATGTGAGACATTGATTTAGCCGAGGAGTTAGACTTTTCAAGATTGAAAAAGTATGTGGAACTGGAGTCAGTTTCGGTGACGTGCTTGAAACGAGACCGGACGAGGGCGCCCTGGGCCTCATTTTTCAGAAGGAAATTTAAGTTATCCCTTTGTTCTTTTAGAGTGTCACGGGTTTCTTGAGTGAGGTCTGGCGTAGACTGTAGTTCCTCAATGGTTTCATTAAGTTTTTTAAAAGTGTCTCGCTTTTGTTGAGCGAGTTTGGAGCTATACATCTGAGTAATAGTCTTAATGTGGGTTTTACCGAGATCCCACCAGGAGCCCATATTACAAAATTCAGATTTTTGCGTTCTCCAGTCTTTCTAAAAAGTGCGAACGATGTCAGTGTAAGTTTGATCCTGAAGGAGAGAGTTATTTAAATGCCAGTATGCGCCGCCTCTCTTCCTTGAAACGGGAGGCTTCAATTCAAGAGTGACGGCAGAGTGATCTGATAAAGAGCAGGGAGAAATTTTGCAAGAAAGCACAGTTGGTAAAAGACTGGATTGTAAATAAAAACGGTCAAGCCTGGCCTTAGAAACCCCGCAGGCACGCGAGGGATTATTTCTGGACCAGGTGAATTGTTTCTTTGTAGGAAACAGTCTACGCCAGACATCACAAAAGGACAGCGAATTGACGGCGTCATTGAGAGCCATGGAAACTTTAGGCCTATGTTCAGTGGGCGTACACAGACGATCAATGGATGGACAAGACGTAGAGTTAAAATCACCACCGAGTACAATGACCCCCTCGTTAAGTTCTGAACAATGCCCAGAGAAAGCGCAAATGGCGCGAAGAGCAGCATTGTCGCTCTGAGGGATAAGGAAATTGTAAATGTGATAAATATTATTGTTAAAATCAATTTTGGTGTGTAGAATATGCCCTTCAGAAATAACGGAAGATTCTAGAACACGAACAGTGCTATTTTTGGTTAGGGTCGTAACGCCTGATCCTCTTGTAGGACCAGGAGCACAGACAGGATTGTATGGCCAAATGTTCCAAGCAGGGCATGGTTCAGTAAGATTGAAGGTTTCTTGCAATAAAACAATGTCGGGATTATTACAAATGTTTTCAACATAAACCTTAAGGGAGGCACTACGGGTAGCAGTGGCACAGCCCGCTGTATTTAAGGTGACAATAGAGAGGGTCATTGAAAAAAGAAAGAAAATACATGTAGCTACATCCATAATTATAAATTCATTAAACATCAAGCGTTTTGATCAGTTTCTGCACCCTCTGCTGCATGCTTTTCTGAAGGAGGGGATTGTTTCGGAGTGGTTTCAGTTGCTTGACCAGTCCGGGGATATCGGCGGTGAATTTTTTGGCGACTTGAACCTGTTTCTTTTTTGCTTTGACTTGAGATAGGAATTTAACAAGTTGGGCGTGTGAGAGAGGCCCTTTGGTCGTGGAGAGACACTCAGAAATGGCGTCATCGTCAGTCTGAGTGTCTTCCCACGCCATGGATCCTATGGAGTCAGTGTCGGTGTTCGTGTCAACAGTCGAGGCAGGGGAGGATGGGAGGGGGGTTTGGGATGCGGGGGTTTGGGATTCAAGGGCTTGGGTGAGGGAGGGGGACTTGTTGGTTACAGGGGTCACCACCGTTTTAGCCAGTTTTTTGGATGGGGAATTTGACGTCAGTTTAACCAATTTGTAAGTTGGGGATAGTTGGAGATTTGATTGTTTACGTTTGGCAATAACATCTGCGAATTTTCGAGATGGCTTGGGTGGTGATCCCCAGATGGATACACTTTCGGGAGGTGGGTTTGGATGGGTGGGGTTCGTGGAGGGAGGATTGGGAGTTTCAGGGATTACAGTGGGGTTTTCTTCACCGCCCGGCGCGGGGTCCGCAGCCGCGTGTGCACCGGAAGAACCCGAAGGGTCACCGGTAGATGATGGAGCCGAGGGACGTGGTACAGTTCGAGCGGCGGAGGGAGTTTCGTCCCTCCGGGGCGCAGCAGCTTTGGGCCCGGCAGCCGTAGCGGTGGAGGCAGGACGGGAGGGTGTGGCGGGTTTTGACTTGTGGGGTTGGTTTCGGTGGATGAAGGTAGGGGGTGGATTGAGGGGATTGGTAGATTCGTCTTGGTTGTGGTCAGTGTTGTGCTGTGTCTTTTTGCAGTAGCGACTAAGATGGCCGAACTCTCCACAATTAAAACACCGCACTGACTCCGTAGATAGGAATACACGGTAATTCACCCCAGAGTGAGTGAAGTTAATATGGCCAGGCGGGGTAATGTTAGGCTCAAGGAGGACCTGAACTTGTCTACGGAAAGACATAATGTGGGACAGGTTTTTCTGTTTAAGTCCCAAGGGTATGGGCCGGATTTGAGACACCACTTTACAAAACGATGAGAGATTATTTACCAGAACAGAATTGGGGATTTCAGGGTATACATTCGATAGAGTGAGTTTCGTGGTAGGGCGTACTAGGGGTGTGAGCTCGAGAAAGGTGCCATTGTAGTCTAGGCCCTGTTCAACAGCGCCTACGACTGCCTCTCTCGAGCTCATATAAATGGCAACACGACCATTGGATATACGCGAGGCGGAGATGACATTTTTGGCAGGTTGTGCTTTTGTGAAGTGATCAATGTAAGACTGAACAGAAACAGTATCGGATGCCTGAAAAGTGACCCCATTGTTTCGTGTGACATTCCTAAAAGGTTCCTCAGTGGTAACAAAGGATTTGGAAGGGCCGGCCTTGCTGACGCTTGGCTGGCCCTGAATGGATTTAGTGGTAATAGCCGTGCTTACGCTTGGCTGACCCTGAACGGAAGGTTCCGCTCGACTAGCCATAGTGGCCAGCCAAGGCAGAAAACCGACAAGAAGTGACCAAAAATGAACCTAAAATTACAGGAAATAAGCAAACCCGACAGAGTGAAAATGGTCTAGCTTGATCTATGATCAATAACAAGTAGAATGATATAAAATCATTGACCATGCAAGGTCTAAAAGCTACAAAAATCTTACTTTTCCCGGAGCTCGATCGAAACACGTCCGAACACAAGAAGAAGAAGAAGAAGAAGAAGAAGAAAAAAAAAAAAAATCAGAACAAAAACAAAGCCTTTTCCGAAGGATTTCGGAAAAGCCAAAAATGAAAAATATATGGTGTTCGTGTTACATGTGAAACAAAAACACATTTTCTGACATATTTCCATTGATTTGCCTTGAACATGTCTGCATTTTATGAACTAGTTAAGGATATACATCTCTAATGAAAAGATATGAAAATCAGACCTCTTCAGTAAATATGAGGCATAAAATATGATTTTTTGTGGATTTTCCATGTAACATGGACACTGGTGTCAATGTTACATGTGAAACCCATCGCTTATTTGTACCATATCACTGTAAATTTCAATTGCAAAAGTCTGACTTCCATTTGTTCAATATTGCTGTCTGTAAGTACACAAAAGGTGGTTTATTAAAGAAAGTGTTGAATAAAGTTCTTAAGATATGGCAAAAGTTAGGTACTGCAGCTCAATTCTGTTTGATCCACTGCCATCTTCACTGACAAATGTACATGCTGTCATCAAATCTGAAATAAGGAACAATAAAGATTGTCCCCTGTGTATTTCTATATTTTATTCATGTGTTGTGTTTTGGGTTTTTTATCTGGGGTTCAGGGTGAGCTGGTTGGGTTTATAATTTGTACAGATACGTGCATGCCCCCAGGCCCAACTTGCAGACTAGGCTGTGTATAATAATAATAATTAACTTCTCTGAGACAAGTAGGGGCATATCTCACTCCCCGAAAACAACTTTTTAAAGTTGCGTTGAAAATGCATATGCAACATGGCAAAGCATTGCTAAAATATTGCAGTATTATACGTGACAATGTTTGTATTTTAGACATCAAACTCTTCAGTTTATTCAGTTGGTGGGGGTTTGAAAGTAAAATCTCTCTTCATAATCGTGTCATCATATGGCACAACCTTTAGTTGGAGGCTTTTGTTGGGGAATGTTCACTGCTAAATAGAGGAAAACAGTTTGTGTTCACTATAGGCCTACATAGCCTAATTATTCTTGGCAGTGTCTGGTCAGAAATTAATGTACATGTACTACAAGTGTTTACATACATGTACATATGTAAATTTCTGTCTCATTTTCCACAAATCTTTAGGAAATAAATCTTGAAATAAGTTGTGCCACATACTTAGACAAACAGGGTTGGTTATTTCCCACGATTTCTGTGTTTCTGACCCATGCTGGTAGGGGTATTAAAGTAAAATCTCTCCACAGAATTTTGTAATTTTGTTGGGGAATTTTCACTACAGTGTTCACATACATGTACAGTAAATGTGTGTCTCATTTTCCACAGATATTTTGGAGATAAATCTTGAAGTAATAGGTTGTGGCACATATTTAGACAAGCAGGGTTGGTTAATTTCCAAGATTTCGCTGTTTCTGACTAGCTGGTTGGGTTTATAATTTGTACAGATGTACTACATGTAGGCCCTATACTTGCAGACTGGGTTGTAACTTTTCTGAGACAAGACTAGTATAGGGGCATAACTCACTCCCCAACAACAACTTTTTCAAGTTGTGTTGAAAATGTCTGTCCAACATGTCAAAGCATTTATCTGCAATCATTCATGTTCAGAATTGTGTAATCACATAAATTTGAGGCTTTTGTTGGAGAATTTGCACTGCTAAATAGAGGAAAAACATGTTAATTTGTTTTGACTTTAGGCCTACATGTATTATTATTGGCAGTGTATGGTCACAAATTTCTTTGCACACAATCATGGTGGAATAAAACTATTTAATGCGGCTACCATTAAATATCAACATGTAGGTATGTACTGTCTGCTTTGTTCTCTTTTAAAATTTATTGGAACATAAAGATTGTCCCCTGTGTATTTCTATATTTTATTCATGTGTTGTGTTTTGGGTTTTTTATCTGGGGTTCAGGGTGAGCTGGTTGGGTTTATAATTTGTACAGATACATGCATGCCCCCAGGCCCAACTTGCAGACTAGGCTGTGTATAATAATAATAATTAACTTCTCTGAGACAAGTAGGGGCATATCTCACTCCCCGAAAACAACTTTTTAAAGTTGCGTTCAAAATGCATATGCAACATGGCAAAGCATTGCCAAAATATTGCAGTATTATACGTGACAATGTTTGTATTTTAGACATCAAACTCTTCAGTTTATTCAGTTGGTGGGGGTTTGAAAGTAAAATCTCTCTTCATAATCGTGTCATCATATGGCACAACCTTTAGTTGGAGGCTTTTGTTGGGGAATTTTCACTGCTAAATAGAGGAAAACAGTTTGTGTTCACTATAGGCCTACATAGCCTAATTATTCTTGGCAGTGTCTGGTCAGAAATTAATGTACATGTACTACAAGTGTTTACATACATGTACATGTACATATGTAAATTTCTGTCTCATTTTCCACAAATCTTTAGGAAATAAATCTTGAAATAAGTTGTGCCACATACTTAGACAAACAGGGTTGGTTATTTCCCACGATTTCTGTGTTTCTGACCCATGCTGGTAGGGGTATTAAAGTAAAATCTCTCCACAGAATTTTGTAATTTTGTTGGGGAATTTTCACTACAGTGTTCACATACATGTACAGTAAATGTGTGTCTCATTTTCCACAGATATTTTGGAGATAAATCTTGAAGTAACAGGTTGTGGCACATATTTAGACAAGCAGGGTTGGTTAATTTCCAAGATTTCGCTGTTTCTGACTAGCTGGTTGGGTTTATAATTTGTACAGATGTACTACATGTAGGCCCTATACTTGCAGACTGGGTTGTAACTTTTCTGAGACAAGACTAGTATAGGGGCATAACTCACTCCCCAACAACAACTTTTTCAAGTTGTGTTGAAAATGTCTGTCCAACATGTCAAAGCATTTATCTGCAATCATTCATGTTCAGAATTGTGTAATCACATAAATTTGAGGCTTTTGTTGGAGAATTTGCACTGCTAAATAGAGGAAAAACATGTTAATTTGTTTTGACTTTAGGCCTACATGTATTATTATTGGCAGTGTATGGTCACAAATTTCTTTGCACACAATCATGGTGGAATAAAACTATTTAATGCGGCTACCATTAAATATCAACATGTAGGTATGTACTGTCTGCTTTGTTCTCTTTTAAAATTTATTGGAACATAAAGATTGTCCCCTGTGTATTTCTATATTTTATTCATGTGTTGTGTTTTGGGTTTTTTATCTGGGGTTCAGGGTGAGCTGGTTGGGTTTATAATTTGTACAGATACATGCATGCCCCCAGGCCCAACTTGCAGACTAGGCTGTGTATAATAATAATAATTAACTTCTCTGAGACAAGTAGGGGCATATCTCACTCCCCGAAAACAACTTTTTAAAGTTGCGTTCAAAATGCATATGCAACATGGCAAAGCATTGCCAAAATATTGCAGTATTATACGTGACAATGTTTGTATTTTAGACATCAAACTCTTCAGTTTATTCAGTTGGTGGGGGTTTGAAAGTAAAATCTCTCTTCATAATCGTGTCATCATATGGCACAACCTTTAGTTGGAGGCTTTTGTTGGGGAATTTTCACTGCTAAATAGAGGAAAACAGTTTGTGTTCACTATAGGCCTACATAGCCTAATTATTCTTGGCAGTGTCTGGTCAGAAATTAATGTACATGTACTACAAGTGTTTACATACATGTACATGTACATATGTAAATTTCTGTCTCATTTTCCACAAATCTTTAGGAAATAAATCTTGAAATAAGTTGTGCCACATACTTAGACAAACAGGGTTGGTTATTTCCCACGATTTCTGTGTTTCTGACCCATGCTGGTAGGGGTATTAAAGTAAAATCTCTCCACAGAATTTTGTAATTTTGTTGGGGAATTTTCACTACAGTGTTCACATACATGTACAGTAAATTTGTGTCTTATTTTCCACAAATATTTAGGAGATAAATCTTGAAGTAACAGGTTGTGGCACATATTTAGACAAGCAGGGTTGGTTAATTTCCAAGATTTCGCTGTTTCTGACTAGCTGGTTGGGTTTATAATTTGTACAGATGTACTACATGTAGGCCCTATACTTGCAGACTGGGTTGTAACTTTTCTGAGACAAGACTAGTATAGGGGCATAACTCACTCCCCAACAACAACTTGTTCAAGTTGTGTTGAAAATGTCTGTCCAACATGTCAAAGCATTTATCTGCAATTATTCATGTTCAGAATTGTGTAATCACATAAATTTGAGGCTTTTGTTGGAGAATTTGCACTGCTAAATAGAGGAAAAACATGTTAATTTGTTTTGACTTTAGGCCTACATGTATTATTGGCAGTGTATGGTCACACATTTCTTTTAGTAATGTACATGTAGAGTGTTCATATATATATTTTGTACTATGTAAATTTCTATCTCATATTTCACAAATATTTAGGAGATAAATCTTTAAAAATAACACGTAGTGCCACATATTTAGACAAGCAGGGTTGGTTTATTTTCCAAGATTTCACTGCTTCTGAACCTTGCTGGTGCGGAATATTAAAGTAAAATCTCGCAATTTTCGACATGCTTACCTGAATATCTGGACCACCAAATTGAAACATGTTGCTGTCCTACTGAACTTCCTCCATGATTGGACCCTCTATCGCCTTTTTAAACGTTTGGACATGATCTGCCCATAGTAGCGTCTAAGGTCGTCCGCAGTGATCGTGTGGTTTTTCTGAATATGTATCTGAAGTCTCAACAAAAGCATCCGGTTTCACCCTTACAACAGCATCCAAAATGATAGATACGTCACTTGAGATACAAGTAGAGTTCGAGGATTAAGGTGCAGACACTAAGGTTCAAATACGAGCCAGACGAAAAGTCGAATTTCACGTCCAACTCCAAGAGGCACCCGTTGAGCCCCGAGGCGCGCACAGTGCCGCTGGCCGATATACGCAAACATGTATCCATGTCATGTTTAAAAATCCGCTACTATAATATATGCACAGCTCGTTTGTGCATGCTCCGGGTTGCACGAAAAAATTTTTTTCGGGTTTAACTTGATCGTATTCTCATTTTGAGGGGATCAGTCGCTGCATGAATGACTACTCTGCATTTTGGGTGAGTGTTTGGTTGATATATTCAGGGAAACGGAAGATGTCGGCGCTCCAAACAAAAACCGCTGTGAACCCAATGTAAGTCCTTCCAGCTCTAAACGGCGAATCTCGCATGTACGGATAGATTTTGTTGTTGTTGCAGACTATACGTGTGTGGAAATTTGGCATCTGCAGCGTATGTACGTACTTTGTTAGGCTTGATTCTGCATGATTAGGAAGTTAGCGAAACGTTACGCACGGTTTCGGATACCACCGTCCACAGCTACCTGTGATTAGCGACTTGAAAAAAGACTATAAATCAACCCTTTTTATAAACAGCATGTACATTTAAGCCATGGTTATCCGCCCTTCCCAGAATTCCTTTGTGTTATATTGAATTTGGTCTAAATATTCAAATGGCTGTTATTTCTTACTTGAGTGAGCCACGATCATGAAATTTTGGAATTAGGGAGAGAAAAATTCAATGTATACATTTTTATAATCGGACCGACCCTGGCATGCGTTTAAAAAAAAACAAATTTTTGATAACGTCATCATGACGTCACACAATTTTTCCCTTTTAAGACATATCTTTGAGACATACCAAAGCTATAACAAAAAGAATTTTGAAAATATCTTGTTTTGTTCGCTAGATATATTAAAAAGAATGTTACGATTTTTAAAATTCAAAAATTCATAAAAAATCACTTGATGACGTCATCATGACGTCACTCTTCGACATGCAATTTCAGCATAGGGTCTATGTTTGAGGTAAGTTTGGTTATGATCTGAGGTTTTTTAGGACCTAAAGTGCCGCCGACAAAATTCGTGTGCAAAGTCTATGGGATTTTGGTCAGAACTAAAAGAAGAAGAAGAAGAAGAAGAAGAAGAAGAAGAAGAAGAAGAAAAAAAAAAAAAATCAGAACAAAAACAAAGCCTTTTCCGAAGGATTTCGGAAAAGCCAAAAAAATCAGAACAAAAACAAAGCCTTTTCCGAAGGATTTCGGAAAAGCCAAAAATTATATATTTTTGAGGGTGGAACTCTATAGCATGGACAGTGACTGAAGTGCCACAATGATAAACTTTGTATCCAAAAAATAGGGGTAGAAAATGCTTCAATTTGTATGCAAAATAATCCATGTTTTACTGAGTAAATGTTGATTTGAATGAGAAACTGGGCAAAATTTGATACAGAACTAACATTAATACCTATATCACAGGTCCTGATAAAGATAATGATTCGTTCTTTTGGAGCAAAAACTGAATCGGTATTCTTTATTTTTCTTTTTTCGACTCTGTTAAGTATGCACTGTAGCTCGAAAATATTATAGCAGTGATCGGAGATTTCAAAATCCGGTTATCCTATTTTGATTTCACCGGAGGTTTTCATCTAGCTCAATCATGCCGAAAAAGTGACGAGTGAGGTACCTCATAAAAAAGCCTTTCCAATGACTGGTAATACGTGTAGTTTTAAGGATTCAGTGACCACTGGGGCTTTTCTAAAAACACTCCAGAGCAGGGGCGGATCCAGGATTGTTTGCAGTTGACAGCCAACAACGATGTTTTGCCTGGAAACAAAATTGTACAAGCGGGAGGGGAAGGGGAACACTTTCTCAACGTTGATGGCGCCATTTAACCCATTTTGTTCTTACCCGTACACGCAAAATAGGACCTTGACAGGGTTTTGCTTTTCTGGTTTGCTACGGTACTTTTGGCGTAGGCCCTTACAAGCAAAACAAATAAATAATAATTGGCATGACCATTATGGGCAGGCTATTATATACCAAGACCACTAAGCCATTGAATGCAGTTACAATCAGAGACCAAATTGGAGGATGTTCCAGTTCTCTTTAGGCTTCCCCCAAAATGGAAAGCTTAAATGTAGTGTACACGATTGGTAATTCTCCAATTTGTTTTTACTGATTTTTTACGAAATACCTTACTAGACAGTAAGTTACTAGTGGTCTCAATCATCCTGTGAAATTATGGCACCAGGTGTGCTGTCGTTGTCAAGAAAAGTGGAAATTTATATCCTCTTCCAACGATTTTCAGCTGGAAATCGTTGGGAAAACCCTGTCAAGCTGGACTCGTGACGCGCCCTGAATGCCAGCATGTCTAGCGCGCCACTCGTCCGGGTAGCCACGCGCGCCTTGACTAAAGGCTATCATCCGCCCGACGGTTAAAAACGAGCGACATTTTTCTGGGTTTTTTTCGCCATCCAACGACGCAAAACTTTGAGCAGGTGAGTGGAACGATATTTCCTATAACATACTAACCCCCAAATCCGCCCAGTTTTGAAAATTGCAACAATTACTCATGTACACGGCCGGTTTCCAAAATCGAAACTGCATAATGATTCAAACCAATTGTTAGGAATCTGGATTTATATCCCACCCACATAATTATACACCAGGGACATTCTTCACCATTTCACAAAGAAACCACCTACATAATCAGCTGCGCTGCTAGCCCGACAAATGCATGATCATTACAAATGGGACATCATTAATGATAACAGGCTTTCCCGTCATACATTAATGCTAATAATACAGTAACAACCGTGATTTTGAGGGGTTTATTCTACAGGCGAAAAGCAAATAGGACACTTTTGGGGCTTTGGGGGGGGGGGGGGGGTGGAATCAGTGCATTATTGGAAAAATCATGGTAACAGCAACTCAAACAAAAAAAGGTTCAGGTGGCATGCATTAACAAGCACATCAGGCACAGAACTTTCAATTTTAATGGGGATGTAGACACAGAACCGCAAGTGCAAGTTCTTTTGGGGTTGAATTTGATGCAAAATGCTACCCAGTTCAGTTAACATTTTATGCCATCTGGTTACGTGGGTGGGGGGGGGGGGGGGGGGGGGGTGGGGGGGGGGGGGGTCTATAGCTCTCGCGCAGTGCACAAGCCTGTACAACTTACAACTTCACAAACGGGCATGCGACAATGTTACCACAGTCGACTCTCGTTAATACGAGGTCCTCCGGACTTACGCAAATATCTCGTATTATCCGGGCTCTCGTCCTATCCGGGCTGCAGGTTTTCCCCTTTATTGTGTATAATTGTGATGCATGGATAGGGCCCAAACACGATGTAAACGCCACGCACATCGTGTCGATAAAATTGTATTGCTTTATATTGGTTAAATGTATGAAAATGTTGCAAGCAGATTTTTAATAAAACAAGCAGTAATATTTAATAAAACAACACCGGAGCACAAGAACAAAACCTCTGGAGTTCGCTGACCGGGCGATTTGAGCTGCCAAGATCACTGCAAACCACTGTATTATTAGCTACACGCACGTAAGTATTTCCATCATACACAAAAATCTTGATGGGGCCGGGCTCTTGTTAGTTGGTAACCATCACGGAAACTAGCATAAGGCACAAAAGGGAGGAAACCAGTGCATTTTTTGTGGACAACAGAGGGCGTTTCTCGATCGTCGGGGGTCTTCATTAATGACTATTTTTTACGGTAAAATTTGAAATGTTGGGGTGCGACTATTGGGGATTAATTGATAATCCTGAGGGTAAATTAAATATTTTGAGTTACAAATGGGATTGATATAACTGAACAAAAGAGGGCGCCAAACATTCTGCTTTTCATGATTGCCTTGGCATGGTTGGGTTATTTTTTTCCTGCTGGCTGGAAGGGGAACGAAAGCAAGTGCAGGCTACTGTTTTCACAGTTTACGCGTTCCGGCGGCATGAAAGCCGCCATAAACAAACCCCTCTATAGCGGCACGGGAACCGCAATCGCCCATTGTCCACCTTTTAATAGCCCCCTCTAGCGGCACGTTCGAGACACAAACAGCTGATGTCTACATGGAGTGAAAACCGCAGAGCAGGATTAGCGAGCATTATGACTGCGCCATTATCATTGCGGCATGAGACAAACAGGTGATGTGTACGCAGAGTGAAAACCACACTGCAGAATTAACGAACATTACAATTGCTTTTCAAATTGAATGGATTCGCTGATTGACAAGTTTTCCAAAATGTTCGTGGAAAATAGATAAACAATACATGCATTTGCGCTCAATCGGGCCGCAAAAAATGCTCGTCTTAGCCGAGTTCTTGCGTAAACAGTAAAACAGAGCTCGTATTAATGAAATTTTCTCCTATAAGAATGTGCACAATTCGGTCGGGACCAACGAAAGTTCTCGTCTTAACCGGGTTCTCGTGTTAACCGAGCTCTTATTACCGAGAGTCGACTGCATTAAGTTTGAAATCAACCAGAACGTATTCCACCGTAGGTAAGATACCAAGAGTTGCCGCTTTTAAACCAAATTGATTAAAATGAGTTTATATAATTGTCTACTGTTTAAGTAAACAGTGTTCTAGGAAGTTACGCTGGTCAGGAGACAATGTACTGCACCAAAAGTCATTGTATTCGAGTAGAATGTCATACGACAGACGACCATTCACTTAATAAACAAATTTCTGGTTTGCAAATGTGTTTGCACTAAATTTCGTAAACGACAACATTGATGCTTTGAACAGGAAGATACATACCTTACTGTCAAGTACTTATAGTCATAAACCATTGGGTGAGATTCTAAATTTTAAAAATGTGGCATTGCTAACTCTTTGTAAGCAAATGTCTACTTCACTATAAGTCCAGATAAGAATAAAGCCAACCACCGTAAGATAAATCCGTTGTGGCTCTAGTACCCAAAGCTGTTGGTACATCAGAATCTGTGAACAGAAAACAAAGAATTAATTCAATTTGTGAAAGGCACTATTTGTTTTTAATGTTTAATGCCATCCGTGATGACCGATGGTTCGCAAATTACTTCCGGTATGAATGTTGCAAGGGATGGGCCAGGGATTTAGAAAATACAAACTTGTTTGGATTTTACAACTGTTCGAACATGATTTTGCCCATGTTGTAATTTACATTGAAGAGCAACGTTTACAATGAAGTTTACTACTAAAACGGAACTGCAACGATTGGGAAATAAAACAAATGAAAACGCGGACTTATTAAAAGGAGCTTATTAAAATCAACTTCACGGTCAGTGATACTTACCGTGCTCAAATCAGCCGTCCGCAGACTCGCCCCGATGTCTGCGATGTGGGCACACACGATGAAGCCGGTTGCAATAGGTATAAGGTGTGCACTGGCACATGTATTCAACCGGGATATCGGGATCGCATAGTTGCATTTGTTGGCCTTCAAAAAATAAACAAATAAAGAAAGAACTCATTACGTTGGCAGTTGTATGTACGATAACCGCACATGTGTGTGAATCGGATTTTACAAGGCGAGTTACCCATCAGCTGAAACTATCAAAATACGTGTTGACCCCTCCAATTCCGTTATGAAGACATGCATATATTAAATAAAAAAATACAAGCTGGCAAATGTTAACACTAATTGAAATATTTTTGTGGGAAAGAACTTACGTTTTAGTTCCATCCATGGCTGGTTCTTGGAACCTGAAATGAAACGTAGAAAGAGGACGAGGGTTTTAAGCTTGTATTCAGTATGCCAACATCAACAAGAAGCAACATCAATATTGAGCACTGGAAGCCAGGATCGTAGTATAAAGGAATTAATTTGGTTAGTCTCGTGTTGGTTCTCGCATTGACCCGTACGATTTCGCTTCAGAACGAGTCAAGTGGGAAAAGGATGGGTGGAGTTACAGGGGGTGCCCCCATTGTTGCCAGCCGATTTGGGCCCCAAACCTTTATCTGATGACGAGCGACGAAAATCATGATATTCTACAAGCTGTGAGCTACAACCACGGTAGACCCGATCTACTACCAATTCACCATGCAGAGAGAACGAAGTGTGACTTTGTGCTTAGACAGCAAGACAACATACAGCGAAGTGTGTAAGCTGATGGAGGTGTTAACTTTTGCCAAGAAATCAAGTGCCTCCAACAACTAACTGACAAGAAGTGGTGTGCCACTATGAAGACCATCAAGGGACGGGACCGGTTTCTCTTCAGCGCAGCCACCTGAAGATCGGGGCAAACAAAGTGATAACGACGGAAGCAGCGGGGAGAGCAACTACGTATGTGAGGGTGCTCTGCGCAGAATTCGAGATGGCTATCGCCCCAATAACAACGGCTCTTTCCAATTACGGGAAAGGCCTGGGTGTACGACGGGGCCACTGGCAGATGCGTCCCGACTAGGAGAACAGCAACCGTCATATTAGAATGGAACTGACCAAGGCAATTCCGTCGTACATCCGTATTTGGCGCTACCAACTGGTAGTCAAGTACAACAGTCAAGTCGAAACGTACCGCCGCTGCGGAACCCCTTAGAAACAAGGCTGTGAACTGTATCCAGCTGACCCGCTATAACTGCGGGGAACAGGGACACATTAGCAGAGATTGTATACATCCCATCAAGTGTAGGGTCTGCAATACCATGAACCATGCAACCACGGATTGTCCGGAATCCTTTGTGAACCGAGCTCGCGCCACCCGCCTCGGCGAGACATCAGTGGAGGAAATTCTCACAGAAAACCTCCCCCCCCCCCCCTCCCCAAGTCACACCGGGGCACTATGACTTTTCCCCCACCACTAGAGGGGAAACTAGTGGATCAGACAACCACAACCCCAAGACTACTGCTCTACCCAAGCCAGCAAGACTGACCAACCGGAAACTCCCTAAGCATTCCGCACCACCCGTAGACAGCGATCCTGAGGATCGCACCCGTTCGTGGGTCAGCATGTGTGATGCGGAGAAGAAAGTTAATTGCAGCACCGATGATGGCCCAGCTAACTCGAGCGATGAATCTGGAAATTCTACCATCGAAAGCAATGTGGCCGCCATGCAATGCGTTCACGTCAGCAAAATTGTCTCCACAAAAGTGGCTAAATAGAAAGATTTGGCACGTTACTGGTGTTGCCTGTCGCTGCGCAACGCAGCCCCCGATTTAGCGAGGCCCAACAGGGTGCACTGTGACGTGCCTCCTGCCTTTTACCAGAAAATCTTGTTCATTTTCAGGAAACAGCGAGACAACATTGCTGACTGGAGTAAAAACAAATTCAAGTAATGCTTTGCAGCTATATTACGGATCAGAACCCAAAGTACAAAGAGACGACCCAGGCAAAGACTGGGCTACTATTTGGAAGCGGACCTTGTGCACTAGACAAACAAAAAAGCAGACTTCGCAAGTTCGCAAAAGACAAAGGCTTATGCCCACATTGCACCTGTGTGGAAACTAGAAACCACCTATTCACCGAGTCCAGTGTGGTGCAACCGGTAGGCGAGTGGCTCATCGACCGCCTGGGTCGTCTCTATTCAGACCTCAACGTGGTTCTCAACGTGAATGCTCTAATGTTCTCGTTATTCAACATGCCCAGTAAGAAAACGAACAAACCGTCTGATAATCTGGTTGGCGAGGAATAGGGCCAAGTTCGACAAAGTACCCACCAGTACAAACACCTTCTTGAAACAACTGCACGGTTCTATTAATTAAGAGTATTCACGGTGAGAGCCGTTCTTGCGGACCAATATTTTTGTGTGTGTCCCTTGTCTCTCCTAGCGAGCACGGGAAGATGTTGTATTGTCAAACACTGTAATTGTCAGTAATTGATTTTTAACCTATATGTATATACAAAATGTATGGCATGGTTATTTGTACAAATATACCATTTCAAAAAAGTAAATTTCGTCTCTGCTTCAAGAACAACGAAACCAATCTCATGTAAGTATAGTTTCCACGTTTAAGCATCTGTACTTGACTATAGCTCCGCCATATTTTTCGGCTAAATTTCCACATTTGATGGAGGATATAGGCCAGCCACAATTGACACTGAACTACAGTGAAAAGAGAAACGCTAACATGGTGGAAACTCCCATCTGAAGAACGCTATCCCTTATCCAAGAATGCACAAAGGTACAATTGAATACATGTAACATCTCGTCGATGTCTGTAAGATGGAACATATTCGGTTTCCGAGTTTGGTACATGTTTCAATTTTTGATGAGCTTCCTACAAAACCTGCGAGGTTAAAACAAAATGTATGTATACATTATTTGCAAGAGGGAGTGGTTCGAAATGACTGGCTTGGAAGTGTTGACTAATCTACCTCCTCGTACTGTTGGCTACAAACAGCTTGTATTTTGGACGAAATGGTCTGAGAGAAGAGGGATGACGAGTAAAAGAAAAACAATGAATAAAACATTGGATCTTTAGGGTTTACACCGCAAAAACTGGTTCAATTATTGTTTGGTATCTCTAAACCATTTATCTCATGTTTTCCAAGCTCGTTTATTCACGAGTGGTATTCAATTCATTTAAGTTGAATAAACCCTGTGTATTAACCTGATTACATCTCATTGCTACACCCGACTGTTTTCTAGTCAAGATGAAGGCTTATACCTGTTTGGTTCTCCTGGTGTGTTTGGGCTGTGTCCGCACTGCACCAACCTATGAAGGCGAGTTTCTCTTGACAATAAACACGTTCATTTTCACTGCCGTTTTTCCTCAGTCGCTTATTTCTAGTAGTTACTCGTGGTTCTGCATGGGTCTTTTTTGGGGTCAGATTGCAGACAATCTATTCAGCAAGGATTTCTAATTGTTGTGCTCCTGTGAAAAATATGCAAAAATAAAATCTGCTTCAGTTTGAATGTGTTATGTCTCGAGGCAAAACTATCCTCGCGAATACAGGAATCCGCTAGATTTTGGATCCGCCTGATTTAGGGGCGGATCCGAGGTTTTCAGGAAGTGGGGGAGGGGGCAACCTTAGACAGCAAATCCCGAGTGCTTGAGTTTCAGATGTGCGAAACTTTCTTCGCTCGTTAAAATTAGGTTTGGGGCCAAAACAAAAATCGGCTTGCGACATTCCATTATACGATCCCGGCTTCCAGTGCTCAAACCCTGGTTGATGTTGGCAAACTGACTGCAAATTTCAACACTAATCCTCTTTCTACATTATACTTCAGGTTCCGAGAACGAGGCACAAATACGTGAGTCTATTTTTTTGTTTGTATGCTGACATTTGCTAGGTCGTAATATTTTTAATTTATTACGGATCAGAATTAGTGTTGACACGTGTGTTGATAGTTTTAGCTGATGGATAACCCGCCTTGTAAAATTGGTATTTAAAAAAAATGAGAACCATCGGTCATACTCATCACGGATGGCATTAAACATTAAAAACAAATAGTGCCTTTCACAAATTGAATTAATTCCTTGTTTTCTGTTCAGATTCTAATGTACCAACAGCTAATTTATCTTACGGTGGTTGTGTTTATTCTAGTGGACTTGTAATGAAGTAAATAAGACATTTGCTTAAAAAGTTAGCAATGCCACATTTTTTAATCTCGCCTAATGACCAATATAGAGCTAGGTAAACGGTATCTTCTTTCTGTTCCCATCTTCCTATTGAGTTTATTAATACTGCCAGTAATTAGGCCCTCTAGAGGTAGGCCTAATTTACTTTTTAAAACGGACTATTTTTTGTGTGACGAAGTACATTGTAATGTTAACTAAATGTCGGTGACTATTGTAACAGTAGCCTACATTGTCTCATATAACCAGCATGACTTAATACTTTGAATACTTTGAAATACTTTGAATTTTAACTAATTTTAATGTTAAGAATAACTGCTTGGCTACATCGAGAAAAAACTTTTATGAAACGGACTTCAAATGCTGCTGGTTGCAAATCATTACCAACGTTGTCGCCTGCTACATGTATTTTGAAATTCTTCTTTGCAAAATCGTTGGCTTAACGGAAACATAGTAACTGCACATTGGTCATTCCACCATGTTGGAACACGGTGTCCGTTATTACATCCAGAACCTGTTGTGAGGTAATTTCAGTACTTCTACATATCACGACAGTTTTGCTATGAATGGTTATGTACAACGTACATACAAGCTTCAAGTTACTCTTATCTTAAATAAAAGTAAATCGGCAGCTATAGGCCTAAACGATTTAACATGTACCCCAGCTGCATCCATACATATTTTTTTCATAACCCTTATAATTCATATTTCGTAGTCCTTCATTAGTACATTCATGCAGAGATTTGTACAATAAATCCTGCAACACCACAAAAAGATGTAAAAGAGACAAGGTGTCCCCGTTATACCCGAGTCCTACATTTTTCATGAAATGTCAAATTTCTCGGGGGGAAACTAATGTTCGAGTTGTACAAATCTGTCCAACTCCAAAGACAAATTATGAATAAAATTATTCAAATAATTCAGTCGATAAAGTGCACGTAATTGGACAACGTGTAGCGAAATGTTGCACTTTGTGTTCCAACATCATATAGGAAAGACACACATTTAAGGCAGCCGGTCTGCGAATCGGACGGTACAGCCCCCCTCACAGCCCTCCACATTAATCCTGTATCCTTTCTACAAGAGCTCGCAATTGGCTTCAAATCAAATTTATTGGACAAAAACCCTCAACTGAGCATTCGACTTAAATGAAAGCATTGCTTTTAGGCAGAAATGAAATTCAACAAATTTATATATTTTTGAGGGTGGAACTCGATAGCATGGACAGTGACTGAAGTGCCACAATGATAATCTTTGTATCAAATAGAAAGGGGGGGTAGAAAATGCTTCAATTTGTATGCAAAATAATCCAAATGGCGTACGATGACAGAATCTGCGGACGTTTCTGATTGGCAGAGTCTAACAAAGACTTTGTCTGGTAATCGCCAAACACAAGGCCATGTACCGGTGCTGCGAGGTTTGTAGAAAATCCACTCAGTCAGAATGTAATCATGTATAATTGTTGCAGTCATACATCACCCAGTAATTCTTCGCGCGCATTGGTACATACCTCTGTTTAATTATAAATGATTATAATATTAAACTAGCGAGGGTCCCGCGCGTGTACACGAGAGTAGACCTATTGACCTTGGATAAATAAAGTATGAGGACACCTGGACAAGTGACTGTGGAAAACAAATAAACAATACGACCAATGGCATAACTAAAGGTGAAACTTCTGGGGAAACCTGAGAGTCGCAAATGTTTTTTTTCAAGGGGCACTAAATGAACTGTGGCCATGACTGTGGCTTGTATAATTTAGACAGTAGCAAAGAAAGGGAAAACAACCCAAAGAAAAGTGCATTTTCTGCCTACCATTAAGTTTAAAGAAAGTGCTCACTCACTGTATTTAATATGAAACTTGGGTTTCTGTTATGGTGTTTGGCATAAAGGCCCGTGACCGCTTTGCAACACGTGAGGAATTTGAGCTACCTAGAATGCAGTATACAATCTGTACAATGCATTTAAGAATACAATGCACCTTACGGCAGTCATCGCCAACCAGTGTATTGCCGTTGACGCGAGTGACGAGTATATGTTCAACTCAGCCAATCAGAAATGTCTGCAAATTCTCTCATCATGCGTCATTGGTCGCTGGTAGACACTGGTCGCAAATTCTACCGCGCCTCTTTTCATCTCCGAAATGTATAAAAACCTGTCGTCTGCTCGCATCCAACTCATTAATCGGACCGTGTGCCAACGAGCAAACATAGCCTTCATTTCGTCTCTGCTTCAAGAACAACGAAACCAATCTCTTGTAAGTATAGTTTCCACGTTTATTCGTTTGTTCTTGACCTGCTTAATAATAATAATAATAACTAGAGTTTGAATACAAACACACGGTGTTGGGCTTTGTCTGTTTTTTTAATTTACGGATAAGGAAAGTACAGTATTAAGAGGTACATTTGTTGAAAGAAATGATTAGGAAAAACATAAAACATGAAAACACCAATGTAATATTTCTAAAGCAAATTATGTACTCTTGAGCAGAAGGCCTTGCTTCCTGCTGTCGTGGGGTGACGTCTGGTAGAATGTTTGACACTGAAATACATTAGAGAAAAGATGCATATGTGGTTTATTTTGATTTGAACAATCGAAAGAAGCACAGAATGAATGTGCACTGAACTATACCCAATAAAACGGATTGGTTTTTGATTATTTTGTTTTGAGTCGGATGACGGATTGAGCTCATGTTAGAGGGCGCTGGTGTATTTTATGACGTCACTGGTAACATTTTTTGAAAAGCAGTCTTGCCGGAGACTATACGCAAGTTCACATCTTTTACCAATTTCAAATTATAAGGCACTTCCTGTTTGGACCGGAAGGAAGGGTCACGTGATTTTGCACTCAATATAAAAAAATGAAGACCTAGTATTACTCTATCAATTCCCGTAAAAAGTAAGATAAGGTCTCTAACGGTTGATTTTATACCGAGTTTTAAAGATTAAAAAAATTAATGTTTTATTGCTTGTAATCTGATACCCAATGACGTCATCATGACGTCATTACAAGAAAGCTGGAGACCTATGTTTACTGTGCCATTTGAAAAAAATCAAGATTATATCTCTCACGCTAGATTTTTCAGCAATTGTTTAAGGAAATTCTTTTTTTTTCATTGTCACTTCCGGTCTGATGACGTCATCAATCTGAGCCCTTGCACACGTGTTGCCCGCACGAAGGTCATCATATATATCAATTATAAAGTGATTACCGCAAACTTCGCCAAACACATCGACTGAAAGTTCTTTCACTTTCAAATAAAAAGGAACTTCCGGTTTGATTTTGCACGTAATATAAAAAATGAAGACCCTGGATTATCTTATCACTTCCCGTAAAATGAAAATCAGATCTCTCTCGGTTGATTTGATATTGATTTTCAAAGATTAAATCTAGAAATCTTTGATACTTGATGACGTCATCGTGACGTCATTATCAGAACGCGCGAGAGCTATGTCAACTGTGCTATCTGAAGCAAAAATCTGAATTATATCTGTCGCGGTTGATTTTTCAGCGATTTTTTAAGGTTTAAAGGTCTTTTCATTGCAACTTCCGGTCTGATGACGTCATCAATCTGAGCCCTCGCACACGTCTTGCCTGCATGAAGGTCATCATATATATCAATTATAAAGTGATTACCGCAAACTTCGCCACACACATCGACTGAAAGTTCATTTTGAACATTTTTCAACCTGCCGCTAGAGGGCGCTCGAATGTTTTATGACGTCACCGGTATTTTTTTTGTGAAGTATAACCTAGCCAGAGACTAACATCGTTGAAAGCAAGTTCAAATCTATTTCCACTTTTACATTATAAGGCACTTCCGGTTTGGACCGGAAGGAAGGGTCATGTGATTTTGCACGTAATATCAAAAATGAAGACCCTGGATTATTTCATCAATTCCCGTAAAAAGCAAAATCAGATCTCTCTCGGTTGATTTTATATTGATTTTCAAACATTAAATCAAGAAATCTTTGATTGCTTGTAATCTGATACTTGATGACGTCATCGTGACGTCATTATCACAAAGCTCGAGAGCTATGTCAACTGTGCCATCTGAAGCAAAAATCTGAAATATATCTGTCACGGTTGATTTTTCAGCGATTTTTTAAGGTTTAAAGGTCTTTTCATTGCAACTTCCGGTCTGATGACGTCATCAATCTGAGCCCTTCCACACGTGTTGCCTGCATGAAGGTCATCATATATATCAATTATAAAGTGATTACCGCAAACTTTGGCAGACACATCGACTGAAAGTCAATTTTAAACATTTTTCAACCTGCCGCTAGAGGGCGCTCGAATATTTTATGACGTCACCGCACACATTTTTGAAAAGTTCAGCCTGGCCAAAGACTAACATCGTTGAAAGCAAGTTCAAATCTGTTTCCACTTTTAAATTATAAGGCACTTCCGGTTTGGACCGGAAGGAAGGGTCATGTGATTTTGCACGTAATATCAAAAATGAAGACCCTGGATTATTTCATCAATTCCCGTAAAAAGCAAAATCAGATCTCTCTCGGTTGATTTTATATTGATTTTCAAACATTAAATCAAGAAATCTTTGATTGCTTGTAATCTGATACTTGATGACGTCATCGTGACGTCATTATCACAAAGCTCGAGAGCTATGTCAACTGTGCCATCTGAAGCAAAAATCTGAAATATATCTGTCACGGTTGATTTTTCAGCGATTTTTTAAGGTTTAAAGGTCTTTTCATTGCAACTTCCGGTCTGATGACGTCATCAATCTGAGCCCTTCCACACGTGTTGCCTGCATGAAGGTCATCATATATATCAATTATAAAGTGATTACCGCAAACTTTGGCAGACACATCGACTGAAAGTCAATTTTAAACATTTTTCAACCTGCCGCTAGAGGGCGCTCGAATATTTTATGACGTCACCGCACACATTTTTGAAAAGTTCAGCCTGGCCAAAGACTAACATCGTTGAAAGCAAGTTCAAATCTGTTTCCACTTTTAAATTATAAGGCACTTCCGGTTTGGACCGGAAGGAAGGGTCATGTGATTTTGCACGTAATATCAAAAATGAAGACCCTGGATTATTTCATCAATTCCCGTAAAAAGCAAAATCAGATCTCTCTCGGTTGATTTTATATTGATTTTCAAACATTAAATCAAGAAATCTTTGATTGCTTGTAATCTGATACTTGATGACGTCATCGTGACGTCATTATCACAAAGCTCGAGAGCTATGTCAACTGTGCCATCTGAAGCAAAAATCTGAAATATATCTGTCACGGTTGATTTTTCAGCGATTTTTTAAGGTTTAAAGGTCTTTTCATTGCAACTTCCGGTCTGATGACGTCATCAATCTGAGCCCTTCCACACGTGTTGCCTGCATGAAGGTCATCATATATATCAATTATAAAGTGATTACCGCAAACTTTGGCAGACACATCGACTGAAAGTCAATTTTAAACATTTTTCAACCTGCCGCTAGAGGGCGCTCGAATATTTTATGACGTCACCGCACACATTTTTGAAAAGTTCAGCCTGGCCAAAGACTAACATCGTTGAAAGCAAGTTCAAATCTGTTTCCACTTTTAAATTATAAGGCACTTCCGGTTTGGACCGGAAGGAAGGGTCATGTGATTTTGCACGTAATATCAAAAATGAAGACCCTGCATTATTCCATCAATTCCCGTAAAAAGCAAAATCAGAGCTCTCTCGGTTGATTTTATATTGATTTTCAAACATCAAATCAAGAAATCTTTGATTGCTTGTAATATGATACTTGATGACGTCATCGTGACGTCATTATCACAAAGCTCGAGAGCTATGTCAACTGTGCCATCTGAAGGAAAAATCTGAAATATATCTGTCACGGTTGATTTTTCAGCGACTTTTTAAGGTTTAAAGGTCTTTTCATTGCAACTTCCGGTCTGATGACGTCATCAATCTGAGCCCTCGCACACGTGTTGGCTGCATGAAGGTCATCATATATATCAATTATAAAGTGATTACCGCAAACTTCGCCACACACATCGACTGAAAGTTCATTTTGAACATTTTTCAACCTGCCGCTAGAGGGCGCTCGAATGTTTTATGACGTAACGGCTCACATTTTGAAAAGTTCAGTCTGGCCAAGGACTAACATCGCTGAAAGCAAGTTCAAATCTTTTTCCACTTTCAAATTATAAGGCACTTCCGGTTTCGACCGGAAGGAAGGGTCACGTGATTTTGCACGCACGATCAAAATTGAAGATCTAATATTATCCTATCAATTGCCGTAAAAATCAAGTTCCGGTCTTTCACGGTTGATTTTATATCGATTTTCAAACATTAAAAATAGAAATGATTAATTGCTTGTAATTTGATACCTGATGATGTCATCATGACGTCATCACATTTTCCGGAATCTTCAACGTGATGTACATATATGTACCAAATATGAACTTGATATGAGTTTGCATGTAGTCAAACAACTCCGGAGAAGAAATTGATGGGAAGAAGAAGAAAAAGAACTAGAGCTAGAGTTTGTTGTTACAAACACTAGGTGTTTGGCTTTGTTTTTTGTTTTTTATTTATGGATCAGGAAAGTACAGTATTAAGACGTACATTTGTTGAAAGAAGTGATTAGGAAAAAAATAAAACATGAAAATACGAATGTAATAATTTTAAAGCAAATTATGTACTTTTGAGCAGAAGGCCTTGCTTCCTGCTGTCGTGGGGTCACCATTAGTGACGTCTGGTAGACTGTTCGACACTGAAATACATTAGAGAAAAGATGCATATGTGGTTTATTTTGATTTCAACAATCGAAAGAAGCATCGAATGAATGTGCACTGAACTATACCCAATAAAACGGATTGGTTTTTGATTATTTTGTTGTGAGTCGGATGACGGATTGAGGCCATGTTAGAGGGCGCTCGAGTATTTTATGACGTCACTGGTAACATTTTTTGAAAAGCACAGTCTTGCCGGAGACTAACATCTAATCGGCAAATATGAAAACCTTGTGTTTTGTACCTCATGACATATGACGTTTCAAAAATTTGCTTGATTTTGTGTTTTTTGCTTGTAATTTGACACCTGATGACGTCATCATGACGTCATTGCATTTGTGAACATCTTCAACAGAGTATGTATGTATATACATGTACAAGTATGTCATTTGTCTCCCTAAGGTATAAAAAATGATGACAAAGTGTCTCCTTGAGGGTACTTTAACAGGTATAATTCATAGAATAATAATCACATAACATATAATGATGAGGGTGTTATTGACACGTGTGTAGCCCGGACGGGGATCACCGGTATGGGAAATGTACGGCTTTCTCACCAATCAGCAAATTAATTTTTTATAACATAACGTCACATTGCAATGCTGCCCTCAACAGCTTCATGGAAAAATACGAAAGGGAGGGCGCTAGACCGACCTAACGGTCCCGAACTGCACGACGCTTACGCACGTTCTATGAGGGGTTGGCGGATGGTCGAAGTGACATTGTAAGGGAGAATAGCAGAAAAAACAGATTTAACGTTTTTGTAAAAATATTTTTTCGACTTTTCTATTTTGTTTTTCCATAGGGAATGTTTAAGTTCGCTGATTACCAATAAATACAAGGAAGTTTGAGATCTACTTTGTTTCTGCTATGTACGTCCGCATATGTTTGTATTCATGTTACTGATCCGTGAATTGCTGTCCCTGTACCATCCGTTGACTTTGAGCTTCCGATGATCCCAGACGTAGAGGTCAAATAGAAAACACAAAAAATGTCTATGTCCATTAGATCTATCTGATGTTTATTAAAACCTAAAATATCATACTTCTGCTTGTAAATTGACACATCATGACGTCATTACATTTTTGCACATCTTCAATAGAGTGTGTATGAAATGTACCAAGTTTAAACTTGATATGAAGTTGCATGTTGTTATACAGTTCTGGGAAATAAAGAAAGACAAGAAGAAAAACAATTCATAGAAATATTCAACAATATGATGAGGCTATTATCGACACTTGCGGAGCCAGGGATGGAGATCAACAATTATGGGGAATGTATGGCTTGCTACCCAATCAGCAAATTGTTATTGCATCACGTCCCATTCCATTCCCTCAACAGCCTCATGGGAAAAACTCGAGAGGGCGCTAGACCGATCTAACGGTCCCGAACTTAACTTAACTGAATGCGTGCGGAAACTCGAGAGGGCGCTAGACCGATCTAACGGTCCCGAACTTAACTGAATGCGTGCGGTCCGGGACCGTTAGGTCGGCCTAGCGCCCTCTTTTGAGTATTTCTTTTCTGCAAGGCACGACGCTAATACACGTTATAAGGGAGTTGGCGGGTGGTCGAAGTAACATTTCAAGGGTGCCGTAGGGAATGTTTTAGTTAGCAGATTGCGAAGAAACACAAAGACGTTTGAGACCTACTTTTTCTTTCCCATTTGAAGTAAACATCTAGGCCTGTCCGGGGGTCATCATATATATAAGTCATGAAGTGAACATTGCCACAGACATTGACTGAAAATGCATTTTGGAGATTTTTCTTTTCAACCCGCCGCTAGAGAACATTCGAATATTTCATAACGTCAACATGGAGATCAACAATATATGGGAAATATACGGCTTGCTCCCAAACCAGCAAATTGTTATTGCATCACGTCCCATTCTATTCCCTCAACAGCCTCATGGGAAAAACTCGAGAGGGCGCTAGACCGATCTAACGGTCCCGAACTTAACTTAACTGAATGCGTGCGGTCCGGGACCGTTAGGTCGGCCTAGCGCCCTCTTTTGAGTATTTGTTTTCTGCAAGGCACGACGCTAATACACGTTATATGGGAGTTGGCTGGTGGTCGAAGTAACATTTCAAGGGTGCCGTAGGGAATGTTTTAGTTAGCAGATTGCGAAGAAACACAAAGACGTTTGAGACCTACTTTTTCTTTCCCATTTGAAGTAAACATCTAGGCCTGTCCGGGGGTCATCATATATATAAGTCATGAAGTGAACATTGCCACAGACATTGACTGAAAATGCATTTTGGAGATTTTTCTTTTCAACCCGCCGCTAGAGAACATTCGAATATTTCATAACGTCACCATGGAGATCAACAATATATGGGAAATATACGGCTTGCTCCCAAATCAGCAAATTGTTATTGCATCACGTCCCATTCCATTCCCTCAACAGCCTCTTGGGAAAAACTCGAGAGGGCGCTAGACCGATCTAACGGTCCCGAACTTAACTTAACTGAATGCGTGCGGTCCGGGACCGTTAGGTCGGCCTAGCGCCCTCTTTTAAGTATTTGTTTTCTGCAAGGCACGGCGCTAATACACGTTATATGGGAGTTGGCGGGTGGTCGAAGTAACATTTCAGGGGTGCCGTAGGGAATGTTTTAGTTAGCAGATTGCGAAGAAACACAAAGACGTTTGAGACCTACTTTTTCTTTGCCATTTGAAGTAAACATCTAGGCCTGTCCGGGGTCATCATATATATAAATCATGAAGTGAACATTGCCACAGACATTGACTGAAAATGCATTTTGGAGATTTTTCTTTTCAACCCGCCGCTAGAGAACATTCGAATATTTCATAACGTCACCGGTAATATTAACATCGTTGAAAGAAATTTCGCATCTTTCTCCAATTTCAAATTATATCAGGCACTTCCTATTTGAACTGGAAGGAAATGATAATAAACCCTGGATATATTCTATCAATTCCCACTAAAGTCAAATTCAGGTCTCTCACGGTTGATTTTATGTTGATTTTTGAAGTTAAGTCTAGAAATCTTTGATTGCTTGTCATCTGATACTTGATGACGTCATCGTGACGTCATTATCAGAAAGCTCGAGAGCTATATCAACTTTGCTATCTGAAGCACAAATCTGGATTATATCTTTCGCCGTTGATTTTTCAGCAATTTTTGAAGGTTTCAACGTCTTTTCATTGTCACTTCCGGTCTGATGACGTCATCAATCTGAGCCATCGCACACGTGTTGCCTGCTTAAAAGTCATCATATATATCAATCATCAAGTGATTTTAATAAACCTCGGCATACACATCAACGGATTATTCATTTTAAACATTTTCCAACCTGCCGCTAGAGGGCGCTCCAACATTTTATGACGTCACCGGTAATTTTTTTGTGAAGTACAACCTAGTCAGAGACTAACATCGTTGAAAGCAAGTTCACATCTTTTTCCACTTTCAAATTATCAGGCACTTCCGGTTTGGACCGGAAGGAAGGGTCATGTGATTTTGCACGTAATATACAAAATGAAGACCCTGGATTATTCTATCAATTCCAGTAAAAAGCAAAATCAGATCTCTCATGGTTGATTTTATATTGATTTTCAAAGATTAAATCTAGAAATATTTGATTGCTTGTAATCTGATACTTGATGACGTCATCGTGACGTCATTATTAGAAAGCTTGAGAGCTATGTCAACTGTGCTATCTGAAGCAAAAATCTGGATTATATCTTTCGCCGTTGATTTTTCAGCAATTTTTGAAGGTTTTAAAGTCTTTTTATTGTCACTTCCGGTTTGATGACGTCATCAATCTGAGCCCTCGCACAGGTGTTGCCTGCATGAAGGTCATCATATGTATCAATTATAAAGTGATTACCGCAAACTTCGCCACACACATCGACTGAAAGTTCATTTTGAACATTTTTAAACCTGCCGCTAGAGGGCGCTCGAATATTTTATGACGTCACCGCACACATTTTTGAAAAGTTCAGCCTGGCCAAAGACTAACATCGTTGAAAGCAAGTTCACATCTTTTTGCACTTTCAAATTATAAGGCACTTCCGGTTTCGACCGGAAGGAAGGGTCACGTGATTTTGCACGCAGGACAAAAAATTAAGACCTATATTTATCCTATCAATTGCCGTAAAAATCAAGTTCAGGTCTGTCACGGTTGATTTTATATTGATTTTCAAAGATTAAATCTAGAAATCTTAGATTGCTTGTAATCTGATACATGATGACGTCATCATGACGTCATTACATTTTTGCACATCTTCAATACAGTGTGCATGCATATGTGAGGTTTGAACTTGATATGAGTTTGCATGTGGCCAAAACATTCGGGAGAAAAAAGAGCTGGAAGAAGAAAAAGTAAGAATAATAATAAATAATCCGAACAATAACAATAGGTGTTTGGGCTTGAGCCCAAACACCTAATAATAATCAATACAATAACAATAGGTGTTGGGCTGTATAGCCCAACACCTAATAATCAATACAATAACAATAGGTGTTGGGCTGTATAGCCCAACACCTAATAACTAGAGATAGAGTTTGTTGTTACAAACACTAGGTGTTTGGCTTTGTCTGTTTTTTGTATATTTATGGATAAGGAAAGTACAGTATTAAGACGTACATTTGTTGAAAGAAGTGATTAGGAAAAGAAACATGAAAACACCAGAGTAATTATTTTAAAGCAAATTGTGTACTCTTGAGCAGAAGGCCTTGCTTCCTGCTGTCGTGGGGTCACCAACAGTGACGTCTGGTAGACTGTTCGACACTGAAATACATTAGAGAAAAGATGCATATGTGGTTTATTTTGATTTCAACAATCGAAAGAAGCACAGAATGAATGTGCAGTGAACTATACCCAATAAAACGGATGGGTTTTTGATTATTTTGTTGTGAGTCGGATGACGGATTGAGGCCATGTTAGAGGGCGCTCGAGTATTTGATGACGTCACTGGTAACATTTTTTGAAAAGCACAGTCTTACCGGAGACTAACATCTAATCGGCAAATATGAAAACCTTGTGTTTTGTACCTCATGACATATGACGTTTCAAAAATTTGCTTGATTTTGTGCTTTTTGGCTTGTAATTTGACACCTGATGACGTCATCATGACGTCATTGCATTTGTGAACATCTTCAACAGAGTATGTATGTATATACATGTACAAGTATGTCATTTGTCTCCCTAAGGTATAAAAAATGATGACAAAGTGTCTCCTTGAGGGTACTTTAACAGGTATAATTCATAGAATAATAATCACATGACATATAATGATGAGGGTGTTATTGACACTTGTGGAGCCCCGGACGGGGATCACCGGTATGTGAAATGTACGGCTTTCTCACCAATCAGCAAATTAATTTCTCATAACATAACGTCACATTGCAATGCTGACCTCAACAGCTTCATCGAAAAATACGAAAGGGAGGGCGCTAGACCGACCTAACGGTCCCGAACTGCACGACGCTTACGCACGTTCTATGAGGGGTTGGCGGATGGTCGAAGTGACATTGTAAGGGAGAATAGCAGAAAAAACAGATTTAACGTTTTTGTAAAATAATTTTTTCGACTTTTCTATTTTGTTTTTCCATAGGGAATGTTTAAGTTCGCTGATTACCAATAAATACAAGGAAGTTTTAAATCTACTTTGTTTCTGCCATGTACGTCCGGATATGTTTGTATTCATGTTACTGATCCGTGAATTGCTGTCCCTGTACCATCCGTTGACTTTGAGCTTCCGATGATCCCAGACGTAGAGGTCAAATAATAAACACCAACAATTTCGATGTACATTAGATCTATCTGATGTTCACATTATAAAAACCTGAAATATCATACTTCTGCTTGTAAATTGACACATCATGACGTCATTACATTTTTGCACATCTTCAATAGAGTGTGTATGAATTAAATGTAACAAGTTTAAATTTGATATGAAGTAGCATGTTGTTATACAGTTCTGGGGAATAAAGAAAGACAAGAAGAAAAATAATTCATAGAAATATTCAACAATATGATGAGGTTATTATTGACACTGGCGGAGCCAGAGATGGAGATCAACAATTATGGGGAATGTACGGCTTGCTACCCAATCAGCAAATGAATTTTCTTGTAGCATCACGTCCCATTCCAATGCTACCCTCAACAGCCTGATCAGAAAAAAATACCCAGATGTAGGTGGTGGACCGACCTAACGGTCCCCAACTGCACGCGTACAGTTCGGGACCGTTAGGTTGGTCTGGCGCCCTCTCTTGAATATTTTTTCCACGAGGCACTACGCTAAAGCACGTTTTATGAGGGAGTTGGTGGGTGGTCGAAGTGACATTCCAAGGGTGCCAAAGGGAATTTTTCAAGTTCGCTGATTGCCAAGAAATACAAGGAAGTTTATGACCTACTTTTCTCTACCATTTGAAATAGACATGAAGGCTATAGCTGTTAGGGTTGATTTTTCAGAATTTTTGAAATGAGAAAGGCTCTTTTCATTGCTATTTCCAGCCTGATGACGTCATCAATCTGATCATGCACACACGTGTTGTCTGCCCGAGGGTCATCATATAACTCATGAAGTGAAAATCGCAAACTTCACCACAGACATTGACTGAACATGCATTTTGGAGATTTTTCAACCTGCCGCAAGAGTGCGGCTAAATATTTCGAATTTTACATCTTTCTCTAATGTCAAATTATAAGGCACTACCGGTTTCCAACAGAAGGAAGGGTCACGTGATTTTGCACGTAATATCAAAGACCCTGGATTATTCTATCAATTCACGTAAAAAGCAAAACAGATCTCTCACGGTTGATATTATATTGATTTTCAAAGATTAAATCTAGAAATCTTTGATCTGAAAGCAGATAACGTCAGCGTGAATTAAGTCATTATCAGAAAGATCGAGAGCGATGTTAACTGTGCTATGTGAAGCAAAAATCTGAATTATATCTCTCGCGGTTGATTCTCCCAAATCAGCAAATTGTTATTGCATCACGTCCCATTCCATTCCCTCAACAGCCTCATGGGAAAAACTCGAGAGGGCGCTAGACCGGTCTAACGGTCCGGAACTTAACTTAACTGAACGCGTGCGGAAACTCGAGAGGGCGCTAGACCGATCTAACGGTCCCGAACTTAACTTAACTGAATGCGTGCGGTCCGGGACCGTTAGGTCGGCCTAGCGCCCTCTTTTGAGTATTTGTTTTCTGCAAGGCACGACGCTAATACACGTTATATGGGAGTTGGCTGGTGGTCGAAGTAACATTTCAAGGGTGCCGTAGGGAATGTTTTAGTTAGCAGATTGCGAAGAAACACAAAGACGTTTGAGACCTACTTTTTCTTTCCCATTTGAAGTAAACATCTAGGCCTGTCCGGGGGTCATCATATATATAAGTCATGAAGTGAACATTGCCACAGACATTGACTGAAAATGCATTTTGGAGATTTTTCTTTTCAACCCGCCGCTAGAGAACATTCGAATATTTCATAACGTCACCATGGAGATCAACAATATATGGGAAATATACGGCTTGCTCCCAAATCAGCAAATTGTTATTGCATCACGTCCCATTCCATTCCCTCAACAGCCTCTTGGGAAAAACTCGAGAGGGCGCTAGACCGATCTAACGGTCCCGAACTTAACTTAACTGAATGCGTGCGGTCCGGGACCGTTAGGTCGGCCTAGCGCCCTCTTTTAAGTATTTGTTTTCTGCAAGGCACGGCGCTAATACACGTTATATGGGAGTTGGCGGGTGGTCGAAGTAACATTTCAGGGGTGCCGTAGGGAATGTTTTAGTTAGCAGATTGCGAAGAAACACAAAGACGTTTGAGACCTACTTTTTCTTTGCCATTTGAAGTAAACATCTAGGCCTGTCCGGGGTCATCATATATATAAGTCATGAAGTGAACATTGCCACAGACATTGACTGAAAATGCATTTTGGAGATTTTTCTTTTCAACCCGCCGCTAGAGAACATTCGAATATTTCATAACGTCACCGGTAATATTAACATCGTTGAAAGAAATTTCGCATCTTTCTCCAATTTCAAATTATATCAGGCACTTCCTGTTTGAACTGGAAGGAAATGATAATAAACCCTGGATATATTCTATCAATTCCCACTAAAGTCAAATTCAGGTCTCTCACGGTTGATTTTATGTTGATTTTTGAAGTTAAGTCTAGAAATCTTTGATTGCTTGTCATCTGATACTTGATTACGTCATCGTGATGTCATTATCAGCAAGCCCGAGAGCAATGTCATCATAAGCAAAAATGTGGATTATAGCTATCGCGGTTGATTTTTCAGCCTTTAAGGTTTAAAGGTCTTTTCATTGTAACTTCCGGTCTGGTGACGTCGTCAATCTTTCTCCCCCACAACTTGTTCTTAGCATGAAGCTGATTATCTACATTATTATAAAGTGATTTCAGCCAACTTCGCCGCACACATCATCCGATTATTAATTTTAAACATTTTTCAACCTGCCGCTAGAGGGCGCTCTAACATTTTATGACGTCACCGGTAATTTTTGTGTGAAGTACAACCTAGCCAGAGACTAACATCGTTGAAAGCAAGTTAACATCTTTCCCCACTTTTAAATTATAAGGCACTTCCGGTTTGGACCGGAAGGAAAGGTCATGTGATTTTGCACATAATATAAAAAATGAAGACCCTGGATTATTCCATCAATTCCCGTAAAAAGCAAAATCAGATCTCTAACGGTTGATTTTATATTGATTTTCAAAGATTAAATCTAGAAATCTTTGATTGCTTGTAATCTTATACTTGATGACGTCATCGTGACGTCATTATCAAAAAGCTCGAGAGCTATGTCAACTGTCCTATCTAAAGCAAAAATCTGGATTATATCTCTCGCGGTTGATTTTTCAGCAATTTTTGAAGGTTTCAAAGTCTTTTCATTGTCACTTCCGGTTTGATGACGTCATCAATCTGAGCCCTCGCACACGTGTTCCCTGCATGAAGGTCATCATATATATCAATTATAAAGTGATTTCAGCAAACTTCGCCACACACATCGACTAAAAGTTCATTTTGAACATTTTTCAACCTGCCGCTAGAGGGCGCTCGAATATTTTATGACGTCACCGCACACATTTTTGAAAAGTTCAGCCAGGCCAAAGACTAACATCGTTGAAAGCAAGTTCAAATCTTTTTCCACTTTCAAATTATAAGGCACTTCCGGTTTCGACCGGAAGGAAGGGTCATGTGATTTTGCACGCAGAACAAAAAATGAAGACCCATATTTATCATATCAATTGCCGTAAAAATCAAGTTCAGGTCTGTTACGGTTGATTTTATATTGATTTTCAAAGATTAAATCTAGAAATCTTAGATTGCTTGTAATCTGATACATGATGACGTCATCATGACGTCATTACATTTTTATACATCTTCAATACAGTGTGCATGCATATGTGAGGTTTGAACTTGATACGAGTTTGCATGTGGCCAAAACATTCAGGAAAAAAAGAGCTAGAAAAAGTAAGAATAATAATAAATAATAATAATAATCCGAACAATAACAATAGGTGTTTGGGCTATACCCAAACACCTAATTCTAACAATAACAATAGGTTTTGGGCTGAAGCCCAACACCTAATAAACACAAATTGTCTTCAAACATTGTTGTAGTTTGTGCGCCTTTCTAGCTCTCGAAAGAAGATATAATTTCATTTATAATCTTGCTGATGAATATTCTCTCAATTCTGTAGATCGGTGATTTAAGTTGATGTGTCCGTTTTTATTGACCTGCACCCGGAGAAGTAAAGTCAAGAATAAATAAGTGACACATTTTTAATTAAGAGTGACCTGTTGCTAATTCCAATGCTATTAATGTATGTCAATTTGTGTGTGTTCTTGATTATGAGGAAAATATTTGTTCAGGACTGAACAAAGTGGTGAGTGTAATAATTGGGTTTTTTGTTGGCAAAAATACAGTTTTCTTTCATAATTTGTCAGCAGGTGTAAATTTGTCAGCTCAGTGGAACATGGATTTATACAAGCTTTAAGATTTTAGAGAATTACAGTGATTTTGCTGGTATGATCACTATTGCAGACCATGTGGTGATGAGTTTGGTATGATTTTAGGACTTGTGTACATAAACATTGTAGGGCATCCTTACAAAATGGTGTGGATGCACACTGAAGTCCTGCTATGTTGAGCTTGGAGTGGGAGTCAAAAATTTAAATTAATTAATTGATTCTATTGGAATTGTGGGCTAATCTGTTTTGTTTAATGTCTCATTGGAAAGCTAACAAATTTGGCGAAGCTAGAAAATATGTTATTGAAATTATATTTCTGGTTTTGGTTCTGGTTCAGGTTTTGGTTCGGGTTTTGGGTTTTGGTTTTGGGTTGTGATTTTTGGTTTTGGGTTTGTTTATTTATTGATGTATGTATTATTTTTTTTGTATCTCAGTGTAGTACAAGACTCCGTTTATTCTCATAGGCCATCATTATTCGATCAAAAAAAATATTGTACAAACTTACATGAACTGTATTATTAAGGTTAATACAAAATTCAACAGGAAATACAGGAGAATCACACACAACGGTAATACATATATGAATATATGTATATACAGATATATATATTATGACGTTTTCGAACATAGGGAGACTGTTTACCGTTTTTCTTTAATTATAGGGTGACCGGTTGCTTTAGAGTGACATTTCACGGTCACCATAACGCATAACTAATAGGGAAAATTTTGGTTAGGTCACATTTAAGCCTGCGCACAAACTCCATAGACCGGTTGACCCAATGCGGGAAGGAACGTTATTATATCCGGTGTAAAGGCGAAATCCCATAGACTTGTGCACAAACTTCTTTTTATTGTAACCTAACCCAAACTTTATCTATTTTGACCAAACAAGTTGAATCATTCTATTTAGACCCCAAAGACGGATATAAAGACATTTGTGACGGTAAAATTCTCGCTAGAAAAGGTAGTTGTGACGTTTAACGTCACATTTCTCCTTAACGTTCACTTTTACACAACTGCGTTTCCCCTTTTCGTAGGAAAATAGCAATATACATATATATATTGCTAATTCGACAGTAAAGGGGAAACGAAGTTGTGTAAAAGTGAACGTTAAGGAGAAAATGTAAGTTAGGGTGAAAAATGCATTTCACCCTTGACCTCATAGTTACCTTTTCTAGTGAGAATGTTACTGTCGCAAATGTTTTTATATCATTCTTTGGGGTCTAAATAGAATGACACTATCTGCACTCCTATTGGGTGAGGGTGGCCTGATAAAAAGTCAAGATTGAGATGAAGGGGGTAATTTATGATGAATGGTTTAATTGTTGGCAAAAATTAGGCCTCTTTTTCTGAAAGGCAATTTATTAAAACTTAAGCACATTGAGTTATGTAACCTCACTTGGGAAGTAATTATTTACAAATTGGGTAGTGAAATATAGGGATTCGTGGAGGTGGAATGTGGAGGCGGAAGCGTTCGAGCATAAGATGTGCATGGGGAAAAGAACAGCAGGGGGTTCTATTATTTTTATTTATTTATTTTTTAAAACTAAAATCAGCCAGTGGGCCAGCGGAGGGCCACCAGAGAGCCACCGGAGAGCCATCGGAGAGCCACCGGAGATCAGCCAGTGGGCCACCTATATATGCCACCTATCAGCCACCTATCAGCCTTTTGGAGGTCCACTGGAGGGCCAATATGGACAAAACCACCATCTGCCCACCAGTGGCTGCCACTGATCTGGGCCACTAATTCTGCCACCGATGGCCCTCCGGTGGCCCACTGAAAAATGTTATCTGGGATAGAGCAAGACAGCTCACTTGGTAGAGCGCTGGTACATTATTCCGGAGGTCGCGGGTTCGATTCCGGCTTCTGTCAGTTTCTTTGTTCAATTTGAAAACCTATTCAAAATTAACCGAGTCACTTTCCCTTGTGGATTATTTGCCGAATGACATATATTAAGTAAAAAAGCCTAATATTTACCTTCAGAAGAGTAAGTCTTGTAGTGTTCAGGTACTTTTCACTGTCATACTCGTTGATTATGACATTTGTAATCTCAAGGAAGTCACCGATGCTGACATCCGCTGAGGAGTGGTTCCTCCACAAGGCGACCCTGCAGGATTGGCCCCGTTCTCTCATGGTGATATTCTTGACTTGAACGTCTCGCCCCTTTGTACACACAGTTTTGACCATTTCTTGCTGTATAATAAAGGAACAAAGAGAGACCAGTGGCTTATTGGGTTTTTTGGCAATGTCAAATTTAAATTGTCATTTACAAATCAAGCACTAATTATTATAAGATTAAATCAAATTAATAGTTATCTAAAAATATAATTTGTTTGGACTGACCATCTCCAACAATGTACCAATGAATATGAATGTTAGTAATTTTTCTCATATGAGCTTCCTTTTTTAAAACTTCAAACTGTGTCGTATACTATTTTTATTTTGGCTTCAGTCATCTAGTAACAATAATTCTGGTCTAACAGTAGATGCAGTGATTAACTGCACTATAAACCATAAACCCTAAAACCTTGGATGTGATATTCTATTAAAAATGGACAGGAGGGTTAGGAGGATGTGAATTCAACAATAAAGGTCCAAAATCACTTTCATAGTCCTGAATCAAAATGACGTTGAAGCTGTCAATGCCATATAAAGTCATAATGTACTCTTTGTCCAGGTTGGACAATATAGTGTGTAGGATTCAGATGTGATTTTGAATTGAGTAGGAATGTGTGTATTTGGATGTGTATTGTTGGAATCATATCTTCCCAATCTCTGTCCATTTTATATAGGAAATGACATCCAAGGGGTTCACAGTGTATACAAAATTGTTGATCGTACAAGCCCTGTGATACAGGATTTTTATTTTTTAAATCAAGCCTTCACTGTATGACTGAACTTGTAAGTGATTGTGGTCTTATTAAGCAAACAAATGTGATTTAAGATACAATCTTAGATTTATTGATAGGTGAATTTTCGAGTTATTCTTATGATCTTTTTTGTGGTAGAGTGCCATTGTTATATAAGTGGTGGGCAATACAATGAAAGGAGAGTCAAGCTTAGAAGTCAGTGGAAGCATTTTTTGGTTCAAATGACATGTAGCAGTGCAAATTTAATTTTCATCCTTTATTCTCTGAGGGCAGAGAAATTATTACTCAATTAGTCAAAAGTTTTGTTAATTTCAGTGTTGATTTCTTCAAAGGAGACTAATTAAGTGATACATATATCCACATTTTAAAACTTCATCATGTGTTTTACTGTTATGATGGAGGATAGTTGTGAGGAAAATAGGAATAAAAAAATGTGACTTGGGTTTAAGGATAGATGTTTTTGATTGAAGTTGGAAAATACAGTCAGGTGGTATATGTAAGTAAATGCAGCAACTGTATTTAATAAATTGAGTGTATTAACAAACAAATGAAGTGGAAAAATATAACAAATTAATTGCATATAAATGGATAGCAGTTTTTTGTTTGTCACTTTTAATTATGAAATGATCAAGTATAGCAATAACATGTACATATTAATAATTTGTAGTTTTATTTCAGAGTGAAAGTGACATGAAATTGGCATTTAATGTAAAAATTACTTCTTTCAGTTCCAGTTTTGGATAAATGTTGATTTGCATGTAAAAAGATGAGTAAATCAAATAAAACTTCTTTATAATATTAATCAGGTGCCTATACAGATTTAATTTGTTTGAAAATCAATTGTGAGGTGAGTTTATTGGATTTTGCTCTTGTGTTCCCGTTTTGTAGAGAAAATGTTTCCAATCTGCCTATAGATGTGAATAATTAAAAGTGGATTTGACTTGTAATATTCTGTGAACTCCAATTCACATATATTTAATAAATATTATGTTGATGAGATGGTCTCTTGGGATCACATTATTGGTTTTGATCTGAAGATTTCTCTACAATTTTTAGATACTCTTACACAATAAATTACAATCTAAAAATTCATCTCACTTAAGATTATACAATTTGATTTTGTGCATTTTTAAGCACATTCATAACTCTTGTATAATACTCACGCCAACAACTTGTCCCTTTACTGATGTCAATGTCTTCAATGGTGATGTTTTCACTTCCGGAATAGGAAGAAATGCTGCTGGTTGAGGATTTGTGATGTCTTTGGCTTCCCATTCCAGACTTGGTGGAACTTCAAGCATTCCAGTTTTGCAGATTCTTGCATTTCTTCCAACCTCAATAACCTTTCGTGCGGCTTCCTTTGTAGTGGCATTTATTATTATTATGCAGGATCCACAGATTATCTTTGGTGCCTTTGACATATCGAAGAGGACCAATTCTGCTGCCATTGTTGCATCGGCTACACCGTAGCAGTTGGCATTTGCCCCAGAGCCTTGACAGATTACTTTCACTCTTGCTGAGGACCCACAGCGGTTTTTCTGCCGGAACAGTTCCTTGAGTGTAGACATCTGGAAATGGAGAAAATACATATATCATCTATTAACAAAACTGATTTTTCCTTCAATTTAATTTGATAGATGTTCAATAACCTTACTCTATTTATTATTGAAAAAAAAGCAAGAGTAATACAAAATTAATATTGTGGATTTGAAATCATAAATATATGTAAATATTTTTCGATTTTATTTAATTTAGTGCTCATAAGTTCAAGTAATTGAGTTAAAGTCGTTTAATTTATTTTGTATGAAATATATTTATCATTCTTCATGTGTCTGTAAATTTGATGTATTTTGTGTTAATTGTATCTAAATGAAAAATATTTGGTGTATGAAGATCTTGGATTCCTCTTGCTTTGTTTCTATTTGTCAAATTTAATTCAATGCTCAAATGGAAATTGTAGTTTTGATCCAATAGAATTTAATCAAAATTGATACTTTTTTTGAATGTCATGATGAATATATCCTTTTAGAAGCCAACTTGACCAATCCTATTGACTGATGGGGTCCTTACTCATCCTTTTGGTACTTTTCTTAAGGGGAGTCAATTGGTTGTTTTGGGAGATTAAGATTTTTATCGGCACTAATCCTATTAGAAATCACGATCGTGGCTGAATGAGTCCACTTTTGTTTTGTGCAACTGATAGGCCCTATAAGTTGATATAAATATTAAAATCCTTATATGTGTGAGATGGTGTTTTGTTTTCTTTTTTTAACAGTACAAATCAATGAAGAAATGACAGAGAACGATCATAATACTGTGTTTATATAGCCATCATGTTGCATTGAAAGTAGTTCCAGCACTCATCCAGGGATGATGTGTTGGTCACAGGAGTTTGTTTATTTAGGTGATTATGGGGATTATCTTGGCTGCATATGGTGGGATTGTGTTTGATCAAGGACTCTCCACTGGGGTTGAAAATGATGTGTCAACCCAGTTATAGGTTTTCTAATGGGCTGTTCTCCTAACAGTTCTTGTTTCTCTTTGTTATTATAGGTCAGAACACTGTCTTTTAAAAATTGGAATATTAGAACCTGGTTTTACAAATGTTGTGACACTGAAGAAACTATAGGATAAACACTTGATGAAATGTGCATAAAACAAATGTGGGAAATACCTCCTTTAAAGACAGTGCTATTATAGAGTACACACAAGGTTTACAAGATTTCTAGAAACACAGGTAACTATACTACTACTAGTATTAGTGAGGTGCAGGGCTCATGAGCCAGCCTTCCTAAAAACTGCTCACTCCAAAAAATTGAACAAACACCTATTGCATATGGTAAAGCAGATACAATATAAACTTATCAAAATGATTAACAAATGGTATAGTTTAAAACTTTTAGACTATACCATTTGTTAATCATTTTGATAAGTTTATATTGTGTCTGCTTAATACCATATGCAAAATAGGTGTTTGTTAAAAAGTGTGTACCACACACGTACGTGATATCACGTAACATAAATAACCATAGATTATGTAATTACTTAATTAGAAGAAAAGTGAATTGCATTGTATTTTGTAATATGTAGGTAAGACTGAAGAGAAAAGCTGCAACAATTACCTCAACAGCTCTTTCCATTGGTATTCCCCGCTTTCATACTATCATTTACGCATTTTAATTGGTATAAATAATTTAATTTTAAACCTCAAATTATTTTCTATAAAAGAACGCAGTTTTCTTGTCACTACTTAATATTTTGTAACATTTTTTTCACAAAATGAAATGTTTGATTGATATTTTGAATGATTGATCATCACAGATTACTCATAGAGGAATGGATTAACACACCACCAATTTTAAGCTTACATCAGGAATCGAGGGTGCTGCATTGTTTCAACTTTGCAATTTTTCCTCTATATTTTTATTATTTAAATGGAACCCTTAAGACAAAAATCTCCGCAATAACTCTATGATATTTTGGAAGAGTGGATTTAAAAAATTGTATATATCAAACTGTTATGTCATTGCTGTAGTTGATGTACTCGAGTGTTTCAGACAGTTAGTTGGCCTATACGCAGCATGACGCAGCGTCATTGTCAATCGCCATAACTCCATAAGTGGACAAATATACACATGTCCATGACATGTTGACACAAATTGATTAGAATTCCCGATGAAATTGTCCAGTCAAATATCATTACTACATTAAAACTACAGTAACTAATAATTAAGCCTGCAACTTGCTTACCTCTATGTTTCTTCCTGAACGATCTCTTTTGGTATCCAGCAAGTTTTATCAAAACTTTTAATCCTATTGTCTGCGTCTGTAATCTGGGGCTCAAAAAATTCAGTTCTGACGTCAGTGCAGCTCGCGCGCGACGGGGGGCCTCTTGTTTCCGAAAGTGTCCGAAATTTTACGAAGTTGTTTTTCCGGACATTCTGAAATCAGTTTCATAATTTTGTGGGAGAGTAAAATAACTATATCAGAAACGTAACAAGAAAAATGTTTCTGATGGCTGTTATTTTTTTTAATTACTTCATTTTTAAAAGAAATGTTAAAAAAATACATATTAACAACGCAGAATTTTACGCGTTGACGGTCAATTGGAATTAGTGTCATGTGGTGGCGCTCTTTATTGACAGACGTATACGTACGTATGGTTGGTGCAATTGCTAGGTGAGGCTGCTGTGTATGTGCTGTATATTCAGGTTTTGTGTTGTATTTGTTAAGAAGTCGACTGTGAATTTCTAGAGTGAAAATCTGTGTCAATGTATCTTCAAATTTATATAGATCATTAATTTTAATTTTAATGTGTGATTTTCGGGGAAGAATACCTACTTTGGCGATTGTGTAGACCCGCAAACCAGTGCTGAGTGCAAACGTGGCGGTATACGTTGGTATACACCGCCACGGCGGTTGTCGGTCACTTCGCCCAAAAACCACATCGCCCTCAACTACTTCGCCCAAACGCCACTTCGCCCAAACGCCACTTCGCCCAAATCCCACTTCGCCCAATCACCCCTTCGCCCAAACGCCACTTCGCCCAAAAAACACTTCGCCCAATTACTACTTCGCCCAAAAACCACTTCGCCCCAAAACCACTTCGCCCAAAAACCACTTCGCCCAATTTTTAAGCACCCAAGATTTTGTTCCCAATGTGTTCGTTTTCGTTTTCTATTTCGTTTTGATGGTGCATTCAAAACTTTATTTGCGTTGTGACATCCTTTTTGTGACCATGCTTTTCTTTTCTTATTAGTTTAGGCAATTGACCTGTCGCCGTTTACGAGTTAACCACGCCCCTTAGACAACCCTATGGGATTTTTGTGTGGTAATTTTTGTTTGTCTCAGATTTTGCGCGTTCCACGTGGAATTTTAATTGATGTGATTGGACAATAATTCATAAGCTGCGTTGACGCGATTCCACCGCGATAGGTCAATTATGTTTATCAAGTGGTCATTCAAATTATTACGATTTTATGACTTCTGACTAGCGCCCAACCCAAACAAAGATACTGACAATTTGGGAGACCGCCAACATAGGGCAAGATAGCTTATTAGTTGGTAGTATAGAGCGCTGGTACGGTATTCCGGAGGTTTTTATAAAAAATTCTTAAAATTTATAACGTAATTATTTACAAACATGTATATTCTAACATCTTAACTGATATGAGGGATGATGTACAATTTATGTAACAAACTAATGAAATGAAAAAAGGGCATACGGATCGGGCATGGGCGAAGTGGTTTTTGGGCGAAGTGGTTTTTGGGCGAAGTGGTTTTTGGGCGAAGTGGTTTTTGGGCGAAGTGGATTTTGGGCGAAGTGGCGTTTGGGCGAAGTGGCGTTTGGGCGAAGTGGTTGATGGCGAAGTGGTTGAGGGCGATGTGGTTTTTGGGCGAAGTGACTGTAAAGCGCCACGGCCATCTGTTGCATTGAAAAAGCACCCCTTTGGTCGATAAAAGACTCCATGTCTATTGACAGGAAGATTTGTTATCGTTTTCCTGTTGAGTACTTATGCTCTTTTACACCAAAATCCGCAAGCATAGCATCTGCTGTCATTCGCCAGAAATTTGATGAAAAACGGTTGATTCCTGTACAAACGTATATGACTTTTTTGGTTCGGGAGCGATGCCGCGGGATTGTCGGCAGATCTGTGCACGGTGCCCTGAATCCTTTGCGTAGAAATTGTGGTACTGTACTATGGCTGGAGAGACGTGACTATCCAGCAAGCAGGGACCAGACTTTTTGTTGTGCATGGTGACGTCGGGGTCAATTGCTTCATATTCAGCGCATGTGTACACAATTCTACAGGTTGACGACTGTTTTATGTCGCAATAGTTAGTGGCTAGTATTGAGCCTTTTGATCTCATTGAGCCGTAACTTTAGTTTAAGCAGCATGAAACAGTCGTCAACTTGTGGAATCGTGTGCACATGCGCCGAATGAAGCAATTGACCGTGACGTCACCGTGCGCAACAAAAAGACTGGTTCCTGCTGGATATCTAGGTAACGTCTCTGCAGCCGTAGTACAGTACCGCAATTTCTACGTGAAGGATATGGAGCACTGTGCGAAGATCTGCCGGCAACCCCGGCATCATTCGCAAATTAAAAAGGCCATACGTTTGTACAGGAATCCACCTTTTTTCATCAAATTTCTGGGGAATAACATGCTATGCTTGCGGATTTTGGTGTAAAGGAGCATGTGTGAGTACTGAACAGGAAAACGATAACAAATCTTCCTGTCAATGGACATGGAGTCTTTTATCGACCAATAGAGTGTTTTTGCAATGCAACAGATCTAGAGTGTGGCTATGTATACCGCTACGTTTGCGGGTCTAGCAATTGTGTAGTGTAGCGCCTGCACGGGCTCCTCTTTTTAGTCTTTACTTTAGTTTTGTATGAAATTAGAGTCCAAGGTATTTTGTCTCATTACAAAATGACTTTTTCAACCTAAAGCAGACTTCTCTTAATTATATTGACATCGTTGTTTGTAATTTTTAACAGTTTATTTCAGTAGAAAATGCAATTTTCTTATGTGCTTAACGGCAGTTGCTATGCGAATGAAAGCTGTTTTGCGTGTTTACTGTGCATCGTGGCATGTCGCGATGTCCGCCATCTTTATTTTCGCATTGTGTGTTGTTGTTCTCATCGCCCCTTTACCCCAAACTTTTCCTCAAAAACTAAAACCCTGCCCTTTATCTGTGGCATATCTGTTGGTTTGTAATGTCGCTAACTAGTTTGGCAATTCAAATAACCTATAAGTTGATTTTTGTTCCCTTATAAGTTGTCGGGAACGGGGCCCTCCACTACACAATCGCCATTTTAAGAATAGGCCCAGGACATAACGTCGTAGAAATGCAATTGTTTGGTAGACTTGCAAACGTGGTAGATATATTAAAGCCTGGTTCATACTTCATGTGAATGCGAAGCAAATTTCATGATGTCAACAATTGAAGTTTCATTGTGACGTTCTCTGTGACCTTAACCCTAACTGCCAGCCCCTTGGGTGTGTGGAGAATCATATTAAAATTGGAGGATTCAGGAGTGTTGGAGTTAACAAAATTTCGCTTTGCATATGCATTCGCATTAAGTATGAACCGGGCTTAATCTACCACATGCTGTTGCATTTCGAATACACTCTATTGGGGGTCATGTATAATGGAGATCAATGGGTTTATGCCATTTAGTGTCAATAAGCGTCAAGAAAGCGTTAACGAATAACATAAGAAAGTTTAGCCTTTAGGCATACGTAAAGAATTTTTTCACATGTCATTTATTTGAAAACTGAAATATAATAGCATTAGGGCCTATCATTAAGTATACATGTACTTCAAAATCTTGTCAATAATGCGTTTATGTGAAAACTTAACTCGCGATGGTATTGTTTTGTTCAGCCCATTGATCTCCATTATTATAGACTAATAATGGAGATCAATGGTAATGGTTCAGCTTCACTGGCTGCCATCTTGTTTTTGCTGGACCACTTCATTTTTTGTATATGTAGGGGAGTTGCAAAAGTGTGAAGAGATTGCAAAATTTTGTTTATTTCGTTATGGTGTTTCGTAGGTGAAATTTCTTCATTCTCTTAAAAAAACAAGTTTCCTGAGAGCTGAGGCTGAGAGTCATAGAAATTGTGCGGCATGGATTTGGAAGTTGGAAAATAGACCTCTAATTTGTTGACGCTTTGTTGACACTGGTTGTCTTTGTTGATACGTGTTGACGCTAAAGTCCATCATGTCCATTGTCGTTCAGCATTTACACATGCTCTTTTACGTCAAATTCAAGAAGTACAGCACCTGTCATTCGTCACAAATTTGATGGAAAATAGTGGAGTCTAATGCAAACGTATTGCTTTTTTGGTTCGTGAGCGATTGGTGGAGAAAAGTCTGGTCTCTGCTGGATGGTAATGTCTCCCCAGCCAAAGTACAGTACTGCAATTTCTACATGAGGGATTCAGGGAGTTGTGTAAAGATCTTGGGCAATTGCTCGTGAACCAAAAAGGCGATACGTTTGTATTGGATTCCGCCTTTTTTCATCGAATTTCTGAGGAATGATAGGTGCTGTGCTTCTGGAATTTGGTGTAAAAGAACATGTGTAAGAATTGAACAGGGAAATGATTACAAATCTTCATGTCAATGGACATGGAGTCTTTTATCAGCCAATATTCGAAGTGTAACAGCATGTGGTGGATTATATTTGCCACATTTGCGGGTCTAGCAATTTGACATTGTGATGATAATGTACATGTACATGTACTAGGTACACAGACCGAGCATGGAGGTACATTACAATGTAGGAAGTTATAGTATGAATCTGTCACCCTATTTGCTTCATGCATAAGGGAGAGAGGATAGGGGAATAGAGGATAGGGGGAGAGAGATGTGGATGGGACAATTGTTGGAAAAGAACAAAATTATATCTTCATTAATGATGTCCATCAGGTTGGGTTGAATGTTTTTGCTTAAGCAAATCTTTGCATATTTTGACCTGCAGCCTTGCAGGTGAGCCTTTACATGTATGTTACAGGCTGAGTGATAGACTGCAAACTACAAACAGTTGCTAAATAATGGTGTGTTGTTAATGTTGCATGTGTACATGTAAGAATTAATCAGACTAAATTGAACTGAAACTAATACAGGAAAATTGCTTTCAAAATGTGCAATTTATTGATATAAATTATAGCAATAGCAATACATGTAAGTGATATGGTGAAGAATCACTGAGAAATAAATAAAATTGGCTGATCTAAAAAGTGACTCCACAGCATTCCTGCTTCAGATGAATTATCTTTTACAATGGGCAATTTTCGACACAAGATTGCATGATTTCAAAAGATGATGGTAACGGTGTTATGAGGCTGTAATAAAATATTCGGTTTCTTTTACTGATTTTCTTGGAAACCTTGTATATAATGTCTGGTGTTGCATTGCCATTGAAATGGTGGTATTGTTTTGATTGACTATGAGACTCATTGGCAGTATGAAAAGTGAGAATGTTAGATTGTATGTTTCCTTCCTCTATGGTATAATACAACTGGTATTATATATAGCACTCTAGCAGCATTTTCGTTCTACTGATATTTACAATTTTCATTGACACCCAATATTGTACTGTGTTGTTTTCAATGCGTGATTGGATTTAATAATTGTATCTATTGAATTTCCCTTTTAAAAGTGCCTGGGTATACCATTAGAGTGACTCTGCAACAACATGAACCACAGGAATTAGCCGTTTCTTTTTTTCTTTTTTCTTTTTTCTTTTTGAAATTGCCTTTAAGGTTAAATGGGTGTTCTAAAAAAAGGGCTATAATGCATCTTGATGTGAATAGTTATACTGTGGCAAAATGCTGTGAAATCCCAATATGCTGGATTCAAATCTATTTATTTCTCTTTTTATTTATTTACAGACTGCATCTTGAGAAGTCCTTGATGTTGCCAAATCTACCCTCTGTGGATGAGCCTGGGATGTGCCAGGCACCTGACATGAGTCAGGTCTTGATAAGATTGAGAACCATGAACTTGAAAACCATGAACTTGAAAACCATGAACTTGAAAACCATGAACTTGAAAACCATGAACTTGAAAACAATGAACTTGAAAACAATGAACTTGAAAACAATGAACTTGACAACCATGAACTTGTCAACCATGAACTTGTCAACCATGAACTTGACAACCACGAACTTGAAAACCATGAACAAAGCAATAAATCCTGGGATGTGCCAGGTACCTGGGAAGAGCCAGGTTTTCATGAACGAAACAAAAAATCCTGAGATGTGCCAGGTACCTGGGAAGAGCCAGGTTTTCATGAACGAAACAAAAAATCCTGAGATGTGCCAGGTACCTGGGAAGAGCCAGGTTTTCATGAACGAAACAACAAATCTTGAACAGAATTTGAGAACAAATCAACTTGAACCAAACTTCAGAATGAACCAACTTGAGCCAAAAAGGTGTGCAATGAAAGGTGAAAGTAGTTACTTACATAGAACAGAGCACGTTTTGGGAAGAAAGCATTACAAAGGAAAAAATTGTAATGAAACTCAGGTGATGAAACTGTATTATTTACAGATTGTGAAACCTATCAAGATGCAGGTGAAGAAGGCACATGAAGAATATGAGAGAAAGTTACGAGTGGATAGACAGAAAAGAGTGAGTATTATGAGAGAAGACAGGAAGAAGCGATTGTTACTAGTTAGTAACTTACATGGTGTAACGTGGCTTAAGCAGTACAGTTGGACAAAACACTCTGGTTGTGGTCATATATTGAGTTATGTAGAAGAGATTTGTGAAAGAAATGATAGAAAGAGGCCATCTAGAAAGTACAAGAGAAAAATGAGGAGACAAGTGTTCAAGCAGTCTCATAATATCAAGAAAGGAGGAAAAGTAGTAGAGAGCCGGATGAGCAAGGAGGATAGAAGGTTGCATGAAAAGTGGCAGAAAAATATCTGTTGTCATACAAATGGAAGTTTGAATGCAGTTTTGAAGAACATGAACAGCTTGCAGGATGACGGAAATAAAAAAGCAAATGGAATGATGTATGTACTAAAGAAGGGGTGGCGTAAAAAACAAGTGTTGAAAGATCCCAAGAAGAGACAACAAAATGAATATGAAGCAAGTATAAATGTTGAAAAAATCAAAGCACATGTGGTAGAAAGGAAATGTAATGGCACTGTTGACATTTGTTGGCTCTGTGATAAATCTGATGAGCCTGGGACATGTATAAGGAAAATGCAGTGTGATAAGTGTCGTGTTTGGTTTCATATTTCTTGTATGAAATTCATGAGGATGGAGCGATATTTGATCAACAAGAGGGGGACATGGATTTGTTGTAAATGTGGACAATCTAACTACTCTGACAATTTGTTTCATGATTTTGGTATTTGTACAGATGAGAACATGTATGATTGGATAGCATATGAAGATTGCCATGATGATGAGGTTCACAAGGAGTCTAAGTTAGCTACTGCAAAAGTAAGAAAAGACCTAAAATCAACGAAATATAAAGACCATGAACAATGTAGCACTATAAAACTCTCATTGATTGAGCAATCTGGAGGTTATTCATTAAGAGAAAGAAAGACAAAATCAAATGTAGCAGTTAAATCAAATGAAAGAAATTCAAAAATCAGGAGAGCAGTGAGTGAAACTAAGAGTACAAAGCAAAGAGACAGTCCAGTTGTCAAAGAGTTTTCATATGAATTAAGAAAGAGAAAACGAATTGAAAGTGTTCAGTGTGATAACACGTGCTCAGAAATGGCTGATAAAAGTGGATATTCACTACGCAGTAAGAAGAGGTTGTCACCAGTCATTAAAAAGAGTAAATTAGTAGTTGACAATGATTCAGTAATTGATGAGGATAAACAAAGATGTTACAAAAGTAAAGTTCGTTCCAAAAAAATTTCAAAACAATTCACTGTAAATGAAACGGAATGTGAAATACAAAGTGAAATAAATGCCCCAAGACATGTCATTATCCAGGGTAATTTTCATCAGGGTAATTTGAAGTTTGGTGTTAATGTTGGAAAGCAGTGCGTTGCAAACAGCTTGTGCTCATTGATGTATAGCCACATGAAGGAATTGAGACATTGGACTTGTCATGATATGGACTTAGTACTGAATACCGGTGATGAGTTGTATGGTCATTTATCCCAAAGTTCAACAATGCATAATGACTATTTGTTGATTAATGAATTGCCAAATGAATTGGATGTATTTAATGAACATTTCACAATGAATTATCATGAGTCTGTGTGTGGCACTTTTGGAGCAGAACACAGTTTATCCGAATTTAATATGATATCAATGAATCGTGCACTTGAGCAGACACTCCAGAGATACAATGGATGTTTCATATGTTTCAAAGGAAACACATTTGCTGTTGTAGCTCAAAATGGTATGTACTATATTTTTGATTCCCACTCCAGAGATCACAATGGTTGCCAAGTAAGTGAAGGAAGAAGTTTGATGAAAACTGCAGCAACATGGCAAGATGTTTACAGGTATTGTACTGATTTGGGTCAATCTATGAATGTATCTAATGATGAACAATTTGAAATTACAGGTGTAAATGTATTGAAAGATGAAGGTGCTGGTAGGCCTACATGTTCATGTGAAGAGAAGGATTCTAATAAAGACAGGTCTGTATTTGGCAGTGAATATGACATTGGTAATCACAGTAATGCATCTAATATGTCAGTAGTTACCGAAGGCGTAAAAGAAGGTGAACAGCAGATAAATGATCCTGAAGGTGGTGGTGAATATGATAGCAGCTTCTCAAATATCAAAGGACTTGTCAGAGATAGTAACAAAAGTAATGATATAGATGACAGTAGTGACATTGAAATGAATGTTATATCTGAAGCAGCTGAATTTAGTTACGTACCCCTGTCTTATGATCAGAAGAAATTGCTGTGTGATAGACTTGAAATCATGAAAGTTAATCTACAGTCTGATGTGGTGTCTGAAGAAAGTGATAAAATTGGAAGACCATATTGTTTGAAGAATATCAAAGGTGACGGCAATTGTTTTTTCAGGGCTATATCTTTTGCTGTATCAGGAACTGAAGTAAACCACATGTATTTGAGAATGGCAACTGTAAATCATTTGTTGAAGCACGCTGGTCAGTACAAGGGTTTCTTACGTGAAGGATTCAGTGATGTAGAGGATTATGTGAGGAAGCAAAGAATGTTCTGTTCAGGTAAATGGGCAACTGAAGTTGAAATCATGGCTGTAGCACACATGCTTGAAACAGACATTTATACATTTGGTGGCACATGGTACTTATTCTCTGGAAAGACTGCTGAAGTTGGTGTTGTAACATCAGATGCTGGAATCTATCTGAATCACACTCGTCAAATACATTATGATGTAGTATTGTCAGTACATGAACCAGGCCAGATTAACAGTACAGAAGAAGTTGAACCCTTTGGTGAATTTGATTTTGAGAAGGTTTCTGTGCAAAATGAATCTATAGATAAAATTGTGGTAGATGAAATGCTTGATGATAACACAGTATATGATTGCAATACCAAGAAAGAAGTTAATGAAGAAAAACAAAAATTGAATGAACCCACAAAAATATCAAAGAGAAAGAAGCGGAGAGGAAGTAAAAATCTGGAATTAAAAAGAAAATTAGACAGGGAAAGAAAGAGAAGCAAATACAATAAAAGTGACTGCAAAAAAGATAGAGAAATGCAAAGAAGACAAAAAACATTGTATAGTCAAATAAAATATCATATCGATGAAAATTATCAAAAGAAGCACATTAAATATGCACAAATTAAATATGCAAATAATGAAGATTGTATTAAGTGTAACCAAAGGAATAAATATGATGTAGATGATCAGTATAGATTAAGAAAAACTGCTCAAACAAGAGAAAATTATCAAAGCAGTGCACAATATAGAAAATCAGTAATTGATAATATAAAACAAAAGTATAATTGTCCTAGTTTCCGGAATGAAATGTTGAAGGCAAGTAAATTGACTTATCATGAAAATCTAAATTATAGGATGAAAAAGAAAGGTGTAATAAAAAAGAAGTATAACGGAGATCCAATTTACAAGAAGAAAATGATTGATTCTAGTAAAATGAAATATCGTGAAGATCCAATTCACAGGAAAAAGCTGATAAACACTAGCAAAATGAAATATAAGCATGATGCAATTCACAGGAAAAAGAAGGTTGATACTAGTAAAATGAAATATCGGCAAGATCCAAATTGTAAAAGGAACATTCTTGAAAAAAACAGGAAAAGATTATTAATTTCTAAGGAAAGAAAAGGGCACATTCATCATGTAATTAGTGATTTCAAGATTAAGATGACAAAGGGACCTGATTGTGTGTGTGCTGTGTGTCACAAATTGTTGTTCCAGAACCAAGTAATGAAATGTAACAAGGAGAGATATATGTATTCTCAGAATATATTTGAAAATTATCTGCATAAATGTAATGAGGATTGCAAATTGAATTGTTATATTGGTACATCAAGCAGGTCATGTTTGTGGATATGTCATACTTGCCATAGAAAATTGATTAGAAATACAGTTCCAGCAGAAGCAAGTCTGAATAATTTGTCATTAGTGGATATTCCAGAGCAACTGGCAAGACTTAATAGCTTAGAACAACATTTGATTGCCAGAAATATTGCATTTATGAAAATAATCAATCTACCAAAAGGTGCACAAAAGGGATGTTATGGACCATGCGTATGTGTCCCGTCAAATACCACAGAAACAATCAAGTCCTTGCCAAGAACTGCTAATGAAAATGATATGATACAGATCAAATTGAAACGTAAACTGTCATATAAAGGGCATGTGGAATATCAGTATGTCAACAAGCAGAATGTTGAAGAAGCTTTGCATTATCTGAAAGATAATAATAAATGGTATGATGACATTGAAATTGAATATGATTGGATTAATCCTGTACCTGAAGAATCAGTTGATGAAGAAACTGTAAATGAAGAAATAATGAATGAGAATGATCAAATCACTGACACAGAGGAAGATCAAATTAGTGACACAGAGGAAGAGGATGATGATGATCGATTGTGTGGAATAAAGCTTGACACTTGCCTTCAACCTGCAAATATTGGACAAGAAATTCTAGATCAGTACTTTGATGATATATTTTGTGTTGCACCATGTGAAGGAAATAATCCAGTGAGACTATTGATGGAAGAAGGAAATGAAGCCAAATGCTTTCCAAGTTTATTTCCAACTGGTGGACCAATATTTAGTGATGAGAGAAAAGTGAGATTAACATTGTGTAGATATTTGCATAACAGATTAATGCATGTTGACAACAGATTTGCTAAAAACACTGATTATATATTCTATGCACAGTATTTGTCTGAAATTCAGCAAGTTATGTCATGTGTGTCTATTGCTTTGCGTAAAGGTTCAGTGAAAACTCAAGAAGGTTATGATATCACTGCTTCAATGCTTAATGACAAGGCAAATTTGAGTAAAATGTTAAAATCTGACAGTGGTTATAAATTCTTGAAGCCTATCAGAGGTACTCCACCATATTGGCAATCAGCTCACAAAGATGTATTAGCAATGATAAGACAGCTTGGATTACCTACATGGTTCTGTTCATTCTCTGCTGCAGACATGAGATGGCCTGAAGTAATTAATACGATACTGAGACAACAGGGAGATGATAGGACTGTAGATGAATTAGATTGGAATGAGAAATGTCAAATACTGAGGAGTAATCCAGTGACTGCTGCTAGAATGTTTGACAGAAAGTTTCACATGTTTTTGAAAGAGGTCATTATGTCAGAAGCACAACCCATTGGTAAAGTGAAAGACTACTTTTATAGAATAGAATTTCAGCAGAGAGGATCACCACATGTACATGGATTATTCTGGATAGAAGATGCACCAAAGTTGGGTGTTGATGAAGATGAAGATGTTGTGGAATTTATTGATAGATATGTGAATTGTAAATTGCCATCAAAAAATGAGAATGATGAATTAAATGAAATTATATCTAGTGTCCAATTGCATAGCAAGAAGCATTCTAAAAGTTGTAAAAAAAAAGGCACAGAATGCAGATTTAATTTTCCTAGACCCCCATCTGAAAGAACATTTGTTATTAGATCTGATACCACCAGTAGTAATGATGAAGAGACACAGGATATGAGTGGAATTGATATTGATTCTGATGTTGGTTCTCAACATGCTTGTGTAAACTCTGAGACTAATAAAACAAATTGCAGTAGAAATACAGGAAGTAGTACAGCTACAGCTGATGCAAAAGAACTCTTGAAATCAGTGTGGAGTGAAGTTCAAAATCAAGAAAAACAATACAAGACAACAAATGAATTATTTGAAGGCCTGGGAATTACTCAAGATGAATTTGAAAAGGCAAATAGTGTACTCACTAAGAAAGTTAGTATTGTATTGAAGCGTAATCCACAAGATGTCTGGGTGAATCAGTATAATCCTCACTTGCTACGAGCGTGGAATGCAAATTTAGATATTCAATATATTACAGATATTTATGGATGTGTGGCATATGTTGCATCTTACATGTCAAAAGCAGAACGTGAAATGGGACAGTTGTTGAGTCATGCCCAAAGTGAAGCACAGAAAGGCAATCTAGATGCTAAGCAAAGTATGAAAGAGGTTGGCCAAGTGTATTTGCAGAACCGTGAGGTATCAGCTCAAGAAGCAGTATATCGTGTATGTAATTTGAGATTGAAAGAAGGTTCTAGGAAAGTAGAGTTCATTCCTGTTGGAGAAAATCCTGTTAGAATGAGTTTACCACTGAGTTTGATTCAGAATAAATCAAATGAAGATGATTCAGATGTTTGGATGGTGTCAAGAATTGATCGCTATAAAGCACGACCAGAGACTGATGAATTTGAAACAATGTGTTTGGGTTCATTTAGTTCAGAATACAGAGTCTTATCAAGGACACAAGCTCCAAATATTTATGGTAAAAAATCTTCTAAATATATACATGAATTAAGAAATGGATTGGGACACATACAGAAACGTACTCGTACTGATCCTGCTGTAATAAAATATCCAAGATTTTCAGTTACAAAGTACCCCAACAAATATTATCATAGCATTTTACAATTATTTCTTCCTTATCGTGTTGATGCACAGTTGAAACCACCACAATTTGAAACATATGAGGAATTCTATCAGATTGGAAATGTCAAACTGTATGGTTGTGATGTGCAATCTGTCCAATGTATTGTAGATCAAAATCGTCAGAAATTTGAAGGTGATATTGAATCTATGGATGATGTAGAACAGTACTTGGAAAGATTTGGTCCACAGGATGATGCATGGGCTTTGATATGTCCAGAAACTGAATCAGAAAGACTGGAATGTCAAGATGAGAAGCAAGAAGTGATGCATGAAAGTGAGGATGAATATGCAATTCCTGATTTAAAGTCCGATAAGAAAAATGACACACAATATAGTATTGAATATCATGCGGCTAAGATGCCAAGACAACAGGTTCAAAGCTTAATGAGATCATTGAATGTTCAGCAGAGTGAAGTCTTTTACAAAGTTAGACAATGGTGTCTAGATAAAGTAAATGGGAAATCTCCTGAGCCATTTCATGTGTTTGTAACTGGAGGAGCTGGATCAGGCAAGAGTCATTTGATCAAGTGCATTTACAATGAGGCAATACGTATATTTGGAAGATTGACGCATAATCCTGATGATGTTTCTGTATTACTATGTGCTCCTACTGGTGTTGCTGCATACAATATTCAGGGATTGACATTACACAGTGCATTGTCAATATCAATGGATATGTCATTACCATATCAACCCCTTGGTGAGGAAAAATTAAGCACACTACGGAATAAATTGAATCAGATACAGATTTTGATTATTGATGAGATTTCTATGGTTGATCAAAGAATGTTGTGTTATATACATGGACGTCTGAGGCAAATTAAGCAAACAAAAAGTCAGTGTGCTTTTGGAAATGTCAGTGTTATTGCAGTTGGTGATTTTTATCAGTTACCTCCAGTGAAAGGAAAATCATTGCATCACAATACTCTAGAATCAAGCTTGTGGCATGATAATTTTAAAAGAGTGGAATTGACTGAAATCATGAGACAAAGAGATGATATGAAATTTGCAGAACTTCTCAACCATGTGCGAACTAAGCAAAAAGGAGACAGTTTAACAGATGAAGACATCTCTATTCTAAAGAGCCGTGAAACAGGAGAAGAATGGAATGATGCAGTTCATATTTACCCTACAAACAAACAGGTTGACAAATGTAATACACAAATTTTGCATTTAAAATTTTCAGATTGTATGTGCATTGAAGCCAAAGATTATGAAAAAGACGGCAATGGAAGATTGAAACAAAGAGAGAAAGTATTGAAATCAGGTCGTACTTCTTTGTGTCAAACATTATGGATCAGTATTGGAGCACGTGTCATGTTAGTCAAGAATTTGGATGTTTCTCAAGGTCTTGTAAATGGTGCATTTGGAACTGTCACTGGAATTGATATGTTAGCGGATCAATCTGGTGCCAAGTGTATACAAGTTGAGTTTGATAAGAGTGCAGGACATAAATTTAAAAGACATTGTGCATCATTACATGATGATATGTCTGTTGCTATTGAGATAGATGAAGAACACATTGGGAAGAAATGTATTCGGAAGCAATTTCCTTTGAAACTTGCATGGGCATGCACTTCTCACAAAGTACAAGGAATGACAATGAGTAAAGCTGTAGTTTGCCTTGATCGTACATTCACAGCTGGTCAAGCATATGTCAGTTTGAGTCGTGTGACTTCATTGAATGGACTAATCATAGAAGGATTTGATTTGAAACATATATATTGTGATAAGTCAGTTGCCCAAGCACTGAATGATATGCCTCTGTGGATTGAACAGATAGAATCATCAATCAAACAACAGGGTGAGACAAAGAACACAACTATAATGCTTCATAATGTTCAAGGGCTGATGAATCATTTTGTAGATTTGCAGTGTCAGTGTGATATGATGGAATCAGACTTCATTTGTTTGACAGAGACATGGACTGATTTAGATAATGTTAATGAATTGAATTTGAAAGATTTCAAATGCTATCATCAAGTAAGAGCTGAATCATACGAGGGATCAATCCATTTGATGCAACAGAGTCATGGAGGTGTAGCAGTATATGGTAGACAAGAAAAATGTTTTAGTCGGTTAAGAATCCAAGTGCAGAATCTGGAATATATTGCATTCCATATAATTTCTAGTGTATCAATAGTAGTTGTTGTTCTATATCGACCACCATCATATAAAATGAAAGATTTCCTTGTGAATTTAAAAGTGTTGCTGTCTGAAGTACATAATGTATGTCACAGATCTATAGTAATGGGTGATTTCAATGAGAATTTATTTGATAATCATTCAGTCATTGAGAGTGTTATGCAAGAGAATGGTTACAGGCAGTGTGTGAGAGATGCGACCACAGAGATGGGTACATTAATTGATCATGTTTATATGAGAGGCATAGATTCAGTTTCAACTACTATCAGACCTACGTACTATAGTTATCATGAAGCCATTCAAATCAAGTTTTGAAGATTAACATAATTATAAAATGTTAGCTCAGTTAAGATTTTGAAAGAAATACAAAAAATTCAGTGAGTTTTCAAATGAATTTCAAAATATGCATCACTTTGACAAATTTATATATATATGATTTTGAATATATATATAAGATTAATATATAAGATTGAATGAATTTTTACTGTGGATGTAACTGGTCATTGATGCAGATCTTAATTCATGCATTTGATGGACCATTCTGTAATTGTAGATTTCTTGAGAACTCTTGTTCCATAGTATTCTAGATGCTGAACATTTGTCAAAGTAAGTCATTTTATTGAATAAGTAATTAGAATTATTCAACAAGAACAAAGACAATTATATAGTGGGAACATTTCTAACTGTAATTAGTATTATTACTTTATTTGACCATACAAACAAACAACAATATAATTGAAATCAAAAATAAATAAACATAGTGTAAGCAAGAGAAAAAAATATGAGATGAAACAAGAGCTTCGAAATACCAGATGAGCAATATTCGATACAATGTAAGATATATCAGATATGATATAAGTATATAGAATAATATATATACAAAATAAGACAGATCTACAAAATAGGAGATTTACAAAATATGAGATACAAAATAGGACATCTACAAAATATGAGATACAACATGAGATATAATATGAGTTAAGAGATGAAGTAGGAGCCGAGTTACAAGATAAGACATGACATAAAAAATATAAGATACACAAGAGATGACAAAATGAAAACACAAAAAATACTGTGTGAGTTGGGACCTATGAAACTAAAATTAACCATTGTTACATGCAGGTATGTCGGCAGGTAGATAATAGACAAGAATAATATCACTTAAAAGGAACAAAAGTGAGTGAAAAATCGATGGCCATGGTTGTGATGTTTAGTTGGACATGAATTAATGAGTGAACAACACACTCATAAGATTTGTAATGAATGCTGAAATAGCAGATTTTAAGAAGATGCTCAATTTCAAGGCAATAATGTACAATGTACATGTGTAAAATGTACCTCTATGTGCAGCAGTATTTTTTATCAAAATGTGTTATCAAAGTCACATATATTGTGATAAATCACAAGAATATTTCTCTGACAAAAAGATAGATAATGGTGATACTAATGTAGTACATGTACTTTCACTATCAGCAATTGTGGTATCACTATCACCCCTTGCTTGCACTGTTCAGCTGAGATGTCTGCATAACCACTGTCAGTCAGTTGTGTTACCTGGGACTTGTCAGCACTACCAACCCTTGTCTGCGCTGTTCAGCTGAGATGTCTGCATAACCACTGTTAGTCAGCTGTGTTACCTGGGACTTGTCAGCACTACCACCCCTTGTCTCCCCTGTTCAGCTGAGATATCTACATAACCACTGTCGGTCACCTGTGTTACCTGGGACTTGTCAGCACTACCAGCCCTTGCCTGCCTTGTTCAGCTGAGATATATGCATAACCACTGTCAGTCACCTGTGTTACCTGGGACTTGTCAGCACTACCAGCCCTTGCCTGCCTTGTTCAGCTGAGATATATGCATAACCACTGTCAGTCAGCTGTGTTACCTGGGACTTGTCAGCACTACCACCCCTTGTCTGCGCTGTTCAGTGGAGATGTCTGCATAACCACTGTCAGTCAGCTGTGTTACCTGGGACTTGTCAGCACTACCACCCCTTGTCTGCGCTGTTCAGTGGAGATGTCTGCATAATCACTGTCAGTCAGCTGTGTTACCTGGGTCTTGTCGGCACAACCACCCCTTGCCTGTGCTGTTCAGCTGAGATATATGCATAACCACTGTCAGTCACCTGTGTTACCTGGGACTTGTCAGCACTACCAGCCCTTGCCTGCCTTGTTCAGCTGAGATATATGCATAACCACTGTCAGTCAGCTGTGTTACCTGATGCTTGTCAAGCAGCCTAAGGTTGGTATGTACCTTTTGGTTTTATCACTTGTATTTTTTTCTTTGCTACCTGTTTCAACTGAGATCTCAGTTCTGAACACTAATATTGTATTATCATGATGATTAATATTAAGTACAGTACATCAATATGACATTTTCGTTAATAGTTGTTGAAGTCATGCTTAAAGTAAAGAAGTGTTATTGTTTAGTTGGACATGAATAAATGAGTGAACAGCACACTCATAATAATTTGTAATGAATGCTGAAATAGCAGATTTTAAGAAGATGCTTAGTTTCAAGGCAATAATGTACAATGTACATGTGCAAAATATACCTCTATGTGCAGCAGTTTTTTATCAAAATGTGTTATCAAAGTCACATATATTGTGATAAATCAGGATATTTCTGTGACAAAAAATTGTTAATGATCATACTAATGTAGTATATACTATCAGCAATTGTGCTATGTGTGTACTTGGGGCTTATCACTATTACCTCTTGCCTTCCCTGTTCAGATGAGATGTCTGCATAGTCAGCTGTGTTACCTGGGACTTGTCAGCACTACCACCCCTTGTCTGCGCTGTTCAGCTGAGATGTCTGCATAACCACTGTCAGTCAGCTGTGTTACCTGAGGCTTGTCAGCACTACCACCACTTGCTTGCACTGTTCAGCTGAGATGTCTGCATAACCACTGTCAGTCAGCTGTGTTACCTGAGGCTTGTCAGCACTACCACCACTTGCTTGCACTGTTCAGCTGAGATGTCTGCATAACCACTGTCAGTCAGCTGTGTTACCTGAGGCTTGTCAGCACTACCACCCCTTGTCTGCGCTGTTCAGCTGAGATGTCTGCATAATCACTGTCAGTCAGCTGTGTTACCTGGGTCTTGTTGGCACAACCACCCCTTGCCTGCGCTGTTCAGCTGAGATGTCTGCATAATCACTGTCAGTCAGCTGTGTTACCTGGGACTTGTCGGCACTACCACCCCTTGTTTCCCCTGTTCAGCTGAGATATCTACATAACCACTGTCAGTCACCTGTTTTACCTGGGACTTGTCAGCACTACCAGCCCTTGCCTGCCTTGTTCAGCTGAGATATATGCATAACCACTGTCAGTCAGCTGTGTTACCTGGGACTTGTCAGCACTACCAGCCCTTGCCTGCCTTGTTCAGCTGAGATATATGCATAACCACTGTCAGTCACCTGTGTTACCTGGGACTTGTCAGCACTACCAGCCCTTGCCTGCCTTGTTCAGCTGAGATATATGCATAACTACTGTCAGTCACCTGTGTTACCTGGGACTTGTCAGCACTACCAGCCCTTGCCTGCCTTGTTCAGCTGAGATATATGCATAACCACTGTCAGTCAGCTGTGTTATCTGATGCTTGTCAAGCAGCCTAAGGTTGGTATGTACCTTTTGGTTTGATCACTAGTATTTTTTTCTTTGCTACCTGTTTCAACTGAGATCTCAGTTCTGAACACTAATATTGTATTATCATGATGATTAATATGAAGTACAGTACATCAATATGACATTTTCGTTCTGTTGAATTTCCCTACCAAAATAGTTATTGAAGTCATGCTTAAAATAAAGAAGTGTTATTGTTTAGTTGGACATGAATAAATGAGTGAACAGCACACTCGTAATAATTTGTAATGAATGCTGAAATAGCAGATTTTAAGAAGATGCTTAGTTTCAAGGCAATAATGTACAATGTACATGTGCAAAATGTACCTCTATGTGCAGCAGTTTTTTATCAAAATGTGTTATCAAAGTCACATATATTGTGATAAATCAGGATATTTCTGTGACAAAAAATTGCTAATGATCATACTAATGTAGTACATACTATCAGCAATTGTGCTATGTGTGTACTTGGGGCTTATCACTATTACCTCTTGCCTTCCCTGTTCAGATGAGATGTCTGCATAGTCAGCTGTGTTACCTGGGACTTGTCAGCACTACCACCCCTTGTCTGCGCTGTTCAGCTGAGATGTCTGCATAACCACTGTCAGTCAGCTGTGTTACCTGAGGCTTGTCAGCACTACCACCCCTTGTCTGCGCTGTTCAGTGGAGATGTCTGCATAACCACTGTCAGTCAGCTGTGTTACCCTTGGACTTGTCAGTACTACCACCCCTTGTCTGCGCTGTTCAGCTGAGATGTCTGCATAACCACTGTCAGTCAGCTGTGTTACCTGAGGCTTGTCAGCACTACCACCACTTGTCTGCATAACCACTGTCAGTCAGCTGTGTTATCTGGGACTTGTCAGCACTACCACCACTTGCCTGCCTTGTTCAGCTGAGATATATGCATAACCACTGTCAGTCAGCTGTGTTACCTGATGCTTGTCAAGCAGCCTAAGGTTGGTATGTACCTTTTGGTTTGATCACTAGTATTTTTTTCTTTGCTACCTGTTTCAACTGAGATCTCAGTTCTGAACACTAATATTGTATTATCATGATGATTAATATGAAGTACAGTACATCAATATGACATTTTCGTTCTGTTGAATTTCCCTACCAAAATAGTTATTGAAGTCATGCTTAAAATAGAGAAGTGTTATTGTTTAGTTGGACATGAATAAATGAGTGAACAGCACACTCGTAATAATTTGTAATGAATGCTGAAATAGCAGATTTTAAGAAGATGCTTAGTTTCAAGGCAATAATGTACAATGTACATGTGCAAAATGTACCTCTATGTGCAGCAGTTTTTTATCAAAATGTGTTATCAAAGTCACATATATTGTGATAAATCAGGATATTTCTGTGACAAAAAATTGCTAATGATCATACTAATGTAGTACATATACTGTCACTATCAGCAATTGTGCTATGTGTGTACTTGGGGCTTATCACTATTACCTCTTGCCTTCCCTGTTCAGATGAGATGTCTGCATAGTCAGCTGTGTTATCTGGGACTTGTCAGCACTACCACCCCTTGTCTGCGCTGTTCAGCTGAGATGTCTGCATAACCACTGTCAGTCAGCTGTGTTACCTGAGGCTTGTCAGCACTACCACCACTTGCTTGCACTGTTCAGCTGAGATGTCTGCCTAACCACTGTCAGTCAGCTGTGTTACCTGAGGCTTGTCAGCACTACCACCCCTTGTCTGCTCTGTTCAGCAGAGATGTCTGCATAACCACTGTCAGTCAGCTGTGTTACCTGGGACTTGTCAGCACTACCACCCCTTGTCTGCGCTGTTCAGCTGAGATGTCTGCATAACCCCTGTCAGTCAGCTGTGTTACCTGAGGCTTGTCAGCACTACCACCACTTGCTTGCACTGTTCAGCTGAGATGTCTGCATAACCACTGTCAGTCAGCTGTGTTACCTGAGGCTTGTCAGCACTACCACCCCTTGTCTGCGCTGTTCAGCAGAGATGTCTGCATAACCACTGTCAGTCAGCTGTGTTACCTGGGACTTGTCAGCACTACCACCCCTTGTCTGTGCTGTTCAGCTGAGATGTCTGCATAACCACTGTCAGTCAGCTGTGTTACCTGAGGCTTGTCAGCACTACCACCACTTGCTTGCACTGTTCAGCTGAGATGTCTGCCTAACCACTGTCAGTCAGCTGTGTTACCTGAGGCTTGTCAGCACTACCACCCCTTGTCTGCGCTGTTCAGCGGAGATGTCTGCATAACCACTGTCAGTCAGCTGTGTTACCTGGGACTTGTCAGTACTACCACCCCTTGTCTGCGCTGTTCAGTGGAGATGTCTGCATAATCACTGTCAGTCAGCTGTGTTACCTGGGTCTTGTCGGCACAACCACCCCTTGCCTGCGCTGTTCAGCTGAGATGTCTGCATAACCACTGTCAGTCAGCTGTGTTACCTGATGCTTGTCAAGCAGCCTAAGGTTGGTATGTACCTTTTGGTTTTATCACTAGTATTTTTTTCTTTGCTACCTCTTTCAACTGAGATCTCAGTTCTGAACACTAATATTGTATTATGATGATTAATATGAAGTACAGTACATCAATATGACATTTTCGTTCTGTTGAATTTCCCTACTAAAATAGTTATTGAAGTCATGCTTAAAGTAAAGAAGTGTTATTGTTTAGTTGGACATGAATAAATGAGTGAACAGCACACTCATAATAATTTGTAATGAATGCTGAAATAGCAGATTTTAAGAAGATGCTTAGTTTCAAGGCAATAATGTACAATGTACATGTGCAAAATGTACCTCTATGTGCAGCAGTTTTTTATCAAAATGTGTTATCAAAGTCACATATATTGTGATAAATCAGGATATTTCTGTGACAAAAAATTGCTAATGATCATACTAATGTAGTACATACTATCAGCAATTGTGCTATGTGTGTACTTGGGGCTTATCACTATTACCTCTTGCCTTCCCTGTTCAGATGAGATGTCTACATAGTCAGCTGTGTTACCTGGGACTTGTCAGCACTACCACCCCTTGTCTGCGCTGTTCAGCTGAGATGTCTGCATAACCACTGTCAGTCAGCTGTGTTACCTGAGGCTTGTCAGCACTACCACCACTTGCTTGCACTGTTCAGCTGAGATGTCTGCATAACCACTGTCAGTCAGCTGTGTTACCTGAGGCTTGTCAGCACAACCACTGTCAGTCAGCTGTGTTACCTGAGGCTTGTCAGCACTACCACCACTTGCTTGCACTGTTCAGCTGAGATGTCTGCATAACCACTGTCAGTCAGCTGTGTTACCTGAGGCTTGTCAGCACAACCACTGTCAGTCAGCTGTGTTACCTGAGGCTTGTCAGCACTACCACCACTTGCTTGCACTGTTCAGCTGAGATGTCTGCATAACCACTGTCAGTCAGCTGTGTTACCTGAGGCTTGTCAGCACAACCACTGTCAGTCAGCTGTGTTACCTGGGACTTGTCAGCACTACCACCCCTTGTCTGCGCTGTTCAGTGGAGATGTCTGCATAACCACTGTCAGTCAGCTGTGTTACCTGGGACTTGTCAGCACTACCACCCCTTGTCTGCGCTGTTCAGTGGAGATGTCTGCATAATCACTGTCAGTCAGCTGTGTTACCTGGGTCTTGTCGGCACAACCACCCCTTGCCTGCGCTGTTCAGCTGAGATGTCTGCATAACCACTGTCGGTCAGCTGTGTTACCTGGGACTTGTCAGCACTACCACCCCTTGTCTGCGCTGTTCAGTGGAGATGTCTGCATAACCACTGTCAGTCAGCTGTGTTACCTGGGACTTGTCAGCACTACCACCCCTTGTCTGCGCTGTTCAGTGGAGATGTCTGCATAATCACTGTCAGTCAGCTGTGTTACCTGGGTCTTGTCAGCACTACCACCCCTTGTCTGCGCTGTTCAGTGGAGATGTCTGCATAACCACTGTCAGTCAGCTGTGTTACCTGGGACTTGTCAGCACTACCACCCCTTGTCTGCGCTGTTCAGTGGAGATGTCTGCATAACCACTGTCAGTCAGCTGTGTTACCTGGGACTTGTCAGCACTACCACCCCTTGTCTGCGCTGTTCAGTGGAGATGTCTGCATAATCACTGTCAGTCAGCTGTGTTACCTGGGTCTTGTCGGCACAACCACCCCTTGCCTGCGCTGTTCAGCTGAGATGTCTGCATAACCACTGTCAGTCAGCTGTGTTACCTGGGACTTGTCGGCACAACCACCCCTTGCCTGTGCTGTTCAGCTGAGATGTCTGCATAACCACTGTCAGTCAGCTGTGTTACCTGGGACTTGTCGGCACTACCACCCCTTGCCTCCCCTGTTCAGCTGAGATGTCTGCATAACCACTGTCAGTCAGCTGTGTTACCTGGGACTTGTCGGCACTACCACCCCTTGCCTCCCCTGTTCAGCTGAGATGTCTGCATAACCACTGTCAGTCAGCTGTGTTACCTGGGACTTGTTGGCACTACCACCCCTTGCCTCCCCTGTTCAACTGAGATGTCTGCATAATCACTGTCAGTCAGCTGTTACCTGGGACCTGTCAGCACTACCACTTCTTGCCTGTCCTGCGCAGCTAAGATGTCTGCATGAGCACTGCTAGTCACTTGTGTTCAGCTCTGATGTCTCTATACACTACCAACCACCTTTATTCATTTTGAGCTCATCTCTCGACCTTATCTTGCCAGTCATGTTTTTGTGCAGTTTCACCAAAGTGAAATAGGGAATTGAAATAGAGAATGGCGTCCAAGATATGAACTGTAATGAACAATTTGACAGGCACCTGATTTCCTAAGCTGCTATGGAATCCTTATTTTCTCATGTAAATTTTTGTACAACATTTATGTATTCAATGTAATATTCTACAGAGATGTACTAACATTGTGCAAGTTTTAGCTGCATCAGTGCTACATTTTAGTATGGTTAAACAATTTCAGTGAGTGCAGTTTGGCCATGCCCTGTCTGTGTAGTCTAAGTTTTACCGAATTTGTATGCAAAGTGTATGTCTGCACAAAATATTGTAATGTTTTTGTATGTTTAAAGATAATGTGTCTGTGTTTTTTGGACTTGGCACTTCAAAAACAAATTTTCAAGTTTTATTGCCAATTTGTTACCATTAATTAAGTTATGCGCTCTCCAAACAACGATCCACCAAAAAGAAAAACTGACGATACGTAACAGATTCAGTTAGTTGTAGGTATCAAAAGTGAAGAACTTTTGTATTACAACAAAAAGAGTAGTGTAAAAAATACATATTTCTTTTAATTTGGGTGAAAATCCAAATAGATACATCCAGTATATCTTAATGTATATCCGTATAGGACATGAAACCATTTTAGAAACCAAAAATAATGTACACAAGATTACAAGAAAAAGAGCAGTGTAAAAGTTGTTTTATTTTTTTTATTTGGGTGAAACTCCAAATGGATACAGCCAGTATATCTTAATGCATATCCATATAGGACATGAAAACCATTTTAGAGACCAAATATAATGTACAATACATTTCAAGACCAGGTACAAGTAACATGCATAAACCATGACAAAGAAATGCTTTTGTTACGCTTCATTTGAATAGCTTAAGACTTGGATTAAGACTGCTGGTCTTGCGCTGGGTCTTGTTTTGGTCTTGTGATGGTCTTGACTATACAATACCGGTACAATGTAGTAAGTGTTTCTCTTTCATCCAAAAAAAAAATTCTTAATTCGTTTGTAGGAGTAAATCGATTGAATAGACATTTTCTGTCAGAAGCTTGGACATTACTTATGTTTTTTTTTTTTTTTTTATAAAGTAACACAAAAGACTAGTTTTGAAAATTACATACAAAAAGACCTGTGCGCTTTATTATGATTAAACAAGTTGCATCTGCTTCACTCAACCTGTCATCCTTCTATTTTGTTTATTTATCAGTGTTGGTCTGTTTGGAATTGGAAATGTGTTGTTGGTAGGCTCAAGTAATTCTTGGCTTCTAACAGGAATTGCAGGAATAGGATCCAAACAATTGAAGAAACAACATATGATGACATCCATAATATGCTAGCTAACTCTGCAGTCGCGATCAAACATGCATTCAGTTTAAAACACCCTCACTCCAACCACGTATCAATAAACAAGCCGTAGCGCCCTCTCCACAAACACTACGGGAGAAATTTAACTTTGAACATGCATAATGAATGCGAATTTTCCAAACTCATTTGAATTCAGTAGAACCCAGAAGTTTGTAATTAAAATAACTACATTTATTGCATACATTCACATAATGTGGCTGAAGACATGGCATGATGATGATATAAATAACCCCATCACACAGCTACTGGCGATCGCACGGGCACAAGGCGCGACCACACATTCTGACGTACCGTTAAAGATGCATACCGCCCTCTTTCACGTAAAATGTGCGGATATCCAAATCCCATTGCTCGCACATGCATAAGTCTAAAATGCGACATCCAAAATCAACTAAAAGAAAAATGCTCAATTATCTTCCTCAACCTATAAATTTACAATTTATTTACATCGGGCATAAAAACATTAAACATTAATAGATTTGATTTCAAAGTTACAAGAGAATGGTGTGATTATTCGATTAATTCAATCAATAGTACTTCATTATATTAACTTCTCAAACATTTAGTTCTATTAATTCAATTCAGTATCTGTCCAAGTTGTTGCAATTTCACTTGTCAATGAGAAGTAAAACTTAAATTCAAGCACTAATCATCCAAGTAAATTTGTTACAATTACTAATGGATCAATCCCAAATTCAAACGTTTTAACTTCGTTACAAGATTAAAAATAGAAATGGGCTTGTAATTTAATACCTAAAGACGTCATCGTGACTTCATTACAAAAACCTTGAGACCATCTTTACTATGCTATTTGAAAGAAAATCTGGATTATAACTCTCACGATTGATTTTTCAGCAATTTTGAACGTTAAAAACGTCTTTTCTATGTAACTTCCGCTCTGATGACGTCATCATTTTTTTCTCGCACACATGTCTGCATGAAGGTCATCATATATATCAATTATAAAGTGATTACCGCAAACTTTGCTACACACACATCAACTGAAAGTTCATTTTGAACATTTCTCAACCTGCCGCTAAAGGGCGCTCGAATATATTATGAAATCACCACTATTTTATGAAAAGTTCATCTGGCCAAAGACTAACATCTTTGAAAGCAAGTTCATATCTTTTACCAATTTCAAATTATAAGGCACTTCCGGTTTGGACCGGAAGGAAGGGTCACGTGATTTTGCACGTAATATAAAAAACGAAGACCCTTGATTAATCTATCCCTTCCAGTAAAAATCAAAATCAGATCTCTCTCGGTTGATTTGATATTGATTTTCAAAGATTCAATCTGGAAATCTTTGATTGCTTGTGAACTGATACTTGATGACGTCATCGTGACGTCATTATCAGAAAGCTCGAGAGCTATGTGAACTGTGCTATCTGCAGCAAAAATCTGGATTATATCTCTTACGGTTGATTTTTCAGCGATTTTTTAAGGTTTAAAGGTCTTTTCATTACAACTTCCGGTCTGGTGATGTCATCAATCTGAGCCCTTGCACACGTGTTGCCTGCATGAAGGTCATCATATATATCAATTATAAAGTGATTTCAGCAAACTTCGCCAAACACATCAACGGATTATTCATTTTAAACATTTTTCAACCTGCCGCTAGAGGGCGATCTAACATTTTATGACGTCACCGGTAATTATTTTGAGCAGTACAAACTAGCCAGAGACTAACATCGTGGAAAGCAAGTTCATATCTTTTACCAATTTCGAATTATAAGGCACTTCCGGTTTGGACCGGAAGGAAGGGTCATGTGATTTTGCACGTAATATAAAAAATGAAGACCCAGGAATATTCTATCAATTCCTGTTTAAAGAATAATCAGATCTCTGTCGGTTCATTCTATATTGATTTTCAAAGATTAAATCTATACATTTTTGATTGGTTTTAATCTGATACTTCATGACGTCATCTTGACGTCAATATCAGAAAGCTCGAGAGCTATGCTAACTGTGGGATCTGAAGCAAAAATCTGAATTATATCTGTCGTGGTTGATTTTTCAGCAATTTTTTAATGTTTAAAGGTCTTTTCATTGCAACTTCCGGTCTGATGACGTCATCAATCTGAGCCCTCGCATACGTGTTGCCTGGATGAAGGTCATCATATATAGCAATTATAAAGTGATTACCTCAAACTTCGCCACTCACATCGACTGAAAGTTCTTTCACTTTCAAATTATAAGGCACTTCCGGTTTGGACCGGAAGGAAGGGTCATGTGAATTTGCACGTAATATATCAAATGAAGACCCTGGATTATTCTGTCAATTCCCGTGAAAAGCAAAATCAGATCTCTCTCGGTTGATTTGATATTGATTTTCAAACATTAAATCAAGAAATCTTTGATTTATAGTAATCTGACACTTGATGACGTCATCGTGACGTCATTATCACAAAGCTCGAGAGCTATGTCAACTGTCCCATCTGAAGCAAAAATCTGAATTATATCTGTCGCGGTTGATTTTTCAGCGATTTTTTAAGGTTTAAAGGTCTTTTCATTGCAACTTTCGGTCTGATGACGTCATCAATCTGAGCCCTTGCACACGTGTTGCCTGCATGAAGGTCATCATATATATCAATTATAAAGTGATTACCGCAATTTTTGCCACACACATCGACTGAAAGTTAATTTTAAACATTTTTTAACCTGCCGCTAGAGGGCGCTCGAATATTTTATGACGTCACCGCACACATTTTTGAAAACTTCAGCCTGGCCAAAGACTAACATCGTTGAAAGCAAGTTCAAATCTGTTTCCACTTTTAAATTATAAGGCACTTCCGGTTTGGACCGGAAGGAAGGGTCATGTGATTTTGCACGTAATATCAAAAATGAAGACCCTGGTTTATTCCATCAATTCCCGTAAACAGCAAAATCAGATCTCTCTCGGTTGATTTTATATTGATTTTCAAAGATTAAATCTAGAAATCTTTGATTGCTTGTAATCTGATATTTGATGACGTCATCGTGACGTCATTATCACAAAGCTCGAGAGCTATGTCAACTGTGCCATCTGAAGCAAAAATCTGAATTATATCTGTCGCGGTTGATTTTTCAGCGATTTTTTAAGGTTTAAAGGTCTTTTCATTGCAACTTCCGGTCTGATGACGTCATCAATCTGAGCCCTCGCACACGTGTTCCCTGCATGAAGGTCATCATATATATCTATTATAAAGTGATTTCAGCAAACTTCGCCACACACATCGACTGAAAGTTCATTTTGAACATTTTTCAACCTGCCGCTAGAGGGCGCTCGAATATTTTATGACGTCACCGCACACATTTTTGAAAAGTTCAGCCTGGCCAAGGACTAACATCGCTGAAAGCAAGTTCAAATCTTTTTCCACTTTCAAATTATAAGGCACTTCCGGTTTCGACCGGAAGGAAGGGTCACGTGATTTTGCACGCCCGATCAAAATTGAAGATCTAATATTATCCTATCAATTGCCGTAAAAATCAAGTTCACGTCTTTCACGGTTGATTTTATATCGATTTTCAAACATTAAAAATAGAAATATTTAATTGCTTGTAATCTGATACCCGATGACGTCATCATGACGTCATTACATTTTCCGGAATCTTCAATGTGATGTACATATATGTACCAGATATGAACTTGATATGAGTTTGCATGTAGCCAAACAACTCCGGAGAAGAAAGAGGTAGCAAAAAGAAGAAATAGAATAATAAGAATAATCAATAGAAAAACAATAGGTTTTGGGCTGAAGCCCAACACCTAACTAGAGTTTGTGGTACAAACACACGGTGTTGGACTTGTTCAGTTTGATTACATAAGAGAATAGATCCACATTTATGTAATCACTAATTGTGAAAAGTTTGTGTGCTGCAGTTCATGAAGCATGACGTTCTCAAAAATGTACATTTTTTAGGTTTTTTGTAGTTTGACCTTGATGACGTCATCATGACACTATTACATCTGTGCACATTACCAACGCAGTTAATCTGCAGTTTGCGACGTCACTGGTCACTTTTGTGAAAAGCACATACCTGCCAAAGACTAACATCGTGGAAAGCAAGTTCATATCTTTTACCAATTTCAAATTATAAGGCACTTCCGGTTTGGACCGGAAGGAAGGGTCATGTGATTTTGCACGTAATATACAAAATGAAGACCCAGGAATATTCTGTCAATTCCTGTTTAAAGAATAATCAGATCTCTGTCGGTTCATTCTATATTGATTTTCAAAGATTAAATCTATACATTTTTGATTGGTTTTAATCTGATACTTCATGACGTCATCTTGACGTCAATATCAGAAAGCTCGAGAGCTATGCTAACTGTGGGATCTGAAGCAAAAATCTGAATTATATCTGTCGTGGTTGATTTTTCAGCAATTTTTTAATGTTTAAAGGTCTTTTCATTGCAACTTCCGGTCTGATGACGTCATCAATCTGAGCCCTCGCATACGTGTTGCCTGGATGAAGGTCATCATATATAGCAATTATAAAGTGATTACCTCAAACTTCGCCCCTCACATCGACTGAAAGTTCTTTCACTTTCAAATTAAAAGGCACTTCCGGTTTGGACCGGAAGGAAGGGTCATGTGAATTTGCACGTAATATATCAAATGAAGACCCTGGATTATTCTGTCAATTCCCGTAAAAAGCAAAATCAGATCTCTCTCGGTTGATTTGATATTGATTTTCAAACATTAAATCAAGAAATCTTTGATTTATAGTAATCTGACACTTGATGAAGTCATCGTGACGTCATTATCACAAAGCTCGAGAGCTATGTCAACTGTCCCATCTGAAGCAAAAATCTGAATTATATCTGTCGCGGTTGATTTTTCAGCGATTTTTTAAGGTTTAAAGGTCTTTTCATTGCAACTTTCGGTCTGATGACGTCATCAATCTGAGCCCTTGCACACGTGTTGCCTGCATGAAGGTCATCATATATATCAATTATAAAGTGATTACCGCAAACTTTGCCACACACATCGACTGAAAGGTAATTTTAAACATTTTTCAACCTGCCGCTAGAGGGCGCTCGAAGATTTTATGACGTCACCGCACACATTTTTGAAAAGTTCAGCCTGGCCAAAGACTAACATCGTTGAAAGCAAGTTCAAATCTGTTTCCACTTATAAATCATAAGGCACTTCCGGTTTTGACCGGAAGAAAGGGTCATGTGATTTTGCACGTAATGTCAAAAATGAAGACCCTGGATTATTCTATCAATTCCCGTAAAAAGCAAAATCAGATCTCTCTCGGTTGATTTTATATTGATTTTCAAACATTAAATCAAGAAATCTTTGATTGCTTGTAATCTGATACCTGATGACGTCATCGTGACGTCATTATTACAAAGCTCGAGAGCTATGTCAACTGTGCTATCTGAAGCAAAAATCTGAAATATATCTGTCACGGTTGATTTTTCAGCGATTTTTTAAGGTTTAAAGGTCTTTTCATTGGAACTTCCGGTCTGATGACGTCATCAATCTGAGCCCTTGCACACGTGTTGCCTGCATGAAGATCATCATCAAATATCAATTATAAAGTGATTACCGCAATTTTTGCCACACACATCGACTGAAAGTTAATTTTAAACATTTTTTAACCTGCCGCTAGAGGGCGCTCGAATATTTTATGACGTCACCGCACACATTTTTGAAAACTTCAGCCTGGCCAAAGACTAACATCGTTGAAAGCAAGTTCAAATCTGTTTCCACTTTCAAATTATAAGGCACTTCCGGTTTGGACCGGAAGGAAGGGTCATGTGATTTTGCACGTAATATCAAAAATGAAGACCCTGGTTTATTCCATCAATTCCCGTAAAAAGCAAAATCAGATCTCTCTCGGTTGATTTTATATTGATTTTCAAAGATTAAATCTAGAAATCTTTGATTGCTTGTAATCTGATATTTGATGACGTCATCGTGACGTCATTATCACAAAGCTCGAGAGCTATGTCAACTGTGCCATCTGAAGCAAAAATCTGAATTATATCTGTCGCGGTTGATTTTTCAGCGATTTTTTAAGGTTTAAAGGTCTTTTCATTGCAACTTCCGGTCTGATGACGTCATCAATCTGAGCCCTCGCACATGTGTTCCCTGCATGAAGGTCATCATATATATCTATTATGAAGTGATTTCAGCAAACTTCGCCACACACATCGACTGAAAGTTCATTTTGAACATTTTTCAACCTGCCGCTAGAGGGCGCTCGAATATTTTATGACGTCACCGCACACATTTTTGAAAAGTTCAGCCTGGCCAAGGACTAACATCGCTGAAAGCAAGTTCAAATCTTTTTCCACTTTCAAATTATAAGGCACTTCCGGTTTCGACCGGAAGGAAGGGTCACGTGATTTTGCACGCACGATCAAAATTGAAGATCTAATATTATCCTATCAATTGCCATAAAAATCAAGTTCACGTCTTTCACGGTTGATTTTATATTGATTTTCAACGATTAAAAATAGAAATGTTTAATTGCTTGTAATCTGATACCTGATGACGTCATCATGACGTCATTACATTTTCCGGAATCTTCAATGTGATGTACATATATGTACCAGATATGAACTTGATATGAGTTTGCATGTAGCCAAACAACTCCGGAGAAGAAAGAGGTAGCAAAAAGAAGAAATAGAACTAGAGTTTGAATACAAACACACGGTGTTGGGCTTTGTCTGTTTTTTTAATTTACGGATAAGGAAAGTACAGTATTAAGAGGTACATTTGTTGAAAGAAATGATTAGGAAAAACATAAAACATGAAAACACCAATGTAATATTTCTAAAGCAAATTATGTACTCTTGAGCAGAAGGCCTTGCTTCCTGCTGTCGTGGGGTGACGTCTGGTAGAATGTTTGACACTGAAATACATTAGAGAAAAGATGCATATGTGGTTTATTTTGATTTGAACAATCGAAAGAAGCACAGAATGAATGTGCACTGAACTATACCCAATAAAACGGATTGGTTTTTGATTATTTTGTTTTGAGTCGGATGACGGATTGAGCTCATGTTAGAGGGCGCTGGAGTATTTTATGACGTCACTGGTAACATTTTTTGAAAAGCAGTCTTGCCGGAGACTATACGCAAGTTCACATCTTTTACCAATTTCAAATTATAAGGCACTTCCTGTTTGGACCGGAAGGAAGGGTCACGTGATTTTGCACTCAATATAAAAAAATGAAGACCTAGTATTACTCTATCAATTCCCGTAAAAAGTAAGATAAGGTCTCTAACGGTTGATTTTATACCGAGTTTTAAAGATTAAAAAAATTAACGTTTTATTGCTTGTAATCTGATACCCAATGACGTCATCATGACGTCATTACAAGAAAGCTGGAGACCTATGTTTACTGTGCCATTTGAAAAAAATCAAGATTATATCTCTCACGCTAGATTTTTCAGCAATTGTTTAAGGAAATTCTTTTTTTTTCATTGTCACTTCCGGTCTGATGACGTCATCAATCTGAGCCCTTGCACACGTGTTGCCCGCACGAAGGTCATCATATATATCAATTATAAAGTGATTACCGCAAACTTCGCCAAACACATCGACTGAAAGTTCTTTCACTTTCAAATAAAAAGGAACTTCCGGTTTGATTTTGCACGTAATATAAAAAATGAAGACCCTGGATTATCTTATCACTTCCCGTAAAATGAAAATCAGATCTCTCTCGGTTGATTTGATATTGATTTTCAAAGATTAAATCTAGAAATCTTTGATACTTGATGACGTCATCGTGACGTCATTATCAGAACGCGCGAGAGCTATGTCAACTGTGCTATCTGAAGCAAAAATCTGAATTATATCTGTCGCGGTTGATTTTTCAGCGATTTTTTAAGGTTTAAAGGTCTTTTCATTGCAACTTCCGGTCTGATGACGTCATCAATCTGAGCCCTCGCACACGTCTTGCCTGCATGAAGGTCATCATATATATCAATTATAAAGTGATTACCGCAAACTTCGCCACACACATCGACTGAAAGTTCATTTTGAACATTTTTCAACCTGCCGCTAGAGGGCGCTCGAATGTTTTATGACGTCACCGGTATTTTTTTTGTGAAGTATAACCTAGCCAGAGACTAACATCGTTGAAAGCAAGTTCAAATCTATTTCCACTTTTACATTATAAGGCACTTCCGGTTTGGACCGGAAGGAAGGGTCATGTGATTTTGCACGTAATATCAAAAATGAAGACCCTGGATTATTTCATCAATTCCCGTAAAAAGCAAAATCAGATCTCTCTCGGTTGATTTTATATTGATTTTCAAACATTAAATCAAGAAATCTTTGATTGCTTGTAATCTGATACTTGATGACGTCATCGTGACGTCATTATCACAAAGCTCGAGAGCTATGTCAACTGTGCCATCTGAAGCAAAAATCTGAAATATATCTGTCACGGTTGATTTTTCAGCGATTTTTTAAGGTTTAAAGGTCTTTTCATTGCAACTTCCGGTCTGATGACGTCATCAATCTGAGCCCTTCCACACGTGTTGCCTGCATGAAGGTCATCATATATATCAATTATACAGTGATTACCGCAAACTTTGCCACACACATCGACTGAAAGTCAATTTTAAACATTTTTCAACCTGCCGCTAGAGGGCGCTCGAATATTTTATGACGTCACCGCACACATTTTTGAAAAGTTCAGCCTGGCCAAAGACTAACATCGTTGAAAGCAAGTTCAAATCTGTTTCCACTTTTAAATTATAAGGCAGTTCCGGTTTGGACCGGAAGGAAGGGTCATGTGATTTTGCACGTAATATCAAAAATGAAGACCCTGGATTATTTCATCAATTCCCGTAAAATGCAAAATCAGATCTCTCTCGGTTGATTTTATATTGATTTTCAAACATTAAATCAAGAAATCTTTGATTGCTTGTAATCTGATACTTGATGACGTCATCGTGACGTCATTATCACAAAGCTCGAGAGCTATGTCAACTGTGCCATCTGAAGCAAAAATCTGAAATATATCTGTCACGGTTGATTTTTCAGCGATTTTTTAAGGTTTAAAGGTCTTTTCATTGCAACTTCCGGTCTGATGACGTCATCAATCTGAGCCCTTCCACACGTGTTGCCTGCATGAAGGTCATCATATATATCAATTATAAAGTGATTACCGCAAACTTTGGCAGACACATCGACTGAAAGTCAATTTTAAACATTTTTCAACCTGCCGCTAGAGGGCGCTCGAATATTTTATGACGTCACCGCACACATTTTTGAAAAGTTCAGCCTGGCCAAAGACTAACATCGTTGAAAGCAAGTTCAAATCTGTTTCCACTTTTAAATTATAAGGCACTTCCGGTTTGGACCGGAAGGAAGGGTCATGTGATTTTGCACGTAATATCAAAAATGAAGACCCTGCATTATTCCATCAATTCCCGTAAAAAGCAAAATCAGAGCTCTCTCGGTTGATTTTATATTGATTTTCAAACATCAAATCAAGAAATCTTTGATTGCTTGTAATATGATACTTGATGACGTCATCGTGACGTCATTATCATAAAGCTCGAGAACTATGTCAACTGTGCCATCTGAAGCAAAAATCTGAAATATATCTGTCACGGTTGATTTTTCAGCGACTTTTTAAGGTTTAAAGGTCTTTTCATTGCAACTTCCGGTCTGATGACGTCATCAATCTGAGCCCTCGCACACGTGTTGGCTGCATGAAGGTCATCATATATATCAATTATAAAGTGATTACCGCAAACTTCGCCACACACATCGACTGAAAGTTCATTTTGAACATTTTTCAACCTGCCGCTAGAGGGCGCTCGAATGTTTTATGACGTCACGGCTCACATTTTGAAAAGTTCAGCCTGCCCAAGGACTAACATCGCTGAAAGCAAGTTCAAATCTTTTTCCACTTTCAAATTATAAGGCACTTCCGGTTTCGACCGGAAGGAAGGGTCACGTGATTTTGCACGCCGGATCAAAATTGAAGATCTAATATTATCCTATCAATTGCCGTAAAAATCAAGTTCCGGTCTTTCACGGTTGATTTTATATCGATTTTCAAACATTAAAAATAGAAATGGTTAATTGCTTGTAATTTGATACCTGATGACGTCATCATGACGTCATCACATTTTCCGGAATCTTCAATGTGATGTACATATATGTACCAAATATGAACTTGATATGAGTTTGCATGTAGCCAAACAACTCTGGAGAAGAAAGTACTAGCAAAAAGAAAAAAAAGAATAAAAACTAGAGTTTGAATACAAACACACGGTGTTGGACTTTGTCTGTTTTTTTAATTTACGGATAAGGAAAGTACAGTATTAAGAGGTACATTTGTTGAAAGAAATGATTAGGAAAAACATAAAACATGAAAACACCAAAGTAATATTTCTAAAGCAAATTATGTACTCTTGAGCAGAAGGCCTTGCTTCCTGCTGTCGTGGGGTGACGTCTGGTAGAATGTTTGACAATGAAATACATTAGAGAAAAGATGCATATGTGGTTTATTTTGATTTGAACAATCGAAAGAAGCACAGAATGAATGTGCACTGAACTATACCCAATAAAACGGATTGGTTTTTGATTATTTTGTTTTGAGTCGGATGACGGATTGAGCTCATGTTAGAGGGCGCTGGTGTATTTTATGACGTCACTGGTAACATTTTTTGAAAAGCAGTCTTGCCGGAGACTATACGCAAGTTCACATCTTTTACCAATTTCAAATTATAAGGCACTTCCTGTTTGGACCGGAAGGAAGGGTCACGTGATTTTGCACTCAATATAAAAAAATGAAGACCTAGTATTACTCTATCAATTCCCGTAAAAAGTAAGATAAGGTCTCTAACGGTTGATTTTATACCGAGTTTTAAAGATTAAAAAAATTAATGTTTTATTGCTTGTAATCTGATACCCAATGACGTCATCATGACGTCATTACAAGAAAGCTGGAGACCTATGTTTACTGTGCCATTTGAAAAAAATCAAGATTATATCTCTCACGCTAGATTTTTCAGCAATTGTTTAAGGAAATTCTTTTTTTTTCATTGTCACTTCCGGTCTGATGACGTCATCAATCTGAGCCCTTGCACACGTGTTGCCCGCACGAAGGTCATCATATATATCAATTATAAAGTGATTACCGCAAACTTCGCCAAACACATCGACTGAAAGTTCTTTCACTTTCAAATAAAAAGGAACTTCCGGTTTGATTTTGCATGTAATATAAAAAATGAAGACCCTGGATTATCTTATCACTTCCCGTGAAATGAAAATCAGATCTCTCTCGGTTGATTTGATATTGATTTTCAAAGATTAAATCTAGAAATCTTTGATACTTGATGACGTCATCGTGACGTCATTATCAGAACGCGCGAGAGCTATGTCAACTGTGCTATCTGAAGCAAAAATCTGAATTATATCTGTCGCGGTTGATTTTTCAGCGATTTTTTAAGGTTTAAAGGTCTTTTCATTGCAACTTCCGGTCTGATGACGTCATCAATCTGAGCCCTCGCACACGTCTTGCCTGCATGAAGGTCATCATATATATCAATTATAAAGTGATTACCGCAAACTTCGCCACACACATCGACTGAAAGTTCATTTTGAACATTTTTCAACCTGCCGCTAGAGGGCGCTCGAATGTTTTATGACGTCACCGGTATTTTTTTTGTGAAGTATAACCTAGCCAGAGACTAACATCGTTGAAAGCAAGTTCAAATCTATTTCCACTTTTACATTATAAGGCACTTCCGGTTTGGACCGGAAGGAAGGGTCATGTGATTTTGCACGTAATATCAAAAATGAAGACCCTGGATTATTTCATCAATTCCCGTAAAAAGCAAAATCAGATCTCTCTCGGTTGATTTTATATTGATTTTCAAACATTAAATCAAGAAATCTTTGATTGCTTGTAATCTGATACTTGATGACGTCATCGTGACGTCATTATCACAAAGCTCGAGAGCTATGTCAACTGTGCCATCTGAAGCAAAAATCTGAAATATATCTGTCACGGTTGATTTTTCAGCGATTTTTTAAGGTTTAAAGGTCTTTTCATTGCAACTTCCGGTCTGATGACGTCATCAATCTGAGCCCTTCCACACGTGTTGCCTGCATGAAGGTCATCATATATATCAATTATAAAGTGATTACCGCAAACTTTGGCAGACACATCGACTGAAAGTCAATTTTAAACATTTTTCAACCTGCCGCTAGAGGGCGCTCGAATATTTTATGACGTCACCGCACACATTTTTGAAAAGTTCAGCCTGGCCAAAGACTAACATCGTTGAAAGCAAGTTCAAATCTGTTTCCACTTTTAAATTATAAGGCACTTCCGGTTTGGACCGGAAGGAAGGGTCATGTGATTTTGCACGTAATATCAAAAATGAAGACCCTGGATTATTTCATCAATTCCCGTAAAAAGCAAAATCAGATCTCTCTCGGTTGATTTTATATTGATTTTCAAACATTAAATCAAGAAATCTTTGATTGCTTGTAATCTGATACTTGATGACGTCATCGTGACGTCATTATCACAAAGCTCGAGAGCTATGTCAACTGTGCCATCTGAAGCAAAAATCTGAAATATATCTGTCACGGTTGATTTTTCAGCGATTTTTTAAGGTTTAAAGGTCTTTTCATTGCAACTTCCGGTCTGATGACGTCATCAATCTGAGCCCTTCCACACGTGTTGCCTGCATGAAGGTCATCATATATATCAATTATAAAGTGATTACCGCAAACTTTGGCAGACACATCGACTGAAAGTCAATTTTAAACATTTTTCAACCTGCCGCTAGAGGGCGCTCGAATATTTTATGACGTCACCGCACACATTTTTGAAAAGTTCAGCCTGGCCAAAGACTAACATCGTTGAAAGCAAGTTCAAATCTGTTTCCACTTTTAAATTATAAGGCACTTCCGGTTTGGACCGGAAGGAAGGGTCATGTGATTTTGCACGTAATATCAAAAATGAAGACCCTGCATTATTCCATCAATTCCCGTAAAAAGCAAAATCAGAGCTCTCTCGGTTGATTTTATATTGATTTTCAAACATCAAATCAAGAAATCTTTGATTGCTTGTAATATGATACTTGATGACGTCATCGTGACGTCATTATCACAAAGCTCGAGAACTATGTCAACTGTGCCATCTGAAGCAAAAATCTGAAATATATCTGTCACGGTTGATTTTTCAGCGACTTTTTAAGGTTTAAAGGTCTTTTCATTGCAACTTCCGGTCTGATGACGTCATCAATCTGAGCCCTCGCACACGTGTTGGCTGCATGAAGGTCATCATATATATCAATTATAAAGTGATTACCGCAAACTTCGCCACACACATCGACTGAAAGTTCATTTTGAACATTTTTCAACCTGCCGCTAGAGGGCGCTCGAATGTTTTATGACGTCACGGCTCACATTTTGAAAAGTTCAGCCTGGCCAAGGACTAACATCGCTGAAAGCAAGTTCAAATCTTTTTCCACTTTCAAATTATAAGGCACTTCCGGTTTCGACCGGAAGGAAGGGTCACGTGATTTTGCACGCCGGATCAAAATTGAAGATCTAATATTATCCTATCAATTGCCGTAAAAATCAAGTTCCGGTCTTTCACGGTTGATTTTATATCGATTTTCAAACATTAAAAATAGAAATGGTTAATTGCTTGTAATTTGATACCTGATGACGTCATCATGACGTCATTACAAAAAAAACCATCTTCAGTTGGTTGTACATATATGTACCAAATATGAACTTGATATGAGTTTGCATGTAGCCAAACAACTCCGGAGAAGAAAGAGGTAGCAAAAAGAAAAAAAGGAATAATAATCAATACAATAACAATAGGTGTTGGGCTGTATAGCCCAACACCTAATAACTAGAGTTTGAATACAAACACACGGTGTTGGGTTTTGTCTGTTTTTTTAATTTACGGATAAGGAAAGTACAGTATTAAGAGGTACATTTGTTGAAAGAAATGATTAGGAAAAACATAAAACATGAAAACACCAATGTAATATTTCTAAAGCAAATTATGTACTCTTGAGCAGAAGGCCTTGCTTCCTGCTGTCGTGGGGTGACGTCTGGTAGAATGTTTGACACTGAAATACATTAGAGAAAAGATGCATATGTGGTTTATTTTGATTTGAACAATCGAAAGAAGCACAGAATGAATGTGCACTGAACTATACCCAATAAAACGGATTGGTTTTTGATTATTTTGTTTTGAGTCGGATGACGGATTGAGCTCATGTTAGAGGGCGCTGGAGTATTTTATGACGTCACTGGTAACATTTTTTGAAAAGCAGTCTTGCCGGAGACTATACGCAAGTTCACATCTTTTACCAATTTCAAATTATAAGGCACTTCCTGTTTGGACCGGAAGGAAGGGTCACGTGATTTTGCACTCAATATAAAAAAATGAAGACCTAGTATTACTCTATCAATTCCCGTAAAAAGTAAGATAAGGTCTCTAACGGTTGATTTTATACCGAGTTTTAAAGATTAAAAAAATTAATGTTTTATTGCTTGTAATCTGATACCCAATGACGTCATCATGACGTCATTACAAGAAAGCTGGAGACCTATGTTTACTGTGCCATTTGAAAAAAATCAAGATTATATCTCTCACGCTAGATTTTTCAGCAATTGTTTAAGGAAATTTTTTTTTTTTCATTGTCACTTCCGGTCTGATGACGTCATCAATCTGAGCCCTTGCACACGTGTTGCCCGCACGAAGGTCATCATATATATCAATTATAAAGTGATTACCGCAAACTTCGCCAAACACATCGACTGAAAGTTCTTTCACTTTCAAATAAAAAGGAACTTCCGGTTTGATTTTGCACGTAATATAAAAAATGAAGACCCTGGATTATCTTATCACTTCCCGTAAAATGAAAATCAGATCTCTCTCGGTTGATTTGATATTGATTTTCAAAGATTAAATCTAGAAATCTTTGATACTTGATGACGTCATCGTGACGTCATTATCAGAACGCGCGAGAGCTATGTCAACTGTGCTATCTGAAGCAAAAATCTGAATTATATCTGTCGCGGTTGATTTTTCAGCGATTTTTTAAGGTTTAAAGGTCTTTTCATTGCAACTTCCGGTCTGATGACGTCATCAATCTGAGCCCTCGCACACGTCTTGCCTGCATGAAGGTCATCATATATATCAATTATAAAGTGATTACCGCAAACTTCGCCACACACATCGACTGAAAGTTCATTTTGAACATTTTTCAACCTGCCGCTAGAGGGCGCTCGAATGTTTTATGACGTCACCGGTATTTTTTTTGTGAAGTATAACCTAGCCAGAGACTAACATCGTTGAAAGCAAGTTCAAATCTATTTCCACTTTTACATTATAAGGCACTTCCGGTTTGGACCGGAAGGAAGGGTCATGTGATTTTGCACGTAATATCAAAAATGAAGACCCTGGATTATTTCATCAATTCCCGTAAAAAGCAAAATCAGATCTCTCTCGGTTGATTTTATATTGATTTTCAAACATTAAATCAAGAAATCTTTGATTGCTTGTAATCTGATACTTGATGACGTCATCGTGACGTCATTATCACAAAGCTCGAGAGCTATGTCAACTGTGCCATCTGAAGCAAAAATCTGAAATATATCTGTCACGGTTGATTTTTCAGCGATTTTTTAAGGTTTAAAGGTCTTTTCATTGCAACTTCCGGTCTGATGACGTCATCAATCTGAGCCCTTCCACACGTGTTGCCTGCATGAAGGTCATCATATATATCAATTATAAAGTGATTACCGCAAACTTTGGCAGACACATCGACTGAAAGTCAATTTTAAACATTTTTCAACCTGCCGCTAGAGGGCGCTCGAATATTTTATGACGTCACTGCACACATTTTTGAAAAGTTCAGCCTGGCCAAAGACTAACATCGTTGAAAGCAAGTTCAAATCTGTTTCCACTTTTAAATTATAAGGCACTTCCGGTTTGGACCGGAAGGAAGGGTCATGTGATTTTGCACGTAATATCAAAAATGAAGACCCTGGATTATTTCATCAATTCCCGTAAAAAGCAAAATCAGATCTCTCTCGGTTGATTTTATATTGATTTTCAAACATTAAATCAAGAAATCTTTGATTGCTTGTAATCTGATACTTGATGACGTCATCATGACGTCATTATCACAAAGCTCGAGAGCTATGTCAACTGTGCCATCTGAAGCAAAAATCTGAAATATATCTGTCACGGTTGATTTTTCAGCGATTTTTTAAGGTTTAAAGGTCTTTTCATTGCAACTTCCGGTCTGATGACGTCATCAATCTGAGCCCTTCCACACGTGTTGCCTGCATGAAGGTCATCATATATATCAATTATAAAGTGATTACCGCAAACTTTGGCAGACACATCGACTGAAAGTCAATTTTAAACATTTTTCAACCTGCCGCTAGAGGGCGCTCGAATATTTTATGACGTCACCGCACACATTTTTGAAAAGTTCAGCCTGGCCAAAGACTAACATCGTTGAAAGCAAGTTCAAATCTGTTTCCACTTTTAAATTATAAGGCACTTCCGGTTTGGACCGGAAGGAAGGGTCATGTGATTTTGCACGTAATATCAAAAATGAAGACCCTGCATTATTCCATCAATTCCCGTAAAAAGCAAAATCAGAGCTCTCTCGGTTGATTTTATATTGATTTTCAAACATCAAATCAAGAAATCTTTGATTGCTTGTAATATGATACTTGATGACGTCATCGTGACGTCATTATCACAAAGCTCGAGAACTATGTCAACTGTGCCATCTGAAGGAAAAATCTGAAATATATCTGTCACGGTTGATTTTTCAGCGACTTTTTAAGGTTTAAAGGTCTTTTCATTGCAACTTCCGGTCTGATGACGTCATCAATCTGAGCCCTCGCACACGTGTTGGCTGCATGAAGGTCATCATATATATCAATTATAAAGTGATTACCGCAAACTTCGCCACACACATCGACTGAAAGTTCATTTTGAACATTTTTCAACCTGCCGCTAGAGGGCGCTCGAATGTTTTATGACGTAACGGCTCACATTTTGAAAAGTTCAGTCTGGCCAAGGACTAACATCGCTGAAAGCAAGTTCAAATCTTTTTCCACTTTCAAATTATAAGGCACTTCCGGTTTCGACCGGAAGGAAGGGTCACGTGATTTTGCACGCACGATCAAAATTGAAGATCTAATATTATCCTATCAATTGCCGTAAAAATCAAGTTCCGGTCTTTCACGGTTGATTTTATATCGATTTTCAAACATTAAAAATAGAAATGATTAATTGCTTGTAATTTGATACCTGATGATGTCATCATGACGTCATCACATTTTCCGGAATCTTCAACGTGATGTACATATATGTACCAAATATGAACTTGATATGAGTTTGCATGTAGTCAAACAACTCCGGAGAAGAAATTGATGGGAAGAAGAAGAAAAAGAATAATAATCAATACAATAACAATAGGTGTTGGGCTGTATAGCCCAACACCTAATAAGAACTAGAGTTTGTGAAACAAACACACGGTGTTGGCCATGTTCAGTTTGATTACATAAGAGAATAGACCCACATGCATGTAGTAATTAATTGTGAGAAGCTTGTGTGCTGCGGTTCATGAAGCATGACGTACGAAAAAATGTAGATTTTTTGGTGTTTTGTAGTTTGACCTGGATGACGTCATCGTGACATGACATCTGTTCACATTATCAATGTAGTTAATCCGCAGTTTGCGACGTCTCTGGTCACATTTTGGAGAAGCACATAGCTGTCAAAAAGTAACATCGTTGAAAGTAAGTTCAGATCTTTTACCAATTTTAAGTTTTAAGGCACTTCCTTTTGCGATCGGAAAGAAGGTGACGTGATTTTGTACGCAGATAAAAAATGAAGACCTGCTATTATTCTATCCATTTTTGTAAAAATTAAGATAAAGTCTGACGTGGTTGATTATATACGGAGTAATGATGTCATTACAAGAAAGTGTGAAACGTTTGTTTACGTGCCATTTGAAGAAAATATCTGGATTATATCTCTGACAGTTGATTTTTCAGCTATTTTTTTAAGCGCAAGACGTCTTTACTTCCGGTGTGATGAGGTAATCAACCGAAATTCTCGCTGGTGTTTTCTGCATGAAGGTCATAATATATAGATCAATTACCCCAAAGTTTGTCACATACATCAATTGAAAATTCATTGTGGGCATTTTTCAAGTTGGCGCAAGAGGTACGTGCTCGAATATTTTGTAACGTCACTGGGCATATTTAATTGAAACAAGTACAGTGTTGCCGGAGACTAACATCGTTGAAAGTAAGTTTATAACTTTTATTAATTTCAAATTGTGAAGTACTTCTAGTTTTAACCGGAAGGAAGGGTCACGTGATTTTGTACGCACATCATCGGCACATGTATCCCATCAGCAATAGACCCCTGTACTAATGATGTCATGGCATGTTTGTGGTGGCGCATGATGAGAACAATAGGGGGTTATTTTAGCCACGATGTACTCTATTGGAAGCAGACTAGCAGTCGACAAAATGTTTAATCTTTTCAGTGATCGAAATTGTTTTTCCCAAAACAGTTGGTTTTGTTACTGAAATGTAAGTGCATGAATAAAGACTAGTAAAGTATTCAAGCAGAAATGACCCTTATTGCTTGCATAATGCAACAAAATTACGTCATCAGTACATGGGTGTATTTTGAAAAGCTTGTGTGGTGCAGTTCATGAAACATGTTTTCAAACAAATCTTCATTTTCCTTTTTTTTTGTAATTTGACCTTGATGACGTCGTCATGACATCACTACATGTGTGCACATGCATTATCAAACTTACCAGGTGTGGATCGTTTTTTTTTTTTTTTGCGGGGGGTGGGTTCTTGAATTTGCATTGGAAGGTGACTTCCGAAATGTTTTGTCTGTGAAAAAAATTACAGGTGGGGGGGGCGTGGGCGTGGAGGGGGGGGGGGGGGCTGACACACCTTTTCACTGTTGGTTGTGCTATTTAACTTGTTTGTTTTGTTTTGTTTTGAAAAGTGAGACCTGTAGGGTTTCTGCTTTTCTGGTTTCTAATTTAGGTTTATAGGCGTAGACCCCTACAAGAAAAAATAAATAAATAAATAAATTGGCACCAAGTGGGGGGGGGGGGGGGGGGGGGGATGGGGGTGGGTTTCGACCCTTGAAACTCCCTCTCTGGATCCGCGCCTGTTTATAAGAAAGATCTAACCTTTCTAAGAATGCAGCTGCTAAGTAGGCTCTCATATCTGCTATCGAATGTAGTAAGTATTTTAGTTGTAATATCTCCTAACACCAGAAGTTAAAGTCAAAGAACAGAAATACTTCTGACAAATAATTGATATGAAGAGAATCTTTTTGAGCTCCAAATATAAAAATATTGTGTAAGTACTCCAAGATACAATTTGATGAAATCGAAGAAAGAAAGAAACGATCTTCTGGTTTGATAACTACGAACGTCTTATTGGCCTGATTTCTGGTTGAAATTCCATGCAAGGTCAAGACTGCAAAGAAAACGAGCGGTTTTTTGTCAATATGACGAAAAAAGCTGCTCCTCAAGGATGTTTATGATGTGCATCGTATAAATCCATATTCTAGCACACATACTTGTAAATATGGCTCGGGTGAAAGTGTGGCCACATCCCGAGATTTAACCCAATCGGACCTGTAGTTCTAAAGGTTTAGGCCTTAGAAAAATGCACCTTTAATGTGACGTCATATATCACGTGATGACGTCATCATTTCGTCAGTTTAGTTTGCATCTATCACACATCATGGTCTTAGCACATACCGAAATTCAGCCCAATCGGACCTGTAATTCTGTAGATGTAGGCCTTAAAAAATGCACCATTAATCAGATTGGAATTGTCTGAAATCATAGTCACGAGATGGCGCTATACACATTTCCAGCTCAGACACTTTAGCAGAATATCTAAATTCCACCTCATTCTTGGAAATTCTGCAACCGCTAAGGTTGTCTGCTGCCCTCAACACATTGGTAGATATGCCCTAACGTGCGGGATGAATTAGACTACTTCCTGCATCATACGTTATATCCTAATCCTACATTAGCAGTCCGAAGGACAATGGAAGGACCAGTTTACGAGTCTAAATCAGTCTGCACATAAATTCACAACGCGCTACAAAATACCCACGGTTACTGCCTTCGCAGAATTCTTGTTTTCTTATTGCTTTTCGCTAAATTTTGAAATGGGCGTTATTCCACACTGGAATGAGCCACGATCATTTCCGGTTGCAGTATGGTCGACCAAAATACAATGTATGAATTGTCTTATGCTTGCTGTCATAGGAGGTTGCTAAACACGCAAAATTGTGCTTTAAGTTAATGGCTTCCAGATGACGTTATGATGACGTCACAAACATTTTACTCAAACAGAAATATCTTTGCCGCCCAACTAATACTTTGCAATAGATATAAACTTCACATCTCGATTGGTTTTTCAGATATTAAGTCTGCATGCAAGTGTGAAAAATTAAATATTCATGAGGGCACAATTTGAAAACTACTGACGTCATTATGACGTCATTGCTTTAGGACCATCTACGCTATATGGGACAACACCAGCTTTAACAGTATGGAATTAGGTGGAAAAGGGAGTTGTGTACAAAACCTATGGCAAAAGAAAGAAAAAAAGAAAAACAAACAAAATCTGTGTGTTTCACGACATTAATGTTTTTAAATGATTTATTTTCAACGAAAGTAAAATTTTACTGTAATGTTATTTTTGTTTTAATTAGCACAATCTTCTTTAATTTACCATAGTCTGCAATCAATTGATCTAAATAGTTGCATGTGATTTTAAGAGTATCAATGCAAACTATTCACTGGTCAATGAGACAATAGAAAGTCCTGCTCTTCTACTGACACAAAGTTTGGTTGAACTACATGCATCGAGATGATCACATGAACACTGAAATTATGTGTTTAATTGTGTAGCAGTTGTCTAATGATAATTTTGAAAATTAAAAAGAAATCACTTGCGTATGAATTTCTATTCTGTTATGGATATGAACTATCAAAATGTATTTAGCACTGCTGCATATTGTTAGTTGTGTAAATGTCAGTCATAATTTTCAATAATCAATCTACACTTAAAACATGATGTTACAATGAAAATTACTGAAAACTGTAAAATGTTGAACTGAAACTATGCTAACGTAACGTCTATGAAAATCTTGAAAGCTTAACTTTGAAAGTTACATGCATGCAAATTACATATTTGACCAAATTATACACACTTTTGAATGTGTTTTTTACTTATACAACATGTTGATTGACTTCATAAAATTAAATAATGAATTTCAATGTTAATGTCTCTATTTATACCTGATATTTAACTTGATTGGCTGAGAATGATATAAAAAGTACAAATACTGAGTACAAATGTACTCTTCAAAAAACGTAATCAAATTCTTGGTCAAAGATATAGGCTGAAGAAAGGCTTGAAATATGAAAACTTCAATATAGTTCAATTTGTGTTTAATTACAAATCATGATACTCTGATTTTTATATCTTTTAAAGTGTTGAGAACTTATAAACTCTTCAAAATAAGTTCGGAAACTCAAGTTTGACAGACGATTTCTCTCTTGTTTCCAACTCAAATTTTCTTGAATTTGGTATCATTGGAAATCCCTGTTATTCTTCTTTACAATGATGTGTCATTTGTTATGATTAAGCAATTAGGGGATGTGCAGCACAGTTGAATATGGGGGTGGGTGTAAAGTGAAATGTTACAAAATGCATTGCTATTGCCATATATAGTGCATTTCCCCTTTTGCTTGGAGGATGGGAATGTGCAACAGATCTGCAACAGATCCTGATTGATGAATGGGACGCCATCCCACAGCAACGTGTGACTCGGTTCGTGAACCGTATGAGGAGGAGGTGCCAGGTTGTTGTCGCTGTATTTGGATCGTCCACCCGCTATTGAGGCTCCTGACTTAACATTGTTCAATGAAAAAACTGTTAAATGATTCTTCTTTTGTTAGTGGATAGAGTGTTGCATTGTACTGTAAGAGAGACTTCTTGTTACTGAGTGTTTAAGTGCAGAAAATTCTTTTACTCTGTTTGAAATGCAAGCACATTAACAACAGAGTTGCTATCCCGGAGGCAATTGATTGTGACAGGCTATGTGGATTTCTGAATTTTTCCCGCACATTTATCAATTATGGCTTACAACCTTTAAATAATGGTTAGTAAGCTGAGAATCATTCAAGACACACCAATCCTCCAAACAACTCCTAACAGCAAGAGTCAATACACTTTTGGACAATAACAATGCCTTTTGTAACATTTCACTTTACACCCACCCCCATATTCAGCTGTGCTGCACATCTCCTAATTGGTAAATCATAACAAATGACACATCATTGTAAAGACAAATAACAGGGTTTTCCAATGATACCAAATTCAAGGAAAAGGAGTTGGAAACAAGAGAGAAATCGTCTGTCAAACTTGAGTTTCCGAACTTTTTTTGAGGAGTTTATATATAATGGATCGACAACATGATTCTAGTCAGGATTTCCAGTAGATATACAACTTTTTCAATATTTGGTTGGGGTGTAATACACGTAATATGGGAATGTAAACAAAATTTGAGATAAATGACAAATGCGTGTCTTACTTCAATATGAATATTCCCATTATCAACATGCTGCTTCTGGTCACAATTTCGTTGACACACTAGATTTGTAAAATTTGAGAATCATTTGACATCTTAACTTTTGGATTATGTAAAATTGTTTATATCAAGCTTCTTTTAACAAATGTTCTAGTTTATCTGCTACCATTATGTGTGAGGCAATACAGTTAATGACAGAATTACATCACTATGAACTTGTACATAGTGATGTAATCTGCTATTGTGAATCACTTGGAGAAAATGTCCAGCTCCCTGCACTTCAACATCCATATCCACTTATCCACTTAATGTTAAACTGCCAAGTTATTCTCCTATTGAAAATGACATATATATATGTGTACTGTTTTAATGGATGTCTATCTTTCCCATGCTACAAATATGTGTGCAGTGTGAAAATGGCCTCTCCAGACAAGCTATTCATGGTGCACTGTGGTCACTAAACCTTTCTCAAATTCCTGTGGTCCGAGAAAAAAATATTCAATGGTAACTGAGCCATTTGACAGGGATACAATGTATCTCTTGGTCTGATGCACTCATGTACGTGTAGGCTTGTGCAGCCCCTCAAATTCCATTGATCAGAATTTGTTTTTGTTTACATACTATGTTGTTATACTCATTCGTGTATAAATCAATGCCATACGGTTTCTACGGAATTTTACACTGCATAGCATTCAGGACATGGTGTTTACATATGTACGTGCACTAATTACATTTTTCAGAATTAAATTCACTCTTTGTGGTTGTCTAATTTATTACCCACACGCACCCCCTTTTCCAAGGCCGTAATCAAATCTTGATTAAAAAAAAAAGAATCTGTATCGCATAAAAAGACCAGTGCGTCTCAGTTGCAACACGGACACAAATATGTTATTATGCTTGTCAGGATTTGCAGTAGATATAGACTAATTTCAATATTTGGTTGTTGTTTAATACAGTAACATCAGAAAGTAAAGAAAAATTAAGTTGACAGGTTGAGGATAAATGGCAATTGTGTTTTTCGATGTCAATATTGATTTCCCATTAGCAACATGTTGTTTCTGCTGACAATTTCTTTTATATACTCTACAGATTTATTTGTTGAGAGCTATTTCATGTTGAGGAAGTAGCTATGTTAATTGCATGACACTTCTGAAATAGAATTTCAACAATTCCAAATGGGGATTAGCGACGACCTAGAAATTTGTACTGAAAAGTCTTAACCAAAATCAAATGATTTCAATTCACTGGTTATTGGTACATGTATTATACACAATCACTAAATATAATGAAGTGAGTATGTCTGGAAATCCTGATAATCAAAGACCAATACACTAGGCTATGCAACTTTAGTCTACAATCAGTGAGAAGCAGTCCATGCCTTTTTCATTGAGGACAAATTGGCACTTGAATGGGATTTTGTGTGTCAGTATGTCTTCAATGTCTTCCTCATCACTGTCTTCAAATGCTTCTTTAAGCAGGGTTGTGTCGATTGTGTAGGTGGGATAGCCTTCCTGGTTGCTGGTGAGCTGAACCTTGTCCTCTACAATTTCATATCCAATGACTTCGGCTTGCTCTGTGATCTTGCCTTGGTTGACTTTCTGCAGAAAAAGAAAAATAATAGCAATTTAAGTTGCTTTGTCTATGTTAATATGGTTTTGTTCCTGCTGTAAATGAATTATCACAGGGAATTACTTTTTGAAGTGAAACTACCTATGGAGGGATAGAGCAGATAAGTAAATCAATCAGTGAAATTCAATTTTATGTCTCTATTATATTTGGCAGTGGAATCTAGCAGTAGCTACCCATCACGATGAGCACTGTGGACTTGGAAAATGAAAGTCAGTTCTAGAAGACTAGAAATATGCATATAAATAAACAAAAATTGGCTTCAAACATTGTTGTAGTTTGTGCGCCTTTCTAGCTCTCAAGAAGATATAATTTCATTTATAATCTTGCTGATGAATATTCTCTCAATTCTGTAGATCGGGGATTTAAGTTGATGTGTCCGTTTTTATTGACCTGCACCCGGAGAAGTAAAGTCAAGAATAAATAAGTGACACATTTTTAATTAAGAGTGACCTGTTGCTAATGTCAATTTGTGCGTGTTCTTGATTATGAGGAAAATATTTGTTCAGGACTGAACAAAGTGGTGAGTGTAATAATTGGGGTTTTTTTGGGCAAAAATACAGTTTTCTTTCATAATTTGTCAGCAGGGGTAAATTTGTCAGCTCAGTGGAACATGGATATATACAAGCTTTAAGATTTTAGAGAATTACAGTGATTTTGCTGGTATGATCACTATTGCAGACCATGTGGTGATGAGTTTGGTATGATTTTAGGACTTGTGTACATAAACATTGTAGGGCATCCTTACAAAATGGTGTGGACACTGAAGTCCTGCTACGTTGAGCTTGGAGTGGGAGTCAAAAATTTAAATTAATTAATTGATTCTATTGGAATTGTGGGCTAATCTGTTTTGTTTAATGTCTCATTGGAAAGCTAACAAATTTGGCGAAGCTAGAAAATATGTTATTGAAATTATATTTCTGGTTGTGGTTCTGGTTCAGGTTTTGGTTCGGGTTTTGGGTTTTGGTTTTGGGTTGTGATTTTTGGTTTTGGGTTTGTTTATTTATTTATGTATGTATTATTTTTTTTGTATCTCAGTGTAGTACAAGACTCCGTTTATTCTCATAGGCCATCATTATTCGATCAAAAAAAATATTGTACAAACTTACATGAACTGTATTATTAAGGTTAACACAAAATTCAACAGGAAATACAGGAGAATCACACACAACGGTAATATATATATGAATATATATATATAAAGATATATATATTATGACGATTTCGAACATAGGGAGACTGTTTACAGTTTTTCTTTAATTATAGGGTGACCGGTTGCTTTAGAGTGACATTTCACGGTCACCATAACGCATAACTATTATAATAGGGAAAATTTTGGTTAGGTCACATTTAAGCCTGCGCACAAACTCCATAGACCGGTTGACCCAATGCGGGAAGGAACGTTATTATATCCGGTGTAAAGGCGAAATCCCATAGACTTGTGCACAAACTTCTTTTTACTGTAACCTAACCCAAACTTTATCTATTTTGACCAAACAAGTTGAATCATTCTATTTAGACCCCAAAGACGGATATAAAGACATTTGTGACGGTAAAATTCTCGCTAGAAAAGGTAGTTGTGACGTTTAACGTCACCTTTCTCTTTAACGTTCACTTTTACACAACTCCGTTTCCCCTTTTCGTAGGAAATAGCAATATACATATATATATTGCTAATTCGACAGTAAAGGGGAAACGAAGTTGTGTAAAAGTGAACGTTAAGGAGAAAATGTAAGTTAGGGTGAAAAATGCATTTCACCCTTGACCTCATAGCTACCTTTTCTAGTGAGAATGTTACTGTCGCAAATGTTTTTATATCATTCTTTGGGGTCTAAATAGAATGACACTATCTGCACTCCTATTGGGTGAGGGTGGCCTGATAAAAAGTCAAGATTGAGATGAAGGGGGTAATTTATGATGAATGGCTTAATTGTTGGCAAAAATTAGGCCTCTTTTTCTGAAAGGCAATTTATTAAAACTTAAGCACATTGAGTTATGTAACCTCACTTGGGAAGTAATTATTTACAATTTGGGTAGTGAAATATAGGGATTCGTGGAGGTGGAATGTGGAGGCGGAAGCGTTCGAGCATAAGATGTGCATGGGGAAAAGAACAGCAGGGGGTTCTATTATTTTTATTATTATTTTTTTTAAAACTAAAATCAGCCAGTGGGCCAGCGGAGGGCCACCAGAGAGGTACCGGAGGGCCACCAGAGAGCCACCGGAGAGCCATCGGAGAGCCACCGGAGATCAGCCAGTGGGCCACCTATATATGCCACCTATCAGCCACCTATCAGCCTTTTGGAGGTCCACTGGAGGGCCAATATGGACAAAACCACCATCTGCCCACCAGTGGCTGCCACTGATGGGCCACTAATTCTGCCACCGATGGCCCTCCGGTGGCCCACTGAAAAATGTTATCTGGGATAGAGCAAGACAGCTCACTTGGTAGAGCGCTGGTACATTATTCCGGAGGTCGCGGGTTCGATTCCGGCTTCTGTCAGTTTCTTTGTTCAGTTTGAAAACCTATTCAAAATTAACCGAGTCACTTTCCCTTGTGGATTATTTGACGAATGACATATATTAAGTAAAAAAGCCTAATATTTACCTTCAGAAGAGTAAGTCTTGTAGTGTTCAGGTACTTTTCACTGTCATACTCGTTGATTATGACATTTGTAATCTCAAGGAAGTCACCGATGCTGACATCCGCTGAGGAGTGGTTCCTCCACAAGGCGACCCTGCAGGATTGGCCCCGTTCTCTCATGGTGATATTCTTGACTTGAACGTCTCGCCCCTTTGTACACACAGTTTTGACCATTTCTTGCTGTATAATAAAGGAACAAAGAGAGACCAGTGGCTTATTGGGTTTTTTGGCAATGTCAAATTTAAATTGTCATTTACAAATCAAGCACTAATTATTATAAGATTAAATCAAATTAATAGTTATCTAAAAATACAATTTGTTTGGACTGACCATCTCCAACAATGTACCAATGAATATGAATGTTAGTAATTTTTCTCATATAGCTTCCTTTTTTAAAACTTCAAACTGTGACGTATACTATTTTTATTTTGGCCTCAGTCATCTAGTAACAATAATTCTGGTCTAACAGTAGATGCAGTGATTAACTGCACTATAAACCATAAACCCTAAAACCTTGGATGTGATATTCTATTAAAAATGGACAGGAGGGTTAGGAGGATGTGAATTCAACAATAAAGGTCCAAAATCACTTTCATAGTCCTGAATCAAAATGACGTTGAAGCTGTCAATGCCATATAAAGTCATAATGTACTCTTTGTCCAGGTTGGACAATATAGTGTGTAGGATTCAGATGTGATTTTGAATTGAGTAGGAATGTGTGTATTTGGATGTGTATTGTTGGAATCATATCTTCCCAATCTCTGTCCATTTTGTATAGGAAATGACATCCAAGGGGTTCACAGTGTATACAAAATTGTTGATCGTACAAGCCCTGTGATACAGGATTTTTATTTTTTAAATCAAGCCTTCACTGTATGACTGAACTTGTAAGTGATTGGTCTTATTAAGCAAACACATGTGATTTAAGATACAATCTTAGATTTATTGATAGGTGAATTTTCGAGTTATTCTTATGATCTTTTTTGTGGTAGAGTGCCATTGTTATATAAGTGGTGGGCAACACAATGAAAGGAGAGTCAAGCTTAGAAGTTAGTGGAAGTATTTTTTGGTTCAAATGACATGTAGCAGTGCACATTTAATTGTCATTCTTTATTCTCTGAGGGCAGAGAAATTATTACTCAATTAGTCAAAAGTTTTGTTAATTTCAGTGTTGATTTCTTCAAAGGAGACTAATTAAGTGATACATATATCCACATTTTAAAACTTCATCATGTGTTTTACTGTTATGATGGAGGATAGTTGTGAGGAAAATAGGAATAAAAAAATGTGACTTGGGTTTAAGGATAGATGTTTTTGATTGAAGTTGGAAAACACAGTCAGGTGGTATATGTAAGTAAATGCAGCAACTGTATTTAATAAATTGAGTGTATTAACAAACAAATGAAGTGGAAAAATATAAAAAATTGATTGCATATAAATGGATAGCAGTTTTTTGTTTGTCACTTTTAATTATGAAATGAGCAAGTATAGCAATAACATGTACATATTAATAATTTGTAGTTTTATTTCAGAGTGAAAGTGACATGAAATTGGCATTTAATGTAAAAATTACTTCTTTCAGTTCCAGTTTTGGATAAATGTTGATTTGCATGTAAAAAGATGAGTAAATCAAATAAAACTTCTTTATAATATTAATCAGGTGCCTATACAGATGTTTGCTCATTTAATTTGTTTGAAAATCAATTGTGAGGTGAGTTTATTGGATTTTGCTCTTGTGTTCCCGTTTTGTAGAGAAAATTTTTCCAATCTGCCTATAGATGTGAATAATTAAAAGTGGATTTGACTTGTAATATTCTGTGAACTCCAATTCACATATATTTAATAAATATTATGTTGATGAGATGGTCTCTTGGGATCACATTATTGGTTTTGATCTGAAGATTTCTCTACAATTTTTAGATACTCTTACACAATAAATTACAATCTAAAAATTCATCTCACTTAAGATTATACAATTTGATTTTGTGCATTTTTAAGCACATTCATAACTCTTGTATAATACTCACGCCAACAACTTGTCCCTTTACTGATGTCAATGTCTTCAATGGTGATGTTTTCACTTCCGGAATAGGAAGAAATGCTGCTGGTTGAGGATTTGTGATGTCTTTGGCTTCCCATTCCAGACTTGGTGGAACTTCAAGCATTCCAGTTTTGCAGATTCTTGCATTTCTTCCAACCTCAATAACCTTTCGTGCGGCTTCCTTTGTAGTGGCATTTATTATTATTATGCAGGATCCACAGATTATCTTTGGTGCCTTTGACATGTCGAAGAGGACCAATTCTGCTGCCATTGTTGCATCGGCTACACCGTAGCAGTTGGCATTTGCCCCAGAGCCTTGACAGATTACTTTCACTCTTGCTGAGGACCCACAGCGGTTTTTCTGCCGGAACAGTTCCTTGAGTGTAGACATCTGGAAATCGAGAAAATACATATATCATCTATTAACAAAACTGATTTTTCCTTCAATTTAATTTGATAGATGTTCAATAACCTTACTCTATTTATTATTGAAACAAAAAGCTTGAGTAATACAAAATTAATACTGTGGATTTGAAATCATAAATATATGTAAATATTTTTCGATTTTATTTAATTTAGTGCTCATAAGTTCAAGTAATTGAGTTAAAGTCGTTTAATTTATTTTGTATGAAATATATTTATCATTCTTCATGTGTCTGTAAATTTGATGTATTTTGTGTTAATTGTATCTAAATGAAAAATATTTGGTGTATGAAGATCTTGGATTCCTCTTGCTTTGTTTCTATTTGTCAAATTTAATTCAATGCTCAAATGGAAATTGTAGTTTTGATCCAATAGAATTTAATCAAAATTGATACTTTTTTTGAATGTCATGATGAATATATCCTTTTAGAAGCCAACTTGACCAATCCTATTGACTGATGGGGTCCTTACTCATCCTTTTGGTACTTTTCTTAAGGGGAGTCAATTGGTTGTTTTGGGAGATTAAGATTTTTATCGGCACTAATCTTATTAGAAATCACGATCGTGGCTGAATGAGTCTACTTCTGTTTTGTGCAACTGATAGGCCCTATAAGTTGATATAAATATTAAAATCCTTATATGTGTGAGATGGTGTTTTGTTTTCTTTTTTTAACAGTACAAATCAATGAAGAAATGACAGAGAACGATCATAATACTGTGTTTATATAGCCATCATGTTGCATTGAAAGTAGTTCCAGCACTCATCCAGGGATGTTGTGTTGGTCACAGGAGTTTGTTTATTTAGGTGATTATGGGGATTATCTTGGCTGCATATGGTGGGATTGTGTTTGATCAAGGACTCTCCACTGGGGTTGAAAAGGATGTGTCAACCCAGCTATAGATTTTCTAATGGGCTGTTCTCCTAACAGTTCTTGTTTCTCTTTGTTATTATAGGTCAGAACACTGTCTTTTAAAAATTTGAATATTAGAACCTGGTTTTACAAATGTTGTGACACTGAAGAAACTATAGGATAAACACTTGATGAAATGTGCATAAAACAAATGTGGGAAATACCTCCTTTAAAGACAGTGCTATTATAGAGTACACAAAAGGTTTACAAGATTTCTAGAAACACAGGTAACTACTAGTATATAGTGAGGTGCAGGGCTCATGAGCCAGCCTTCCTAAAAACTGCTCACTCCAAAAAATTGAACAAACACCTATTGCATATGGTAAAGCAGATACAATATAAACTTATCAAAATGATTAACAAATGGTATAGTTTAAAACTTTTAAACTATACCATCTGTTAATCATTTTGATAAGTTTATATTGTGTCTGCTTAATACCATATGCAAAATAGGTGTTTGTTAAAAAGTGTGTACCACACACGTACGTGATATCACGTAACATAAATAACCATAGGTTATGTAATTACTTAATTAGAAGAAAAGTGAATTGCATTGTATTTTGTAATATGTAGGTATAAAGACTGAAGAGAAAAGCTGCAACAATTACCTCAACAGCTCTTTCCATTGGTATTCCCCGCTTTCATACTATCATTTACGCATTTTAATTGGTATAAATAATGTAATTTTAAACCTCAAATTATTTTCTACAAAAGAACGCAGTTTTCTTGTCACTACTTAATATTTTGTAACATTTTTTTCACAAAATGAAATGTTTGATTGATATTTTGAATGATTGATCATCACAGATTACTCATAGAGGAATGGATTAACACACCACCAATTTTAAGCTTATCAGGAATTGAGGGTGCTGCATTGTCACAACTTTGCAATTTTTCCTCTATATTTGTATTATTTAAATGGAACCCTTAAGACAAAAATCTCCGCAATAACTCTATGATATTTTGGAAGAGTGGATTTAAAAAATTGTATATATAAAACTGTTATGTCATTGCTGTAGTTGATGTACTCGAGGTCTCAGTCAGTTAGTTGGCCTATACGCAGCATGACGCACGTCATTGTCAATCGCCATAACTCCATAAGTGGACAAATATACACATGTCCATGACATGTTGACACAAATTGATTAGAATTCCCGATGAAATTGTCCAGTCAAATATCATTACTACATTAAAACTACACTAACTAATAATTAAGCCTGCAACTTGCTTACCTCTATGTTTCTTCCTGAACGATCTCTTTTGGTATCCAGCAAGTTTTATCAAAACTTTTAATCCTAATTCCTATTGTCTGCGTCTGTAATCTGGGGCTCAAAAAATTCAGTTCTGACGTCAGTGCAGCTCGCGCGCGACGGGGGGCCTCTTGTTTCCGAAAGTGTCCGAAATTTTACGAAGTTGTTTTTCCGGACATTCTGAAAAAAGTTTCATAATTTTGTGGGAGAGTAAAATAACTATATCAGAAACGTAACAAGAAAAATGTTTCTGATGGCTGTTTTTTTTTTTAAATTACTTCATTTTTAAAAGAAATGTTAAACACATACATATTAACAACGCAGTATTTTACGCGTTGACGGTCAATTGGAATTAGTGTCATGTGGTGGCGCTCTTTATTGACAGACGTATACGTACGTATGGTTGGTGCAATTGCTAGGTGAGGCTGCTGTGTATGTGCTGTATATTCAGGTTTTGTTTTGTATTTGTTAAGAAGTCGACTGTGAATTTCTAGAGTGAAAATCTGTGTCAATGTATCTTCAAATTTATATAGATGATTAATTTTAATTTTAATGTGTGATTTTCGGGGAAGAATACCTACTTTGGCGATTGTGTAGACCCGCAAACCAGTGCTGAGTGCAAACGTGGCGGTATACGTTGGTATACACTGCCACGGCCATCTGTTGCATTGAAAATACACCCCTTTGGTCGATAAAAGACTCCATGTCTATTGACAGGAAGATTTGTTATCGTTTTCCTGTTGAGTACTTATGCTCTTTTATACCAAAATCCGTAAGCATAGCATCTGCTGTCATTCCCCAGAAATTTGATGAAAAAAGGTGGATTCCTGTACAAACGTATATGACCTTTTTGGTTCGGGAGCGATGCCGCGGGATTGTCGGCAGATCTGTGCACGGTGCCCTGAATCCTTTGCGTAGAAATTGTGGTACTGTACTATGGCTGGAGAGACGTGACTATCCAGCAAGCAGGGACCAGACTTTTTGTTGCGCATGGTGACGTCGGGGTCAATTGCTTCATATTTAGCGCATGTGCACACAATTCTACAGGTTGACGACTGTTTTATGTCGCAATAGTTAGTGGCTAGTATTGAGCCTTTTGATCTCATTGAGCCGTAACTTTAGTTTAAGCAGCATGAAACAGTCGTCAACTTGTGGAATCGTGTGCACATGCGCCGAATGAAGCGATTGACCCTGACGTCACCGTGCGCAACAAAAAGACTGGTTCCTGCTGGATATCTAGGTAACGTCTCTGCAGCCGTAGTACAGTACCGCAATTTCTACGTGAAGGATATGGAGCACTGTGTGAAGATCTGCCGGCAATCCCGGCATCATTCGCAAACTAAAAAGGCCATACGTTTGTACAGGAATCCACTTTTTTTCATCAAATTTCTGGGGAATAACAGATGCTATGCTTGCGGATTTTGGTGTAAAGGAGCATGTGTGAGTACTGAACAGGAAAACGATAAAAAATCTTCCTGTCAATGGACATGGAGTCTTTTATCGACTAATAGAGTGTTTTTGCAATGCAACAGATCTAGAGTGTGGCTATGTATACCGCTACGTTTGCGGGTCTAGCAATTGTGTAGTGTAGTGCCTGCACGGGCTCCTCTTTTTAGTCTTTACTTTAGTTTTGTATGAAATTAGAGTTCAAGGTATTTTGTTTCATTCCAAAATGACTTTTTCAACCTAAAGCAGACTTCTCTTAATTATATTGACATCGTTTTTTGTAATTTTTAACAGTTTATTTCAGTAGAAAATGCAATTTTCTTATGTGCTTAACGGCAGTTGCTATGCGAATGAAAGCTGTTTTGCGTGTTTACTGTGCATCGTGGCATGTCGCGATGTCCGCCATCTTTATTTTCGCATTGTGTGTTGTCGTTCTCATTGCCCCTTTACCCCAAACTTTTCCTCAAAAACTAAAACCCTGCTCTTTATCTGTGGCATACCTGTTGGTTTGTAATGTCGCTAACTAGTTTGGCAATTCAAATAACCTAAAAGTTGATTTTTGTTCCCTTATAAGTTGTCGGGAATGGGGCCCTGCACTACACAATCGCCATTTTAAGAATAGGCCTAGGACATAACGTCGTAGAAATGCAATTGTTTGGTAGACTCGCAAACGTGGTAGATATATTAAAGCCTGGTTCATACTTCATGCGAATGCGAAGCAAATTTCATGATGTCAACAATTGAAGTTTCATTGTGACGTTCTCTGTGACCTTAACCCTAACTGCCAGCCCCTTGGGTGTGTGGAGAATCATATTAAAATTGGAGGATTCAGGAGTGTTAGGGTTAACGAAATTTCGCTTTGCATACGCATTCGCATGAAGTATGAACCGGGCTTAATCTACCACATGCTGTTGCATTTCGAATACACTCTATTGGGGGTCATGTATATTGGAGATCAATGGATTTATGCCATTTAGTGTCAATAAGCGTCAAGAAAGCGTCATCGAATAAAATACGAAAGTTTAGCCTTTAGGCATACGTAAAGAATTTTTTCACATGTCATTTATTTGAAAACTGAAATATAATAGCATTAGGGCCTATCATTAAGTATACATGTACTTCAAAACCGTGTCAATAATGCGTTTATGTGAAAACTTAACTCGCGATGGTATTGTTTTGTTCAGCCCATTGATCTCCATTATTATAGACTAATGATGGAGATCAATGGTAATGGTTCAGCTTCACTGGGCTGCCATCTTGTTTTTGCTGGACCACTTCATTTTTTGTATATGTAGGGGAGTTGCAAAAGTGTGAAGGGATTGCAAAATTTTGTTTATTTCGTTATGGTGTTTTGTAGGTGAAATTTCTTCATTCTCTTAAAAAAACAATTTTCCTGAGAGCTGAGGCTGAGAGTTATAGAAATTGTGCGGCATGGATTTGGAAGTTGGAAAATAGACCTCTAATTTGTTGACGCTTTGTTGACACTGGTTGTCTTTGTTGATACGTGTTGACGCTAAAGTCCATCATGTCCATTGTCGTTCAGCATTTACACATGCTCTTTTACGTCAAATTCAAGAAGTACAGCACCTGTCATTCGTCACAAATTTGATGGAAAATAGTGGAGTCTAATGCAAACAGTCTGGTCTCTGCTGGATGGTAATGTCTCCCCAGCCAAAGTACAGTACTGCAATTTCTACATGAGGGATTCAGGGCATTGTGTGAAGATCTTGGGCAATTGCTCGTGAACCAAAAAGGCAATACGTTTGTATTGGATTCCGCCTTTTTTCATTGAATTTCTGAGGAATGATAGGTGCTGTGCTTCTGGAATTTGGTGTAAAAGAGCATGTGTAAGAATTGAACAGGGAAATGATTACAAATCTTCATGTCAATGGACATGGAGTCTTTTATCAGCCAATATTCAAAGTGTAACAGCATGTGGTGGATTATATTCGCCACATTTGTGGGTCTAGCAATTTGACATTGTGATGATAATGTACATGTACACAGACCGAGCATGGAGGTACATTACAATTGTAGGAAGTTATAGTATAAATCTGTCACCCTATTTGCTTCATGCATAAGGGAGAGAGGATAGGGGAATAGAGGATAGGGGGAGAGAGATGTGGATGGGACAATTGTTGGAAAAGAACAAAATTATAACTTCCATTAACCCTAACCATCCCTAACCTGCCAAAATCAAACACCCCATTTGTGTTGAATTTTGTGTGATTGGGTACTGTAGAGCCTTGGCACCATCACTTTGCATGGGACTTGATGCCCTGATTTTGTCTAAGTACAAAGAATGTGCCATTGGTTTAATACACAGTGTTGGAGTTTGTGTGGTTAGGGAAGGATTCTAGTAAAAAGCCTTGGGCTGGTAGGGTTAATGATGTCCATCAGGTTGGGTTGAATGTTTTTGCTTAAGCAAATCTTTGCATATTTTGACCTGCAGCCTTGCAGGTGAGCCTTTACATGTATGTTACAGGCTGAGTGATAGACTGCAAACTACAAACAGTTGCTAAATAATGGTGTGTTGTTAATGTTGCATTTTGCAAGGTTTATATTAAAAGCTGAAAAAAAATTGCTAGATATTTTTCACAACATTTTTAAGCATGAGAAGTGGAAAAATGTATTTATATCTTTGATGCCTCACATATAATTAATCCTTACAGTGCTTAATCTTCAAATTTCAATACAAGTTTTCACACCACATATTATTGAGTTAGGCTTAATGTGTGTACATGTAAGAATTAATCAGACTAAATTGAACTGAAACTAATACAGGAAAATTGCTTTCAAAATGTGCAATTTATTGATATAAATTATAGCAATAGCAATACATGTAAGTGATATGGTGAAGAATCACTGAGAAATAAATAAAATTGGCTGATCTAAAAAGTGACTCCACAGCATTCCTGCTTCAGATGAATTATCTTTTACAATGGGCAATTTTCGACACAAGATTGCATGATTTCAAAAGATGATGGTAACGGTGTTATGAGGCTGTAATAAAATATTCGGTTTCTTTTACTGATTTTCTTGGAAACCTTGTATATAATGTCTGGTGTTGCATTGCCATTGAAATGGTGGTATTGTTTTGAGTGACTATGAGACTCATTGGCAGTATGAAAAGTGAGAATGTTAGATTGTATGTTTCCTTCCTCTATGGTATAATACAACTGGTATTATATATAGCACTCTAGCAGCATTTTCGTTCTGCTGATATTTACAATTTTCATTGACACCCAATATTGTACTGTGTTGTTTTCAATGCGTGATTGGATTAAATAATTGTATCTATTGAATTTCCCTTTTAAAAAGTGCCTGGGTTTACCATTAGAGTGACTCTGCAACAACATGAACCACGGGAATTACTTTTTTTTTTTTTTCTTGTTTTTTTTTTCTTCTTGAAATTGCCTTTAAGGTTAAATGGGTGTTCTAAAAAAAGGGCTATAATGCATCTTGATGTGAATAGTTATACTGTGGCAAAATGCTGTGAAATCCCAATATGCTGGATTCAAATCTATTTATTTCTCTTTTTATTTATTTACAGACTGCATCTTGAGAAGTCCTTGATGTCGCCAAATCTACCCTCTGTGGATGATCCTGGGATGTGCCAGGCACCTGGCATGAGTCAGGTCTTGATAAGATTGAGAACCATGAACTTGAGAACCATGAACTTGAGAACCATGAACTTGAAAACCATGAACTTGAAAACCATGAACTTGAAAACCATGAACTTGAAAACCATGAACTTGAAAACCATGAACTTGAAAACCATGAACTTGAAAACCATGAACTTGACAACCATGAACTTGACAACCATGAACTTGACAACCATGAACTTGACAACCATGAACTTGACAACCACGAACTTGACAACCACGAACTTGACAACCACGAACTTGACAACCACGAACTTGACAACCACGAACTTGAAAACCATGAACAAAGCAATAAATCCTGGGATGTGCCAGGTACCTGGGAAGAGCCAGGTTTTCATGAACGAAACAAAAAATCCTGAGATGTGCCAGGTATCTGGGAAGAGCCAGGTTTTCATGAACGAAACAACAAATCTTGAACAGAATTTGAGAACAAATCAACTTGAACCAAACTTCAGAATGAACCAACTTGAGCCAAAAAGGTGTGCAATGAAAGGTGAAAGTAGTTACTTACATAGAACAGAGCACGTTTTGGGAAGAAAGCATTACAAAGGAAAAAATTGTAATGAAACTCAGGTGATGAAACTGTATTATTTACAGATTGTGAAACCTATCAAGATGCAGGTGAAGAAGGCACATGAAGAATATGAGAGAAAGTTACAAGTGGATAGACAGAAAAGAGTGAGTATTATGAGAGAAGACAGGAAGAAGCGATTGTTACTAGTTAGTAACTTACATGGTGTAACGTGGCTTAAGCAGTACAGTTGGACAAAACACTCTGGTTGTGGTCATATATTGAGTTATGTAGAAGAGATTTGTGAAAGAAATGATAGAAAGAGGCCATCTAGAAAGTACAAGAGAAAAATGAGGAGACAAGTGTTCAAGCAGTCTCATAATATCAAGAAAGGAGGAAAAGTAGTAGAGAGCCGGATGAGCAAGGAGGATAGAAGATTGCATGAAAAGTGGCAGAAAAATATCTGTTGTCATACAAATGGAAGTTTGAATGCAGTTTTGAAGAACATGAACAGCTTGCAGGATGACAGAAATAGAAAAGCAAATGGAATGATGTATGTACTAAAGAAGGGGTGGCGTAAAAAGCAAGTGTTGAAAGATCCCAAGAAGAGACAACAAAAAGAATATGAAGCAAGTATAAATGTTGAAAAAATCAAAGCACATGTGGTAGAAAGGAAATGTAATGGCACTGTTGACATTTGTTGGCTCTGTGATAAATCTGATGAGCCTGGGACATGTATAAGGAAAATGCAGTGTGATAAGTGTCGTGTTTGGTTTCATATTTCTTGTATGAAATTCATGAGGATGGAGCGATATTTGATCAACAAGAGGGGGACATGGATTTGTTGTAAATGTGGACAATCTAACTACTCTGACAATTTGTTTCATGATTTTGGTATTTGTACAGATGAGAACATGTATGATTGGATAGCATATGAAGATTGCCATGATGATGAGGTTCACAAGGAGTCTAAGTTAGCTACTGCAAAAGTAAGAAAAGACCTAAAATCAACAAAATATAAAGACCATGAACAATGTAGCACTATAAAACTCTCATTGATTGAGCAATCTGGAGGTTATTCATTAAGAGAAAGAAAGACAAAATCAAATGTAGCAGTTAAATCAAATGAAAGAAATTCAAAAATCAGGAGAGCAGTGAGTGAAACTACGAGTACAAAGCAAAGAGACAGTCCAGTTGTCAAAGAGTTTTCATATGAATTAAGAAAGAGAAAACGAATTGAAAGTGTTCAGTGTGATAACACTTGCTCAGAAATGGCTGATAAAAGTGGATATTCACTACGCAGTAAGAAGAGGTTGTCACCAGTCATTAAAAAGAGTAAATTAGTAGTTGACAATGATTCAGTAATTGATGAGGATAAACAAAGATGTTACAAAAGTAAAGTTCGTTCCAAAAAAATTTCAAAACAATTCACTGTAAATGAAATGGAATGTGAAATACAAAGTGAAATAAATGCCCCAAGACATGTCATTATCCAGGGTAATTTTCATCAGGGTAATTTGAAGTTTGGTGTTAATGTTGGAAAGCAGTGCGTTGCAAACAGCTTGTGCTCATTGATGTATAGCCACATGAAGGAATTGAGACAATGGACTTGTCATGATATGGACTTAGTACTGAATACCGGTGATGAGTTGTATGGTCATTTATCCCAAAGTTCAACAATGCATAATGACTATTTGTTGATTAATGAATTGCCAAATGAATTGGATGTATTTAATGAACATTTCACAATGAATTATCATGAGTCTGTGTGTGGCACTTTTGGAGCAGAACACAGTTTATCCGAATTTAATATGATATCAATGAATCGTGCACTTGAGCAGACACTCCAGAGATACAATGGATGTTTCATATGTTTCAAAGGAAACACATTTGCTGTTGTAGCTCAAAATGGTATGTACTATATTTTTGATTCCCACTCCAGAGATCACAATGGTTGCCAAGTAAGTGAAGGAAGAAGTTTGATGAAAACTGCAGCAACATGGCAAGATGTTTACAGGTATTGTACTGATTTGGGTCAATCTATGAATATATCTAATGATGAACAATTTGAAATTACAGGTGTAAATGTATTGAAAGATGAAGGTGCTGGTAGGCCTACATGTTCATGTGAAGAGAAGGATTCTAATAAAGACAGGTCTGTATTTGGCAGTGAATATGACATTGGTAATCACAGTAATGTATCTAATATGTCAGTAGTTACCGAAGGCGTAAAAGAAGGTAAACAGCAGATAAATGATCCTGAAGGTGGTGGTGAATATGATAGCAGCTTCTCAAATATCAAAGGACTTGTCAGAGATAGTAACAAAAGTAATGATATAGATGACAGTAGTGACATTGAAATGAATGTTATATCTGAAGCAGCTGAATTTAGTTACGTACCCCTGTCTTATGATCAGAAGAAATTGCTGTGTGATAGACTTGGAATCATGAAAGTTAATCTACAGTCTGATGTGGTGTCTGAAGGAAGTGATAACATTGGAAGACCATATTGTTTGAAGAATATCAAAGGTGACGGCAATTGTTTTTTCAGGGCTATATCTTTTGCTATATCAGGAACTGAAGTAAACCACATGTATTTGAGAATGGCAACTGTAAATCATTTGTTGAAGCACGCTAGTCAGTACAAGGGTTTCTTACGTGAAGGATTCAGGGATGTAGAAGATTATGTGAGAAGGCAAAGAATGTTCTGTTCAGGTAAATGGGCAACTGAAGTTGAAATCATGGCTGTAGCACACATGCTTGAAACAGACATTTATACATTTGGTGGCACATGGTACTTATTCTCTGGAAAGACTGCTGAAGTTGGTGTTGTAACATCAGATGCTGGAATCTATCTGAATCACACTCATCAAATACATTATGATGTAGTATTGTCAGTACATGAACCAGGCCAGATTAACAGTACAGAAGAAGTTGAACCCTTCGGTGAATTTGATTTTGAGAAGGTTTCTGTGCAAAATGAATCTATAGATAAAATTGTGGTAGATGAAATGCTTGTTGATAACACAGTATATGATTGCAATACCAAGAAAGAAGTTAATGAAGAAAAACAAAAATTGAATGAACCCACAAAAATATCAAAGAGAAAGAAGCGGAGAGGAAGTAAAAATCAGGCATTAAAAAGAAAATTAGACAGGGAAAGAAAGAGAAGCAAATACAATAAAAGTGACTGCAAAAAAGACAGAGAAATACAAAGAAGACAAAAAACATTGTATAGTAAAATAAAATATCATATCGATGACAATTATCAAAAGAAGCACATTAAATATGCACACATTAAATATGCAAATAATGAAGATTGCATTAAGTGTAACCAAAGGAATAAGTATGATGTAGATGATCAATATAGATTAAGAAAAACTGCTAAAACAAGAGAACATTATCAAAGCAGTGCACAATATAGAAAATCAGTAATTGATAATATGAAACAAAAGTATAATTGTCCTAGTTTCCGGAATGAAATGTTGAAGGCAAGTAAATTGATTTATCATGAAAATTTAAATTATAGGATGAAAAAGAAAGATGTAATAAAAGAGAAGTATTGCGGAGATCCAATTTACAAGAAGAAAATGATTGATTCTAGTAAAATGAAATATCGTGAAGATCCAATTCACAGAAAAAAACTGATAAACACTAGCAAAATGAAATATCGGCAAGATCCAAATTGTAAAAGGAACATTCTTGAAAAAAACAGGAAACGATTATTAATTTCTAAGGAAAGAAAAGGACACATTCATCATGTAGTTAGTGATTTCAAGATTAAAATGACAAAGGGACCTGATTGTGTGTGTGCTGTGTGTCACAAATTGTTGTTCCAGAACCAAGTAATAAAATGTAACAAGGATAGATACATGTATTTTCAGAATATATCTGAAAATTATCTGCATAAATGTAGTGAGGATTGCAAATTGAATTGTTATATTGGTACATCAAGCAGGTCATGTTTGTGGATATGTCATACTTGCCATAGAAAATTGATTAGAAATACAGTTCCAGCAGAAGCAAGTCTGAATAATTTGTCATTAGTGGATATTCCAGAGCAACTGGCAAGACTTAATAGCTTAGAGCAACATTTGATTGCAAGAAATATTGCATTCATGAAAATAATCAATCTACCAAAAGGTGCACAAAAGGGATGTTATGGACCATGCGTATGTGTCCCATCAAATACCACAGAAACAATCAAGTCCTTGCCAAGAACTGCTAATGAAAATGATATGATACGAATTAAATTGAAACGTAAACTGTCATATAAAGGCCATGTAGAATATCAGTATGTCAACAAGGAGAATGTTGAAGAAGCTTTGCATTATCTAAAAGATATTAATAAATGGTATCATGACATTGAAATTGAATATGATTGGATTAATCCTGTACCTGAACAATCTGGTAATGAAGAAACTGTAAATGAAGAAATCACTGACACAGAGGAAGATCAAATTAGTGACAGAGAGGAAGAGGATGATGATGACCGATTGTGTGGAATAAAGCTTGACACTTGCCTTCAACCTGCAAATATTGGACAAGAAATTCTAGATCAGTACTTTGATGATATATTTTGTGTTGCACCCTGTGAAGGAAATAATCCAGTGAGACTATTAATGGAAGAAGGAAATGAGGCCAAATGCTTTCCAAGTTTATTTCCAACTGGTGGACCAATATTTAGTGATGAGAGAAAAGTGAGATTAACATTGTGTAGATATTTGCATAACAGATTAATGCATGTTGACAACAGATTTGCTAAAAACACTAATTATATATTCTATGCACAGTATTTATCGGAAATTCAGCAAGTTATGTCATGTGTGTCTATTGCTTTGCGTAAAGGTTCAGTGAAGACTCAAGAAGGTCATGATATCACTGCTTCAATGCTTAATAACAAGGCAAATTTGAGTAAAATGTTGAAATCTGACAGTGGTTATAAATTCTTGAAGCCTATCAGAGGTACTCCACCATATTGGCAATCAGCTCACAGAGATGTATTAGCAATGATAAGACAGCTTGGATTACCTACATGGTTCTGTTCATTCTCTGCTGCAGACATGAGATGGCCTGAAGTAATTAATACGATACTGAGACAACAGGGAGATGCTAGAACTATAGATGAATTAGATTGGAATGAGAAATGTCAAATACTGAGAAGTAATCCCGTGACTGCTGCTAGAATGTTTGACAGAAAGTTTCACATTTTTTTGAAAGAGGTCATTATGTCAGAAGCACAACCCATTGGTAAAGTGAAAGACTACTTTTATAGAATAGAATTTCAGCAGAGAGGATCACCACATGTACATGGATTATTCTGGATAAAAGATGCACCAAAGTTGGGTGTTGATGAAGATGAAGATGTCGTGGAATTTATTGATAGATATGTGAATTGTAAATTGTCATCAAAAAATGAGAATGATGAATTAAATGAAATTATATCTAGTGTTCAATTGCATAGCAAGAAGCATTCTAAAAGTTGTAAAAAAAAAGGCACAGAATGCAGATTTAATTTTCCTAGACCCCCATCTGAAAGAACATTTGTTATTAGATCTGATACCAGCAGTAGTGATGATGAAGAGACACAGGATATGAGTGGAATTGATATTGATTCTGATGCTAGTTCTCAACATGCTTGTGTAAATTCTGAGACTGATAAGGAAACAAATTGTCGTGGAGATACAGGAAGTAGTACAGCTACAGCTGATGCAAAGGAGCTTTTGAAATCAGTGTGGAGTGAAGTTCAAAATCAAGAAAAACAATACAAGACAACAAATGAATTATTTGAAGGCCTGGGAATTACTCAAGCTGAATTTGAAAAAGCAAATAGTGTACTCACTAAGAAAATTAGTATTGTATTGAAGCGCAATCCACAAGATGTATGGGTGAATCAGTATAATCGTCACTTGCTACGAGCGTGGAATGCAAATTTAGATATTCAGTATATTACAGATATTTATGGATGTGTGGCATATGTTGCATCTTACATGTCAAAAGCAGAGCGTGAAATGGGACAGTTGTTGAGTCATGCCCAAAGTGAAGCACAGAGAGGCAATCTAGATGCTAAGAAAAGTATGAAAGAGGTTGGCCAAGTGTATTTGCAGAACCGTGAGGTATCAGCTCAAGAAGCAGTATATCGTGTATGTAATTTGAGATTGAAAGAAGGTTCTAGGAAAGTAGAGTTCATTCCTGTTGGAGAAAATCCTGTTAGAATGAGTTTACCACTGAGTTTGATTCAGAATAAATCAAATGAAGATGATTCAGATGTTTGGATGGTGTCAAGAATTGATCGCTATAAAGCACGACCAGAGACTGATGAATTTGAAAAAATGTGTTTGGCTTCATTTAGCTCAGAATACAGAGTCTTATCAAAGACGGAGGTGTGCAACACGAAAAAGGCTTCTAAACATTTACATGAGTTAAGAAATGGATTGGGTCACATACAGAAACGTACTCGTACTGGTCCTGCTGTAATAAAATATCCAAGATTTTCAGTTACAAAGTATCCAAACAAATACTATCATAGCATTTTACAATTATTTCTTCCTTATCGTGTTGATGCACAGTTGAAACCACCACAATTTCAAACATATGAGGAATTCTATCAGACTGGAAATGTCAAACTGTATGGTTGTGATGTGCAATCTGTCCAATGTATTGTAGATAAAAATCGTCAGAAATTTGAAGCTGATATTGAATCTATGGATGATGTAGAACAGTATTTGGAAAGGTTTGGTCCACAGGATGATGCATGGGCTTTGATATGTCCAGAAACTGAATCAGAAAGACTCGAATGTCAAGATGACAAGCAAGAAGTGATGCATGAAAGTGAGGATGAATATGCAATTCCTGATTTAAAGTCTGATAAGAAGAATGACACACAATATAGTATTGAATATCATGCGGCTAAGATGCCAAGACAACAGGTTCAAAGCTTAATGAGATCATTGAATGTTCAGCAGAGTGAAGTATTTTACAAGGTTAGACAGTGGTGTCTAGATAAAGTGAATGGGAAATGTCCTGAGCCATTTCATGTGTTTGTAACTGGAGGAGCTGGAACAGGCAAGAGTCATTTGATCAAGTGCATTTATAATGAAGCAGTACGTATACTTGGACGATTGATGCATAATCCTGATGATGTTTCTGTATTATTATGTGCTCCTACTGGTGTTGCTGCATACAATATTCAGGGATTGACATTACACAGTGCATTGTCAATATCAATGGATATGTCATTACCATATCAACCCCTTGGTGAGGAAAAATTAAGCACACTACGGAATAAATTGAATCAGATACAGATTTTGATTATTGATGAGATTTCTATGGTTGATCAAAGAATGTTGTGCTATATACATGGACGTCTGAGGCAAATTAAGCAAACAAAAAGTCAGTGTCCTTTTGGAAATGTCAGTATTATTGCAGTTGGTGATTTTTATCAGTTACCTCCAGTGAAAGGAAAATCATTGCATCACAATACTCTAGAATCAAGCTTGTGGCATGATAATTTTAAAAGAGTGGAATTGACTGAAATGATGAGACAAAGAGATGATATGAAATTTGCAGAACTTCTCAACCATGTGCGAACTAAGCAGAAAGGAGACAGTTTAACAGATGAAGACATCTCTATTCTAAAGAGCCGTGAAACAGGAGAAGAATGGAATGATGCAGTTCATATTTACCCTACAAACAAACAGGTTGACAAATGTAATACACACATTTTGCATTCAAAATTTTCAGATTGTATGTGCATTGAAGCTAAAGATTATGAAAAAGACGGCAATGGAAGATTGAAACAAAGAGAGAAAGCATTGAAATCAGCTCGGACTTCTTTGTGTCAAACTTTATGGATCAGTATTGGAGCACGTGTGATGTTAGTCAAGAATTTGGATGTTTCTCAAGGTCTTGTAAATGGTGCATTTGGAACTGTCACTGGAATTGATATGTTAGCGGATCAATCTGGTGCCAAGTGTATACAAGTTGAGTTTGATAAGAGTGCAGGACATAAATTTAAAAGACATTGTGCATCATTACATGATGATATGTCTGTTGCTATTGAGATAGATGAAGAACACATTGGGAATAAATGTATTCGGAAGCAATTTCCTTTGAAACTTGCATGGGCATGCACTTCTCACAAAGTACAAGGAATGACAATGAGTAAAGCTGTAGTTTGCCTTGATCGTACATTCACAGCTGGTCAAGCATATGTCAGTTTGAGTCGAGTGATTTCATTAAGTGGACTAATCATAGAAGGATTTGATTTGAAACATATATATTGTGATAAGTCAGTTGCTCAAGCACTGAATGATATGCCTCTGTGGATTGAACAGATAGAATCACCAATCAAACAACAGGGTGAGACAAAGAACACAACCATAATGCTTCATAATGTTCAAGGGCTGATGAATCATTTTGTAGATTTGCAGTGTCAGTGTGATATGATGGAATCAGACTTCATTTGTTTGACAGAGACATGGACTGATTTAGATAATGTTAATGAATTGAATTTGAAAGATTTCAAATGCTATCATCAAGTAAGAGCTGAATCATACGAGGGATCAATCCATTTCATGCAACAGAGTCATGGAGGTGTAGCAGTATATGGTAGACAAGAACAATGTTTCAGTCGGTTAAGAATCCAAGTGCAGAATCTGGAATATATTGCATTCCATATAATTTCTAGTGTATCAATAGTAGTTGTTGTTCTATATCGACCACCATCATATAAAATGAAAGATTTCCTTGTGAATTTAAAAGTGTTGCTGTGTGAAGTACATAATGTATGCCATAGGTCTATAGTAATGGGTGATTTCAATGAGAATTTATTTGATAGTCATTCATTCATTGAGAGTGTTATGCAAGAGAATGGTTACAGGCAGTGTGTGAGAGATGCGACCACAGAGATGGGTACATTAATTGATCATGTTTATATGAGAGGCATAGATTCAGTTTCAACTACTATCAGACCTACGTACTATAGTTATCATGAAGCCATTCAAATCAAGTTTTGAAGATTTTTAAAATGTTAGCTCAGTTATGGTTTTGAAAGAAATAAAAAAAATTCATTGAGTTTTCAAATGAATTTCAAAATATGCATCACTTTGACAAATCTATATATAAGATTGAATGAATTTTAACTGTGGATGTAACTGGTCATTGATGCAGATCTTAATTCATGCATTTGATGGACCATTCTGTAATTGTAGATTTCTTGAAAACTCTTGTTGCATACTATTATGCTGAACACTTGTCAAAGTGAGTCAGTTTATTGAATAAGTACTTAGAATTATTCAACAAGAACAAAGACAATTATGTATATAGAGGGAACATTTCTAACTGTAATTAGTATTATTACGTTATTTGACCATACAAATAACAACAATATAATGGAAATCAAATAATAAATACAAATAGTGTAAGCAAGAGAAAAAGATATGAGATAAAACATGAGATATGAGATACAATACAAGATATATCAAATATGAAATAAGGATATAGAATAAGATATATACAAAATATGACAGATCTACAAAATAGATTTACAAAATAGGAGATACAAAATAAGAGATACAAAATAAGACATCTACAAAATAAGAGATACAACATCAAATAAGAGATGAGTTACAAGATAAGATATGAGATAAAAAATAAAAGATACACAAGAGATGACAAAATACAAAATGAAAACACAAAACAAATGTGTGAGTTGGGACCTATGAAACTAAAATTAACCATTGTTACATGCAGGTATGTCGGAAGGTAGATAATAGACAAGAATAATAACAATCAAAAGGACCAAAAGTGACAGTAAAAAATAGATGCCATGGTTGTGATATTTAGTTGGACATGAACAAACAAGTGAACAGCACACTCATAATAATTTATAATGAATGCTAAAATAACAGATTTTAAGAAGATGCTTAGTTTCAAGGGAATAATGTACAATGTACATGTATAAAATGTCGCTCTATGTGCAGCAGTATTTTTATCAAAATGTGTTATCAAAGTCACATGCATTGTGATAAATCACAAGAATATTTCTCTGACAAATATAAATAGATAATGGTGATACTAATGTAGTACATGTACTGTGACTATCAGCAATTGTGCTATGTGTGTATTTGGGGCTTATCACTATCGCCCCTTGCCTCCCCTGTTCAGATGAGATGTCTGCATAGTCAGCTGTGTTACCTGAGGCTTGTCAGCACTACCACCCCTTGCCTGCGCTGTTCAGCTGAGATGTCTACATAACCACGGTCAGTCAGCTGTGTTACCTGCGACTTGTCAGCACTACCACCCCTTGCCTGCACTGTTCAGCTGAGATGTCTACATAACCACTGTCAGTCAGCTGTGCTAACTGGGGCTTGTCAGCACTACCACTCCTTGCCTCCCCTGTTCAGCTGAGATGTCTGCATAACCACGGTCAGTCAGCTGTGTTACCTGGGACTTGTCAGCACTACCACCCCTTGCCTGCACTGTTCAGCTGAGATGTCTACATAACCACTGTCAGTCAGCTGTGCTAACTGGGGCTTGTCAGCACTACCACTCCTTGCCTGCGCTGTTCAGCTGAGATGTCTACATAACTACGGTCAGTCAGTTGTGTTACCTGGGACTTGTCAGCACTATCAGTCCTTGCCTGCACTGTTCAGCTGAGATATATGCATAACCACTGTTAGTCAGCTGTGTTACCTGAGGCTTGTCAGGCAGCCTAAGGTTGGTATGTACCTTTGGTTTTATCACTAGTATTTTTATTCTTTGCTACTTGTTTCAATTAAGATCTCAGTTCTGAACACTAATATAGTATTATCATGATGATTAATATGAAGTACAGTACATCAATATGACATTTTCGTTCTCTTGAATTTCTCCATCAAAATAGTTCTTGAAGTCATGCTTGGAATAAAGAAGTGCTATTGTTTAGTTGGACATGAACAAATGGGTGAACAGCACACTCATAATAATTTGTAATGAATGCTAAAATTACAGTTTTTAAGAAGATGCTTAGTTTCAAGGCAATAATGTACAATGTACATGTGTAAAATGTAGCTCTATATGCAGCAGTATTTTTATCAAAATGTGTTATCAAAGTGACATGTATTGTGATAAATCAGAAGGATATTTCTGTGACAAAAAATAGATAATGGTGATACTAATGTAGTACATGTACTGTGACTATCAGCAATTGTGCTATGTGTGTATTTGGGGCTTATCACTATCGCTCCTTGCCTCCCCTGTTCAGATGAGATGTTTGCATAGTCAGCTGTGTTACCTGAGGCTTGTCGTCACTACCACCCCTTGCCTGCGCTGTTCAGCTGAGATGTCTGCATAACCACGGTCAGTCAGCTGTGTTACCTGGGACTTGTCAGCACTACCACCCCTTGCCTGTGCTGTTCAGCTGAGATGTCTGCATAACCACGGTCAGTCAGCTGTGTTACCTGGGACTTGTCAGCACTACCACCCCTTGCCTGCGCTGTTCAGCTGAGATGTCTACATAACCACTGTCAGTCAGCTGTGCTAACTGGGGCTTGTCAGCACTACCATTCCTTGCCTCCCCTGTTCAGCTGAGATGTCTGCATAACCACGGTCAGTCAGCTGTGTTACCTGGGGCTTGTCAGCACTACCACTCCTTGCCTCCCCTGTTCAGCTGAGATGTCTGCATAACCACTGTCAGTCAGCTGTGTTACCTGGGACTTGTCAGCACTACCACCCCTTGCCTGCGCTGTTCAGCTGAGATGTCTACATAACCACTGTCAGTCAGCTGTGTTACTTGGGGCTTGTTAGCACTACCACTCCTTGCTTCTCCTGTTCAGCTGAGATATATTCATAACCACTGTTAGTCAGCTGTGTTACCTGATGCTTGTCAGGCAGCCTAAGGTTGGTATGTACCTTTGGTTTTATCACTAGTATTTTTATTTTTTGCTACTTGTTTCAATTAAGATCTCAGTTCTGAACACTAATATAGTATTATCATGATGATTAATATGAAGTACAGTACATCAATATGACATTTTCGTTCTCTTGAATTTCTCCATCAAAATAGTTCTTGAAGTCATGCTTGGAATAAAGAAGTGCTATTGTTTAGTTGGACATGAACAAATGGGTGAACAGCACATTCATAATAATTTGTAATGAATGCTAAAATTACAGTTTTTAAGAAGATGCTTAGTTTCAAGGCAATAATGTACAATGTACATGTGTAAAATGTAGCTCTATATGCAGCAGTATTTTTATCAAAATGTGTTATCAAAGTGACATGTATTGTGATAAATCAGAAGGATATTTCTGTGACAAAAAATAGATAATGGTGATACTAATGTAGTACATGTACTGTGACTATCAGCAATTGTGCTATGTGTGTATTTGGGGCTTATCACTATCGCTCCTTGCCTCCCCTGTTCAGATGAGATGTTTGCATAGTCAGCTGTGTTACCTGAGGCTTGTCGTCACTACCACCCCTTGCCTGCGCTGTTCAGCTGAGATGTCTGCATAACCACGGTCAGTCAGCTGTGTTACCTGGGACTTGTCAGCACTACCACCCCTTGCCTGTGCTGTTCAGCTGAGATGTCTGCATAACCACGGTCAGTCAGCTGTGTTACCTGGGACTTGTCAGCACTACCACCCCTTGCCTGCGCTGTTCAGCTGAGATGTCTACATAACCACTGTCAGTCAGCTGTGCTAACTGGGGCTTGTCAGCACTACCATTCCTTGCCTCCCCTGTTCAGCTGAGATGTCTGCATAACCACGGTCAGTCAGCTGTGTTACCTGGGGCTTGTCAGCACTACCACTCCTTGCCTGCGCTGTTCAGCTCAGATGTCTGCATAACCACGGTCAGTCAGCTGTGTTACCTGGGGCTTGTCAGCACCACCACCCCTTGCCTGCGCTGTTCAGCTGAGATGTCTACATAACTACGGTCAGTCAGCTGTGTTACCTGGGACTTGTCAGCACCACCAGCCCTTGCCTGCCCTGTTCAGCTGAGATATATGCATAACCACTGTCAGTCAGTTGTGTTACCTAGGGCTTGTCAGCACTACCACTCCTTGCCTGCGCTGTTCAGCTCAGATGTCTACATAACCACGGTCAGTCAGCTGTGTTACCTGAGGCTTGTCAGGCAGCCTAAGGTTGGTATGTACCTTTGGTTTTATCACTAGTATTTTTATTTTTTGCTACTTGTTTCAATTAAGATATCAGTTCTGAACACTAATATAGTATTATCATGATGATTAATATGAAGTACAGTGCATCAATATGACATTTTCGTTCTCTTGAATTTCTCCATCAAAATAGTTCTTGAAGTCGTGCTTGGAATAAAGAAGTGCTATTGTTTAGTTGGACATGAACAAATGGGTGAACAGCACACTCATAATAATTTGTAATGAATGCTAAAATTACAGTTTTTAAGAAGATGCTTAGTTTCAAGGCAATAATGTACAATGTACATGTGTAAAATGTAGCTCTATATGCAGCAGTATTTTTATCAAAATGTGTTATCAAAGTGACATGTATTGTGATAAATCAGAAGGATATTTCTGTGACAAAAAATAGATAATGGTGATACTAATGTAGTACATGTACTGTGACTATCAGCAATTGTGCTATGTGTGTATTTGGGGCTTATCACTATCGCCCCTTGCCTCCCCTGTTTAGATGAGATGTCTGCATAGTCAGCTGCTACCTGGGACTTGTCAGCACTACCACCCCTTGCCTGCGCTGTTCAGCTGAGATGTCTACATAACTACGGTCAGTCAGCTGTGTTACCTGGGGCTTGTCAGCACTACCACCCCTTGCCTGCGCTGTTCAGCTGAGATGTCTACATAACCACTGTCAGTCAGCTGTGCTAACTGGGGCTTGTCAGCACTACCACCTCTTGCCTGCGCTGTTCAGCTGAGATGTCTGCATAACCACTGTCAGTCAGCTGTGTTACCTGGGACTTGTCAGCACTACCACCCCTTGCCTGCGCTGTTCAGCTGAGATGTCTACATAACCACTGTCAGTCAGCTGTGTTACTTGGGGCTTGTTAGCACTACCACTCCTTGCTTCTCCTGTTCAGCTGAGATATATTCATAACCACTGTTAGTCAGCTGTGTTACCTGATGCTTGTCAGGCAGCCTAAGGTTGGTATGTACCTTTGGTTTTATCACTAGTATTTTTATTTGTTGCTACTTGTTTCAATTAAGATCTCAGTTCTGAACACTAATATAGTATTATCATGATGATTAATATGAAGTACAGTACATCAATATGACATTTTCGTTCTCTTGAATTTCTCCATCAAAATAGTTCTTGAAGTCATGCTTGGAATAAAGAAGTGCTATTGTTTAGTTGGACATGAACAAATGGGTGAACAGCACATTCATAATAATTTGTAATGAATGCTAAAATTACAGTTTTTAAGAAGATGCTTAGTTTCAAGGCAATAATGTACAATGTACATGTGTAAAATGTAGCTCTATATGCAGCAGTATTTTTATCAAAATGTGTTATCAAAGTGACATGTATTGTGATAAATCAGAAGGATATTTCTGTGACAAAAAATAGATAATGGTGATACTAATGTAGTACATGTACTGTGACTATCAGCAATTGTGCTATGTGTGTATTTGGGGCTTATCACTATCGCTCCTTGCCTCCCCTGTTCAGATGAGATGTTTGCATAGTCAGCTGTGTTACCTGAGGCTTGTCGTCACTACCACCCCTTGCCTGCGCTGTTCAGCTGAGATGTCTGCATAACCACGGTCAGTCAGCTGTGTTACCTGGGACTTGTCAGCACTACCACCCCTTGCCTGTGCTGTTCAGCTGAGATGTCTGCATAACCACGGTCAGTCAGCTGTGTTACCTGGGACTTGTCAGCACTACCACCCCTTGCCTGCGCTGTTCAGCTGAGATGTCTACATAACCACTGTCAGTCAGCTGTGCTAACTGGGGCTTGTCAGCACTACCATTCCTTGCCTCCCCTGTTCAGCTGAGATGTCTGCATAACCACGGTCAGTCAGCTGTGTTACCTGGGGCTTGTCAGCACTACCACTCCTTGCCTGCGCTGTTCAGCTCAGATGTCTGCATAACCACGGTCAGTCAGCTGTGTTACCTGGGGCTTGTCAGCACCACCACCCCTTGCCTGCGCTGTTCAGCTGAGATGTCTACATAACTACGGTCAGTCAGCTGTGTTACCTGGGACTTGTCAGCACCACCAGCCCTTGCCTGCCCTGTTCAGCTGAGATATATGCATAACCACTGTCAGTCAGTTGTGTTACCTAGGGCTTGTCAGCACTACCACTCCTTGCCTGCGCTGTTCAGTTCAGATGTCTACATAACCACGGTCAGTCAGCTGTGTTACCTGAGGCTTGTCAGGCAGCCTAAGGTTGGTATGTACCTTTGGTTTTATCACTAGTATTTTTATTTTTTGCTACTTGTTTCAATTAAGATATCAGTTCTGAACACTAATATAGTATTATCATGATGATTAATATGAAGTACAGTACATCAATATGACATTTTCGTTCTCTTGAATTTCTCCATCAAAATAGTTCTTGAAGTCATGCTTGGAATAAAGAAGTGCTATTGTTTAGTTGGACATGAACAAATGGGTGAACAGCACACTCATAATAATTTGTAATGAATGCTAAAATTACAGTTTTTAAGAAGATGCTTAGTTTCAAGGCAATAATGTACAATGTACATGTGTAAAATGTAGCTCTATATGCAGCAGTATTTTTATCAAAATGTGTTATCAAAGTGACATGTATTGTGATAAATCAGAAGGATATTTCTGTGACAAAAAATAGATAATGGTGATACTAATGTAGTACATGTACTGTGACTATCAGCAATTGTGCTATGTGTGTATTTGGGGCTTATCACTATCGCCCCTTGCCTCCCCTGTTTAGATGAGATGTCTGCATAGTCAGCTGCTACCTGGGACTTGTCAGCACTACCACCCCTTGCCTGCGCTGTTCAGCTGAGATGTCTACATAACTACGGTCAGTCAGCTGTGTTACCTGGGGCTTGTCAGCACTACCACCCCTTGCCTGCGCTGTTCAGCTGAGATGTCTACATAACCACTGTCGGTCAGCTGTGCTAACTGGGGCTTGTCAGCACTACCACCTCTTGCCTGCGCTGTTCAGCTGAGATGTCTGCATAACCACTGTCAGTCAGCTGTGTTACCTGGGACTTGTCAGCACTACCACCCCTTGCCTGCGCTGTTCAGCTGAGATGTCTACATAACCACTGTCAGTCAGCTGTGTTACTTGGGGCTTGTTAGCACTACCACTCCTTGCTTCTCCTGTTCAGCTGAGATATATTCATAACCACTGTTAGTCAGCTGTGTTACCTGATGCTTGTCAGGCAGCCTAAGGTTGGTATGTACCTTTGGTTTTATCACTAGTATTTTTATTTGTTGCTACTTGTTTCAATTAAGATCTCAGTTCTGAACACTAATATAGTATTATCATGATGATTAATATGAAGTACAGTACATCAATATGACATTTTCGTTCTCTTGAATTTCTCCATCAAAATAGTTCTTAAAGTCATGCTTGGAATAAAGAAGTGCTATTGTTTAGTTGGACATGAACAAATGGGTGAACAGCACATTCATAATAATTTGTAATGAATGCTAAAATTACAGTTTTTAAGAAGATGCTTAGTTTCAAGGCAATAATGTACAATGTACATGTGTAAAATGTAGCTCTATATGCAGCAGTATTTTTATCAAAATGTGTTATCAAAGTGACATGTATTGTGATAAATCAGAAGGATATTTCTGTGACAAAAAATAGATAATGGTGATACTAATGTAGTACATGTACTGTGACTATCAGCAATTGTGCTATGTGTGTATTTGGGGCTTATCACTATCGCTCCTTGCCTCCCCTGTTCAGATGAGATGTTTGCATAGTCAGCTGTGTTACCTGAGGCTTGTCGTCACTACCACCCCTTGCCTGCGCTGTTCAGCTGAGATGTCTGCATAACCACGGTCAGTCAGCTGTGTTACCTGGGACTTGTCAGCACTACCACCCCTTGCCTGTGCTGTTCAGCTGAGATGTCTGCATAACCACGGTCAGTCAGCTGTGTTACCTGGGACTTGTCAGCACTACCACCCCTTGCCTGCGCTGTTCAGCTGAGATGTCTGCATAACCACTGTCAGTCAGCTGTGCTAACTGGGGCTTGTCAGCACTACCATTCCTTGCCTCCCCTGTTCAGCTGAGATGTCTGCATAACCACGGTCAGTCAGCTGTGTTACCTGGGGCTTGTCAGCACTACCACTCCTTGCCTGCGCTGTTCAGCTCAGATGTCTGCATAACCACGGTCAGTCAGCTGTGTTACCTGGGGCTTGTCAGCACCACCACCCCTTGCCTGCGCTGTTCAGCTGAGATGTCTACATAACTACGGTCAGTCAGCTGTGTTACCTGGGACTTGTCAGCACCACCAGCCCTTGCCTGCCCTGTTCAGCTGAGATATATGCATAACCACTGTCAGTCAGTTGTGTTACCTAGGGCTTGTCAGCACTACCACTCCTTGCCTGCGCTGTTCAGCTCAGATGTCTACATAACCACGGTCAGTCAGCTGTGTTACCTGAGGCTTGTCAGGCAGCCTAAGGTTGGTATGTACCTTTGGTTTTATCACTAGTATTTTTATTTTTTGCTACTTGTTTCAATTAAGATATCAGTTCTGAACACTAATATAGTATTATCATGATGATTAATATGAAGTACAGTACATCAATATGACATTTTCGTTCTCTTGAATTTCTCCATCAAAATAGTTCTTGAAGTCATGCTTGGAATAAAGAAGTGCTATTGTTTAGTTGGACATGAACAAATGGGTGAACAGCACACTCATAATAATTTGTAATGAATGCTAAAATTACAGTTTTTAAGAAGATGCTTAGTTTCAAGGCAATAATGTACAATGTACATGTGTAAAATGTAGCTCTATATGCAGCAGTATTTTTATCAAAATGTGTTATCAAAGTGACATGTATTGTGATAAATCAGAAGGATATTTCTGTGACAAAAAATAGATAATGGTGATACTAATGTAGTACATGTACTGTGACTATCAGCAATTGTGCTATGTGTGTATTTGGGGCTTATCACTATCGCCCCTTGCCTCCCCTGTTTAGATGAGATGTCTGCATAGTCAGCTGCTACCTGGGACTTGTCAGCACTACCACCCCTTGCCTGCGCTGTTCAGCTGAGATGTCTACATAACTACGGTCAGTCAGCTGTGTTACCTGGGGCTTGTCAGCACTACCACCCCTTGCCTGCGCTGTTCAGCTGAGATGTCTACATAACCACTGTCAGTCAGCTGTGCTAACTGGGGCTTGTCAGCACTACCACCTCTTGCCTGCGCTGTTCAGCTGAGATGTCTGCATAACCACTGTCAGTCAGCTGTGTTACCTGGGACTTGTCAGCACTACCACCCCTTGCCTGCGCTGTTCAGCTGAGATGTCTACATAACCACTGTCAGTCAGCTGTGTTACTTGGGGCTTGTTAGCACTACCACTCCTTGCTTCTCCTGTTCAGCTGAGATATATTCATAACCACTGTTAGTCAGCTGTGTTACCTGATGCTTGTCAGGCAGCCTAAGGTTGGTATGTACCTTTGGTTTTATCACTAGTATTTTTATTTTTTGCTACTTGTTTCAATTAAGATCTCAGTTCTGAACACTAATATAGTATTATCATGATGATTAATATGAAGTACAGTACATCAATATGACATTTTCGTTCTCTTGAATTTCTCCATCAAAATAGTTCTTAAAGTCATGCTTGGAATAAAGAAGTGCTATTGTTTAGTTGGACATGAACAAATGGGTGAACAGCACATTCATAATAATTTGTAATGAATGCTAAAATTACAGTTTTTAAGAAGATGCTTAGTTTCAAGGCAATAATGTACAATGTACATGTGTAAAATGTAGCTCTATATGCAGCAGTATTTTTATCAAAATGTGTTATCAAAGTGACATGTATTGTGATAAATCAGAAGGATATTTCTGTGACAAAAAATAGATAATGGTGATACTAATGTAGTACATGTACTGTGACTATCAGCAATTGTGCTATGTGTGTATTTGGGGCTTATCACTATCGCTCCTTGCCTCCCCTGTTCAGATGAGATGTTTGCATAGTCAGCTGTGTTACCTGAGGCTTGTCGTCACTACCACCCCTTGCCTGCGCTGTTCAGCTGAGATGTCTGCATAACCACGGTCAGTCAGCTGTGTTACCTGGGACTTGTCAGCACTACCACCCCTTGCCTGTGCTGTTCAGCTGAGATGTCTGCATAACCACGGTCAGTCAGCTGTGTTACCTGGGACTTGTCAGCACTACCACCCCTTGCCTGCGCTGTTCAGCTGAGATGTCTGCATAACCACTGTCAGTCAGCTGTGCTAACTGGGGCTTGTCAGCACTACCATTCCTTGCCTCCCCTGTTCAGCTGAGATGTCTGCATAACCACGGTCAGTCAGCTGTGTTACCTGGGGCTTGTCAGCACTACCACTCCTTGCCTGCGCTGTTCAGCTCAGATGTCTGCATAACCACGGTCAGTCAGCTGTGTTACCTGGGGCTTGTCAGCACCACCACCCCTTGCCTGCGCTGTTCAGCTGAGATGTCTACATAACTACGGTCAGTCAGCTGTGTTACCTGGGACTTGTCAGCACCACCAGCCCTTGCCTGCCCTGTTCAGCTGAGATATATGCATAACCACTGTCAGTCAGTTGTGTTACCTAGGGCTTGTCAGCACTACCACTCCTTGCCTGCGCTGTTCAGCTCAGATGTCTACATAACCACGGTCAGTCAGCTGTGTTACCTGAGGCTTGTCAGGCAGCCTAAGGTTGGTATGTACCTTTGGTTTTATCACTAGTATTTTTATTTTTTGCTACTTGTTTCAATTAAGATATCAGTTCTGAACACTAATATAGTATTATCATGATGATTAATATGAAGTACAGTACATCAATATGACATTTTCGTTCTCTTGAATTTCTCCATCAAAATAGTTCTTGAAGTCATGCTTGGAATAAAGAAGTGCTATTGTTTAGTTGGACATGAACAAATGGGTGAACAGCACACTCATAATAATTTGTAATGAATGCTAAAATTACAGTTTTTAAGAAGATGCTTAGTTTCAAGGCAATAATGTACAATGTACATGTGTAAAATGTAGCTCTATATGCAGCAGTATTTTTATCAAAATGTGTTATCAAAGTGACATGTATTGTGATAAATCAGAAGGATATCTCTGTGACAAAAAATAGATAATGGTGATACTAATGTAGTACATGTACTGTGACTATCAGCAATTGTGCTATGTGTGTATTTGGGGCTTATCACTATCGCCCCTTGCCTCCCCTGTTTAGATGAGATGTCTGCATAGTCAGCTGCTACCTGGGACTTGTCAGCACTACCACCCCTTGCCTGCGCTGTTCAGCTGAGATGTCTACATAACTACGGTCAGTCAGCTGTGTTACCTGGGGCTTGTCAGCACTACCACCCCTTGCCTGCGCTGTTCAGCTGAGATGTCTACATAACCACTGTCAGTCAGCTGTGCTAACTGGGGCTTGTCAGCACTACCACCTCTTGCCTGCGCTGTTCAGCTGAGATGTCTGCATAACCACTGTCAGTCAGCTGTGTTACCTGGGACTTGTCAGCACTACCACCCCTTGCCTGCGCTGTTCAGCTGAGATGTCTACATAACCACTGTCAGTCAGCTGTGTTACTTGGGGCTTGTTAGCACTACCACTCCTTGCTTCTCCTGTTCAGCCGAGATATATTCATAACCACTGTTAGTCAGCTGTGTTACCTGATGCTTGTCAGGCAGCCTAAGGTTGGTATGTACCTTTGGTTTTATCACTAGTATTTTTATTTTTTGCTACTTGTTTCAATTAAGATCTCAGTTCTGAACACTAATATAGTATTATCATGATGATTAATATGAAGTACAGTACATCAATATGACATTTTCGTTCTCTTGAATTTCTCCATCAAAATAGTTCTTGAAGTCATGCTTGGAATAAAGAAGTGCTATTGTTTAGTTGGACATGAACAAATGGGTGAACAGCACATTCATAATAATTTGTAATGAATGCTAAAATTACAGTTTTTAAGAAGATGCTTAGTTTCAAGGCAATAATGTACAATGTACATGTGTAAAATGTAGCTCTATATGCAGCAGTATTTTTATCAAAATGTGTTATCAAAGTGACATGTATTGTGATAAATCAGAAGGATATTTCTGTGACAAAAAATAGATAATGGTGATACTAATGTAGTACATGTACTGTGACTATCAGCAATTGTGCTATGTGTGTATTTGGGGCTTACCACTATCGCTCCTTGCCTCCCCTGTTCAGATGAGATGTTTGCATAGTCAGCTGTGTTACCTGAGGCTTGTCGTCACTACCACCCCTTGCCTGCGCTGTTCAGCTGAGATGTCTGCATAACCACGGTCAGTCAGCTGTGTTACCTGGGACTTGTCAGCACTACCACCCCTTGCCTGTGCTGTTCAGCTGAGATGTCTGCATAACCATGGTCAGTCAGCTGTGTTACCTGGGACTTGTCAGCACTACCACCCCTTGCCTGCGCTGTTCAGCTGAGATGTCTGCATAACCACTGTCAGTCAGCTGTGCTAACTGGGGCTTGTCAGCACTACCATTCCTTGCCTCCCCTGTTCAGCTGAGATGTCTGCATAACCACGGTCAGTCAGCTGTGTTACCTGGGGCTTGTCAGCACTACCACTCCTTGCCTGCGCTGTTCAGCTCAGATGTCTGCATAACCACGGTCAGTCAGCTGTGTTACCTGAGGCTTGTCAGGCAGCCTAAGGTTGGTATGTACCTTTGGTTTTATCACTAGTATTTTTATTTTTTGCTACTTGTTTCAATTAAGATATCAGTTCTGAACACTAATATAGTATTATCATGATGATTAATATGAAGTACAGTACATCAATATGACATTTTCGTTCTCTTGAATTTCTCCATCAAAATAGTTCTTGAAGTCATGCTTGGAATAAAGAAGTGCTATTGTTTAGTTGGACATGAACAAATGGGTGAACAGCACACTCATAATAATTTGTAATGAATGCTAAAATTACAGTTTTTAAGAAGATGCTTAGTTTCAAGGCAATAATGTACAATGTACATGTGTAAAATGTAGCTCTATATGCAGCAGTATTTTTATCAAAATGTGTTATCAAAGTGACATGTATTGTGATAAATCAGAAGGATATTTCTGTGACAAAAAATAGATAATGGTGATACTAATGTAGTACATGTACTGTGACTATCAGCAATTGTGCTATGTGTGTATTTGGGGCTTATCACTATCGCCCCTTGCCTCCCCTGTTTAGATGAGATGTCTGCATAGTCAGCTGCTACCTGGGACTTGTCAGCACTACCACCCCTTGCCTGCGCTGTTCAGCTGAGATGTCTACATAACTACGGTCAGTCAGCTGTGTTACCTGGGGCTTGTCAGCACTACCACCCCTTGCCTGCGCTGTTCAGCTGAGATGTCTACATAACCACTGTCAGTCAGCTGTGCTAACTGGGGCTTGTCAGCACTACCACCTCTTGCCTGCGCTGTTCAGCTGAGATGTCTGCATAACCACTGTCAGTCAGCTGTGTTACCTGGGACTTGTCAGCACTACCACCCCTTGCCTGCGCTGTTCAGCTGAGATGTCTACATAACCACTGTCAGTCAGCTGTGTTACCTGGGGCTTATCAATACTACCACTCCTTGCCTGCGCTGTTCAGCTGAGATGTCTACATAACCACTGTCAGTCAGCTGTGTTACCTGGGGCTTATCAACACTACCACTCCTTGCCTGCGCTGTTCAGCTGAGATGTCTGCATGAGCACTGTTAGTCACTTGTGTTCAGCTCTGATATCTCCATACACTGCCAGCCACCTGTATTCATTTTGAGCTCATACCTTATTTTGCCAGTCATGTTTTTGTGCAGTTTCTTATCACCCATACCAAAGTGAAATACGGAATTGAAATAGAGAATGGCGTCCAAGACATGAACTGTAATGAACAATTTGACAGGCACCTGGTTTCCTAAGCTGCTATGGAATCTTAATTTTTTCTTGTGAATTTTTACAACAATTATGTATTCAATGTAATATTCAACAGAGATGTACTAACATTGTGCAAGTTTTTGCTGCATCAGTGCTACATTTCAGTATGGTTGAAAAATTTCAATGGGCGCAGTTTGGCCATGCCCTGTCTGTGTAGTTTAAGTTTTACAAAATGTTTATGCAAAGTGTGTGTCAGCACAAAATATTGTAATGTTTTTGTATGTTTAAAGATAATGTGTCTGTGTTTTTTTGACTTGGCTCTTCGAAAACAAATGTTCAAGTTGTATTGCTAATTTGTTACCATTAGTTAAGTTATGAGCCCTCCAAATGACGATAAGTAAAAGATTCAATTAGTTTTAGGTTTTAAATCAGGAGTATTGCACTCCTAATTCCTACAGTATGAAAAATGCACTACTGATGCTCTTCAACGTAATTGAGTTTTTTTCTTCTAAATATTTTGTTCTAACATCTTTTATTTTGACTTAAAAAGCTACTTTTCCTTTTTTAGTTTGGGCATTTCCGACCATCCAAAAAGGCTTTCATTGTTGGTTGCTATCGCACATCCGATACAAAACAAATAACCCCAAATTCATTGTCCGGCCCCATTTTAAAGTAATTATCTAATAGCTAAACTTCAATTTCTCATTCAAAAGTGAAGAACTTTTGTATAACAAGAAAAAGAGCAGTGTAAAAGATGGGTTTTTTTAATTTGGGTGAAACTCCAAATGGTACAGCCAGTATATCTTAATGTATATCCATATAGGACATAAAACCATTTTAGAGACCAAATATAATGTACAGTGCAGTATTGTAGTCGAGACCAGGCACAAGTAGGCATAAACCATGACAAAGGAATGCTTTTGTTACAGTTCATTTGAATAGCTTAAGACTTGAATTAAGACTGCTGGTCTTGCACTAGTCTTGTGCTGGTCTTGCAGGGTCTTGTGATGGTCTTGACTACAACACTGGTACAGTGTAGTAGGTGCTTCTCTTTCATCAAAAAATTGTTTTTCTTAATTCATTTGTAGGAGTAAATCGATTGAATGGATATTACTTATGTTGTTTTTTGGAATAAAGTAACACAAAAGACTAGTTTTGAAAATTACATACAAAAAGACCTGTGCGCTTTATTATGATTAAACAAGTTGCATCTGCTTCACTCCACCCGTCATGCTTCTATTTTGTTTGTTAATCAGTGTTGGTCTGTTTGGAGTTGGGAATGTGTTGTTGGTAGGCTCAAGTAATTCTTAGCTTCTTACAAGAATTACGCTGAATTCTTCCCTGATAACTCGATGATTTCTTTGAATATCATTGCAATACTATGACCCATACACATTACACAACAGTAATTTTCAATCAAGTTGTAGTAATAGGATCCAAACAATTGAAGAAACAACATATGATGACATCCATAATGATGGTAACTCTCCGGTCATGATCAAACAACTATGCATCCAGTATACAACACCCTCACTCCAACCACGTGTCAATAAACGAGCCATAGCGCCCTCTCCACAAACACTACGGGAGAAATTGAACTTTGAACATGCATAATTAATGCAATTTTCCAAACTCATTTGAATTCAGTAGAACCCAAAAGTTTGTAATTGAAATAACTACATTTATTACATACATTCACATAATGTGGCTGGAGACGCGGCATGATGATATAAATAACCCCATGACACAGCTACTGGCAATCACACGGGCACAAGGCGTGGCCACACATTCCGATGAACCGTTAAAGATGCATACCGCCCTCTTTCCACGTAAAATGTGCGGAGATCCAAATCCCATTGCTCGCACATGCATAAGTGTAAGAATGCGACAACTAAAAGGGCATTAAACATTAATAGATTTGATTTTAAAGTTACAAGAGAATGGTGTGACTATTCGATTAATTCAATCAATAGTACTTCGTTATATTAACTACTCAAAAATTTCGTTCTATTAATTTAATTCAGTATCTATCCAAGTTATTGCAATTTCACTTGTCAATGAAAAGTAAAACTCAAATTCGAGCAATAATCAATCCAAGTACATTTGTTACAATCACTAATAGAACAATCCCAAATTCAAACTTTTTAACTTCGTTACAAGATTAAAAATATTAATGTTTAATGGTTTGTAATTTGATATCTGATGACGTCATCGTGACATTACAAAAACCTTGAGACCTATCTTTACTATGCTATTTGAAAGAAAATCTGAATTATATCTCTCACGATTGATTTTTCAGCAATTTTGAACGTTAATAACGTCTTTTCTATGTAACTTCCGGTCTGATGACGTCATCAATTTTTTCTCGCACACATGTCTGCATGAAGGTCATCATATATATCAATTAAAAAGTGATTACCGCAAACTTCGCCACACACACATCAACTGAAAGTTCATATTAAACATTTTCCAACCTGCCGTTAGGGGGCGCTCGAATATTTTATGACGTCACCGCTAACATTTTTGAAAAGTTTATCCTGGCCGGCCAAAGACTAACATCGTGGAAAGCAAGTTCATATCTTTTACCAATTTCAAATTATAAGGCACTTCCGGTTTGGACCGGAAGGAAGGGTCATGTGATTTTGCACGTAATATAAAAAATGAAGACCCAGGAATATTCTATCAATTCCTGTATAAAGAATAATCAGATCTCCCTCGGTTCATTTTATATTGATTTTCAAAGATTAAATATATACATTTTGGATTGGTTTTCATCTGATACTTCATGACGTCATTATCAGAAAGCTCGAGAGCTATGCTAACTGTGGGATCTGAAGCAAAAATCTGAATTATATCTGTCGCGGTTGATTTTTCAGCAATTTTTTTATGTTTTAAGGTCTTTTCATTGCAACTTCCGGTCTGATGACGTCATCAATCTGACCCCTCGCATACGTGTTGCCTGGATGAAGGTCATCATATATGGCAATTATACAGTGATTACCTCAAACTTCGCCACTCACATCAACTGAAAGTTCTTTCACTTTCAAATTATAAGGCACTTCCGGTTTGGACCAGAAGGAAGGGTCATGTGATTTTGCACGTAATATACAAAATGAAGACCCTGGATTATTCTATCAATTGCCGTAAAAAGCAAAATCAGATCTCTCTCGGTTGATTTTATATTGATTTTCAAACATTAAATCAAGAAATCTTTGATTGCTTGTAATCTGATACTTGATGACGTCATCGTGAGGTCATTACAAGAAACCTCGAGAGCTATGTGAACTGTGCATCTGAAGCAAAAATCTGGATTATATCTCTCACGGTTGATTTTTCAGCGATTTCTGAATGTTTAAAGGTCTTTTCATTACAACTTCCGGTCTGATGACGTCATCAATCTGAGCCCTTGCACACGTGTTGCCTGCATGAAGGTCATCATATATATCAATTATAAAGTGATTACCGCAAACTTTGCCCCACACATCGACTGAAAGTCAATTTTAAACATTTTTCAACCTGCCGCTAGAGGGCGCTCGAATATTTTATGACGTCACCGCACACATTTTTGAAAAGTTCAGCCTGGCCAAAGACTAACATCGTTGAAAGCAAGTTCAAATCTGTTTCCACTTTTAAATTATAAGGCACTTCCGGTTTGGACCGGAAGGAAGGGTCATGTGATTTTGCACGTAATATCAAAAATGAAGACCCTGCACTATTCCATCAATTCCCGTAAAAAGCAAAATCAGATCTCTCTCGGTTGATTTTATATTGATTTTCAAACATTAAATCAAGAAATCTTTGATTGCTTGTAATATGATACTTGATGACGTCATCGTGACGTCATTATCACAAAGCTCGAGAGCTATGTCAACTGTGCTATCTGAAGCAAAAATCTTAAATATATCTGTCGCGGTTGATTTTTCAGCGATTTTCTAAGGTTTAAAGGTCTTTTCATTGCAACTTCCGGTCTGATGACGTCATCAATCTGAGCCCTTGCACACGTGTTGCCTGCATGAAGGTCATCATATATATCAATTATAAAGTGATTACCGCAAACTTCGCCACACACATCGACTGAAAGTTCATTTTCAACATTTTTCAACCTGCCGCTAGAGGGCGCTCGAATATTTTATGACGTCACAGCTAACATTTTTGAAAAGTTCAGCCTGGCCAAGGACTAACATCGCTGAAAGCAAGTTCAAATCTTTTTCCACTTTCAAATTATAAGGCACTTCCGGTTTCGACCGGAAGGAAGGGTCACGTGATTTTGCACGCACGATCAAAATTGAAGATCTAATATTATCCTATCAATTGCCGTAAAAATCAAGTTCCGGTCTTTCACGGTTGATTTTATATCGATTTTCAAAGATTAAAAATAGAAATGTTTAATTGCTTGTAATTTGATACCTGATGACGTCATCATGACGTCATTACAAAAAAAACCATCTTCAGTTGGTTGTACATATATGTACCAAATATGAACTTGATATGAGTTTGCATGTAGCCAAACAACTCCGGAGAAGAAAGAGGTAGCAAAAAGAAAAAGAGGAATAATAATAACTAGAGCTAGAGTTTGTTGTTACAAACACTAGGTGTTTGGCTTTGTTTTTTGTTTTTTATTTATGGATCAGGAAAGTACAGTATTAAGACGTACATTTGTTGAAAGAAGTGATTAGGAAAAAAATAAAACATGAAAATACGAATGTAATAATTTTAAAGCAAATTATGTACTTTTGAGCAGAAGGCCTTGCTTCCTGCTGTCGTGGGGTCACCATTAGTGACGTCTGGTAGACTGTTCGACACTGAAATACATTAGAGAAAAGATGCATATGTGGTTTATTTTGATTTCAACAATCGAAAGAAGCATCGAATGAATGTGCACTGAACTATACCCAATAAAACGGATTGGTTTTTGATTATTTTGTTGTGAGTCGGATGACGGATTGAGGCCATGTTAGAGGGCGCTCGAGTATTTTATGACGTCACTGGTAACATTTTTTGAAAAGCACAGTCTTGCCGGAGACTAACATCTAATCGGCAAATATGAAAACCTTGTGTTTTGTACCTCATGACATATGACGTTTCAAAAATTTGCTTGATTTTGTGTTTTTTGCTTGTAATTTGACACCTGATGACGTCATCATGACGTCATTGCATTTGTGAACATCTTCAACAGAGTATGTATGTATATACATGTACAAGTATGTCATTTGTCTCCCTAAGGTATAAAAAATGATGACAAAGTGTCTCCTTGAGGGTACTTTAACAGGTATAATTCATAGAATAATAATCACATAACATATAATGATGAGGGTGTTATTGACACGTGTGTAGCCCGGACGGGGATCACCGGTATGGGAAATGTACGGCTTTCTCACCAATCAGCAAATTAATTTTTTATAACATAACGTCACATTGCAATGCTGCCCTCAACAGCTTCATGGAAAAATACGAAAGGGAGGGCGCTAGACCGACCTAACGGTCCCGAACTGCACGACGCTTACGCACGTTCTATGAGGGGTTGGCGGATGGTCGAAGTGACATTGTAAGGGAGAATAGCAGAAAAAACAGATTTAACGTTTTTGTAAAAATATTTTTTCGACTTTTCTATTTTGTTTTTCCATAGGGAATGTTTAAGTTCGCTGATTACCAATAAATACAAGGAAGTTTGAGATCTACTTTGTTTCTGCTATGTACGTCCGCATATGTTTGTATTCATGTTACTGATCCGTGAATTGCTGTCCCTGTACCATCCGTTGACTTTGAGCTTCCGATGATCCCAGACGTAGAGGTCAAATAGAAAACACAAAAAATGTCTATGTCCATTAGATCTATCTGATGTTTATTAAAACCTAAAATATCATACTTCTGCTTGTAAATTGACACATCATGACGTCATTACATTTTTGCACATCTTCAATAGAGTGTGTATGAAATGTACCAAGTTTAAACTTGATATGAAGTTGCATGTTGTTATACAGTTCTGGGAAATAAAGAAAGACAAGAAGAAAAACAATTCATAGAAATATTCAACAATATGATGAGGCTATTATCGACACTTGCGGAGCCAGGGATGGAGATCAACAATTATGGGGAATGTATGGCTTGCTACCCAATCAGCAAATTGTTATTGCATCACGTCCCATTCCATTCCCTCAACAGCCTCATGGGAAAAACTCGAGAGGGCGCTAGACCGATCTAACGGTCCCGAACTTAACTTAACTGAATGCGTGCGGAAACTCGAGAGGGCGCTAGACCGATCTAACGGTCCCGAACTTAACTGAATGCGTGCGGTCCGGGACCGTTAGGTCGGCCTAGCGCCCTCTTTTGAGTATTTCTTTTCTGCAAGGCACGACGCTAATACACGTTATAAGGGAGTTGGCGGGTGGTCGAAGTAACATTTCAAGGGTGCCGTAGGGAATGTTTTAGTTAGCAGATTGCGAAGAAACACAAAGACGTTTGAGACCTACTTTTTCTTTCCCATTTGAAGTAAACATCTAGGCCTGTCCGGGGGTCATCATATATATAAGTCATGAAGTGAACATTGCCACAGACATTGACTGAAAATGCATTTTGGAGATTTTTCTTTTCAACCCGCCGCTAGAGAACATTCGAATATTTCATAACGTCAACATGGAGATCAACAATATATGGGAAATATACGGCTTGCTCCCAAACCAGCAAATTGTTATTGCATCACGTCCCATTCTATTCCCTCAACAGCCTCATGGGAAAAACTCGAGAGGGCGCTAGACCGATCTAACGGTCCCGAACTTAACTTAACTGAATGCGTGCGGTCCGGGACCGTTAGGTCGGCCTAGCGCCCTCTTTTGAGTATTTGTTTTCTGCAAGGCACGACGCTAATACACGTTATATGGGAGTTGGCTGGTGGTCGAAGTAACATTTCAAGGGTGCCGTAGGGAATGTTTTAGTTAGCAGATTGCGAAGAAACACAAAGACGTTTGAGACCTACTTTTTCTTTCCCATTTGAAGTAAACATCTAGGCCTGTCCGGGGGTCATCATATATATAAGTCATGAAGTGAACATTGCCACAGACATTGACTGAAAATGCATTTTGGAGATTTTTCTTTTCAACCCGCCGCTAGAGAACATTCGAATATTTCATAACGTCACCATGGAGATCAACAATATATGGGAAATATACGGCTTGCTCCCAAATCAGCAAATTGTTATTGCATCACGTCCCATTCCATTCCCTCAACAGCCTCTTGGGAAAAACTCGAGAGGGCGCTAGACCGATCTAACGGTCCCGAACTTAACTTAACTGAATGCGTGCGGTCCGGGACCGTTAGGTCGGCCTAGCGCCCTCTTTTAAGTATTTGTTTTCTGCAAGGCACGGCGCTAATACACGTTATATGGGAGTTGGCGGGTGGTCGAAGTAACATTTCAGGGGTGCCGTAGGGAATGTTTTAGTTAGCAGATTGCGAAGAAACACAAAGACGTTTGAGACCTACTTTTTCTTTGCCATTTGAAGTAAACATCTAGGCCTGTCCGGGGTCATCATATATATAAATCATGAAGTGAACATTGCCACAGACATTGACTGAAAATGCATTTTGGAGATTTTTCTTTTCAACCCGCCGCTAGAGAACATTCGAATATTTCATAACGTCACCGGTAATATTAACATCGTTGAAAGAAATTTCGCATCTTTCTCCAATTTCAAATTATATCAGGCACTTCCTATTTGAACTGGAAGGAAATGATAATAAACCCTGGATATATTCTATCAATTCCCACTAAAGTCAAATTCAGGTCTCTCACGGTTGATTTTATGTTGATTTTTGAAGTTAAGTCTAGAAATCTTTGATTGCTTGTCATCTGATACTTGATGACGTCATCGTGACGTCATTATCAGAAAGCTCGAGAGCTATATCAACTTTGCTATCTGAAGCACAAATCTGGATTATATCTTTCGCCGTTGATTTTTCAGCAATTTTTGAAGGTTTCAACGTCTTTTCATTGTCACTTCCGGTCTGATGACGTCATCAATCTGAGCCATCGCACACGTGTTGCCTGCTTAAAAGTCATCATATATATCAATCATCAAGTGATTTTAATAAACCTCGGCATACACATCAACGGATTATTCATTTTAAACATTTTCCAACCTGCCGCTAGAGGGCGCTCCAACATTTTATGACGTCACCGGTAATTTTTTTGTGAAGTACAACCTAGTCAGAGACTAACATCGTTGAAAGCAAGTTCACATCTTTTTCCACTTTCAAATTATCAGGCACTTCCGGTTTGGACCGGAAGGAAGGGTCATGTGATTTTGCACGTAATATACAAAATGAAGACCCTGGATTATTCTATCAATTCCAGTAAAAAGCAAAATCAGATCTCTCATGGTTGATTTTATATTGATTTTCAAAGATTAAATCTAGAAATATTTGATTGCTTGTAATCTGATACTTGATGACGTCATCGTGACGTCATTATTAGAAAGCTTGAGAGCTATGTCAACTGTGCTATCTGAAGCAAAAATCTGGATTATATCTTTCGCCGTTGATTTTTCAGCAATTTTTGAAGGTTTTAAAGTCTTTTTATTGTCACTTCCGGTTTGATGACGTCATCAATCTGAGCCCTCGCACAGGTGTTGCCTGCATGAAGGTCATCATATGTATCAATTATAAAGTGATTACCGCAAACTTCGCCACACACATCGACTGAAAGTTCATTTTGAACATTTTTAAACCTGCCGCTAGAGGGCGCTCGAATATTTTATGACGTCACCGCACACATTTTTGAAAAGTTCAGCCTGGCCAAAGACTAACATCGTTGAAAGCAAGTTCACATCTTTTTGCACTTTCAAATTATAAGGCACTTCCGGTTTCGACCGGAAGGAAGGGTCACGTGATTTTGCACGCAGGACAAAAAATTAAGACCTATATTTATCCTATCAATTGCCGTAAAAATCAAGTTCAGGTCTGTCACGGTTGATTTTATATTGATTTTCAAAGATTAAATCTAGAAATCTTAGATTGCTTGTAATCTGATACATGATGACGTCATCATGACGTCATTACATTTTTGCACATCTTCAATACAGTGTGAATGCATATGTGAGGTTTGAACTTGATATGAGTTTGCATGTGGCCAAAACATTCGGGAGAAAAAAGAGCTGGAAGAAGAAAAAGTAAGAATAATAATAAATAATCCGAACAATAACAATAGGTGTTTGGGCTTGAGCCCAAACACCTAACTAGAGCTAGAGTTTGTTGTTACAAACACTAGGTGTTTGGCGTTTTTTTTTTTTTTATATTTATTGATCAGGAAAGTACAGTATTAAGACGTACATTTGTTGAAAGAAGTGATTAGGAAAAGAAACATGAAAACACCAATGTAATTATTTTAAAGCAAATTATGTACTCTTGAGCAGAAGGCCTTGCTTCCTGCTGTCGTGGGGTCACCAACAGTGACGTCTGGTAGACTGTTCGACACTGAAATACATTGGAGAAAAGATGCATATGTGGTTTATTTTGATTTCAACAATCGAAAGAAGCACAGAATGAATGTGCAGTGAACTATACTCAATAATACGGATGGGTTTTTGATTATTTTGTTGTGAGTCGGAAGACGGATTGAGGCCATGTTCTAACAGTATTTTATGACGTCACTGGTAACATTTTTTGAAAAGCACAGTCTTGCCGGAGACTAACATCTAATCGCAAAAATATGAAAACCTTGTGTTTTGTGCCTCATGACATATGACGTTTCAAAAATTTCCTTGATTTTGTGCTTTTTTGCTTGTAATTTGACACCTGATGACGTCATCATGACGTCATTGCATTTGTGAACATCTTCAACAGAGTATGTATGTATATACATGTACAAGTATGTCATTTGTCTCCCTAAGGTATCAAAAATGATGACAAAGTGTCTCCTTGAGGGTACTTTAACAGGTATAATTCATATAATAATAATCACATAACATATAATGATGAGGGTGTTATTGACACTTGTGTAGCCCCGGACGGGGATCACCGGTATGGGAAATGTACGGCTTTCTCACCAATCAGCAAATTCATTTCTTATAACATAACGTCACATTGCAATGCTGCCCTCAACAGCTTCATGGAAAAATACGAAAGGGAGGGCGCTAGACCGACCTAACGGTCCCGAACTGCACGACGCTTACGCACGTTCTATGAGGGGTTGGCGGATGGTCGAAGTGACATTGTAAGGGAGAATAGCAGAAAAAACAGATTTAACGTTTTTGTAAAAATATTTTTTCGACTTTTCTATTTTTTTTTCCATAGGGAATGTTTAAGTTGGCTGATTACCAATAAATACAAGGAAGTTTGAGATCTACTTTGTTTCTGCCATGTACGTCCGCATATGTTTGTATTCATGTTACTGATCCGTGAATTGCTGTCCGTGTACCATCCGTTGACTTTGAGCTTCCGATGATCCTAAACGTAGAGGTCAACTAAAAAACACCAAAAATGTCTATGTACATTAGATCTATCTGATGTTCACATATGAAAACTTGAAATATCATACTGCTGCTTGTAAATTGACACATCATGACGTCATTAAATTTTTGCACATCTTCAATAGAGTGTCTATGAAATGTACCAAGTTTAAACTTAATATGAAGTTGCATGTTGTTATACAGTTCTGGGGAATAAAGAAAGACAAGAAGAAAAACAATTCATAGAAATATTCAACAATGATGAGGTTATTATCGAAAATTGCGGGCCAGGGGTGGAGATCAACAATTATGGGGAATGTACGGCTTGCTACCCAATCAGCAAATGAATTTTCTTGTAGCATCACATCCCATTCCAATGTCTACCCTCAACAGCCTCATCAGAAACAAAATACCCAGATGTAGGTGGTGGACCGACATAACGGTCCCCAACTGCACGCGTACAGTTCGGGACCGTTAGGTTGGTCTAGCGCCCTCTCTTGAGTACTTTTTTTGCACGAGGCACTACGCTAAAGCACGTTTGATGAGGGAGTTGGTGGGTGGTCGAAGTGACATTCCAAGGGTGCCGTGGGGAATGTTCAAGTTCGCTGATTGCAAAGAAATACAAGGAAGTTTATGACCTACTTTTCTCTGCCATTTGAAATACACATGAAGGCTATAGCTGTTGGGGTTGATTTTTCAGAATTTTTCAAATGATAAAGGCTCTTTTCATTGCTATTTCCAGCCTGATGACGTCATCAATCTGATCATGCACACACGTGCTGTCTGCCCGAGGGTCATCATATAACTCATGAAGTGAAAATCGCAAACTTCGCCACAGACATTGACTGAACATGCATTTTGAAGATTTTTCAACCTGCCGCACTGAATTATATCTCTCGCGGTTGATTCTTCAGCAATCTTTGAAGGTTTAAAGGTCTTTTAATTTTACCTTCCGGTCTGATGACGTCATCAATATTTCTCCACCTCAACTTGTTCTTAGCATGAAGCTGATTATCTACATTATTATAAAGTGATTTCAGCCAACTTCGCCGCACACATAAGCCGATTATTAATTTTAAACATTTTTCAACCTGCCGCTAGAGGGCGCTCTAACATTTTATGACGTCACCGGTATTTTGTGTGTGAAATACAACCTAGCCAGAGACTAACATCGTTGAAAGCAAGTTCACATCTTTCCCCACTTTTAAATTATCAGGCACTTCCGGTTTGGACCGGAAGGAAGGGTCATGTGATTTTGCACGTAATATACAAAATGAAGACCCTGGATTATTCTATCAATTCCCGTAAAAAGCAAAATCAGATCTCTCTCGGTTGATTTTATATTGATTTTCAAAGATTAAATCTAGAAATATTTGATTGCTTGTAATCTGATACTTGATGACGTCATCGTGACGTCATTATTAGAAAGCTTGAGAGCTATGTCAACTGTGCTATCTGAAGCAAAAATCTGGATTATATCTTTCGCCGTTGATTTTTCAGCAATTTTTGAAGGTTTTAAAGTCTTTTTATTGTCACTTCCGGTTTGATGACGTCATCAATCTGAGCCCTCGCACAGGTGTTGCCTGCATGAAGGTCATCATATGTATCAATTATAAAGTGATTACCGCAAACTTCGCCACACACATCAACTGAAAGTTCATTTTGAACATTTTTAAACCTGCCGCTAGAGGGCGCTCGAATATTTTATGACGTCACCGCACACATTTTTGAAAAGTTCAGCCTGGCCAAAGACTAACATCGTTGAAAGCAAGTTCAAATCTTTTTCCACTTTCAAATTATAAGGCACTTCCGGTTTCGACCGGAAGTACCGGAAGGAAGGGTCATGTGATTTTGCACGCAGAACAAAAAATGAAGACCTATATTTATCCTATCAATTGCCGTAAAAATCAAGTTCAGGTCTGTCACGGTTGATTTTATATTGATTTTCAAAGATTAAATCTAGAAATCTTTGATTGGTTGTAATCTGATACATGATGACGTCATCATGACGTCATTACATTTTTGCACATCTTCAATACAGTGTGCATGCATATGTGAGGTTTGAACTTGATATGAGTTTGCATATGGCCAAAACATTCGGGAGAAAAAAGAGCTGGAAGAAGAAAAAGTAAGAATAATAATAAATAATCCGAACAATAACAATAGGTGTTTGGGCTTGAGCCCAAACACCTAACTAGAGTTTGTGGTACAAACACACGGTGTTGGACTTGTTCAGTTTGATTACATAAGAGAATAGATCCACATGTATGTAATCACTAATTGTGAAAAGTTTGTGTGCTGCAGTTCATGAAGCATGACGTTCTCAAAAATGTAGATTTTTTAGGTTTTTGTAATTTGACCTTGATGACGTCATCATGATACTATTACATCTGTGCACATTACCAACGCAGTTAATCTGCAGTTTGCGACGTCACTGGTCGCTTTTTGAAAAGCACATACCTGCCAAAGACTAACATCGTGGAAAGCAAGTTCATATCTTTTACCAATTTTGAATTATAAGGCACTTGTGATTTTGCACTCAATATAAAAAATGAAGACCTGTTATTACTTTATCCATTGCCGCAAACAGAAATGTTAGGTCTTTCACAGTTGATTTTATATTGATTTTCAAAGATTAAAAATATTCATTTTGAATTGCTTGTTATTTGATACATGACGATATCATAATGACGTCATTACAATAAAGCTGGAGACCTATGTTTACCCTGCCATTTGAAGTGAAAATCTGGCGTATATCTCTCACGGTTGATTTTTCATAATTTTTGTTAAGGTTTAAAGGTCTTTTCAGCGCAATTTCCGGTCTGATGACATCATCAATATGAGCCCTTGCACATGTGTTGCCTGCATGAAGGTCACTTTATAATTGATATAATTATTATATCAATTATAAAGTGATTACCGCAAACTTCGCCACACACATCGACTGAAAGTATATTTTGAACATTTTTCAATATGCAGCTAGAGGGTGCTGGAATATTTTATGACGTCACCGCTAACATTTTTGAAAAGATCAGCCTGCTAAAAGACTAACATCGTCGAAAGCAAGTTCAAACATTTTTCCACTTTCAAATTCTAAGGCACTTCCAGTTTGGAAAGGAAGGAAGGGTCATGTGATTTTGTACGTAATATGAAAAATGAAGACCTGGATTATTCCATCAATTCCCGTAAAAAGCAAAATCAGGTCTCTCTCGGTTGATTTTATATTGATTTCCAAAGATTAAATCTAGAAATATTTGATTGCTTGTAATCTGATACTTGACGTCATCGTGAGGTCATTACCAGAAAGCTCGAGAGCTATGTGAACTGTGCATCTGAAGCAAAAATCTGGATTATATCTCTCACGGTTGATTTTTCAGCGATTTCTGAATGTTTAAAGGTCTTTTCATTACAACTTCCGGTCTGATGACGTCATCAATCTGAGCCCTCGCACACGTGTTGCCTGCGTACAGATCATCATATATATTAAATATAAAGTGATTTCACCAAACTTCGCCACACACATCAGCCGATTATTCATTTTAAACATGTTTCAACCTGCCGCTAGAGGGCGCTCTAACATTTTATGACGTCACCGGTATTTTTTTGTGAAGTACAACCTAGCCAGAGACTAACATCGTTGAAAGCAAGTTCAAATCTATTTCCACTTTCAAATTATAAGGCACTTCCGGTTTGGACCGGAAGGAAGGGTCATGTGATTTTGCACGTAATATCAAAAATGAAGACCCTGGATTATTCCATCAATTCCCGTAAAAAGCAAAATCAGATCTCTCTCGGTTGATTTTATATTGATTTGCAAAGATTAAATCTAGAAATATTTCATTGCTTGTAATCTGATACTTGATGACGTCATCGTGAGGTCATTACCAGAAAGCTCGAGAGCTATGTCAACTGTGCCATCTGAAGCAAAAATCTGGATTATATCTGTCGCCGTTGATTTTTCAGCAATTTTTGAAGGTTTTAAAGTTTTTTCATTGTCACTTCCGGTCTGATGATGTCATAAATCTAAGCCCTAGCACACGTGTTGCCTGCGTAAAGGTCATCATATATATCAATTATAAAGTGATTTCACCAAACTTCGCCCACACATCAGCTGATTATTCATTTTAAACATGTTTCAACCTGCCGCTAGAGGGCGCTCTAACATTTTATGACGTCACCGGTATTTTGTTTGTGAAGTACAACCTAGCCAGAGACTAACATCGTTGAAAGCAAGTTCAAATCTGTTTCCACTTTTAAATTATAAGGCACTTCCGGTTTGGACCGGAAGGAAGGGTCATGTGATTTTGCACTTAATATCAAAAATGAAGACCCTGGATTATTCCATCAATTCCTGTAAAAAGCAAAATCAGATCTCTCTCGGTTGATTTTATATTGATTTTCAAACATTAAATCAAGAAATCTCTGATTGCTTGTAATATGATACTTGATGATGTCATCGTGATGTCATTATCACAAAGCTCGAGAGCTATGTCAACTGTGCCATCTGAAGCAAAAATCTGAAATATATCTGTCACGGTTGATTTTTCAGCGATTTGTTAAGGTTTAAAGGTCTTTTCAATGCAACTTCCGGTCTGATGACGTCATCAATCTGAGCCCTTGCACACGTGTTGCCTGCATGAAGGTCATCATATATATCAATTATAAAGTGATTACCGCAAACTTTGCCCCACACATCGACTGAAAGTCAATTTTAAACATTTTTCAACCTGCCGCTAGAGGGCGCTCGAATATTTTATGACGTCACCGCACACATTTTTGAAAAGTTCAGCCTGTCCAAGGACTAACATCGCTGAAAGCAAGTTCAAATCTTTTTCCACTTTCAAATTATAAGGCACTTCCGGTTTGGACCGGAAGGAAGGGTCATGTGATTTTGCACTTAATATCAAAAATGAAGACCCTGGATTATTCCATCAATTCCTGTAAAAAGCAAAATCAGATCTCTCTCGGTTGATTTTATATTGATTTTCAAACATTAAATCAAGAAATCTCTGATTGCTTGTAATATGATACTTGATGATGTCATCGTGATGTCATTATCACAAAGCTCGAGAGCTATGTCAACTGTGCCATCTGAAGCAAAAATCTGAAATATATCTGTCACGGTTGATTTTTCAGCGATTTGTTAAGGTTTAAAGGTCTTTTCAATGCAACTTCCGGTCTGATGACGTCATCAATCTGAGCCCTTGCACACGTGTTGCCTGCATGAAGGTCATCATATATATCAATTATAAAGTGATTACCGCAAACTTTGCCCCACACATCGACTGAAAGTCAATTTTAAACATTTTTCAACCTGCCGCTAGAGGGCGCTCGAATATTTTATGACGTCACCGCACACATTTTTGAAAAGTTCAGCCTGTCCAAGGACTAACATCGCTGAAAGCAAGTTCAAATCTTTTTCCACTTTCAAATTATAAGGCACTTCCGGTTTGGACCGGAAGGAAGGGTCATGTGATTTTGCACTTAATATCAAAAATGAAGACCCTGGATTATTCCATCAATTCCTGTAAAAAGCAAAATCAGATCTCTCTCGGTTGATTTTATATTGATTTTCAAACATTAAATCAAGAAATCTCTGATTGCTTGTAATATGATACTTGATGATGTCATCGTGATGTCATTATCACAAAGCTCGAGAGCTATGTCAACTGTGCCATCTGAAGCAAAAATCTGAAATATATCTGTCACGGTTGATTTTTCAGCGATTTGTTAAGGTTTAAAGGTCTTTTCAATGCAACTTCCGGTCTGATGACGTCATCAATCTGAGCCCTTGCACACGTGTTGCCTGCATGAAGGTCATCATATATATCAATTATAAAGTGATTACCGCAAACTTTGCCATACACATCGACTGAAAGTCAATTTTAAACATTTTTCAACCTGCCGCTAGAGGGCGCTCGAATATTTTATGACGTCACCGCACACATTTTTGAAAAGTTCAGCCTGGCCAAAGACTAACATCGTTGAAAGCAAGTTCAAATCTGTTTCCACTTTTAAATTATAAGGCACTTCCGGTTTCGACCGGAAGGAAGGGTCATGTGATTTTGCACGTAATATCAAAAATGAAGACCCTGCATTATTCCATCAATTCCCGTAAAAAGCAAAATCAGATCTCTCTCGGTTGATTTTATATTGATTTTCAAACATTAAATCAAGAAATCTTTGATTGCTTGTAATATGATACTTGATGACGTCATCGTGACGTCATTATCACAAAGCTCGAGAGCTATGTCAACTGTGCCATCTGAAGCAAAAATCTGAAATATATCTGTCGCGGTTGATTTTTCAGCGATTTTTAAATGTTTCAAGGTCTTTTCATTGCAACTTCCGGTCTGATGACGTCATCAATCTGAGCCCTCGCACACGTGTTGCCTGCATGAAGGTCATCATATATATCAATTATAAAGTGATTACCGCAAACTTCGCCACACACATCGACTGAAAGTTCATTTTGAACATTTTTCAACCTGCCGCTAGAGGGCGCTCGAATATTTTATGACGTCACAGCTAACATTTTTGAAAAGTTCAGCCTGGCCAAGGACTAACATCGCTGAAAGCAAGTTCAAATCTTTTTCCACTTTCAAATTATAAGGCACTTCCGGTTTCGACCGGAAGGAAGGGTCACGTGATTTTGCACGCACGATCAAAATTGAAGATCTAATATTATCCTATCAATTGCCGTAAAAATCAAGTTCCGGTCTTTCACGGTTGATTTTATATCGATTTTCAAACATTAAAAATAGAAATGTTTAATTGCTTGTAATTTGATACCTGATGACGTCATCATGACGTCATTACAAAAAAAACCATCTTCAGTTGGTTGTACATATATGTACCAAATATGAACTTGATATGAGTTTGCATGTAGCCAAACAACTCCGGAGAAGAAAGAGGTAGCAAAAAGAAAAAGAGGAATAACTAGAGATAGAGTTTGTTGTTACAAACACTAGGTGTTTGGCTTTGTCTGTTTTTTGTATATTTATGGATCAGGAAAGTACAGTATTAAGACGTACATTTGTTGAAAGAAGTGATTAGGAAAAGAAACATGAAAACACCAATGTAATTATTTTAAAGCAAATTATGTACTCTTGAGCAGAAGGCCTTGCTTCCTGCTGTCGTGGGGTCACCAACAGTGACGTCTGGTAGACTGTTCGACACTGAAATACATTGGAGAAAAGATGCATATGTGGTTTATTTTGATTTCAACAATCGAAAGAAGCACAGAATGAATGTGCAGTGAACTATACTCAATAATACGGATGGGTTTTTGATTATTTTGTTGTGAGTCGGAAGACGGATTGAGGCCATGTTAGAGGGCGCTCGAGTATTTTATGACGTCACTGGTAACATTTTTTGAAAAGCACAGTCTTGCCGGAGACTAACATCTAATCGCAAAAATATAAAAACCTTGTGTTTTGTGCCTCATGACATATGACGTTTCAAAAATTTCCTTGATTTTGTGCTTTTTTGCTTGTAATTTGACACCTGATGACGTCATCATGACGTCATTGCATTTGTGAACATCTTCAACAGAGTATGTATGTATATACATGTACAAGTATGTCATTTGTCTCCCTAAGGTATCAAAAATGATGACAAAGTGTCTCCTTGAGGGTACTTTAACAGGTATAATTCATATAATAATAATCACATAACATATAATGATGAGGGTGTTATTGACACTTGTGTAGCCCCGGACGGGGATCACCGGTATGGGAAATGTACGGCTTTCTCACCAATCAGCAAATTCATTTCTTATAACATAACGTCACATTGCAATGCTGTCCTCAACAGCTTCATGGAAAAATACGAAAGGGAGGGCGCTAGACTGACCTAACGGTCCCGAACTGCACGACGCTTACGCACGTTCTATGAGGGGTTGGCGGATGGTCGAAGTGACATTGTAAGGGAGAATAGCAGAAAAAACAGATTTAACGTTTTTGTAAAAATATTTTTTCGACTTTTCTATTTTTTTTTCCATAGGGAATGTTTAAGTTGGCTGATTACCAATAAATACAAGGAAGTTTGAGATCTACTTTGTTTCTGCCATGTACGTCCGCATATGTTTGTATTCATGTTACTGATCCGTGAATTGCTGTCCGTGTACCATCCGTTGACTTTGAGCTTCCGATGATCCTAAACGTAGAGGTCAACTAAAAAACACCAAAAATGTCTATGTACATTAGATCTATCTGATGTTCACATATGAAAACTTGAAATATCATACTGCTGCTTGTAAATTGACACATCATGACGTCATTAAATTTTTGCACATCTTCAATAGAGTGTCTATGAAATGTACCAAGTTTAAACTTAATATGAAGTTGCATGTTGTTATACAGTTCTGGGGAATAAAGAAAGACAAGAAGAAAAACAATTCATAGAAATGTTCAACAATGATGAGGTTATTATCAAAAATTGCGGGCCAGGGATGGAGATCAACAATTATGGGGAATGTACGGCTTGCTACCCAATCAGCAAATGAATTTTCTTGTAGCATCACGTCCCATTCCAATGTCTACCCTCAACAGCCTCATCAGAAACAAAATACCCAGATGTAGGTGGTGGACCGACATAACGGTCCCCAACTGCACGCGTACAGTTCGGGACCGTTAGGTTGGTCTAGCGCCCTCTCTTGAGTACTTTTTTTGCACGAGGCACTACGCTAAAGCACGTTTGATGAGGGAGTTGGTGGGTGGTCGAAGTGACATTCCAAGGGTGCCGTGGGGAATGTTCAAGTTCGCTGATTGCAAAGAAATACAAGGAAGTTTATGACCTACTTTTCTCTGCCATTTGAAATACACATGAAGGCTATAGCTGTTAGGGTTGATTTTTCAGAATTTTTCAAATGATAAAGGCTCTTTTCATTGCTATTTCCAGCCTGATGACGTCATCAATCTGATCATGTACACACGTGCTGTCTGCCCGAGGGTCATCATATAACTCATGAAGTGAAAATCGCAAACTTCGCCACAGACATTGACTGAACATGCATTTTGAAGATTTTTCAACCTGCCGCACTGAATTATATCTCTCGCGGTTGATTCTTCAGCAATCTTTGAAGGTTTAAAGGTCTTTTAATTTTACCTTCCGGTCTGATGACGTCATCAATATTTCTCCACCTGAACTTGTTCTTAGCATGAAGCTGATTATCTACATTATTATAAAGTGATTTCAGCCAACTTCGCCGCACACATAAGCCGATTATTAATTTTAAACATTTTTCAACCTGCCGCTAGAGGGCGCTCTAACATTTTATGACGTCACCGGTATTTTGTGTGTGAAATACAACCTAGCCAGAGACTAACATCGTTGAAAGCAAGTTCACATCTTTCCCCACTTTTAAATTATCAGGCACTTCCGGTTTGGACCGGAAGGAAGGGTCATGTGATTTTGCACGTAATATACAAAATGAAGACCCTGGATTATTCTATCAATTCCCGTAAAAAGCAAAATCAGATCTCTCTCGGTTGATTTTATATTGATTTTCAAAGATTAAATCTAGAAATATTTGATTGCTTGTAATCTGATACTTGATGACGTCATCGTGACGTCATTATTACAAAGCTTGAGAGCTATGTCAACTGTGCTATCTGAAGCAAAAATCTGGATTATATCTTTCGCCGTTGATTTTTCAGCAATTTTTGAAGGTTTTAAAGTCTTTTTATTGTCACTTCCGGTTTGATGACGTCATCAATCTGAGCCCTCGCACAGGTGTTGCCTGCATGAAGGTCATCATATGTATCAATTATAAAGTGATTACCGCAAACTTCGCCACACACATCAACTGAAAGTTCATTTTGAACATTTTTAAACCTGCCGCTAGAGGGCGCTCGAATATTTTATGACGTCACCGCACACATTTTTGAAAAGTTCAGCCTGGCCAAAGACTAACATCGTTGAAAGCAAGTTCACATCTTTTTGCACTTTCAAATTATAAGGCACTTCCGGTTTCGACCGGAAGGAAGGGTCACGTGATTTTGCACGCAGGACAAAAAATTAAGACCTATATTTATCCTATCAATTGCCGTAAAAATCAAGTTCAGGTCTGTCACGGTTGATTTTATATTGATTTTCAAAGATTAAATCTAGAAATCTTAGATTGCTTGTAATCTGATACATGATGACGTCATCATGACGTCATTACATTTTTGCACATCTTCAATACAGTGTGCATGCATATGTGAGGTTTGAACTTGATACGAGTTTGCATGTGGCCAAAACATTCGGGAGAAAAAAGAGCTGGAAGAAGAAAAAGTAAGAATAATAATAAATAATCCGAACAATAACAATAGGTGTTTGGGCTTGAGCCCAAACACCTAATAATCAATACAAAAACAATAGGTTTTGGGCTGAAAGCCCAACACCTAATAATAACAAGAATAATTCTAACAATAACAATAGGTGTTTGGGCTGTAGCCCAAACACCTAATAATAATAATTAAAGCAAATTATGTACTCTTGAGCAAAGGCCTTGTTTCCTGCTGTCGTGGGGTCACCATACTGACGTCTGGTAGACTGTTCGACACTGAAATACATTAGAGAAAAAATGCAAATGTGGTTTATTTTGATTTCAACAATCGAAAGAAGCACAGAATGAATGTGCAGTGAACTATACCCAATAAAACGGATTGGTTTTTTATTATTTTGTTGTGAGTCGGATGACGGATTGTGGCCATGTTAGAGGGCGCTCGAGTATTTTATGACGTCACTGGTAACATTTTTTGAAAAGCACAGTCTTGCCGGAGACTAACATCAAATCGCCAAATATGAAAACCTTGTGTTTTGTACCTCATGACATATGACGTTTTCTAAAAATTGCTTGATTTTGTGCTTTTTGCTTGTAATTTGACAGCTGATGACGTCATCATGACGTCATCCATTTGTGAACATCTTCAACAGAGTGTGTATGTATATACATGTACAAGTATGTCATTTGTCTCCCTAAGGTATACAAAATGATGACAAAGTGTCTCCTTGAGGGTACTTTAACAGGTATAATTCATAGAATAATAATCACATAATATATAATGATGAGGGTGTTATTGACACTTGTGGAGCCCCGGACGGGGATCAACGGTATGAGAAATGTACAGCTTTCTCACTAATTTGATGACGTCATCGTGACGTCATTATCAAAAAGCTCGAGAGCTATGTCAACTGTCCTATCTGAAGCAAAAATCTGGATTATATCTCTCGCGGTTAATTTTTCAGCAATTTATTAAGGTTTAAAGGTCTTTTCATTTTACCATCCGGTCTGATGACGTCATCAATATTTTTCCACCTCAACTTGTTCTTAGCATGAAGCTGATTATCTACATTATTATAAAGTGATTTCAGCCAACTTCGCGGCACACATCAGCCGATTATTCATTTTAAACATTTTTCAACCTGCCGCTAGAGGGCGCTCTAACATTTTATGACGTCCCCGGTAATTTTTTTGTGAAGTACAACCTAGCCAGAGACTAACATTGTTGAAAGCAAGTTCACATCTTTCCCCACTTTTAAATTATAAGGCACTTCCGGTTTGGACCGGAAGGAAGGGTTATGTGATTTTGCACGTAATATAAAAAATGAAGACCCTGGATTATTCCATCAATTCCCGTAAAAAGCAAAATCAGATCTCTCACGGTTGATTTTATATTGATTTTCAAAGATTAAATCTAGAAATCTTTGATTGCTTGTAATCTGATACTTGATGACGTCATCGTGACGTCATTATCAAAAAGCTCGAGAGCTATGTCAACTGTCCCATCTGAAGCAAAAATCTGGATTATATCTCTCGCCGTTGATTTTTCAGCAATTTTTGAAGGTTTCAAAGTCCTTTCATTGTCACTTCCGGTTTAATGACGTCATCAATATGTGCCCTTGCACACGTGTTGCCTGCATGAATGTCATCATATATATCAATTATAAAGTGATTACCGCAAACTTCGAAGCACACATCAACTGAAAGTTCATTTTGAACATTTTTCAACCTGCCGCTAGAGGGCGCTCGAATATTTTATGACGTCACCGCTAACATTTTTGAAAAGTTCAGCCTGGCCAAAGACTAACAGCGTTGAAAGCAAGTTCAAATCTTTTTCCACTTTCAAATGATAGGGCACTTCCGGTCTGGACCGGAAGGAAGGGTCATGTGATTTTGAACGTAATATAAAAAATGAAGACCTTGGATTATTCTATCAATTCCAGTAAAAAGCAAAATCAGATCTCTCTCGGTTGATTTTATATTGATTTTCAAAGATTATATCTAGAAATCTTTGATTGCTTGTAATCTGATACTTAATGACGTCATCGTGATGTCATTATCAGAAAGCTTGAGAGCTATATCAACTGTGCTATCTGAAGCAAAAATCTGGATTATATCTTTCGCCGTTGATTTTTCAGCAATTTTTGAATGTTTCAACGTCTTTTCATTGTCACTTCCGGTCTGATGACGTCATCAATCTGAGCCCTCGCACACGTGTTCCCTGCATGAAGGTCATCATACATATCAATTATAAAGTGATTTCAGCAAACTTCGCCACACACATCGACTAAAAGTTCATTTTGAAAAATTTTCAACCTGCCGCTAGAGGGCGCTCGAATATTTTATGACGTCACCGCACACATTTTTGAAAAGTTCACCCTGGCCAAAGACTAACATCGCTCAAAGCAAGTTCAAATCTTTTTCCACTTTCAAACTATAAGGCACTTCCGGTTTCGACCGGAAGGAAGGGTCACGTGATTTTGCACGCACGATCAAAATTGAAGATCTAATATTATCCTATCAATTGCCGTAAAAATCAAGTTCAGGTCTTTCACGGTTGATTTTATATTGATTTTCAATGATTAAAAATAGAAATCTTTGGTTGGTTGTAATTTGATACCTGATGACGTCATCATGACGTCATTACATTTTCGCACATCTTCAGTTGCTTGTGCATTCGTGTGTTGAATTTGAAGTTGATATGAGTTTTCATGTTGACAAACAACTCTGGAGAAGAATTGCTCAGAAGAATCAACTCTGGAGAAGAACTGGTGAGAACAAAAATAAGAATACACTAGAGTTTGTGGTACAAACACACGGTGTTGGACTTGTTCAGTTTGATTACATAAGAGAATAGATCCACATTTATGTAATCACTAATTGTGAAAACTTTGTGTGCTGCGGTTCATGAAGCATGACGTTCTCAAAAATGTTAATTTTTTTTGGTTTTTGTAATTTGACCTTGATGACGTCATCATGACACTATTACATCTGTGCACATTACCAACGCAGTTAATCTGCAGTTTGCGACGTCACTGGTCACTTTTGTGAAAAGCACATACCTGCCAAAGACTAACATCGTGGAAAGCAAGTTCATATCTTTTACCAATTTCGAATTATAAGGCACTTCCGGTTTGGACAGGAAGGAAGGGTCATGTGATTTTGCACGTAATATAAAAAATGAAGACCCAGGAATATTCTATCAATTCCTGTTTATAGAATAATCAGATCTCTGTCGGTTCATTCTATATTGATTTTCAAAGATTAAATCTATACATTTTTGATTGACGTCATCTTGACGTCAATATCAGAAAGCTCGAGAGCTATGCTAACTGTGGGATCTGAAGCAAAAATCTGAATTATATCTGTCGCGGTTGATTTTTCAGCAATTTTTTAATGTTTAAAGGTCTTTTCATTGCAACTTCCGGTCTGATGACGTCATCAATCTGCGCCCTCGCATACGTGTTGCCTGGATGAAGGTCATCATATATAGCAATTATAAAGTGATTACCTCAAACTTCGCCACTCACATCGACTGAAAGTTCTTTCACTTTCAAATTATAAGGCACTTCCGGTTTGGACCGGAAGGAAGGGTCATGTGAATTTGCACGTAATATATCAAATGAAGACCCTGGATTATTCTGTCAATTCCCGTAAAAAGCAAAATCAGATCTCTCTCGGTTGATTTGATATTGATTTTCAAACATTAAATCAAGAAATCTTTGATTTATAGTAATCTGACACTTGATGAAGTCATCGTGACGTCATTATCACAAAGCTCGAGAGCTATGTCAACTGTCCCATCTGAAGCAAAAATCTGAATTATATCTGTCGCGGTTGATTTTTTAGCGATTTTTTAAGGTTTAAAGGTCTTTTCATTGCAACTTTCGGTCTGATGACGTCATCAATCTGAGCCCTTGCACACGTGTTGCCTGCATGAAGGTCATCATATATATCAATTATAAAGTGATTACCGCAAACTTTGCCACACACATCGACTGAAAGGTAATTTTAAACATTTTTCAACCTGCCGCTAGAGGGCGCTCGAAGATTTTATGACGTCACCGCACACATTTTTGAAAAGTTCAGCCTGGCCAAAGACTAACATCGTTGAAAGCAAGTTCAAATCTGTTTCCACTTATAAATTATAAGGCACTTCCGGTTTTGACCGGAAGAAAGGGTCAATGTGATTTTGCACGTAATATCAAAAATGAAGACCCTGGATTATTCTATCAATTCCCGTAAAAAGCAAAATCAGATCTCTCTCGGTTGATTTTATATTGATTTTCAAACATTAAATCAAGAAATCTTTGATTGCTTGTAATCTGATACCTGATGACGTCATCGTGACGTCATTATTACAAAGCTCGAGAGCTATGTCAACTGTGCTATCTGAAGCAAAAATCTGAAATATATCTGTCACGGTTGATTTTTCAGCGATTTTTTAAGGTTTAAAGGTCTTTTCATTGGAACTTCCGGTCTGATGACGTCATCAATCTGAGCCCTTGCACACGTGTTGCCTGCATGAAGATCATCATCAAATATCAATTATAAAGTGATTACCGCAATTTTTGCCACACACATCGACTGAAAGTTAATTTTAAACATTTTTTAACCTGCCGCTAGAGGGCGCTCGAATATTTTATGACGTCACCGCACACATTTTTGAAAACTTCAGCCTGGCCAAAGACTAACATCGTTGAAAGCAAGTTCAAATCTGTTTCCACTTTCAAATTATAAGGCACTTCCGGTTTGGACCGGAAGGAAGGGTCATGTGATTTTGCACGTAATATAAAAAATGAAGACCCTGGTTTATTCCATCAATTCCCGTAAAAAGCAAAATCAGATCTCTCTCCGTTGATTTTATATTGATTTTCAAAGATTAAATCTAGAAATCTTTGATTGCTTGTAATCTGATACTTGATGACGTCATCGTGACGTCATTACCAGAAAGCTCGAGAGCTATGTTAACTTTGCTATCTGAAGCAAAAATCTGGATTATATCTGTCGCCGTTGATTTTTTAGCAATTTTTGAATGTTTTAAAGTTTTTTCATTGTCACTTCCGGTCTGATGATGTCATCAATCTAAGCCCTAGCACACGTGTTGCCTGCGTAAAGGTCATCATATATATCAATTATAAAGTGATTTCACCAAACTTCGCCACACACATCAGCCGATTATTAATTTTAAACATGTTTCAACCTGCCGCTAGATGGCGCTCTAACATTTTATGACGTCACCGGTATTTTTTGTGTGAAGTACAACCTAGCCAGAGACTAACATCGTTGAAAGCAAGTTCAAATCTGTTTCCACTTTTAAATTATAAGGCACTTCCGGTTTGGACCGGAACGAAGGGTCATGTGATTTTGCACGTAATATCAAAAATGAAGACCCTGCATTATTCCATCAATTCCCGTAAAAAGCAAAATCAGATCTCTCTCGGTTGATTTTATATTGATTTTCAAACATTAAATCAAGAAATCTTTGATTGCTTGTAATCTGATACTTGATGACGTCATCGTGACGTCATTATCACAAAGCTCGAGAGCTGTGTCAATTGTGCCATCTGAAGCAAAAATCTGAATTATATCTGTCGCGGTTGATTTTTCAGCGATTTTTTAATGTTTAAAGGTCTTTTCATTGCAACTTTCGGTCTGATGACGTCATCAATCTGAGCCCTTGCACACGTGTTGCCTGCATGAAGGTCATCATATATATCAATTATAAAGTGATTACCGCAAACTTTGCCACACACATCGACTGAAAGTTAATTTTAAACATTTTTCAACCTGCCGCTAGAGGGCGCTCGAATATTTTATGACGTCACCGCACACATTTTTGAAAAGTTCAGCCTGGCCAAAGACTAACACCGTTGAAAGCAAGTTCAAATCTGTTTCCACTTTTAAATTATAAGGCACTTCCGGTTTGGACCGGAAGGAAGGGTCATGTGATTTTGCACGTAATATCAAAAATGAAGACCCTGCATTATTCCATCAATTCCCGTAAAAAGCAAAATCAGATCTCTCTCGGTTGATTTTATATTGATTTTCAAATATTAAATCAAGAAATCTTTGATTGCTTGTAATATGATACTTGATGACGTCATCGTGACGTCATTATCACAAACCTCGAGAGCTATGTCAACTGTGCCATCTGAAGCAAAAATCTGAAATATATCTGTCACGGTTGATTTTTCAGCGATTTTTAAAGGTTTAAAGGTCTTTTCATTGCAACTTCCGGTCTGATGACGTCATCAATCTGAGCCCTCGCACACGTGTTGCCTGCATGAAGGTCATCATATATATCAATTATAAAGTGATTACCGCAAACTTCGCCACACACATCGACTGAAAGTTCATTTTGAACATTTTTCAACCTGCCGCTAGAGGGCGCTCGAATATTTTATGACGTCACTGCTAACATTTTTGAAAAGTTCAGCCTGGCCAAGGACTAACATCGCTGAAAGCAAGTTCAAATCTTTTTCCACTTTCAAATTATAAGTCACTTCCTGTTTGGACCGGAAGGAAGGGTCACGTGATTTTGCACGCCCGATCAAAATTGAAGATCTAATATTATCCTATCAATTGCCGTAAAAATCAAGTTCCGGTCTTTCACGGTTGATTTTATATCGATTTTCAAAGATTAAAAATAGAAATGTTTAATTGCTTGTAATCTGATACCTGATGACGTCATCATGACGTCATTGCATTTTCCGGAATCTTCAATGTGATGTACATATATGTACCAGATATGAACTTGATATGAGTTTGCATGTAGCCAAACAACTCCGGAGAAGAAAGAGGTAGCAAAAAGAAGAAATAGAATAATAAGAATAATCAATAGAAAAACAATAGGTTTTGGGCTGAAGCCCAACACCTAATAATCAATACAAAAACAATAGGTTTTGGGCTGAAAGCCCAACACCTAATAATCAATAGAAAAACAATAGGTTTTGGGCTGAAGCCCAACACCTAACTAGAGTTTGTGGTACAAACACACGGTGTTGGACTTGTTCAGTTTGATTACATAAGAGAATAGATCCACATTTATGTAATCACTAATTGTGAAAACTTTGTGTGCTGCGGTTCATGAAGCATGACGTTCTCAAAAATGTTGATTTTTTAGGTTTTTGTAATTTGACCTTGATGACGTCATCATGACACTATTACATCTGTGCACATTACCAACGCAGTTAATCTGCAGTTTGCGACGTCACTGGTCACTTTTGTGAAAAGCACATACCTGCCAAAGACTAACATCGTGGAAAGCAAGTTCATATCTTTTACCAATTTTGAATTATAAGGCACTTCCGGTTTTGACAGGAAGGAAGGGTCACGTGATTTTGCACTCAATATAAAAAATGAAGACCTGTTATTACTTTATCCATTGCCGCAAACAGAAATGTTAGGTCTTTCACAGTTGATTTTATATTGATTTTCAAAGATTAAAAATATTCATTTTGAATTGCTTGTTATTTGATACATGACGATGTCATAATGACGTCATTACAATAAAGCTGGAGACCTATGTTTACCCTGCCATTTGAAGTGAAAATCTGGAGTATATCTCTCACGGTTGATTTTTCATAATTTTTGTTAAGGTTTAAAGGTCTTTTCAGCGCAATTTCCGGTCTGATGACATCATCAATATGAGCCCTTGCACATGTGTTGCCTGCGTGAAGGTCACTTTATAATTGATATAATTATTATATCAATTATAAAGTGATTACCGCAAACTTCGCCACACACATCGACTGAAAGTATATTTTGAACATTTTTCAATATGCAGCTAGAGGGTGCTGGAACATTTTATGACGTCACCGCTAACATTTTTGAAAAGATCAGCCTGCTAAAAGACTAACATCGTCGAAAGCAAGTTCAAACATTTTTCCACTTTCAAATTCTAAGGCACTTCCAGTTTGGAAAGGAAGGAAGGGTCATGTGATTTTGTACGTAATATGAAAAATGAAGACCTGGATTATTCCATCAATTCCTGTAAAAAGCAAAATCAGGTCTCTCTCGGTTGATTTTATATTGATTTCCAAAGATTAAATCTAGAAATATTTGATTGCTTGTAATCTGATACTTGATGACGTCATCGTGAGGTCATTACCAGAAACCTCGAGAGCTATGTGAACTGTGCATCTGAAGCAAAAATCTGGATTATATCTCTCACGGTTGATTTTTCAGCGATTTCTGAATGTTTAAAGGTCTTTTCATTACAACTTCCGGTCTGATGACGTCATCAATCTGAGCCCTCGCACACGTGTTGCCTGCGTACAGATCATCATATATATTAAATATAAAGTGATTTCACCAAACTTCGCCACACACATCAGCCGATTATTCATTTTAAACATGTTTCAACCTGCCGCTAGAGGGCGCTCTAACATTTTATGACGTCACCGGTATTTTTTTGTGAAGTACAACCTAGCCAGAGACTAACATCGTTGAAAGCAAGTTCAAATCTATTTCCACTTTCAAATTATAAGGCACTTCCGGTTTGGACCGGAAGGAAGGGTCATGTGATTTTGCACGTAATATCAAAAATGAAGACCCTGGATTATTCCATCAATTCCCGTAAAAAGCAAAATCAGATCTCTCTCGGTTGATTTTATATTGATTTTCAAAGATTAAATCCAGAAATATTTCATTGCTTGTAATCTGATACTTGATGACGTCATCGTGAGGTCATTACCAGAAAGCTCGAGAGCTATGTCAACTGTGCCATCTGAAGCAAAAATCTGGATTATATCTGTCGCCGTTGATTTTTCAGCAATTTTTGAAGGTTTTAAAGTTTTTTCATTGTCACTTCCGGTCTGATGATGTCATAAATCTAAGCCCTAGCACACGTGTTGCCTGCGTAAAGGTCATCATATATATCAATTATAAAGTGATTTCACCAAACTTCGCCCACACATCAGCCGATTATTCATTTTAAACATGTTTCAACCTGCCGCTAGAGGGCGCTCTAACATTTTATGACGTCACCGGTATTTTGTTTGTGAAGTACAACCTAGCCAGAGACTAACATCGTTGAAAGCAAGTTCAAATCTGTTTCCACTTTTAAATTATAAGGCACTTCCGGTTTGGACCGGAAGGAAGGGTCATGTGATGTTGCACGTAATATCAAAAATGAAGACCTGGATTATTCCATCAATTCCCGTAAAAAGCAAAATCAGATCTCTCTCGGTTGATTTTATATTGATTTTCAAACATTAAATCAAGAAATCTTTGATTGCTGGTAATATGATACTTGATGACGTCATCGTGACGTCATTATCACAAAGCTCGAGAGCTATGTCAACTGTGTCATCTGAAGCAAAAATCTGAATTACATCTGTCACGGTTGATTTTTCAGAAATTTTTGAAGGTTTAAAGGTCTTTTCATTGTCACTTCCGGTCTGATGACGTCATCAATCTGAGCCCTCGCACACGTGTTGCCTGCGTACAGATCATCATATATATTAAATATAAAGTGATTTCACCAAACTTCGCCACACACATCAGCCGATTATTCATTTTAAACATGTTTCAACCTGCCGCTAGAGGGCGCTCTAACATTTTATGACGTCACCGGTATTTTTTTGTGAAGTACAACCTAGCCAGAGACTAACATCGTTGAAAGCAAGTTCAAATCTATTTCCACTTTCAAATTATAAGGCACTTCCGGTTTGGACCGGAAGGAAGGGTCATGTGATTTTGCACGTAATATCAAAAATGAAGACCCTGGATTATTCCATCAATTCCCGTTAAAAGCAAAATCAGATCTCTCTCGGTTGATTTTATATTGATTTTCAAAGATTAAATCCAGAAATATTTCATTGCTTGTAATCTGATACTTGATGACGTCATCGTGAGGTCATTACCAGAAAGCTCGAGAGCTATGTCAACTGTGCCATCTGAAGCAAAAATCTGGATTATATCTGTCGCCGTTGATTTTTCAGCAATTTTTGAAGGTTTTAAAGTTTTTTCATTGTCACTTCCGGTCTGATGATGTCATAAATCTAAGCCTTAGCACACGTGTTGCCTGCGTAAAGGTCATCATATATATCAATTATAAAGTGATTTCACCAAACTTCGCCACACACATCGACTGAAAGTTCATTTTGAACACTTTTCAACCTGCCGCTAGAGGGCGCTCGAATATTTTATGACGTCACAGCTAACATTTTTGAAAAGTTCAGCCTGGCCAAGGACTAACATCGCTGAAAGCAAGTTCAAATCTTTTTCCACTTTCAAATTATAAGGCACTTCCGGTTTCGACCGGAAGGAAGGGTCATGTGATGTTGCACGTAATATCAAAAATGAAGACCCTAGATTATTCCATCAATTCCCGTAAAAAGCAAAATCAGATCTCTCTCGGTTGATTTTATATTGATTTTCAAACATTAAATCAAGAAATCTTTGATTGCTGGTAATATGATACTTGATTACGTCATCGTGACGTCATTATCACAAAGCTCGAGAGCTATGTCAACTGTGCCATCTGAAGCAAAAATCTGAAATATATCTGTCACGGTTGATTTTTCAGCGATTTTTTAAGGTTTAAAGGTCTTTTCAATGCAACTTCCGGTCTGATGACGTCATCAATCTGAGCCCTTGCACACGTGTTGCCTGCATGAATGTCATCATTATATCAATTATAAAGTGATTACCGCAAACTTTGCCATACACATCGACTGAAAGTCAATTTTAAACATTTTTCAACCTGCCGCTAGAGGGCGCTCGAATATTTTATGACGTCACCGCACACATTTTTGAAAAGTTCAGCCTGGCCAAAGACTAACATCGTTGAAAGCAAGTTCAAATCTGTTTCCACTTTTAAATTATAAGGCACTTCCGGTTTGGACCGGAAGGAAGGGTCATGTGATTTTGCACGTAATATCAAAAATGAAGACCCTGCATTATTCCATCAATTCCCGTAAAAAGCAAAATCAGATCTCTCTCGGTTGATTTTATATTGATTTTCAAACATTAAATCAAGAAATCTTTGATTGCTTGTAATATGATACTTGATGACGTCATCGTGACGTCATTATCACAAAGCTCGAGAGCTATGTCAACTGTGCCATCTGAAGCAAAAATCTGAAATATATCTGTCGCGGTTGATTTTTCAGCGATTTTTGAACGTTTCAAGGTCTTTTCATTGCAACTTCCGGTCTGATGACGTCATCAATCTGAGCCCTCGCACACGTGTTGCCTGCATGAAGGTCATCATATATATCAATTATAAAGTGATTATCGCAAACTTCGCCACACACATCGACTGAAAGTTCATTTTGAACACTTTTCAACCTGCCGCTAGAGGGCGCTCGAATATTTTATGACGTCACAGCTAACATTTTTGAAAAGTTCAGCCTGGCCAAGGACTAACATCGCTGAAAGCAAGTTCAAATCTTTTTCCACTTTCAAATTATAAGGCACTTCCGGTTTCGACCGGAAGGAAGGGTCACGTGATTTTGCACGCACGATCAAAATTGAAGATCTAATATTATCCTATCAATTGCCGTAAAAATCAAGTTCCGGTCTTTCACGGTTGATTTTATATCGATTTTCAAAGATTAAAAATAGAAATGGTTAATTGCTTGTAATTTGATACCTGATGACGTCATCATGACGTCATTACATTTTCCGGAATCTTCAATGTGATGTACATATATGTACCAAATATGAACTTGATATGAGTTTGCATGTAGTCAAACAACTCCGGAGAAGAAAGTTATGTGAAGAGGAAGAAAAAGAATAATAATCACTAGAGTTTGAATACAAACACACGGTGTTGGGCTTTGTCTGTTTTTTTAATTTACGGATAAGGAAAGTACAGTATTAAGAGGTACATTTGTTGAAAGAAATGATTAGGAAAAACATAAAACATGAAAACACCAATGTAATATTTCTAAAGCAAATTATGTACTCTTGAGCAGAAGGCCTTGCTTCCTGCTGTCGTGGGGTGACGTCTGGTAGAATGTTTGACACTGAAATACATTAGAGAAAAGATGCATATGTGGTTTATTTTGATTTGAACAATCGAAAGAAGCACAGAATGAATGTGCACTGAACTATACCCAATAAAACGGATTGGTTTTTGATTATTTTGTTTTGAGTCGGATGACGGATTGAGCTCATGTTAGAGGGCGCTGGAGTATTTTATGACGTCACTGGTAACATTTTTTGAAAAGCAGTCTTGCCGGAGACTATACGCAAGTTCACATCTTTTACCAATTTCAAATTATAAGGCACTTCCTGTTTGGACCGGAAGGAAGGGTCACGTGATTTTGCACTCAATATAAAAAAATGAAGACCTAGTATTACTCTATCAATTCCCGTAAAAAGTAAGATAAGGTCTCTAACGGTTGATTTTATACCGAGTTTTAAAGATTAAAAAAATTAATGTTTTATTGCTTGTAATCTGATACCCAATGACGTCATCATGACGTCATTACAAGAAAGCTGGAGACCTATGTTTACTGTGCCATTTGAAAAAAATCAAGATTATATCTCTCACGCTAGATTTTTCAGCAATTGTTTAAGGAAATTCTTTTTTTTTCATTGTCACTTCCGGTCTGATGACGTCATCAATCTGAGCCCTTGCACACGTGTTGCCCGCACGAAGGTCATCATATATATCAATTATAAAGTGATTACCGCAAACTTCGCCAAACACATCGACTGAAAGTTCTTTCACTTTCAAATAAAAAGGAACTTCCGGTTTGATTTTGCACGTAATATAAAAAATGAAGACCCTGGATTATCTTATCACTTCCCGTAAAATGAAAATCAGATCTCTCTCGGTTGATTTGATATTGATTTTCAAAGATTAAATCTAGAAATCTTTGATACTTGATGACGTCATCGTGACGTCATTATCAGAACGCGCGAGAGCTATGTCAACTGTGCTATCTGAAGCAAAAATCTGAATTATATCTGTCGCGGTTGATTTTTCAGCGATTTTTTAAGGTTTAAAGGTCTTTTCATTGCAACTTCCGGTCTGATGACGTCATCAATCTGAGCCCTCGCACACGTCTTGCCTGCATGAAGGTCATCATATATATCAATTATAAAGTGATTACCGCAAACTTCGCCACACACATCGACTGAAAGTTCATTTTGAACATTTTTCAACCTGCCGCTAGAGGGCGCTCGAATGTTTTATGACGTCACCGGTATTTTTTTTGTGAAGTATAACCTAGCCAGAGACTAACATCGTTGAAAGCAAGTTCAAATCTATTTCCACTTTTACATTATAAGGCACTTCCGGTTTGGACCGGAAGGAAGCGTCATGTGATTTTGCACGTAATATCAAAAATGAAGACCCTGGATTATTTCATCAATTCCCGTAAAAAGCAAAATCAGATCTCTCTCGGTTGATTTTATATTGATTTTCAAACATTAAATCAAGAAATCTTTGATTGCTTGTAATCTGATACTTGATGACGTCATCGTGACGTCATTATCACAAAGCTCGAGAGCTATGTCAACTGTGCCATCTGAAGCAAAAATCTGAAATATATCTGTCACGGTTGATTTTTCAGCGATTTTTTAAGGTTTAAAGGTCTTTTCATTGCAACTTCCGGTCTGATGACGTCATCAATCTGAGCCCTTCCACACGTGTTGCCTGCATGAAGGTCATCATATATATCAATTATAAAGTGATTACCGCAAACTTTGGCAGACACATCGACTGAAAGTCAATTTTAAACATTTTTCAACCTGCCGCTAGAGGGCGCTCGAATATTTTATGACGTCACCGCACACATTTTTGAAAAGTTCAGCCTGGCCAAAGACTAACATCGTTGAAAGCAAGTTCAAATCTGTTTCCACTTTTAAATTATAAGGCACTTCCGGTTTGGACCGGAAGGAAGGGTCATGTGATTTTGCACGTAATATCAAAAATGAAGACCCTGGATTATTTCATCAATTCCCGTAAAAAGCAAAATCAGATCTCTCTCGGTTGATTTTATATTGATTTTCAAACATTAAATCAAGAAATCTTTGATTGCTTGTAATCTGATACTTGATGACGTCATCGTGACGTCATTATCACAAAGCTCGAGAGCTATGTCAACTGTGCCATCTGAAGCAAAAATCTGAAATATATCTGTCACGGTTGATTTTTCAGCGATTTTTGAAGGTTTCAAGGTCTTTTCATTGCAACTTCCGGTCTGATGACGTCATCAATCTGAGCCCTTCCACACGTGTTGCCTGCATGAAGGTCATCATATATATCAATTATAAAGTGATTACCGCAAACTTTGGCAGACACATCGACTGAAAGTCAATTTTAAACATTTTTCAACCTGCCGCTAGAGGGCGCTCGAATATTTTATGACGTCACCGCACACATTTTTGAAAAGTTCAGCCTGGCCAAAGACTAACATCGTTGAAAGCAAGTTCAAATCTGTTTCCACTTTTAAATTATAAGGCACTTCCGGTTTGGACCGGAAGGAAGGGTCATGTGATTTTGCACGTAATATCAAAAATAAAGACCCTGCATTATTCCATCAATTCCCGTAAAAAGCAAAATCAGAGCTCTCTCGGTTGATTTTATATTGATTTTCAAACATCAAATCAAGAAATCTTTGATTGCTTGTAATATGATACTTGATGACGTCATCGTGACGTCATTATCACAAAGCTCGAGAACTATGTCAACTGTGCCATCTGAAGCAAAAATCTGAAATATATCTGTCACGGTTGATTTTTCAGCGACTTTTTAAGGTTTAAAGGTCTTTTCATTGCAACTTCCGGTCTGATGACGTCATCAATCTGAGCCCTCGCACACGTGTTGGCTGCATGAAGGTCATCATATATATCAATTATAAAGTGATTACCGCAAACTTCGCCACACACATCGACTGAAAGTTCATTTTGAACATTTTTCAACCTGCCGCTAGAGGGCGCTCGAATGTTTTATGACGTCACGGCTCACATTTTGAAAAGTTCAGCCTGGCCAAGGACTAACATCGCTGAAAGCAAGTTCAAATCTTTTTCCACTTTCAAATTATAAGGCACTTCCGGTTTCGACCGGAAGGAAGGGTCACGTGATTTTGCACGCCGGATCAAAATTGAAGATCTAATATTATCCTATCAATTGCCGTAAAAATCAAGTTCCGGTCTTTCACGGTTGATTTTATATCGATTTTCAAACATTAAAAATAGAAATGGTTAATTGCTTGTAATTTGATACCTGATGATGTCATCATGACGTCATCACATTTTCCGGAATCTTCAACGTGATGTACATATATGTACCAAATATGAACTTGATATGAGTTTGCATGTAGTCAAACAACTCCGGAGAAGAAATTGATGGGAAGAAGAAGAAAAAGAATAATAATCAATACAATAACAATAGGTGTTGGGCTGTATAGCCCAACACCTAACTAGAGTTTGAATACAAACACACGGTGTTGGGTTTTGTCTGTTTTTTTAATTTACGGATAAGGAAAGTACAGTATTAAGAGGTACATTTGTTGAAAGAAATGATTAGGAAAAACATAAAACATGAAAACACCAATGTAATATTTCTAAAGCAAATTATGTACTCTTGAGCAGAAGGCCTTGCTTCCTGCTGTCGTGGGGTGACGTCTGGTAGAATGTTTGACACTGAAATACATTAGAGAAAAGATGCATATGTGGTTTATTTTGATTTGAACAATCGAAAGAAGCACAGAATGAATGTGCACTGAACTATACCCAATAAAACGGATTGGTTTTTGATTATTTTGTTTTGAGTCGGATGACGGATTGAGCTCATGTTAGAGGGCGCTGGAGTATTTTATGACGTCACTGGTAACATTTTTTGAAAAGCAGTCTTGCCGGAGACTATACGCAAGTTCACATCTTTTACCAATTTCAAATTATAAGGCACTTCCTGTTTGGACCGGAAGGAAGGGTCACGTGATTTTGCACTCAATATAAAAAAATGAAGACCTAGTATTACTCTATCAATTCCCGTAAAAAGTAAGATAAGGTCTCTAACGGTTGATTTTATACCGAGTTTTAAAGATTAAAAAAATTAATGTTTTATTGCTTGTAATCTGATACCCAATGACGTCATCATGACGTCATTACAAGAAAGCTGGAGACCTATGTTTACTGTGCCATTTGAAAAAAATCAAGATTATATCTCTCACGCTAGATTTTTCAGCAATTGTTTAAGGAAATTCTTTTTTTTTCATTGTCACTTCCGGTCTGATGACGTCATCAATCTGAGCCCTTGCACACGTGTTGCCCGCACGAAGGTCATCATATATATCAATTATAAAGTGATTACCGCAAACTTCGCCAAACACATCGACTGAAAGTTCTTTCACTTTCAAATAAAAAGGAACTTCCGGTTTGATTTTGCACGTAATATAAAAAATGAAGACCCTGGATTATCTTATCACTTCCCGTAAAATGAAAATCAGATCTCTCTCGGTTGATTTGATATTGATTTTCAAAGATTAAATCTAGAAATCTTTGATACTTGATGACGTCATCGTGACGTCATTATCAGAACGCGCGAGAGCTATGTCAACTGTGCTATCTGAAGCAAAAATCTGAATTATATCTGTCGCGGTTGATTTTTCAGCGATTTTTTAAGGTTTAAAGGTCTTTTCATTGCAACTTCCGGTCTGATGACGTCATCAATCTGAGCCCTCGCACACGTCTTGCCTGCATGAAGGTCATCATATATATCAATTATAAAGTGATTACCGCAAACTTCGCCACACACATCGACTGAAAGTTCATTTTGAACATTTTTCAACCTGCCGCTAGAGGGCGCTCGAATGTTTTATGACGTCACCGGTATTTTTTTTGTGAAGTATAACCTAGCCAGAGACTAACATCGTTGAAAGCAAGTTCAAATCTATTTCCACTTTTACATTATAAGGCACTTCCGGTTTGGACCGGAAGGAAGCGTCATGTGATTTTGCACGTAATATCAAAAATGAAGACCCTGGATTATTTCATCAATTCCCGTAAAAAGCAAAATCAGATCTCTCTCGGTTGATTTTATATTGATTTTCAAACATTAAATCAAGAAATCTTTGATTGCTTGTAATCTGATACTTGATGACGTCATCGTGACGTCATTATCACAAAGCTCGAGAGCTATGTCAACTGTGCCATCTGAAGCAAAAATCTGAAATATATCTGTCACGGTTGATTTTTCAGCGATTTTTTAAGGTTTAAAGGTCTTTTCATTGCAACTTCCGGTCTGATGACGTCATCAATCTGAGCCCTTCCACACGTGTTGCCTGCATGAAGGTCATCATATATATCAATTATAAAGTGATTACCGCAAACTTTGGCAGACACATCGACTGAAAGTCAATTTTAAACATTTTTCAACCTGCCGCTAGAGGGCGCTCGAATATTTTATGACGTCACCGCACACATTTTTGAAAAGTTCAGCCTGGCCAAAGACTAACATCGTTGAAAGCAAGTTCAAATCTGTTTCCACTTTTAAATTATAAGGCACTTCCGGTTTGGACCGGAAGGAAGGGTCATGTGATTTTGCACGTAATATCAAAAATGAAGACCCTGGATTATTTCATCAATTCCCGTAAAAAGCAAAATCAGATCTCTCTCGGTTGATTTTATATTGATTTTCAAACATTAAATCAAGAAATCTTTGATTGCTTGTAATCTGATACTTGATGACGTCATCGTGACGTCATTATCACAAAGCTCGAGAGCTATGTCAACTGTGCCATCTGAAGCAAAAATCTGAAATATATCTGTCACGGTTGATTTTTCAGCGATTTTTGAAGGTTTCAAGGTCTTTTCATTGCAACTTCCGGTCTGATGACGTCATCAATCTGAGCCCTTCCACACGTGTTGCCTGCATGAAGGTCATCATATATATCAATTATAAAGTGATTACCGCAAACTTTGGCAGACACATCGACTGAAAGTCAATTTTAAACATTTTTCAACCTGCCGCTAGAGGGCGCTCGAATATTTTATGACGTCACCGCACACATTTTTGAAAAGTTCAGCCTGGCCAAAGACTAACATCGTTGAAAGCAAGTTCAAATCTGTTTCCACTTTTAAATTATAAGGCACTTCCGGTTTGGACCGGAAGGAAGGGTCATGTGATTTTGCACGTAATATCAAAAATAAAGACCCTGCATTATTCCATCAATTCCCGTAAAAAGCAAAATCAGAGCTCTCTCGGTTGATTTTATATTGATTTTCAAACATCAAATCAAGAAATCTTTGATTGCTTGTAATATGATACTTGATGACGTCATCGTGACGTCATTATCACAAAGCTCGAGAACTATGTCAACTGTGCCATCTGAAGCAAAAATCTGAAATATATCTGTCACGGTTGATTTTTCAGCGACTTTTTAAGGTTTAAAGGTCTTTTCATTGCAACTTCCGGTCTGATGACGTCATCAATCTGAGCCCTCGCACACGTGTTGGCTGCATGAAGGTCATCATATATATCAATTATAAAGTGATTACCGCAAACTTCGCCACACACATCGACTGAAAGTTCATTTTGAACATTTTTCAACCTGCCGCTAGAGGGCGCTCGAATGTTTTATGACGTCACGGCTCACATTTTGAAAAGTTCAGCCTGGCCAAGGACTAACATCGCTGAAAGCAAGTTCAAATCTTTTTCCACTTTCAAATTATAAGGCACTTCCGGTTTCGACCGGAAGGAAGGGTCACGTGATTTTGCACGCCGGATCAAAATTGAAGATCTAATATTATCCTATCAATTGCCGTAAAAATCAAGTTCCGGTCTTTCACGGTTGATTTTATATCGATTTTCAAACATTAAAAATAGAAATGGTTAATTGCTTGTAATTTGATACCTGATGATGTCATCATGACGTCATCACATTTTCCGGAATCTTCAACGTGATGTACATATATGTACCAAATATGAACTTGATATGAGTTTGCATGTAGTCAAACAACTCCGGAGAAGAAATTGATGGGAAGAAGAAGAAAAAGAATAATAATCAATACAATAACAATAGGTGTTGGGCTGTATAGCCCAACACCTAACTAGAGTTTGAATACAAACACACGGTGTTGGGTTTTGTCTGTTTTTTTAATTTACGGATAAGGAAAGTACAGTATTAAGAGGTACATTTGTTGAAAGAAATGATTAGGAAAAACATAAAACATGAAAACACCAATGTAATATTTCTAAAGCAAATTATGTACTCTTGAGCAGAAGGCCTTGCTTCCTGCTGTCGTGGGGTGACGTCTGGTAGAATGTTTGACACTGAAATACATTAGAGAAAAGATGCATATGTGGTTTATTTTGATTTGAACAATCGAAAGAAGCACAGAATGAATGTGCACTGAACTATACCCAATAAAACGGATTGGTTTTTGATTATTTTGTTTTGAGTCGGATGACGGATTGAGCTCATGTTAGAGGGCGCTGGAGTATTTTATGACGTCACTGGTAACATTTTTTGAAAAGCAGTCTTGCCGGAGACTATACGCAAGTTCACATCTTTTACCAATTTCAAATTATAAGGCACTTCCTGTTTGGACCGGAAGGAAGGGTCACGTGATTTTGCACTCAATATAAAAAAATGAAGACCTAGTATTACTCTATCAATTCCCGTAAAAAGTAAGATAAGGTCTCTAACGGTTGATTTTATACCGAGTTTTAAAGATTAAAAAAATTAATGTTTTATTGCTTGTAATCTGATACCCAATGACGTCATCATGACGTCATTACAAGAAAGCTGGAGACCTATGTTTACTGTGCCATTTGAAAAAAATCAAGATTATATCTCTCACGCTAGATTTTTCAGCAATTGTTTAAGGAAATTTTTTTTTTTTCATTGTCACTTCCGGTCTGATGACGTCATCAATCTGAGCCCTTGCACACGTGTTGCCCGCACGAAGGTCATCATATATATCAATTATAAAGTGATTACCGCAAACTTCGCCAAACACATCGACTGAAAGTTCTTTCACTTTCAAATAAAAAGGAACTTCCGGTTTGATTTTGCACGTAATATAAAAAATGAAGACCCTGGATTATCTTATCACTTCCCGTAAAATGAAAATCAGATCTCTCTCGGTTGATTTGATATTGATTTTCAAAGATTAAATCTAGAAATCTTTGATACTTGATGACGTCATCGTGACGTCATTATCAGAACGCGCGAGAGCTATGTCAACTGTGCTATCTGAAGCAAAAATCTGAATTATATCTGTCGCGGTTGATTTTTCAGCGATTTTTTAAGGTTTAAAGGTCTTTTCATTGCAACTTCCGGTCTGATGACGTCATCAATCTGAGCCCTCGCACACGTCTTGCCTGCATGAAGGTCATCATATATATCAATTATAAAGTGATTACCGCAAACTTCGCCACACACATCGACTGAAAGTTCATTTTGAACATTTTTCAACCTGCCGCTAGAGGGCGCTCGAATGTTTTATGACGTCACCGGTATTTTTTTTGTGAAGTATAACCTAGCCAGAGACTAACATCGTTGAAAGCAAGTTCAAATCTATTTCCACTTTTACATTATAAGGCACTTCCGGTTTGGACCGGAAGGAAGGGTCATGTGATTTTGCACGTAATATCAAAAATGAAGACCCTGGATTATTTCATCAATTCCCGTAAAAAGCAAAATCAGATCTCTCTCGGTTGATTTTATATTGATTTTCAAACATTAAATCAAGAAATCTTTGATTGCTTGTAATCTGATACTTGATGACGTCATCGTGACGTCATTATCACAAAGCTCGAGAGCTATGTCAACTGTGCCATCTGAAGCAAAAATCTGAAATATATCTGTCACGGTTGATTTTTCAGCGATTTTTTAAGGTTTAAAGGTCTTTTCATTGCAACTTCCGGTCTGATGACGTCATCAATCTGAGCCCTTCCACACGTGTTGCCTGCATGAAGGTCATCATATATATCAATTATAAAGTGATTACCGCAAACTTTGGCAGACACATCGACTGAAAGTCAATTTTAAACATTTTTCAACCTGCCGCTAGAGGGCGCTCGAATATTTTATGACGTCACTGCACACATTTTTGAAAAGTTCAGCCTGGCCAAAGACTAACATCGTTGAAAGCAAGTTCAAATCTGTTTCCACTTTTAAATTATAAGGCACTTCCGGTTTGGACCGGAAGGAAGGGTCATGTGATTTTGCACGTAATATCAAAAATGAAGACCCTGGATTATTTCATCAATTCCCGTAAAAAGCAAAATCAGATCTCTCTCGGTTGATTTTATATTGATTTTCAAACATTAAATCAAGAAATCTTTGATTGCTTGTAATCTGATACTTGATGACGTCATCATGACGTCATTATCACAAAGCTCGAGAGCTATGTCAACTGTGCCATCTGAAGCAAAAATCTGAAATATATCTGTCACGGTTGATTTTTCAGCGATTTTTTAAGGTTTAAAGGTCTTTTCATTGCAACTTCCGGTCTGATGACGTCATCAATCTGAGCCCTTCCACACGTGTTGCCTGCATGAAGGTCATCATATATATCAATTATAAAGTGATTACCGCAAACTTTGGCAGACACATCGACTGAAAGTCAATTTTAAACATTTTTCAACCTGCCGCTAGAGGGCGCTCGAATATTTTATGACGTCACCGCACACATTTTTGAAAAGTTCAGCCTGGCCAAAGACTAACATCGTTGAAAGCAAGTTCAAATCTGTTTCCACTTTTAAATTATAAGGCACTTCCGGTTTGGACCGGAAGGAAGGGTCATGTGATTTTGCACGTAATATCAAAAATGAAGACCCTGCATTATTCCATCAATTCCCGTAAAAAGCAAAATCAGAGCTCTCTCGGTTGATTTTATATTGATTTTCAAACATCAAATCAAGAAATCTTTGATTGCTTGTAATATGATACTTGATGACGTCATCGTGACGTCATTATCACAAAGCTCGAGAACTATGTCAACTGTGCCATCTGAAGGAAAAATCTGAAATATATCTGTCACGGTTGATTTTTCAGCGACTTTTTAAGGTTTAAAGGTCTTTTCATTGCAACTTCCGGTCTGATGACGTCATCAATCTGAGCCCTCGCACACGTGTTGGCTGCATGAAGGTCATCATATATATCAATTATAAAGTGATTACCGCAAACTTCGCCACACACATCGACTGAAAGTTCATTTTGAACATTTTTCAACCTGCCGCTAGAGGGCGCTCGAATGTTTTATGACGTAACGGCTCACATTTTGAAAAGTTCAGTCTGGCCAAGGACTAACATCGCTGAAAGCAAGTTCAAATCTTTTTCCACTTTCAAATTATAAGGCACTTCCGGTTTCGACCGGAAGGAAGGGTCACGTGATTTTGCACGCACGATCAAAATTGAAGATCTAATATTATCCTATCAATTGCCGTAAAAATCAAGTTCCGGTCTTTCACGGTTGATTTTATATCGATTTTCAAACATTAAAAATAGAAATGATTAATTGCTTGTAATTTGATACCTGATGATGTCATCATGACGTCATCACATTTTCCGGAATCTTCAACGTGATGTACATATATGTACCAAATATGAACTTGATATGAGTTTGCATGTAGTCAAACAACTCCGGAGAAGAAATTGATGGGAAGAAGAAGAAAAAGAATAACTAGAGTTTGAATACAAACACACGGTGTTGGACTTTGTCTGTTTTTTTAATTTACGGATAAGGAAAGTACAGTATTAAGAGGTACATTTGTTGAAAGAAATGATTAGGAAAAACATAAAACATGAAAACACCAAAGTAATATTTCTAAAGCAAATTATGTACTCTTGAGCAGAAGGCCTTGCTTCCTGCTGTCGTGGGGTGACGTCTGGTAGAATGTTTGACAATGAAATACATTAGAGAAAAGATGCATATGTGGTTTATTTTGATTTGAACAATCGAAAGAAGCACAGAATGAATGTGCACTGAACTATACCCAATAAAACGGATTGGTTTTTGATTATTTTGTTTTGAGTCGGATGACGGATTGAGCTCATGTTAGAGGGCGCTGGTGTATTTTATGACGTCACTGGTAACATTTTTTGAAAAGCAGTCTTGCCGGAGACTATACGCAAGTTCACATCTTTTACCAATTTCAAATTATAAGGCACTTCCTGTTTGGACCGGAAGGAAGGGTCACGTGATTTTGCACTCAATATAAAAAAATGAAGACCTAGTATTACTCTATCAATTCCCGTAAAAAGTAAGATAAGGTCTCTAACGGTTGATTTTATACCGAGTTTTAAAGATTAAAAAAATTAATGTTTTATTGCTTGTAATCTGATACCCAATGACGTCATCATGACGTCATTACAAGAAAGCTGGAGACCTATGTTTACTGTGCCATTTGAAAAAAATCAAGATTATATCTCTCACGCTAGATTTTTCAGCAATTGTTTAAGGAAATTCTTTTTTTTTCATTGTCACTTCCGGTCTGATGACGTCATCAATCTGAGCCCTTGCACACGTGTTGCCCGCACGAAGGTCATCATATATATCAATTATAAAGTGATTACCGCAAACTTCGCCAAACACATCGACTGAAAGTTCTTTCACTTTCAAATAAAAAGGAACTTCCGGTTTGATTTTGCACGTAATATAAAAAATGAAGACCCTGGATTATCTTATCACTTCCCGTAAAATGAAAATCAGATCTCTCTCGGTTGATTTGATATTGATTTTCAAAGATTAAATCTAGAAATCTTTGATACTTGATGACGTCATCGTGACGTCATTATCAGAACGCGCGAGAGCTATGTCAACTGTGCTATCTGAAGCAAAAATCTGAATTATATCTGTCGCGGTTGATTTTTCAGCGATTTTTTAAGGTTTAAAGGTCTTTTCATTGCAACTTCCGGTCTGATGACGTCATCAATCTGAGCCCTCGCACACGTCTTGCCTGCATGAAGGTCATCATATATATCAATTATAAAGTGATTACCGCAAACTTCGCCACACACATCGACTGAAAGTTCATTTTGAACATTTTTCAACCTGCCGCTAGAGGGCGCTCGAATGTTTTATGACGTCACCGGTATTTTTTTTGTGAAGTATAACCTAGCCAGAGACTAACATCGTTGAAAGCAAGTTCAAATCTATTTCCACTTTTACATTATAAGGCACTTCCGGTTTGGACCGGAAGGAAGGGTCATGTGATTTTGCACGTAATATCAAAAATGAAGACCCTGGATTATTTCATCAATTCCCGTAAAAAGCAAAATCAGATCTCTCTCGGTTGATTTTATATTGATTTTCAAACATTAAATCAAGAAATCTTTGATTGCTTGTAATCTGATACTTGATGACGTCATCGTGACGTCATTATCACAAAGCTCGAGAGCTATGTCAACTGTGCCATCTGAAGCAAAAATCTGAAATATATCTGTCACGGTTGATTTTTCAGCGATTTTTTAAGGTTTAAAGGTCTTTTCATTGCAACTTCCGGTCTGATGACGTCATCAATCTGAGCCCTTCCACACGTGTTGCCTGCATGAAGGTCATCATATATATCAATTATAAAGTGATTACCGCAAACTTTGGCAGACACATCGACTGAAAGTCAATTTTAAACATTTTTCAACCTGCCGCTAGAGGGCGCTCGAATATTTTATGACGTCACCGCACACATTTTTGAAAAGTTCAGCCTGGCCAAAGACTAACATCGTTGAAAGCAAGTTCAAATCTGTTTCCACTTTTAAATTATAAGGCACTTCCGGTTTGGACCGGAAGGAAGGGTCATGTGATTTTGCACGTAATATCAAAAATGAAGACCCTGGATTATTTCATCAATTCCCGTAAAAAGCAAAATCAGATCTCTCTCGGTTGATTTTATATTGATTTTCAAACATTAAATCAAGAAATCTTTGATTGCTTGTAATCTGATACTTGATGACGTCATCGTGACGTCATTATCACAAAGCTCGAGAGCTATGTCAACTGTGCCATCTGAAGCAAAAATCTGAAATATATCTGTCACGGTTGATTTTTGAGCGATTTTTTAAGGTTTAAAGGTCTTTTCATTTCAACTTCCGGTCTGATGACGTCATCAATCTGAGCCCTTCCACACGTGTTGCCTGCATGAAGGTCATCATATATATCAATTATAAAGTGATTACCGCAAACTTTGGCAGACACATCGACTGAAAGTCAATTTTAAACATTTTTCAACCTGCCGCTAGAGGGCGCTCGAATATTTTATGACGTCACCGCACACATTTTTGAAAAGTTCAGCCTGGCCAAAGACTAACATCGTTGAAAGCAAGTTCAAATCTGTTTCCACTTTTAAATTATAAGGCACTTCCGGTTTGGACCGGAAGGAAGGGTCATGTGATTTTGCACGTAATATCAAAAATGAAGACCCTGCATTATTCCATCAATTCCCGTAAAAAGCAAAATCAGAGCTCTCTCGGTTGATTTTATATTGATTTTCAAACATCAAATCAAGAAATCTTTGATTGCTTGTAATATGATACTTGATGACGTCATCGTGACGTCATTATCACAAAGCTCGAGAACTATGTCAACTGTGCCATCTGAAGCAAAAATCTGAAATATATCTGTCACGGTTGATTTTTCAGCGACTTTTTAAGGTTTAAAGGTCTTTTCATTGCAACTTCCGGTCTGATGACGTCATCAATCTGAGCCCTCGCACACGTGTTGGCTGCATGAAGGTCATCATATATATCAATTATAAAGTGATTACCGCAAACTTCGCCACACACATCGACTGAAAGTTCATTTTGAACATTTTTCAACCTGCCGCTAGAGGGCGCTCGAATGTTTTATGACGTCACGGCTCACATTTTGAAAAGTTCAGCCTGGCCAAGGACTAACATCGCTGAAAGCAAGTTCAAATCTTTTTCCACTTTCAAATTATAAGGCACTTCCGGTTTCGACCGGAAGGAAGGGTCACGTGATTTTGCACGCCCGATCAAAATTGAAGATCTAATATTATCCTATCAATTGCCGTAAAAATCAAGTTCCGGTCTTTCACGGTTGATTTTATATCGATTTTCAAACATTAAAAATAGAAATGGTTAATTGCTTGTAATTTGATACCTGATGACGTCATCATGACGTCATTACAAAAAAAACCATCTTCAGTTGGTTGTACATATATGTACCAAATATGAACTTGATATGAGTTTGCATGTAGCCAAACAACTCCGGAGAAGAAAGAGGTAGCAAAAAGAAAAAAAGGAATAATAATCAATACAATAACAATAGGTGTTGGGCTGTATAGCCCAACACCTAATAATCAATACAATAACAATAGGTGTTGGGCTGTATAGCCCAACACCTAAATAGAATAACAATAGGTTTTGGGCTGAAGCCCAACACCTAACTAGAGTTTGTGGTACAAACACACGGTGTTGGACTTGTTCAGTTTGATTACATAAGAGAATAGATCCACATTTATGTAATCACTAATTGTGAAAACTTTGTGTGCTGCAGTTCATGAAGCATGACGTTCTCAAAAATGCTGATTTTTTAGGTTTTTGTAATTTGACCTTGATGACGTCATCATGACACTATTACATCTGTGCACATTACCAACGCAGTTAATCTGCAGTTTGCGACGTCACTGGTCACTTTTGTGAAAAGCACATACCTGCCAAAGACTAACATCGTGGAAAGCAAGTTCATATCTTTTACCAATTTCAAATTATAAGGCACTTCCGGTTTGGACCGGAAGGAAGGGTCATGTGATTTTGCACGTAATATAAAAAATGAAGACCCAGGAATATTCTATCAATTCCTGTTGATAGAATAATCAGATCTCTGTCGGTTCATTCTATATTGATTTTCAAAGATTAAATCTATACATTTTTGATTGGTTTTAATCTGATACTTCATGACGTCATCTTGACGTCAATATCAGAAAGCTCGAGAGCTATGCTAACTGTGGGATCTCAAGCAAAAAACTGAATTATATCTGTCGCGGTTGATTTTTCAGCAATTTTTTAATGTTTAAAGGTCTTTTCATTGCAACTTCCGGTCTGATGACGTCATCAATCTGCGCCCTTGCATACGTGTTGCCTGGATGAAGGTCATCATATATAGCAATTATAAAGTGATTACCTCAAACTTCGCCACTCACATCGACTGAAAGTTCTTTCACTTTCAAATTATAAGGCACTTCCGGTTTGGACCGGAAGGAAGGGTCATGTGAATTTGCACGTAATATATCAAATGAAGACCCTGGATTATTCTATCAATTCCCGTGAAAAGCAAAATCAGATCTCTCTCGGTTAATTTGATATTGATTTTCAAACATTAAATCAAGAAATCTTTGATTTATAGTAATCTGACACTTGATGACGTCATCGTGACGTCATTATCACAAAGCTCGAGAGCTATGTCAACTGTCCCATCTGAAGCAAAAATCTGAATTATATCTGTCGCGGTTGATTTTTCAGCGATTTTTTAAGGTTTAAAGGTCTTTTCATTGCAACTTTCGGTCTGATGACGTCATCAATCTGAGCCCTTGCACACGTGTTGCCTGCATGAAGGTCATCATATATATCAATTATAAAGTGATTACCGCAAACTTCGCCACACACATCGACTGAAAGTATATTTTGAACATTTTTCAATATGCAGCTAGAGGGTGCTGGAACATTTTATGACGTCACCGCTAACATTTTTGAAAAGATCAGCCTGCTAAATGACTAACATCGTCGAAAGCAAGTTCAAACATTTTTCCACTTTCAAATTCTAAGGCACTTCCAGTTTGGAAAGGAAGGAAGGGTCATGTGATTTTGTACGTAATATGAAAAATGAAGACCTGGATTATTCCATCAATTCCCGTAAAAAGCAAAATCAGGTCTCTCTCGGTTGATTTTATATTGATTTCCAAAGATTAAATCTAGAAATATTTGATTGCTTGTAATCTGATACTTGATGACGTCATCGTGAGGTCATTACCAGAAACCTCGAGAGCTATGTGAACTGTGCATCTGAAGCAAAAATCTGGATTATATCTCTCACGGTTGATTTTTCAGCGATTTCTGAATGTTTAAAGGTCTTTTCATTACAACTTCCGGTCTGATGACGTCATCAATCTGAGCCCTCGCACACGTGTTGCCTGCGTACAGATCATCATATATATTAAATATAAAGTGATTTCACCAAACTTCGCCACACACATCAGCCGATTATTCATTTTAAACATGTTTCAACCTGCCGCTAGAGGGCGCTCTAACATTTTATGACGTCACCGGTATTTTTTTTGTGAAGTACAACCTAGCCAGAGACTAACATCGTTGAAAGCAAGTTCAAATCTATTTCCACTTTCAAATTATAAGGCACTTCCGGTTTGGACCGGAAGGAAGGGTCATGTGATTTTGCACGTAATATCAAAAATGAAGACCCTGGATTATTCCATCAATTCCCGTAAAAAGCAAAATCAGATCTCTCTCGGTTGATTTTATATTGATTTTCAAAGATTAAATCCAGAAATATTTCATTGCTTGTAATCTGATACTTGATGACGTCATCGTGAGGTCATTACCAGAAAGCTCGAGAGCTATGTCAACTGTGCCATCTGAAGCAAAAATCTGGATTATATCTGTCGCCGTTGATTTTTCAGCAATTTTTGAAGGTTTTAAAGTTTTTTCATTGTCACTTCCGGTCTGATGATGTCATAAATCTAAGCCCTAGCACACGTGTTGCCTGCGTAAAGGTCATCATATATATCAATTATAAAGTGATTTCACCAAACTTCGCCCACACATCAGCCGATTATTCATTTTAAACATGTTTCAACCTGCCGCTAGAGGGCGCTCTAACATTTTATGACGTCACCGGTATTTTGTTTGTGAAGTACAACCTAGCCAGAGACTAACATCGTTAAAAGCAAGTTCACATCTTTTTTCACTTTCAAATTATAAGGCACTTCCGGTTTGGACCGGAAGGAAGGGTCATGTGATTTTGTATGTAATATAGAAATTGAAGACCCTGGATTATTCTGTCAATTCCCGTAAAAAGCAAAATCAGATCTCTCTCGGTTGATTTTATATTGATTTTCAAAGATTAAATCTAGAAATCTTTGATTGCTTGTAATCTGATACTTGATGACGTCATCGTGACGTCATTACCAGAAAGCTCGAGAGCTATGTTAACTTTGCTATCTGAAGCAAAAATCTGGATTATATCTGTCGCCGTTGATTTTTTAGCAATTTTTGAAGGTTTTAAAGTTTTTTCATTGTCACTTCCGGTCTGATGACGTCATCAATCTAAGCCCTAGCACACGTGTTGCCTGCGTAAAGGTCATCATATATATCAATTATAAAGTGATTTCACCAAACTTCGCCACACACATTAGCCGATTATTCATTTTAAACATGTTTTAACCTGCCGCTAGAGGGCGCTCTAACATTTTATGACGTCACCGGTATTTTTGTTGTGAAGTACAACCTAGCAAGAGACTAACATCGTTGAAAGCAAGTTCAAATCTGTTTCCACTTTTAAATTATAAGGCACTTCCGGTTTGGACCGGAAGGAAGGGTCATGTGATTTTGCACGTAATATCAAAAATGAAGACCCTGGATTATTCCACCAATTCCCGTAAAAAGCAAAATCAGATCTCTCTCGGTTGATTTTATATTGATTTTCAAACATTAAATCAAGAAATCTTTGATTGCTTATAATCTGATACTTGATGACGTCATCGTGACGTCATTATCACAAAGCTCGAGAGCTATGTCAACTGTGCCATCTGAAGCAAAAATCTGAATTATATCTGTCGCGGTTGATTTTTCAGCGATTTTTTAAGGTTTAAAGGTCTTTTCATTGCAACATTCGGTCTGATGACGTCATCAATCTGAGCCCTTGCACACGTGTTGCCTGCATGAAGGTCATCATATATATCAATTATAAAGTGATTACCGCAAACTTTGCCACACACATCGACTGAAAGTTAATTTTAAACATTTTTCAACCTGCCGCTAGAGGGCGCTCGAAGATTTTATGACGTCACCGCACACATTTTTGAAAAGTTCAGCCTGGCCAAAGACTAACATCGTTGAAAACAAGTTCAAATCTGTTTCCACTTTCAAATTATAAGGCACTTCCGGTTTGGACCGGAAGGAAGGGTCATGTGATTTTGCACGTAATATCAAAAATGAAGACCCTGGATTATTCCATCAATTCCCGTAAAAAGCAAAATCAGATCTCTCTCGGTTGATTTTATATTGATTTTCAAACATTAAATCAAGAAATCTTTGATTGCTTGTAATATGATACTTGATGACGTCATCGTGACGTCATTATCACAAAGCTCGAGAGCTATGTCAACTGTGCCATCTGAAGCAAAAATCTGAAATATATCTGTCGCGGTTGATTTTTCAGCGATTTTTGAAGGTTTCAAGGTCTTTTCATTGCAACTTCCGGTCTCATGACGTCATCAATCTGAGCCCTCGCACACGTGTTGCCTGCATGAAGGTCATCATATATATCAATTATAAAGTGATTACCGCAAACTTCGCCACACACATCGACTAAAAGTTCATTTTGAACATTTTTCAACCTGCCGCTAGAGGGCGCTCGAGTATTTTATGACGTCACAGCTAACATTTTTGAAAAGTTCAGCCTGGCCAAGGACTAACATCGCTGAAAGCAAGTTCAAATCTTTTTCCACTTTCAAATTATAAGGCACTTCCGGTTTCGACCGGAAGGAAGGGTCACGTGATTTTGCACGCACGATCAAAATTGAAGATCTAATATTATCCTATCAATTGCCGTAAAAATCAAGTTCCGGTCTTTCACGGTTGATTTTATATCGATTTTCAAACATTAAAAATAGAAATGTTTAATTGCTTGTAATCTGATACCTGATGACGTCATCATGACGTCATCACATTTTCCGGAATCTTCAATGTGATGTACATATATGTACCAAATATGAACTTGATATGAGTTTGCATGTAGCCAAACAACTCCGGAGAAGAAAGTTATGTGAAGAAGAAAAAAAAGAACTAGAGTTTGTAGTACAAACACACGGTGTTGGACTTGTTCAGTTTGATTACATAAGAGAATAGATCCACATTTATGTAATCACTAATTGTGAAAAGTTTGTGTGCTGCAGTTCATGAAGCATGACGTTCTCAAAAATGTTGAATTTTTAGGTTTTTGTAATTTGACCTTGATGACGTCATCATGACACTATTACATCTGTGCACATTACCAACGCAGTTAATCTGCAGTTTGCGACGTCACTGGTCACTTTTGTGAAAAGCACATACCTGCCAAAGACTAACATCGTGGAAAGCAAGTTCATATCTTTTACCAATTTCAAATTATAAGGCACTTCCGGTTTGGACCGGAAGGAAGGGTCATGTGATTTTGCACGTAATATAAAAAATGAAGACCCAGGAATATTCTATCAATTCCTGTTTAAAGAAAAATCAGATCTCTGTCGGTTCATTCTATATTGATTTTCAAAGATTAAATCTATACATTTTTGATTGGTTTTAATCTGATACTTCATGACGTCATCATGACGTCAATATCAGAAAGCTCGAGAGCTATGCTAACTGTGGGATCTGAAGCAAAAATCTGAATTATATCTGTCGCGGTTGATTTTTCAGCGATTTTTTAAGGTTTAAAGGTCTTTTCATTGCAACTTCAGGTCTGATGACGTCATCAATCTGAGCCCTCGCACACGTGTTGCCTGCATGAAGGTCATCATATATATCAATTATAAAGTGATTACCGCAAACTTCGCCACACACATCGACTGAAAGTCAATTTTAAACATTTTTCAACCTGCCGCTAGAGGGCGCTCGAAGATTTTATGACGTCACCGCACACATTTTTGAAAAGTTCAGCCTGGCCAAAGACTAACATCGTTGAAAGCAAGTTCAAATCTGTTTCCACTTTTAAATCATAAGGCACTTCCGGTTTGGACCGGAAGGAAGGGTCACGTGATTTTGCACGTAATATCAAATATGAAGACCCTGGATTATTCCATCAATTCCCGTAAAAAGCAAAATCAGATCTCTCTCGGTTGATTTTATATTGATTTTCAAACATTAAATCAAGAAATCTTTGATTGCTTGTAATATGATACTTGATGACGTCATCGTGACGTCATTATCACAAAGCTCGAGAGCTATGTCAACTGTGTCATCTGAAGCAAAAATCTGAATTACATCTGTCACGGTTGATTTTTCAGAAATTTTTGAAGGTTTAAAGGTCTTTTCATTGTCACTTCCGGTCTGATGACGTCATCAATCTGAGCCCTCGCACACGTGTTGCCTGCATGAAGGTCATCATATATATCAATTATAAAGTGATTACCGCAAACTTCGCCACACACATCGACTGAAAGTCAATTTTAAACATTTTTCAACCTGCCGCTAGAGGGCGCTCGAAGATTTTATGACGTCACCGCACACATTTTTGAAAAGTTCAGCCTGGCCAAAGACTAACATCGTTGAAAGCAAGTTCAAATCTGTTTCCACTTTTAAATCATAAGGCACTTCCGGTTTGGACCGGAAGGAAGGGTCACGTGATTTTGCACGTAATATCAAATATGAAGACCCTGGATTATTCCATCAATTCCCGTAAAAAGCAAAATCAGATCTCTCTCGGTTGATTTTATATTGATTTTCAAACATTAAATCAAGAAATCTTTGATTGCTTGTAATATGATACTTGATGACGTCATCGTGACGTCATTATCACAAAGCTCGAGAGCTATGTCAACTGTGTCATCTGAAGCAAAAATCTGAATTACATCTGTCACGGTTGATTTTTCAGAAATTTTTGAAGGTTTAAAGGTCTTTTCATTGTCACTTCCGGTCTGATGACGTCATCAATCTGAGCCCTCGCACACGTGTTGCATGCATGAAGGTCATCATATATATCAATTATAAAATGATTACCGGAAACTTCGCCACACACATCGACTGAAAGTTCATTTTGAACATTTTTTAACCTGCCGCTAGAGGGCGCTCGAATATTTTATGACGTCACCACACACATTTTTGAAAAGTTCAGCCTGGCCAAGGACTAACATCGCTGAAAGCAAGTTCAAATCTGTTTCCACTTTTAAATTATAAAGCACTTCCGGTTTCGACCGGAAGGAAGGGTCATGTGATTTTGCACGCACGATCAAAATTGAAGATCTAATTATATCCTATCAATTGCCGTAAAAATCAAGTTCACGTCTTTCACGGTTGATTTTATATTGATTTTCAAAGATTAAAATTAGAAATGTTTAATTGCTTGTAATCTGATACCTGATGACGTCATCATGACGTCATCACATTTTCCGGAATCTTCAATGTGATGTACATATATGTACCAGATATGAACTTGATGTGAGTTTTCATGTTGACAAACAACTCTGGAGAAGAATTGCTCAGAAGAATCAACTCTGGAGAAGAACTGGTGAGAACAAAAATAAGAATACACTAGAGTTTGAATACAAACACACGGTGTTGGACTTTGTCTGTTTTTTTAATTTACGGATAAGGAAAGTACAGTATTAAGAGGTACATTTGTTGAAAGAAATGATTAGGAAAAACATAAAACATGAAAACACCAAAGTAATATTTCTAAAGCAAATTATGTACTCTTGAGCAGAAGGCCTTGCTTCCTGCTGTCGTGGGGTGACGTCTGGTAGAATGTTTGACAATGAAATACATTAGAGAAAAGATGCATATGTGGTTTATTTTGATTTGAACAATCGAAAGAAGCACAGAATGAATGTGCACTGAACTATACCCAATAAAACGGATTGGTTTTTGATTATTTTGTTTTGAGTCGGATGACGGATTGAGCTCATGTTAGAGGGCGCTGGTGTATTTTATGACGTCACTGGTAACATTTTTTGAAAAGCAGTCTTGCCGGAGACTATACGCAAGTTCACATCTTTTACCAATTTCAAATTATAAGGCACTTCCTGTTTGGACCGGAAGGAAGGGTCACGTGATTTTGCACTCAATATAAAAAAATGAAGACCTAGTATTACTCTATCAATTCCCGTAAAAAGTAAGATAAGGTCTCTAACGGTTGATTTTATACCGAGTTTTAAAGATTAAAAAAATTAATGTTTTATTGCTTGTAATCTGATACCCAATGACGTCATCATGACGTCATTACAAGAAAGCTGGAGACCTATGTTTACTGTGCCATTTGAAAAAAATCAAGATTATATCTCTCACGCTAGATTTTTCAGCAATTGTTTAAGGAAATTCTTTTTTTTTCATTGTCACTTCCGGTCTGATGACGTCATCAATCTGAGCCCTTGCACACGTGTTGCCCGCACGAAGGTCATCATATATATCAATTATAAAGTGATTACCGCAAACTTCGCCAAACACATCGACTGAAAGTTCTTTCACTTTCAAATAAAAAGGAACTTCCGGTTTGATTTTGCACGTAATATAAAAAATGAAGACCCTGGATTATCTTATCACTTCCCGTAAAATGAAAATCAGATCTCTCTCGGTTGATTTGATATTGATTTTCAAAGATTAAATCTAGAAATCTTTGATACTTGATGACGTCATCGTGACGTCATTATCAGAACGCGCGAGAGCTATGTCAACTGTGCTATCTGAAGCAAAAATCTGAATTATATCTGTCGCGGTTGATTTTTCAGCGATTTTTTAAGGTTTAAAGGTCTTTTCATTGCAACTTCCGGTCTGATGACGTCATCAATCTGAGCCCTCGCACACGTCTTGCCTGCATGAAGGTCATCATATATATCAATTATAAAGTGATTACCGCAAACTTCGCCACACACATCGACTGAAAGTTCATTTTGAACATTTTTCAACCTGCCGCTAGAGGGCGCTCGAATGTTTTATGACGTCACCGGTATTTTTTTTGTGAAGTATAACCTAGCCAGAGACTAACATCGTTGAAAGCAAGTTCAAATCTATTTCCACTTTTACATTATAAGGCACTTCCGGTTTGGACCGGAAGGAAGGGTCATGTGATTTTGCACGTAATATCAAAAATGAAGACCCTGGATTATTTCATCAATTCCCGTAAAAAGCAAAATCAGATCTCTCTCGGTTGATTTTATATTGATTTTCAAACATTAAATCAAGAAATCTTTGATTGCTTGTAATCTGATACTTGATGACGTCATCGTGACGTCATTATCACAAAGCTCGAGAGCTATGTCAACTGTGCCATCTGAAGCAAAAATCTGAAATATATCTGTCACGGTTGATTTTTCAGCGATTTTTTAAGGTTTAAAGGTCTTTTCATTGCAACTTCCGGTCTGATGACGTCATCAATCTGAGCCCTTCCACACGTGTTGCCTGCATGAAGGTCATCATATATATCAATTATAAAGTGATTACCGCAAACTTTGGCAGACACATCGACTGAAAGTCAATTTTAAACATTTTTCAACCTGCCGCTAGAGGGCGCTCGAATATTTTATGACGTCACCGCACACATTTTTGAAAAGTTCAGCCTGGCCAAAGACTAACATCGTTGAAAGCAAGTTCAAATCTGTTTCCACTTTTAAATTATAAGGCACTTCCGGTTTGGACCGGAAGGAAGGGTCATGTGATTTTGCACGTAATATCAAAAATGAAGACCCTGGATTATTTCATCAATTCCCGTAAAAAGCAAAATCAGATCTCTCTCGGTTGATTTTATATTGATTTTCAAACATTAAATCAAGAAATCTTTGATTGCTTGTAATCTGATACTTGATGACGTCATCGTGACGTCATTATCACAAAGCTCGAGAGCTATGTCAACTGTGCCATCTGAAGCAAAAATCTGAAATATATCTGTCACGGTTGATTTTTCAGCGATTTTTTAAGGTTTAAAGGTCTTTTCATTTCAACTTCCGGTCTGATGACGTCATCAATCTGAGCCCTTCCACACGTGTTGCCTGCATGAAGGTCATCATATATATCAATTATAAAGTGATTACCGCAAACTTTGGCAGACACATCGACTGAAAGTCAATTTTAAACATTTTTCAACCTGCCGCTAGAGGGCGCTCGAATATTTTATGACGTCACCGCACACATTTTTGAAAAGTTCAGCCTGGCCAAAGACTAACATCGTTGAAAGCAAGTTCAAATCTGTTTCCACTTTTAAATTATAAGGCACTTCCGGTTTGGACCGGAAGGAAGGGTCATGTGATTTTGCACGTAATATCAAAAATGAAGACCCTGCATTATTCCATCAATTCCCGTAAAAAGCAAAATCAGAGCTCTCTCGGTTGATTTTATATTGATTTTCAAACATCAAATCAAGAAATCTTTGATTGCTTGTAATATGATACTTGATGACGTCATCGTGACGTCATTATCACAAAGCTCGAGAACTATGTCAACTGTGCCATCTGAAGCAAAAATCTGAAATATATCTGTCACGGTTGATTTTTCAGCGACTTTTTAAGGTTTAAAGGTCTTTTCATTGCAACTTCCGGTCTGATGACGTCATCAATCTGAGCCCTCGCACACGTGTTGGCTGCATGAAGGTCATCATATATATCAATTATAAAGTGATTACCGCAAACTTCGCCACACACATCGACTGAAAGTTCATTTTGAACATTTTTCAACCTGCCGCTAGAGGGCGCTCGAATGTTTTATGACGTCACGGCTCACATTTTGAAAAGTTCAGCCTGGCCAAGGACTAACATCGCTGAAAGCAAGTTCAAATCTTTTTCCACTTTCAAATTATAAGGCACTTCCGGTTTCGACCGGAAGGAAGGGTCACGTGATTTTGCACGCCCGATCAAAATTGAAGATCTAATATTATCCTATCAATTGCCGTAAAAATCAAGTTCCGGTCTTTCACGGTTGATTTTATATCGATTTTCAAACATTAAAAATAGAAATGGTTAATTGCTTGTAATTTGATACCTGATGACGTCATCATGACGTCATTACAAAAAAAACCATCTTCAGTTGGTTGTACATATATGTACCAAATATGAACTTGATATGAGTTTGCATGTAGCCAAACAACTCCGGAGAAGAAAGAGGTAGCAAAAAGAAAAAAAGGAATAATAATCAATACAATAACAATAGGTGTTGGGCTGTATAGCCCAACACCTAACTAGAGTTTGTAGTACAAACACAACGGTCTTGGGCTTTTTCAGTCTGATTACATAAGATAATAGATCCACCTGTATGTAATCACCAATTGTGAAAAGCTTGAGTGCTGCAGTTCATGAAGCATGACGTTCCAAAAAATGTAGATTTTTGAGGTTTTTGTAATTTGACCTTGATGACGTCATCACGACTTCATTACATCTGTGCACATTACCAACGCAGTTAATTTGCAGTTTGCGACGTCACTGGTCACATTTTTGAAAAGCCCACACCTACCAGAGACTAACATCGTTAAAAGCAAGTTCATATATTTTACCCATTTCAAATTATAAGGCACTTCCGGTTTCGACAGGAATGAAGGGTCACGTGATTTTGCACTCAATATTTAATAAATGAAGACCTAGTTATTACTCTATTCATTGCCGTAAACAGAAATTTCAGGTCTTTCACAATTGATTATATATTGATTTTTAAAGATTTAAAATGTTCATTTCGAACTGCTTGTTATTTGATACATGATGACGTCATCATGACGTCATTACAATAAAGCTTGAGATCTATGTTTACCATGTCATTTGAAGTAAACATCTGGATTATATCTCTCACGGTTGATTTGTCAGCATTTTTTTAAGGATTAAAGGTCTTGTGAATGTCTTGTGATTTTGCACGTAATATAAAAAATGAAGACCCTGGATTATTCTATCAATTCCCGTAAAAAGCAAAATCAGATACCTCTCGGTTGATTTTATATTGATTTTCAAAGATTAAATCTAGAAATCTTTGATTGCTTGTAATCTGATACTTGATGACGTCATCGTGACGTCATTACCAGAAAGGTCGAGAGCTATGTGAACTGTGCCATCTGAAGCCAAAATCTGATTTATTCTGTTGCGGTTGATTTTTTAGCGATTTTTTAAGGTTTAAAGGTCTTTTCATTGCAACTTCCGGTCTGATGACGTCATCAATCTGAGCCCTCGGACACATGTTGCCTGCATGAAGGTCATCATATCGATCAATTATAAAGTGATTACCGCAAACTTCGCCACACACATAGACTAAAAGTTCTTTCACTTTCAAATTATCAGACACTTCCGGTTGGACCGGAAGGAAGGGTCATGTGATTTTGCACGTAATATCAAAAATGAAGACCCTGGATTATTCTATCAATTCCCGTAAAAAGCAAAATCAGGTCTCTCTCGGTTGATTTTATATTGATTTTCAAAGATTAAATCTAGAAATCTTTGATTGCTTGTAATCCGACACTTGATGACGTTATCGTGACGTCATTATCAAAAAGCTCGAGAGCTATGTCAACTGTGCCATCTGAAGCAAAAATCTAAATTATATCTGTCGCGGTTGATTTTTCAGCCATTTTTTAAGGTTTAAAGGTTTTTTCATTGCAACTTCCGGTCTGATGACGTCATCAATCTGAGCCCTTGCACACGTGTTGCCTGCATGAAGGTCATCATATATATCAATTATAAAGTGATTTCAGCAAACTTCGCCAAACACATCAACGGATTATTCATTTTAAACATTTTTCAACCTGCCGCTAGAGGGCGCTCTAACATTTTATGACGTCACCGGTAATTGTTTTGAAAAGTACAAACTAGCCAGAGACTAACATCGTTGAAAGCAAGTTCACATCTTTCTCCACTTTCAAATTATAAGGCACTTCCGGTTTGGACCGGAAGGAAGGGTCATGTGATTTTGCACGTAATATCAAAAATGAAGACCCTTGATTTTTCCATCAATTGCCGTAAAAAGCAAAATCAGATCTCTCTCGGTTGATTTTATATTGATTTTCAAACATTAAATCAAGAAATCTTTGATTGCTTGTAATATGATACTTGATGACGTCATCGTGACGTCATTATCACAAAGCTCGAGAGCTATGTCAACTGTGCCATCTGAAGCAAAAATCTGAAATATATCTGTCACGGTTGATTTTTCAGCGATTTTTTAAGGTTTAAAGGTCTTTTCATTGCAACTTCCGGTCTGATGACGTCATCAATCTGAGCCCTCGCACACGTCTTGCCTGCATGAAGGTCATCATATATATCAATTATAAAGTGATTACCGCAAACTTCGCCACACACATCGACTGAAAGTTCATTTTGAACATTTTTCAACCTGCCGCTAGAGGGCGCTCGAATGTGTTATGACGTCACCGGTATTTTTTTTGTGAAGTATAACCTAGCCAGAGACTAACATCGTTGAAAGCAAGTTCAAATCTATTTCCACTTTTACATTATAAGGCACTTCCGGTTTGGACCGGAAGGAAGGGTCATGTGATTTTGCACGTAATATCAAAAATGAAGACCCTGGATTATTTCATCAATTCCCGTAAAAAGCAAAATCAGATCTCTCTCGGTTGATTTTATATTGATTTTCAAACATTAAATCAAGAAATCTTTGATTGCTTGTAATCTGATACTTGATGACGTCATCGTGACGTCATTATCACAAAGCTCGAGAGCTATGTCAACTGTGCCATCTGAAGCAAAAATCTGAAATATATCTGTCACAGTTGATTTTTCAGCGATTTTTTAAGGTTTAAAGGTCTTTTCATTGCAACTTCCGGTCTGATGACGTCATCAATCTGAGCCCTTCCACACGTGTTGCCTGCATGAAGGTCATCATATATATCAATTATAAAGTGATTACCGCAAACTTTGGCAGACACATCGACTGAAAGTCAATTTTAAACATTTTTCAACCTGCCGCTAGAGGGCGCTCGAATATTTTATGACGTCACCGCACACATTTTTGAAAAGTTCAGCCTGGCCAAAGACTAACATCGTTGAAAGCAAGTTCAAATCTGTTTCCACTTTTAAATTATAAGGCACTTCCGGTTTGGACCGGAAGGAAGGGTCATGTGATTTTGCACGTAATATCAAAAATGAAGACCCTGGATTATTTCATCAATTCCCGTAAAAAGCAAAATCAGATCTCTCTCGGTTGATTTTATATTGATTTTCAAACATTAAATCAAGAAATCTTTGATTGCTTGTAATCTGATACTTGATGACGTCATCGTGACGTCATTATCACAAAGCTCGAGAGCTATGTCAACTGTGCCATCTGAAGCAAAAATCTGAAATATATCTGTCACGGTTGATTTTTCAGCGATTTTTTAAGGTTTAAAGGTCTTTTCATTGCAACTTCCGGTCTGATGACGTCATCAATCTGAGCCCTTCCACACGTGTTGCCTGCATGAAGGTCATCATATATATCAATTATAAAGTGATTACCGCAAACTTTGGCAGACACATCGACTGAAAGTCAATTTTAAACATTTTTCAACCTGCCGCTAGAGGGCGCTCGAATATTTTATGACGTCACCGCACACATTTTTGAAAAGTTCAGCCTGGCCAAAGACTAACATCGTTGAAAGCAAGTTCAAATCTGTTTCCACTTTTAAATTATAAGGCACTTCCGGTTTGGACCGGAAGGAAGGGTCATGTGATTTTGCACGTAATATCAAAAATGAAGACCCTGCATTATTCCATCAATTCCCGTAAAAAGCAAAATCAGAGCTCTCTCGGTTGATTTTATATTGATTTTCAAACATCAAATCAAGAAATCTTTGATTGCTTGTAATATGATACTTGATGACGTCATCGTGACGTCATTATCACAAAGCTCGAGAACTATGTCAACTGTGCTATCTGAAGCAAAAATCTGAAATATATCTGTCACGGTTGATTTTTCAGCGACTTTTTAAGGTTTAAAGGTCTTTTCATTGCAACTTCCGGTCTGATGACGTCATCAATCTGAGCCCTCGCACACGTGTTGGCTGCATGAAGGTCATCATATATATCAATTATAAAGTGATTACCGCAAACTTCGCCACACACATCGACTGAAAGTTCATTTTGAACATTTTTCAACCTGCCGCTAGAGGGCGCTCGAATGTTTTATGACGTCACGGCTCACATTTTGAAAAGTTCAGTCTGGCCAAGGACTAACATCGCTGAAAGCAAGTTCAAATCTTTTTCCACTTTCAAATTATAAGGCACTTCCGGTTTCGACCGGAAGGAAGGGTCACGTGATTTTGCACGCACGATCAAAATTGAAGATCTAATATTATCCTATCAATTGCCGTAAAAATCAAGTTCCGGTCTTTCACGGTTGATTTTATATCGATTTTCAAACATTAAAAATAGAAATGTTTAATTGCTTGTAATTTGATACCTGATGACGTCATCATGACGTCATCACATTTTCCGGAATCTTCAATGTGATGTACATATATGTACCAAATATGAACTTGATATGAGTTTGCATGTAGCCAAACAACTCTGGAGAAGAAAGTACTAGCAAAAAGAAAAAAAAGAATAAAAATAAGAACTAGAGTTTGAATACAAACACACGGTGTTGGGCTTTGTCTGTTTTTTTAATTTACGGATAAGGAAAGTACAGTATTAAGAGGTACATTTGTTGAAAGAAATGATTAGGAAAAACATAAAACATGAAAACACCAATGTAATATTTCTAAAGCAAATTATGTACTCTTGAGCAGAAGGCCTTGCTTCCTGCTGTCGTGGGGTGACGTCTGGTAGAATGTTTGACACTGAAATACATTAGAGAAAAGATGCATATGTGGTTTATTTTGATTTGAACAATCGAAAGAAGCACAGAATGAATGTGCACTGAACTATACCCAATAAAACGGATTGGTTTTTGATTATTTTGTTTTGAGTCGGATGACGGATTGAGCTCATGTTAGAGGGCGCTGGAGTATTTTATGACGTCACTGGTAACATTTTTTGAAAAGCAGTCTTGCCGGAGACTATACGCAAGTTCACATCTTTTACCAATTTCAAATTATAAGGCACTTCCTGTTTGGACCGGAAGGAAGGGTCACGTGATTTTGCACTCAATATAAAAAAATGAAGACCTAGTATTACTCTATCAATTCCCGTAAAAAGTAAGATAAGGTCTCTAACGGTTGATTTTATACCGAGTTTTAAAGATTAAAAAAATTAACGTTTTATTGCTTGTAATCTGATACCCAATGACGTCATCATGACGTCATTACAAGAAAGCTGGAGACCTATGTTTACTGTGCCATTTGAAAAAAATCAAGATTATATCTCTCACGCTAGATTTTTCAGCAATTGTTTAAGGAAATTCTTTTTTTTTCATTGTCACTTCCGGTCTGATGACGTCATCAATCTGAGCCCTTGCACACGTGTTGCCCGCACGAAGGTCATCATATATATCAATTATAAAGTGATTACCGCAAACTTCGCCAAACACATCGACTGAAAGTTCTTTCACTTTCAAATAAAAAGGAACTTCCGGTTTGATTTTGCACGTAATATAAAAAATGAAGACCCTGGATTATCTTATCACTTCCCGTAAAATGAAAATCAGATCTCTCTCGGTTGATTTGATATTGATTTTCAAAGATTAAATCTAGAAATCTTTGATACTTGATGACGTCATCGTGACGTCATTATCAGAACGCGCGAGAGCTATGTCAACTGTGCTATCTGAAGCAAAAATCTGAATTATATCTGTCGCGGTTGATTTTTCAGCGATTTTTTAAGGTTTAAAGGTCTTTTCATTGCAACTTCCGGTCTGATGACGTCATCAATCTGAGCCCTCGCACACGTCTTGCCTGCATGAAGGTCATCATATATATCAATTATAAAGTGATTACCGCAAACTTCGCCACACACATCGACTGAAAGTTCATTTTGAACATTTTTCAACCTGCCGCTAGAGGGCGCTCGAATGTTTTATGACGTCACCGGTATTTTTTTTGTGAAGTATAACCTAGCCAGAGACTAACATCGTTGAAAGCAAGTTCAAATCTATTTCCACTTTTACATTATAAGGCACTTCCGGTTTGGACCGGAAGGAAGGGTCATGTGATTTTGCACGTAATATCAAAAATGAAGACCCTGGATTATTTCATCAATTCCCGTAAAAAGCAAAATCAGATCTCTCTCGGTTGATTTTATATTGATTTTCAAACATTAAATCAAGAAATCTTTGATTGCTTGTAATCTGATACTTGATGACGTCATCGTGACGTCATTATCACAAAGCTCGAGAGCTATGTCAACTGTGCCATCTGAAGCAAAAATCTGAAATATATCTGTCACGGTTGATTTTTCAGCGATTTTTTAAGGTTTAAAGGTCTTTTCATTGCAACTTCCGGTCTGATGACGTCATCAATCTGAGCCCTTCCACACGTGTTGCCTGCATGAAGGTCATCATATATATCAATTATACAGTGATTACCGCAAACTTTGGCAGACACATCGACTGAAAGTCAATTTTAAACATTTTTCAACCTGCCGCTAGAGGGCGCTCGAATATTTTATGACGTCACCGCACACATTTTTGAAAAGTTCAGCCTGGCCAAAGACTAACATCGTTGAAAGCAAGTTCAAATCTGTTTCCACTTTTAAATTATAAGGCACTTCCGGTTTGGACCGGAAGGAAGGGTCATGTGATTTTGCACGTAATATCAAAAATGAAGACCCTGGATTATTTCATCAATTCCCGTAAAAAGCAAAATCAGATCTCTCTCGGTTGATTTTATATTGATTTTCAAACATTAAATCAAGAAATCTTTGATTGCTTGTAATCTGATACTTGATGACGTCATCGTGACGTCATTATCAGAAAGCTCTAGAGCTACGTCAACTGTGGTATCTGAAGCAAAAATCTGGATTATATCTGTCGCCGTTGATTTTTCAGCAATTTTTAAAGGTTTCAACGTCTTTTCATTGTGACTTCCGGTCTGATGACGTCATCAATCTGAGCCCTCTCACATGTGTTCCCTGCATGAAGGTCATCATATGTATTAATTATAAAGTGATTTCAGCAAACTTCGCCACACACATCGACTGAAAGTTCATTTTGAAATGTTTTCAACCTGCCGCTAGAGGGCGCTCGAATCATTTATGACGTCACCGTACACATTTTTGAAAAGTTCAGCCAGGCCAGAGACTAACACCGCTGAAAGCAAGTTCAAATCTTTTTCCACTTTCAAATTATAAGGCACTTCCGGTTTCGACCGGAAGGAAGGGTCACGTGATTTTGCACGCACGATCAAAATTGAAGATCTAATTTTTTCCTATCGATTGCCGTAAAAATCAAGTTCAGGTCTTTCACGGTTGATTTTATATTGATTTTCAATGATTAAATCTATTAATCTTTAATTGCTTGTAATCTGATACCCGATGACGTCATCATGACGTCATTACAAAAAAACACATCTTCAGTTGGTTGTGTATTCATGTGTTCAATATGAACTTGATATGAGTTGGCATGTAGTCAAACAACTCTGGATTAAAATCTTCGAGAAAAAGAAAAAGTAAGAATAATAATAATAACAAAAACAAGAATAATTCTAACAATAACAATAGGTGTTTGGGCTTGAGCCCAAACACCTAATAATTCTTTCAATAACAATAGGTTTTGGGCTGAAGCCCAACACCTAACTAGAGTTTGAATACAAACACACGGTGTTGGACTTTGTCTGTTTTTTTAATTTACGGATAAGGAAAGTACAGTATTAAGAGGTACATTTGTTGAAAGAAATGATTAGGAAAAACATAAAACATGAAAACACCAAAGTAATATTTCTAAAGCAAATTATGTACTCTTGAGCAGAAGGCCTTGCTTCCTGCTGTCGTGGGGTGACGTCTGGTAGAATGTTTGACAATGAAATACATTAGAGAAAAGATGCATATGTGGTTTATTTTGATTTGAACAATCGAAAGAAGCACAGAATGAATGTGCACTGAACTATACCCAATAAAACGGATTGGTTTTTGATTATTTTGTTTTGAGTCGGATGACGGATTGAGCTCATGTTAGAGGGCGCTGGTGTATTTTATGACGTCACTGGTAACATTTTTTGAAAAGCAGTCTTGCCGGAGACTATACGCAAGTTCACATCTTTTACCAATTTCAAATTATAAGGCACTTCCTGTTTGGACCGGAAGGAAGGGTCACGTGATTTTGCACTCAATATAAAAAAATGAAGACCTAGTATTACTCTATCAATTCCCGTAAAAAGTAAGATAAGGTCTCTAACGGTTGATTTTATACCGAGTTTTAAAGATTAAAAAAATTAATGTTTTATTGCTTGTAATCTGATACCCAATGACGTCATCATGACGTCATTACAAGAAAGCTGGAGACCTATGTTTACTGTGCCATTTGAAAAAAATCAAGATTATATCTCTCACGCTAGATTTTTCAGCAATTGTTTAAGGAAATTCTTTTTTTTTCATTGTCACTTCCGGTCTGATGACGTCATCAATCTGAGCCCTTGCACACGTGTTGCCCGCACGAAGGTCATCATATATATCAATTATAAAGTGATTACCGCAAACTTCGCCAAACACATCGACTGAAAGTTCTTTCACTTTCAAATAAAAAGGAACTTCCGGTTTGATTTTGCACGTAATATAAAAAATGAAGACCCTGGATTATCTTATCACTTCCCGTAAAATGAAAATCAGATCTCTCTCGGTTGATTTGATATTGATTTTCAAAGATTAAATCTAGAAATCTTTGATACTTGATGACGTCATCGTGACGTCATTATCAGAACGCGCGAGAGCTATGTCAACTGTGCTATCTGAAGCAAAAATCTGAATTATATCTGTCGCGGTTGATTTTTCAGCGATTTTTTAAGGTTTAAAGGTCTTTTCATTGCAACTTCCGGTCTGATGACGTCATCAATCTGAGCCCTCGCACACGTCTTGCCTGCATGAAGGTCATCATATATATCAATTATAAAGTGATTACCGCAAACTTCGCCACACACATCGACTGAAAGTTCATTTTGAACATTTTTCAACCTGCCGCTAGAGGGCGCTCGAATGTTTTATGACGTCACCGGTATTTTTTTTGTGAAGTATAACCTAGCCAGAGACTAACATCGTTGAAAGCAAGTTCAAATCTATTTCCACTTTTACATTATAAGGCACTTCCGGTTTGGACCGGAAGGAAGGGTCATGTGATTTTGCACGTAATATCAAAAATGAAGACCCTGGATTATTTCATCAATTCCCGTAAAAAGCAAAATCAGATCTCTCTCGGTTGATTTTATATTGATTTTCAAACATTAAATCAAGAAATCTTTGATTGCTTGTAATCTGATACTTGATGACGTCATCGTGACGTCATTATCACAAAGCTCGAGAGCTATGTCAACTGTGCCATCTGAAGCAAAAATCTGAAATATATCTGTCACGGTTGATTTTTCAGCGATTTTTTAAGGTTTAAAGGTCTTTTCATTGCAACTTCCGGTCTGATGACGTCATCAATCTGAGCCCTTCCACACGTGTTGCCTGCATGAAGGTCATCATATATATCAATTATAAAGTGATTACCGCAAACTTTGGCAGACACATCGACTGAAAGTCAATTTTAAACATTTTTCAACCTGCCGCTAGAGGGCGCTCGAATATTTTATGACGTCACCGCACACATTTTTGAAAAGTTCAGCCTGGCCAAAGACTAACATCGTTGAAAGCAAGTTCAAATCTGTTTCCACTTTTAAATTATAAGGCACTTCCGGTTTGGACCGGAAGGAAGGGTCATGTGATTTTGCACGTAATATCAAAAATGAAGACCCTGGATTATTTCATCAATTCCCGTAAAAAGCAAAATCAGATCTCTCTCGGTTGATTTTATATTGATTTTCAAACATTAAATCAAGAAATCTTTGATTGCTTGTAATCTGATACTTGATGACGTCATCGTGACGTCATTATCACAAAGCTCGAGAGCTATGTCAACTGTGCCATCTGAAGCAAAAATCTGAAATATATCTGTCACGGTTGATTTTTGAGCGATTTTTTAAGGTTTAAAGGTCTTTTCATTTCAACTTCCGGTCTGATGACGTCATCAATCTGAGCCCTTCCACACGTGTTGCCTGCATGAAGGTCATCATATATATCAATTATAAAGTGATTACCGCAAACTTTGGCAGACACATCGACTGAAAGTCAATTTTAAACATTTTTCAACCTGCCGCTAGAGGGCGCTCGAATATTTTATGACGTCACCGCACACATTTTTGAAAAGTTCAGCCTGGCCAAAGACTAACATCGTTGAAAGCAAGTTCAAATCTGTTTCCACTTTTAAATTATAAGGCACTTCCGGTTTGGACCGGAAGGAAGGGTCATGTGATCTTGCACGTAATATCAAAAATGAAGACCCTGCATTATTCCATCAATTCCCGTAAAAAGCAAAATCAGAGCTCTCTCGGTTGATTTTATATTGATTTTCAAACATCAAATCAAGAAATCTTTGATTGCTTGTAATATGATACTTGATGACGTCATCGTGACGTCATTATCACAAAGCTCGAGAACTATGTCAACTGTGCCATCTGAAGCAAAAATCTGAAATATATCTGTCACGGTTGATTTTTCAGCGACTTTTTAAGGTTTAAAGGTCTTTTCATTGCAACTTCCGGTCTGATGACGTCATCAATCTGAGCCCTCGCACACGTGTTGGCTGCATGAAGGTCATCATATATATCAATTATAAAGTGATTACCGCAAACTTCGCCACACACATCGACTGAAAGTTCATTTTGAACATTTTTCAACCTGCCGCTAGAGGGCGCTCGAATGTTTTATGACGTCACGGCTCACATTTTGAAAAGTTCAGCCTGGCCAAGGACTAACATCGCTGAAAGCAAGTTCAAATCTTTTTCCACTTTCAAATTATAAGGCACTTCCGGTTTCGACCGGAAGGAAGGGTCACGTGATTTTGCACGCCCGATCAAAATTGAAGATCTAATATTATCCTATCAATTGCCGTAAAAATCAAGTTCCGGTCTTTCACGGTTGATTTTATATCGATTTTCAAACATTAAAAATAGAAATGGTTAATTGCTTGTAATTTGATACCTGATGACGTCATCATGACGTCATTACAAAAAAAACCATCTTCAGTTGGTTGTACATATATGTACCAAATATGAACTTGATATGAGTTTGCATGTAGCCAAACAACTCCGGAGAAGAAAGAGGTAGCAAAAAGAAAAAAAGGAATAATAATCAATACAATAACAATAGGTGTTGGGCTGTATAGCCCAACACCTAACTAGAGTTTGTGGTACAAACACACGGTGTTGGACTTGTTCAGTTTGATTACATAAGAGAATAGATCCACATTTATGTAATCACTAATTGTGAAAACTTTGTGTGCTGCAGTTCATGAAGCATGACGTTCTCAAAAATGCTGATTTTTTAGGTTTTTGTAATTTGACCTTGATGACGTCATCATGACACTATTACATCTGTGCACATTACCAACGCAGTTAATCTGCAGTTTGCGACGTCACTGGTCACTTTTGTGAAAAGCACATACCTGCCAAAGACTAACATCGTGGAAAGCAAGTTCATATCTTTTACCAATTTCAAATTATAAGGCACTTCCGGTTTGGACCGGAAGGAAGGGTCATGTGATTTTGCACGTAATATAAAAAATGAAGACCCAGGAATATTCTATCAATTCCTGTTGATAGAATAATCAGATCTCTGTCGGTTCATTCTATATTGATTTTCAAAGATTAAATCTATACATTTTTGATTGGTTTTAATCTGATACTTCATGACGTCATCTTGACGTCAATATCAGAAAGCTCGAGAGCTATGCTAACTGTGGGATCTCAAGCAAAAAACTGAATTATATCTGTCGCGGTTGATTTTTCAGCAATTTTTTAATGTTTAAAGGTCTTTTCATTGCAACTTCCGGTCTGATGACGTCATCAATCTGCGCCCTTGCATACGTGTTGCCTGGATGAAGGTCATCATATATAGCAATTATAAAGTGATTACCTCAAACTTCGCCACTCACATCGACTGAAAGTTCTTTCACTTTCAAATTATAAGGCACTTCCGGTTTGGACCGGAAGGAAGGGTCATGTGAATTTGCACGTAATATATCAAATGAAGACCCTGGATTATTCTGTCAATTCCCGTAAAAAGCAAAATCAGATCTCTCTCGGTTGATTTGATATTGATTTTCAAACATTAAATCAAGAAATCTTTGATTTATAGTAATCTGACACTTGATGAAGTCATCGTGACGTCATTATCACAAAGCTCGAGAGCTATGTCAACTGTCCCATCTGAAGCAAAAATCTGAATTATATCTGTCGCGGTTGATTTTTCAGCGATTTTTTAAGGTTTAAAGGTCTTTTCATTGCAACTTTCGGTCTGATGACGTCATCAATCTGAGCCCTTGCACACGTGTTGCCTGCATGAAGGTCATCATATATATCAATTATAAAGTGATTACCGCAAACTTTCCCACACACATCGACTGAAAGGTAATTTTAAACATTTTTCAACCTGCCGCTAGAGGGCGCTCGAAGATTTTATGACGTCACCGCACACATTTTTGAAAAGTTCAGCCTGGCCAAAGACTAACATCGTTGAAAGCAAGTTCAAATCTGTTTCCACTTATAAATTATAAGGCACTTCCGGTTTTGACCGGAAGAAAGGGTCATGTGATTTTGCACGTAATATCAAAAATGAAGACCCTGGATTATTCTATCAATTCCCGTAAAAAGCAAAATCAGATCTCTCTCGGTTGATTTTATATTGATTTTCAAACATTAAATCAAGAAATCTTTGATTGCTTGTAATCTGATACCTGATGACGTCATCGTGACGTCATTATTACAAAGCTCGAGAGCTATGTCAACTGTGCTATCTGAAGCAAAAATCTGAAATATATCTGTCACGGTTGATTTTTCAGCGATTTTTTAAGGTTTAAAGGTCTTTTCATTGGAACTTCCGGTCTGATGACGTCATCAATCTGAGCCCTTGCACACGTGTTGCCTGCATGAAGATCATCATCAAATATCAATTATAAAGTGATTACCGCAATTTTTGCCACACACATCGACTGAAAGTTAATTTTAAACATTTTTTAACCTGCCGCTAGAGGGCGCTCGAATATTTTATGACGTCACCGCACACATTTTTGAAAACTTCAGCCTGGCCAAAGACTAACATCGTTGAAAGCAAGTTCAAATCTGTTTCCACTTTCAAATTATAAGGCACTTCCGGTTTGGACCGGAAGGAAGGGTCATGTGATTTTGCACGTAATATAAAAAATGAAGACCCTGCATTATTCCATCAATTCCCGTAAAAAGCAAAATCAGATCTCTCTCGGTTGATTTTATATTGATTTTCAAACATTAAATCAAGAAATCTTTGATTGCTTGTAATATGATACTTGATGACGTCATCGTGACGTCATTATCACAAACCTCGAGAGCTATGTCAACTGTGCCATCTGAAGCAAAAATCTGAAATATATCTGTCACGGTTGATTTTTCAGCGATTTTTAAAGGTTTAAAGGTCTTTTCATTGCAACTTCCGGTCTGATGACGTCATCAATCTGAGCCCTCGCACACGTATTGCCTGCATGAAGGTCATCATATATATCAATTATAAAGTGATTACCGCAAACTTCGCCACACACATCGACTGAAAGTTCATTTTGACCATTTTTCAACCTGCCGCTAGAGGGCGCTCGAATATTTTATGACGTCACTGCTAACATTTTTGAAAAGTTCAGCCTGGCCAAGGACTAACATCGCTGAAAGCAAGTTCAAATCTTTTTCCACTTTCAAATTATAAGTCACTTCCTGTTTGGACCGGAAGGAAGGGTCACGTGATTTTGCACGCCTGATCAAAATTGAAGATCTAATATTATCCTATCAATTGCCGTAAAAATCAAGTTCCGGTCTTTCACGGTTGATTTTATATCGATTTTCAAAGATTAAAAATAGAAATGTTTAATTGCTTGTAATCTGATACCTGATGACGTCATCATGACGTCATTGCATTTTCCGGAATCTTCAATGTGATGTACATATATGTACCAGATATAAACTTGATATGAGTTTGCATGTAGCCAAACAACTCCGGAGAAGAAAGAGGTAGCAAAAAGAAGAAATAGAATAATAAGAATAATCAATAGAAAAACAATAGGTTTTGGGCTGAAGCCCAACACCTAACTAGAGTTTGTGGTACAAACACACGGTGTTGGACTTGTTCAGTTTGATTACATAAGAGAATAGATCCACATTTATGTAATCACTAATTGTGAAAACTTTGTGTGCTGCAGTTAATGAAGCATGACGTTCTCAAAAATGTTGATTTTTTAGGTTTTTATAATTTGACCTTGATGACGTCATCATGACACTATTACATCTGTGCACATTACCAACGCAATTAATCTGCAGTTTGCGACGTCACTGGTCACTTTTGTGAAAAGCACATACCTGCCAAAGACTAACATCGTGGAAAGCAAGTTCATATCTTTTACCAATTTCAAATTATAAGGCACTTCCGGTTTGGACCGGAAGGAAGGGTCATGTGATTTTGCACGTATTATAAAAAATGAAGACCCAGGAATATTCTATCAATTCCTGTTTATAGAATAATCAGATCTCTGTCGGTTCATTCTATATTGATTTTCAAAGATTAAATCTATACATTTTTGATTGGTTTTAATCTGATACTTCATGACGTCATCTTGACGTCAATATCAGAAAGCTCGAGAGCTATGCTAACTGTGGGATCTGAAGCAAAAATCTGAATTATATCTGTCGCGGTTGATTTTTCAGCAATTTTTTAATGTTTAAAGGTCTTTTCATTGCAACTTCCGGTCTGATGACGTCATCAATCTGCGCCCTCGCATACGTGTTGCCTGGATGAAGGTCATCATATATAGCAATTATAAAGTGATTACCTCAAACTTCGCCACTCACATCGACTGAAAGTTCTTTCACTTTCAAATTATAAGGCACTTCCGGTTTGGACCGGAAGGAAGGGTCATGTGAATTTGCACGTAATATATCAAATGAAGACCCTGGATTATTCTGTCAATTCCCGTGAAAAGCAAAATCAGGTCTCTCTCGGTTGATTTTATATTGATTTCCAAAGATTAAATCTAGAAATATTTGATTGCTTGTAATCTGATACTTGATGACGTCATCGTGAGGTCATTACCAGAAACCTCGAGAGCTATGTCAACTGTGCCATCTGAAGCAAAAATCTGAAATATATCTGTCACGGTTGATTTTTCAGCGATTTTTTAAGGTTTAAGGGTCTTTTCATTGCAACTTCCAGTCTGATGACGTCATCAATCTGAGCCCTCGCACACGTGTTGCCTGCATGAAGGTCATCATATATATCAATTATAAAGTGATTACCGCAAACTTTGCCCCACACATTGACTGAAAGTAAATTTTAAACATTTTTTAACCTGCCGCTAGAGGGCGCTCGAATATTTTATGACGTCACCGCACACATTTTTGAAAAGTTCAGCCTGGCCAAAGACTAACATCGTTGAAAGCAAGTTCAAATCTGTTTCCACTTTTAAATTATAAGGCACTTCCGGTTTGGACCGGAAGGAAGGGTCATGTGATTTTGCACATAATATCAAAAATAAAGACCCTGGATTATTCCATCAATTCCCGTAAAAAGCAAAATCAGATCTCTCTCGGTTGATTTTATATTGATTTTCAAACATTAAATCAAGAAATCTTTGATTGCTTGTAATATGATACTTGATGACGTCATCGTGACGTCATTATCACAAAGCTCGAGAGCTATGTCAACTGTGCCATCTGAAGCAAAAATCTGAAATATATCTGTCACGGTTGATTTTTCAGCGATTTTTTAAGGTTTAAAGGTCTTTTCATTGCAACTTCCAGTCTGATGACGTCATCAATCTGAGCCCTCGCACACGTGTTGCCTGCACGAAGGTCATCATATATATCAATTATAAAGTGATTACCGCAAACTTTGCCCCACACATTGACTGAAAGTAAATTTTAAACATTTTTTAACCTGCCGCTAGAGGGCGCTCGAATATTTTATGACGTCACCGCACACATTTTTGAAAAGTTCAGCCTGGCCAAAGACTAACATCGTTGAAAGCAAGTTCAAATCTGTTTCCACTTTTAAATTATAAGGCACTTCCGGTTTGGACCGGAAGGAAGGGTCATGTGATTTTGCACATAATATCAAAAATAAAGACCCTGGATTATTCCATCAATTCCCGTAAAAAGCAAAATCAGATCTCTCTCGGTTGATTTTATATTGATTTTCAAACATTAAATCAAGAAATCTTTGATTGCTTGTAATATGATACTTGATGACGTCATCGTGACGTCATTATCACAAAGCTCGAGAGCTATGTCAACTGTGCCATCTGAAGCAAAAATCTGAAATATATCTGTCACGGTTGATTTTTCAGCGATTTTTTAAGGTTTAAAGGTCTTTTCATTGCAACTTCCGGTCTGATGACGTCATCAATCTGAGCCCTCGCACACGTGTTGCCTGCATGAAGGTCATCATATATATCAATTATAAAGTGATTACCGCAAACTTCGCCACACACATCGACTGAAAGTTCATTTTGAACATTTTTCAACCTGCCGCTAGAGGGCGATCGAATATTTTATGACGTCACAGCTAACATTTTTGAAAAGTTCAGCCTGGCCAAGGACTAACATCGCTGAAAGCAAGTTCAAATCTTTTTCCACTTTCAAATTATAAGGCACTTCCGGTTTCGACCGGAAGGAAGGGTCACGTGATTTTGCACGCACGATCAAAATTGAAGATCTAATATTATCCTATCAATTGCCGTAAAAATCAGGTTCCGGTCTTTCACGGTTGATTTTATATCGATTTTCAAAGATTAAAAATAGAAATGTTTAATTGCTTGTAATTTGATACCTGATGACGTCATCATGACGTCATTACATTTTCCGGAATCTTCAATGTGATGTTCATATATCTACCAAATATGAACTTGATATGAGTTTGCATGTAGTCAAACAACTCCGGAGAAGAAAGTTATGTGAAGAAGAAAAAAAAGAATAATCAATAGAACTAGAGTTTGTGGTACAAACACACGGTGTTGGACTTGTTCAGTTTGATTACATAAGAGAATAGATCCACATTTATGTAATCACTAATTGTGAAAACTTTGTGTGCTGCGGTTCATGAAGCATGACGTTCTCAAAAATGTTAATTTTTTTTGGTTTTTGTAATTTGACCTTGATGACGTCATCATGACACTATTACATCTGTGCACATTACCAACGCAGTTAATCTGCAGTTTGCGACGTCACTGGTCACTTTTGTGAAAAGCACATACCTGCCAAAGACTAACATCGTGGAAAGCAAGTTCATATCTTTTACCAATTTCGAATTATAAGGCACTTCCGGTTTGGACAGGAAGGAAGGGTCATGTGATTTTGCACGTAATATAAAAAATGAAGACCCAGGAATATTCTATCAATTCCTGTTTATAGAATAATCAGATCTCTGTCGGTTCATTCTATATTGATTTTCAAAGATTAAATCTATACATTTTTGATTGACGTCATCTTGACGTCAATATCAGAAAGCTCGAGAGCTATGCTAACTGTGGGATCTGAAGCAAAAATCTGAATTATATCTGTCGCGGTTGATTTTTCAGCAATTTTTTAATGTTTAAAGGTCTTTTCATTGCAACTTCCGGTCTGATGACGTCATCAATCTGCGCCCTCGCATACGTGTTGCCTGGATGAAGGTCATCATATATAGCAATTATAAAGTGATTACCTCAAACTTCGCCACTCACATCGACTGAAAGTTCTTTCACTTTAAAATTATAAGGCACTTCCGGTTTGGACCGGAAGGAAGGGTCATGTGAATTTGCACGTAATATATCAAATGAAGACCCTGGATTATTCTGTCAATTCCCGTAAAAAGCAAAATCAGATCTCTCTCGGTTGATTTGATATTGATTTTCAAACATTAAATCAAGAAATCTTTGATTTATAGTAATCTGACACTTGATGAAGTCATCGTGACGTCATTATCACAAAGCTCGAGAGCTATGTCAACTGTCCCATCTGAAGCAAAAATCTGAATTATATCTGTCGCGGTTGATTTTTCAGCGATTTTTTAAGGTTTAAAGGTCTTTTCATTGCAACTTTCGGTCTGATGACGTCATCAATCTGAGCCCTTGCACACGTGTTGCCTGCATGAAGGTCATCATATATATCAATTATAAAGTGATTACCGCAAACTTTGCCACACACATCGACTGAAAGGTAATTTTAAACATTTTTCAACCTGCCGCTAGAGGGCGCTCGAAGATTTTATGACGTCACCGCACACATTTTTGAAAAGTTCAGCCTGGCCAAAGACTAACATTGTTGAAAGCAAGTTCAAATCTGTTTCCACTTATAAATTATAAGGCACTTCCGGTTTTGACCGGAAGAAAGGGTCATGTGATTTTGCACGTAATATCAAAAATGAAGACCCTGGATTATTCCATCAATTCCCGTAAAAAGCAAAATCAGATCTCTCTCGGTTGATTTTATATTGATTTTCAAACATTAAATCAAGAAATCTTTGATTGCTTGTAATATGATACTTGATGACGTCATCGTGACGTCATTATCACAAAGCTCGAGAGCTATGTCAACTGTGCCATCTGAAGCAAAAATCTGAAATATATCTGTCACGGTTGATTTTTCAGCGATTTTTTAAGGTTTAAAGGTCTTTTCATTGCAACTTCCGGTCTGATGACGTCATCAATCTGAGCCCTCGCACACGTGTTGCCTGCATGAAGGTCATCATATATATCAATTATAAAGTGATTACCGCAAATTTCGCCACACACATCGACTGAAAGTTCATTTTGAACATTTTTCAACCTGCCGCTAGAGGGCGATCGAATATTTTATGACGTCACAGCTAACATTTTTGAAAAGTTCAGCCTGGCCAAGGACTAACATCGCTGAAAGCAAGTTCAAATCTTTTTCCACTTTCAAATTATAAGGCACTTCCGGTTTCGACCGGAAGGAAGGGTCACGTGATTTTGCACGCACGATCAAAATTGAAGATCTAATATTATCCTATCAATTGCCGTAAAAATCAGGTTCCGGTCTTTCACGGTTGATTTTATATCGATTTTCAAAGATTAAAAATAGAAATGTTTAATTGCTTGTAATTTGATACCTGATGACGTCATCATGACGTCATTACATTTTCCGGAATCTTCAATGTGATGTTCATATATCTACCAAATATGAACTTGATATGAGTTTGCATGTAGTCAAACAACTCCGGAGAAGAAAGTTATGTGAAGAAGAAAAAAAAGAATAATCAATAGAACTAGAGTTTGTGGTACAAACACACGGTGTTGGACTTGTTCAGTTTGATTACATAAGAGAATAGATCCACATTTATGTAATCACTAATTGTGAAAACTTTGTGTGCTGCGGTTCATGAAGCATGACGTTCTCAAAAATGTTAATTTTTTTTGGTTTTTGTAATTTGACCTTGATGACGTCATCATGACACTATTACATCTGTGCACATTACCAACGCAGTTAATCTGCAGTTTGCGACGTCACTGGTCACTTTTGTGAAAAGCACATACCTGCCAAAGACTAACATCGTGGAAAGCAAGTTCATATCTTTTACCAATTTCGAATTATAAGGCACTTCCGGTTTGGACAGGAAGGAAGGGTCATGTGATTTTGCACGTAATATAAAAAATGAAGACCCAGGAATATTCTATCAATTCCTGTTTATAGAATAATCAGATCTCTGTCGGTTCATTCTATATTGATTTTCAAAGATTAAATCTATACATTTTTGATTGACGTCATCTTGACGTCAATATCAGAAAGCTCGAGAGCTATGCTAACTGTGGGATCTGAAGCAAAAATCTGAATTATATCTGTCGCGGTTGATTTTTCAGCAATTTTTTAATGTTTAAAGGTCTTTTCATTGCAACTTCCGGTCTGATGACGTCATCAATCTGCGCCCTCGCATACGTGTTGCCTGGATGAAGGTCATCATATATAGCAATTATAAAGTGATTACCTCAAACTTCGCCACTCACATCGACTGAAAGTTCTTTCACTTTAAAATTATAAGGCACTTCCGGTTTGGACCGGAAGGAAGGGTCATGTGAATTTGCACGTAATATATCAAATGAAGACCCTGGATTATTCTGTCAATTCCCGTAAAAAGCAAAATCAGATCTCTCTCGGTTGATTTGATATTGATTTTCAAACATTAAATCAAGAAATCTTTGATTTATAGTAATCTGACACTTGATGAAGTCATCGTGACGTCATTATCACAAAGCTCGAGAGCTATGTCAACTGTCCCATCTGAAGCAAAAATCTGAATTATATCTGTCGCGGTTGATTTTTCAGCGATTTTTTAAGGTTTAAAGGTCTTTTCATTGCAACTTTCGGTCTGATGACGTCATCAATCTGAGCCCTTGCACACGTGTTGCCTGCATGAAGGTCATCATATATATCAATTATAAAGTGATTACCGCAAACTTTGCCACACACATCGACTGAAAGGTAATTTTAAACATTTTTCAACCTGCCGCTAGAGGGCGCTCGAAGATTTTATGACGTCACCGCACACATTTTTGAAAAGTTCAGCCTGGCCAAAGACTAACATCGTTGAAAGCAAGTTCAAATCTGTTTCCACTTATAAATTATAAGGCACTTCCGGTTTTGACCGGAAGAAAGGGTCATGTGATTTTGCACGTAATATCAAAAATGAAGACCCTGGATTATTCTATCAATTCCCGTAAAAAGCAAAATCAGATCTCTCTCGGTTGATTTTATATTGATTTTCAAACATTAAATCAAGAAATCTTTGATTGCTTGTAATCTGATACCTGATGACGTCATCGTGACGTCATTATTACAAAGCTCGAGAGCTATGTCAACTGTGCTATCTGAAGCAAAAATCTGAAATATATCTGTCACGGTTGATTTTTCAGCGATTTTTTAAGGTTTAAAGGTCTTTTCATTGGAACTTCCGGTCTGATGACGTCATCAATCTGAGCCCTTGCACACGTGTTGCCTGCATGAAGATCATCATCAAATATCAATTATAAAGTGATTACCGCAATTTTTGCCACACACATCGACTGAAAGTTAATTTTAAACATTTTTTAACCTGCCGCTAGAGGGCGCTCGAATATTTTATGACGTCACCGCACACATTTTTGAAAACTTCAGCCTGGCCAAAGACTAACATCGTTGAAAGCAAGTTCAAATCTGTTTCCACTTTCAAATTATAAGGCACTTCCGGTTTGGACCGGAAGGAAGGGTCATGTGATTTTGCACGTAATATCAAAAATGAAGACCCTGGTTTATTCCATCAATTCCCGTAAAAAGCAAAATCAGATCTCTCTCCGTTGATTTTATATTGATTTTCAAAGATTAAATCTAGAAATCTTTGATTGCTTGTAATCTGATACTTGATGACGTCATCGTGACGTCATTACCAGAAAGCTCGAGAGCTATGTTAACTTTGCTATCTGAAGCAAAAATCTGGATTATATCTGTCGCCGTTGATTTTTTAGCAATTTTTGAATGTTTTAAAGTTTTTTCATTGTCACTTCCGGTCTGATGATGTCATCAATCTAAGCCCTAGCACACGTGTTGCCTGCGTAAAGGTCATCATATATATCAATTATAAAGTGATTTCACCAAACTTCGCCACACACATCAGCCGATTATTAATTTTAAACATGTTTCAACCTGCCGCTAGATGGCGCTCTAACATTTTATGACGTCACCGGTATTTTTTGTGTGAAGTACAACCTAGCCAGAGACTAACATCGTTGAAAGCAAGTTCAAATCTGTTTCCACTTTTAAATTATAAGGCACTTCCGGTTTGGACCGGAACGAAGGGTCATGTGATTTTGCACGTAATATCAAAAATGAAGACCCTGCATTATTCCATCAATTCCCGTAAAAAGCAAAATCAGATCTCTCTCGGTTGATTTTATATTGATTTTCAAACATTAAATCAAGAAATCTTTGATTGCTTGTAATCTGATACTTGATGACGTCATCGTGACGTCATTATCACAAAGCTCGAGAGCTGTGTCAATTGTGCCATCTGAAGCAAAAATCTGAATTATATCTGTCGCGGTTGATTTTTCAGCGATTTTTTAATGTTTAAAGGTCTTTTCATTGCAACTTTCGGTCTGATGACGTCATCAATCTGAGCCCTTGCACACGTGTTGCCTGCATGAAGGTCATCATATATATCAATTATAAAGTGATTACCGCAAACTTTGCCACACACATCGACTGAAAGTTAATTTTAAACATTTTTCAACCTGCCGCTAGAGGGCGCTCGAATATTTTATGACGTCACCGCACACATTTTTGAAAAGTTCAGCCTGGCCAAAGACTAACACCGTTGAAAGCAAGTTCAAATCTGTTTCCACTTTTAAATTATAAGGCACTTCCGGTTTGGACCGGAAGGAAGGGTCATGTGATTTTGCACGTAATATCAAAAATGAAGACCCTGCATTATTCCATCAATTCCCGTAAAAAGCAAAATCAGATCTCTCTCGGTTGATTTTATATTGATTTTCAAACATTAAATCAAGAAATCTTTGATTGCTTGTAATATGATACTTGATGACGTCATCGTGACGTCATTATCACAAACCTCGAGAGCTATGTCAACTGTGCCATCTGAAGCAAAAATCTGAAATATATCTGTCACGGTTGATTTTTCAGCGATTTTTAAAGGTTTAAAGGTCTTTTCATTGCAACTTCCGGTCTGATGACGTCATCAATCTGAGCCCTCGCACACGTGTTGCCTGCATGAAGGTCATCATATATATCAATTATAAAGTGATTACCGCAAACTTCGCCACACACATCGACTGAAAGTTCATTTTGAACATTTTTCAACCTGCCGCTAGAGGGCGCTCGAATATTTTATGACGTCACTGCTAACATTTTTGAAAAGTTCAGCCTGGCCAAGGACTAACATCGCTGAAAGCAAGTTCAAATCTTTTTCCACTTTCAAATTATAAGTCACTTCCTGTTTGGACCGGAAGGAAGGGTCACGTGATTTTGCACGCCCGATCAAAATTGAAGATCTAATATTATCCTATCAATTGCCGTAAAAATCAAGTTCCGGTCTTTCACGGTTGATTTTATATCGATTTTCAAAGATTAAAAATAGAAATGTTTAATTGCTTGTAATCTGATACCTGATGACGTCATCATGACGTCATTGCATTTTCCGGAATCTTCAATGTGATGTACATATATGTACCAGATATGAACTTGATATGAGTTTGCATGTAGCCAAACAACTCCGGAGAAGAAAGAGGTAGCAAAAAGAAGAAATAGAACTAGAGTTTGTGGTACAAACACACGGTGTTGGACTTGTTCAGTTTGATTACATAAGAGAATAGATCCACATTTATGTAATCACTAATTGTGAAAACTTTGTGTGCTGCGGTTCATGAAGCATGACGTTCTCAAAAATGTTGATTTTTTAGGTTTTTGTAATTTGACCTTGATGACGTCATCATGACACTATTACATCTGTGCACATTACCAACGCAGTTAATCTGCAGTTTGCGACGTCACTGGTCACTTTTGTGAAAAGCACATACCTGCCAAAGACTAACATCGTGGAAAGCAAGTTCATATCTTTTACCAATTTTGAATTATAAGGCACTTCCGGTTTTGACAGGAAGGAAGGGTCACGTGATTTTGCACTCAATATAAAAAATGAAGACCTGTTATTACTTTATCCATTGCCGCAAACAGAAATGTTAGGTCTTTCACAGTTGATTTTATATTGATTTTCAAAGATTAAAAATATTCATTTTGAATTGCTTGTTATTTGATACATGACGATGTCATAATGACGTCATTACAATAAAGCTGGAGACCTATGTTTACCCTGCCATTTGAAGTGAAAATCTGGAGTATATCTCTCACGGTTGATTTTTCATAATTTTTGTTAAGGTTTAAAGGTCTTTTCAGCGCAATTTCCGGTCTGATGACATCATCAATATGAGCCCTTGCACATGTGTTGCCTGCGTGAAGGTCACTTTATAATTGATATAATTATTATATCAATTATAAAGTGATTACCGCAAACTTCGCCACACACATCGACTGAAAGTATATTTTGAACATTTTTCAATATGCAGCTAGAGGGTGCTGGAACATTTTATGACGTCACCGCTAACATTTTTGAAAAGATCAGCCTGCTAAAAGACTAACATCGTCGAAAGCAAGTTCAAACATTTTTCCACTTTCAAATTCTAAGGCACTTCCAGTTTGGAAAGGAAGGAAGGGTCATGTGATTTTGTACGTAATATGAAAAATGAAGACCTGGATTATTCCATCAATTCCTGTAAAAAGCAAAATCAGGTCTCTCTCGGTTGATTTTATATTGATTTCCAAAGATTAAATCTAGAAATATTTGATTGCTTGTAATCTGATACTTGATGACGTCATCGTGAGGTCATTACCAGAAACCTCGAGAGCTATGTGAACTGTGCATCTGAAGCAAAAATCTGGATTATATCTCTCACGGTTGATTTTTCAGCGATTTCTGAATGTTTAAAGGTCTTTTCATTACAACTTCCGGTCTGATGACGTCATCAATCTGAGCCCTCGCACACGTGTTGCCTGCGTACAGATCATCATATATATTAAATATAAAGTGATTTCACCAAACTTCGCCACACACATCAGCCGATTATTCATTTTAAACATGTTTCAACCTGCCGCTAGAGGGCGCTCTAACATTTTATGACGTCACCGGTATTTTTTTGTGAAGTACAACCTAGCCAGAGACTAACATCGTTGAAAGCAAGTTCAAATCTATTTCCACTTTCAAATTATAAGGCACTTCCGGTTTGGACCGGAAGGAAGGGTCATGTGATTTTGCACGTAATATCAAAAATGAAGACCCTGGATTATTCCATCAATTCCCGTAAAAAGCAAAATCAGATCTCTCTCGGTTGATTTTATATTGATTTTCAAAGATTAAATCCAGAAATATTTCATTGCTTGTAATCTGATACTTGATGACGTCATCGTGAGGTCATTACCAGAAAGCTCGAGAGCTATGTCAACTGTGCCATCTGAAGCAAAAATCTGGATTATATCTGTCGCCGTTGATTTTTCAGCAATTTTTGAAGGTTTTAAAGTTTTTTCATTGTCACTTCCGGTCTGATGATGTCATAAATCTAAGCCCTAGCACACGTGTTGCCTGCGTAAAGGTCATCATATATATCAATTATAAAGTGATTTCACCAAACTTCGCCCACACATCAGCCGATTATTCATTTTAAACATGTTTCAACCTGCCGCTAGAGGGCGCTCTAACATTTTATGACGTCACCGGTATTTTGTTTGTGAAGTACAACCTAGCCAGAGACTAACATCGTTGAAAGCAAGTTCAAATCTGTTTCCACTTTTAAATTATAAGGCACTTCCGGTTTGGACCGGAAGGAAGGGTCATGTGATGTTGCACGTAATATCAAAAATGAAGACCTGGATTATTCCATCAATTCCCGTAAAAAGCAAAATCAGATCTCTCTCGGTTGATTTTATATTGATTTTCAAACATTAAATCAAGAAATCTTTGATTGCTGGTAATATGATACTTGATGACGTCATCGTGACGTCATTATCACAAAGCTCGAGAGCTATGTCAACTGTGTCATCTGAAGCAAAAATCTGAATTACATCTGTCACGGTTGATTTTTCAGAAATTTTTGAAGGTTTAAAGGTCTTTTCATTGTCACTTCCGGTCTGATGACGTCATCAATCTGAGCCCTCGCACACGTGTTGCCTGCGTACAGATCATCATATATATTAAATATAAAGTGATTTCACCAAACTTCGCCACACACATCAGCCGATTATTCATTTTAAACATGTTTCAACCTGCCGCTAGAGGGCGCTCTAACATTTTATGACGTCACCGGTATTTTTTTGTGAAGTACAACCTAGCCAGAGACTAACATCGTTGAAAGCAAGTTCAAATCTATTTCCACTTTCAAATTATAAGGCACTTCCGGTTTGGACCGGAAGGAAGGGTCATGTGATTTTGCACGTAATATCAAAAATGAAGACCCTGGATTATTCCATCAATTCCCGTTAAAAGCAAAATCAGATCTCTCTCGGTTGATTTTATATTGATTTTCAAAGATTAAATCCAGAAATATTTCATTGCTTGTAATCTGATACTTGATGACGTCATCGTGAGGTCATTATCACAAAGCTCGAGAGCTATGTCAACTGTGCTATCTGAAGCAAAAATCTTAAATATATCTGTCGCGGTTGATTTTTCAGCGATTTTCTAAGGTTTAAAGGTCTTTTCATTGCAACTTCCGGTCTGATGACGTCATCAATCTGAGCCCTTGCACACGTGTTGCCTGCATGAAGGTCATCATATATATCAATTATAAAGTGATTACCGCAAACTTCGCCACACACATCGACTGAAAGTTCATTTTCAACATTTTTCAACCTGCCGCTAGAGGGCGCTCGAATATTTTATGACGTCACAGCTAACATTTTTGAAAAGTTCAGCCTGGCCAAGGACTAACATCGCTGAAAGCAAGTTCAAATCTTTTTCCACTTTCAAATTATAAGGCACTTCCGGTTTCGACCGGAAGGAAGGGTCATGTGATGTTGCACGTAATATCAAAAATGAAGACCCTAGATTATTCCATCAATTCCCGTAAAAAGCAAAATCAGATCTCTCTCGGTTGATTTTATATTGATTTTCAAACATTAAATCAAGAAATCTTTGATTGCTGGTAATATGATACTTGATTACGTCATCGTGACGTCATTATCACAAAGCTCGAGAGCTATGTCAACTGTGCCATCTGAAGCAAAAATCTGAAATATATCTGTCACGGTTGATTTTTCAGCGATTTTTTAAGGTTTAAAGGTCTTTTCAATGCAACTTCCGGTCTGATGACGTCATCAATCTGAGCCCTTGCACACGTGTTGCCTGCATGAATGTCATCATTATATCAATTATAAAGTGATTACCGCAAACTTTGCCATACACATCGACTGAAAGTCAATTTTAAACATTTTTCAACCTGCCGCTAGAGGGCGCTCGAATATTTTATGACGTCACCGCACACATTTTTGAAAAGTTCAGCCTGGCCAAAGACTAACATCGTTGAAAGCAAGTTCAAATCTGTTTCCACTTTTAAATTATAAGGCACTTCCGGTTTGGACCGGAAGGAAGGGTCATGTGATTTTGCACGTAATATCAAAAATGAAGACCCTGCATTATTCCATCAATTCCCGTAAAAAGCAAAATCAGATCTCTCTCGGTTGATTTTATATTGATTTTCAAACATTAAATCAAGAAATCTTTGATTGCTTGTAATATGATACTTGATGACGTCATCGTGACGTCATTATCACAAAGCTCGAGAGCTATGTCAACTGTGCCATCTGAAGCAAAAATCTGAAATATATCTGTCGCGGTTGATTTTTCAGCGATTTTTGAACGTTTCAAGGTCTTTTCATTGCAACTTCCGGTCTGATGACGTCATCAATCTGAGCCCTCGCACACGTGTTGCCTGCATGAAGGTCATCATATATATCAATTATAAAGTGATTATCGCAAACTTCGCCACACACATCGACTGAAAGTTCATTTTGAACACTTTTCAACCTGCCGCTAGAGGGCGCTCGAATATTTTATGACGTCACAGCTAACATTTTTGAAAAGTTCAGCCTGGCCAAGGACTAACATCGCTGAAAGCAAGTTCAAATCTTTTTCCACTTTCAAATTATAAGGCACTTCCGGTTTCGACCGGAAGGAAGGGTCACGTGATTTTGCACGCACGATCAAAATTGAAGATCTAATATTATCCTATCAATTGCCGTAAAAATCAAGTTCCGGTCTTTCACGGTTGATTTTATATCGATTTTCAAAGATTAAAAATAGAAATGGTTAATTGCTTGTAATTTGATACCTGATGACGTCATCATGACGTCATTACATTTTCCGGAATCTTCAATGTGATGTACATATATGTACCAAATATGAACTTGATATGAGTTTGCATGTAGTCAAACAACTCCGGAGAAGAAAGTTATGTGAAGAGGAAGAAAAAGAATAATAATCAATAGAATAACAATAGGTTTTGGGCTGAAGCCCAACACCTAATAATAAGAATAATCAATAGAAAAACAATAGGTTTTGGGCTGAAGCCCAACACCTAATAACAATAGGTTTTGGGCTGAAGCCCAACACCTAACTAGAGATTGTTATTACAATCACACGGTGTTGGGTCATGTTCGTTTTGATGGTAAGAAAAAAGTTTCACAGGCACGTTTGAAGATTGCGGTTGAAATTTAATACCATGTTGTTTACGCTGAACTTGCAATTTCATAATGACTCAATTACGAACATTTGAAAGAACAAATGAATAATTTTGAAGCGGTTACCGCAAACTTTGCCATAAAAATCAACTGAAAATTCATTCTTGACATTTTTCAACCTGCCGCCAGAGGGCGTTTGATTTCATGACGTCACTTTCAAATTACAAGGCACTTCCGGTTTGGACCGGAAGGAAGGGTCACGTGACTTTGCACGTTATGTAAAAAATGAAGACCCTGGATTATTCTATCAGTTCTCGTAAAAAGCAAAATCATATCTCTCTCGATTGATTATATATTGATTTTCACAGATTAAACTTTCAAATTATAAGGCACTTCCGGTTTGGATCGGAAGGAAGGGTCACGTGACTTTGCACGTAATATGAAAAATGAAGACCCTGGATTATTCTATCAGTTCCTGTAAAAAGCAAAATCAGATCTCTCTCGGTTGATTTGATATTGATTTTTAAACATTAAATCAAGAAATCTTTGATTTATAGTAATCTGACACTTGATGACGTCATCGTGACGTCATTATCACGAAGCTCGAGAGCTATGTCAACTGTCCCATCTGAAGCAAAAATCTGAATTATATCTGTCGCGGTTGATTTTTCAGCGATTTTTAAAGGTTTAAAGGTCTTTTTATTGCAACTTTCGGTCTGATGACGTCATCAATCTGAGCCCTTGCACACGTGTTGCCTGCATGAAGGTCATCATATGTATCAATTATAAAGTGATTACCGCAAACTTTGCCGCACACATTGACTGAAAGTCAATTTTAAACATTTTTCAACCTGCCGCTAGAGGGTGCTGGAATATTTTAGACGTCACCGCTAACATTTTTGAAAAGATCAGCCTGCTAAAAGACTAACATCGTCGAAAGCAAGTTCAAACATTTTTTCACTTTCAAATTCTAAGGCACTTCCAGTTTGGAAAGGAAGGAAGGGTCATGTGATTTTGTACGTAATATGAAAAATGAAGACCTGGATTATTCCATCAATTCCCGTAAAAAGCAAAATCAGGTCTCTCTCGGTTGATTTTATATTGATTTCCAAAGATTAAATCTAGAAATATTTGATTGCTTGTAATCTGATACTTGATGACGTCATCGTGAGGTCATTACCAGAAACCTCGAGAGCTATGTGAACTGTGCATCTGAAGCAAAAATCTGGATTATATCTCTCACGGTTGATTTTTCAGCGATTTCTGAATGTTTAAAGGTCTTTTCTTTACAACTTCCGGTCTGATGACGTCATCAATCTGAGCCCTCGCACACGTGTTGCCTGCGTACAGATCATCATATATATTAAATATAAAGTGATTTCACCAAACTTCGCCACACACATCAGCCGATTATTCATTTTAAACATGTTTTAACCTGCCGCTAGAGGGCGCTCTAACATTTTATGACGTCACCGGTATTTTTTTTGTGAAGTACAACCTAGCCAGAGACTAACATCGTTGAAAGCAAGTTCAAATCTATTTCCACTTTCAAATTATAAGGCACTTCCGGTTTGGACCGGAAGGAAGGGTCATGTGATTTTGCACGTAATATCAAAAATGAAGACCCTGGATTATTCCATCAATTCCCGTAAAAAGCAAAATCAGATCTCTCTCGGTTGATTTTATATTGATTTTCAAACATTAAATCAAGAAATCTTTGATTGCTTGTAATCTGATACTTGATGACGTCATCGTGACGTCATTATCACAAAGCTCGAGAGCTATGTCAACTGTGCCATCTGAAGCAAAAATCTGAATTATATCTGTCGCGGTTGATTTTTCAGGGATTTCTTAAAGTTTAAAGGTCTTTTTATTGCAACTTTCGGTCTGATGACGTCATCAATCTGAGCCCTTGCACACGTGTTGCCTGCATGAAGGTCATCATATATATCAATTATAAAGTGATTACCGCAAACTTTGCCCCACACATCGACTGAAAGTCAATTTTAAACATTTTTCAACCTGCCGCTAGAGGGCGCTCGAATATTTTATGACGTCACCGCACACATTTTTGAAAAGTTCAGCCTGGCCAAAGACTAACATCGCTGAAAGCAAGTTCAAATCTGTTTCCACTTTTAAATTATAAGGCACTTCCGGTTTGGACCGGAAGGAAGGGTCATGTGATTTTGTACGTAATATCAAAAATGAAGACCCTGCATTATTCCATCAATTCCCGTAAAAAGCAAAATCAGATCTCTCTCGGTTGATTTTATATTGATTTTCAAACATTAAATCAAGAAATCTTTGATTGCTTGTAATATGATACTTGATGACGTCATCGTGACGTCATTATCACAAAGCTCGAGAGATATGTCAACTGTGCCATCTGAAGCAAAAATCATAAATATATCTGTCACGGTTGATTTTTCAGCGATTTTTTTAAGTTTAAAGGTCTTTTCATTGCAACTTCCGGTCTGATGACGTCATCAATCTGAGCCCTCGCACACGTGTTGCCTGCATGAAGGTCAACATATATATCAATTATAAAGTGATTACCGCAAACTTCGCCACACACATCGACTGAAAGTTCATTTTGAACATTTTTCAACCTGCCGCTAGAGGGCGCTCGAATATTTTATGACGTCACAGCTAATATTTTTGAAAAGTTCAGCCTGGCCAAGGACTAACATCGCTGAAAGCAAGTTCAAATCTTTTTCCACTTTCAAATTATAAGGCACTTCCGGTTTCGACCGGAAGGAAGGGTCACGTGATTTTGCACGCACGATCAAAATTGAAGATCTAATATTATCCTATCAATTGCCGTGAAAATCAAGTTCCGGTCTTTCACGGTTGATTTTATATCGATTTTCAAAGATTAAAAATAGAAATGTTCAATTGCTTGTAATTTGATACCGGATGACGTCATCATGACGTCATTACATTTTTATACATCTTCAATACAGTGTGCATGCATATGTGAGGTTTGAACTTGATACGACTTTGCATGTGGCCAAAACATTCAGGAAAAAAAGAGCTGGAAAAAGTAAGAATAATAATAAATAACTAGAGCTAGAGTTTGTTGTTACAAACACAAGGTGTTGGGCTTTCTTGCTTTTTTCATTTACGGATAAGGAAAGTACATTATTAAGAGGTACATTTGTTGAAAGAAGTGATTAGGAAAAACAAATAGAACATGAAAACACGAATGTAATACTTTTTAAGCAAATTATGTACTCTTGAGCAGAAGACCTTGCTTCCTGCTGGCGTGGGGTGACCAACAGTGACGTCTGGTAGACTGTTTGACACTAAAATACATTAGATAAAAGATGCATATGTGGTTTATTTTGATTTCAACAATCGAAAGAAGCACAGAATGAATGTGCATTGAACTATACCCAATAAAACTGATTGGTTTTTTGATTATTAAGTGTGGGGGGGGGGGGGGGGGGGTGAATAAGACCCCCATCCTCTGTGATATACGCCTTTGATGTGGTTGGAGTTATTAATTACTTTTTGAAAGTTAGGAAATAATGGAACGATGCATAGTGTATATGTATTCCCGTCAACAGGAATTGTTTTATTGTACAAAATAGCCTTTAAAACAGTGGTTGGATTGAAGATGATTGAAGATGATTGTATGGAATCATTGTAAAGTTTAATTAAGTTTTTATTAGTAATGAAGTGACAACTACTAAGGGGATTATACAGGGTGGGTAAAAAAATGGAATGGTATACATTCCATCACGTTTAGATTGAAATCACATATATCAATGGATGGAGAATCTTTTTAGAAGAAAAAGTATAGCCAGATCTACCAATTCGGTCCAGTAGGTTTTGTTCCAGAGTCTATTTTGTGAAGTGAAATCAGGGTCACTTGGCCATTTGTTCTATATAAAAGAGCATGATGAAAGCGTATGTTTGTGTTTTAAAACGGGATTTATCTTGTGTAATGAACCCAAACAATTATGAAGTAGATGAATAATGATGTTAAGTTTCTGTCAAGTTTAATGATAAAGTTTGATTTTTACGTTATTCTATTTCATGTATAATATAAATCTTGTTTGAAAACAGAAGGATATGTTATTATGATGTTTTCTGCATGGAACAAGTGGGCAAGTGATCTTGACTTCGCTTCACAAAACAAGCTCAAGAGCAAGAACTATTAGATGAAATCGGGAGATCTTGGTGTCTTTTTTGTTCTAAAAAGATTCTCCATCCATTGGTACAGGTGGTTTGAGTCTCAGGGTAACGGAAGTACGCCGTTCTGGGTTTTTTGGGGCCACTCTGTAAAAGGATAAAATGTGGCATTGGTAAATTTCTAAAGAGAAATGTGGCAAAATACTTTTTACAATGATTGGAGTTGTTGATATTAATACAGAGCTATTGAAATCATTAATTGAAATTTGTTTTCCAGATGTAGGAATATTTTAAGTGCAGTGCAATAGATTGATCTGTCTTGGTCCGTCTACTGTATGTGTGTATGTAATGGTGTAGTGGACGGGTTTGTTGGACATGGCAGAATTTAAAAAGTTTGTGAATGTGACACATTCCTGTGATTTTGTGGGTTTTGCAATTGATAGAGTTTGCAAAAGACTGTGGGGTGGTCTGAAATGGATCAATCTATTGCACATCAGTTATGATATATGCTCATGTAATAAGTGAAAAATTAAGGTGGGATTGTGATAGATTAAGGTTGTAAAACTTACTCTTTGTATTAACATGGCAATATCCTGATTGTAGTGTAATAGACTGATGTGTTATGTCCCAGCTAGTGCACATATTTGAAAACTTGTGGCTGCTGCTGAACATCTTTGTTTTGTGTCAGATTGTTTTTGGTGCAATTGGCATCAATTGTTGAAACATTGTTAGATGCATTGTAATCAGTCTACAACACTGCAGTCAAGATATTCTCACGTAAATTAGGATCAAACATGGAAGTGTGGTTACATAAGTTTGTATCATTTACATATTGTAATAATGTGGCGATATCTTGACTGCAGTGTAATAGACTGATGTCTCATGTCCCACCTACTACACATGTTTAAAAAGTTGAAACTGTGATTGTTACATTTAGAAATTGTATACATGTATTAGGTGGGCATGTAATATTGAAAGATGTAAAATCATCTTAGTTTTGTCACAGATTTTTTGTGGTGCAATTGGCATCATTTGTCCAAACATTGTTAGATGCATTGTAATCAGTCTATAGCACTGCAGTCAAGATATCCTCACGTAAATTAGAATCAAACATGGAACTGTGGTTACATAAGTTTGTATCATTTACATACTGTAATAATGTGGCGATATCTTGACTGCAGTGTAATGGACTTGTTCATTATGTTGTATCCACTAGATGTTTAAAAATGTGTGCGTGCTTGTAATGTGAAATTTAGACATTATATGTTGTAGCTGGACATGTGATGTTTATGTGTATAAAAAGAGTTGTGTAATTGGCATGATTTGTCAAAGCATTGTAGTTGTGTGTCAGTGGATTGGTCTACCGCACTGCAGTCAAGATATCCTCACATAAATCAAAAATAGTAACCTGATCAAGAGAAATGAGTGACATGTCCTCTAGTGTTTTGGGGATTTCTTTATTAGTTTGTAGAGGTGACAGTTGAGATTCACTGTACCAAAAAAATGCAAAGTTTATATGACATTCCAATGTAATGATAGGATGACATAACTGATGATGTGAATGAAAACCATTTTTTGAGTGAATCGGTTGATAAGCTTTTAGTTTCTTATTCTCATTGGGGAAAAAGTTGGAGATGGTTTGTTTTAGTTGTTTATAGTAAGGCATGTTTGGACGAGAACATTTTGTTCAAATTGTATTGCATGTATACCGAGGCTGAATGTGTCTAATAGTTAAATGCACTAAGATTTAGAGTAAGTGTGTAAGAAATAACTGGAAAACCTATGGATTGGTGTTGAAAATACCAGTGAATTGTATTTTCAAGCAGGAATTTGGGGGTAATCCGTGGAAGATGAAACATGAAGGTTTTGTTAATGGGTAATCCCATTAAAAAAAAGGGGATAGTGTTTTGCCTTGTACATGTATGTGGAAAAAGGAATTTTTTGACATGGAAATCATTTCTCTTGATCAGGTTATAACTACATTTGGGTTTAAGTAGGAGAAAGGTTCAACAATGATTGTTGGTGGCTATGTTTTTCTTAAATAGTAAAAAATGGTAATCACTTCTCAGCCTCCTATGTCCTGGAGGTAAAACTTAAAACAGGTCTGTTTGATTACAGAGTTTGCAGCGCACTTGTCATGTTGTTGAGGACTTTAAAAGTCATCAGTGGGGGGTGTAGTTGGTGCCGCTGTTGTCCCTGGGCATGTTTTCTGGCTGTCTGTGGTCTGCCATGAGGATTCAGCAACATCTGACCTAGAATAATGAAATGAACAAGACATAAATATGTTAACAGGTTTTATATAAAATTGATGTATTGTTTGTTGGGATATTTAATTTTGACAATTAATTATTAATTTGAAAAGTTATTGATGTTATATAAGTGTTTCATGTTTTTATTGACAGTAGGGCTTGTGTTGATGTTATTTGAGGTTTTAAGTTGTGTGTTTAGGAATGAAACATGTCTTTTTATTGGGGACTTTGTTTGGTATTGAATGTATCCTTCCGATAAATTTTTGAAAAGAAGTGAATAAAAAAAGGATAGTCCAAAAGGTATGAAAATGATAATTAATTCTATTTGTAGTAGTTTTATATTTGTGAAATCTGTTGTTTATAGGGGGTGTAGTGTACTTATTTGTTTATGTGTATGCATTAAAGGGAGTATGTGGTGTGTAAGAGGACAGTAGTTGAATTATTAATCCAGTTTTACTTTTATGTAGTGTCAGTATGTATTGTGAATGTTTGTGTGTTGATTATGGTGCCAAGAATGTAAAATGCTGTCTGTGTTTTTTTTTTTTTTTGGTGCATTTTGTGAAAGGGGTTAGATGTCATTAGTAGCATTGCATTTGACTGTATGAGTAAATTGTTAGTAATGATATAAGTTATGCATATGTTGAAGAATGTGTTCATTTATTGGATATGGGTTGTTATGTTGCATGATTTTTAGTTGTGATAAGATCAGATGCAATTGAATTATTTATTTATTTATTTATTTATTTACAAACAGGCAATGATGCAATCACATTGATTTTCTACCTGCAGGTAGGTGTACACCCAAAGGTTCGGGGGGGGGGGGGGGGGGGGGGGGGAATTGTTTGTGAAAGTTTGTAAACAATTTGAAGAAAATTGGTGAGTCTCCTCTCCAAGTGGAATCCTGGGTGCATCACTGCATGAAAGTAAAAGAACATTGTACAGGCATGTACATATTTTATGTGTTTATACTATTCTGAGAAATGCTTAGAGAAATGTATGTGATGTAACAAGTGATTTTTATAAATACTTACTTCACTGTAATGGTGAATATTTCAGGTTGTGGTGCTGAGCCTTGAATATAGGAGATGCGACACTCAACTGCTTGCGTCTCCAACATGGCTTTGATGGGAAGTACCTCGGAAACAATTTGTTGTGCAGCCTGGAAGATTTTATCTTCTGATGTGATGAGCTGGATAGGGTCTCTTAAGAATATGACAATATAAGAGATGATGTTAGATCAGACCAGTATAGTAGAGTTTGTTTATAGCGTTTGTATCGTGGACCTAGGACAAGGCGTAGACAAAGGGGTTCACGTTTGACTGAACGTCAACAATTGAAAATCGTGTACAAAACCAATGGGAGGTATTCTGAAAAGAGTATAGAGTATAAACAGAAGAGTTAGAGTATAAACAAAAGTGGAAAAATAGGAGATCCATGATTGCCCACGTTTACATGACTGGGTGTCCTAGTCTGGGTTATTAGGGGTGATTTGATGATTATTAGGGGTGAGGAAAGAGTTCCATATCCGGCCACCACTTAAGATCTTGTGCACAAAGTCTATGGGCCATGAACAAAAAGTTAGGTATTTTCAAAGTATAACTTGAAAACATTTTCCTCCTAAATTAGTGTTTATTCATCAGATTTACAGTATTTAGTAGTTTTCAAGTCATATTAAGGAAAATAAGTGGTGGCCGGATATGGAATTTTTGGAAGGGGTGATTTGATACATTACAATGGCTTGAATTGCAAAAAAATTGTCTTTGGGAAGTTTTTATATGATGTTGTTTTTGTTGAATTGTTAGTTTAGTAACAGTACTTACATGTCGCTGGCAATTCCCACAATAAGGACATCTTCGTCCGTGATCGTCTCTGTCAGTATCTACATGTATATAAAAGAGAAAGTACTACCGTGATATTTCTGGTCTTAGTGGAATATTGCATTAGGCATTTTGCGTTAGCGAACGTAGAAGTGATTGAAGGATGTTGAAGTGATTATTTTTGATTTGGCTGAAATAATGTTAAATCAGTGTTTGATTGTTGTATTGAATGGAAACATTCTGAGGCTAACTTGAAGTGGTTTTGGTTTTTTGTATGTGTGATGAGGGTGTGATATACAAATGTAGGTGTGTTGAATGTGTGCTGTTATGTACAAAAGGTATTGACTTTCTTGTATTGTGTTTCAAGAAGATATGAAGTGCAGAGGTGGTGTCTAGGATAGAGATGTTTTCACAGGAAGTTGGGTAAATATTATCTGCAGGCAGATTTGTAGTTAGTGATGTTAACTGTTCTTTAAATTTTAGCAGTTCTGTATGACATATATAATAGAGAGACAGTTGTTTGTTAAAAAAGTACAAAATATAATTTCGGACATGTTTTGTAAACAGTTATGGCAGTTTGGATAATATGAGGTACATATATTGCAGTGTCGTAGTTGAGACTATCACAAGACCAGACAGAAGACCAGACAGAAGACCACTGACAAGTAACATGGTGGACAATGGCAAAAGAATGCTTTTATTGCAGTTCATTTGAATAGATTGTGAGTTGGCTTACGTTTGTTGGTCTTATGATGATCTTGTGTGGTCTTGTTTTGGTTTTGACTACAACAGTTATGTATTGTAAATGGAATTAAAGAACATACCTGTATGTCTGTTTCTGGGGTTGTGTTCAAAGAAACTGCATCTTTATATTCTGTGGTTTCGAGGTTGCGGATCTTGACTTTGCTGTCAACGTCAACTGCTAAAGCTGTCTTACTGCCCCATAAGTTGACCTTTATTGCGTGTTTGGTGTTGATGTCAACTACATTGAGTTCACGTTTTGTGAAATGTGGTCCTTGTTTCACTGGAGATACCTAGAGGGAAAACAATTTGTCAAATATAAGTCATTTTGTATACATGGAAAGTATTTGAAAGTAATTTCTTTTAATGGCAAGTAGGTGGAAAATGAATGTATTTGGTTTTGAAAATGGGTCTGTAAATATTATACATTGTGTTTTTTTGTTGGTTTTATGCAGAATGTGAAAAGGTTATGTAAGAATTCACATACAGATTTTGGAAAAGTGGTATGAGGAGGTTTTTTTTAGTAGACAGTGGTAATATAGTCCTCTTACGTAATGTGAAGGTATTATGTTCAAATGTTTTTTCCTAGGTGAAATTTGTAGTGTGTCACCTAAAAACCGGAAATGAAATATTAGAAAGAAAAAGAGCAGATGACATCCTAGCATGTCAACAAAGTGACATATCATTATATGCTTTGGCATAAATTTGTGTTTAAAAGGTGTCATTGTCAGATTTCATTTGCGTGTTTGCTGTGTTTATGACCAAAATGTTACTTGATGAAGAAGTTGCAAATTGAAATATCATGGCATAAAACAAGTTTTTCAGGTTTGATTGTTATTGAAAATTTTGTCCACATTGTTTGAGGGGTGACAATGAGTATGATTTTTGTTTTGGGCAAAAATATAATTTTATTTGTATTTGTGTGTATATGTTGTTTGGAAAAATTGTATAGCACTTTAGTGACTAACTAAAGTCAAACTTTGCATGAACTTTCGTAGCAACAACTACTTCATCAGATGCAATGAAGTAAAACATCATAAGGCAAGGTTATATACAGGCACAGTCTGACATGGTCTAGACAAAGGTGACCATGAGTCAATGCTGTAGTGTGAAGCCATGATCCTTATGTAATCCTCTATCAAAACAGTCCAGTCTGTGGATTATCTTTTGTTCAGCTGCTTCCCTCTCCATGCTGTTCTTGAATCCCTTTTGTTGTAGTACCACAACTGTTAATTGGCTGAGTGATGAGTGGCCTAGGAGATTAAAGTGTTCAGCAATAGGTTTCTCTGTGTTTTTGTTGCTGATATCAAACTTGTGGCTATTCATGGGTTGTCTTAAAGATTGTCCAGTCTGTTCGATGTAAACATTTGTGGGGCACAGTTGGCAGTTTATTGCATATACATGTACTACATTGCTGGAAGTGCAGTTGAATGAGCCCTTGATATAGTACATGTATATGACATTGTTCGGTCCAATGATGTTTGTAATGCGGTTTATGTGTGGGCAAAGTTGGCATCTCCAGCTGTTGCAGGGGGTATGGGTATCATTATTGGTGGTGAGGGTGAGTGCACTGCTGACAAGATGGAGTCAGAAATTGGGGGGCTGTTTGTAGGTTACAATAGGTTTTTCCTTGAAGATCTGCTGATGAAGGGTGTCAGATTGTCATCTTGAAGTATGGTGTTCAGTTCATTGATTGTGCGTTGCAGGGGTTTTAGTATAGGGCTGTATGTAACAATTAAGGGGGGTCCTGTCTGAGCTGTCATGTGACCTGTACTGGAGTCGCTTGTTCTGTGATTTTCATTTCGCTTTAGTTATTTGATCGTGCACAGTCCTGGGGTTGTAATTGAAATCCAAGAATGATTGGTGAAGTCGGGCTAAGCATTTGTCTCGGTCCAATATGGGTCAGAGCAAATTTGGTTGTAGTGTAGGGCTTGATTATATACTATAGATCTAGTGGTGTGAGGTGGGTAAAAGCTAGAGGAATGGAGATACAAATGTAACTATTGCGATCTGTGGGTTTTTTGTAGACAGTGGATTCAAGGTGGTTGTCATTGAGTTTGATGGTGGTGTCAAGAAAATGGACTTGTTGGTCAGAGTGCTCCAAAGTGAATTGGATGTTGGGGTGGAATGCATTAAGGTGATGGAACTGTTCCAGTGATTCTTTCTTGTGTGTCCAGACCATAAATACATTGTCAATGTAGTGGACGTATACAGTAGGGGTTTTAGGGGTTGACTGTCAAGGAACCGCTGTTCAAGGTCCGCTATGAATAGGTTACCATATTGAGGGGCCATCCGTGTGTCCATGGCAATACCAGCTGTCTGTCGGCCTCAGCAGTTCATTAAGACAGTGGCTCTCCCCTTGTCTGATGGCTTGATGACTATACTTGGGTTGGTCTTGATGAAGCATTGCATGGCGCGTCGCTTTGCGGGGGTGATACTCAAGTTTGGAGTTGCGGTCCTCAGGAGGAGTTCACATATCATTCTTTCTTGAGCATGGGTGCTGTGTGTCGATCTCTCACAGGTGCTGGTGGCTGTATTAGAGGGATGGTCTTTGGTGTAGAAATACTTCTTTAGGCGAAGAATGTTTCCAGATCTAAAGAATGTATCCACAGTGTTACTCTGTTGAGAGGTGTGGTGGGGCAGGTGAGACATCGTACTGCTGTGTCAGCAGTGAATGTTCAGAGCTAGTGGGTATGTAGTTTGAGAGATTCACGAGTCTTTATTGGTAATAAGGCTGTCAGATGTGGTGTGATATAGGATGAGCTTGGATAGCTTTTTCTCCTTCTCAAATTTGCATTTGTTGAGATGCTGGTGGTATATGTCACTAGAGGTTTTCTTAATTTCGTCCAAGAGTGGATGTGGTATATCAGTGTGGGTGTCTATAGCCATTGAGCTTGGTGTTAATCACTTGGTGTTAATTACTTTCTGCTTGCTATTGAAATTCAATATACACAGTAGTGTAGACAGGTTGTGTAGGGGGGAGGGGGTTGTCAAAGGGGGTACAGCTAGTTTTAAGGGTGAAGCAAGTGAAATATGTTCCCACATTTTCAGAAGGAATGTGTAAAAATGTTTGTAAAAAAGTGTCCAGATTTTGGTGGTCTACTAAAATAATTTGAATAGTGGGGGGAGGAGGAGAGGGGGTGTCGTCTAGTGTTAAGATAGTACTGGTTGAAATGCATGCCAAGATTAAGGCAGTATTGCTATGTGTATGTACAAAGTTATTTTTGTAGTGTTAATGTATGAATTTATTTTAATATAAATATTTGTTTTAAAATTATTGTAAGGTTTTTTAGTACAATTTACATTAGTTTGTGTAGAATATTCATTTCAGTACTCACACTTTTGACTTGTCCTTCAATCGAGATTCGCTGACGTTCATTGGTACATGCTAAAGCATCTGGAATTCTCATCACAGGCGCGTTGAAAAAGGACTGTTCTAGTTGTGGCGGTATTATGAATGGCACAGTATCAAATACCTGTAATGGAAACGTTATACATGGTATTATACAATAAAGTCCCTTACATATTGCATTGCAGTTGAGGTTGTGTTATTGTATTTTGTATTAGCACCAACTGTATGCTCTGTTAGAGAAATGGAATTCCAAGTGACTTGCCTGTAACATGTATAGAGAGGTGTATAGTATGACAACAAAATGTCGAGTTTAACCAGTATTGCATGTTTGGTATGCTGGTGGTGTATGTGTAGGAGTGGTTTAAAGGGACACTAATTCTTGCAGGCGTCCACCAATTGGGGTACAAAAACATTCGTCCTGAAATTGCTACGGTTGGAAAGATCATTCAGAAGTAAAATATTATAATGTACATGACCATCCCTTGAAAATGCGCTGTTTGTTTGAAAATGATTGATGAAAATCATTTCGGTTCGGAAAATTTGGGCGATTGGAATTCAGAGTGGTGTCCTTTGCACTTTGGTTGTGTGCAGGCTGCATTATATGCGGCGCCAGTCTGAATATCCGTTTGTTAATACTTCGGTTGTTTCCTCATTTTTCCGTATATATTAAACATTATGGTGGAATTTGTACACCCAGACCTTGGAAATAGGTTAGGTAAGTAAGCAAAGAGATGAAATTTTAGGGGATGTCAGGGATGTCCCTTTAAGAATACTTCTCTAAGATGTGTCAAAATTATAAAGAAATGTATTTAGTGTGTACATGTACATGCACTGTGCTTGTGAATTAAATTTCAGTGTCATCATTTTTGACAAATTATAATGAATGTAAAAGGAAGATTTGAAGTGACTCGCAATGTCTTTGTCGTATTTTTAGATAATTTTGTAGACATTATTGTGAATTGTAGACATGTTGAAAAAAAAGAGCCACCCATTCAAAGAAACATTGTTAGTTTGTTAAAATGGAAGTAACAAAAAAGAAAAAGAATTATTTTTTAGATGTCTTTTGTGACAAAGACATGACAAACCGTTCTATTTTGTAAATCTGATGAAAGAAAAACATTCTTACTCTTGATTTTTCTCCAAGGTTGACACTTGTAGTGTTGTCTTGTCTGGACACTATGCTTACTGGCATAATACGGCAAAATTTGTCAGCTTGAAGGGAAGAAGCAAGGCGTGCTTTTGTTCGTCCAAATATGGCCACGTCCACAAACTTTAACTCTTTTGTTAGAGCTGAACACATTTCTGCTTTGCCTCGTGTAATTGGATCATTGAGTACCTTCAATGTGACAGCTGCCATCTGGAAAATGAGTTTGCAGAATTAAGTTTGAAAGATTAATTAAACATGTGAGTGTAGTTGGAGTTAAATTAAAATGTATATGTTGTCTGGTGTAATGTATGAAATGTACTTGAAAATATTAAATATAACTGAAAAAAGTTCAGAAAGTAGTAATACTTAATGTCTCATCAGTTTTAGGCAGAGGGGTGTTTGGATGTTTTTAGACACCGAGTTTGAAAGCATATTCACCAATCATGGTGCTCATAAGGTGCTATATTATTATCCCTGTTCATCAGTTTCATTAATCATTTTTCAAACCTTATTGGTTTTCTGGGGAGTATACAGTCTAGGCTGCAAGTAAAGTGCACATGGGCTAATCAAACAAACCAATGTCTTTACAGGTACTTTATGTATGTATTCCTAGGTGGAGAGGACTAATATAACTTGTGACAAGGTGTCTTACTTATTTTATAATTTTTCAAAGACATACATGTAGTTGTTTAGGTAGGATGATGATAGTGTTTGATGTTGCGGATATAAGTCTATGAAATTTGCAATAGTTTAGATGGCAAATTGTTTTGTAATTTTGTTTTAAAATGCCAGAATGGCCAGAAACTTGGTGTAGGAATGATGTTTAGGTCTCTATCTTCAATATTATGAAAAGGGGTATGCTAGAAAAAGTTCAAAGTTACATAATTTTCCAAGGTTTTCCGAGGGCAGTATTCTTGAATCCATGTTAAGGCCATCTAAAAATAATTTCGGGTTTCTCATCAGAACTGTTTGAAAAGTTCAATGAGGCATGTTTTTTTTTTTTAGGCTGCACACCCATGTCGATATCCGGGATCGTTGGGGGTTGGTGGGGTTGGTGGGGTTGGTGGGGGGGGGGGGGGGGGGGGGGGGGGGACATAGCTTTGTCAAGTTTACCTGAGGAAAATTATGGAAATACATCCATAAAAGTAGGGGAGTGGATCACTTCACATTGAAACCAGTTTTTTTCAACACCTTGGAGTGACAAAGAATGTTTAACATAACGAACACCATTGTGATGATAGTGTTTTTATATTGCACTGCCAAAATTACATGTACATATTGTACATGTCCGCAATTTGCAATATTTTCTGCTCATTCATTATTTGGCAAATTCTGAACAGGACTTTGGTATGAATATGAATGTACATGTGTAAGTGGTGCTCTGATCTTTGTTCTATTCCAGGGCAATTTTGTTGGTGCAGTTGACGTAGTGGGATTGTCAATTGTGGTTTTTGCCAGTACACTGTAGTTGGTGTATATGCTAGTTGCTAGATTTTTCTTTTAATCCTAATGGTCCTGAATCCTCCAATTTCAATATGATTTTTCACACAACCTAGGCAGTTAGGGTTAATTTAAAGTAAAATATATAAATAAATAAATGGATGTAATGCCAATTTCAAGATACGGGCACTGATAAGAAACCGGTATTTTTTTTATGTGGTGTAAATGACAGTTGAAATCCATATCCTGAAAAAAAGTATTGGCCAAAGGTCACACGTGTAAAACATGAGTGAGTTTGCTTTCCTTATTATTAATCTGCTATCTCAATACACAGTGTAAAGGAAATAAACTACTGTCTGTTGATAGAGGGAGATGTGTATACAACACTATGAAGGAGATTTATGGTTGTTCACTTTAGGGGCCATTCAACATTTTCAATGTTTTGAAATTTAGATTTTTGGTTGAAATGTTGTTGACCCACCCACCCACCCACCCACCCACCCACCACTATTTTCGATTTTTAAAAATTGACTTGTTTTTCAGTAAAAATCAAAATACATGTACTTGCACAAACATACATGGTATGGCTGTCAGCTACGTACATGGTATACAGCGCGGGTCCAAAAAGTATGCCGAAGTTAAACCGTCAATATATCCCATAATAAAAATGATATTACAAAATTAGTATCATTAGTCTAAGATCTCTTTAAAATGATAGGCCATTCAGCAAGATCAGATTACCAAGTACTGAGCATGAGGTGTTTCCACAAAACAAGTAAACAAATTCCATTTCCAAATCCAAGTTTCTGTAAGATTGTGTGATGTTAATTCGTTTGTGTGTATGCACATTCATCACTAGTCAACATTTCTCAATCTTGTACAAACTCGGACATTAGAAGTTTTTTACTAGTTTTCTGCAAATGGTTGAATCTCAATCATTGCTGATCTGTCCTGGGCAAGTGACCTACATGTGCATGTATCATTTTAAAGAGAAAATTGTAAGCTACATAATGATACTAATTTGCTGACATCAGTTTGATTAATGTGGAGTTTATCTGTTGTTCAATTTCGGTATACTTTTTAAATCACCCTGCATACGGGGCACAGATGGCACATAGTTGACTAATGCAGCAACTCTCAGTCTCAACCAATTGTTGTCACAATATGTGGAAAGTTTTGTTTCACAGACACATGATGGAGAATGTACTCCTCTTGGAAATGGAATGGATTCAATCTTGTAAGTTGTATTGTTGTTTCAAGTAATACACATGTCAACATTTTTATTGACTAGCAATTTCGATGTAGAATACCTCGAAGGGTCGTGACCACTGTTAGTGTTGGACCTTGTCTTCGGCTCGGTCCATTATTCATTAACAGCGGTTACGTCCCTTCTCGGTTATTATTGACGTGGTAAAGACCGGGTCATCACACTTTATCCCCTATTATTTAATCTACATGACACTGAATATAAAATATTAATTTTTAGCTCTAGTCTTACTGTGAGTGTAACTGTTAGAGACGTGGTATTTGCCTACCGGAACTTTATGTGCATGGGTGTCAACGACAACACGTCAGCAAGATGATATCGGGAGTCGATGTTTGGTACGTACGGCTGGACGTTAGGTCAAGTTGTGTGCTATGCCTGTGGCAAAAAACGTTAGATATCGATACGTGTGTGGTTTCTTGACTTGAACATTCCTCGACGTCTTGTGTTGTCAGCTAGATAGAGGTCAGAGGTGAAGATTGATGTCAGTGACTAGACTGGTTCTCGGTCCCTACATTATTTTCTTTTTTTACTTCGAATATGTATCCATGGTCCAGTGATCTTTGGTGTCCCCGTCACATCCAACATTGTAGTATGATTGTAATCAGTTTTCATATTGTGATTTTTTACAAGAACAAAAAACACTTTAAATTACATGTAGTTGAACTTTGTACTTTCTTTTAGTGTTTGTTACAAGATGTTTAAACATCATTTCTGCTGTGTATGTGTCAGATGTGACATGGACACCATGCTAACTTTTTGGTGCATGTCCTGGGTTCGATTTTCATGTCAAAAGCACATGTGATAAACAGCTGCCTCAAATGAAAATTTTTATTGAACTGAAAGAATAACCTTTATGAAAATGATATTTCTATTGATATTAAAGTTTTTTTTTTTTTATTTGATCTTCATGTCACACACTGGACCGCAAATGTATGGATATAGTCACATGTGAATGCAGTGATCGGTTTGGTATACTCTACTAGTGGGTAATTACATTCAGAGCATATAAATTTTAAAATTGAATTGGTAATTTGTTAGTATTAGACAAATTATGAGCTTTCCAATGAGACATTCCACGAAAAAAATAGACTCACTATAAATAACAGAGTGAATAAGCTTCTATTTTTGGAAGCCGGATGCTTGAATTAGCCTTTTAGAGTTATGGCGGACAGAATAGGAGGGCGCTATTTGATTTGGGGATATACCCAAATCAAATAGCGCCTTCCTATTGTGTCCGCTATACCTCTAAAAGGCTAATTAGCACAGGGAAATCGCGTCTGAAAGACCAAATCGTTCAAATATACGTTTTTGTTATTCGTTTATAGGAGGAAATCCATTGAATTGAAATGTTCAGGCAGATCGGCGACATAACAGGTTTAATTTTAAAATATCTGTACTGTAGTAAATATCAATTGAAAAGGGGCACTGCTTAAAATTTCGGAACCTGCGCGTATTTGATAAAAAAATATTAAATTTGATTTTTTGGTCCGATAGGCTATGTTATGGTGACTCGTTATATTAAAAGGTGAGATTAGAATTCAATAATAATGTACTGAAATTATTGGTTTTATTAAATTCAAATACCTAAATAAAATTGAATTCGAAGTGCAAAATATTTCAGACGATCGCTATATCGGTTGCTGGATCGGCTGCGCGCTTTGGACGATACGTGAGAACTTGAAAGTTCTTTTGAATAGAAGGGCGCCCTCCTTGTGCAGTGTCTCAAATTTATACGAATAGTCTGGTTTCCTGACCTGAAGGTTTCCTTGAGATCTGTGATAGAGAATAATCGGATTCGTCAGGTTTGCTAACCAGACTAATGTATAGGACTAGTATAGTAATGCAGATCACATGCCTAGAATTGTCGAGGTAGGAACAGAGGGTGTCCCGTGGAATTTGTTAGGAATAATCGAAAATAGAATGATATTAGCTAAGAATTTCGAAGAGTTTTTATTGCATTGTACATAGTTAAATATAGTTGTCAGTATGTGTTGTCAATTGCGAGTTGAAATCAAATGCTAATCTTAAATTCCTATATTTGTTGTAATGTGTGTAGCTTGTACTTTGTAGTGGTACGTAGCCTTGTGTTGTTAGTAATCGGCACGTTGGTGAGAGCAGCATGTACTATATACGTAACGTGACATCCTGATGATACTTGCAAGTAAACATGTGGGTTATTAGTTTCTGGATTTTCATTACTTTTTATATGAGAAGTATTAATCCAAGGATCATTGTAGCTATTTTTTTTTGGACAAAAATGTTAAGTTTTTAATTTTGTTTAGCGCAGACAGAACACCAACAGAAATATTTTACAAAATTTGGATAAATTCACTTCTTGTTTGACTGTTACTAAGTTACAGGAATAAGCATGTAAATTATGCATTGTTGTTTGAATGTGCCTTCCGAACATGCTGAAGCTGGCATTTATATCGAGCAAAGATGGTGGTATCTGTGAAACGGCTAAGTCCTAGCTATGACAGGAAAAGTCTTCAGTATTTTTAAAGAATAACTTGAAATTGTGTTCACTGCGAAATTAGTGTTTGTTCATCAGATTTACAATTTTTGGTAGTTTTCATGTCATTAACTTCAGTGGCATAACCAGAGTTCTCTGCATGGGGGGGGGGGGGGGGGGGGGAGCTTGATGTTAGTTTTTGTTTCTATAATGTGCCTATCAATTCCTTCTCTCACCCCTCTCCCTGGGCCCTGGGCTATCCCAGGTCTTATGTGGGGGTTTGGTCATGTTTTTCAAGCGCCAGGGTGGGGTTTTTGGTCACTCATTTTGCCATTGTTTCCACATTATTAGAAGTTGAAAACCATGAGGTGGGGGTGCCCCACCCATGTATGTGAGGGATTGTCACAAAAATGTTGCTGCAGGGGTGGGATTTTGTCACTTCAAAAGTAATAATCTACACACCTTGGGTGGGGCAGCCTGTAATAGGTCTTCTTAATGTTGGCAAATAGCAATGTGTAAACTAATGTCATACATACATGTAATCGATAGTGTTGACAAAAGTCAGCAGGCCCTGATGTTTTAGTCATAGCAGAATTTTTTTCAAACACAAAATGACACAAAAACAAACTGCCAATATTTTGTGTCATTTAGCCTTTGAGAAAGATTCTGCTAGGATCAAAACATGAGGCCCTTGTGATTTTTATGACAAATTTAATTAACTTGTTAAAGGATTGTTTTCTTTGTATTTTTCAGAAAATGAAGATTTCTCCGAAGGTTTCTTGCCGGGGTGCGCTGCGATGTTTGTCAGATGTATGTTGGACTTCATCTTTGTCTGTCTTGCAGTCATCCCATTTCTCTCCTGACTTCATGATCACATTTCATTCCTCTTTGATGTTTTGTGATGTTGACTCCTCTCCTCCATATGTCATTTCACTATCCCTCCATCCAAATGCCCTGAGGTTGGCACCTCCTCAGGGAAGTCGTCTGCCTGTGACTGCCGGGCAGTGCGCAAACCAGTTGGCACACGCAGAATGTGTGTTCGTACTCCGAGAACAAAGGAGGCACCGTCCTCCTAGTTCTCATTTTGAGGGTACTGGGGCCAACGTGCCCTTCAACTGGCTGTGTAATGAGAAAAGATGCAACATACAAAGTACTTACAAAACGTATGAACAAGTAATTACCAAACGAAACAAACAAGTAACTACGAGAAAGAGAAAGGTGGAAGTGCGTAAGAGAAAGGTGGAAGTACCTAAGAGAAAGGTGGAAGTGCCTAAGAGAAAGGTGGAAGTGCCTAAGAGAAAGGTGGAAGTGCCTGTAAAGAGGAAGGCTGCAGTGTTGAAGAGAAAGGTGATAGTGTCTGTAAAGACCAAGGTGGTTGTGCCAGAAGAGAAAAATGATTCTTCATGTCAAACAAAAGTGATGACTAAACAGACTCGAGTAGTGTATGTTGTGCCTGTAAAGAGAAATACTCCTCATACATTGAAGAGAAAGGTGGTAGTATCTGTAAAACAGAATAGGCAGAGAAGGTCAAAGAAATGTGTACCAGATGGGTACACAGTACCACATTACAAAGAGTTGACCAAGAAGGCAAGAAAACGTTTGAATTTTAACCACAGAAAGAATGGCACAGTCGTAGAACATCGCATGGGTAATGAAGAAAGAAAAGAACATGAACAAATACAGAAAAGGATATTTCACCACACAAAGAGAACTGTCAGCAAAGTTGTCAAGATGTTAAAAGATGGTGTCAGTAAACAAAATATGATCACCAGAAAGTCTGTCAAAAGAAGTAAAATTGAACATGGTAAGAAGATGCACAGAAGTAACAATAAATTCAAGGAATTGGAAAAAGAAGTTGACCATGTATGTTGGCTTTGTGATGACATTGATGGATCAGGAGCATGTACAAGACAAATACAATGTGACAAATGTGATATGTGGTTTCACATTTCCTGTATGCGATTCTTGAAAATGCAGGAGTATTTGGTCAATAAGACAGTGACATGGATTTGTCGTAAATGTGGACAATCTAATTACTCTGACAATTTGTTTCATGATTTTGGTATATGTACAGATGAGAACATGTATGATTGGATAGCATATGAAGATTGCTGTGATGATGAAGTTCAACAGGAATTGATGGAAGCTACTAATGAAGTAAGGAAAGACATGAAATCAATGAAATGTAAAGATCATGAAGAATGTAGCAATGTGAAACCCTCATTGATTAAACAATCTGGGGGTTATTCATTAAGAGAAAGAAAGACAAAATCAGCTGTAGTAGTGAAATCAAATAAAACAAAGCCAAAAATCAGGAAAAGAAAGGAAACCGGTAGGACTTTTGTCAGCGAGTGTTCAAATGAACCAAGGAAGAGAAAAAGAGCTGCATGTGTTGATGGTGAATTTGACGATAAAATAGATTCGGAAGTGACTGAAAAAGGTGGATATTCACTACGTAGTAAGAAGAGGTTACTGTCACCAGTGGTTAAAAAGACTAAAGTACCAGTTGACAACAATTCGGTCATTGATGAGGATAAACAAAGATGTGACAAAAGTATAGCTCATTCCAAGAAAATTTCCAAACAAGGTGCATCAAATGAAATGCAATCAAAAATAGACAGTGCAACAAAGGTCCCAAGACATGTCATTATACAGGGTAATTTTCATCAGGGTAATTGGAAGTTTGGTGCTAATATTGGAAAGCAGTGTGTTGCAAATAGTTTGTGTTCAATGATGTACAGTCATGTGAAGGAATTGAGACACTGGACGTGTCATGATATGGATTTAGTGCTGAATACTGGTGATGAGTTGTATGGTCATTTATCCCATAGTTCAACAATGCATAATGATTACTTGCTGATCAATGAATTGCCAAATGAATTGGATGTATTTAATCAACATTTTACAATGAATTATCATGAGTCAGTCTGTGGTACTTTTGGAGCAGAATACAATTTATCTGAATTTAATATGATGTCAATGAATTGTGCACTTCAGCAGACACTCCAGAGATACAATGGCTGTTTCATATGTTTCAAAGGAAATACATTTGCTGTTATAGCTCAAAATGGCATGTACTATATTTTTGATTCCCACTCCAGAGATCACAATGGTTGTCAAGTAAGTGAAGGAAGAAGTTTGATGAAAAGTGCAGCAACATGGCAAGATGTTTACAGGTATTGTACTGATTTGGGTCAATCTATGAATGTATCTAATGATGAACAATTTGAAATCACAGGTGTGAGTTTATTGAAAGATCAAGATGCCAGTATGTGTTCACGTGCAGAGAAGAATTGTAGTAATGTATTTGACAGAAGTAATGAGAGTAATGTATTTAATATGACACCAGATATTTTTGAAGATGCAGACGAAGGTGAACACCAGATAAATGATCCTGAAGGTGGTTGTAAATGTAATAGCAGCTTGTCAAACATCAACGGACATGTTTCAGATAATGATATAGATGACAATGACATTGAAATGAACGTAATATCTGAACAAAGTGAATTCAATTTTTGGCCATTGTCATATGATGAAAAAGAATTCTTGTGCAATAAACTTGAAATCATCAAAGTTAATCTACAGCCTGATATAGTGTCCAAAGTAACTGATAAGATTGGAAGACCAGATTGTTTGAGGAATATTAAAGGTGATGGAAATTGTTTTTTCAGGGCGATATCTTTTGCAATATCAGGGACTGAAGCTAATCACATGCATTTGAGAATGGCAACTGTCAATCATTTGTTGAAACATGCTAGGCAGTACAAGGGTTTCTTACGTGAAGGATTCAGTGATGTAGAGGAATATGTTAGGAAGAAGAGAATATTTTGTTCAGGTAAATGGGCAACTGAAGTTGAGATCATGGCTGCAGCACACATGCTTGAGACTGATATTTATACATTCGGTGACAGGTGGTACTTATTCTCTGGCAAGAGTGGAGATGTTGGTGTAGTAACATCAGATAGTGGAATTTATCTTAATCACACTCATCAAATACATTATGATGTTGTATTGTCAGTACATAAATCAGAACAAATGGATAGTGCAGGAGAACATGAGGTTATAAGTGGATTTGATTCAGATGAAGTTTCTGTACAAAATGAATTGATCGACAAAGCTGTGGTCGATGAAATGCATGCTGGTAATTATGTAGTATGTGATAGTAATACCAAAAATGAAATTAATGTGAAAAGACCAGAAGTAAATGACACTTTCAAAGTATCAAAGAGAAAGAAGCGCAAAGGAAGTAAAAATTTGCAATTAAAAAGAAAATTGGATAGAGAAAGAAAGAGAAACAAATACAATGAAAATCACAGCAAAAAAGACAAGGAAGAAATGAAAAAAAGGAAAAATAGATTATATAGCAAAGTAAAATATCGTATTGATGAAGATTACCGAAAGAAGCACATAAAATCTGCACAATTAAGATATGAAAATTATGAAGACTGTATTAAGAAGTGTAACCAAAGGAAAAAGTATCAAGTAGATGATGAATCCAGATTAGGGAAGACTGCCAGAACACTAACAAATTATCAAAGCAGTGCACAGTATAGAAAATCAGTAATTGATAATATGAAGCGAAAGTATCATGAATGTCCTAGTTTCCGGGATGCTGTTTTGAAGGCAAGAAAGTACAATTATCATGAGGATTTGAATTATAGGATGAAAAAGAAAGGTGCAATAAAAATAAAATATTGTCAAGATCCAATGTATAGGAAGAAATTGATTGATATTAGTAAAATGAAGTGCCATCAAGATCCAATTCACAGGAAGAAATTGATTGATACAAGTAAAATGAAATACCGTCAAGATCCAATTCACAGGAAGAAATTGATTGATACAAGTAAAATGAAATATAGTCAAGATCCAATTCACAGGAAGAAATTGATTAATACAAGTAAAATGAAATATCGTCAAGATCCAATTCACAGGAAGAAATTGATTGATACAAGTAAAATGAAATATAGTCAAGATCCAATTCACAGGAAGAAATTGATTAATACAAGTAAAATGAAATATCAAGATCCAATTCACAGGAACAAATTGATTGACATCAGTAAAGTAAAATATCGTCTAGATCCAAATTGTAAAAAGAACATTCTTGAAAAGAACAGGCAAAGACAATTAATTTCTAAAGAAAGAAAAAGGCACATACATAGTGTAATTAGTGATTTCAAGATTAAGATGACAAAGGGACCTGATTGTATTTGCAGTGTGTGTCATAAACTGTTATTTCAAAACCAAGTGATGAAATGTAAAAAGGATAAATACAAGTATTGTTGGAATATATGTGAAATGTATTTACATAGATGTAACAAGTATTGCAAGTTGAATTGTTCTGTTAGTAAATCAAGTAGATCATGTTTGTGGATATGTTATACTTGCCATAGAAAGTTGATTAGAAATACAGTTCCAGCAGAAACAAGTTTGAATAATTTATCGCTAGTGGACATTCCAGAGGAACTGGTGAGACTTAATAGTTTGGAGCAACATTTGATAGCAAGAAATATTGCATTTATGAAAATAATTAATTTACCAAAAGGTGGACAAAAGGGTTGTTTTGGACCATGTGTATGTGTACCATCAAATACTACAGAAACAGTCAAGTCCTTGCCAAGAACTGCAAATGCAAATGATATGATCCGGATCAAACTGAAACGTAAATTGTCATATAAAGGCTATTTGGAATATCAGTATGTCAACAAGCAGTATGTTGAAGAAGCTTTGCAGTATCTAAAAGACAATAATAAATGGTATGATGATATTGAAATTGACTATGATTGGATAAATCCTGTCCCTAAAGAATCAGTTGATGAAGAGACTAACGATCAGTTGATGAACAATGAAACAAACGAGGATGATAAAATTAGTGACATAGAGGATGATGATGATGACCGATTGTGTGGAATAAAACTTGATACTTGCCTTCAACCTGCAAATATTGGACAAGAAATTCTAGATCAGTACTTTGATGATATATTTTGTGTTGCACCATGTGAAGGAAATAATCCAGTGAGACTATTGATGGAAGAAGGAAATGAGGCCAAATGCTTTCCAAGTTTATTTCCAAGTGGTGGTCCAATATTTAGTGATCAGAGGAAAGTAAGATTAACACTGTGCAGATATTTGCATAACAGACTAATGAATGTTGACAACAGATTTGCTAAAAACACTGATTATATATTTTATGCACAGTATTTATCGGAAATTCAGAAAGTTATTTCATGTGTATCTATTGCTTTGCGTAAAGGTTCAATGAAGACTCAAGAAGGTCATAATATCACAGCGTCAATGCTTAATGACAAGGCAAATCTGAGAGAAATGTTGAAATCTGACAGTGGTTACAAATTTTTGAAACCTATCAGAGGTACACCACCATATTGGCAATCAGCTCACAGAGATGTATTAGCTATGATAACACAGCTTGGATTACCTACATGGTTCTGTTCGTTCTCTGCTGCTGACATGAGATGGCCTGAAGTAATTAATACGATACTGAGACAACAGGGAGATGATAGGACTGTAGATGAATTAGATTGGAATGACAAATGTCAAATACTGAGAAGTAATCCAGTGACTGCTGCTAGAATGTTTGATAGAAAGTTTCACATGTTTTTGAAAGAGGTCATTATGTCGGAGGCACAACCCATTGGTAAAGTGAAAGACTACTTTTATAGAATAGAATTTCAACAGAGAGGATCACCACATGTACATGGATTATTCTGGATAAGAGATGCACCAAAGTTGGGTATTGATGAGGATGAAGATGTTGTGCAATTTATTGATAGATACGTTCATTGTAAATTGCCATCAAAAGAGGAAGATGATGAATTGAATGACATTATATCTAATGTCCAATTACATAGCAAGAAGCATTCAAAAAGTTGTAAAAAGAAGGGGACAGAATGCAGATTTAATTTTCCAAGACCCCCATCCAAAAGAACATTTGTTATTAGATGTGACAGCAATAGCAGTGATGATGAGAAGACAGAGTATATGGGTAGAATTGATGATTCTGATGGTGGTGGTGAACATGCTTGTCTAAACTCCAAGACTGATACTAAGACCGAAACAAATTGCAGTACAAATACAGAAAGAAATGCAGCTACAACTGATGCGAAGGAGCTTTTGAAATCAGTGTGGAGTGAAATTCAAAATGAAGAAAAACAATTTAAGACAACAAATGATTTATTTCAAAGCCTGGGAATTACACAAGATGACTTTGAAAAGGCAAATAGTGCACTCACTAAGAAAGTTAGTATTGTATTGAAGCGTAATCCACAAGATGTATGGGTGAATCAGTATAATCCTGACTTGCTACGAGCATGGAATGCAAATCTAGATATTCAATATATTACAGATATCTATGGATGTGTAGCATATGTTGCATCTTACATGTCAAAAGCAGAACGTGAAATGGGACAGTTGCTGAGTCATGCCCAGAGTGAAGCACAGAGAGGTAATCTGGATGCTAAGCAAAGAATGAAAGAGGTTGGCCAAGTGTACTTGCAGAATCGTGAGGTATCAGCCCAAGAAGCAGTATATCGTGTATGCAATTTGAGATTGAAGGAAGGTTCCAGGAAAGTAGAGTTCATCCCTGTGGGAGAAAATCCTGTGAGAATGAGTTTGCCACTGAGTTTTATTCAGAATAGATCAGATGGGGATGATTCAGATGTGTGGATGACTTCTAGAATTGATCGGTATAAAGCACGACCAGAAACTGATGAATTTGAAGGAATGTGTTTGGCATCATTCAGCTCAAAGTATAGAGTCTTATCAAAGACAGAGGTGTCAAATGTGAACAGGAGGAAGGTTTCTAAAAATGTACATGAACTAAGAAATGGATTAGGACACGTACAGAAACGTACTCGTACTGGTGCTGCTGTAATAAAGTATCCAAGATTTTCAGTTACAAAGTATCCCAATAAATACTATCATAGCATTTTACAATTATTTCTTCCTTATCGTGTTGATGCACAGTTGAAACCACCACAATTCGAAACATATGAGGAATTCTATACAAGTGGAAATGTTAAACTGCATGATTGTGGTGTGCAATCCGTCCAAGGTATTGTAGATAAAAATCGTCAGAAATTTGAAGCTGATATTGAATCTATGGATGATGTAGAGCAGTATTTAGAAAAATTTGGTCCACATGAAGATGCATGGGCTTTGATCTGTCCAGAAACTGAATCAGAAAGACTGGAATGTCAAGATGAGAAGCAGGAAGTAATGCAGGAAAGTGAGGATGATTGTGCAATTCCTGATCTGAAGTCTAATAAGAAAAATAACACACAATACAGTATTGAATATCATGCTGCTAAGATTCCAAGACAAGAGGTTCAAAGCTTGATGAGATCATTGAATGTTCAGCAGAGTGAAGTCTTTTACAAGGTTAGACAGTGGTGTCTGGACAAAGTGAATGGCAAATCTCCTGAACCATTTCATGTGTTTGTAACTGGAGGAGCTGGAACAGGCAAGAGTCATATGATCAAGTGTATTTATAATGAAGCAGTACGTATACTTGGAAGATTGATGCATAATCCTGATGATGTTTCTGTATTACTATGTGCTCCTACTGGTGTTGCTGCATACAATATTCAGGGATTGACATTACACAGTGCATTGTCAATATCAATTGATATGTCATTACCATATCAACCCCTTGGTGAGGAAAAATTAAGCACTCTAAGGAATAAATTGAATCAGATACAGATCTTGATTATTGATGAGATTTCTATGGTTGATCAAAAAATGCTGTGCTATATACATGGACGTCTGAGGCAAATTAAGCAAACAAGAAGTCAGTGCCCGTTTGGTGAAGTCAGTATTATGGCAGTTGGTGATTTTTATCAGTTACCTCCAGTAAAAGGAAAGTCATTGCATCACAATACACTAGAGTCAGGCTTGTGGCATGATAATTTCAAAAAAGCTGAATTGACTGAAATCATGAGACAAAAAGATGACATTGAATTTGCTGAACTTTTAAATCATGTGCGAACTAGGCAGAAAGGAAACAGTTTGACAGATGAAGACCTTTCTATTCTCAAAAGTCGTGAAACTGGAGAAGAATGGAATGATGCACTTCACATTTACCCTACAAACAAACAGGTTGATAAATGTAATACACAAATTTTGCATGAAATATTTTCAGAATGTATGTGCATTAAAGCTATAGATTATGAAAAAGATGGCAGTGGAAGGTTAAAACAAAGAGAAAAACCCTTGAAATCACCTCGGATTTCTTTGTGTCAAACATTATGGATCAGTATTGGAGCACGTGTCATGTTAATTAAGAATTTGGATGTTTCTCAAGGTCTTGTAAATGGTGCATTTGGAACTGTCACTGGAATTGAAATGTTACCTGATCAATCTGCTCCAAAGTGTATAAAGGTTGAGTTTGATGATAAGAGGGCAGGATCCAAACTCAGAAGACAATTTACATCTTTACATGATCAGATGTCTGTTGCTATTGAGATAGATGAAGAACACATAGGGAAGAAATGTATTCGGAAGCAATTTCCTTTAAAACTTGCCTGGGCATGCACTTCTCACAAAGTACAAGGAATGACAATGAGCAAAGCTGTAGTCTGCCTTGATCGTACATTTACAGCTGGTCAAGCATATGTCAGTTTGAGTCGTGTCACTTCATTGAATGGATTAATCATAGAAGGATTTGATTTGAAGTATTTGTATTGTGATAAATCAGTTGCTAAAGCTTTGAATGATATGCCTTTGTGGATTAAAGAGCTGGAATCAACAAGTGAACAACAGGATGAGACAAAGAAAACTACCATAATGCTTCATAATGTTCAAGGGCTGAGGAATCATTTTGTAGATTTGCAGTATCAGTGTGATATGATGGAATCAGACTTCATTTGCTTAACAGAAACATGGACTGATGTAGACAATGTTAATGAATTTAATTTGACAGATTTCAAAGGTTATCATCAGGTAAGAATGGAATCATATGAAAAATCAACCACTTTGATGCAAAAGAGTCATGGAGGTGTAGCAGTGTATGGTCGACAAGGAAAATGTTTCAGTCGCTTAAGAATGGGAGTGCAGAATCTTGAATATATTTCATTCCATATTATTTCTGGTATATCAGTAGTGGTGGTTGTTTTGTATCGGCCACCATCATATAAAATAAACGATTTCATTATGAATCTAAAAGTTTTGTTGTGTGAAGTACATAATATAAGTCACAGATCTATAGTAATGGGAGATTTTAATGAGAATCTGTTTGATAATCATTCAGTCATTGAGAGAGTTATGCAAGAGCATGGTTACAGGCAGTGTGTAAGAGATGCAACCACAGAGATGGGTACATTAATTGATCATGTTTATGTAAGAGGCATAGATTCAGTTACAACTTCAGTCAGACCAACATACTATAGTTATCATGAAGCCATTCAAATTCAGATTTGAATAATATTTAGCATGATTTATAAACATATGACAGTCATGCTTTTGAAAGAAATAGAAGTGGTTTTCAGTAAGATTTAAATATGCGTCAATTTCAAATAGTTTGACTGGTCATTCATGCATTTGATGGACAACTTCGTTGAAAACACTTGACCAATAATATTATAGATGATTAAATTTAAAGCTTTTCAAAATGAGTCTGCATGTTGAAATAAGTACAAAATGTAATTAGCACAAAACTACAATATGTAATGAACACGTAACTACCAAATAAAATGAGGAAACTACCAAACATAATAAACAAGTAACGTAATGAACAGTTAATATCTAATGCAATGAATACTTGATAGTTGTCATATTTAGTGGGACATGAAAGAATGAACAGAGAACACTATCATGTACAGTTCATTATAATGAATTGTAAAAAAAGATTAAAAAGGGCTTGTTTCAAGATAATAATGCACAATATGTCAATGTACATATACCAGTTTACTTTTATCAAAATCTGTTCTTATGAATTCACAAGCCCTGTGATAAATTGGTATATTTCTATGACAAGCGTACATAATATTGACATGTGTAATTTTACTGATGCTAATATAGGCACAGGGACTATCAGCAGATGTGCTACCTGGGGCTAGTCGACATACCACATCTTGCCTGTCTTGTTCAGCTGAGATGTCTGCATAACTACCGGCAGGCAGCCTGAGACAGGTATGTTTATTGTGGGCTCATCCCTTCAATTTTTGTCTTTATTTCAGCTAAGATAAGAGTATTTTCATGTTTAATTTTAAACAAAGTACACCAACAAGACTTTACAAATTTGCTTCCCAATATTTGGCAGAGCCCTGTTTGAATGAAGCAGATTCTATTGAGATTGTTGTTATTATTAATGATAAATAACATCTGCACTGGTAAATATACTTATATACTGTACTGGTAAATTTTATTTATGTCAATATTTCAACCTGTTTTCTTTTTTAGGCACTCTGATCAGGTGAGATGCCTATATAATTACTGCCAAGTCAGCCGTGTTACCAAGAACTTGTCACCACTACTTGCCCTTGCCAGCCCTCCTGGTCAGCTAAGATGTCTGCCTAACCACTACCAGTCAGCTATTTACCTAGGACTTGTTAGCACTGCCAGTCCCTTGCCTGTCCTGTTCAGCTCAGATGTCTACCTAACTACTACCAGTCTGCTATTTACCTAGGACTTGTCACCACTGCTAGCCCCTTGCCTGTCCTGTTCAGCTGAGATGTCTGCCTAACCACTGGCAGTCAGCTATTTACCTAGGACTTGTCACCCTTGCCAGCCCTTGTCTGTTCTGTTCAGCTGAGATGTCTGCATAACTACTGACAGGCAGCCTGAGACAGGTATGTTACTGTGGGCTCATTCCTTCAATTTCTTTTCTTAACTATTTCAGCTAAGAGTATTTTCACGAGCAATTTTAAACAAAGTACACCAACAACACTTTACAAATTTGCTCCCCCAATAGTTAGCAGAGTCCTGTTTGATTTATAGTTGAGCTTTATTTCGTATAGAAGCAATTGCTGTTTTTCATAATGGATAAGGGAATGAATATGTACCAGTGTCATATGAATATCCGATTCCCATCAAGTTTTGGCTTCTCTTCCCTATTAGTGGTTAAATCCTCTCACGTGACCGGTCAATATCTTAATTCTCTTCACTTAGGCATGCGCAGTAGAACCACTAAGTCGGCTTTTCAGGGAGAACTTTTCACCACTACTTCCCCTTGCCAGCCCTGGTCATCTGAGATGTCTGCCTAACCACTGCCAGTCAGCTATTTACCTAGGACTTGTCACCACTGGCAGCCTCTTGCTTGTCCTGTTCAGTTGAGATGTCTCCTTAAGTACCGGCAGGCAGCCTAAAACAGGTATGTTATTGTGGGCTCATCCCTTCATTTTTTGCTTTCTTAACTATTTCAGCTAAGAGTATTTTCATGACTAATTTTAAACAAAGTACACCAACAAGACTTTAAAAATGTGTTCCCCAATAGTTGGCAGAGCCCTGTTTGAATAAAGCAGATTCTATTGAGATTGTTGTTATTATTAATGATAAATAACATCTGTACTGGTAAATATACTTGTAAATTCTATTTATGTCAAATTTTTAACTTCAACCTGATTTTAAACTTATTCTCTTTTTTTAGGCACTCTAATCAGGTGCAGGCATGAGAATTTCCCGCCGTTCCGCGGTTTCCCGCTTTTTGGAGGCCAAAATATGTCCTCTCCGAGTTCAATGTGAATCCGGTTTAAAATTTGGGGGGTAGAGGTGGTCTAGGGTGATTTTTTTTCAGGGAAATTGTGGAAATATCATTGCTGAAATGCCCCGAGATCGGCACTTTTAAAGTCGGCTTCGTAGCTCTGTTTTTAGACGCTCCCAGCTGTTTTATAAAACCGTTTGTCCGATCCTATTTACACGACGCACGCAGAGCGATGAAGTGCTGTTACGTTACAGAGATGAAGTTTACTAAACGAATCAACGATCGCGTTAGGTATCAAGTATTCCATAATGTCATAAAAATTGTCCAATCAACGATCCCCTATAATGAGCGTTAGGAAATGCTGTTGTTGATTGAGCGGCCATCATGTTAACGCTTTGGCCTTTGTGTACGTGAAAGAAAAAAAAGTTATAGTAAAATTATCGTGAAATATCGGAGGCATCCGACTTCAAAATGCCGAGAATTTTGGATAGAAATGAAGAACAATTCGTACGGGAGTCGGATATAGGTGTCAAAGAAAAATGGAAGTGGTCTTGGTTAGAGGAAGATGTGGAAATTAAACTGCCTGGTAAAAGTGGTATTGCCGATAAAGTAAAGTGCAATCTCGGCGAGTTCGCCAGAAAGGTAGATATACCAGGGAAGTCGATGTGGACGCTTTGCAATAAACTGATCAACTATGGAAATCGCGGGAAAAGTGCACTATTCTCAAGTGTCAATTGTGTTTATTTCTGCTGTTTAATAGGGCCTATGGACATTCAGATCTAAAAATTACATTGAAAATTGCTTCAAAATGCTACTTTTCAGTACCTAAATTGTCAACATTTTCTAAAGGGGGCGCTGACTCCTTCAACCCCCGCCAGGGGGCCCCAGCCCCCTGAAACCCCCGGCATGCCTCGCTTTCGGCTCGGGCCAAGCCTACGGCTTGATTGGGTCATTAATAGTGAATCGCTATTTTCCAGTTTTTTCTAACACAATCCATTCTCATGCCTGCAGGTGAGATGTCTACATAATCACTGCCAAGTCAGCCGTGTTACCAAGAACTTGTCACCACTACTTGCCCTTGCCAGCCCTGGTCAGCTGAGATGTCTGCCTAGCCACTACCAGTCTGCTCTTTACCTAGGACTTGTCACGACTGCTAGCCCCTTGCCTGTCCTGTTCAGCTCAGATGTCTGCCTAACCACTGCCAGTCAGCTATTTACCTAGAACTTGTCACCACTACCAGCCCCTTGCCTGTCTTGTTCAGCTGAGATGTCTGCTTAACCACTACCAGTCAGCTGTGTTACCTAGGACTTGTCACCACTGCCAGCCCTTTGCCTGTCCTGTTCAGCTGAGATGTTTGCCTAAGCACTGCCAGTCAGCTGTGTTACCTAGGACTTGTCACCACTGCCAGCCCCTTGCCTGTCCTGTTCAGCTGAGATGTCTGTGTAACCACTACTAGTCAGCTGTGTTACCTGGCGCTTGTCACCACTATTGTCTGCCTAGTTTAGCTGTATAATGACTGCAAACCAGCCCGAGCCAGGTATGCTACTTTACGTTTATTACTATTTTGTTTCTCTTTTGTACATATTTATGAGCAAACATATCTCAGGTCTGAACATACTCTGATACAGTATCAGCAGATTATTATCACATACACTAATTTGAAACAAAGTACATGAACAAGACTGTTTCTTTTTCTTTGTTTAATTTGTACCCCAAAAATAGTTGTCAGAGCTATTTGAAATAAACAGGTGCTGAGATTGTTATACATGTAATTAGCAGTAAATATCATTGGTAAGCAGAACATTCTGGCTTTGATTCAAAATCTTGTATAAATTTACTTTATCCAAGACAAAACTTCCATCTTCTGAAAAATTTAGAATTTTATTACATTCGTCTGTAATTTATCATTTTTTCCCATTTTATTTGATTTTATCCCCATTCTATTGTTGTAGCTGACTTTGATAAGATGAGATGTCTGCATTTGCCAGTGAGTTGTGTTACCTGGGGGTTATCACCGCAACCAGCCCTTGCCTGTCCTGTTCATTAGCTGAGATGTATGCATAACCGCAGCCGTGTTACCAAAGGCTTGTCACCACTTTTTGCCCATCCCAGCCCTGGTCAGCTGAGATGTCTGCCTGACCACTGCCAGTCAGCTGTGTTACCTAGGACTTCTTACCACTGCCAGCCCCTTGCCTGTCCTGTTCAGCTGAGATGTCTGTGTAACTACTACTAGTCAGCTGTGTTACCTGGCGCTTGTCACCACTACTGTCTGCCTAGTTTAGCTGTATAATGACTGCAAACCAGCCCGAGCCAGGTATGCTACTTTACGTTTATTACTATTTTGTTTCTCTTTCGTACATATTTATGAGCAAAGATATCTCAGGTCTGAACTTACTCTGATACAGTATCAGCAGATTATTATCACATACACTAATTTGAAACAAAGTACATGAACAAGACTGTTTCTTTTTCTTTGTTTAATTCGTACCCCAAAAATAGTTGTCAGAGCTATTTGAAATAAACAGGTGCTGAGATTGTTATACATGTAATTAGCAGTAAATATCATTGGTAAGCAGAACATTCTGGCTTTGATTCAAAATCTTGTATAAATTTACTTTATCCAACACAAAACTTCCATCTTCTGAAAAATTTAGAATTTTATTACATTCGTCAGTAATTTATCATTTTTTCCCATTTTATTTGATTTTATCCCCATTCTATTGTTGTAGCTGACTTTGATGAGATGAGATGTCTGCATTTGCTAGTCAGTTGTGTTACCTGGGGGTTATCACCGCAACCAGCCCTTGCCTGTCCTGTTCATTAGCTGAGATGTATGCATAACCGCAGCCGTGTTACCAAAGGCTTGTCACCACTTTTTGTCCATCCCAGCCCTGGTCAGCTGAGATGTCTGCCTGACCACTGCCAGTCAGCTGTGTTACCTAGGACTTCTTACCACTGCCAGCCCCTTGCCTGTCCTGTTCAGCTGAGATGTCTGTGTAACTACTACTAGTCAGCTGTGTTACCTGGCGCTTGTCACCACTACTGTCTGCCTAGTTTAGCTGTATAATGACTGCAAACCAGCCCGAGCCAGGTATGCTACTTTACGTTTATTACTATTTTGTTTCTCTTTCGTACATATTTATGAGCAAAGATATCTCAGGTCTGAACTTACTCTGATACAGTATCAGCAGATTATTATCACATACACTAATTTGAAACAAAGTACATGAACAAGACTGTTTCTTTTTCTTTGTTTAATTCGTACCCCAAAAATAGTTGTCAGAGCTATTTGAAATAAACAGGTGCTGAGATTGTTATACATGTAATTAGCAGTAAATATCATTGGTAAGCAGAACATTCTGGCTTTGATTCAAAATCTTGTATAAATTTACTTTATCCAACACAAAACTTCCATCTTCTGAAAAATTTAGAATTTTATTACATTCGTCAGTAATTTATCATTTTTTCCCATTTTATTTGATTTTATCCCCATTCTATTGTTGTAGCTGACTTTGATGAGATGAGATGTCTGCATTTGCTAGTCAGTTGTGTTACCTGGGGGTTATCACCGCAACCAGCCCTTGCCTGTCCTGTTCATTAGCTGAGATGTATGCATAACCGCAGCCGTGTTACCAAGGGCTTGTCACCACTTTTTGTCCATCCCAGCCCTGGTCAGCTGAGATGTCTGCCTGACCACTGCCAGTCAGCTGTGTTACCTAGCACTTGTCACCACTACCAGCCCTTGCCTGTCCTGTTCAGCTGAGATGTCTGCCTAAGCACTGCCAGTCAGCTATTTACTTAGGACTTGTCACCACTGCCAGCCCCTTGCCTGTCCTGTTTAACTGAGATGTCTGTGTAACCACTGCCAGTCAGCTGTGTTACCTAGGACTTCTTACCACTGCCAGCCCTTTGCCTGTCCTGTTCAGCTGAGATGTCTGCGTAACCACTGCTAGTCAGCTGTGATACCTGACACTTGTCACCACTACTTGTCCCTGTCTGCTTATTTTAGCCAAGATGGCTGTATGATTACTGCAAACCAACCCGAACCAGGTATGCTACTTTACGTTTATTACTATTTTTTTCTCTTTCATAAATGTTTATGAGCAAAGATATCTCAGGTTTGATTTAAAATCTTATATAAATTTACATTATCCACAATACTTCCAGATTCCAAAAAATCTACGATTTTATTACATTGGTCTGTAATTTCTCATGTTTTTATTTAATTTGATTTTATCTCCATTCTATTGTTGTAGCTGACTCTGATAAGCTGAGATGTCTGCATTTACCATTCAGTTGTGGTACCTGGGGGTTATCACCACAACCAGCCCTTGCCTGTCCTTTTCAGCGAAAATGTCTGCATAATCAATGGCAGCCCCTCTCTCTTATGTCAGCACTGCCAGTCATTTAATTCACTAGTCCATCATCAAACCATGCTTACCTGTCAGAGGTGAGATTTGTCAGGATTTTCAATATAATATAGTTGGATACTTTAATATAAACTCCCCATGCAATTTGAAGCAAAAAAATAATTAGCAAACAGTCAAGTTTCCACTCTGTAAGTTGTTTTAAACTTTTAATCACCAGCCACATTTGCATACGATGCAGGAACACTCCTATGACTGAAGCATTGTTCAATCAGCATGCTGATTATAATAACTTTATTTTTTGGTATATCCAAGTACCACACAATAAAAAGGAGAAAAATGCCTAAACAAGTTTTTGCATCTTTAATTGGCCATTATCAAATAGTAGAGATTTATACCTGTAAATTACATCAGAGAAATAGGACAGTGCCAAATATCAAAGTTTTAATCATTTTATTTATTGCCTATTTTCTGACATGATTTTTAAAGAGGATTATTCACAACTAGGTTGTTTTAGTGTGTTCTTTTAATTACAGTTTGCCATCAAGCATCTTGATGTAGGCCAATGATGGCGACGTTTTTAAAATTAGTTTGTAAAATGGTACAATGTCATGGGACCAGGATGCAGTAATTCTAGAAGGGAGGAGAAAAGGGGTTGACATCTTTTCAAACATTTACCCCTTAAAAACAATAAAATATCATATTTGTATTCATGGAATTTCTACTAAATTACTTTTACTTCATTCTGGCCCAGACAAAGTAACTACACTCCAAATGATATTCAGTTTGGAATTTTCGAAGCGCGCTCTTTTTGGGTATTGCCAGTTCTTGTACTATTGCTGTCAGATGTTTAGTTTAACATTGTGGCAATGGTAATTAGAGAGAACATAGCTTTTAGAACTTTCAAAGCATTATCTGTAAATTACAACGACGTTCGAGCAACAATTATGACACTTTAAGCCTGTTTTTGTCCTGTTTTCTAGAATTTTGTTGTAATGTAAGTCATTTTGGATTACTTTTTGTAATTAACTTTTTAATTTGTTTCAGGAAAACACAGCTTGGTTTGATATTAAACTTCATTTGTTTCCACTTAACTACATGCTTCGATTATGATTACTTAGTGTTTGCTTGTTGGGCTGGTTTTTTGTTGGTAGACCCAACTTATTTTCTGTTCGGACATAATATAGACCACTTTCGCATGTTGCATATATAGACTGTAATGTAGTGATACTTGTGAACTGCTTATGCTGTTAATCCATCAAGCATGCAGTAGTTTTACGTACTCCATACGATATCAATTGTGGTCCACACTTGGTGATGTCATTTACAATTACATTTCATGCTATCAGGTCAAACAGGTGAAAGCTGTCCATACCCCCGGAACAACACAGCAATAAAATAAACCATAAACCCTGTTCAAACATGGTCTGTTATAAGTAGTTCATATTGAAATACAACAAAATAGCAACAAGTTATTCACTTTGAACATTCAGTAAACAAGAAACACAAGGAAGTTTGAAATCTACTGTTACTATGCCATTTATGTCTGCATTTGTTTATATGATCCCTGTAGTGCTAACAATGTCCCTAATTTTACAATAGGTTGACTTTGAGGTTCCGGTGACCCCGGAAGTAAAGCCCAAATAAAAAATGAACCAAAAATGTCCATCTTAATTAAATATTATGAAAACCTGAAATATCATACTTCGTGGGATATGGCGTTTCTAAAATGTGCGTTTTTTATGTTTTTTGCTTCTAAATTGACACCTAATGACATTACATTTTTGCACATTTTCAATAGAGTGTGCATGTACAAAGTTTGAATTTCATATTGCATGTTGATGGGAAAAAGAGAAAGAAAAAAGAAGAAAAATAATTAATAAAATAATCATTCAACAATATGATGAGGCTATTATCGACACTTGCGAAGCCCAAAATGGAGATCAACAATATATGGGAAATGTACGGCTTGCTCACAAATCAGCAAACTATTAGTGCATCACGTCCCAATCCATTCTCTCAACAGCCTCATGGGAAAAACTCGAGAGGGCGGTAGACCGATCTAACGGTCCCGAACTTAACTGAACGCGTGCGGAAACTCGAGAGGGCGCTAGACCGATCTAACGGTCCCGAAACTCAACTGAATGCGTGCGGTCCGGGACCGTTAGGTCGGCCTAGCGCCCTCTTTTGAGTATTTGTTTTCTTCAAGGCACGAGGCTAACACACGTTATGAGGGAGTTGGCGGGTGGTCGAAGTAACATTTCAAGGGTGCCGTAGGGAATGTTTTAGTTAGCAGATTGCGAAGAAACACAAAGACGTTTGAGACCTACTTTTTCTTTGCCATTTGAAGTAAACATCTAGGTCTGTCCGGGGGTCATCATATATATAAGTCATGAAGTGAACATTGCCACAGACATTGACTGAAAATGCATTTTGGAGATTTTTCTTTTCAACCCGCCACTAGAGAACATTCGAATATTTCATAACGTCACCGGTAATATTAACATCGTTGAAAGAAATTTAGCATCTTTCTCCAATTTCAAATTATATCAGGCACTTCCTATTTGAACTGGAAGGAAATGATAATAAATCCTGGATTATTCTATAAATTCCCACTAATTAAAGTCAAATTCAGGTCTCTCACGGTTGATTTTATGTTGATTTTTGAAGTTAGGTCTAGAAATTTTTGATTGCTTGTCATCTGCTACTTGATTACGTCACCGTGACGTCATTATCAGCAAGCCCGAGAGCAATGTCATCTGAAGCAAAAATGTGGATTATATCTATCGCGGTTGATTTTTCAGCCTTTAAGGTTTAAATGTCTTCTCATTGTAACTTCTGGTCTGGTGACGTCGTCAATATTTCTCCCCCACAACTTGTTTTGAGCACAAAGCTGATTAGATTGATATATCAATTATAAAGTGATTTCAGCTAACTTCGCCACACGCATCAACTAATTAATTCATTTTTTTTAAATCAACCTGCCGCTAGAGGGCGCTCTAACATTTTATGACGTCACCGGTAATGGTTTTGTGAAGTACAACCTGGCCAGAGACTAACATCTTTGAAAGCAAATTCACATCTTTTTCCACTTTCAAAATATAAAGACACTTCCGGTTTGGACCGGAAGGAAGGGTCACGTGATTTTGCACGTAATATCAAAAATGAAGACCCTGGATTATTCTGTCAATTCCCGTAAAAAACTAAATCGGATCTCTCTCGGTTGATTTTATATTGATTTTCAAAGAATAAATCTAGAAATGTTTGATTGCTTGTGATCTGATATTTGATGACGTCATCGTGACGTCATTATCAGAAAGACTGAGAGCTATGTCAACTGTGCTATCTGAAGCAAACATCTTCAATACATCTCTCGCCGTTGATTTTTTAGCAATTTTTGAAGGTTTCAAAGTCTTTTCATTGTCACTTCCGTTCTGGTGACGTCATCAAACTTTCTCCACCTCAACTTGTTCTTAGCACGAAGCTGGTTATATGCATCAATTATAAAGTGATTTCAGCAAAATTCGCCACAGACATGAACTGATTTTTCATTTGAAACATTTTTCAACCTGCCGCTAGAGGGCGCTCTAACACTTTATGACGTCACCGGTTTTTTTGTGTGAAGTACAACCTAGCCAGAGACTAACATCGTTGAAAGCAAGTTCACATCTTTTTGCACTTTCAAATTATAAGGCACTTCCGGTTTCGACCGGAAGGAAGGGTCACGTGATTTTGCACGCATGACAAAAAATGAAGACCCATATTTATCATATCAATTGCCGTAAAAATCAAGTTCAGGTCTGTTACGGTTGATTTTATATTGATTTTCAAAGATTAAATCTAGAAATCTTAGATTGCTTGTAATCTGATACATGATGACGTCATCATGACGTCATTACATTTTTATACATCTTCAATACAGTGTGCATGCATATGTGAGGTTTGAACTTGATACGAGTTTGCATGTGGCCAAAACATTCAGGAAAAAAAGAGCTAGAAAAAGTAAGAATAATAATAAATAATAATAAGAATAATCCGAACAATAACAATAGGTGTTGGGCTGTATAGCCCAACACCTAATAATAATAACTAGAGTTTGTGGAACAAACACACGGTGTTGGACTTGTTCAGTTTGATTACATAAGAGAATAGATCCACATGTATGTAATCACTAATTGTGAAAAGTTTGTGTGCTGCAGTTCATGAAGCATGACGTTCTCAAAAATGTAGATTTTTTAGGTTTTTGTAATTTGACCTTGATGACGTCATCATGACACTATTACATCTGTGCACATTACCAACGCAGTTAATCTGCAGTTTGCGACGTCACTGGTCGCTTTTTGAAAAGCACATACCTGCCAAAGACTAACATCGTGGAAAGCAAGTTCATATCTTTTACCAATTTTGAATTATAAGGCACTTCCGGTTTTGACAGGAAGGAAGGGTCACGTGATTTTGCACTCAATATAAAAAATGAAGACCTGTTATTACTTTATCCATTGCCGCAAACAGAAATGTTAGGTCTTTCACAGTTGATTTTATATTGATTTTCAAAGATTAAAAATATTCATTTTGAATTGCTTGTTATTTGATACATGACGATGTCATAATGACGTCATTACAATAAAGCTGGAGACCTATGTTTACCCTGCCATTTGAAGTGAAAATCTGGCGTATATCTCTCACGGTTGATTTTTCATAATTTTTGTTAAGGTTTAAAGGTCTTTTCAGCGCAATTTCCGGTCTGATGACATCATCAATATGAGCCCTTGCACATGTGTTGCCTGCATGAAGGTCACTTTATAATTGATATAATTATTATATCAATTATAAAGTGATTACCGCAAACTTCGCCACACACATCGACTGAAAGTATATTTTGAACATTTTTCAATATGCAGCTAGAGGGTGCTGGAATATTTTATGACGTCACCGCTAACATTTTTGAAAAGATCAGCCTGCTAAAAGACTAACATCGTCGAAAGCAAGTTCAAACATTTTTCCACTTTCAAATTCTAAGGCACTTCCAGTTTGGAAAGAAAGGAAGGGTCATGTGATTTTGTACGTAATATCAAAAATGAAGACCCTGGATTATTCTATCAATTCCCGTAAAAAGCAAAATCAGGTCTCTCTCGGTTGATTTTATATTGATTTCCAAAGATTAAATCTAGAAATATTTGATTGCTTGTAATCTGATACTTGATGACGTCATCGTGACGTCATTACCAGAAAGCTCGAGAGCTATGTTAACTTTGCTATCTGAAGCAAAAATCTGGATTATGTCTGTCGCCGTTGATTTTTTAGCAATTTTTGAAGGTTTTAAAGTTTTTTCATTGTCACTTCCGGTCTGATGACGTCATCAATCTAAGCCCTAGCACACGTGTTGCCTGCGTAAAGGTCATCATATATATCAATTATAAAGTGATTTCACCAAACTTCGCCACACACATCAGCCGATTATTCATTTTAAACATGTTTCAACCTGCCGCTAGAGGGCGCTCTAACATTTTATGACGTCACCGGTATTTTTTTTGTGAAGTACAACCTAGCCAGAGACTAACATCGTTGAAAGCAAGTTCAAATCTGTTTCCACTTTTAAATTATAAGGCACTTCCGGTTTGGACCGGAAGGAAGGGTCATGTGATTTTGCACGTAATATCAAAAATGAAGACCCTGGATTATTCCACCAATTCCCGTAAAAAGCAAAATCAGATCTCTCTCGGTTGATTTTATATTGATTTTCAAACATTAAATCAAGAAATCTTTGATTGCTTATAATCTGATACTTGATGACGTCATCGTGACGTCATTATCACAAAGCTCGAGAGCTATGTCAACTGTGCCATCTGAAGCAAAAATCTGAATTATATCTGTCGCGGTTGATTTTTCAGCGATTTTTTAAGGTTTAAAGGTCTTTTCATTGCAACTTTCGGTCTGATGACGTCATCAATCTGAGCCCTTGCACACGTGTTGCCTGCATGAAGGTCATCATATATATCAATTATAAAGTGATTACCGCAAACTTTGCCACACACATCGACTGAAAGTTAATTTTAAACATTTTTCAACCTGCCGCTAGAGGGCGCTCGAAGATTTTATGACGTCATCGCACACATTTTTGAAAAGTTCAGCCTGGCCAAAGACTAACATCGTTGAAAACAAGTTCAAATCTGTTTCCACTTTCAAATTATAAGGCACTTCCGGTTTGGACCGGAAGGAAGGGTCATGTGATTTTGCACGTAATATCAAAAATGAAGACCCTGGACTATTCCATCAATTCCCGTAAAAAGCAAAATCAGATCTCTCTCGGTTGATTTTATATTGATTTTCAAACATTAAATCAAGAAATCTTTGATTGCTTGTAATATGATACTTGATGACGTCATCGTGACGTCATTATCACAAAGCTCGAGAGCTATGTCAACTGTGCCATCTGAAGCAAAAATCTGAAATATATCTGTCGCGGTTGATTTTTCAGCGATTTTTGAAGGTTTCAAGGTCTTTTCATTGCAACTTCCGGTCTGATGACGTCATCAATCTGAGCCCTCGCACACGTGTTGCCTGCATGAAGGTCATCATATATATCAATTATAAAGTGATTACCGCAAACTTCGCCACACACATCGACTAAAAGTTCATTTTGAACATTTTTCAACCTGCCGCTAGAGGGCGCTCGAATATTTTATGACGTCGCAGCTAACATTTTTGAAAAGTTCAGCCTGGCCAAGGACTAACATCGCTGAAAGCAAGTTCAAATCTTTTTCCACTTTCAAATTATAAGGCACTTCCGGTTTCGACCGGAAGGAAGGGTCACGTGATTTTGCACGCCTGATCAAAATTGAAGATCTAATATTATCCTATCAATTGCCGTAAAAATCAAGTTCCGGTCTTTCACGGTTGATTTTATATCGATTTTCAAACATTAAAAATAGAAATGTTTAATTGCTTGTAATCTGATACCTGATGACGTCATCATGACGTCATCACATTTTCCGGAATCTTCAATGTGATGTACATATATGTACCAAATATGAACTTGATATGAGTTTGCATGTAGCCAAACAACTCCGGAGAAGAAAGTTATGTGAAGAAGAAAAAAAAGAACTAGAGTTTGTGGTACAAACACACGGTGTTGGACTTGTTCAGTTTGATTACATAAGAGAATAGATCCACATTTATGTAATCACTAATTGTGAAAACTTTGTGTGCTGCGGTTCATGAAGCATGACGTTCTCAAAAATGTTGATTTTTTAGGTTTTTGTAATTTGACCTTGATGACGTCATCATGACACTATTACATCTGTGCACATTACCAACGCAGTTAATCTGCAGTTTGCGACGTCACTGGTCACTTTTGTGAAAAGCACATACCTGCCAAAGACTAACATCGTGGAAAGCAAGTTCATATCTTTTACCAATTTCGAATTATAAGGCACTTCCGGTTTGGACCGGAAGGAAGGGTCATGTGATTTTGCACGTAATATAAAAAATGAAGACCCAGGAATATTCTATCAATTCCTGTTGATAGAATAATCAGATCTCTGTCGGTTCATTCTATATTGATTTTCAAAGATTAAATCTATACATTTTTGATTGACGTCATCTTGACGTCAATATCAGAAAGCTCGAGAGCTATGCTAACTGTGGGATCTGAAGCAAAAATCTGAATTATATCTGTCGCGGTTGATTTTTCAGCAATTTTTTAATGTTTAAAGGTCTTTTCATTGCAACTTCCGGTCTGATGACGTCATCAATCTGCGCCCTCGCATACGTGTTGCCTGGATGAAGGTCATCATATATAGCAATTATAAAGTGATTACCTCAAACTTCGCCACTCACATCGACTGAAAGTTCTTTCACTTTCAAATTATAAGGCACTTCCGGTTTGGACCGGAAGGAAGGGTCATGTGAATTTGCACGTAATATATCAAATGAAGACCCTGGATTATTCTGTCAATTCCCGTGAAAAGCAAAATCAGATCTCTCTCGGTTGATTTGATATTGATTTTCAAACATTAAATCAAGAAATCTTTGATTGCTTGTAATCTGATACCTGATGACGTCATCGTGACGTCATTATTACAAAGCTCGAGAGCTATGTCAACTGTGCTATCTGAAGCAAAAATCTGAAATATATCTGTCACGGTTGATTTTTCAGCGATTTTTTAAGGTTTAAAGGTCTTTTCATTGCAGCTTCCGGTCTGATGACGTCATCAATCTGAGCCCTTGCACACGTGTTGCCTGCATGAAGGTCATCATATATATCAATTATAAAGTGATTACCGCAAACTTCGCCACACACATCGACTGAAAGTTCATTTTGAACATTTTGCAACCTGCCGCTAGAGGGCGCTCGAATATTTTATGACGTCACAGCTAACATTTTTGAAAAGTTCAGCCTGGCCAAGGACTAACATCGCTGAAAGCAAGTTCAAATCTTTTTCCACTTTCAAATTATAAGGCACTTCCGGTTTCGACCGGAAGGAAGGGTCACGTGATTTTGCACGCACAATCAAAATTGAAGATCTAATATTATCCTATCAATTGCCGTAAAAATCAAGTTCCGGTCTTTCACGGTTGATTTTATATCGATTTTCAAAGATTAAAAATAGAAATGTTTAATTGCTTGTAATTTGATACCTGATGACGTCATCATGACGTCATTACAAAAAAAACCATCTTCAGTTGGTTGTACATATATGTACCAAATATGAACTTGATATGAGTTTGCATGTAGCCAAACAACTCCGGAGAAGAAAGAGGTAGCAAAAAGAAAAAGAGGAATAACTAGAGTTTGTGGTACAAACACACGGTGTTGGACTTTTTCAGTTTGATTACATAAGAGAATAGATCCACGTGTATGTAATCACTAATTGTGAAAAATTTGTGTGCTGCACAGAGTTCATGAAGCATGACGTTCTCAAAAATGTAGATTTTTTAGGTTTTTGTAATTTGACCTTGATGACGTCATCATGACACTATCACATCTGTGCACATTACCAACGCAGTTAATCTGCAGTTTGCGACGTCACTGGTCATTTTTTGAAAAACACATACCTGCCAAAGACTAACATCGTGGAAAGCAAGTTCATATCTTTTACCAATTTCAAATGATAAGGCACTTCCGGTTTCGACAGGAAGTACGGGTCATGTGATTTTGCACTCAATATAAAAAATGAAGACTTAGTATATTACTCTATCCATTGCCGCAAACAGAAATTTTAGGTCTTTCACAGTTGATTTTATATTGATTTTCAAAGATTAAAAATATTCATTTTGAATTGCTTGTTATTTGATACATCATGACGTCATAATGACGTCATTACAATAAAGCTGGAGACCTATGTTTACCCTGCAATTTGAAGTGAAAATCTGGATTATATCTCTCACGGTTCATTTTTCATAATTTTTGTTAATGTTTAAAGGTCTTTTCAGTGCAACTTCCGGTCTGATGACATCATCAATATGAGCCCTTGCACACGTGTTGCCTGCATGAAGGTCAATTTATAATTGATATATTATATCAATTATAAAGTGATTACCGCAAACTTTGCCACTTGGTTCATGTTCGGTTTGATGGCAAGAAAACAGTTTCACAGGCACGTTTGAAGATTGCGGTAGAAATTTAATACTATGTTGTTTACGCTGAACTTCCCTGTTCATAATGACTGAATTACGAACATTTGAAAGAACAAATGAATAATTTTGAAGCGGTTACCGCAAACTTTGCCATACAAATCAACTGAAAATTCATTCTTGACATTTTTCAACCTGCTCCCAGAGAGCGTTTGATTCCAGGAAGGAAGGGTCACGTGACTTTGCACATAATATGAAAAATGAAGACCCTCGATTATTCTATCAGTTCCCGTAAAAAGCAAAATCAGATCTCTCTCGATTGATTTTAATATATTGATTTTCAAAGATTAAACTTTGAAATTACTAAGGTACTTCCGGTTTGGACCGGAAGGAAGGGTCACGTGACTTTGCACGTAATATCAAAAATAAAGACCCTGGATTATTCTATCAGTTCCCATAAAAAGCAAAATCAGATCTCTCTTGATTGATTTTATATTGATTTTCACAAATTAAACTTTCAAATTATAAGGCACTTCCGGTTTGGACCGGAAGGAAGGGTCACGTGACTTTGCACGTAATATCAAAAATGAAGACCCTGGATTATTCTATCAGTTCCCGTAAAAAGTAAAATCAGATCTCTCTCGATTGATTTTATATTGATTTTCAAAGATTAAACTTTGAAATTACTAAGGCACTTCCGGTTTGGACCGGAAGGAAGGGTCACGTGACTTTGCACGTAATATCAAAAATGAAGACCCTCGATTATTCTATCAGTTCCCGTAAAAAGCAAAATCAGATCTCCCTCGATTGATTTTATATTGATTTTTAAAGATTAAACTTTCAAACTATAAGGCACTTCCGGTTTGGACCGGAAGGAAGGGTCACGTGACTTTGCACGTAATATCAAAAATGAAGACCCTGGATTATTCTATCAGTTCCCTTAAAAAGCAAAATCAGATCTCTCTCGATTGATTTTTATATTGATTTTCAAAGATTAAATCCAGAAATCTTTGATTGCCTGTAATCCGATATTTGATGACGTCATCGTGACGTCATTATCAGAAAGCTCGAGAGCTATGTCAACTGTGCTATCTGAAGCAAAAATCTGCATTATATCACTCGCCATTGATTTGTCAGCAATTTGTGACGTTTTCAAAGTATTTTTAATGTCACTTCCGGTCTGATGACGTCATTAATCTGAGACCTCGCACACGTGTTGCCTACATGAAGGTCATCATATATATCAATTATAAAGTGATTACCGCAAACTTCGCCACACACATCGACTGAAAGTTCATTTTGAACATTTTTCAACCTGCCGCTAGAGGGCGCTCGAATATTTTATGACGTCACTGCACACATTTTTGAAAAGTTCAGCCTGGCCAAGGACTAACATCGCTGAAAGCAAGTTCAAATTTTTTTCCACTTTCAAACTATAAGGCACTTCCGGTTTGGACCGGAAGGAAGGGTCACGTGACTTTGCACGTAATATCAAAAATGAAGACCCTGGATTATTCTATCAGTTCCCGTAAAAAGTAAAATCAGATCTCTCTCGATTGATTTTATATTGATTTTCAAAGATTAAACTTTGAAATTACTAAGGCACTTCCGGTTTGGACCGGAAGGAAGGGTCACGTGACTTTGCACGTAATATCAAAAATGAAGACCCTCGATTATTCTATCAGTTCCCTTAAAAAGCAAAATCAGATCTCTCTCGATTGATTTTATATTGATTGTTAAAGATTAAACTTTCAAACTATAAGGCACTTCCGGTTTGGACCGGAAGGAAGGGTCACGTGACTTTGCACGTAATATCAAAAATGAAGACCCTGGATTATTCTATCAGTTCCCTTAAAAAGCAAAATCAGATCTCTCTCGATTGATTTTATATTGATTTTCAAAGATTAAATCCAGAAATCTTTGATTGCCTGTAATCCGATATTTGATGACGTCATCGTGACGTCATTATCAGAAAGCTCGAGAGCTATGTCAACTGTGCTATCTGAAGCAAAAATCTGCATTATATCACTCGCCATTGATTTGTCAGCAATTTGTGACGTTTTCAAAGTATTTTTAATGTCACTTCCGGTCTGATGACGTCATTAATCTGAGACCTCGCACACGTGTTGCCTACATGAAGGTCATCATATATATCAATTATAAAGTGATTACCGCAAACTTCGCCACACACATCGACTGAAAGTTCATTTTGAACATTTTTCAACCTGCCGCTAGAGGGCGCTCGAATATTTTATGACGTCACTGCACACATTTTTGAAAAGTTCAGCCTGGCCAAGGACTAACATCGCTGAAAGCAAGTTCAAATTTTTTTCCACTTTCAAACTATAAGGCACTTCCGGTTTGGACCGGAAGGAAGGGTCACGTGACTTTGCACGTAATATCAAAAATGAAGACCCTGGATTATTCTATCAGTTCCCGTAAAAAGTAAAATCAGATCTCTCTCGATTGATTTTATATTGATTTTCAAAGATTAAACTTTGAAATTACTAAGGCACTTCCGGTTTGGACCGGAAGGAAGGGTCACGTGACTTTGCACGTAATATCAAAAATGAAGACCCTCGATTATTCTATCAGTTCCCTTAAAAAGCAAAATCAGATCTCTCTCGATTGATTTTATATTGATTGTTAAAGATTAAACTTTCAAACTATAAGGCACTTCCGGTTTGGACCGGAAGGAAGGGTCACGTGACTTTGCACGTAATATCAAAAATGAAGACCCTGGATTATTCTATCAGTTCCCTTAAAAAGCAAAATCAGATCTCTCTCGATTGATTTTATATTGATTTTCAAAGATTAAATCCAGAAATCTTTGATTGCCTGTAATCCGATATTTGATGACGTCATCGTGACGTCATTATCAGAAAGCTCGAGAGCTATGTCAACTGTGCTATCTGAAGCAAAAATCTGGATTATATCACTCGCCATTGATTTGTCAGCAATTTTTGAAGTTTTCAAAGTCTTTTTAATGTCACTTCCGGTCTGATGACGTCATTAATCTGAGACCTCGCACACGTGTTGCCTACATGAAGGTCATCATATATATCAATTATAAAGTGATTACCGCAAACTTCGCCACACACATCGACTGAAAGTTCATTTTGAACATTTTTCAACCTGCCGCTAGAGGGCGGTCGAATATTTTATGACGTCACTGCACACATTTTTGAAAAGTTCAGCCTGGCCAAGGACTAACATCGCTGAAAGCAAGTTCAAATCTTTTTCCACTTTCAAACTATAAGGCACTTCCGGTTTCGACCGGAAGGAAGGGTCACGTGATTTTGCACGCACGATCAAAATTGAAGATCTAATATTATCCTATCAATTGCCGTAAAAATCAAGTTCAGGTCTTTCACGGTTGATTTTATATTGATTTTCAATTATTAAAAATAGAAATCTTTGGTTGGTTGTAATTTGATACCCGATGACGTCATCATGACGTCATATCATTTTCGCACATCTTCAGTTGCTTGTGCATCCGTGTGTTGAATTTGAAGTTGATATGAGTTTTCATGTTGACAAACAACTCTGGAGAAGAATTGCTCAGAAAAATCAACTCTGGAGAAGAACTGGTGAGAACAAAAATAAGAATACACTAGAGTTTGTGGAACAAACACACGGTGTTGGACTTGTTCAGTTTGATTACATAAGAGAATAGATCCCCATGTATGTAATCACTAATTGTGAAAAGTTTGTGTGCTGCAGTTCATGAAGCATGACGTTCTCAAAAATGTAGATTTTTTAGGTTTTTGTAATTTGACCTTGATGACGTCATCATGACACTATTACATCTGTGCACATTACCAACGCAGTTAATCTGCAGTTTGCGACGTCACTGGTCGCTTTTTGAAAAGCACATACCTGCCAAAGACTAACATCGTGGAAAGCAAGTTCATATCTTTTACCAATTTTGAATTATAAGGCACTTCCGGTTTTGACAGGAAGGAAGGGTCACGTGATTTTGCACTCAATATAAAAAATGAAGACCTGTTATTACTTTATCCATTGCCGCAAACAGAAATGTTAGGTCTTTCACAGTTGATTTTATATTGATTTTCAAAGATTAAAAATATTCATTTTGAATTGCTTGTTATTTGATACATGACGATGTCATAATGACGTCATTACAATAAAGCTGGAGACCTATGTTTACCCTGCCATTTGAAGTGAAAATCTGGAGTATATCTCTCACGGTTGATTTTTCATAATTTTTGTTAAGGTTTAAAGGTCTTTTCAGCGCAATTTCCGGTCTGATGACATCATCAATATGAGCCCTTGCACATGTGTTGCCTGCATGAAGGTCACTTTATAATTGATATAATTATTATATCAATTATAAAGTGATTACCGCAAACTTCGCCACACACATCGACTGAAAGTATATTTTGAACATTTTTCAATATGCAGCTAGAGGGTGCTGGAACATTTTATGACGTCACCGCTAACATTTTTGAAAAGATCAGCCTGCTAAAAGACTAACATCGTCGAAAGCAAGTTCAAACATTTTTCCACTTTCAAATTCTAAGGCACTTCCAGTTTGGAAAGGAAGGAAGGGTCATGTGATTTTGTACGTAATATGAAAAATGAAGACCTGGATTATTCCATCAATTCCCGTAAAAAGCAAAATCAGGTCTCTCTCGGTTGATTTTATATTGATTTCCAAAGATTAAATCTAGAAATATTTGATTGCTTGTAATCTGATACTTGATGACGTCATCGTGAGGTCATTACCAGAAACCTCTAGAGCTATGTGAACTGTGCATCTGAAGCAAAAATCTGGATTATATCTCTCACGGTTGATTTTTCAGCGATTTCTGAATGTTTAAAGGTCTTTTCATTACAACTTCCGGTCTGATGACGTCATCAATCTGAGCCCTCGCACACGTGTTGCCTGCGTACAGATCATCATATATATTAAATATAAAGTGATTTCACCAAACTTCGCCACACACATCAGCCGATTATTCATTTTAAACATGTTTCAACCTGCCACTAGAGGGCGCTCTAACATTTTATGACGTCACCGGTATTTTTTTTGTGAAGTACAACCTAGCCAGAGACTAACATCGTTGAAAGCAAGTTCAAATCTATTTCCACTTTCAAATTATAAGGCACTTCCGGTTTGGACCGGAAGGAAGGGTCATGTGATTTTGCACGTAATATCAAAAATGAAGACCCTGGATTATTCCATCAATTCCCGTAAAAAGCAAAATCAGATCTCTCTCGGTTGATTTTATATTGATTTTCAAACATTAAATCAAGAAATCTTTGATTGCTTGTAATCTGATACTTGATGACGTCATCGTGACGTCATTATCACAAAGCTCGAGAGCTATGTCAACTGTGCCATCTGAAGCAAAAATCTGAATTATATCTGTCGCGGTTGATTTTTCAGCGATTTCTTAAGGTTTAAAGGTCTTTTTATTGCAACTTTCGGTCTGATGACGTCATCAATATGAGCCCTTGCACACGTGTTGCCTGCATGAAGGTCATCATATATATCAATTATAAAGTGATTACCGCAAACTTTGCCACACACATCGACTGAAAGTCAATTTTAAACATTTTTCAACCTGCCGCTAGAGGGCGCTCGAATATTTTATGACGTCACCGCACACATTTTTGAAAAGTTCAGCCTGGCCAAAGACTAACATCGTTGAAAGCAAGTTCAAATCTGTTTCCACTTTTAAATTATAAGGCACTTCCGGTTTGGACCGGAAGGAAGGGTCATGTGATTTTGCACGTAATATCAAAAATGAAGACCCTGCATTATTCCATCAATTCCCGTAAAAAGCAAAATCAGATCTCTCTCGGTTGATTTTATATTGATTTTCAAACATTAAATCAAGAAATCTTTGATTGCTTGTAATATGATACTTGATGACGTCATCGTGACGTCATTATCACAAAGCTCGAGAGCTATGTCAACTGTGCCATCTGAAGCAAAAATCTGAATTATATCTGTCGCGGTTGATTTTTCAGCGTTTTTTTAAGGTTTAAAGGTCTTTTCATTGCAACTTTCGGTCTGATGACGTCATCAATCTGAGCCCTCGCACACGTGTTGCCTGCATGAAGGTCATCATATATATTAATTATAAAGTGATTACCGCAAACTTCGCCACACACATCGACTGAAAGTTCATTTTGAACATTTTTCAACCTGCCGCTAGAGGGCGCTCAAAAATTTTATGACGTCACAGCTCACATTTTTGAAAAGTTCAGCCTGGCCAAGGACTAACATCGCTGAAAGCAAGTTCAAATCTTTTTCCACTTTCAAATTATAAGGCACTTCCGGTTTCGACCGGAAGGAAGGGTCATGTGATTTTGCACGCACGATCAAAATTGAAGATCTAATATTATCCTATCAATTGCCGTAAAAATCAAGTTCCGGTCTTTCACGGTTGATTTTATATCGATTTTCAAAGATTAAAAATAGAAATGTTTAATTGCTTGTAATTTGATACCTGATGACGTCATCATGACGTCATTACAAAAAAAACCATCTTCAGTTGGTTGTACATATATGTACCAAATATGAACTTGATATGAGTTTGCATGTAGCCAAACAACTCCGGAGAAGAAAGAGGTAGCAAAAAGAAAAAGAGGAATAATAATAATCAATACAAAAACAATAGGTTTTGGGCTGAAAGCCCAACACCTAACTAGAGTTTGTGGAACAAACACACGGTGTTGGACTTGTTCAGTTTGATTACATAAGAGAATAGATCCACATGTATGTAATCACTAATTGTGAAAACTTTGTGTGCTGCAGTTCATGAAGCATGACGTTCTCAAAAATGTAGATTTTTTAGGTTTTTGTAATTTGACCTTGATGACGTCATCATGACACTATTACATCTGTGCACATTACCAACGCAGTTAATCTGCAGTTTGCGACGTCACTGGTCGCTTTTTGAAAAGCACATACCTGCCAAAGACTAACATCGTGGAAAGCAAGTTCATATCTTTTACCAATTTTGAATTATAAGGCACTTCCGGTTTTGACAGGAAGGAAGGGTCACGTGATTTTGCACTCAATATAAAAAATGAAGACCTGTTATTACTTTATCCATTGCCGCAAACAGAAATGTTAGGTCTTTCACAGTTGATTTTATATTGATTTTCAAAGATTAAAAATATTCATTTTGAATTGCTTGTTATTTGATACATGACGATGTCATAATGACGTCATTACAATAAAGCTGGAGACCTATGTTTACCCTGCCATTTGAAGTGAAAATCTGGAGTATATCTCTCACGGTTGATTTTTCATAATTTTTGTTAAGGTTTAAAGGTCTTTTCAGCGCAATTTCCGGTCTGATGACATCATCAATATGAGCCCTTGCACATGTGTTGCCTGCATGAAGGTCACTTTATAATTGATATAATTATTATATCAATTATAAAGTGATTACCGCAAACTTCGCCACACACATCGACTGAAAGTATATTTTGAACATTTTTCAATATGCAGCTAGAGGGTGCTGGAACATTTTATGACGTCACCGCTAACATTTTTGAAAAGATCAGCCTGCTAAAAGACTAACATCGTCGAAAGCAAGTTCAAACATTTTTCCACTTTCAAATTCTAAGGCACTTCCAGTTTGGAAAGGAAGGAAGGGTCATGTGATTTTGTACGTAATATGAAAAATGAAGACCTGGATTATTCCATCAATTCCCGTAAAAAGCAAAATCAGGTCTCTCTCGGTTGATTTTATATTGATTTCCAAAGATTAAATCTAGAAATATTTGATTGCTTGTAATCTGATACTTGATGACGTCATCGTGAGGTCATTACCAGAAACCTCGAGAGCTATGTGAACTGTGCATCTGAAGCAAAAATCTGGATTATATCTCTCACGGTTGATTTTTCAGCGATTTCTGAATGTTTAAAGGTCTTTTCATTACAACTTCCGGTCTGATGACGTCATCAATCTGAGCCCTCGCACACGTGTTGCCTGCGTACAGATCATCATATATATTAAATATAAAGTGATTTCACCAAACTTCGCCACACACATCAGCCGATTATTCATTTTAAACATGTTTCAACCTGCCGCTAGAGGGCGCTCTAACATTTTATGACGTCACCGGTATTTGTTTTGTGAAGTACAACCTAGCCAGAGACTAACATCGTTGAAAGCAAGTTCAAATCTATTTCCACTTTCAAATTATAAGGCACTTCCGGTTTGGACCGGAAGGAAGGGTCATGTGATTTTGCACGTAATATCAAAAATGAAGACCCTGGATTATTCCATCAATTCCCGTAAAAAGCAAAATCAGATCTCTCTCGGTTGATTTTATATTGATTTTCAAAGATTAAATCCAGAAATATTTCATTGCTTGTAATCTGATACTTGATGACGTCATCGTGAGGTCATTACCAGAAAGCTCGAGAGCTATGTCAACTGTGCCATCTGAAGTAAAAAATCTGGATTATATCTGTCGCCGTTGATTTTTCAGCAATTTTTGAAGGTTTTAAAGTTTTTTCATTGTCACTTCCGGTCTGATGATGTCATAAATCTAAGCCCTAGCACACGTGTTGCCTGCGTAAAGGTCATCATATATATCAATTATAAAGTGATTTCACCAAACTTCGCCCACACATCAGCCGATTATTCATTTTAAACATGTTTCAACCTGCCGCTAGAGGGCGCTCTAACATTTTATGACGTCACCGGTATTTTGTTTGTGAAGTACAACCTAGCCAGAGACTAACATCGTTGAAAGCAAGTTCAAATCTGTTTCCACTTTTAAATTATAAGGCACTTCCGGTTTGGACCGGAAGGAAGGGTCATGTGATGTTGCACGTAATATCAAAAATGAAGACCCTGGATTATTCCATCAATTCCCGTAAAAAGCAAAATCAGATCTCTCTCGGTTGATTTTATATTGATTTTCAAACATTAAATCAAGAAATCTTTGATTGCTTGTAATATGATACTTGATGACGTCATCGTGACGTCATTATCACAAAGCTCGAGAGCTATGTCAACTGTGCCATCTGAAGCAAAAATCTGAAATATATCTGTCGCGGTTGATTTTTCAGCGATTTTTAAAGGTTTCAAGGTCTTTTCATTGCAACTTCCGGTCTGATGACGTCATCAATCTGAGCCCTCGCACACGTGTTGCCTGCATGAAGGTCATCATATATATCAATTATAAAGTGATTACCGCAAACTTCGCCACACACATCGACTGAAAGTTCATTTTGAACATTTTTCAACCTGCCGCTAGAGGGCGCTCGAATATTTTATGACGTCACTGCTAACATTTTTGAAAAGTTCAGCCTGGCCAAGGACTAACATCGCTGAAAGCAAGTTCAAATCTTTTTCCACTTTCAAATTATAAGTCACTTCCTGTTTGGACCGGAAGGAAGGGTCACGTGATTTTGCACGCCGGATCAAAATTGAAGATCTAATATTATCCTATCAATTGCCGTAAAAATCAAGTTCCGGTCTTTCACGGTTGATTTTATATCGATTTTCAAAGATTAAAAATAGAAATGTTTAATTGCTTGTAATTTGATACCTGATGACGTCATCATGACGTCATTGCATTTTCCGGAATCTTCAATGTGATGTTCATATATCTACCAAATATGAACTTGATATGAGTTTGCATGTAGTCAAACAACTCTGGAGAAGAAAGTACTAGCAAAAAGAAAAAAAAGAATAAAAATAAGAACTAGAGTTTGAATACAAACACACGGTGTTGGGCTTTGTCTGTTTTTTTAATTTACGGATAAGGAAAGTACAGTATTAAGAGGTACATTTGTTGAAAGAAATGATTAGGAAAAACATAAAACATGAAAACACCAATGTAATATTTCTAAAGCAAATTATGTACTCTTGAGCAGAAGGCCTTGCTTCCTGCTGTCGTGGGGTGACGTCTGGTAGAATGTTTGACACTGAAATACATTAGAGAAAAGATGCATATGTGGTTTATTTTGATTTGAACAATCGAAAGAAGCACAGAATGAATGTGCACTGAACTATACCCAATAAAACGGATTGGTTTTTGATTATTTTGTTTTGAGTCGGATGACGGATTGAGCTCATGTTAGAGGGCGCTGGTGTATTTTATGACGTCACTGGTAACATTTTTTGAAAAGCAGTCTTGCCGGAGACTATACGCAAGTTCACATCTTTTACCAATTTCAAATTATAAGGCACTTCCTGTTTGGACCGGAAGGAAGGGTCACGTGATTTTGCACTCAATATAAAAAAATGAAGACCTAGTATTACTCTATCAATTCCCGTAAAAAGTAAGATAAGGTCTCTAACGGTTGATTTTATACCGAGTTTTAAAGATTAAAAAAATTAATGTTTTATTGCTTGTAATCTGATACCCAATGACGTCATCATGACGTCATTACAAGAAAGCTGGAGACCTATGTTTACTGTGCCATTTGAAAAAAATCAAGATTATATCTCTCACGCTAGATTTTTCAGCAATTGTTTAAGGAAATTCTTTTTTTTTCATTGTCACTTCCGGTCTGATGACGTCATCAATCTGAGCCCTTGCACACGTGTTGCCCGCACGAAGGTCATCATATATATCAATTATAAAGTGATTACCGCAAACTTCGCCAAACACATCGACTGAAAGTTCTTTCACTTTCAAATAAAAAGGAACTTCCGGTTTGATTTTGCACGTAATATAAAAAATGAAGACCCTGGATTATCTTATCACTTCCCGTAAAATGAAAATCAGATCTCTCTCGGTTGATTTGATATTGATTTTCAAAGATTAAATCTAGAAATCTTTGATACTTGATGACGTCATCGTGACGTCATTATCAGAACGCGCGAGAGCTATGTCAACTGTGCTATCTGAAGCAAAAATCTGAATTATATCTGTCGCGGTTGATTTTTCAGCGATTTTTTAAGGTTTAAAGGTCTTTTCATTGCAACTTCCGGTCTGATGACGTCATCAATCTGAGCCCTCGCACACGTCTTGCCTGCATGAAGGTCATCATATATATCAATTATAAAGTGATTACCGCAAACTTCGCCACACACATCGACTGAAAGTTCATTTTGAACATTTTTCAACCTGCCGCTAGAGGGCGCTCGAATGTTTTATGACGTCACCGGTATTTTTTTTGTGAAGTATAACCTAGCCAGAGACTAACATCGTTGAAAGCAAGTTCAAATCTATTTCCACTTTTACATTATAAGGCACTTCCGGTTTGGACCGGAAGGAAGGGTCATGTGATTTTGCACGTAATATCAAAAATGAAGACCCTGGATTATTTCATCAATTCCCGTAAAAAGCAAAATCAGATCTCTCTCGGTTGATTTTATATTGATTTTCAAACATTAAATCAAGAAATCTTTGATTGCTTGTAATCTGATACTTGATGACGTCATCGTGACGTCATTATCACAAAGCTCGAGAGCTATGTCAACTGTGCCATCTGAAGCAAAAATCTGAAATATATCTGTCACGGTTGATTTTTCAGCGATTTTTTAAGGTTTAAAGGTCTTTTCATTGCAACTTCCGGTCTGATGACGTCATCAATCTGAGCCCTTCCACACGTGTTGCCTGCATGAAGGTCATCATATATATCAATTATAAAGTGATTACCGCAAACTTTGGCAGACACATCGACTGAAAGTCAATTTTAAACATTTTTCAACCTGCCGCTAGAGGGCGCTCGAATATTTTATGACGTCACCGCACACATTTTTGAAAAGTTCAGCCTGGCCAAAGACTAACATCGTTGAAAGCAAGTTCAAATCTGTTTCCACTTTTAAATTATAAGGCACTTCCGGTTTGGACCGGAAGGAAGGGTCATGTGATTTTGCACGTAATATCAAAAATGAAGACCCTGGATTATTTCATCAATTCCCGTAAAAAGCAAAATCAGATCTCTCTCGGTTGATTTTATATTGATTTTCAAACATTAAATCAAGAAATCTTTGATTGCTTGTAATCTGATACTTGATGACGTCATCGTGACGTCATTATCACAAAGCTCGAGAGCTATGTCAACTGTGCCATCTGAAGCAAAAATCTGAAATATATCTGTCACGGTTGATTTTTCAGCGATTTTTTAAGGTTTAAAGGTCTTTTCATTGCAACTTCCGGTCTGATGACGTCATCAATCTGAGCCCTTCCACACGTGTTGCCTGCATGAAGGTCATCATATATATCAATTATAAAGTGATTACCGCAAACTTTGGCAGACACATCGACTGAAAGTCAATTTTAAACATTTTTCAACCTGCCGCTAGAGGGCGCTCGAATATTTTATGACGTCACCGCACACATTTTTGAAAAGTTCAGCCTGGCCAAAGACTAACATCGTTGAAAGCAAGTTCAAATCTGTTTCCACTTTTAAATTATAAGGCACTTCCGGTTTGGACCGGAAGGAAGGGTCATGTGATTTTGCACGTAATATCAAAAATGAAGACCCTGGATTATTTCATCAATTCCCGTAAAAAGCAAAATCAGATCTCTCTCGGTTGATTTTATATTGATTTTCAAACATTAAATCAAGAAATCTTTGATTGCTTGTAATCTGATACTTGATGACGTCATCGTGACGTCATTATCACAAAGCTCGAGAGCTATGTCAACTGTGCCATCTGAAGCAAAAATCTGAAATATATCTGTCACGGTTGATTTTTCAGCGATTTTTTAAGGTTTAAAGGTCTTTTCATTGCAACTTCCGGTCTGATGACGTCATCAATCTGAGCCCTTCCACACGTGTTGCCTGCATGAAGGTCATCATATATATCAATTATAAAGTGATTACCGCAAACTTTGGCAGACACATCGACTGAAAGTCAATTTTAAACATTTTTCAACCTGCCGCTAGAGGGCGCTCGAATATTTTATGACGTCACCGCACACATTTTTGAAAAGTTCAGCCTGGCCAAAGACTAACATCGTTGAAAGCAAGTTCAAATCTGTTTCCACTTTTAAATTATAAGGCACTTCCGGTTTGGACCGGAAGGAAGGGTCATGTGATTTTGCACGTAATATAAAAAATGAAGACCCTGCATTATTCCATCAATTCCCGTAAAAAGCAAAATCAGAGCTCTCTCGGTTGATTTTATATTGATTTTCAAACATCAAATCAAGAAATCTTTGATTGCTTGTAATATGATACTTGATGACGTCATCGTGACGTCATTATCACAAAGCTCGAGAACTATATCAACTGTGCTATCTGAAGCAAAAATCTGAAATATATCTGTCACGGTTGATTTTTCAGCGACTTTTTAAGGTTTAAAGGTCTTTTCATTGCAACTTCCGGTCTGATGACGTCATCAATCTGAGCCCTCGCACACGTGTTGGCTGCATGAAGGTCATCATATATATCAATTATAAAGTGATTACCGCAAACTTCGCCACACACATCGACTGAAAGTTCATTTTGAACATTTTTCAACCTGCCGCTAGAGGGCGCTCGAATGTTTTATGACGTCACGGCTCACATTTTGAAAAGTTCAGTCTGGCCAAGGACTAACATCGCTGAAAGCAAGTTCAAATCTTTTTCCACTTTCAAATTATAAGGCACTTCCGGTTTCGACCGGAAGGAAGGGTCACGTGATTTTGCACGCACGATCAAAATTGAAGATCTAATATTATCCTATCAATTGCCGTAAAAATCAAGTTCCGGTCTTTCACGGTTGATTTTATATCGATTTTCAAAGATTAAAAATAGAAATGGTTAATTGCTTGTAATTTGATACCTGATGACGTCATCATGACGTCATCACATTTTCCGGAATCTTCAATGTGATGTACATATATGTACCAAATATGAACTTGATATGAGTTTGCATGTAGCCAAACAACTCCGGAGAAGAAAGTTATGTGAAGAAGAAAAAGAGGAAGAATAATAAGAACTAGAGTTTGTGGTACAAACACACGGTGTTGGACTTGTTCAGTTTGATTACATAAGAGAATAGATCCACATTTATGTAATCACTAATTGTGAAAACTTTGTGTGCTGCAGTTCATGAAGCATGACGTTCTCAAAAATGCTGATTTTTTAGGTTTTTGTAATTTGACCTTGATGACGTCATCATGACACTATTACATCTGTGCACATTACCAACGCAGTTAATCTGCAGGTTGCGACGTCACTGGTCACTTTTGTGAAAAGCACATACCTGCCAAAGACTAACATCGTGGAAAGCAAGTTCATATCTTTTACCAATTTCAAATTATAAGGCACTTCCGGTTTGGACCGGAAGGAAGGGTCATGTGATTTTGCACGTAATATAAAAAATGAAGACCCAGGAATATTCTATCAATTCCTGTTGATAGAATAATCAGATCTCTGTCGGTTCATTCTATATTGATTTTCAAAGATTAAATCTATACATTTTTGATTGGTTTTAATCTGATACTTCATGACGTCATCTTGACGTCAATATCAGAAAGCTCGAGAGCTATGCTAACTGTGGGATCTCAAGCAAAAAACTGAATTATATCTGTCGCGGTTGATTTTTCAGCAATTTTTTAATGTTTAAAGGTCTTTTCATTGCAACTTCCGGTCTGATGACGTCATCAATCTGCGCCCTTGCATACGTGTTGCCTGGATGAAGGTCATCATATATAGCAATTATAAAGTGATTACCTCAAACTTCGCCACTCACATCGACTGAAAGTTCTTTCACTTTCAAATTATAAGGCACTTCCGGTTTGGACCGGAAGGAAGGGTCATGTGAATTTGCACGTAATATATCAAATGAAGACCCTGGATTATTCTATCAATTCCCGTGAAAAGCAAAATCAGATCTCTCTCGGTTAATTTGATATTGATTTTCAAACATTAAATCAAGAAATCTTTGATTTATAGTAATCTGACACTTGATGACGTCATCGTGACGTCATTATCACAAAGCTCGAGAGCTATGTCAACTGTCCCATCTGAAGCAAAAATCTGAATTATATCTGTCGCGGTTGATTTTTCAGCGATTTTTTAAGGTTTAAAGGTCTTTTCATTGCAACTTTCGGTCTGATGACGTCATCAATCTGAGCCCTTGCACACGTGTTGCCTGCATGAAGGTCATCATATATATCAATTATAAAGTGATTACCGCAAACTTCGCCACACACATCGACTGAAAGTATATTTTGAACATTTTTCAATATGCAGCTAGAGGGTGCTGGAACATTTTATGACGTCACCGCTAACATTTTTGAAAAGATCAGCCTGCTAAAAGACTAACATCGTCGAAAGCAAGTTCAAACATTTTTCCACTTTCAAATTCTAAGGCACTTCCGGTTTGGAAAGGAAGGAAGGGTCATGTGATTTTGTACGTAATATGAAAAATGAAGACCTGGATTATTCCATCAATTCCCGTAAAAAGCAAAATCAGGTCTCTCTCGGTTGATTTTATATTGATTTCCAAAGATTAAATCTAGAAATATTTGATTGCTTGTAATCTGATACTTGATGACGTCATCGTGAGGTCATTACCAGAAACCTCGAGAGCTATGTGAACTGTGCATCTGAAGCAAAAATCTGGATTATATCTCTCACGGTTGATTTTTCAGCGATTTCTGAATGTTTAAAGGTCTTTTCATTACAACTTCCGGTCTGATGACGTCATCAATCTGAGCCCTCGCACACGTGTTGCCTGCGTACAGATCATCATATATATTAAATATAAAGTGATTTCACCAAACTTCGCCACACACATCAGCCGATTATTCATTTTAAACATGTTTCAACCTGCCGCTAGAGGGCGCTCTAACATTTTATGACGTCACCGGTATTTTTTTTGTGAAGTACAACCTAGCCAGAGACTAACATCGTTGAAAGCAAGTTCAAATCTATTTCCACTTTCAAATTATAAGGCACTTCCGGTTTGGACCGGAAGGAAGGGTCATGTGATTTTGCACGTAATATCAAAAATGAAGACCCTGGATTATTCCATCAATTCCCGTAAAAAGCAAAATCAGATCTCTCTCGGTTGATTTTATATTGATTTTCAAAGATTAAATCCAGAAATATTTCATTGCTTGTAATCTGATACTTGATGACGTCATCGTGAGGTCATTACCAGAAAGCTCGAGAGCTATGTCAACTGTGCCATCTGAAGCAAAAATCTGGATTATATCTGTCGCCGTTGATTTTTCAGCAATTTTTGAAGGTTTTAAAGTTTTTTTATTGTCACTTCCGGTCTGATGATGTCATAAATCTAAGCCCTAGCACACGTGTTGCCTGCGTAAAGGTCATCATATATATCAATTATAAAGTGATTTCACCAAACTTCGCCCACACATCAGCCGATTATTCATTTTAAACATGTTTCAACCTGCCGCTAGAGGGCGCTCTAACATTTTATGACGTCACCGGTATTTTGTTTGTGAAGTACAACCTAGCCAGAGACTAACATCGTTGAAAGCAAGTTCAAATCTGTTTCCACTTTTAAATTATAAGGCACTTCCGGTTTGGACCGGAAGGAAGGGTCATGTGATGTTGCACGTAATATCAAAAATGAAGACCCTGGATTATTCCATCAATTCCCGTAAAAAGCAAAATCAGATCTCTCTCGGTTGATTTTATATTGATTTTCAAACATTAAATCAAGAAATCTTTGAATGCTGGTAATATGATACTTGATGACGTCATCGTGACGTCATTATCACAAAGCTCGAGAGCTATGTCAACTGTGCCATCTGAAGCAAAAATCTGAAATATATCTGTCACGGTTGATTTTTCAGCGATTTTTTAAGGTTTAAAGGTCTTTTCAATGCAACTTCCGGTCTGATGACGTCATCAATCTGAGCCCTTGCACACGTGTTGCCTGCATGAATGTCATCATATATATCAATTATAAAGTGATTACCGCAAACTTTGCCATACACATCGACTGAAAGTCAATTTTAAACATTTTTCAACCTGCCGCTAGAGGGCGCTCGAATATTTTATGACGTCACCGCACACATTTTTGAAAAGTTCAGCCTGGCCAAACACTAACATCGTTAAAAGCAAGTTCAAATCTGTTTCCACTTTTAAATTATAAGGCACTTCCGGTTTGGACCGGAAGGAAGGGTCATGTGATTTTGCACGTAATATCAAAAATGAAGACCCTGCATTATTCCATCAATTCCCGTAAAAAGCAAAATCAGATCTCTCTCGGTTGATTTTATATTGATTTTCAAACATTAAATCAAGAAATCTTTGATTGCTTGTAATATGATACTTGATGACGTCATCGTGACGTCATTATCACAAAGCTCGAGAACTATGTCAACTGTGCCATCTGAAGCAAAAATCTGAAATATATCTGTCGCGGTTGATTTTTCAGCGATTTTTAAAGGTTTCAAGGTCTTTTCATTGCAACTTCCGGTCTGATGACGTCATCAATCTGAGCCCTCGCACACGTGTTGCCTGCATGAAGGTCATCATATATATCAATTATAAAGTGATTACCGCAAACTTCGCCACACACATCGACTGAAAGTTCATTTTGAACATTTTTAAACCTGCCGCTAGAGGGCGCTCGAATATTTTATGACGTCACTGCTAACATTTTTGAAAAGTTCAGCCTGGCCAAGGACTAACATCGCTGAAAGCAAGTTCAAATCTTTTTCCACTTTCAAATTATAAGTCACTTCCTGTTTGGACCGGAAGGAAGGGTCACGTGATTTTGCACGCCCGATCAAAATTGAAGATCTAATATTATCCTATCAATTGCCGTAAAAATCAAGTTCCGGTCTTTCACGGTTGATTTTATATCGATTTTCAAACATTAAAAATAGAAATGTTTAATTGCTTGTAATTTGATACCTGATGACGTCATCATGACGTCATTGCATTTTCCGGAATCTTCAATGTGATGTTCATATATCTACCAAATATGAACTTGATATGAGTTTGCATGTAGTCAAACAACTCTGGAGAAGAAAGTACTAGCAAAAAGAAAAAAAAGAATAAAAATAAGAACTAGAGCTAGAGTTTGTTGTTACAAACACTAGGTGTTTGGCTTTGTTTTTTGTTTTTTATTTATGGATCAGGAAAGTACAGTATTAAGACGTACATTTGTTGAAAGAAGTGATTAGGAAAAAAATAAAACATGAAAATACGAATGTAATAATTTTAAAGCAAATTATGTACTTTTGAGCAGAAGGCCTTGCTTCCTGCTGTCGTGGGGTCACCATTAGTGACGTCTGGTAGACTGTTCGACACTGAAATACATTAGAGAAAAGATGCATATGTGGTTTATTTTGATTTCAACAATCGAAAGAAGCATCGAATGAATGTGCACTGAACTATACCCAATAAAACGGATTGGTTTTTGATTATTTTGTTGTGAGTCGGATGACGGATTGAGGCCATGTTAGAGGGCGCTCGAGTATTTTATGACGTCACTGGTAACATTTTTTGAAAAGCACAGTCTTGCCGGAGACTAACATCTAATCGGCAAATATGAAAACCTTGTGTTTTGTACCTCATGACATATGACGTTTCAAAAATTTGCTTGATTTTGTGTTTTTTGCTTGTAATTTGACACCTGATGACGTCATCATGACGTCATTGCATTTGTGAACATCTTCAACAGAGTATGTATGTATATACATGTACAAGTATGTCATTTGTCTCCCTAAGGTATAAAAAATGATGACAAAGTGTCTCCTTGAGGGTACTTTAACAGGTATAATTCATAGAATAATAATCACATAACATATAATGATGAGGGTGTTATTGACACGTGTGTAGCCCGGACGGGGATCACCGGTATGGGAAATGTACGGCTTTCTCACCAATCAGCAAATTAATTTTTTATAACATAACGTCACATTGCAATGCTGCCCTCAACAGCTTCATGGAAAAATACGAAAGGGAGGGCGCTAGACCGACCTAACGGTCCCGAACTGCACGACGCTTACGCACGTTCTATGAGGGGTTGGCGGATGGTCGAAGTGACATTGTAAGGGAGAATAGCAGAAAAAACAGATTTAACGTTTTTGTAAAAATATTTTTTCGACTTTTCTATTTTGTTTTTCCATAGGGAATGTTTAAGTTCGCTGATTACCAATAAATACAAGGAAGTTTGAGATCTACTTTGTTTCTGCTATGTACGTCCGCATATGTTTGTATTCATGTTACTGATCCGTGAATTGCTGTCCCTGTACCATCCGTTGACTTTGAGCTTCCGATGATCCCAGACGTAGAGGTCAAATAGAAAACACAAAAAATGTCTATGTCCATTAGATCTATCTGATGTTTATTAAAACCTAAAATATCATACTTCTGCTTGTAAATTGACACATCATGACGTCATTACATTTTTGCACATCTTCAATAGAGTGTGTATGAAATGTACCAAGTTTAAACTTGATATGAAGTTGCATGTTGTTATACAGTTCTGGGAAATAAAGAAAGACAAGAAGAAAAACAATTCATAGAAATATTCAACAATATGATGAGGCTATTATCGACACTTGCGGAGCCAGGGATGGAGATCAACAATTATGGGGAATGTATGGCTTGCTACCCAATCAGCAAATTGTTATTGCATCACGTCCCATTCCATTCCCTCAACAGCCTCATGGGAAAAACTCGAGAGGGCGCTAGACCGATCTAACGGTCCCGAACTTAACTTAACTGAATGCGTGCGGAAACTCGAGAGGGCGCTAGACCGATCTAACGGTCCCGAACTTAACTGAATGCGTGCGGTCCGGGACCGTTAGGTCGGCCTAGCGCCCTCTTTTGAGTATTTCTTTTCTGCAAGGCACGACGCTAATACACGTTATAAGGGAGTTGGCGGGTGGTCGAAGTAACATTTCAAGGGTGCCGTAGGGAATGTTTTAGTTAGCAGATTGCGAAGAAACACAAAGACGTTTGAGACCTACTTTTTCTTTCCCATTTGAAGTAAACATCTAGGCCTGTCCGGGGGTCATCATATATATAAGTCATGAAGTGAACATTGCCACAGACATTGACTGAAAATGCATTTTGGAGATTTTTCTTTTCAACCCGCCGCTAGAGAACATTCGAATATTTCATAACGTCAACATGGAGATCAACAATATATGGGAAATATACGGCTTGCTCCCAAACCAGCAAATTGTTATTGCATCACGTCCCATTCTATTCCCTCAACAGCCTCATGGGAAAAACTCGAGAGGGCGCTAGACCGATCTAACGGTCCCGAACTTAACTTAACTGAATGCGTGCGGTCCGGGACCGTTAGGTCGGCCTAGCGCCCTCTTTTGAGTATTTGTTTTCTGCAAGGCACGACGCTAATACACGTTATATGGGAGTTGGCTGGTGGTCGAAGTAACATTTCAAGGGTGCCGTAGGGAATGTTTTAGTTAGCAGATTGCGAAGAAACACAAAGACGTTTGAGACCTACTTTTTCTTTCCCATTTGAAGTAAACATCTAGGCCTGTCCGGGGGTCATCATATATATAAGTCATGAAGTGAACATTGCCACAGACATTGACTGAAAATGCATTTTGGAGATTTTTCTTTTCAACCCGCCGCTAGAGAACATTCGAATATTTCATAACGTCACCATGGAGATCAACAATATATGGGAAATATACGGCTTGCTCCCAAATCAGCAAATTGTTATTGCATCACGTCCCATTCCATTCCCTCAACAGCCTCTTGGGAAAAACTCGAGAGGGCGCTAGACCGATCTAACGGTCCCGAACTTAACTTAACTGAATGCGTGCGGTCCGGGACCGTTAGGTCGGCCTAGCGCCCTCTTTTAAGTATTTGTTTTCTGCAAGGCACGGCGCTAATACACGTTATATGGGAGTTGGCGGGTGGTCGAAGTAACATTTCAGGGGTGCCGTAGGGAATGTTTTAGTTAGCAGATTGCGAAGAAACACAAAGACGTTTGAGACCTACTTTTTCTTTGCCATTTGAAGTAAACATCTAGGCCTGTCCGGGGTCATCATATATATAAATCATGAAGTGAACATTGCCACAGACATTGACTGAAAATGCATTTTGGAGATTTTTCTTTTCAACCCGCCGCTAGAGAACATTCGAATATTTCATAACGTCACCGGTAATATTAACATCGTTGAAAGAAATTTCGCATCTTTCTCCAATTTCAAATTATATCAGGCACTTCCTATTTGAACTGGAAGGAAATGATAATAAACCCTGGATATATTCTATCAATTCCCACTAAAGTCAAATTCAGGTCTCTCACGGTTGATTTTATGTTGATTTTTGAAGTTAAGTCTAGAAATCTTTGATTGCTTGTCATCTGATACTTGATGACGTCATCGTGACGTCATTATCAGAAAGCTCGAGAGCTATATCAACTTTGCTATCTGAAGCACAAATCTGGATTATATCTTTCGCCGTTGATTTTTCAGCAATTTTTGAAGGTTTCAACGTCTTTTCATTGTCACTTCCGGTCTGATGACGTCATCAATCTGAGCCATCGCACACGTGTTGCCTGCTTAAAAGTCATCATATATATCAATCATCAAGTGATTTTAATAAACCTCGGCATACACATCAACGGATTATTCATTTTAAACATTTTCCAACCTGCCGCTAGAGGGCGCTCCAACATTTTATGACGTCACCGGTAATTTTTTTGTGAAGTACAACCTAGTCAGAGACTAACATCGTTGAAAGCAAGTTCACATCTTTTTCCACTTTCAAATTATCAGGCACTTCCGGTTTGGACCGGAAGGAAGGGTCATGTGATTTTGCACGTAATATACAAAATGAAGACCCTGGATTATTCTATCAATTCCAGTAAAAAGCAAAATCAGATCTCTCATGGTTGATTTTATATTGATTTTCAAAGATTAAATCTAGAAATATTTGATTGCTTGTAATCTGATACTTGATGACGTCATCGTGACGTCATTATTAGAAAGCTTGAGAGCTATGTCAACTGTGCTATCTGAAGCAAAAATCTGGATTATATCTTTCGCCGTTGATTTTTCAGCAATTTTTGAAGGTTTTAAAGTCTTTTTATTGTCACTTCCGGTTTGATGACGTCATCAATCTGAGCCCTCGCACAGGTGTTGCCTGCATGAAGGTCATCATATGTATCAATTATAAAGTGATTACCGCAAACTTCGCCACACACATCGACTGAAAGTTCATTTTGAACATTTTTAAACCTGCCGCTAGAGGGCGCTCGAATATTTTATGACGTCACCGCACACATTTTTGAAAAGTTCAGCCTGGCCAAAGACTAACATCGTTGAAAGCAAGTTCACATCTTTTTGCACTTTCAAATTATAAGGCACTTCCGGTTTCGACCGGAAGGAAGGGTCACGTGATTTTGCACGCAGGACAAAAAATTAAGACCTATATTTATCCTATCAATTGCCGTAAAAATCAAGTTCAGGTCTGTCACGGTTGATTTTATATTGATTTTCAAAGATTAAATCTAGAAATCTTAGATTGCTTGTAATCTGATACATGATGACGTCATCATGACGTCATTACATTTTTGCACATCTTCAATACAGTGTGCATGCATATGTGAGGTTTGAACTTGATATGAGTTTGCATGTGGCCAAAACATTCGGGAGAAAAAAGAGCTGGAAGAAGAAAAAGTAAGAATAACTAGAGTTTGTGGTACAAACACACGGTGTTGGACTTGTTCAGTTTGATTACATAAGAGAATAGATCCACATGTATGTAATCACTAATTGTGAAAAGTTTGTGTGCTGCAGTTCATGAAGCATGACGTTCTCAAAAATGTAGATTTTTTAGGTTTTTGTAATTTGACCTTGATGACGTCATCATGATACTATTACATCTGTGCACATTACCAACGCAGTTAATCTGCAGTTTGCGACGTCACTGGTCGCTTTTTGAAAAGCACATACCTGCCAAAGACTAACATCGTGGAAAGCAAGTTCATATCTTTTACCAATTTTGAATTATAAGGCACTTGTGATTTTGCACTCAATATAAAAAATGAAGACCTGTTATTACTTTATCCATTGCCGCAAACAGAAATGTTAGGTCTTTCACAGTTGATTTTATATTGATTTTCAAAGATTAAAAATATTCATTTTGAATTGCTTGTTATTTGATACATGACGATATCATAATGACGTCATTACAATAAAGCTGGAGACCTATGTTTACCCTGCCATTTGAAGTGAAAATCTGGCGTATATCTCTCACGGTTGATTTTTCATAATTTTTGTTAAGGTTTAAAGGTCTTTTCAGCGCAATTTCCGGTCTGATGACATCATCAATATGAGCCCTTGCACATGTGTTGCCTGCATGAAGGTCACTTTATAATTGATATAATTATTATATCAATTATAAAGTGATTACCGCAAACTTCGCCACACACATCGACTGAAAGTATATTTTGAACATTTTTCAATATGCAGCTAGAGGGTGCTGGAATATTTTATGACGTCACCGCTAACATTTTTGAAAAGATCAGCCTGCTAAAAGACTAACATCGTCGAAAGCAAGTTCAAACATTTTTCCACTTTCAAATTCTAAGGCACTTCCAGTTTGGAAAGGAAGGAAGGGTCATGTGATTTTGTACGTAATATGAAAAATGAAGACCTGGATTATTCCATCAATTCCCGTAAAAAGCAAAATCAGGTCTCTCTCGGTTGATTTTATATTGATTTCCAAAGATTAAATCTAGAAATATTTGATTGCTTGTAATCTGATACTTGACGTCATCGTGAGGTCATTACCAGAAAGCTCGAGAGCTATGTGAACTGTGCATCTGAAGCAAAAATCTGGATTATATCTCTCACGGTTGATTTTTCAGCGATTTCTGAATGTTTAAAGGTCTTTTCATTACAACTTCCGGTCTGATGACGTCATCAATCTGAGCCCTCGCACACGTGTTGCCTGCGTACAGATCATCATATATATTAAATATAAAGTGATTTCACCAAACTTCGCCACACACATCAGCCGATTATTCATTTTAAACATGTTTCAACCTGCCGCTAGAGGGCGCTCTAACATTTTATGACGTCACCGGTATTTTTTTGTGAAGTACAACCTAGCCAGAGACTAACATCGTTGAAAGCAAGTTCAAATCTATTTCCACTTTCAAATTATAAGGCACTTCCGGTTTGGACCGGAAGGAAGGGTCATGTGATTTTGCACGTAATATCAAAAATGAAGACCCTGGATTATTCCATCAATTCCCGTAAAAAGCAAAATCAGATCTCTCTCGGTTGATTTTATATTGATTTGCAAAGATTAAATCTAGAAATATTTCATTGCTTGTAATCTGATACTTGATGACGTCATCGTGAGGTCATTACCAGAAAGCTCGAGAGCTATGTCAACTGTGCCATCTGAAGCAAAAATCTGGATTATATCTGTCGCCGTTGATTTTTCAGCAATTTTTGAAGGTTTTAAAGTTTTTTCATTGTCACTTCCGGTCTGATGATGTCATAAATCTAAGCCCTAGCACACGTGTTGCCTGCGTAAAGGTCATCATATATATCAATTATAAAGTGATTTCACCAAACTTCGCCCACACATCAGCTGATTATTCATTTTAAACATGTTTCAACCTGCCGCTAGAGGGCGCTCTAACATTTTATGACGTCACCGGTATTTTGTTTGTGAAGTACAACCTAGCCAGAGACTAACATCGTTGAAAGCAAGTTCAAATCTGTTTCCACTTTTAAATTATAAGGCACTTCCGGTTTGGACCGGAAGGAAGGGTCATGTGATTTTGCACTTAATATCAAAAATGAAGACCCTGGATTATTCCATCAATTCCTGTAAAAAGCAAAATCAGATCTCTCTCGGTTGATTTTATATTGATTTTCAAACATTAAATCAAGAAATCTCTGATTGCTTGTAATATGATACTTGATGATGTCATCGTGATGTCATTATCACAAAGCTCGAGAGCTATGTCAACTGTGCCATCTGAAGCAAAAATCTGAAATATATCTGTCACGGTTGATTTTTCAGCGATTTGTTAAGGTTTAAAGGTCTTTTCAATGCAACTTCCGGTCTGATGACGTCATCAATCTGAGCCCTTGCACACGTGTTGCCTGCATGAAGGTCATCATATATATCAATTATAAAGTGATTACCGCAAACTTTGCCCCACACATCGACTGAAAGTCAATTTTAAACATTTTTCAACCTGCCGCTAGAGGGCGCTCGAATATTTTATGACGTCACCGCACACATTTTTGAAAAGTTCAGCCTGTCCAAGGACTAACATCGCTGAAAGCAAGTTCAAATCTTTTTCCACTTTCAAATTATAAGGCACTTCCGGTTTGGACCGGAAGGAAGGGTCATGTGATTTTGCACTTAATATCAAAAATGAAGACCCTGGATTATTCCATCAATTCCTGTAAAAAGCAAAATCAGATCTCTCTCGGTTGATTTTATATTGATTTTCAAACATTAAATCAAGAAATCTCTGATTGCTTGTAATATGATACTTGATGATGTCATCGTGATGTCATTATCACAAAGCTCGAGAGCTATGTCAACTGTGCCATCTGAAGCAAAAATCTGAAATATATCTGTCACGGTTGATTTTTCAGCGATTTGTTAAGGTTTAAAGGTCTTTTCAATGCAACTTCCGGTCTGATGACGTCATCAATCTGAGCCCTTGCACACGTGTTGCCTGCATGAAGGTCATCATATATATCAATTATAAAGTGATTACCGCAAACTTTGCCCCACACATCGACTGAAAGTCAATTTTAAACATTTTTCAACCTGCCGCTAGAGGGCGCTCGAATATTTTATGACGTCACCGGACACATTTTTGAAAAGTTCAGCCTGTCCAAGGACTAACATCGCTGAAAGCAAGTTCAAATCTTTTTCCACTTTCAAATTATAAGGCACTTCCGGTTTGGACCGGAAGGAAGGGTCATGTGATTTTGCACTTAATATCAAAAATGAAGACCCTGGATTATTCCATCAATTCCTGTAAAAAGCAAAATCAGATCTCTCTCGGTTGATTTTATATTGATTTTCAAACATTAAATCAAGAAATCTCTGATTGCTTGTAATATGATACTTGATGATGTCATCGTGATGTCATTATCACAAAGCTCGAGAGCTATGTCAACTGTGCCATCTGAAGCAAAAATCTGAAATATATCTGTCACGGTTGATTTTTCAGCGATTTGTTAAGGTTTAAAGGTCTTTTCAATGCAACTTCCGGTCTGATGACGTCATCAATCTGAGCCCTTGCACACGTGTTGCCTGCATGAAGGTCATCATATATATCAATTATAAAGTGATTACCGCAAACTTTGCCATACACATCGACTGAAAGTCAATTTTAAACATTTTTCAACCTGCCGCTAGAGGGCGCTCGAATATTTTATGACGTCACCGCACACATTTTTGAAAAGTTCAGCCTGGCCAAAGACTAACATCGTTGAAAGCAAGTTCAAATCTGTTTCCACTTTTAAATTATAAGGCACTTCCGGTTTCGACCGGAAGGAAGGGTCATGTGATTTTGCACGTAATATCAAAAATGAAGACCCTGCATTATTCCATCAATTCCCGTAAAAAGCAAAATCAGATCTCTCTCGGTTGATTTTATATTGATTTTCAAACATTAAATCAAGAAATCTTTGATTGCTTGTAATATGATACTTGATGACGTCATCGTGACGTCATTATCACAAAGCTCGAGAGCTATGTCAACTGTGCCATCTGAAGCAAAAATCTGAAATATATCTGTCGCGGTTGATTTTTCAGCGATTTTTAAAGGTTTCAAGGTCTTTTCATTGCAACTTCCGGTCTGATGACGTCATCAATCTGAGCCCTCGCACACGTGTTGCCTGCATGAAGGTCATCATATATATCAATTATAAAGTGATTACCGCAAACTTCGCCACACACATCGACTGAAAGTTCATTTTGAACATTTTTCAACCTGCCGCTAGAGGGCGCTCGAATATTTTATGACGTCACAGCTAACATTTTTGAAAAGTTCAGCCTGGCCAAGGACTAACATCGCTGAAAGCAAGTTCAAATCTTTTTCCACTTTCAAATTATAAGGCACTTCCGGTTTCGACCGGAAGGAAGGGTCACGTGATTTTGCACGCACGATCAAAATTGAAGATCTAATATTATCCTATCAATTGCCGTAAAAATCAAGTTCCGGTCTTTCACGGTTGATTTTATATCGATTTTCAAACATTAAAAATAGAAATGTTTAATTGCTTGTAATTTGATACCTGATGACGTCATCATGACGTCATTACAAAAAAAACCATCTTCAGTTGGTTGTACATATATGTACCAAATATGAACTTGATATGAGTTTGCATGTAGCCAAACAACTCCGGAGAAGAAAGAGGTAGCAAAAAGAAAAAGAGGAATAATAATCAATACAAAAACAATAGGTTTTGGGCTGAAAGCCCAACACCTAATAATAACAAGAATAATTCTAACAATAACAATAGGTGTTTGGGCTGTAGCCCAAACACCTAATAATAATAATTAAAGCAAATTATGTACTCTTGAGCAGAAGGCCTTGTTTCCTGCTGTCGTGGGGTCACCATACTGACGTCTGGTAGACTGTTCGACACTGAAATACATTAGAGAAAAAATGCAAATGTGGTTTATTTTGATTTCAACAATCGAAAGAAGCACAGAATGAATGTGCAGTGAACTATACCCAATAAAACGGATTGGTTTTTTATTATTTTGTTGTGAGTCGGATGACGGATTGTGGCCATGTTAGAGGGCGCTCGAGTATTTTATGACGTCACTGGTAACATTTTTTGAAAAGCACAGTCTTGCCGGAGACTAACATCAAATCGCCAAATATGAAAACCTTGTGTTTTGTACCTCATGACATATGACGTTTTCTAAAAATTGCTTGATTTTGTGCTTTTTGCTTGTAATTTGACAGCTGATGACGTCATCATGACGTCATCCATTTGTGAACATCTTCAACAGAGTGTGTATGTATATACATGTACAAGTATGTCATTTGTCTCCCTAAGGTATACAAAATGATGACAAAGTGTCTCCTTGAGGGTACTTTAACAGGTATAATTCATAGAATAATAATCACATAATATATAATGATGAGGGTGTTATTGACACTTGTGGAGCCCCGGACGGGGATCAACGGTATGAGAAATGTACAGCTTTCTCACTAATTTGATGACGTCATCGTGACGTCATTATCAAAAAGCTCGAGAGCTATGTCAACTGTCCTATCTGAAGCAAAAATCTGGATTATATCTCTCGCGGTTAATTTTTCAGCAATTTATTAAGGTTTAAAGGTCTTTTCATTTTACCATCCGGTCTGATGACGTCATCAATATTTTTCCACCTCAACTTGTTCTTAGCATGAAGCTGATTATCTACATTATTATAAAGTGATTTCAGCCAACTTCGCGGCACACATCAGCCGATTATTCATTTTAAACATTTTTCAACCTGCCGCTAGAGGGCGCTCTAACATTTTATGACGTCCCCGGTAATTTTTTTGTGAAGTACAACCTAGCCAGAGACTAACATTGTTGAAAGCAAGTTCACATCTTTCCCCACTTTTAAATTATAAGGCACTTCCGGTTTGGACCGGAAGGAAGGGTTATGTGATTTTGCACGTAATATAAAAAATGAAGACCCTGGATTATTCCATCAATTCCCGTAAAAAGCAAAATCAGATCTCTCACGGTTGATTTTATATTGATTTTCAAAGATTAAATCTAGAAATCTTTGATTGCTTGTAATCTGATACTTGATGACGTCATCGTGACGTCATTATCAAAAAGCTCGAGAGCTATGTCAACTGTCCCATCTGAAGCAAAAATCTGGATTATATCTCTCGCCGTTGATTTTTCAGCAATTTTTGAAGGTTTCAAAGTCCTTTCATTGTCACTTCCGGTTTAATGACGTCATCAATATGTGCCCTTGCACACGTGTTGCCTGCATGAATGTCATCATATATATCAATTATAAAGTGATTACCGCAAACTTCGAAGCACACATCAACTGAAAGTTCATTTTGAACATTTTTCAACCTGCCGCTAGAGGGCGCTCGAATATTTTATGACGTCACCGCTAACATTTTTGAAAAGTTCAGCCTGGCCAAAGACTAACAGCGTTGAAAGCAAGTTCAAATCTTTTTCCACTTTCAAATGATAGGGCACTTCCGGTCTGGACCGGAAGGAAGGGTCATGTGATTTTGAACGTAATATAAAAAATGAAGACCTTGGATTATTCTATCAATTCCAGTAAAAAGCAAAATCAGATCTCTCTCGGTTGATTTTATATTGATTTTCAAAGATTATATCTAGAAATCTTTGATTGCTTGTAATCTGATACTTAATGACGTCATCGTGATGTCATTATCAGAAAGCTTGAGAGCTATATCAACTGTGCTATCTGAAGCAAAAATCTGGATTATATCTTTCGCCGTTGATTTTTCAGCAATTTTTGAATGTTTCAACGTCTTTTCATTGTCACTTCCGGTCTGATGACGTCATCAATCTGAGCCCTCGCACACGTGTTCCCTGCATGAAGGTCATCATACATATCAATTATAAAGTGATTTCAGCAAACTTCGCCACACACATCGACTAAAAGTTCATTTTGAAAAATTTTCAACCTGCCGCTAGAGGGCGCTCGAATATTTTATGACGTCACCGCACACATTTTTGAAAAGTTCACCCTGGCCAAAGACTAACATCGCTCAAAGCAAGTTCAAATCTTTTTCCACTTTCAAACTATAAGGCACTTCCGGTTTCGACCGGAAGGAAGGGTCACGTGATTTTGCACGCACGATCAAAATTGAAGATCTAATATTATCCTATCAATTGCCGTAAAAATCAAGTTCAGGTCTTTCACGGTTGATTTTATATTGATTTTCAATGATTAAAAATAGAAATCTTTGGTTGGTTGTAATTTGATACCTGATGACGTCATCATGACGTCATTACATTTTCGCACATCTTCAGTTGCTTGTGCATTCGTGTGTTGAATTTGAAGTTGATATGAGTTTTCATGTTGACAAACAACTCTGGAGAAGAATTGCTCAGAAGAATCAACTCTGGAGAAGAACTGGTGAGAACAAAAATAAGAATACACTAGAGTTTGTGGAACAAACACACGGTGTTGGCCATGTTCAGTTTGATTACATAAGAGAATAGATCCACATTTATGTAATCACTAATTGTGAAAACTTTGTGTACTGCAGTTCATGAAGCATGACGTTCTCAAAAATGTTGATTTTTTAGGTTTTTGTAATTTGACCTTGATGACGTCATCATGACACTATTACATCTGTGCACATTACCAACGCAGTTAATCTGCAGTTTGCGACGTCACTGGTCACTTTTGTGAAAAGCACATACCTGCCAAAGACTAACATCGTGGAAAGCAAGTTCATATCTTTTACCAATTTCAAATTATAAGGCACTTCCGGTTTGGATCGGAAGGAAGGGTCAAGTGATTTTGCACGTAATATAAAAAATGAAGACCCAGGAATATTCTATCAATTCCTGTTCATAGAATAATCAGATCTCTGTCGGTTCATTCTATATTGATTTTCAAAGATTAAATCTATACATTTTTGATTGGTTTTAATCGGATACTTCACGACGTCATCTTGACGTCAATATCAGAAAGCTCGAGAGCTATGCTAACTGTGGGATCTGAAGCAAAAATCTGAATTATATCTGTCGCGGTTGATTTTTCAGCAATTTTTTAATGTTTAAAGGTCTTTTCATTGCAACTTCCGGTCTGATGACGTCATCAATCTGCGCCCACGCATACGTGTTGCCTGGATGAAGGTCATCATATATAGAAATTATAAAGTGATTACCTCAAACTTCGCCACTCACATCGACTGAAAGTTCTTTCACTTTCAAATTATAAGGCACTTCCGGTTTGGACCAGAAGGAAGGGTCATGTGAATTTGCACGTAATATATCAAATGAAGACCCTGGATTATTCTGTCAATTCCCGTGAAAAGCAAAATCAGATCTCTCTCGGTTGATTTGATATTGATTTTCAAACATTAAATCAAGAAATCTTTGATTTATAGTAATCTGACACTTGATGACGTCATCGTGACGTCGTTATCACAAAGCTCGAGAGCTATGTCAACTGTCCCATCTGAAGCAAAAATCTGAATTATATCTGTCGCGGTTGATTTTTCAGCGATTTTTTAAGGTTTAAAGGTCTTTTCATTGCAACTTTCGGTCTGATGACGTCATCAATCTGAGCCCTTGCACACGTGTTGCCTGCATGAAGGTCATCATATATATCAATTATAAAGTGATTACGGCAAACTTTGCCACACACATCGACTGAAAGGTAATTTTAAACATTTTTCAACCTGCCGCTAGAGGGCGCTCGAAGATTTTATGACGTCACCGCACACATTTTTGAAAAGTTCAGCCTGGCCAAAGACTAACATCGTTGAAAGCAAGTTCAAATCTGTTTCCACTTATAAATCATAAGGCACTTCCGGTTTGGACCGGAAGGAAGGGTCATGTGATTTTGCACGTAATATCAAAAATGAAGACCCTGCATTATTCCATCAATTCCCGTAAAAAGCAAAATCAGATCTCTCTCGGTTGATTTTATATTGATTTTTAAACATTAAATCAAGAAATCTTTGATTGCTTGTAATATGATACTTGATGACGTCATCGTGACGTCATTATCACAAAGCTCGAGAGCTATGTCAACTGTGCCATCTGAAGCGAAAATCTGAATTATATCTGTCGCGGTTGATTTTTCAGCGATTTGTTAAGGTTTAAAGGTCTTTTTATTGCAACTTTCGGTCTGATGACGTCATCAATCTGAGCCCTTGCACACGTGTTGCCTGCATGAAGGTCATCATATATATCAATTATAAAGTGATTACCGCAAACTTTGCCCCACACATCGACTGAAAGTCAATTTTAAACATTTTTCAACCTGCCGCTAGAGGGCGCTCGAATATTTTATGACGTCACCGCACACATTTTTGAAAAGTTCAGCCTGGCCAAAGACTAACATCGTTGAAAGCAAGTTCAAATCTGTTTCCACTTTTAAATTATAAGGCACTTCCGGTTTGGACCGGAAGGAAGGGTCATGTGATTTTGCACGTAATATCAAAAATGAAGACCCTGCATTATTCCATCAATTCCCGTAAAAAGCAAAATCAGATCTCTCTCGGTTGATTTTATATTGATTTTTAAACATTAAATCAAGAAATCTTTGATTGCTTGTAATATGATACTTGATGACGTCATCGTGACGTCATTATCACAAAGCTCGAGAGCTATGTCAACTGTGCCATCTGAAGCAAAAATCTGAATTATATCTGTCGCGGTTGATTTTTCAGCGATTTGTTAAGGTTTAAAGGTCTTTTTATTGCAACTTTCGGTCTGATGACGTCATCAATCTGAGCCCTTGCACACGTGTTGCCTGCATGAAGGTCATCATATATATCAATTATAAAGTGATTACCGCAAACTTTGCCCCACACATCGACTGAAAGTCAATTTTAAACATTTTTCAACCTGCCGCTAGAGGGCGCTCGAATATTTTATGACGTCACCGCACACATTTTTGAAAAGTTCAGCCTGGCCAAAGACTAACATCGTTGAAAGCAAGTTCAAATCTGTTTCCACTTTTAAATTATAAGGCACTTCCGGTTTGGACCGGAAGGAAGGGTCATGTGATTTTGCACGTAATATCAAAAATGAAGACCCTGCATTATTCCATCAATTCCCGTAAAAAGCAAAATCAGATCTCTCTCGGTTGATTTTATATTGATTTTTAAACATTAAATCAAGAAATCTTTTATTGCTTGTAATATGATACTTGATGACGTCATCGTGACGTCATTATCACAAAGCTCGAGAGCTATGTCAACTGTGCCATCTGAAGCAAAAATCTGAATTATATCTGTCGCGGTTGATTTTTCAGCGATTTGTTAAGGTTTAAAGGTCTTTTCATTGCAACTTCCGGTCTGATGACGTCATCAATCTGAGCCCTCGCACACGTGTTGCCTGCATGAAGGTCATCATATATATCAATTATAAAGTGATTACCGCAAACTTCGCCACACACATCGACTGAAAGTTCATTTTGAACATTTTTCAACCTGCCGCTAGAGGGCGCTCGAATATTTTATGACGTCACCGCTAACATTTTTGAAAAGTTCAGCCTGGCCAAGGACTAACATCGCTGAAAGCAAGTTCAAATCTTTTTCCACTTTCAAATTATAAGGCACTTCCGGTTTCGACCGGAAGGAAGGGTCACGTGATTTTGCACGCACGATCAAAATTGAAGATCTAATATTATCCTATCAATTGCCGTAAAAATCAAGTTCCGGTCTTTCACGGTTGATTTTATATCGATTTTCAAACATTAAAAATAGAAATGTTTAATTGCTTGTAATTTGATACCTGATGACGTCATCATGACGTCATTACAAAAAAAACCATCTTCAGTTGGTTGTACATATATGTACCAAATATGAACTTGATATGAGTTTGCATGTAGCCAAACAACTCCGGAGAAGAAAGAGGTAGCAAAAAGAAAAAGAGGAATAATAATCAATACAAAAACAATAGGTTTTGGGCTGAAAGCCCAACACCTAACTAGAGTTTGAATACAAACACACGGTGTTGGGCTTTGTCTGTTTTTTTAATTTACGGATAAGGAAAGTACAGTATTAAGAGGTACATTTGTTGAAAGAAGTGATTAGGAAAAAACATAAAACATGAAAACACCAATGTAATATTTTTAAAGCAAATTATGTACTCTTGAGCAGAAGGCCTTGCTTCCTGCTGTTGTGGGGTCACCAACAGTGACGTGTGGTAGACTGTTCGACACTGAAATACATTAGAGAAAAGATGCATATGTGGTTTATTTTGATTTCAACAATCGAAAGAAGCACAGAATTAATGTGCACTGAACTATACCCAATAAAACGGATTGGTTTTTGATTATTTTGTTGTGAGTCGGATGACGGATTGAGGCCATGTTAGAGGGCGCTCGAATATTTTATGACGTCACTGGTAACATTTGTTGAAAAGCACAGTCTTGCCGGACAAACATCTAATCGCCAAATATGAAAACCTTGTGTTTTGTACCTCATGACATATGACGTTTTCAAAAAATTGCTTGATTTTGTGCTTTTTGCTTGCAATTTGATACCTGATGACGTCATCATGACGTCATTGCATTTGTGAACATCTTCAACAGAGTGTGTATGTATATACATGTACAAGTATGCCATTTGTCTGCCTAAGGTATAAAAAATGATGACAAAGTGTCTCGTTGAGGGTACTTTAACAGGTATAATTCATAGAATAATAACACATAACATATAATGATGAGGGTGTTATTGACACTTGTGGAGCCCCGGACGGGGATCAACGGTATAGGAAATGTACGGCTTTGTCACTAATCAGCAAATAAATTTTCTTATAACATAACGTCACATTGCAATGCTGCCCTCAACAGCTTCATGGAAAAAATACGAAAGGGAGGGCGCTAGACCGACCTAACGGTCCCGAACTGCACGACGCTACGCACGTTCTATGAGGGGTTGGCGGGTGGTCGAAGTGACATTGCAAGGGAGAATTATATAGCAGAAAAAACAAATTTAACGTTTTTGTAAAATAATTGTTTCGACTTTTCTACGTTTTTTCCATAGGGAATGTTTAAGTTCGCTGATTGCCAATAAATACAAGGAAGTTTGAGATCTACTTGTTTTCTGCCATGCACGTCCGCATATGTTTGTATTCATGTTACTGATCCGTGAATTGCTAACAGTGTCCCTGTACCATCCGTTGACTTTGAGCTTCCGATGATCCAAGACGTAGAGGTCAAATAAGAAACACCAAATATGTCGATGTACATTAGATCAATCTGATGTTCACATATGAAAACTTGAAATATCATACTTCTGCTTTTAAATTGACACATCATGACGTCATTACGTTTTTGCACATCTTCAATAGAGTGTGTATGAAATGTACCAAGTTTAAACTTGATAATGAAGTTGCATGTTGTTTTACAGTTCTGGGGAATAAAGAAAGACAAGAAGAAAAACAATGCATAGAAATATTCAACAATATGATGAGACTATTATCGACACTTGCGGAGCCAGGGATGGAGATCAACAATTATGAGGAATGTACGGCTTGCTACCCAATCAGCAAATGAATTTTCTAGTAGCATCACGTCCCATTCCAATGCTACCCTCAACAGCCTCATATCATAAGAAAAAGAAAAAATACCCAGATGTAGGTGGTGGACCGACCTAACGGTCCCCAACTGCACGGGTACAGTTCGGGACCGTTAGGTTGGTCTAGCGCCCTCTCTTGAGTGTTTGTTTCCACGAGGCACTACGCTAAAGCACGTTTGATGAGGGAGTTGGTGGGTGGTCGAAGTGACATTCCAAGGGTGCCAAGGGGAATGTTAAAGTTCGCTGATTGCCCAAAAAATACAAGGAAGTTTATGACATACTTTTTTCTGCCATTTGAAATACACATGAAGGCTATAGCTGTTAGGGTTGATTTTTCAGAATTTTTCAGATGATAAAGGCTCTTTTCATTGCTATTTCCAGCCTGATGACGTCATCAATCTGATCATGCACACACGTGTTGTCTGCCCGAGGGTCATCATATAACTCAGTGAAAATCGCAAACTTCGACACAGACATTGACTGTCATGAACATGCATTTTGGAGATTTTTCAACCTGCCGCACTGAACTTATATCTCTCGCGGTTGAAGGTTTAAAGGTCTATTCATTTTACCTTCCGGTCTGATGACGTCATCAATATTTCTCCACCTCAACTTGTTCTTAGCATGAAGCTGATTATCTACATTATTATAAAGTGATTTCAGCCAACTTCGCCGCACACATCAGCCGATTATTCATTTTAAACATTTTTCAACCTGCCACTAGAGGGCGCTCTAACATTTTATGACGTCACCGGTAATTTTTTGTAAAGTACAATCTAGCCAGAGACTAACATCGTTGAAAGCAAGTTCACATCTTTCCCCACTTTTAAATTATAAGGCACTTCCGGTTTGGACCGGAAGGAAGGGTCATGTGATTTTGCACGTAATATAAAAAATGAAGACCCTGGATTATTCCATCAATTCCCGTAAAAAACAAAATCAGATCTCTCACGGTTGATTTTATATTGATTTTCAAACATTAAATCTAGAAATCTTTGATTGCTTGTAATCTGATACTTGATGACGTCATCGTGACGTCATTATCACAAAGCTCGAGAGCTATGTCAACTGTGCCATCTGAAGCAAAAATCTGAAATATATCTGTCACGGTTGATTTTTCAGCGATTTTTGAAGGTTTAAAGGTCTTTTCATTGCAACTTCCGGTCTGATGACGTCATCAATCTGAGCCCTTGCACACGTGTTGCCTGCATGAAGGTCATCATATATATCAATTATAAAGTGATTACCGCAAACTTTGGCAGACACATCGACTGAAAGTCAATTTTAAACATTTTTCAACCTGCCGCTAGAGGGCGCTCGAATATTTTATGACGTCACCGCACACATTTTTGAAAAGTTCAGCCTGGCCAAAGACTAACATCGTTGAAAGCAAGTTCAAATCTGTTTCCACTTTTAAATTATAAGGCACTTCCGGTTTGGACCGGAAGGAAGGGTCATGTGATTTTGCACGTAATATCAAAAATGAAGACCCTGGATTATTTCATCAATTCCCGTAAAAAGCAAAATCAGATCTCTCTCGGTTGATTTTATATTGATTTTCAAACATTAAATCAAGAAATCTTTGATTGCTTGTAATCTGATACTTGATGACGTCATCGTGACGTCATTATCACAAAGCTCGAGAGCTATGTCAACTGTGCCATCTGAAGCAAAAATCTGAAATATATCTGTCACGGTTGATTTTTCAGCGATTTTTTAAGGTTTAAAGGTCTTTTCATTGCAACTTCCGGTCTGATGACGTCATCAATCTGAGCCCTTCCACACGTGTTGCCTGCATGAAGGTCATCATATATATAAATTATAAAGTGATTACCGCAAACTTTGGCAGACACATCGACTGAAAGTCAATTTTAAACATTTTTCAACCTGCCGCTAGAGGGCGCTCGAATATTTTATGACGTCACCGCACACATTTTTGAAAAGTTCAGCCTGGCCAAAGACTAACATCGTTGAAAGCAAGTTCAAATCTGTTTCCACTTTTAAATTATAAGGCACTTCCGGTTTGGACCGGAAGGAAGGGTCATGTGATTTTGCACGTAATATAAAAAATGAAGACCCTGCATTATTCCATCAATTCCCGTAAAAAGCAAAATCAGAGCTCTCTCGGTTGATTTTATATTGATTTTCAAACATCAAATCAAGAAATCTTTGATTGCTTGTAATATGATACTTGATGACGTCATCGTGACGTCATTATCACAAAGCTCGAGAGCTATGTCAACTGTGCCATCTGAAGCAAAAATCTGAAATATATCTGTCACGGTTGATTTTTCAGCGATTTTTTAAGGTTTAAAGGTCTTTTCATTGCAACTTCCGGTCTGATGACGTCATCAATCTGAGCCCTTCCACACGTGTTGCCTGCATGAAGGTCATCATATATATAAATTATAAAGTGATTACCGCAAACTTTGGCAGACACATCGACTGAAAGTCAATTTTAAACATTTTTCAACCTGCCGCTAGAGGGCGCTCGAATATTTTATGACGTCACCGCACACATTTTTGAAAAGTTCAGCCTGGCCAAAGACTAACATCGTTGAAAGCAAGTTCAAATCTGTTTCCACTTTTAAATTATAAGGCACTTCCGGTTTGGACCGGAAGGAAGGGTCATGTGATTTTGCACGTAATATAAAAAATGAAGACCCTGCATTATTCCATCAATTCCCGTAAAAAGCAAAATCAGAGCTCTCTCGGTTGATTTTATATTGATTTTCAAACATCAAATCAAGAAATCTTTGATTGCTTGTAATATGATACTTGATGACGTCATCGTGACGTCATTATCACAAAGCTCGAGAGCTATGTCAACTGTGCCATCTGAAGCAAAAATCTGAAATATATCTGTCACGGTTGATTTTTCAGCGATTTTTTAAGGTTTAAAGGTCTTTTCATTGCAACTTCCGGTCTGATGACGTCATCAATCTGAGCCCTTCCACACGTGTTGCCTGCATGAAGGTCATCATATATATAAATTATAAAGTGATTACCGCAAACTTTGGCAGACACATCGACTGAAAGTCAATTTTAAAAATTTTTCAACCTGCCGCTAGAGGGCGCTCGAATATTTTATGACGTCACCGCACACATTTTTGAAAAGTTCAGCCTGGCCAAAGACTAACATCGTTGAAAGCAAGTTCAAATCTGTTTCCACTTTTAAATTATAAGGCACTTCCGGTTTGGACCGGAAGGAAGGGTCATGTGATTTTGCACGTAATATCAAAAATGAAGACCCTGCATTATTCCATCAATTCCCGTAAAAAGCAAAATCAGAGCTCTCTCGGTTGATTTTATATTGATTTTCAAACATCAAATCAAGAAATCTTTGATTGCTTGTAATATGATACTTGATGACGTCATCGTGACGTCATTATCACAAAGCTCGAGAACTATATCAACTGTGCTATCTGAAGCAAAAATCTGAAATATATCTGTCACGGTTGATTTTTCAGCGACTTTTTAAGGTTTAAAGGTCTTTTCATTGCAACTTCCGGTCTGATGACGTCATCAATCTGAGCCCTCGCACACGTGTTGGCTGCATGAAGGTCATCATATATATCAATTATAAAGTGATTACCGCAAACTTCGCCACACACATCGACTGAAAGTTCATTTTGAACATTTTTCAACCTGCCGCTAGAGGGCGCTCGAATGTTTTATGACGTCACGGCTCACATTTTGAAAAGTTCTGTCTGGCCAAGGACTAACATCGCTGAAAGCAAGTTCAAATCTTTTTCCACTTTCAAATTATAAGGCACTTCCGGTTTCGACCGGAAGGAAGGGTCACGTGATTTTGCACGCACGATCAAAATTGAAGATCTAATATTATCCTATCAATTGCCGTAAAAATCAAGTTCCGGTCTTTCACGGTTGATTTTATATCGATTTTCAAAGATTAAAAATAGAAATGGTTAATTGCTTGTAATTTGATACCTGATGACGTCATCATGACGTCATCACATTTTCCGGAATCTTCAATGTGATGTACATATATGTACCAAATATGAACTTGATATGAGTTTGCATGTAGCCAAACAACTCCGGAGAAGAAAGTTATGTGAAGAAGAAAAAGAGGAAGAATAATAAGAATAATTCTAACAATAACAATAGGTTTTGGGCTGAAGCCCAACACCTAACTAGAGTTTGTGGTACAAACACACGGTGTTGGACTTGTTCAGTTTGATTACATAAGAGAATAGATCCACATTTATGTAATCACTAATTGTGAAAACTTTGTGTGCTGCGGTTCATGAAGCATGACGTTCTCAAAAATGTTAATTTTTTTTGGTTTTTGTAATTTGACCTTGATGACGTCATCATGACACTATTACATCTGTGCACATTACCAACGCAGTTAATCTGCAGTTTGCGACGTCACTGGTCACTTTTGTGAAAAGCACATACCTGCCAAAGACTAACATCGTGGAAAGCAAGTTCATATCTTTTACCAATTTCGAATTATAAGGCACTTCCGGTTTGGACAGGAAGGAAGGGTCATGTGATTTTGCACGTAATATAAAAAATGAAGACCCAGGAATATTCTATCAATTCCTGTTTATAGAATAATCAGATCTCTGTCGGTTCATTCTATATTGATTTTCAAAGATTAAATCTATACATTTTTGATTGACGTCATCTTGACGTCAATATCAGAAAGCTCGAGAGCTATGCTAACTGTGGGATCTGAAGCAAAAATCTGAATTATATCTGTCGCGGTTGATTTTTCAGCAATTTTTTAATGTTTAAAGGTCTTTTCATTGCAACTTCCGGTCTGATGACGTCATCAATCTGCGCCCTCGCATACGTGTTGCCTGGATGAAGGTCATCATATATAGCAATTATAAAGTGATTACCTCAAACTTCGCCACTCACATCGACTGAAAGTTCTTTCACTTTCAAATTATAAGGCACTTCCGGTTTGGACCGGAAGGAAGGGTCATGTGAATTTGCACGTAATATATCAAATGAAGACCCTGGATTATTCTGTCAATTCCCGTAAAAAGCAAAATCAGATCTCTCTCGGTTGATTTGATATTGATTTTCAAACATTAAATCAAGAAATCTTTGATTTATAGTAATCTGACACTTGATGAAGTCATCGTGACGTCATTATCACAAAGCTCGAGAGCTATGTCAACTGTCCCATCTGAAGCAAAAATCTGAATTATATCTGTCGCGGTTGATTTTTTAGCGATTTTTTAAGGTTTAAAGGTCTTTTCATTGCAACTTTCGGTCTGATGACGTCATCAATCTGAGCCCTTGCACACGTGTTGCCTGCATGAAGGTCATCATATATATCAATTATAAAGTGATTACCGCAAACTTTGCCACACACATCGACTGAAAGGTAATTTTAAACATTTTTCAACCTGCCGCTAGAGGGCGCTCGAAGATTTTATGACGTCACCGCACACATTTTTGAAAAGTTCAGCCTGGCCAAAGACTAACATCGTTGAAAGCAAGTTCAAATCTGTTTCCACTTATAAATTATAAGGCACTTCCGGTTTTGACCGGAAGAAAGGGTCAATGTGATTTTGCACGTAATATCAAAAATGAAGACCCTGGATTATTCTATCAATTCCCGTAAAAAGCAAAATCAGATCTCTCTCGGTTGATTTTATATTGATTTTCAAACATTAAATCAAGAAATCTTTGATTGCTTGTAATCTGATACCTGATGACGTCATCGTGACGTCATTATTACAAAGCTCGAGAGCTATGTCAACTGTGCTATCTGAAGCAAAAATCTGAAATATATCTGTCACGGTTGATTTTTCAGCGATTTTTTAAGGTTTAAAGGTCTTTTCATTGGAACTTCCGGTCTGATGACGTCATCAATCTGAGCCCTTGCACACGTGTTGCCTGCATGAAGATCATCATCAAATATCAATTATAAAGTGATTACCGCAATTTTTGCCACACACATCGACTGAAAGTTAATTTTAAACATTTTTTAACCTGCCGCTAGAGGGCGCTCGAATATTTTATGACGTCACCGCACACATTTTTGAAAACTTCAGCCTGGCCAAAGACTAACATCGTTGAAAGCAAGTTCAAATCTGTTTCCACTTTCAAATTATAAGGCACTTCCGGTTTGGACCGGAAGGAAGGGTCATGTGATTTTGCACGTAATATAAAAAATGAAGACCCTGGTTTATTCCATCAATTCCCGTAAAAAGCAAAATCAGATCTCTCTCCGTTGATTTTATATTGATTTTCAAAGATTAAATCTAGAAATCTTTGATTGCTTGTAATCTGATACTTGATGACGTCATCGTGACGTCATTACCAGAAAGCTCGAGAGCTATGTTAACTTTGCTATCTGAAGCAAAAATCTGGATTATATCTGTCGCCGTTGATTTTTTAGCAATTTTTGAATGTTTTAAAGTTTTTTCATTGTCACTTCCGGTCTGATGATGTCATCAATCTAAGCCCTAGCACACGTGTTGCCTGCGTAAAGGTCATCATATATATCAATTATAAAGTGATTTCACCAAACTTCGCCACACACATCAGCCGATTATTAATTTTAAACATGTTTCAACCTGCCGCTAGATGGCGCTCTAACATTTTATGACGTCACCGGTATTTTTTGTGTGAAGTACAACCTAGCCAGAGACTAACATCGTTGAAAGCAAGTTCAAATCTGTTTCCACTTTTAAATTATAAGGCACTTCCGGTTTGGACCGGAACGAAGGGTCATGTGATTTTGCACGTAATATCAAAAATGAAGACCCTGCATTATTCCATCAATTCCCGTAAAAAGCAAAATCAGATCTCTCTCGGTTGATTTTATATTGATTTTCAAACATTAAATCAAGAAATCTTTGATTGCTTGTAATCTGATACTTGATGACGTCATCGTGACGTCATTATCACAAAGCTCGAGAGCTGTGTCAATTGTGCCATCTGAAGCAAAAATCTGAATTATATCTGTCGCGGTTGATTTTTCAGCGATTTTTTAATGTTTAAAGGTCTTTTCATTGCAACTTTCGGTCTGATGACGTCATCAATCTGAGCCCTTGCACACGTGTTGCCTGCATGAAGGTCATCATATATATCAATTATAAAGTGATTACCGCAAACTTTGCCACACACATCGACTGAAAGTTAATTTTAAACATTTTTCAACCTGCCGCTAGAGGGCGCTCGAATATTTTATGACGTCACCGCACACATTTTTGAAAAGTTCAGCCTGGCCAAAGACTAACACCGTTGAAAGCAAGTTCAAATCTGTTTCCACTTTTAAATTATAAGGCACTTCCGGTTTGGACCGGAAGGAAGGGTCATGTGATTTTGCACGTAATATCAAAAATGAAGACCCTGCATTATTCCATCAATTCCCGTAAAAAGCAAAATCAGATCTCTCTCGGTTGATTTTATATTGATTTTCAAATATTAAATCAAGAAATCTTTGATTGCTTGTAATATGATACTTGATGACGTCATCGTGACGTCATTATCACAAACCTCGAGAGCTATGTCAACTGTGCCATCTGAAGCAAAAATCTGAAATATATCTGTCACGGTTGATTTTTCAGCGATTTTTAAAGGTTTAAAGGTCTTTTCATTGCAACTTCCGGTCTGATGACGTCATCAATCTGAGCCCTCGCACACGTGTTGCCTGCATGAAGGTCATCATATATATCAATTATAAAGTGATTACCGCAAACTTCGCCACACACATCGACTGAAAGTTCATTTTGAACATTTTTCAACCTGCCGCTAGAGGGCGCTCGAATATTTTATGACGTCACTGCTAACATTTTTGAAAAGTTCAGCCTGGCCAAGGACTAACATCGCTGAAAGCAAGTTCAAATCTTTTTCCACTTTCAAATTATAAGTCACTTCCTGTTTGGACCGGAAGGAAGGGTCACGTGATTTTGCACGCCCGATCAAAATTGAAGATCTAATATTATCCTATCAATTGCCGTAAAAATCAAGTTCCGGTCTTTCACGGTTGATTTTATATCGATTTTCAAAGATTAAAAATAGAAATGTTTAATTGCTTGTAATCTGATACCTGATGACGTCATCATGACGTCATTGCATTTTCCGGAATCTTCAATGTGATGTACATATATGTACCAGATATGAACTTGATATGAGTTTGCATGTAGCCAAACAACTCCGGAGAAGAAAGAGGTAGCAAAAAGAAGAAATAGAATAATAAGAACTAGAGCTAGAGTTTGTTGTTACAAACACAAGGTGTTGGGCTTTCTTTCTTTTTTCATTTACGGATAAGGAAAGTACATTATTAAGAGGTACATTTGTTGAAAGAAGTGATTAGGAAAAAAAAATAGAACATGAAAACACGAATGTAATACTTTTTAAGCAAATTATGTACTCTTGAGCAGAAGACCTTGCTTCCTGCTGGCGTGGGGTGACCAACAGTGACGTCTGGTAGACTGTTCGACACTGAAATACATTGGAGAAAAGATGCATATGTGGTTTATTTTGATTTCAACAATCGAAAGAAGCACAGAATGAATGTGCAGTGAACTATACTCAATAATACGGATGGGTTTTTGATTATTTTGTTGTGAGTCGGAAGACGGATTGAGGCCATGTTAGAGGGCGCTCGAGTATTTTATGACGTCACTGGTAACATTTTTTGAAAAGCACAGTCTTGCCGGAGACTAACATCTAATCGCAAAAATATGAAAACCTTGTGTTTTGTGCCTCATGACATATGACGTTTCAAAAATTTCCTTGATTTTGTGCTTTTTTGCTTGTAATTTGACACCTGATGACGTCATCATGACGTCATTGCATTTGTGAACATCTTCAACAGAGTATGTATGTATATACATGTACAAGTATGTCATTTGTCTCCCTAAGGTATCAAAAATGATGACAAAGTGTCTCCTTGAGGGTACTTTAACAGGTATAATTCATATAATAATAATCACATAACATATAATGATGAGGGTGTTATTGACACTTGTGTAGCCCCGGACGGGGATCACCGGTATGGGAAATGTACGGCTTTCTCACCAATCAGCAAATTCATTTCTTATAACATAACGTCACATTGCAATGCTGCCCTCAACAGCTTCATGGAAAAATACGAAAGGGAGGGCGCTAGACCGACCTAACGGTCCCGAACTGCACGACGCTTACGCACGTTCTATGGGGGGTTGGCGGATGGTCGAAGTGACATTGTAAGGGAGAATAGCAGAAAAAACAGATTTAACGTTTTTGTAAAAATATTTTTTCGACTTTTCTATTTTTTTTTCCATAGGGAATGTTTAAGTTCGCTGATTACCAATAAATACAAGGAAGTTTGAGATCTACTTTGTTTCTGCCATGTACGTCCGCATATGTTTGTATTCATGTTACTGATCCGTGAATTGCTGTCCGTGTACCATCCGTTGACTTTGAGCTTCCGATGATCCTAAACGTAGAGGTCAACTAAAAAACACCAAAAATGTCTATGTACATTAGATCTATCTGATGTTCACATATGAAAACTTGAAATATCATACTGCTGCTTGTAAATTGACACATCATGACGTCATTAAATTTTTGCACATCTTCAATAGAGTGTCTATGAAATGTACCAAGTTTAAACTTAATATGAAGTTGCATGTTGTTATACAGTTCTGGGGAATAAAGAAAGACAAGAAGAAAAACAATTCATAGAAATATTCAACAATGATGAGGTTATTATCGAAAATTGCGGGCCAGGGATGGAGATCAACAATTATGGGGAATGTACGGCTTGCTACCCAATCAGCAAATGAATTTTCTTGTAGCATCACGTCCCATTCCAATGTCTACCCTCAACAGCCTCATCAGAAACAAAATACCCAGATGTAGGTGGTGGACCGACATAACGGTCCCCAACTGCACGCGTACAGTTCGGGACCGTTAGGTTGGTCTAGCGCCCTCTCTTGAGTACTTTTTTTGCACGAGGCACTACGCTAAAGCACGTTTGATGAGGGAGTTGGTGGGTGGTCGAAGTGACATTCCAAGGGTGCCGTGGGGAATGTTCAAGTTCGCTGATTGCAAAGAAATACAAGGAAGTTTATGACCTACTTTTCTCTGCCATTTGAAATACACATGAAGGCTATAGCTGTTAGGGTTGATTTTTCAGAATTTTTCAAATGATAAAGGCTCTTTTCATTGCTATTTCCAGCCTGATGACGTCATCAATCTGATCATGCACACACGTGCTGTCTGCCCGAGGGTCATCATATAACTCATGAAGTGAAAATCGCAAACTTCGCCACAGACATTGACTGAACATGCATTTTGAAGATTTTTCAACCTGCCGCACTGAATTATATCTCTCGCGGTTGATTCTTCAGCAATCTTTGAAGGTTTAAAGGTCTTTTAATTTTACCTTCCGGTCTGATGACGTCATCAATATTTCTCCACCTCAACTTGTTCTTAGCATGAAGCTGATTATCTACATTATTATAAAGTGATTTCAGCCAACTTCGCCGCACACATAAGCCGATTATTAATTTTAAACATTTTTCAACCTGCCGCTAGAGGGCGCTCTAACATTTTATGACGTCACCGGTATTTTGTGTGTGAAATACAACCTAGCCAGAGACTAACATCGTTGAAAGCAAGTTCACATCTTTCCCCACTTTTAAATTATCAGGCACTTCCGGTTTGGACCGGAAGGAAGGGTCATGTGATTTTGCACGTAATATACAAAATGAAGACCCTGGATTATTCTATCAATTCCCGTAAAAAGCAAAATCAGATCTCTCTCGGTTGATTTTATATTGATTTTCAAAGATTAAATCTAGAAATATTTGATTGCTTGTAATCTGATACTTGATGACGTCATCGTGACGTCATTATTAGAAAGCTTGAGAGCTATGTCAACTGTGCTATCTGAAGCAAAAATCTGGATTATATCTTTCGCCGTTGATTTTTCAGCAATTTTTGAAGGTTTTAAAGTCTTTTTATTGTCACTTCCGGTTTGATGACGTCATCAATCTGAGCCCTTGCACAGGTGTTGCCTGCATGAAGGTCATCATATGTATCAATTATAAAGTGATTACCGCAAACTTCGCCACACACATCAACTGAAAGTTCATTTTGAACATTTTTAAACCTGCCGCTAGAGGGCGCTCGAATATTTTATGACGTCACCGCACAAATTTTTGAAACGCTCAGCCTGGCCAAAGACTAACATCGTTGAAAGAAAGTTCACATCTTTTTCCACTTTCAAATTATAAGGCACTTCCGGTTTCGACCGGAAGGAAGGGTCACGTGATTTTGCACGCAGGACAAAAAATGAAGACCCATATTTATCATATCAATTGCCGTAAAAATCAAGTTCAGGTCTGTTACGGTTGATTTTATATTGATTTTCAAAGATTAAATCTAGAAATCTTAGATTGCTTGTAATCTGACACATGATGACGTCATCATGACGTCATTACATTTTTATACATCTTCAATACAGTGTGCATGCATATGTGAGGTTTGAACTTGATACGAGTTTGCATGTGGCCAAAACATTCAGGAAAAAAAGAGCTAGAAAAAGTAAGAATAATAATAAATAATAATAAGAATAATCCGAACAATAACAATAGGTGTTGGGCTGTATAGCCCAACACCTAATAATCAATAGAAAAACAATAGGTTTTGGGCTGAAGCCCAACACCTAATAACTAGAGATAGAGTTTGTTGTTACAAACACTAGGTGTTTGGCTTTGTCTGTTTTTTGTATATTTATGGATCAGGAAAGTACAGTATTAAGACGTACATTTGTTGAAAGAAGTGATTAGGAAAAGAAACATGAAAACACCAATGTAATTATTTTAAAGCAAATTATGTACTCTTGAGCAGAAGGCCTTGCTTCCTGCTGTCGTGGGGTCACCAACAGTGACGTCTGGTAGACTGTTCGACACTGAAATACATTGGAGAAAAGATGCATATGTGGTTTATTTTGATTTCAACAATCGAAAGAAGCACAGAATGAATGTGCAGTGAACTATACTCAATAATACGGATGGGTTTTTGATTATTTTGTTGTGAGTCGGAAGACGGATTGAGGCCATGTTAGAGGGCGCTCGAGTATTTTATGACGTCACTGGTAACATTTTTTGAAAAGCACAGTCTTGCCGGAGACTAACATCTAATCGCAAAAATATAAAAACCTTGTGTTTTGTGCCTCATGACATATGACGTTTCAAAAATTTCCTTGATTTTGTGCTTTTTTGCTTGTAATTTGACACCTGATGACGTCATCATGACGTCATTGCATTTGTGAACATCTTCAACAGAGTATGTATGTATATACATGTACAAGTATGTCATTTGTCTCCCTAAGGTATCAAAAATGATGACAAAGTGTCTCCTTGAGGGTACTTTAACAGGTATAATTCATATAATAATAATCACATAACATATAATGATGAGGGTGTTATTGACACTTGTGTAGCCCCGGACGGGGATCACCGGTATGGGAAATGTACGGCTTTCTCACCAATCAGCAAATTCATTTCTTATAACATAACGTCACATTGCAATGCTGTCCTCAACAGCTTCATGGAAAAATACGAAAGGGAGGGCGCTAGACTGACCTAACGGTCCCGAACTGCACGACGCTTACGCACGTTCTATGAGGGGTTGGCGGATGGTCGAAGTGACATTGTAAGGGAGAATAGCAGAAAAAACAGATTTAACGTTTTTGTAAAAATATTTTTTCGACTTTTCTATTTTTTTTTCCATAGGGAATGTTTAAGTTGGCTGATTACCAATAAATACAAGGAAGTTTGAGATCTACTTTGTTTCTGCCATGTACGTCCGCATATGTTTGTATTCATGTTACTGATCCGTGAATTGCTGTCCGTGTACCATCCGTTGACTTTGAGCTTCCGATGATCCTAAACGTAGAGGTCAACTAAAAAACACCAAAAATGTCTATGTACATTAGATCTATCTGATGTTCACATATGAAAACTTGAAATATCATACTGCTGCTTGTAAATTGACACATCATGACGTCATTAAATTTTTGCACATCTTCAATAGAGTGTCTATGAAATGTACCAAGTTTAAACTTAATATGAAGTTGCATGTTGTTATACAGTTCTGGGGAATAAAGAAAGACAAGAAGAAAAACAATTCATAGAAATGTTCAACAATGATGAGGTTATTATCAAAAATTGCGGGCCAGGGATGGAGATCAACAATTATGGGGAATGTACGGCTTGCTACCCAATCAGCAAATGAATTTTCTTGTAGCATCACGTCCCATTCCAATGTCTACCCTCAACAGCCTCATCAGAAACAAAATACCCAGATGTAGGTGGTGGACCGACATAACGGTCCCCAACTGCACGCGTACAGTTCGGGACCGTTAGGTTGGTCTAGCGCCCTCTCTTGAGTACTTTTTTTGCACGAGGCACTACGCTAAAGCACGTTTGATGAGGGAGTTGGTGGGTGGTCGAAGTGACATTCCAAGGGTGCCGTGGGGAATGTTCAAGTTCGCTGATTGCAAAGAAATACAAGGAAGTTTATGACCTACTTTTCTCTGCCATTTGAAATACACATGAAGGCTATAGCTGTTAGGGTTGATTTTTCAGAATTTTTCAAATGATAAAGGCTCTTTTCATTGCTATTTCCAGCCTGATGACGTCATCAATCTGATCATGTACACACGTGCTGTCTGCCCGAGGGTCATCATATAACTCATGAAGTGAAAATCGCAAACTTCGCCACAGACATTGACTGAACATGCATTTTGAAGATTTTTCAACCTGCCGCACTGAATTATATCTCTCGCGGTTGATTCTTCAGCAATCTTTGAAGGTTTAAAGGTCTTTTAATTTTACCTTCCGGTCTGATGACGTCATCAATATTTCTCCACCTCAACTTGTTCTTAGCATGAAGCTGATTATCTACATTATTATAAAGTGATTTCAGCCAACTTCGCCGCACACATAAGCCGATTATTAATTTTAAACATTTTTCAACCTGCCGCTAGAGGGCGCTCTAACATTTTATGACGTCACCGGTATTTTGTGTGTGAAATACAACCTAGCCAGAGACTAACATCGTTGAAAGCAAGTTCACATCTTTCCCCACTTTTAAATTATCAGGCACTTCCGGTTTGGACCGGAAGGAAGGGTCATGTGATTTTGCACGTAATATACAAAATGAAGACCCTGGATTATTCTATCAATTCCCGTAAAAAGCAAAATCAGATCTCTCTCGGTTGATTTTATATTGATTTTCAAAGATTAAATCTAGAAATATTTGATTGCTTGTAATCTGATACTTGATGACGTCATCGTGACGTCATTATTAGAAAGCTTGAGAGCTATGTCAACTGTGCTATCTGAAGCAAAAATCTGGATTATATCTTTCGCCGTTGATTTTTCAGCAATTTTTGAAGGTTTTAAAGTCTTTTTATTGTCACTTCCGGTTTGATGACGTCATCAATCTGAGCCCTTGCACAGGTGTTGCCTGCATGAAGGTCATCATATGTATCAATTATAAAGTGATTACCGCAAACTTCGCCACACACATCAACTGAAAGTTCATTTTGAACATTTTTAAACCTGCCGCTAGAGGGCGCTCGAATATTTTATGACGTCACCGCACAAATTTTTGAAACGCTCAGCCTGGCCAAAGACTAACATCGTTGAAAGAAAGTTCACATCTTTTTCCACTTTCAAATTATAAGGCACTTCCGGTTTCGACCGGAAGGAAGGGTCACGTGATTTTGCACGCAGGACAAAAAATGAAGACCCATATTTATCATATCAATTGCCGTAAAAATCAAGTTCAGGTCTGTTACGGTTGATTTTATATTGATTTTCAAAGATTAAATCTAGAAATCTTAGATTGCTTGTAATCTGACACATGATGACGTCATCATGACGTCATTACATTTTTATACATCTTCAATACAGTGTGCATGCATATGTGAGGTTTGAACTTGATACGAGTTTGCATGTGGCCAAAACATTCAGGAAAAAAAGAGCTAGAAAAAGTAAGAATAATAATAAATAATAATAAGAATAATCCGAACAATAACAATAGGTGTTGGGCTGTATAGCCCAACACCTAATAATCAATAGAAAAACAATAGGTTTTGGGCTGAAGCCCAACACCTAATAACTAGAGATAGAGTTTGTTGTTACAAACACTAGGTGTTTGGCTTTGTCTGTTTTTTGTATATTTATGGATCAGGAAAGTACAGTATTAAGACGTACATTTGTTGAAAGAAGTGATTAGGAAAAGAAACATGAAAACACCAATGTAATTATTTTAAAGCAAATTATGTACTCTTGAGCAGAAGGCCTTGCTTCCTGCTGTCGTGGGGTCACCAACAGTGACGTCTGGTAGACTGTTCGACACTGAAATACATTGGAGAAAAGATGCATATGTGGTTTATTTTGATTTCAACAATCGAAAGAAGCACAGAATGAATGTGCAGTGAACTATACTCAATAATACGGATGGGTTTTTGATTATTTTGTTGTGAGTCGGAAGACGGATTGAGGCCATGTTAGAGGGCGCTCGAGTATTTTATGACGTCACTGGTAACATTTTTTGAAAAGCACAGTCTTGCCGGAGACTAACATCTAATCGCAAAAATATAAAAACCTTGTGTTTTGTGCCTCATGACATATGACGTTTCAAAAATTTCCTTGATTTTGTGCTTTTTTGCTTGTAATTTGACACCTGATGACGTCATCATGACGTCATTGCATTTGTGAACATCTTCAACAGAGTATGTATGTATATACATGTACAAGTATGTCATTTGTCTCCCTAAGGTATCAAAAATGATGACAAAGTGTCTCCTTGAGGGTACTTTAACAGGTATAATTCATATAATAATAATCACATAACATATAATGATGAGGGTGTTATTGACACTTGTGTAGCCCCGGACGGGGATCACCGGTATGGGAAATGTACGGCTTTCTCACCAATCAGCAAATTCATTTCTTATAACATAACGTCACATTGCAATGCTGTCCTCAACAGCTTCATGGAAAAATACGAAAGGGAGGGCGCTAGACTGACCTAACGGTCCCGAACTGCACGACGCTTACGCACGTTCTATGAGGGGTTGGCGGATGGTCGAAGTGACATTGTAAGGGAGAATAGCAGAAAAAACAGATTTAACGTTTTTGTAAAAATATTTTTTCGACTTTTCTATTTTTTTTTCCATAGGGAATGTTTAAGTTGGCTGATTACCAATAAATACAAGGAAGTTTGAGATCTACTTTGTTTCTGCCATGTACGTCCGCATATGTTTGTATTCATGTTACTGATCCGTGAATTGCTGTCCGTGTACCATCCGTTGACTTTGAGCTTCCGATGATCCTAAACGTAGAGGTCAACTAAAAAACACCAAAAATGTCTATGTACATTAGATCTATCTGATGTTCACATATGAAAACTTGAAATATCATACTGCTGCTTGTAAATTGACACATCATGACGTCATTAAATTTTTGCACATCTTCAATAGAGTGTCTATGAAATGTACCAAGTTTAAACTTAATATGAAGTTGCATGTTGTTATACAGTTCTGGGGAATAAAGAAAGACAAGAAGAAAAACAATTCATAGAAATGTTCAACAATGATGAGGTTATTATCAAAAATTGCGGGCCAGGGATGGAGATCAACAATTATGGGGAATGTACGGCTTGCTACCCAATCAGCAAATGAATTTTCTTGTAGCATCACGTCCCATTCCAATGTCTACCCTCAACAGCCTCATCAGAAACAAAATACCCAGATGTAGGTGGTGGACCGACATAACGGTCCCCAACTGCACGCGTACAGTTCGGGACCGTTAGGTTGGTCTAGCGCCCTCTCTTGAGTACTTTTTTTGCACGAGGCACTACGCTAAAGCACGTTTGATGAGGGAGTTGGTGGGTGGTCGAAGTGACATTCCAAGGGTGCCGTGGGGAATGTTCAAGTTCGCTGATTGCAAAGAAATACAAGGAAGTTTATGACCTACTTTTCTCTGCCATTTGAAATACACATGAAGGCTATAGCTGTTAGGGTTGATTTTTCAGAATTTTTCAAATGATAAAGGCTCTTTTCATTGCTATTTCCAGCCTGATGACGTCATCAATCTGATCATGTACACACGTGCTGTCTGCCCGAGGGTCATCATATAACTCATGAAGTGAAAATCGCAAACTTCGCCACAGACATTGACTGAACATGCATTTTGAAGATTTTTCAACCTGCCGCACTGAATTATATCTCTCGCGGTTGATTCTTCAGCAATCTTTGAAGGTTTAAAGGTCTTTTAATTTTACCTTCCGGTCTGATGACGTCATCAATATTTCTCCACCTGAACTTGTTCTTAGCATGAAGCTGATTATCTACATTATTATAAAGTGATTTCAGCCAACTTCGCCGCACACATAAGCCGATTATTAATTTTAAACATTTTTCAACCTGCCGCTAGAGGGCGCTCTAACATTTTATGACGTCACCGGTATTTTGTGTGTGAAATACAACCTAGCCAGAGACTAACATCGTTGAAAGCAAGTTCACATCTTTCCCCACTTTTAAATTATCAGGCACTTCCGGTTTGGACCGGAAGGAAGGGTCATGTGATTTTGCACGTAATATACAAAATGAAGACCCTGGATTATTCTATCAATTCCCGTAAAAAGCAAAATCAGATCTCTCTCGGTTGATTTTATATTGATTTTCAAAGATTAAATCTAGAAATATTTGATTGCTTGTAATCTGATACTTGATGACGTCATCGTGACGTCATTATTACAAAGCTTGAGAGCTATGTCAACTGTGCTATCTGAAGCAAAAATCTGGATTATATCTTTCGCCGTTGATTTTTCAGCAATTTTTGAAGGTTTTAAAGTCTTTTTATTGTCACTTCCGGTTTGATGACGTCATCAATCTGAGCCCTCGCACAGGTGTTGCCTGCATGAAGGTCATCATATGTATCAATTATAAAGTGATTACCGCAAACTTCGCCACACACATCAACTGAAAGTTCATTTTGAACATTTTTAAACCTGCCGCTAGAGGGCGCTCGAATATTTTATGACGTCACCGCACACATTTTTGAAAAGTTCAGCCTGGCCAAAGACTAACATCGTTGAAAGCAAGTTCACATCTTTTTGCACTTTCAAATTATAAGGCACTTCCGGTTTCGACCGGAAGGAAGGGTCACGTGATTTTGCACGCAGGACAAAAAATTAAGACCTATATTTATCCTATCAATTGCCGTAAAAATCAAGTTCAGGTCTGTCACGGTTGATTTTATATTGATTTTCAAAGATTAAATCTAGAAATCTTAGATTGCTTGTAATCTGATACATGATGACGTCATCATGACGTCATTACATTTTTGCACATCTTCAATACAGTGTGCATGCATATGTGAGGTTTGAACTTGATACGAGTTTGCATGTGGCCAAAACATTCGGGAGAAAAAAGAGCTGGAAGAAGAAAAAGTAAGAATAATAATAAACTAGAGTTTGAATACAAACACACGGTGTTGGACTTTGTCTGTTTTTTTAATTTACGGATAAGGAAAGTACAGTATTAAGAGGTACATTTGTTGAAAGAAATGATTAGGAAAAACATAAAACATGAAAACACCAAAGTAATATTTCTAAAGCAAATTATGTACTCTTGAGCAGAAGGCCTTGCTTCCTGCTGTCGTGGGGTGACGTCTGGTAGAATGTTTGACAATGAAATACATTAGAGAAAAGATGCATATGTGGTTTATTTTGATTTGAACAATCGAAAGAAGCACAGAATGAATGTGCACTGAACTATACCCAATAAAACGGATTGGTTTTTGATTATTTTGTTTTGAGTCGGATGACGGATTGAGCTCATGTTAGAGGGCGCTGGTGTATTTTATGACGTCACTGGTAACATTTTTTGAAAAGCAGTCTTGCCGGAGACTATACGCAAGTTCACATCTTTTACCAATTTCAAATTATAAGGCACTTCCTGTTTGGACCGGAAGGAAGGGTCACGTGATTTTGCACTCAATATAAAAAAATGAAGACCTAGTATTACTCTATCAATTCCCGTAAAAAGTAAGATAAGGTCTCTAACGGTTGATTTTATACCGAGTTTTAAAGATTAAAAAAATTAATGTTTTATTGCTTGTAATCTGATACCCAATGACGTCATCATGACGTCATTACAAGAAAGCTGGAGACCTATGTTTACTGTGCCATTTGAAAAAAATCAAGATTATATCTCTCACGCTAGATTTTTCAGCAATTGTTTAAGGAAATTCTTTTTTTTTCATTGTCACTTCCGGTCTGATGACGTCATCAATCTGAGCCCTTGCACACGTGTTGCCCGCACGAAGGTCATCATATATATCAATTATAAAGTGATTACCGCAAACTTCGCCAAACACATCGACTGAAAGTTCTTTCACTTTCAAATAAAAAGGAACTTCCGGTTTGATTTTGCACGTAATATAAAAAATGAAGACCCTGGATTATCTTATCACTTCCCGTAAAATGAAAATCAGATCTCTCTCGGTTGATTTGATATTGATTTTCAAAGATTAAATCTAGAAATCTTTGATACTTGATGACGTCATCGTGACGTCATTATCAGAACGCGCGAGAGCTATGTCAACTGTGCTATCTGAAGCAAAAATCTGAATTATATCTGTCGCGGTTGATTTTTCAGCGATTTTTTAAGGTTTAAAGGTCTTTTCATTGCAACTTCCGGTCTGATGACGTCATCAATCTGAGCCCTCGCACACGTCTTGCCTGCATGAAGGTCATCATATATATCAATTATAAAGTGATTACCGCAAACTTCGCCACACACATCGACTGAAAGTTCATTTTGAACATTTTTCAACCTGCCGCTAGAGGGCGCTCGAATGTTTTATGACGTCACCGGTATTTTTTTTGTGAAGTATAACCTAGCCAGAGACTAACATCGTTGAAAGCAAGTTCAAATCTATTTCCACTTTTACATTATAAGGCACTTCCGGTTTGGACCGGAAGGAAGGGTCATGTGATTTTGCACGTAATATCAAAAATGAAGACCCTGGATTATTTCATCAATTCCCGTAAAAAGCAAAATCAGATCTCTCTCGGTTGATTTTATATTGATTTTCAAACATTAAATCAAGAAATCTTTGATTGCTTGTAATCTGATACTTGATGACGTCATCGTGACGTCATTATCACAAAGCTCGAGAGCTATGTCAACTGTGCCATCTGAAGCAAAAATCTGAAATATATCTGTCACGGTTGATTTTTCAGCGATTTTTTAAGGTTTAAAGGTCTTTTCATTGCAACTTCCGGTCTGATGACGTCATCAATCTGAGCCCTTCCACACGTGTTGCCTGCATGAAGGTCATCATATATATCAATTATAAAGTGATTACCGCAAACTTTGGCAGACACATCGACTGAAAGTCAATTTTAAACATTTTTCAACCTGCCGCTAGAGGGCGCTCGAATATTTTATGACGTCACCGCACACATTTTTGAAAAGTTCAGCCTGGCCAAAGACTAACATCGTTGAAAGCAAGTTCAAATCTGTTTCCACTTTTAAATTATAAGGCACTTCCGGTTTGGACCGGAAGGAAGGGTCATGTGATTTTGCACGTAATATCAAAAATGAAGACCCTGGATTATTTCATCAATTCCCGTAAAAAGCAAAATCAGATCTCTCTCGGTTGATTTTATATTGATTTTCAAACATTAAATCAAGAAATCTTTGATTGCTTGTAATCTGATACTTGATGACGTCATCGTGACGTCATTATCACAAAGCTCGAGAGCTATGTCAACTGTGCCATCTGAAGCAAAAATCTGAAATATATCTGTCACGGTTGATTTTTCAGCGATTTTTTAAGGTTTAAAGGTCTTTTCATTTCAACTTCCGGTCTGATGACGTCATCAATCTGAGCCCTTCCACACGTGTTGCCTGCATGAAGGTCATCATATATATCAATTATAAAGTGATTACCGCAAACTTTGGCAGACACATCGACTGAAAGTCAATTTTAAACATTTTTCAACCTGCCGCTAGAGGGCGCTCGAATATTTTATGACGTCACCGCACACATTTTTGAAAAGTTCAGCCTGGCCAAAGACTAACATCGTTGAAAGCAAGTTCAAATCTGTTTCCACTTTTAAATTATAAGGCACTTCCGGTTTGGACCGGAAGGAAGGGTCATGTGATTTTGCACGTAATATCAAAAATGAAGACCCTGCATTATTCCATCAATTCCCGTAAAAAGCAAAATCAGAGCTCTCTCGGTTGATTTTATATTGATTTTCAAACATCAAATCAAGAAATCTTTGATTGCTTGTAATATGATACTTGATGACGTCATCGTGACGTCATTATCACAAAGCTCGAGAACTATGTCAACTGTGCCATCTGAAGCAAAAATCTGAAATATATCTGTCACGGTTGATTTTTCAGCGACTTTTTAAGGTTTAAAGGTCTTTTCATTGCAACTTCCGGTCTGATGACGTCATCAATCTGAGCCCTCGCACACGTGTTGGCTGCATGAAGGTCATCATATATATCAATTATAAAGTGATTACCGCAAACTTCGCCACACACATCGACTGAAAGTTCATTTTGAACATTTTTCAACCTGCCGCTAGAGGGCGCTCGAATGTTTTATGACGTCACGGCTCACATTTTGAAAAGTTCAGCCTGGCCAAGGACTAACATCGCTGAAAGCAAGTTCAAATCTTTTTCCACTTTCAAATTATAAGGCACTTCCGGTTTCGACCGGAAGGAAGGGTCACGTGATTTTGCACGCCCGATCAAAATTGAAGATCTAATATTATCCTATCAATTGCCGTAAAAATCAAGTTCCGGTCTTTCACGGTTGATTTTATATCGATTTTCAAACATTAAAAATAGAAATGGTTAATTGCTTGTAATTTGATACCTGATGACGTCATCATGACGTCATTACAAAAAAAACCATCTTCAGTTGGTTGTACATATATGTACCAAATATGAACTTGATATGAGTTTGCATGTAGCCAAACAACTCCGGAGAAGAAAGAGGTAGCAAAAAGAAAAAAAGGAATAATAATCAATACAATAACAATAGGTGTTGGGCTGTATAGCCCAACACCTAATAATCCGAACAATAACAATAGGTGTTTGGGCTTGAGCCCAAACACCTAATAAATAATCCGAACAATAACAATAGGTGTTTGGGCTTGAGCCCAAACACCTAACTAGAGATAGAGTTTGTTGTTACAAACACTAGGTGTTTGGCTTTGTCTGTTTTTTGTATATTTATGGATCAGGAAAGTACAGTATTAAGACGTACATTTGTTGAAAGAAGTGATTAGGAAAAGAAACATGAAAACACCAATGTAATTATTTTAAAGCAAATTATGTACTCTTGAGCAGAAGGCCTTGCTTCCTGCTGTCGTGGGGTCACCAACAGTGACGTCTGGTAGACTGTTCGACACTGAAATACATTGGAGAAAAGATGCATATGTGGTTTATTTTGATTTCAACAATCGAAAGAAGCACAGAATGAATGTGCAGTGAACTATACTCAATAATACGGATGGGTTTTTGATTATTTTGTTGTGAGTCGGAAGACGGATTGAGGCCATGTTAGAGGGCGCTCGAGTATTTTATGACGTCACTGGTAACATTTTTTGAAAAGCACAGTCTTGCCGGAGACTAACATCTAATCGCAAAAATATAAAAACCTTGTGTTTTGTGCCTCATGACATATGACGTTTCAAAAATTTCCTTGATTTTGTGCTTTTTTGCTTGTAATTTGACACCTGATGACGTCATCATGACGTCATTGCATTTGTGAACATCTTCAACAGAGTATGTATGTATATACATGTACAAGTATGTCATTTGTCTCCCTAAGGTATCAAAAATGATGACAAAGTGTCTCCTTGAGGGTACTTTAACAGGTATAATTCATATAATAATAATCACATAACATATAATGATGAGGGTGTTATTGACACTTGTGTAGCCCCGGACGGGGATCACCGGTATGGGAAATGTACGGCTTTCTCACCAATCAGCAAATTCATTTCTTATAACATAACGTCACATTGCAATGCTGCCCTCAACAGCTTCATGGAAAAATACGAAAGGGAGGGCGCTAGACTGACCTAACGGTCCCGAACTGCACGACGCTTACGCACGTTCTATGAGGGGTTGGCGGATGGTCGAAGTGACATTGTAAGGGAGAATAGCAGAAAAAACAGATTTAACGTTTTTGTAAAAATATTTTTTCGACTTTTCTATTTTTTTTTCCATAGGGAATGTTTAAGTTGGCTGATTACCAATAAATACAAGGAAGTTTGAGATCTACTTTGTTTCTGCCATGTACGTCCGCATATGTTTGTATTCATGTTACTGATCCGTGAATTGCTGTCCGTGTACCATCCGTTGACTTTGAGCTTCCGATGATCCTAAACGTAGAGGTCAACTAAAAAACACCAAAAATGTCTATGTACATTAGATCTATCTGATGTTCACATATGAAAACTTGAAATATCATACTGCTGCTTGTAAATTGACACATCATGACGTCATTAAATTTTTGCACATCTTCAATAGAGTGTCTATGAAATGTACCAAGTTTAAACTTAATATGAAGTTGCATGTTGTTATACAGTTCTGGGGAATAAAGAAAGACAAGAAGAAAAACAATTCATAGAAATGTTCAACAATGATGAGGTTATTATCAAAAATTGCGGGCCAGGGATGGAGATCAACAATTATGGGGAATGTACGGCTTGCTACCCAATCAGCAAATGAATTTTCTTGTAGCATCACGTCCCATTCCAATGTCTACCCTCAACAGCCTCATCAGAAACAAAATACCCAGATGTAGGTGGTGGACCGACATAACGGTCCCCAACTGCACGCGTACAGTTCGGGACCCTTAGGTTGGTCTAGCGCCCTCTCTTGAGTACTTTTTTTGCACGAGGCACTACGCTAAAGCACGTTTGATGAGGGAGTTGGTGGGTGGTCGAAGTGACATTCCAAGGGTGCCGTGGGGAATGTTCAAGTTCGCTGATTGCAAAGAAATACAAGGAAGTTTATGACCTACTTTTCTCTGCCATTTGAAATACACATGAAGGCTATAGCTGTTAGGGTTGATTTTTCAGAATTTTTCAAATGATAAAGGCTCTTTTCATTGCTATTTCCAGCCTGATGACGTCATCAATCTGATCATGTACACACGTGCTGTCTGCCCGAGGGTCATCATATAACTCATGAAGTGAAAATCGCAAACTTCGCCACAGACATTGACTGAACATGCATTTTGAAGATTTTTCAACCTGCCGCACTGAATTATATCTCTCGCGGTTGATTCTTCAGCAATCTTTGAAGGTTTAAAGGTCTTTTAATTTTACCTTCCGGTCTGATGACGTCATCAATATTTCTCCACCTGAACTTGTTCTTAGCATGAAGCTGATTATCTACATTATTATAAAGTGATTTCAGCCAACTTCGCCGCACACATAAGCCGATTATTAATTTTAAACATTTTTCAACCTGCCGCTAGAGGGCGCTCTAACATTTTATGACGTCACCGGTATTTTGTGTGTGAAATACAACCTAGCCAGAGACTAACATCGTTGAAAGCAAGTTCACATCTTTCCCCACTTTTAAATTATCAGGCACTTCCGGTTTGGACCGGAAGGAAGGGTCATGTGATTTTGCACGTAATATCAAAAATGAAGACCCTGCATTATTCCATCAATTCCCGTAAAAAGCAAAATCAGATCTCTCTCGGTTAATTTTATATTGATTTTCAAACATTAAATCAAGAAATCTTTGATTGCTTGTAATCTGATACTTGATGACGTCATCGTGACGTCATTATCACAAAGCTCGAGAGCTATGTCAACTGTGCCATCTGAAGCAAAAATCTGAAATATATCTGTCGCGGTTGATTTTTCAGCGATTTTTGAACGTTTCAAGGTCTTTTCATTGCAACTTCCGGTCTGATGACGTCATCAATCTGAGCCCTCGCACACGTGTTGCCTGCATGAAGGTCATCATATATATCAATTATAAAGTGATTACCGCAAACTTCGCCACACACATCGACTGAAAGTTCATTTTGAACATTTTTCAACCTGCCGCTAGAGGGCGCTCGAATATTTTATGACGTCACCGCTAACATTTTTGAAAAGTTCAGCCTGGCCAAGGACTAACATCGCTGAAAGCAAGTTCAAATCTTTTTCCACTTTCAAATTATAAGGCACTTCCGGTTTCGACCGGAAGGAAGGGTCACGTGATTTTGCACGCACGATCAAAATTGAAGATCTAATATTATCCTATCAATTGCCGTAAAAATCAAGTTCCGGTCTTTCACGGTTGATTTTATATCGATTTTCAAACATTAAAAATAGAAATGTTTAATTGCTTGTAATTTGATACCTGATGACGTCATCATGACGTCATTACAAAAAAAACCATCTTCAGTTGGTTGTACATATATGTACCAAATATGAACTTGATATGAGTTTGCATGTAGCCAAACAACTCCGGAGAAGAAAGAGGTAGCAAAAAGAAAAAGAGGAATAACTAGAGTTTGAATACAAACACACGGTGTTGGACTTTGTCTGTTTTTTTAATTTACGGATAAGGAAAGTACAGTATTAAGAGGTACATTTGTTGAAAGAAATGATTAGGAAAAACATAAAACATGAAAACACCAAAGTAATATTTCTAAAGCAAATTATGTACTCTTGAGCAGAAGGCCTTGCTTCCTGCTGTCGTGGGGTGACGTCTGGTAGAATGTTTGACAATGAAATACATTAGAGAAAAGATGCATATGTGGTTTATTTTGATTTGAACAATCGAAAGAAGCACAGAATGAATGTGCACTGAACTATACCCAATAAAACGGATTGGTTTTTGATTATTTTGTTTTGAGTCGGATGACGGATTGAGCTCATGTTAGAGGGCGCTGGTGTATTTTATGACGTCACTGGTAACATTTTTTGAAAAGCAGTCTTGCCGGAGACTATACGCAAGTTCACATCTTTTACCAATTTCAAATTATAAGGCACTTCCTGTTTGGACCGGAAGGAAGGGTCACGTGATTTTGCACTCAATATAAAAAAATGAAGACCTAGTATTACTCTATCAATTCCCGTAAAAAGTAAGATAAGGTCTCTAACGGTTGATTTTATACCGAGTTTTAAAGATTAAAAAAATTAATGTTTTATTGCTTGTAATCTGATACCCAATGACGTCATCATGACGTCATTACAAGAAAGCTGGAGACCTATGTTTACTGTGCCATTTGAAAAAAATCAAGATTATATCTCTCACGCTAGATTTTTCAGCAATTGTTTAAGGAAATTCTTTTTTTTTCATTGTCACTTCCGGTCTGATGACGTCATCAATCTGAGCCCTTGCACACGTGTTGCCCGCACGAAGGTCATCATATATATCAATTATAAAGTGATTACCGCAAACTTCGCCAAACACATCGACTGAAAGTTCTTTCACTTTCAAATAAAAAGGAACTTCCGGTTTGATTTTGCACGTAATATAAAAAATGAAGACCCTGGATTATCTTATCACTTCCCGTAAAATGAAAATCAGATCTCTCTCGGTTGATTTGATATTGATTTTCAAAGATTAAATCTAGAAATCTTTGATACTTGATGACGTCATCGTGACGTCATTATCAGAACGCGCGAGAGCTATGTCAACTGTGCTATCTGAAGCAAAAATCTGAATTATATCTGTCGCGGTTGATTTTTCAGCGATTTTTTAAGGTTTAAAGGTCTTTTCATTGCAACTTCCGGTCTGATGACGTCATCAATCTGAGCCCTCGCACACGTCTTGCCTGCATGAAGGTCATCATATATATCAATTATAAAGTGATTACCGCAAACTTCGCCACACACATCGACTGAAAGTTCATTTTGAACATTTTTCAACCTGCCGCTAGAGGGCGCTCGAATGTTTTATGACGTCACCGGTATTTTTTTTGTGAAGTATAACCTAGCCAGAGACTAACATCGTTGAAAGCAAGTTCAAATCTATTTCCACTTTTACATTATAAGGCACTTCCGGTTTGGACCGGAAGGAAGGGTCATGTGATTTTGCACGTAATATCAAAAATGAAGACCCTGGATTATTTCATCAATTCCCGTAAAAAGCAAAATCAGATCTCTCTCGGTTGATTTTATATTGATTTTCAAACATTAAATCAAGAAATCTTTGATTGCTTGTAATCTGATACTTGATGACGTCATCGTGACGTCATTATCACAAAGCTCGAGAGCTATGTCAACTGTGCCATCTGAAGCAAAAATCTGAAATATATCTGTCACGGTTGATTTTTCAGCGATTTTTTAAGGTTTAAAGGTCTTTTCATTGCAACTTCCGGTCTGATGACGTCATCAATCTGAGCCCTTCCACACGTGTTGCCTGCATGAAGGTCATCATATATATCAATTATAAAGTGATTACCGCAAACTTTGGCAGACACATCGACTGAAAGTCAATTTTAAACATTTTTCAACCTGCCGCTAGAGGGCGCTCGAATATTTTATGACGTCACCGCACACATTTTTGAAAAGTTCAGCCTGGCCAAAGACTAACATCGTTGAAAGCAAGTTCAAATCTGTTTCCACTTTTAAATTATAAGGCACTTCCGGTTTGGACCGGAAGGAAGGGTCATGTGATTTTGCACGTAATATCAAAAATGAAGACCCTGGATTATTTCATCAATTCCCGTAAAAAGCAAAATCAGATCTCTCTCGGTTGATTTTATATTGATTTTCAAACATTAAATCAAGAAATCTTTGATTGCTTGTAATCTGATACTTGATGACGTCATCGTGACGTCATTATCACAAAGCTCGAGAGCTATGTCAACTGTGCCATCTGAAGCAAAAATCTGAAATATATCTGTCACGGTTGATTTTTCAGCGATTTTTTAAGGTTTAAAGGTCTTTTCATTTCAACTTCCGGTCTGATGACGTCATCAATCTGAGCCCTTCCACACGTGTTGCCTGCATGAAGGTCATCATATATATCAATTATAAAGTGATTACCGCAAACTTTGGCAGACACATCGACTGAAAGTCAATTTTAAACATTTTTCAACCTGCCGCTAGAGGGCGCTCGAATATTTTATGACGTCACCGCACACATTTTTGAAAAGTTCAGCCTGGCCAAAGACTAACATCGTTGAAAGCAAGTTCAAATCTGTTTCCACTTTTAAATTATAAGGCACTTCCGGTTTGGACCGGAAGGAAGGGTCATGTGATTTTGCACGTAATATCAAAAATGAAGACCCTGCATTATTCCATCAATTCCCGTAAAAAGCAAAATCAGAGCTCTCTCGGTTGATTTTATATTGATTTTCAAACATCAAATCAAGAAATCTTTGATTGCTTGTAATATGATACTTGATGACGTCATCGTGACGTCATTATCACAAAGCTCGAGAACTATGTCAACTGTGCCATCTGAAGCAAAAATCTGAAATATATCTGTCACGGTTGATTTTTCAGCGACTTTTTAAGGTTTAAAGGTCTTTTCATTGCAACTTCCGGTCTGATGACGTCATCAATCTGAGCCCTCGCACACGTGTTGGCTGCATGAAGGTCATCATATATATCAATTATAAAGTGATTACCGCAAACTTCGCCACACACATCGACTGAAAGTTCATTTTGAACATTTTTCAACCTGCCGCTAGAGGGCGCTCGAATGTTTTATGACGTCACGGCTCACATTTTGAAAAGTTCAGCCTGGCCAAGGACTAACATCGCTGAAAGCAAGTTCAAATCTTTTTCCACTTTCAAATTATAAGGCACTTCCGGTTTCGACCGGAAGGAAGGGTCACGTGATTTTGCACGCCCGATCAAAATTGAAGATCTAATATTATCCTATCAATTGCCGTAAAAATCAAGTTCCGGTCTTTCACGGTTGATTTTATATCGATTTTCAAACATTAAAAATAGAAATGGTTAATTGCTTGTAATTTGATACCTGATGACGTCATCATGACGTCATTACAAAAAAAACCATCTTCAGTTGGTTGTACATATATGTACCAAATATGAACTTGATATGAGTTTGCATGTAGCCAAACAACTCCGGAGAAGAAAGAGGTAGCAAAAAGAAAAAAAGGAATAATAATCAATACAATAACAATAGGTGTTGGGCTGTATAGCCCAACACCTAATAACTAGAAATATGCATATAAACTAGAGTTTGAATACAAACACACGGTGTTGGGCTTTGTCTGTTTTTTTAATTTACGGATAAGGAAAGTACAGTATTAAGAGGTACATTTGTTGAAAGAAATGATTAGGAAAAACATAAAACATGAAAACACCAATGTAATATTTCTAAAGCAAATTATGTACTCTTGAGCAGAAGGCCTTGCTTCCTGCTGTCGTGGGGTGACGTCTGGTAGAATGTTTGACACTGAAATACATTAGAGAAAAGATGCATATGTGGTTTATTTTGATTTGAACAATCGAAAGAAGCACAGAATGAATGTGCACTGAACTATACCCAATAAAACGGATTGGTTTTTGATTATTTTGTTTTGAGTCGGATGACGGATTGAGCTCATGTTAGAGGGCGCTGGTGTATTTTATGACGTCACTGGTAACATTTTTTGAAAAGCAGTCTTGCCGGAGACTATACGCAAGTTCACATCTTTTACCAATTTCAAATTATAAGGCACTTCCTGTTTGGACCGGAAGGAAGGGTCACGTGATTTTGCACTCAATATAAAAAAATGAAGACCTAGTATTACTCTATCAATTCCCGTAAAAAGTAAGATAAGGTCTCTAACGGTTGATTTTATACCGAGTTTTAAAGATTAAAAAAATTAATGTTTTATTGCTTGTAATCTGATACCCAATGACGTCATCATGACGTCATTACAAGAAAGCTGGAGACCTATGTTTACTGTGCCATTTGAAAAAAATCAAGATTATATCTCTCACGCTAGATTTTTCAGCAATTGTTTAAGGAAATTCTTTTTTTTTCATTGTCACTTCCGGTCTGATGACGTCATCAATCTGAGCCCTTGCACACGTGTTGCCCGCACGAAGGTCATCATATATATCAATTATAAAGTGATTACCGCAAACTTCGCCAAACACATCGACTGAAAGTTCTTTCACTTTCAAATAAAAAGGAACTTCCGGTTTGATTTTGCACGTAATATAAAAAATGAAGACCCTGGATTATCTTATCACTTCCCGTAAAATGAAAATCAGATCTCTCTCGGTTGATTTGATATTGATTTTCAAAGATTAAATCTAGAAATCTTTGATACTTGATGACGTCATCGTGACGTCATTATCAGAACGCGCGAGAGCTATGTCAACTGTGCTATCTGAAGCAAAAATCTGAATTATATCTGTCGCGGTTGATTTTTCAGCGATTTTTTAAGGTTTAAAGGTCTTTTCATTGCAACTTCCGGTCTGATGACGTCATCAATCTGAGCCCTCGCACACGTCTTGCCTGCATGAAGGTCATCATATATATCAATTATAAAGTGATTACCGCAAACTTCGCCACACACATCGACTGAAAGTTCATTTTGAACATTTTTCAACCTGCCGCTAGAGGGCGCTCGAATGTTTTATGACGTCACCGGTATTTTTTTTGTGAAGTATAACCTAGCCAGAGACTAACATCGTTGAAAGCAAGTTCACATCTTTCCCCACTTTTAAATTATCAGGCACTTCCGGTTTGGACCGGAAGGAAGGGTCATGTGATTTTGCACGTAATATCAAAAATGAAGACCCTGCATTATTCCATCAATTCCCGTAAAAAGCAAAATCAGATCTCTCTCGGTTAATTTTATATTGATTTTCAAACATTAAATCAAGAAATCTTTGATTGCTTGTAATCTGATACTTGATGACGTCATCGTGACGTCATTATCACAAAGCTCGAGAGCTATGTCAACTGTGCCATCTGAAGCAAAAATCTGAAATATATCTGTCGCGGTTGATTTTTCAGCGATTTTTGAACGTTTCAAGGTCTTTTCATTGCAACTTCCGGTCTGATGACGTCATCAATCTGAGCCCTCGCACACGTGTTGCCTGCATGAAGGTCATCATATATATCAATTATAAAGTGATTACCGCAAACTTCGCCACACACATCGACTGAAAGTTCATTTTGAACATTTTTCAACCTGCCGCTAGAGGGCGCTCGAATATTTTATGACGTCACCGCTAACATTTTTGAAAAGTTCAGCCTGGCCAAGGACTAACATCGCTGAAAGCAAGTTCAAATCTTTTTCCACTTTCAAATTATAAGGCACTTCCGGTTTCGACCGGAAGGAAGGGTCACGTGATTTTGCACGCACGATCAAAATTGAAGATCTAATATTATCCTATCAATTGCCGTAAAAATCAAGTTCCGGTCTTTCACGGTTGATTTTATATCGATTTTCAAACATTAAAAATAGAAATGTTTAATTGCTTGTAATTTGATACCTGATGACGTCATCATGACGTCATTACAAAAAAAACCATCTTCAGTTGGTTGTACATATATGTACCAAATATGAACTTGATATGAGTTTGCATGTAGCCAAACAACTCCGGAGAAGAAAGAGGTAGCAAAAAGAAAAAGAGGAATAATAACTAGAAATATGCATATAAACTAGAGTTTGAATACAAACACACGGTGTTGGGCTTTGTCTGTTTTTTTAATTTACGGATAAGGAAAGTACAGTATTAAGAGGTACATTTGTTGAAAGAAATGATTAGGAAAAACATAAAACATGAAAACACCAATGTAATATTTCTAAAGCAAATTATGTACTCTTGAGCAGAAGGCCTTGCTTCCTGCTGTCGTGGGGTGACGTCTGGTAGAATGTTTGACACTGAAATACATTAGAGAAAAGATGCATATGTGGTTTATTTTGATTTGAACAATCGAAAGAAGCACAGAATGAATGTGCACTGAACTATACCCAATAAAACGGATTGGTTTTTGATTATTTTGTTTTGAGTCGGATGACGGATTGAGCTCATGTTAGAGGGCGCTGGTGTATTTTATGACGTCACTGGTAACATTTTTTGAAAAGCAGTCTTGCCGGAGACTATACGCAAGTTCACATCTTTTACCAATTTCAAATTATAAGGCACTTCCTGTTTGGACCGGAAGGAAGGGTCACGTGATTTTGCACTCAATATAAAAAAATGAAGACCTAGTATTACTCTATCAATTCCCGTAAAAAGTAAGATAAGGTCTCTAACGGTTGATTTTATACCGAGTTTTAAAGATTAAAAAAATTAATGTTTTATTGCTTGTAATCTGATACCCAATGACGTCATCATGACGTCATTACAAGAAAGCTGGAGACCTATGTTTACTGTGCCATTTGAAAAAAATCAAGATTATATCTCTCACGCTAGATTTTTCAGCAATTGTTTAAGGAAATTCTTTTTTTTTCATTGTCACTTCCGGTCTGATGACGTCATCAATCTGAGCCCTTGCACACGTGTTGCCCGCACGAAGGTCATCATATATATCAATTATAAAGTGATTACCGCAAACTTCGCCAAACACATCGACTGAAAGTTCTTTCACTTTCAAATAAAAAGGAACTTCCGGTTTGATTTTGCACGTAATATAAAAAATGAAGACCCTGGATTATCTTATCACTTCCCGTAAAATGAAAATCAGATCTCTCTCGGTTGATTTGATATTGATTTTCAAAGATTAAATCTAGAAATCTTTGATACTTGATGACGTCATCGTGACGTCATTATCAGAACGCGCGAGAGCTATGTCAACTGTGCTATCTGAAGCAAAAATCTGAATTATATCTGTCGCGGTTGATTTTTCAGCGATTTTTTAAGGTTTAAAGGTCTTTTCATTGCAACTTCCGGTCTGATGACGTCATCAATCTGAGCCCTCGCACACGTCTTGCCTGCATGAAGGTCATCATATATATCAATTATAAAGTGATTACCGCAAACTTCGCCACACACATCGACTGAAAGTTCATTTTGAACATTTTTCAACCTGCCGCTAGAGGGCGCTCGAATGTTTTATGACGTCACCGGTATTTTTTTTGTGAAGTATAACCTAGCCAGAGACTAACATCGTTGAAAGCAAGTTCAAATCTATTTCCACTTTTACATTATAAGGCACTTCCGGTTTGGACCGGAAGGAAGGGTCATGTGATTTTGCACGTAATATCAAAAATGAAGACCCTGGATTATTTCATCAATTCCCGTAAAAAGCAAAATCAGATCTCTCTCGGTTGATTTTATATTGATTTTCAAACATTAAATCAAGAAATCTTTGATTGCTTGTAATCTGATACTTGATGACGTCATCGTGACGTCATTATCACAAAGCTCGAGAGCTATGTCAACTGTGCCATCTGAAGCAAAAATCTGAAATATATCTGTCACGGTTGATTTTTCAGCGATTTTTTAAGGTTTAAAGGTCTTTTCATTGCAACTTCCGGTCTGATGACGTCATCAATCTGAGCCCTTCCACACGTGTTGCCTGCATGAAGGTCATCATATATATCAATTATAAAGTGATTACCGCAAACTTTGGCAGACACATCGACTGAAAGTCAATTTTAAACATTTTTCAACCTGCCGCTAGAGGGCGCTCGAATATTTTATGACGTCACCGCACACATTTTTGAAAAGTTCAGCCTGGCCAAAGACTAACATCGTTGAAAGCAAGTTCAAATCTGTTTCCACTTTTAAATTATAAGGCACTTCCGGTTTGGACCGGAAGGAAGGGTCATGTGATTTTGCACGTAATATCAAAAATGAAGACCCTGGATTATTTCATCAATTCCCGTAAAAAGCAAAATCAGATCTCTCTCGGTTGATTTTATATTGATTTTCAAACATTAAATCAAGAAATCTTTGATTGCTTGTAATCTGATACTTGATGACGTCATCGTGACGTCATTATCACAAAGCTCGAGAGCTATGTCAACTGTGCCATCTGAAGCAAAAATCTGAAATATATCTGTCACGGTTGATTTTTCAGCGATTTTTTAAGGTTTAAAGGTCTTTTCATTGCAACTTCCGGTCTGATGACGTCATCAATCTGAGCCCTTCCACACGTGTTGCCTGCATGAAGGTCATCATATATATCAATTATAAAGTGATTACCGCAAACTTTGGCAGACACATCGACTGAAAGTCAATTTTAAACATTTTTCAACCTGCCGCTAGAGGGCGCTCGAATATTTTATGACGTCACCGCACACATTTTTGAAAAGTTCAGCCTGGCCAAAGACTAACATCGTTGAAAGCAAGTTCAAATCTGTTTCCACTTTTAAATTATAAGGCACTTCCGGTTTGGACCGGAAGGAAGGGTCATGTGATTTTGCACGTAATATCAAAAATGAAGACCCTGGATTATTTCATCAATTCCCGTAAAAAGCAAAATCAGATCTCTCTCGGTTGATTTTATATTGATTTTCAAACATTAAATCAAGAAATCTTTGATTGCTTGTAATCTGATACTTGATGACGTCATCGTGACGTCATTATCACAAAGCTCGAGAGCTATGTCAACTGTGCCATCTGAAGCAAAAATCTGAAATATATCTGTCACGGTTGATTTTTCAGCGATTTTTTAAGGTTTAAAGGTCTTTTCATTGCAACTTCCGGTCTGATGACGTCATCAATCTGAGCCCTTCCACACGTGTTGCCTGCATGAAGGTCATCATATATATCAATTATAAAGTGATTACCGCAAACTTTGGCAGACACATCGACTGAAAGTCAATTTTAAACATTTTTCAACCTGCCGCTAGAGGGCGCTCGAATATTTTATGACGTCACCGCACACATTTTTGAAAAGTTCAGCCTGGCCAAAGACTAACATCGTTGAAAGCAAGTTCAAATCTGTTTCCACTTTTAAATTATAAGGCACTTCCGGTTTGGACCGGAAGGAAGGGTCATGTGATTTTGCACGTAATATCAAAAATGAAGACCCTGGATTATTTCATCAATTCCCGTAAAAAGCAAAATCAGATCTCTCTCGGTTGATTTTATATTGATTTTCAAACATTAAATCAAGAAATCTTTGATTGCTTGTAATCTGATACTTGATGACGTCATCGTGACGTCATTATCACAAAGCTCGAGAGCTATGTCAACTGTGCCATCTGAAGCAAAAATCTGAAATATATCTGTCACGGTTGATTTTTCAGCGATTTTTTAAGGTTTAAAGGTCTTTTCATTGCAACTTCCGGTCTGATGACGTCATCAATCTGAGCCCTTCCACACGTGTTGCCTGCATGAAGGTCATCATATATATCAATTATAAAGTGATTACCGCAAACTTTGGCAGACACATCGACTGAAAGTCAATTTTAAACATTTTTCAACCTGCCGCTAGAGGGCGCTCGAATATTTTATGACGTCACCGCACACATTTTTGAAAAGTTCAGCCTGGCCAAAGACTAACATCGTTGAAAGCAAGTTCAAATCTGTTTCCACTTTTAAATTATAAGGCACTTCCGGTTTGGACCGGAAGGAAGGGTCATGTGATTTTGCACGTAATATAAAAAATGAAGACCCTGCATTATTCCATCAATTCCCGTAAAAAGCAAAATCAGAGCTCTCTCGGTTGATTTTATATTGATTTTCAAACATCAAATCAAGAAATCTTTGATTGCTTGTAATATGATACTTGATGACGTCATCGTGACGTCATTATCACAAAGCTCGAGAACTATATCAACTGTGCTATCTGAAGCAAAAATCTGAAATATATCTGTCACGGTTGATTTTTCAGCGACTTTTTAAGGTTTAAAGGTCTTTTCATTGCAACTTCCGGTCTGATGACGTCATCAATCTGAGCCCTCGCACACGTGTTGGCTGCATGAAGGTCATCATATATATCAATTATAAAGTGATTACCGCAAACTTCGCCACACACATCGACTGAAAGTTCATTTTGAACATTTTTCAACCTGCCGCTAGAGGGCGCTCGAATGTTTTATGACGTCACGGCTCACATTTTGAAAAGTTCAGTCTGGCCAAGGACTAACATCGCTGAAAGCAAGTTCAAATCTTTTTCCACTTTCAAATTATAAGGCACTTCCGGTTTCGACCGGAAGGAAGGGTCACGTGATTTTGCACGCACGATCAAAATTGAAGATCTAATATTATCCTATCAATTGCCGTAAAAATCAAGTTCCGGTCTTTCACGGTTGATTTTATATCGATTTTCAAAGATTAAAAATAGAAATGGTTAATTGCTTGTAATTTGATACCTGATGACGTCATCATGACGTCATCACATTTTCCGGAATCTTCAATGTGATGTACATATATGTACCAAATATGAACTTGATATGAGTTTGCATGTAGCCAAACAACTCCGGAGAAGAAAGTTATGTGAAGAAGAAAAAGAGGAAGAATAACTAGAGTTTGTGGAACAAACACACGGTGTTGGACTTGTTCAGTTTGATTACATAAGAGAATAGATCCACATGTATGTAATCACTAATTGTGAAAAGTTTGTGTGCTGCAGTTCATGAAGCATGACGTTCTCAAAAATGTAGATTTTTTAGGTTTTTGTAATTTGACCTTGATGACGTCACCATGACACTATTACATCTGTGCACATTACCAACGCAGTTAATCTGCAGTTTGCGACGTCACTGGTCGCTTTTTGAAAAGCACATACCTGCCAAAGACTAACATCGTGGAAAGCAAGTTCATATCTTTTACCAATTTTGAATTATAAGGCACTTCCGGTTTTGACAGGAAGGAAGGGTCACGTGATTTTTTTCTCAATATAAAAAATGAAGACCTGTTATTACTTTATCCATTGCCGCAAACAGAAATGTTAGGTCTTTCACAGTTGATTTTATATTGATTTTCAAAGATTAAAAATATTCATTTTGAATTGCTTGTTATTTGATACATGACGATGTCATAATGACGTCATTACAATAAAGCTGGAGACCTATGTTTACCCTGCCATTTGAAGTGAAAATCTGGAGTATATCTCTCACGGTTGATTTTTCATAATTTTTGTTAAGGTTTAAAGGTCTTTTCAGCGCAATTTCCGGTCTGATGACATCATCAATATGAGCCCTTGCACATGTGTTGCCTGCGTGAAGGTCACTTTATAATTGATATAATTATTATATCAATTGTAAAGTGATTACCGCAAACTTCGCCACACACATCGACTGAAAGTATATTTTGAACATTTTTCAATATGCAGCTAGAGGGTGCTGGAACATTTTATGACGTCACCGCTAACATTTTTGAAAAGATCAGCCTGCTAAAAGACTAACATCGTCGAAAGCAAGTTCAAACATTTTTCCACTTTCAAATTCTGAGGCACTTCCAGTTTGGAAAGGAAGGAAGGGTCATGTGATTTTGTACGTAATATGAAAAATGAAGACCTGGATTATTCCATCAATTCCCGTAAAAAGCAAAATCAGGTCTCTCTCGGTTGATTTTATATTGATTTCCAAAGATTAAATCTAGAAATATTTGATTGCTTGTAATCTGATACTTGATGACGTCATCGTGAGGTCATTACCAGAAACCTCGAGAGCTATGTGAACTGTGCATCTGAAGCAAAAATCTGGATTATATCTCTCACGGTTGATTTTTCAGCGATTTCTGAATGTTTAAAGGTCTTTTCATTACAACTTCCGGTCTGATGACGTCATCAATCTGAGCCCTTGCACACGTGTTGCCTGCGTACAGATCATCATATATATTAAATATAAAGTGATTTCACCAAACTTCGCCACACACATCAGCCGATTATTCATTTTAAACATGTTTCAACCTGCCGCTAGAGGGCGCTCTAACATTTTATGACGTCACCGGTATTTTTTTGTGAAGTACAACCTAGCCAGAGACTAACATCGTTGAAAACAAGTTCAAATCTATTTCCACTTTCAAATTATAAGGCACTTCCGGTTTGGACCGGAAGGAAGGGTCATGTGATTTTGCACGTAATATCAAAAATGAAGACCCTGGATTATTCCATCAATTCCCGTTAAAAGCAAAATCAGATCTCTCTCGGTTGATTTTATATTGATTTTCAAAGATTAAATCCAGAAATATTTCATTGCTTGTAATCTGATACTTGACGACGTCATCGTGAGGTCATTACCAGAAAGCTCGAGAGCTATGTCAACTGTGCCATCTGAAGCAAAAATCTGGATTATATCTGTCGCCGTTGATTTTTCAGCAATTTTTGAAGGTTTTAAAGTTTTTTCATTGTCACTTCCGGTCTGATGATGTCATAAATCTAAGCCCTAGCACACGTGTTGCCTGCGTAAAGGTCATCATATATATCAATTATAAAGTGATTTCACCAAACTTCGCCCACACATCAGCCGATTATTCATTTTAAACATGTTTCAACCTGCCGCTAGAGGGCGCTCTAACATTTTATGACGTCACCGGTATTTTGTTTGTGAAGTACAACCTAGCCAGAGACTAACATCGTTGAAAGCAAGTTCAAATCTGTTTCCACTTTTAAATTATAAGGCACTTCCGGTTTGGACCGGAAGGAAGGGTCATGTGATTTTGCACGTAATATAAGAAATGAAGACCCTGCATTATTCCATCAATTCCCGTAAAAAGCAAAATCAGATCTCTCTCGGTTGATTTTATATTGATTTTCAAAGATTAAATCTGGAAATCTTTGATTGCTTGTAATATGATATTTGATGACGTCATCGTGACGTCATTATCACAAAGCTCGAGAGCTATGTCAACTGTGCCATCTGAAGCAAAAATCTGAAATATATCTGTCACGGTTGATTTTTCAGCGATTTTTTAAGGTTTAAAGGTCTTTTCAATGCAACTTCCGGTCTGATGACGTCATCAATCTGAGCCCTTGCACACGTGTTGCCTGCATGAATGTCATCATATATATCAATTATAAAGTGATTACCGCAAACTTTGCCATACACATCGACTGAAAGTCAATTTTAAACATTTTTCAACCTGCCGCTAGAGGGCGCTCGAATATTTTATGACGTCACCGCACACATTTTTGAAAAGTTCAGCCTGGCCAAAGACTAACATCGTTGAAAGCAAGTTCAAATCTGTTTCCACTTTTAAATTATAAGGCACTTCCGGTTTGGACCGGAAGGAAGGGTCATGTGATTTTGCACGTAATATCAAAAATGAAGACCCTGCATTATTCCATCAATTCCCGTAAAAAGCAAAATCAGATCTCTCTCGGTTGATTTTATATTGATTTTCAAACATTAAATCAAGAAATCTTTGATTGCTTGTAATATGATACTTGATGACGTCATCGTGACGTCATTATCACAAAGCTCGAGAGCTATGTCAACTGTGCCATCTGAAGCTAAAATCTGAAATATATCTGTCGCGGTTGATTTTTCAGCGATTTTTAAAGGTTTCAAGGTCTTTTCATTGCAACTTCCGGTCTGATGACGTCATCAATCTGAGCCCTCGCACACGTGTTGCCTGCATGAAGGTCATCATATATATCAATTATAAAGTGATTACCGCAAACTTCGCCACACACATCGACTGAAAGTTCATTTTGAACATTTTTCAACCTGCCGCTAGAGGGCGCTCGAATATTTTATGACGTCACTGCTAACATTTTTGAAAAGTTCAGCCTGGCCAAGGACTAACATCGCTGAAAGCAAGTTCAAATCTTTTTCCACTTTCAAATTATAAGTCACTTCCTGTTTGGACCGGAAGGAAGGGTCACGTGATTTTGCACGCACGATCAAAATTGAAGATCTAATATTATCCTATCAATTGCCGTAAAAATCAAGTTCCGGTCTTTCACGGTTGATTTTATATCGATTTTCAAAGATTAAAAATAGAAATGTTTAATTGCTTGTAATTTGATACCTGATGACGTCATCATGACGTCATTACATTTTCCGGAATCTTCAATGTGACGTACATATATGTACCAGATATGAACTTGATATGAGTTTCCATGTAGTCAAACAACTCCGGAGAAGAAAGTTATGGTAAGAAGAAAAAAAAGAATAACAAGAATAATCAATAGAATAACAATAGGTTTTGGGCTAAAGCCCAACACCTAATAAGAACTAGAGTTTGAATACAAACACACGGTGTTGGGTTTTGTCTGTTTTTTTAATTTACGGATAAGGAAAGTACAGTATTAAGAGGTACATTTGTTGAAAGAAATGATTAGGAAAAACATAAAACATGAAAACACCAATGTAATATTTCTAAAGCAAATTATGTACTCTTGAGCAGAAGGCCTTGCTTCCTGCTGTCGTGGGGTGACGTCTGGTAGAATGTTTGACACTGAAATACATTAGAGAAAAGATGCATATGTGGTTTATTTTGATTTGAACAATCGAAAGAAGCACAGAATGAATGTGCACTGAACTATACCCAATAAAACGGATTGGTTTTTGATTATTTTGTTTTGAGTCGGATGACGGATTGAGCTCATGTTAGAGGGCGCTGGAGTATTTTATGACGTCACTGGTAACATTTTTTGAAAAGCAGTCTTGCCGGAGACTATACGCAAGTTCACATCTTTTACCAATTTCAAATTATAAGGCACTTCCTGTTTGGACCGGAAGGAAGGGTCACGTGATTTTGCACTCAATATAAAAAAATGAAGACCTAGTATTACTCTATCAATTCCCGTAAAAAGTAAGATAAGGTCTCTAACGGTTGATTTTATACCGAGTTTTAAAGATTAAAAAAATTAATGTTTTATTGCTTGTAATCTGATACCCAATGACGTCATCATGACGTCATTACAAGAAAGCTGGAGACCTATGTTTACTGTGCCATTTGAAAAAAATCAAGATTATATCTCTCACGCTAGATTTTTCAGCAATTGTTTAAGGAAATTTTTTTTTTTTCATTGTCACTTCCGGTCTGATGACGTCATCAATCTGAGCCCTTGCACACGTGTTGCCCGCACGAAGGTCATCATATATATCAATTATAAAGTGATTACCGCAAACTTCGCCAAACACATCGACTGAAAGTTCTTTCACTTTCAAATAAAAAGGAACTTCCGGTTTGATTTTGCACGTAATATAAAAAATGAAGACCCTGGATTATCTTATCACTTCCCGTAAAATGAAAATCAGATCTCTCTCGGTTGATTTGATATTGATTTTCAAAGATTAAATCTAGAAATCTTTGATACTTGATGACGTCATCGTGACGTCATTATCAGAACGCGCGAGAGCTATGTCAACTGTGCTATCTGAAGCAAAAATCTGAATTATATCTGTCGCGGTTGATTTTTCAGCGATTTTTTAAGGTTTAAAGGTCTTTTCATTGCAACTTCCGGTCTGATGACGTCATCAATCTGAGCCCTCGCACACGTCTTGCCTGCATGAAGGTCATCATATATATCAATTATAAAGTGATTACCGCAAACTTCGCCACACACATCGACTGAAAGTTCATTTTGAACATTTTTCAACCTGCCGCTAGAGGGCGCTCGAATGTTTTATGACGTCACCGGTATTTTTTTTGTGAAGTATAACCTAGCCAGAGACTAACATCGTTGAAAGCAAGTTCAAATCTATTTCCACTTTTACATTATAAGGCACTTCCGGTTTGGACCGGAAGGAAGGGTCATGTGATTTTGCACGTAATATCAAAAATGAAGACCCTGGATTATTTCATCAATTCCCGTAAAAAGCAAAATCAGATCTCTCTCGGTTGATTTTATATTGATTTTCAAACATTAAATCAAGAAATCTTTGATTGCTTGTAATCTGATACTTGATGACGTCATCGTGACGTCATTATCACAAAGCTCGAGAGCTATGTCAACTGTGCCATCTGAAGCAAAAATCTGAAATATATCTGTCACGGTTGATTTTTCAGCGATTTTTTAAGGTTTAAAGGTCTTTTCATTGCAACTTCCGGTCTGATGACGTCATCAATCTGAGCCCTTCCACACGTGTTGCCTGCATGAAGGTCATCATATATATCAATTATAAAGTGATTACCGCAAACTTTGGCAGACACATCGACTGAAAGTCAATTTTAAACATTTTTCAACCTGCCGCTAGAGGGCGCTCGAATATTTTATGACGTCACTGCACACATTTTTGAAAAGTTCAGCCTGGCCAAAGACTAACATCGTTGAAAGCAAGTTCAAATCTGTTTCCACTTTTAAATTATAAGGCACTTCCGGTTTGGACCGGAAGGAAGGGTCATGTGATTTTGCACGTAATATCAAAAATGAAGACCCTGGATTATTTCATCAATTCCCGTAAAAAGCAAAATCAGATCTCTCTCGGTTGATTTTATATTGATTTTCAAACATTAAATCAAGAAATCTTTGATTGCTTGTAATCTGATACTTGATGACGTCATCATGACGTCATTATCACAAAGCTCGAGAGCTATGTCAACTGTGCCATCTGAAGCAAAAATCTGAAATATATCTGTCACGGTTGATTTTTCAGCGATTTTTTAAGGTTTAAAGGTCTTTTCATTGCAACTTCCGGTCTGATGACGTCATCAATCTGAGCCCTTCCACACGTGTTGCCTGCATGAAGGTCATCATATATATCAATTATAAAGTGATTACCGCAAACTTTGGCAGACACATCGACTGAAAGTCAATTTTAAACATTTTTCAACCTGCCGCTAGAGGGCGCTCGAATATTTTATGACGTCACCGCACACATTTTTGAAAAGTTCAGCCTGGCCAAAGACTAACATCGTTGAAAGCAAGTTCAAATCTGTTTCCACTTTTAAATTATAAGGCACTTCCGGTTTGGACCGGAAGGAAGGGTCATGTGATTTTGCACGTAATATCAAAAATGAAGACCCTGCATTATTCCATCAATTCCCGTAAAAAGCAAAATCAGAGCTCTCTCGGTTGATTTTATATTGATTTTCAAACATCAAATCAAGAAATCTTTGATTGCTTGTAATATGATACTTGATGACGTCATCGTGACGTCATTATCACAAAGCTCGAGAACTATGTCAACTGTGCCATCTGAAGGAAAAATCTGAAATATATCTGTCACGGTTGATTTTTCAGCGACTTTTTAAGGTTTAAAGGTCTTTTCATTGCAACTTCCGGTCTGATGACGTCATCAATCTGAGCCCTCGCACACGTGTTGGCTGCATGAAGGTCATCATATATATCAATTATAAAGTGATTACCGCAAACTTCGCCACACACATCGACTGAAAGTTCATTTTGAACATTTTTCAACCTGCCGCTAGAGGGCGCTCGAATGTTTTATGACGTAACGGCTCACATTTTGAAAAGTTCAGTCTGGCCAAGGACTAACATCGCTGAAAGCAAGTTCAAATCTTTTTCCACTTTCAAATTATAAGGCACTTCCGGTTTCGACCGGAAGGAAGGGTCACGTGATTTTGCACGCACGATCAAAATTGAAGATCTAATATTATCCTATCAATTGCCGTAAAAATCAAGTTCCGGTCTTTCACGGTTGATTTTATATCGATTTTCAAACATTAAAAATAGAAATGATTAATTGCTTGTAATTTGATACCTGATGATGTCATCATGACGTCATCACATTTTCCGGAATCTTCAACGTGATGTACATATATGTACCAAATATGAACTTGATATGAGTTTGCATGTAGTCAAACAACTCCGGAGAAGAAATTGATGGGAAGAAGAAGAAAAAGAATAACTAGAGATAGAGTTTGTTGTTACAAACACTAGGTGTTTGGCTTTGTCTGTTTTTTGTATATTTATGGATCAGGAAAGTACAGTATTAAGACGTACATTTGTTGAAAGAAGTGATTAGGAAAAGAAACATGAAAACACCAATGTAATTATTTTAAAGCAAATTATGTACTCTTGAGCAGAAGGCCTTGCTTCCTGCTGTCGTGGGGTCACCAACAGTGACGTCTGGTAGACTGTTCGACACTGAAATACATTGGAGAAAAGATGCATATGTGGTTTATTTTGATTTCAACAATCGAAAGAAGCACAGAATGAATGTGCAGTGAACTATACTCAATAATACGGATGGGTTTTTGATTATTTTGTTGTGAGTCGGAAGACGGATTGAGGCCATGTTAGAGGGCGCTCGAGTATTTTATGACGTCACTGGTAACATTTTTTGAAAAGCACAGTCTTGCCGGAGACTAACATCTAATCGCAAAAATATGAAAACCTTGTGTTTTGTGCCTCATGACATATGACGTTTCAAAAATTTCCTTGATTTTGTGCTTTTTTGCTTGTAATTTGACACCTGATGACGTCATCATGACGTCATTGCATTTGTGAACATCTTCAACAGAGTATGTATGTATATACATGTACAAGTATGTCATTTGTCTCCCTAAGGTATCAAAAATGATGACAAAGTGTCTCCTTGAGGGTACTTTAACAGGTATAATTCATATAATAATAATCACATAACATATAATGATGAGGGTGTTATTGACACTTGTGTAGCCCCGGACGGGGATCACCGGTATGGGAAATGTACGGCTTTCTCACCAATCAGCAAATTCATTTCTTATAACATAACGTCACATTGCAATGCTGCCCTCAACAGCTTCATGGAAAAATACGAAAGGGAGGGCGCTAGACCGACCTAACGGTCCCGAACTGCACGACGCTTACGCACGTTCTATGAGGGGTTGGCGGATGGTCGAAGTGACATTGTAAGGGAGAATAGCAGAAAAAACAGATTTAACGTTTTTGTAAAAATATTTTTTCGACTTTTCTATTTTTTTTTCCATAGGGAATGTTTAAGTTGGCTGATTACCAATAAATACAAGGAAGTTTGAGATCTACTTTGTTTCTGCCATGTACGTCCGCATATGTTTGTATTCATGTTACTGATCCGTGAATTGCTGTCCGTGTACCATCCGTTGACTTTGAGCTTCCGATGATCCTAAACGTAGAGGTCAACTAAAAAACACCAAAAATGTCTATGTACATTAGATCTATCTGATGTTCACATATGAAAACTTGAAATATCATACTGCTGCTTGTAAATTGACACATCATGACGTCATTAAATTTTTGCACATCTTCAATAGAGTGTCTATGAAATGTACCAAGTTTAAACTTAATATGAAGTTGCATGTTGTTATACAGTTCTGGGGAATAAAGAAAGACAAGAAGAAAAACAATTCATAGAAATATTCAACAATGATGAGGTTATTATCGAAAATTGCGGGCCAGGGATGGAGATCAAGAATTATGGGGAATGTACGGCTTGCTACCCAATCAGCAAATGAATTTTCTTGTAGCATCACGTCCCATTCCAATGTCTACCCTCAACAGCCTCGTTAGAAAGAAAATACCCAGAGGTAGGTAGTGGACCGACATAACGGTCCCCAACTGCACGCGTACAGTTCGGGACCGTTAGGTTGGTCTAGCGCCCTCTCTTGAGTATTTTTTCCACGAGGCACTACGCTAAAGCACGTTTTATGAGGGAGTTGGTGGGTGGTCGAAGTGACATTCCAATGGTGCCGTGGGGAATGTTTAAGTTCGCTGATTGCCAAGAAATACAAGGAAGTTTGAGATCTACTTTTTTTCTGCCATGTACGTCCGCATATGTTTGTATTCATGTTACTGATCCGTGAATTGCTAACAGTGTCCCTGTACCATCCGTTGACTTTGAGCTTCCGATGTTCCCAGACGTAGAGGTCAAAGAAAAAACACCAAAAAATTCGATTTACATTAGATCTATCTGATGTTCACATATGAAAACTTGAAATATCATATTTCTGCTTGTAAATTGGCACATCATGACGTCATTCGATTTTTGCACATCTTCAATAGAGTGAGTGTGTATAAAATGTACCAAGTTTAAACTTGATTTGAAGTTGCATGTTGTTATACAGTTCTGGGGAATAAAGAAAGACAAGAAGAAAAATAATTCATAGAAATATTTAACAATATGATGAGACTATTATCGACACTTGCGGAGCCAGGGATGGAGATCAACAATTATGAGGAATGTACGGCTTGCTACCAAGCAAATGAATTTTCTTGTAGCATCACGTCCTAGGTGTAGGTGGTGGACCGACCTAACGGTCCCCAACTGCACGCGTACAGTTCGGGACCGTTAGGTTGGTCTAGCGCCCTCTTTTGAGTATTTTTTCCACGAGGCACTACGCTAAAGCACGTTTTATGAGGGAGTTGGTGGGTGGTCGAAGTGACATTCCAAGGGTGCCAAGGGGAATGTTCAAGTTCGCTGATTGCCAAGAAATACAAGGAAGTTTATGACCTACTTTTCTCTACCATTTGAAATAAACATGAAGGCTATAGCTGTTAGGGTTGATTTTTCAGAATTGTTCAAATATTAAAGGCTCTTTTTAATGCTATTTCCAGCCTGATGACGTCATCAATCTGATCATGCACACACGTGTTGTCTGCCCGAGGGTCATCATATAACTCATGAAGTAAAAATCGCAAACTTCGCTACAGACATTGACTGAACATGCATTTTGGAGATTTTTCAACATGCCGCACTGAATTATATCTCTCGCGGTTGATTCTTCAGCAATTGTTTAAGGTTTAAAGGTCTTTTCATTTTAACTTCCGGTCTGATGACGTCATCAATATTTCTCCACCTCAACTTGTTCTTAGTATGAAGCTGATTATCTACATTATTATAAAGTGATTTCAGCCAACTTCGCCGCACACATCAGCCGATTATTCATTTAAAAATGTTTTCAACCTGCCGCTAGAGGGTGTTATGACGTCACCGGTAATTTGTTTGTAAAGTACAACCTAGCCAGAGACTAACATCGTTGAAAGCAAGTTCACATCTTTCCCCATTTTTAAATTATAAGGCACTTCCGGTTTGGACCGGAAGGAAGGGTCATGTGATTTTGCACGTAATATAACAAATAAAGACCCTAGATTATTCCATCAATTCCCGTAAAAAGCAAAATCAGATCTGTCACGGTTGATTTTATATTGAATTTCAAAGATTAAATCTAGAAATCTTTGATTGCTTGTCATCTGATACTTGATGACGTCATCGTGACGTCATTATCAAAAAGCTTGAGAGCTATGTCAACTGTCCTATCTGAAGCAAAAATCTGGATTATATCTCTCGCGGTTAATTTTTCAGCAATTTATTAATGTTTAAAGGTCTTTTCATTGTCACTTCCGGTCTGATGACGTCATCAATCTTTCTCCCTCTCAATTTGTTCTTAGCACGAAGCTGATTGTATACATCAATTATAAAGTGATTTCAGCAAACTTCGCCGCACACATCAGCCGATTATTTATTTTAAACATTTTTCAACCTGCCGCTAGAGGGCGCTCCAACATTTTATGACGTCACCGGTAATTTTTTTGTGAAGTACAACCTAGCCAGAGACTAACATCGTTGAAAGCAAGTTCACATCTTTTTCCACTTTCAAATTATAAGGCACTTCCGGTTTGGACCGGAAGGAAGGGTCATGTGATTTTGCAAGTAATATAAAAAATGAAGACCCTGGATTATTCTATCAATTCCAGTAAAAATCAAAACCAGATCTTTCATGGTTGATTTTATATTGATTTTCAAATATTAAATCTAGAAATTTTGATTGCTTGTAATCTGATACTTGATGACGTCATCGTGACGTCATTATCAGAAAGCTCTAGAGTTACGTCAACTGTGGTATCTGAAGCAAAAATCTGGATTATATCTGTCGCCGTTGATTTTTCAGCAATTTTTAAAGGTTTCAACGTCTTTTCATTGTGACTTCCGGTCTGATGACGTCATCAATCTGAGCCCTCGCACATGTGTTCCCTGCATGAAGGTCATCATATGTATTAATTATAAAGTGATTTCAGCAAACTTCGCCACACACATCGACTGAAAGTTCATTTTGAAATGTTTTCAACCTGCCGCTAGAGGGCGCTCGAATATTTTATGACGTCACCGCACACATTTTTGAAAAGTTCAGCCAGGCCAAAGACTAACATCGCTGAAAGCAAGTTCAAATCTTTTTCCACTTTCAAATTATAAGGCACTTCCGGTTTCGACCGGAAGGAAGGGTCACGTGATTTTGCACGCACGATCAAAATTGAAGATCTAATATTATCCTATCGATTGCCGTAAAAATCAAGTTCAGGTCTTTCACGGTTGATTTTATATTGATTTTCAAAGATTAAATTTAATAATCTTTAATTGCTTGTAATCTGATACCCGATGACGTCATCATTACGTCATTACAAAAAAAAACATCTTACGTTGGTTGTGTATTCATGTGTTTAATTTGAACTTGATATGAGTTTGCATGTAGTCAAACAACTCCGGATAAAAATCTTCTAGAAAAAGAAAAAGTAAGAATAATAACTAGAGTTTGTTGTTACAAACACTAGGTGTTTGGCTTTGTCTGTCTTTTTATATTTATGGATCAGGAAAGTACAGTATTAAGACGTACATTTGTTGAAAGAAGTGATCAGGAAAAGAAACATGAAAACACCAATGTAATTATTTTAAAGCAAATTATGTACTCTTGAGCAGAAGGCCTTGCTTCCTGCTGTTGTGCGGTCACCAACAGTGACGTCTGGTAGACTGTTCGACACTGAAATACATTAGAGAAAAGATGCATATGTGGTTTATTGTGATTTCAACAATCGAAAGAAGCACAGAATGAATGTGCAGTGAACTATACCCAATAAAACGGATTGGTTTTTGATTATTTTGTTGTGAGTCGGATGACGGATTGAGGCCATGTTAGAGGGCGCTCGAGTATTTTATGACATCACTGGTAACATTTTTTGAAAAGCACAGTCTTGCCGGAGACTAACATCTAATCGGCAAATATGAAAACCTTGTGTTTTGTAAATCATGACATAATGACGTTTCAAAAATTAGCTTGATTTTGTGTTTTTTTGCATTTGTCTCCCTAAGGTATAAAAAATGATGACAAAGTGTCTCCTTGAGGGTACTTTAACAGGTATAATTCATAGAATAATAATCACATAACATATAACGATGAGGGTGTTATTGACACTTGTGGAGCCCCGGACGGGGATCAACGGTATGGGAAATGTACGGCTTTCTCAGCAATCAGCCAATTAATTTTCTTATAACATAACGTCACATTGCAATGCTGCCCTCAACAGCTTCATGGAAAAAATACGAAAGGGCGGGCGCCAGACCGACCTAACGGTCCCGAACTGCACTGAAATATATCTCTCGCGGTTGATTCTTCAGCAATCTTTTAAGGTTTAAAGGTCTTTTCATTTTACCTTCCGGTCTGGTGACGTCATCAATATTTCTCCACCTCAACTTGTTCTTAGCATGAAGCTGATTATCTACATTATTATAAAGTGATTTCAGCCAATTTCGCGGCACACATCAGCCGATTATTCATTTTAAACATTTTTCAACCTGCCGCTAGAGGGCGCTCTAACATTTTATGACGTCACCGGTAATTTTTGTGTGAAGTACAACCTAGCCAGAGACTAACATCGTTGAAAGCAAGTTGACATCTTTCACCACTTTTAAATTATAAGGCACTTCCGGTTTGGACCGGAAGGAAGGGTCATGTGATTTTGCACGTAATATCAAAAATGAAGACCCTGGATTATTCCATCAATTCCCGTAAAAGGCAAAATCAGATCTCTCACGGTTGATTTTATATTGATTTTCAAAGATTAAATCTAGAAATCTTTGATTGCTTGTAATCTGATACTTGATGACGTCATCGTGACGTCATTATCAAAAAGCTCGAGAGCTATGTCAACTGTCCTATCTGAAGCAAAAATATGGATTATATCTCTCGCCGTTGATTTTTCAGCAATTTTTGAAGGTTTCAAAGTCTTTTCATTGTCACTTCCGGTTTGATGACGTCATCAATATGAGCCCTTGCACACGTGTTGCCTGCATGAATGTCATCATATATATCAATTATAAAGTGATTACCGCAAACTTCGCCACACACATCAACTAAAAGTTCATTTTGAACATTTTTCAAACTGCCGCTAGAGGGCGCTTGAATATTTTATGACGTCACCGCTAACATTTTTGAAAAGTTCAGCCTGGCCAAAGACTAACAGCGTTGAAAGCAAGTTCAAATCTTTTTCCACTTTCAAATGATAGGGCACTTCCGGTTTGGATCGGAAGGAAGGGTCATGTGACTTTGCACGTAATATAAAAAATGAAGACCTTGGATTATTCTATCAATTCCAGTAAAAAGCAAAATCAGATCTCTGTCCGTTGATTTGATATTGATTTTCAAAGATTAAATCTAGAAATCTTTGATTGCTTGTAATCTGATACTTGATGACGTCATCGTGACGTCATTACCAGAAAGCTTGAGAGCTATGTGAACTGTGCTATCTGAAGCAAAAATCTGGATTATATCTGTCGCCGTTGATTTTTTAGCATTTTTTGAAGGTTTCAAAGTCTTTTCATTGTCACTTCCGGTCTGATGACGTCATCAATCTGAGCCCTCGCACACGTGTTCCCTGCATGAAGGTCATCATATATATCAATTATAAAGTGATTTCAGCAAACTTCGCCACACACATCGACTGAAAGTTCATTTTGAAATTTATTCAACCTGCCGCTAGAGGGCGCTCGAATATTTTATGACGTCACCGCACACATTTTTGAAAAGTTCAGCCTGGCCAAAGACTAACATCGCTGAAAGCAAGTTGAAATCTTTTTCCACTTTCAAATGATAGGGCACTTCCGGTTTCGACCGGAAGGAAGGGTCACGTGATTTTGCACGCACAATCAAAATTGAAGATCTAATATTATCCTACCAATTGCCGTAAAAATCAAGTTCAGGTCTTTCACGGTTGATTTTATATTGATTTTCAATGATTAAAAATAGAAATCTTTGGTTGGTTGTAATTTGATACCCGATGACGTCATCATGACGTCATATCATTTTCGCACATCTTCAGTTGCTTGTGCATCCGTGTGTTGAATTTGAAGTTGATATGAGATTTCATGTTGACAAACAACTCTGGAGAAGAATTGCTCAGAAGAATCAACTCTGGAGAAGAACTGGTGAGAACAAAAATAAGAATACACTAGAGTTTGAATACAAACACACGGTGTTGGACTTTGTCTGTTTTTTTAATTTACGGATAAGGAAAGTACAGTATTAAGAGGTACATTTGTTGAAAGAAATGATTAGGAAAAACATAAAACATGAAAACACCAAAGTAATATTTCTAAAGCAAATTATGTACTCTTGAGCAGAAGGCCTTGCTTCCTGCTGTCGTGGGGTGACGTCTGGTAGAATGTTTGACAATGAAATACATTAGAGAAAAGATGCATATGTGGTTTATTTTGATTTGAACAATCGAAAGAAGCACAGAATGAATGTGCACTGAACTATACCCAATAAAACGGATTGGTTTTTGATTATTTTGTTTTGAGTCGGATGACGGATTGAGCTCATGTTAGAGGGCGCTGGTGTATTTTATGACGTCACTGGTAACATTTTTTGAAAAGCAGTCTTGCCGGAGACTATACGCAAGTTCACATCTTTTACCAATTTCAAATTATAAGGCACTTCCTGTTTGGACCGGAAGGAAGGGTCACGTGATTTTGCACTCAATATAAAAAAATGAAGACCTAGTATTACTCTATCAATTCCCGTAAAAAGTAAGATAAGGTCTCTAACGGTTGATTTTATACCGAGTTTTAAAGATTAAAAAAATTAATGTTTTATTGCTTGTAATCTGATACCCAATGACGTCATCATGACGTCATTACAAGAAAGCTGGAGACCTATGTTTACTGTGCCATTTGAAAAAAATCAAGATTATATCTCTCACGCTAGATTTTTCAGCAATTGTTTAAGGAAATTCTTTTTTTTTCATTGTCACTTCCGGTCTGATGACGTCATCAATCTGAGCCCTTGCACACGTGTTGCCCGCACGAAGGTCATCATATATATCAATTATAAAGTGATTACCGCAAACTTCGCCAAACACATCGACTGAAAGTTCTTTCACTTTCAAATAAAAAGGAACTTCCGGTTTGATTTTGCACGTAATATAAAAAATGAAGACCCTGGATTATCTTATCACTTCCCGTAAAATGAAAATCAGATCTCTCTCGGTTGATTTGATATTGATTTTCAAAGATTAAATCTAGAAATCTTTGATACTTGATGACGTCATCGTGACGTCATTATCAGAACGCGCGAGAGCTATGTCAACTGTGCTATCTGAAGCAAAAATCTGAATTATATCTGTCGCGGTTGATTTTTCAGCGATTTTTTAAGGTTTAAAGGTCTTTTCATTGCAACTTCCGGTCTGATGACGTCATCAATCTGAGCCCTCGCACACGTCTTGCCTGCATGAAGGTCATCATATATATCAATTATAAAGTGATTACCGCAAACTTCGCCACACACATCGACTGAAAGTTCATTTTGAACATTTTTCAACCTGCCGCTAGAGGGCGCTCGAATGTTTTATGACGTCACCGGTATTTTTTTTGTGAAGTATAACCTAGCCAGAGACTAACATCGTTGAAAGCAAGTTCAAATCTATTTCCACTTTTACATTATAAGGCACTTCCGGTTTGGACCGGAAGGAAGGGTCATGTGATTTTGCACGTAATATCAAAAATGAAGACCCTGGATTATTTCATCAATTCCCGTAAAAAGCAAAATCAGATCTCTCTCGGTTGATTTTATATTGATTTTCAAACATTAAATCAAGAAATCTTTGATTGCTTGTAATCTGATACTTGATGACGTCATCGTGACGTCATTATCACAAAGCTCGAGAGCTATGTCAACTGTGCCATCTGAAGCAAAAATCTGAAATATATCTGTCACGGTTGATTTTTCAGCGATTTTTTAAGGTTTAAAGGTCTTTTCATTGCAACTTCCGGTCTGATGACGTCATCAATCTGAGCCCTTCCACACGTGTTGCCTGCATGAAGGTCATCATATATATCAATTATACAGTGATTACCGCAAACTTTGGCAGACACATCGACTGAAAGTCAATTTTAAACATTTTTCAACCTGCCGCTAGAGGGCGCTCGAATATTTTATGACGTCACCGCACACATTTTTGAAAAGTTCAGCCTGGCCAAAGACTAACATCGTTGAAAGCAAGTTCAAATCTGTTTCCACTTTTAAATTATAAGGCACTTCCGGTTTGGACCGGAAGGAAGGGTCATGTGATTTTGCACGTAATATCAAAAATGAAGACCCTGGATTATTTCATCAATTCCCGTAAAAAGCAAAATCAGATCTCTCTCGGTTGATTTTATATTGATTTTCAAACATTAAATCAAGAAATCTTTGATTGCTTGTAATCTGATACTTGATGACGTCATCGTGACGTCATTATCAGAAAGCTCTAGAGCTACGTCAACTGTGGTATCTGAAGCAAAAATCTGGATTATATCTGTCGCCGTTGATTTTTCAGCAATTTTTAAAGGTTTCAACGTCTTTTCATTGTGACTTCCGGTCTGATGACGTCATCAATCTGAGCCCTCTCACATGTGTTCCCTGCATGAAGGTCATCATATGTATTAATTATAAAGTGATTTCAGCAAACTTCGCCACACACATCGACTGAAAGTTCATTTTGAAATGTTTTCAACCTGCCGCTAGAGGGCGCTCGAATCATTTATGACGTCACCGTACACATTTTTGAAAAGTTCAGCCAGGCCAGAGACTAACACCGCTGAAAGCAAGTTCAAATCTTTTTCCACTTTCAAATTATAAGGCACTTCCGGTTTCGACCGGAAGGAAGGGTCACGTGATTTTGCACGCACGATCAAAATTGAAGATCTAATTTTTTCCTATCGATTGCCGTAAAAATCAAGTTCAGGTCTTTCACGGTTGATTTTATATTGATTTTCAATGATTAAATCTATTAATCTTTAATTGCTTGTAATCTGATACCCGATGACGTCATCATGACGTCATTACAAAAAAACACATCTTCAGTTGGTTGTGTATTCATGTGTTCAATATGAACTTGATATGAGTTGGCATGTAGTCAAACAACTCTGGATTAAAATCTTCGAGAAAAAGAAAAAGTAAGAATAATAATAATAACAAAAACAAGAATAATTCTAACAATAACAATAGGTGTTTGGGCTTGAGCCCAAACACCTAATAATCAATACAATAACAATAGGTGTTGGGCTGTATAGCCCAACACCTAATAACTAGAGATAGAGTTTGTTGTTACAAACACTAGGTGTTTGGCTTTGTCTGTTTTTTGTATATTTATGGATAAGGAAAGTACAGTATTAAGACGTACATTTGTTGAAAGAAGTGATTAGGAAAAGAAACATGAAAACACCAGAGTAATTATTTTAAAGCAAATTGTGTACTCTTGAGCAGAAGGCCTTGCTTCCTGCTGTCGTGGGGTCACCAACAGTGACGTCTGGTAGACTGTTCGACACTGAAATACATTAGAGAAAAGATGCATATGTGGTTTATTTTGATTTCAACAATCGAAAGAAGCACAGAATGAATGTGCAGTGAACTATACCCAATAAAACGGATGGGTTTTTGATTATTTTGTTGTGAGTCGGATGACGGATTGAGGCCATGTTAGAGGGCGCTCGAGTATTTGATGACGTCACTGGTAACATTTTTTGAAAAGCACAGTCTTACCGGAGACTAACATCTAATCGGCAAATATGAAAACCTTGTGTTTTGTACCTCATGACATATGACGTTTCAAAAATTTGCTTGATTTTGTGCTTTTTGGCTTGTAATTTGACACCTGATGACGTCATCATGACGTCATTGCATTTGTGAACATCTTCAACAGAGTATGTATGTATATACATGTACAAGTATGTCATTTGTCTCCCTAAGGTATAAAAAATGATGACAAAGTGTCTCCTTGAGGGTACTTTAACAGGTATAATTCATAGAATAATAATCACATGACATATAATGATGAGGGTGTTATTGACACTTGTGGAGCCCCGGACGGGGATCACCGGTATGTGAAATGTACGGCTTTCTCACCAATCAGCAAATTAATTTCTCATAACATAACGTCACATTGCAATGCTGACCTCAACAGCTTCATCGAAAAATACGAAAGGGAGGGCGCTAGACCGACCTAACGGTCCCGAACTGCACGACGCTTACGCACGTTCTATGAGGGGTTGGCGGATGGTCGAAGTGACATTGTAAGGGAGAATAGCAGAAAAAACAGATTTAACGTTTTTGTAAAATAATTTTTTCGACTTTTCTATTTTGTTTTTCCATAGGGAATGTTTAAGTTCGCTGATTACCAATAAATACAAGGAAGTTTTAAATCTACTTTGTTTCTGCCATGTACGTCCGGATATGTTTGTATTCATGTTACTGATCCGTGAATTGCTGTCCCTGTACCATCCGTTGACTTTGAGCTTCCGATGATCCCAGACGTAGAGGTCAAATAATAAACACCAACAATTTCGATGTACATTAGATCTATCTGATGTTCACATTATAAAAACCTGAAATATCATACTTCTGCTTGTAAATTGACACATCATGACGTCATTACATTTTTGCACATCTTCAATAGAGTGTGTATGAATTAAATGTAACAAGTTTAAATTTGATATGAAGTAGCATGTTGTTATACAGTTCTGGGGAATAAAGAAAGACAAGAAGAAAAATAATTCATAGAAATATTCAACAATATGATGAGGTTATTATTGACACTGGCGGAGCCAGAGATGGAGATCAACAATTATGGGGAATGTACGGCTTGCTACCCAATCAGCAAATGAATTTTCTTGTAGCATCACGTCCCATTCCAATGCTACCCTCAACAGCCTGATCAGAAAAAAATACCCAGATGTAGGTGGTGGACCGACCTAACGGTCCCCAACTGCACGCGTACAGTTCGGGACCGTTAGGTTGGTCTGGCGCCCTCTCTTGAATATTTTTTCCACGAGGCACTACGCTAAAGCACGTTTTATGAGGGAGTTGGTGGGTGGTCGAAGTGACATTCCAAGGGTGCCAAAGGGAATTTTTCAAGTTCGCTGATTGCCAAGAAATACAAGGAAGTTTATGACCTACTTTTCTCTACCATTTGAAATAGACATGAAGGCTATAGCTGTTAGGGTTGATTTTTCAGAATTTTTGAAATGAGAAAGGCTCTTTTCATTGCTATTTCCAGCCTGATGACGTCATCAATCTGATCATGCACACACGTGTTGTCTGCCCGAGGGTCATCATATAACTCATGAAGTGAAAATCGCAAACTTCACCACAGACATTGACTGAACATGCATTTTGGAGATTTTTCAACCTGCCGCAAGAGTGCGGCTAAATATTTCGAATTTTACATCTTTCTCTAATGTCAAATTATAAGGCACTACCGGTTTCCAACAGAAGGAAGGGTCACGTGATTTTGCACGTAATATCAAAGACCCTGGATTATTCTATCAATTCACGTAAAAAGCAAAACAGATCTCTCACGGTTGATATTATATTGATTTTCAAAGATTAAATCTAGAAATCTTTGATCTGAAAGCAGATAACGTCAGCGTGAATTAAGTCATTATCAGAAAGATCGAGAGCGATGTTAACTGTGCTATGTGAAGCAAAAATCTGAATTATATCTCTCGCGGTTGATTCTCCCAAATCAGCAAATTGTTATTGCATCACGTCCCATTCCATTCCCTCAACAGCCTCATGGGAAAAACTCGAGAGGGCGCTAGACCGGTCTAACGGTCCGGAACTTAACTTAACTGAACGCGTGCGGAAACTCGAGAGGGCGCTAGACCGATCTAACGGTCCCGAACTTAACTTAACTGAATGCGTGCGGTCCGGGACCGTTAGGTCGGCCTAGCGCCCTCTTTTGAGTATTTGTTTTCTGCAAGGCACGACGCTAATACACGTTATATGGGAGTTGGCTGGTGGTCGAAGTAACATTTCAAGGGTGCCGTAGGGAATGTTTTAGTTAGCAGATTGCGAAGAAACACAAAGACGTTTGAGACCTACTTTTTCTTTCCCATTTGAAGTAAACATCTAGGCCTGTCCGGGGGTCATCATATATATAAGTCATGAAGTGAACATTGCCACAGACATTGACTGAAAATGCATTTTGGAGATTTTTCTTTTCAACCCGCCGCTAGAGAACATTCGAATATTTCATAACGTCACCATGGAGATCAACAATATATGGGAAATATACGGCTTGCTCCCAAATCAGCAAATTGTTATTGCATCACGTCCCATTCCATTCCCTCAACAGCCTCTTGGGAAAAACTCGAGAGGGCGCTAGACCGATCTAACGGTCCCGAACTTAACTTAACTGAATGCGTGCGGTCCGGGACCGTTAGGTCGGCCTAGCGCCCTCTTTTAAGTATTTGTTTTCTGCAAGGCACGGCGCTAATACACGTTATATGGGAGTTGGCGGGTGGTCGAAGTAACATTTCAGGGGTGCCGTAGGGAATGTTTTAGTTAGCAGATTGCGAAGAAACACAAAGACGTTTGAGACCTACTTTTTCTTTGCCATTTGAAGTAAACATCTAGGCCTGTCCGGGGTCATCATATATATAAGTCATGAAGTGAACATTGCCACAGACATTGACTGAAAATGCATTTTGGAGATTTTTCTTTTCAACCCGCCGCTAGAGAACATTCGAATATTTCATAACGTCACCGGTAATATTAACATCGTTGAAAGAAATTTCGCATCTTTCTCCAATTTCAAATTATATCAGGCACTTCCTGTTTGAACTGGAAGGAAATGATAATAAACCCTGGATATATTCTATCAATTCCCACTAAAGTCAAATTCAGGTCTCTCACGGTTGATTTTATGTTGATTTTTGAAGTTAAGTCTAGAAATCTTTGATTGCTTGTCATCTGATACTTGATTACGTCATCGTGATGTCATTATCAGCAAGCCCGAGAGCAATGTCATCATAAGCAAAAATGTGGATTATAGCTATCGCGGTTGATTTTTCAGCCTTTAAGGTTTAAAGGTCTTTTCATTGTAACTTCCGGTCTGGTGACGTCGTCAATCTTTCTCCCCCACAACTTGTTCTTAGCATGAAGCTGATTATCTACATTATTATAAAGTGATTTCAGCCAACTTCGCCGCACACATCATCCGATTATTAATTTTAAACATTTTTCAACCTGCCGCTAGAGGGCGCTCTAACATTTTATGACGTCACCGGTAATTTTTGTGTGAAGTACAACCTAGCCAGAGACTAACATCGTTGAAAGCAAGTTAACATCTTTCCCCACTTTTAAATTATAAGGCACTTCCGGTTTGGACCGGAAGGAAAGGTCATGTGATTTTGCACATAATATAAAAAATGAAGACCCTGGATTATTCCATCAATTCCCGTAAAAAGCAAAATCAGATCTCTAACGGTTGATTTTATATTGATTTTCAAAGATTAAATCTAGAAATCTTTGATTGCTTGTAATCTTATACTTGATGACGTCATCGTGACGTCATTATCAAAAAGCTCGAGAGCTATGTCAACTGTCCTATCTAAAGCAAAAATCTGGATTATATCTCTCGCGGTTGATTTTTCAGCAATTTTTGAAGGTTTCAAAGTCTTTTCATTGTCACTTCCGGTTTGATGACGTCATCAATCTGAGCCCTCGCACACGTGTTCCCTGCATGAAGGTCATCATATATATCAATTATAAAGTGATTTCAGCAAACTTCGCCACACACATCGACTAAAAGTTCATTTTGAACATTTTTCAACCTGCCGCTAGAGGGCGCTCGAATATTTTATGACGTCACCGCACACATTTTTGAAAAGTTCAGCCAGGCCAAAGACTAACATCGTTGAAAGCAAGTTCAAATCTTTTTCCACTTTCAAATTATAAGGCACTTCCGGTTTCGACCGGAAGGAAGGGTCATGTGATTTTGCACGCAGAACAAAAAATGAAGACCCATATTTATCATATCAATTGCCGTAAAAATCAAGTTCAGGTCTGTTACGGTTGATTTTATATTGATTTTCAAAGATTAAATCTAGAAATCTTAGATTGCTTGTAATCTGATACATGATGACGTCATCATGACGTCATTACATTTTTATACATCTTCAATACAGTGTGCATGCATATGTGAGGTTTGAACTTGATACGAGTTTGCATGTGGCCAAAACATTCAGGAAAAAAAGAGCTAGAAAAAGTAAGAATAATAATAAATAACTAGAGTTTGTAGTACAAACACAACGGTCTTGGGCTTTTTCAGTCTGATTACATAAGATAATAGATCCACCTGTATGTAATCACCAATTGTGAAAAGCTTGAGTGCTGCAGTTCATGAAGCATGACGTTCCAAAAAATGTAGATTTTTGAGGTTTTTGTAATTTGACCTTGATGACGTCATCACGACTTCATTACATCTGTGCACATTACCAACGCAGTTAATTTGCAGTTTGCGACGTCACTGGTCACATTTTTGAAAAGCCCACACCTACCAGAGACTAACATCGTTAAAAGCAAGTTCATATATTTTACCCATTTCAAATTATAAGGCACTTCCGGTTTCGACAGGAATGAAGGGTCACGTGATTTTGCACTCAATATTTAATAAATGAAGACCTAGTTATTACTCTATTCATTGCCGTAAACAGAAATTTCAGGTCTTTCACAATTGATTATATATTGATTTTTAAAGATTTAAAATGTTCATTTCGAACTGCTTGTTATTTGATACATGATGACGTCATCATGACGTCATTACAATAAAGCTTGAGATCTATGTTTACCATGTCATTTGAAGTAAACATCTGGATTATATCTCTCACGGTTGATTTGTCAGCATTTTTTTAAGGATTAAAGGTCTTGTGAATGTCTTGTGATTTTGCACGTAATATAAAAAATGAAGACCCTGGATTATTCTATCAATTCCCGTAAAAAGCAAAATCAGATACCTCTCGGTTGATTTTATATTGATTTTCAAAGATTAAATCTAGAAATCTTTGATTGCTTGTAATCTGATACTTGATGACGTCATCGTGACGTCATTACCAGAAAGGTCGAGAGCTATGTGAACTGTGCCATCTGAAGCCAAAATCTGATTTATTCTGTTGCGGTTGATTTTTTAGCGATTTTTTAAGGTTTAAAGGTCTTTTCATTGCAACTTCCGGTCTGATGACGTCATCAATCTGAGCCCTCGGACACATGTTGCCTGCATGAAGGTCATCATATCGATCAATTATAAAGTGATTACCGCAAACTTCGCCACACACATAGACTAAAAGTTCTTTCACTTTCAAATTATCAGACACTTCCGGTTGGACCGGAAGGAAGGGTCATGTGATTTTGCACGTAATATCAAAAATGAAGACCCTGGATTATTCTATCAATTCCCGTAAAAAGCAAAATCAGGTCTCTCTCGGTTGATTTTATATTGATTTTCAAAGATTAAATCTAGAAATCTTTGATTGCTTGTAATCCGACACTTGATGACGTTATCGTGACGTCATTATCAAAAAGCTCGAGAGCTATGTCAACTGTGCCATCTGAAGCAAAAATCTAAATTATATCTGTCGCGGTTGATTTTTCAGCCATTTTTTAAGGTTTAAAGGTTTTTTCATTGCAACTTCCGGTCTGATGACGTCATCAATCTGAGCCCTTGCACACGTGTTGCCTGCATGAAGGTCATCATATATATCAATTATAAAGTGATTTCAGCAAACTTCGCCAAACACATCAACGGATTATTCATTTTAAACATTTTTCAACCTGCCGCTAGAGGGCGCTCTAACATTTTATGACGTCACCGGTAATTGTTTTGAAAAGTACAAACTAGCCAGAGACTAACATCGTTGAAAGCAAGTTCACATCTTTCTCCACTTTCAAATTATAAGGCACTTCCGGTTTGGACCGGAAGGAAGGGTCATGTGATTTTGCACGTAATATCAAAAATGAAGACCCTTGATTTTTCCATCAATTGCCGTAAAAAGCAAAATCAGATCTCTCTCGGTTGATTTTATATTGATTTTCAAACATTAAATCAAGAAATCTTTGATTGCTTGTAATATGATACTTGATGACGTCATCGTGACGTCATTATCACAAAGCTCGAGAGCTATGTCAACTGTGCCATCTGAAGCAAAAATCTGAAATATATCTGTCACGGTTGATTTTTCAGCGATTTTTTAAGGTTTAAAGGTCTTTTCATTGCAACTTCCGGTCTGATGACGTCATCAATCTGAGCCCTCGCACACGTCTTGCCTGCATGAAGGTCATCATATATATCAATTATAAAGTGATTACCGCAAACTTCGCCACACACATCGACTGAAAGTTCATTTTGAACATTTTTCAACCTGCCGCTAGAGGGCGCTCGAATGTGTTATGACGTCACCGGTATTTTTTTTGTGAAGTATAACCTAGCCAGAGACTAACATCGTTGAAAGCAAGTTCAAATCTATTTCCACTTTTACATTATAAGGCACTTCCGGTTTGGACCGGAAGGAAGGGTCATGTGATTTTGCACGTAATATCAAAAATGAAGACCCTGGATTATTTCATCAATTCCCGTAAAAAGCAAAATCAGATCTCTCTCGGTTGATTTTATATTGATTTTCAAACATTAAATCAAGAAATCTTTGATTGCTTGTAATCTGATACTTGATGACGTCATCGTGACGTCATTATCACAAAGCTCGAGAGCTATGTCAACTGTGCCATCTGAAGCAAAAATCTGAAATATATCTGTCACAGTTGATTTTTCAGCGATTTTTTAAGGTTTAAAGGTCTTTTCATTGCAACTTCCGGTCTGATGACGTCATCAATCTGAGCCCTTCCACACGTGTTGCCTGCATGAAGGTCATCATATATATCAATTATAAAGTGATTACCGCAAACTTTGGCAGACACATCGACTGAAAGTCAATTTTAAACATTTTTCAACCTGCCGCTAGAGGGCGCTCGAATATTTTATGACGTCACCGCACACATTTTTGAAAAGTTCAGCCTGGCCAAAGACTAACATCGTTGAAAGCAAGTTCAAATCTGTTTCCACTTTTAAATTATAAGGCACTTCCGGTTTGGACCGGAAGGAAGGGTCATGTGATTTTGCACGTAATATCAAAAATGAAGACCCTGGATTATTTCATCAATTCCCGTAAAAAGCAAAATCAGATCTCTCTCGGTTGATTTTATATTGATTTTCAAACATTAAATCAAGAAATCTTTGATTGCTTGTAATCTGATACTTGATGACGTCATCGTGACGTCATTATCACAAAGCTCGAGAGCTATGTCAACTGTGCCATCTGAAGCAAAAATCTGAAATATATCTGTCACGGTTGATTTTTCAGCGATTTTTTAAGGTTTAAAGGTCTTTTCATTGCAACTTCCGGTCTGATGACGTCATCAATCTGAGCCCTTCCACACGTGTTGCCTGCATGAAGGTCATCATATATATCAATTATAAAGTGATTACCGCAAACTTTGGCAGACACATCGACTGAAAGTCAATTTTAAACATTTTTCAACCTGCCGCTAGAGGGCGCTCGAATATTTTATGACGTCACCGCACACATTTTTGAAAAGTTCAGCCTGGCCAAAGACTAACATCGTTGAAAGCAAGTTCAAATCTGTTTCCACTTTTAAATTATAAGGCACTTCCGGTTTGGACCGGAAGGAAGGGTCATGTGATTTTGCACGTAATATCAAAAATGAAGACCCTGCATTATTCCATCAATTCCCGTAAAAAGCAAAATCAGAGCTCTCTCGGTTGATTTTATATTGATTTTCAAACATCAAATCAAGAAATCTTTGATTGCTTGTAATATGATACTTGATGACGTCATCGTGACGTCATTATCACAAAGCTCGAGAACTATGTCAACTGTGCTATCTGAAGCAAAAATCTGAAATATATCTGTCACGGTTGATTTTTCAGCGACTTTTTAAGGTTTAAAGGTCTTTTCATTGCAACTTCCGGTCTGATGACGTCATCAATCTGAGCCCTCGCACACGTGTTGGCTGCATGAAGGTCATCATATATATCAATTATAAAGTGATTACCGCAAACTTCGCCACACACATCGACTGAAAGTTCATTTTGAACATTTTTCAACCTGCCGCTAGAGGGCGCTCGAATGTTTTATGACGTCACGGCTCACATTTTGAAAAGTTCAGTCTGGCCAAGGACTAACATCGCTGAAAGCAAGTTCAAATCTTTTTCCACTTTCAAATTATAAGGCACTTCCGGTTTCGACCGGAAGGAAGGGTCACGTGATTTTGCACGCACGATCAAAATTGAAGATCTAATATTATCCTATCAATTGCCGTAAAAATCAAGTTCCGGTCTTTCACGGTTGATTTTATATCGATTTTCAAACATTAAAAATAGAAATGTTTAATTGCTTGTAATTTGATACCTGATGACGTCATCATGACGTCATCACATTTTCCGGAATCTTCAATGTGATGTACATATATGTACCAAATATGAACTTGATATGAGTTTGCATGTAGCCAAACAACTCTGGAGAAGAAAGTACTAGCAAAAAGAAAAAAAAGAATAAAAATAAGAATAATTCTTTCAATAACAATAGGTTTTGGGCTGAAGCCCAACACCTAATAATAATAATCCGAACAATAACAATAGGTGTTTGGGCTATACCCAAACACCTAATTCTAACAATAACAATAGGTTTTGGGCTGAAGCCCAACACCTAATAAACACAAATTGTCTTCAAACATTGTTGTAGTTTGTGCGCCTTTCTAGCTCTCGAAAGAAGATATAATTTCATTTATAATCTTGCTGATGAATATTCTCTCAATTCTGTAGATCGGTGATTTAAGTTGATGTGTCCGTTTTTATTGACCTGCACCCGGAGAAGTAAAGTCAAGAATAAATAAGTGACACATTTTTAATTAAGAGTGACCTGTTGCTAATTCCAATGCTATTAATGTATGTCAATTTGTGTGTGTTCTTGATTATGAGGAAAATATTTGTTCAGGACTGAACAAAGTGGTGAGTGTAATAATTGGGTTTTTTGTTGGCAAAAATACAGTTTTCTTTCATAATTTGTCAGCAGGTGTAAATTTGTCAGCTCAGTGGAACATGGATTTATACAAGCTTTAAGATTTTAGAGAATTACAGTGATTTTGCTGGTATGATCACTATTGCAGACCATGTGGTGATGAGTTTGGTATGATTTTAGGACTTGTGTACATAAACATTGTAGGGCATCCTTACAAAATGGTGTGGATGCACACTGAAGTCCTGCTATGTTGAGCTTGGAGTGGGAGTCAAAAATTTAAATTAATTAATTGATTCTATTGGAATTGTGGGCTAATCTGTTTTGTTTAATGTCTCATTGGAAAGCTAACAAATTTGGCGAAGCTAGAAAATATGTTATTGAAATTATATTTCTGGTTTTGGTTCTGGTTCAGGTTTTGGTTCGGGTTTTGGGTTTTGGTTTTGGGTTGTGATTTTTGGTTTTGGGTTTGTTTATTTATTGATGTATGTATTATTTTTTTTGTATCTCAGTGTAGTACAAGACTCCGTTTATTCTCATAGGCCATCATTATTCGATCAAAAAAAATATTGTACAAACTTACATGAACTGTATTATTAAGGTTAATACAAAATTCAACAGGAAATACAGGAGAATCACACACAACGGTAATACATATATGAATATATGTATATACAGATATATATATTATGACGTTTTCGAACATAGGGAGACTGTTTACCGTTTTTCTTTAATTATAGGGTGACCGGTTGCTTTAGAGTGACATTTCACGGTCACCATAACGCATAACTAATAGGGAAAATTTTGGTTAGGTCACATTTAAGCCTGCGCACAAACTCCATAGACCGGTTGACCCAATGCGGGAAGGAACGTTATTATATCCGGTGTAAAGGCGAAATCCCATAGACTTGTGCACAAACTTCTTTTTATTGTAACCTAACCCAAACTTTATCTATTTTGACCAAACAAGTTGAATCATTCTATTTAGACCCCAAAGACGGATATAAAGACATTTGTGACGGTAAAATTCTCGCTAGAAAAGGTAGTTGTGACGTTTAACGTCACATTTCTCCTTAACGTTCACTTTTACACAACTGCGTTTCCCCTTTTCGTAGGAAAATAGCAATATACATATATATATTGCTAATTCGACAGTAAAGGGGAAACGAAGTTGTGTAAAAGTGAACGTTAAGGAGAAAATGTAAGTTAGGGTGAAAAATGCATTTCACCCTTGACCTCATAGTTACCTTTTCTAGTGAGAATGTTACTGTCGCAAATGTTTTTATATCATTCTTTGGGGTCTAAATAGAATGACACTATCTGCACTCCTATTGGGTGAGGGTGGCCTGATAAAAAGTCAAGATTGAGATGAAGGGGGTAATTTATGATGAATGGTTTAATTGTTGGCAAAAATTAGGCCTCTTTTTCTGAAAGGCAATTTATTAAAACTTAAGCACATTGAGTTATGTAACCTCACTTGGGAAGTAATTATTTACAAATTGGGTAGTGAAATATAGGGATTCGTGGAGGTGGAATGTGGAGGCGGAAGCGTTCGAGCATAAGATGTGCATGGGGAAAAGAACAGCAGGGGGTTCTATTATTTTTATTTATTTATTTTTTAAAACTAAAATCAGCCAGTGGGCCAGCGGAGGGCCACCAGAGAGCCACCGGAGAGCCATCGGAGAGCCACCGGAGATCAGCCAGTGGGCCACCTATATATGCCACCTATCAGCCACCTATCAGCCTTTTGGAGGTCCACTGGAGGGCCAATATGGACAAAACCACCATCTGCCCACCAGTGGCTGCCACTGATCTGGGCCACTAATTCTGCCACCGATGGCCCTCCGGTGGCCCACTGAAAAATGTTATCTGGGATAGAGCAAGACAGCTCACTTGGTAGAGCGCTGGTACATTATTCCGGAGGTCGCGGGTTCGATTCCGGCTTCTGTCAGTTTCTTTGTTCAATTTGAAAACCTATTCAAAATTAACCGAGTCACTTTCCCTTGTGGATTATTTGCCGAATGACATATATTAAGTAAAAAAGCCTAATATTTACCTTCAGAAGAGTAAGTCTTGTAGTGTTCAGGTACTTTTCACTGTCATACTCGTTGATTATGACATTTGTAATCTCAAGGAAGTCACCGATGCTGACATCCGCTGAGGAGTGGTTCCTCCACAAGGCGACCCTGCAGGATTGGCCCCGTTCTCTCATGGTGATATTCTTGACTTGAACGTCTCGCCCCTTTGTACACACAGTTTTGACCATTTCTTGCTGTATAATAAAGGAACAAAGAGAGACCAGTGGCTTATTGGGTTTTTTGGCAATGTCAAATTTAAATTGTCATTTACAAATCAAGCACTAATTATTATAAGATTAAATCAAATTAATAGTTATCTAAAAATATAATTTGTTTGGACTGACCATCTCCAACAATGTACCAATGAATATGAATGTTAGTAATTTTTCTCATATGAGCTTCCTTTTTTAAAACTTCAAACTGTGTCGTATACTATTTTTATTTTGGCTTCAGTCATCTAGTAACAATAATTCTGGTCTAACAGTAGATGCAGTGATTAACTGCACTATAAACCATAAACCCTAAAACCTTGGATGTGATATTCTATTAAAAATGGACAGGAGGGTTAGGAGGATGTGAATTCAACAATAAAGGTCCAAAATCACTTTCATAGTCCTGAATCAAAATGACGTTGAAGCTGTCAATGCCATATAAAGTCATAATGTACTCTTTGTCCAGGTTGGACAATATAGTGTGTAGGATTCAGATGTGATTTTGAATTGAGTAGGAATGTGTGTATTTGGATGTGTATTGTTGGAATCATATCTTCCCAATCTCTGTCCATTTTATATAGGAAATGACATCCAAGGGGTTCACAGTGTATACAAAATTGTTGATCGTACAAGCCCTGTGATACAGGATTTTTATTTTTTAAATCAAGCCTTCACTGTATGACTGAACTTGTAAGTGATTGTGGTCTTATTAAGCAAACAAATGTGATTTAAGATACAATCTTAGATTTATTGATAGGTGAATTTTCGAGTTATTCTTATGATCTTTTTTGTGGTAGAGTGCCATTGTTATATAAGTGGTGGGCAATACAATGAAAGGAGAGTCAAGCTTAGAAGTCAGTGGAAGCATTTTTTGGTTCAAATGACATGTAGCAGTGCAAATTTAATTTTCATCCTTTATTCTCTGAGGGCAGAGAAATTATTACTCAATTAGTCAAAAGTTTTGTTAATTTCAGTGTTGATTTCTTCAAAGGAGACTAATTAAGTGATACATATATCCACATTTTAAAACTTCATCATGTGTTTTACTGTTATGATGGAGGATAGTTGTGAGGAAAATAGGAATAAAAAAATGTGACTTGGGTTTAAGGATAGATGTTTTTGATTGAAGTTGGAAAATACAGTCAGGTGGTATATGTAAGTAAATGCAGCAACTGTATTTAATAAATTGAGTGTATTAACAAACAAATGAAGTGGAAAAATATAACAAATTAATTGCATATAAATGGATAGCAGTTTTTTGTTTGTCACTTTTAATTATGAAATGATCAAGTATAGCAATAACATGTACATATTAATAATTTGTAGTTTTATTTCAGAGTGAAAGTGACATGAAATTGGCATTTAATGTAAAAATTACTTCTTTCAGTTCCAGTTTTGGATAAATGTTGATTTGCATGTAAAAAGATGAGTAAATCAAATAAAACTTCTTTATAATATTAATCAGGTGCCTATACAGATTTAATTTGTTTGAAAATCAATTGTGAGGTGAGTTTATTGGATTTTGCTCTTGTGTTCCCGTTTTGTAGAGAAAATGTTTCCAATCTGCCTATAGATGTGAATAATTAAAAGTGGATTTGACTTGTAATATTCTGTGAACTCCAATTCACATATATTTAATAAATATTATGTTGATGAGATGGTCTCTTGGGATCACATTATTGGTTTTGATCTGAAGATTTCTCTACAATTTTTAGATACTCTTACACAATAAATTACAATCTAAAAATTCATCTCACTTAAGATTATACAATTTGATTTTGTGCATTTTTAAGCACATTCATAACTCTTGTATAATACTCACGCCAACAACTTGTCCCTTTACTGATGTCAATGTCTTCAATGGTGATGTTTTCACTTCCGGAATAGGAAGAAATGCTGCTGGTTGAGGATTTGTGATGTCTTTGGCTTCCCATTCCAGACTTGGTGGAACTTCAAGCATTCCAGTTTTGCAGATTCTTGCATTTCTTCCAACCTCAATAACCTTTCGTGCGGCTTCCTTTGTAGTGGCATTTATTATTATTATGCAGGATCCACAGATTATCTTTGGTGCCTTTGACATATCGAAGAGGACCAATTCTGCTGCCATTGTTGCATCGGCTACACCGTAGCAGTTGGCATTTGCCCCAGAGCCTTGACAGATTACTTTCACTCTTGCTGAGGACCCACAGCGGTTTTTCTGCCGGAACAGTTCCTTGAGTGTAGACATCTGGAAATGGAGAAAATACATATATCATCTATTAACAAAACTGATTTTTCCTTCAATTTAATTTGATAGATGTTCAATAACCTTACTCTATTTATTATTGAAAAAAAAGCAAGAGTAATACAAAATTAATATTGTGGATTTGAAATCATAAATATATGTAAATATTTTTCGATTTTATTTAATTTAGTGCTCATAAGTTCAAGTAATTGAGTTAAAGTCGTTTAATTTATTTTGTATGAAATATATTTATCATTCTTCATGTGTCTGTAAATTTGATGTATTTTGTGTTAATTGTATCTAAATGAAAAATATTTGGTGTATGAAGATCTTGGATTCCTCTTGCTTTGTTTCTATTTGTCAAATTTAATTCAATGCTCAAATGGAAATTGTAGTTTTGATCCAATAGAATTTAATCAAAATTGATACTTTTTTTGAATGTCATGATGATATCCTTTTAGAAGCCAACTTGACCAATCCTATTGACTGATGGGGTCCTTGCTCATCCTTTTGGTACTTTTCTTAAGGGGAGTCAATTGGTTGTTTTGGGAGATTAAGATTTTTATCGGCACTAATCCTATTAGAAATCACGATCGTGGCTGAATGAGTCCACTTTTGTTTTGTGCAACTGATAGGCCCTATAAGTTGATATAAATATTAAAATCCTTATATGTGTGAGATGGTGTTTTGTTTTCTTTTTTTAACAGTACAAATCAATGAAGAAATGACAGAGAACGATCATAATACTGTGTTTATATAGCCATCATGTTGCATTGAAAGTAGTTCCAGCACTCATCCAGGGATGATGTGTTGGTCACAGGAGTTTGTTTATTTAGGTGATTATGGGGATTATCTTGGCTGCATATGGTGGGATTGTGTTTGATCAAGGACTCTCCACTGGGGTTGAAAATGATGTGTCAACCCAGTTATAGGTTTTCTAATGGGCTGTTCTCCTAACAGTTCTTGTTTCTCTTTGTTATTATAGGTCAGAACACTGTCTTTTAAAAATTGGAATATTAGAACCTGGTTTTACAAATGTTGTGACACTGAAGAAACTATAGGATAAACACTTGATGAAATGTGCATAAAACAAATGTGGGAAATACCTCCTTTAAAGACAGTGCTATTATAGAGTACACACAAGGTTTACAAGATTTCTAGAAACACAGGTAACTATACTACTACTAGTATTAGTGAGGTGCAGGGCTCATGAGCCAGCCTTCCTAAAAACTGCTCACTCCAAAAAATTGAACAAACACCTATTGCATATGGTAAAGCAGATACAATATAAACTTATCAAAATGATTAACAAATGGTATAGTTTAAAACTTTTAGACTATACCATTTGTTAATCATTTTGATAAGTTTATATTGTGTCTGCTTAATACCATATGCAAAATAGGTGTTTGTTAAAAAGTGTGTACCACACACGTACGTGATATCACGTAACATAAATAACCATAGATTATGTAATTACTTAATTAGAAGAAAAGTGAATTGCATTGTATTTTGTAATATGTAGGTAAGACTGAAGAGAAAAGCTGCAACAATTACCTCAACAGCTCTTTCCATTGGTATTCCCCGCTTTCATACTATCATTTACGCATTTTAATTGGTATAAATAATTTAATTTTAAACCTCAAATTATTTTCTATAAAAGAACGCAGTTTTCTTGTCACTACTTAATATTTTGTAACATTTTTTTCACAAAATGAAATGTTTGATTGATATTTTGAATGATTGATCATCACAGATTACTCATAGAGGAATGGATTAACACACCACCAATTTTAAGCTTACATCAGGAATCGAGGGTGCTGCATTGTTTCAACTTTGCAATTTTTCCTCTATATTTTTATTATTTAAATGGAACCCTTAAGACAAAAATCTCCGCAATAACTCTATGATATTTTGGAAGAGTGGATTTAAAAAATTGTATATATCAAACTGTTATGTCATTGCTGTAGTTGATGTACTCGAGTGTTTCAGACAGTTAGTTGGCCTATACGCAGCATGACGCAGCGTCATTGTCAATCGCCATAACTCCATAAGTGGACAAATATACACATGTCCATGACATGTTGACACAAATTGATTAGAATTCCCGATGAAATTGTCCAGTCAAATATCATTACTACATTAAAACTACAGTAACTAATAATTAAGCCTGCAACTTGCTTACCTCTATGTTTCTTCCTGAACGATCTCTTTTGGTATCCAGCAAGTTTTATCAAAACTTTTAATCCTATTGTCTGCGTCTGTAATCTGGGGCTCAAAAAATTCAGTTCTGACGTCAGTGCAGCTCGCGCGCGACGGGGGGCCTCTTGTTTCCGAAAGTGTCCGAAATTTTACGAAGTTGTTTTTCCGGACATTCTGAAATCAGTTTCATAATTTTGTGGGAGAGTAAAATAACTATATCAGAAACGTAACAAGAAAAATGTTTCTGATGGCTGTTATTTTTTTTAATTACTTCATTTTTAAAAGAAATGTTAAAAAAATACATATTAACAACGCAGAATTTTACGCGTTGACGGTCAATTGGAATTAGTGTCATGTGGTGGCGCTCTTTATTGACAGACGTATACGTACGTATGGTTGGTGCAATTGCTAGGTGAGGCTGCTGTGTATGTGCTGTATATTCAGGTTTTGTGTTGTATTTGTTAAGAAGTCGACTGTGAATTTCTAGAGTGAAAATCTGTGTCAATGTATCTTCAAATTTATATAGATCATTAATTTTAATTTTAATGTGTGATTTTCGGGGAAGAATACCTACTTTGGCGATTGTGTAGACCCGCAAACCAGTGCTGAGTGCAAACGTGGCGGTATACGTTGGTATACACCGCCACGGCGGTTGTCGGTCACTTCGCCCAAAAACCACATCGCCCTCAACTACTTCGCCCAAACGCCACTTCGCCCAAACGCCACTTCGCCCAAATCCCACTTCGCCCAATCACCCCTTCGCCCAAACGCCACTTCGCCCAAAAAACACTTCGCCCAATTACTACTTCGCCCAAAAACCACTTCGCCCCAAAACCACTTCGCCCAAAAACCACTTCGCCCAATTTTTAAGCACCCAAGATTTTGTTCCCAATGTGTTCGTTTTCGTTTTCTATTTCGTTTTGATGGTGCATTCAAAACTTTATTTGCGTTGTGACATCCTTTTTGTGACCATGCTTTTCTTTTCTTATTAGTTTAGGCAATTGACCTGTCGCCGTTTACGAGTTAACCACGCCCCTTAGACAACCCTATGGGATTTTTGTGTGGTAATTTTTGTTTGTCTCAGATTTTGCGCGTTCCACGTGGAATTTTAATTGATGTGATTGGACAATAATTCATAAGCTGCGTTGACGCGATTCCACCGCGATAGGTCAATTATGTTTATCAAGTGGTCATTCAAATTATTACGATTTTATGACTTCTGACTAGCGCCCAACCCAAACAAAGATACTGACAATTTGGGAGACCGCCAACATAGGGCAAGATAGCTTATTAGTTGGTAGTATAGAGCGCTGGTACGGTATTCCGGAGGTTTTTATAAAAAATTCTTAAAATTTATAACGTAATTATTTACAAACATGTATATTCTAACATCTTAACTGATATGAGGGATGATGTACAATTTATGTAACAAACTAATGAAATGAAAAAAGGGCATACGGATCGGGCATGGGCGAAGTGGTTTTTGGGCGAAGTGGTTTTTGGGCGAAGTGGTTTTTGGGCGAAGTGGTTTTTGGGCGAAGTGGTTTTTGGGCGAAGTGGTTTTTGGGCGAAGTGGATTTTGGGCGAAGTGGCGTTTGGGCGAAGTGGCGTTTGGGCGAAGTGGTTGATGGCGAAGTGGTTGAGGGCGATGTGGTTTTTGGGCGAAGTGACTGTAAAGCGCCACGGCCATCTGTTGCATTGAAAAAGCACCCCTTTGGTCGATAAAAGACTCCATGTCTATTGACAGGAAGATTTGTTATCGTTTTCCTGTTGAGTACTTATGCTCTTTTACACCAAAATCCGCAAGCATAGCATCTGCTGTCATTCGCCAGAAATTTGATGAAAAACGGTTGATTCCTGTACAAACGTATATGACTTTTTTGGTTCGGGAGCGATGCCGCGGGATTGTCGGCAGATCTGTGCACGGTGCCCTGAATCCTTTGCGTAGAAATTGTGGTACTGTACTATGGCTGGAGAGACGTGACTATCCAGCAAGCAGGGACCAGACTTTTTGTTGTGCATGGTGACGTCGGGGTCAATTGCTTCATATTCAGCGCATGTGTACACAATTCTACAGGTTGACGACTGTTTTATGTCGCAATAGTTAGTGGCTAGTATTGAGCCTTTTGATCTCATTGAGCCGTAACTTTAGTTTAAGCAGCATGAAACAGTCGTCAACTTGTGGAATCGTGTGCACATGCGCCGAATGAAGCAATTGACCGTGACGTCACCGTGCGCAACAAAAAGACTGGTTCCTGCTGGATATCTAGGTAACGTCTCTGCAGCCGTAGTACAGTACCGCAATTTCTACGTGAAGGATATGGAGCACTGTGCGAAGATCTGCCGGCAACCCCGGCATCATTCGCAAATTAAAAAGGCCATACGTTTGTACAGGAATCCACCTTTTTTCATCAAATTTCTGGGGAATAACAGATGCTATGCTTGCGGATTTTGGTGTAAAGGAGCATGTGTGAGTACTGAACAGGAAAACGATAACAAATCTTCCTGTCAATGGACATGGAGTCTTTTATCGACCAATAGAGTGTTTTTGCAATGCAACAGATCTAGAGTGTGGCTATGTATACCGCTACGTTTGCGGGTCTAGCAATTGTGTAGTGTAGCGCCTGCACGGGCTCCTCTTTTTAGTCTTTACTTTAGTTTTGTATGAAATTAGAGTCCAAGGTATTTTGTCTCATTACAAAATGACTTTTTCAACCTAAAGCAGACTTCTCTTAATTATATTGACATCGTTGTTTGTAATTTTTAACAGTTTATTTCAGTAGAAAATGCAATTTTCTTATGTGCTTAACGGCAGTTGCTATGCGAATGAAAGCTGTTTTGCGTGTTTACTGTGCATCGTGGCATGTCGCGATGTCCGCCATCTTTATTTTCGCATTGTGTGTTGTTGTTCTCATCGCCCCTTTACCCCAAACTTTTCCTCAAAAACTAAAACCCTGCCCTTTATCTGTGGCATATCTGTTGGTTTGTAATGTCGCTAACTAGTTTGGCAATTCAAATAACCTATAAGTTGATTTTTGTTCCCTTATAAGTTGTCGGGAACGGGGCCCTCCACTACACAATCGCCATTTTAAGAATAGGCCCAGGACATAACGTCGTAGAAATGCAATTGTTTGGTAGACTTGCAAACGTGGTAGATATATTAAAGCCTGGTTCATACTTCATGTGAATGCGAAGCAAATTTCATGATGTCAACAATTGAAGTTTCATTGTGACGTTCTCTGTGACCTTAACCCTAACTGCCAGCCCCTTGGGTGTGTGGAGAATCATATTAAAATTGGAGGATTCAGGAGTGTTGGAGTTAACAAAATTTCGCTTTGCATATGCATTCGCATTAAGTATGAACCGGGCTTAATCTACCACATGCTGTTGCATTTCGAATACACTCTATTGGGGGTCATGTATAATGGAGATCAATGGGTTTATGCCATTTAGTGTCAATAAGCGTCAAGAAAGCGTTAACGAATAACATAAGAAAGTTTAGCCTTTAGGCATACGTAAAGAATTTTTTCACATGTCATTTATTTGAAAACTGAAATATAATAGCATTAGGGCCTATCATTAAGTATACATGTACTTCAAAATCTTGTCAATAATGCGTTTATGTGAAAACTTAACTCGCGATGGTATTGTTTTGTTCAGCCCATTGATCTCCATTATTATAGACTAATAATGGAGATCAATGGTAATGGTTCAGCTTCACTGGCTGCCATCTTGTTTTTGCTGGACCACTTCATTTTTTGTATATGTAGGGGAGTTGCAAAAGTGTGAAGAGATTGCAAAATTTTGTTTATTTCGTTATGGTGTTTCGTAGGTGAAATTTCTTCATTCTCTTAAAAAAACAAGTTTCCTGAGAGCTGAGGCTGAGAGTCATAGAAATTGTGCGGCATGGATTTGGAAGTTGGAAAATAGACCTCTAATTTGTTGACGCTTTGTTGACACTGGTTGTCTTTGTTGATACGTGTTGACGCTAAAGTCCATCATGTCCATTGTCGTTCAGCATTTACACATGCTCTTTTACGTCAAATTCAAGAAGTACAGCACCTGTCATTCGTCACAAATTTGATGGAAAATAGTGGAGTCTAATGCAAACGTATTGCTTTTTTGGTTCGTGAGCGATTGGTGGAGAAAAGTCTGGTCTCTGCTGGATGGTAATGTCTCCCCAGCCAAAGTACAGTACTGCAATTTCTACATGAGGGATTCAGGGAGTTGTGTAAAGATCTTGGGCAATTGCTCGTGAACCAAAAAGGCGATACGTTTGTATTGGATTCCGCCTTTTTTCATCGAATTTCTGAGGAATGATAGGTGCTGTGCTTCTGGAATTTGGTGTAAAAGAACATGTGTAAGAATTGAACAGGGAAATGATTACAAATCTTCATGTCAATGGACATGGAGTCTTTTATCAGCCAATATTCGAAGTGTAACAGCATGTGGTGGATTATATTTGCCACATTTGCGGGTCTAGCAATTTGACATTGTGATGATAATGTACATGTACATGTACTAGGTACACAGACCGAGCATGGAGGTACATTACAATGTAGGAAGTTATAGTATGAATCTGTCACCCTATTTGCTTCATGCATAAGGGAGAGAGGATAGGGGAATAGAGGATAGGGGGAGAGAGATGTGGATGGGACAATTGTTGGAAAAGAACAAAATTATATCTTCATTAATGATGTCCATCAGGTTGGGTTGAATGTTTTTGCTTAAGCAAATCTTTGCATATTTTGACCTGCAGCCTTGCAGGTGAGCCTTTACATGTATGTTACAGGCTGAGTGATAGACTGCAAACTACAAACAGTTGCTAAATAATGGTGTGTTGTTAATGTTGCATGTGTACATGTAAGAATTAATCAGACTAAATTGAACTGAAACTAATACAGGAAAATTGCTTTCAAAATGTGCAATTTATTGATATAAATTATAGCAATAGCAATACATGTAAGTGATATGGTGAAGAATCACTGAGAAATAAATAAAATTGGCTGATCTAAAAAGTGACTCCACAGCATTCCTGCTTCAGATGAATTATCTTTTACAATGGGCAATTTTCGACACAAGATTGCATGATTTCAAAAGATGATGGTAACGGTGTTATGAGGCTGTAATAAAATATTCGGTTTCTTTTACTGATTTTCTTGGAAACCTTGTATATAATGTCTGGTGTTGCATTGCCATTGAAATGGTGGTATTGTTTTGATTGACTATGAGACTCATTGGCAGTATGAAAAGTGAGAATGTTAGATTGTATGTTTCCTTCCTCTATGGTATAATACAACTGGTATTATATATAGCACTCTAGCAGCATTTTCGTTCTACTGATATTTACAATTTTCATTGACACCCAATATTGTACTGTGTTGTTTTCAATGCGTGATTGGATTTAATAATTGTATCTATTGAATTTCCCTTTTAAAAGTGCCTGGGTATACCATTAGAGTGACTCTGCAACAACATGAACCACAGGAATTAGCCGTTTCTTTTTTTCTTTTTTCTTTTTTCTTTTTGAAATTGCCTTTAAGGTTAAATGGGTGTTCTAAAAAAAGGGCTATAATGCATCTTGATGTGAATAGTTATACTGTGGCAAAATGCTGTGAAATCCCAATATGCTGGATTCAAATCTATTTATTTCTCTTTTTATTTATTTACAGACTGCATCTTGAGAAGTCCTTGATGTTGCCAAATCTACCCTCTGTGGATGAGCCTGGGATGTGCCAGGCACCTGACATGAGTCAGGTCTTGATAAGATTGAGAACCATGAACTTGAAAACCATGAACTTGAAAACCATGAACTTGAAAACCATGAACTTGAAAACCATGAACTTGAAAACAATGAACTTGACAACCATGAACTTGTCAACCATGAACTTGTCAACCATGAACTTGACAACCACGAACTTGAAAACCATGAACAAAGCAATAAATCCTGGGATGTGCCAGGTACCTGGGAAGAGCCAGGTTTTCATGAACGAAACAAAAAATCCTGAGATGTGCCAGGTACCTGGGAAGAGCCAGGTTTTCATGAACGAAACAAAAAATCCTGAGATGTGCCAGGTACCTGGGAAGAGCCAGGTTTTCATGAACGAAACAACAAATCTTGAACAGAATTTGAGAACAAATCAACTTGAACCAAACTTCAGAATGAACCAACTTGAGCCAAAAAGGTGTGCAATGAAAGGTGAAAGTAGTTACTTACATAGAACAGAGCACGTTTTGGGAAGAAAGCATTACAAAGGAAAAAATTGTAATGAAACTCAGGTGATGAAACTGTATTATTTACAGATTGTGAAACCTATCAAGATGCAGGTGAAGAAGGCACATGAAGAATATGAGAGAAAGTTACGAGTGGATAGACAGAAAAGAGTGAGTATTATGAGAGAAGACAGGAAGAAGCGATTGTTACTAGTTAGTAACTTACATGGTGTAACGTGGCTTAAGCAGTACAGTTGGACAAAACACTCTGGTTGTGGTCATATATTGAGTTATGTAGAAGAGATTTGTGAAAGAAATGATAGAAAGAGGCCATCTAGAAAGTACAAGAGAAAAATGAGGAGACAAGTGTTCAAGCAGTCTCATAATATCAAGAAAGGAGGAAAAGTAGTAGAGAGCCGGATGAGCAAGGAGGATAGAAGGTTGCATGAAAAGTGGCAGAAAAATATCTGTTGTCATACAAATGGAAGTTTGAATGCAGTTTTGAAGAACATGAACAGCTTGCAGGATGACGGAAATAAAAAAGCAAATGGAATGATGTATGTACTAAAGAAGGGGTGGCGTAAAAAACAAGTGTTGAAAGATCCCAAGAAGAGACAACAAAATGAATATGAAGCAAGTATAAATGTTGAAAAAATCAAAGCACATGTGGTAGAAAGGAAATGTAATGGCACTGTTGACATTTGTTGGCTCTGTGATAAATCTGATGAGCCTGGGACATGTATAAGGAAAATGCAGTGTGATAAGTGTCGTGTTTGGTTTCATATTTCTTGTATGAAATTCATGAGGATGGAGCGATATTTGATCAACAAGAGGGGGACATGGATTTGTTGTAAATGTGGACAATCTAACTACTCTGACAATTTGTTTCATGATTTTGGTATTTGTACAGATGAGAACATGTATGATTGGATAGCATATGAAGATTGCCATGATGATGAGGTTCACAAGGAGTCTAAGTTAGCTACTGCAAAAGTAAGAAAAGACCTAAAATCAACGAAATATAAAGACCATGAACAATGTAGCACTATAAAACTCTCATTGATTGAGCAATCTGGAGGTTATTCATTAAGAGAAAGAAAGACAAAATCAAATGTAGCAGTTAAATCAAATGAAAGAAATTCAAAAATCAGGAGAGCAGTGAGTGAAACTAAGAGTACAAAGCAAAGAGACAGTCCAGTTGTCAAAGAGTTTTCATATGAATTAAGAAAGAGAAAACGAATTGAAAGTGTTCAGTGTGATAACACGTGCTCAGAAATGGCTGATAAAAGTGGATATTCACTACGCAGTAAGAAGAGGTTGTCACCAGTCATTAAAAAGAGTAAATTAGTAGTTGACAATGATTCAGTAATTGATGAGGATAAACAAAGATGTTACAAAAGTAAAGTTCGTTCCAAAAAAATTTCAAAACAATTCACTGTAAATGAAATGGAATGTGAAATACAAAGTGAAATAAATGCCCCAAGACATGTCATTATCCAGGGTAATTTTCATCAGGGTAATTTGAAGTTTGGTGTTAATGTTGGAAAGCAGTGCGTTGCAAACAGCTTGTGCTCATTGATGTATAGCCACATGAAGGAATTGAGACATTGGACTTGTCATGATATGGACTTAGTACTGAATACCGGTGATGAGTTGTATGGTCATTTATCCCAAAGTTCAACAATGCATAATGACTATTTGTTGATTAATGAATTGCCAAATGAATTGGATGTATTTAATGAACATTTCACAATGAATTATCATGAGTCTGTGTGTGGCACTTTTGGAGCAGAACACAGTTTATCCGAATTTAATATGATATCAATGAATCGTGCACTTGAGCAGACACTCCAGAGATACAATGGATGTTTCATATGTTTCAAAGGAAACACATTTGCTGTTGTAGCTCAAAATGGTATGTACTATATTTTTGATTCCCACTCCAGAGATCACAATGGTTGCCAAGTAAGTGAAGGAAGAAGTTTGATGAAAACTGCAGCAACATGGCAAGATGTTTACAGGTATTGTACTGATTTGGGTCAATCTATGAATGTATCTAATGATGAACAATTTGAAATTACAGGTGTAAATGTATTGAAAGATGAAGGTGCTGGTAGGCCTACATGTTCATGTGAAGAGAAGGATTCTAATAAAGACAGGTCTGTATTTGGCAGTGAATATGACATTGGTAATCACAGTAATGCATCTAATATGTCAGTAGTTACCGAAGGCGTAAAAGAAGGTGAACAGCAGATAAATGATCCTGAAGGTGGTGGTGAATATGATAGCAGCTTCTCAAATATCAAAGGACTTGTCAGAGATAGTAACAAAAGTAATGATATAGATGACAGTAGTGACATTGAAATGAATGTTATATCTGAAGCAGCTGAATTTAGTTACGTACCCCTGTCTTATGATCAGAAGAAATTGCTGTGTGATAGACTTGAAATCATGAAAGTTAATCTACAGTCTGATGTGGTGTCTGAAGAAAGTGATAAAATTGGAAGACCATATTGTTTGAAGAATATCAAAGGTGACGGCAATTGTTTTTTCAGGGCTATATCTTTTGCTGTATCAGGAACTGAAGTAAACCACATGTATTTGAGAATGGCAACTGTAAATCATTTGTTGAAGCACGCTGGTCAGTACAAGGGTTTCTTACGTGAAGGATTCAGTGATGTAGAGGATTATGTGAGGAAGCAAAGAATGTTCTGTTCAGGTAAATGGGCAACTGAAGTTGAAATCATGGCTGTAGCACACATGCTTGAAACAGACATTTATACATTTGGTGGCACATGGTACTTATTCTCTGGAAAGACTGCTGAAGTTGGTGTTGTAACATCAGATGCTGGAATCTATCTGAATCACACTCGTCAAATACATTATGATGTAGTATTGTCAGTACATGAACCAGGCCAGATTAACAGTACAGAAGAAGTTGAACCCTTTGGTGAATTTGATTTTGAGAAGGTTTCTGTGCAAAATGAATCTATAGATAAAATTGTGGTAGATGAAATGCTTGATGATAACACAGTATATGATTGCAATACCAAGAAAGAAGTTAATGAAGAAAAACAAAAATTGAATGAACCCACAAAAATATCAAAGAGAAAGAAGCGGAGAGGAAGTAAAAATCTGGAATTAAAAAGAAAATTAGACAGGGAAAGAAAGAGAAGCAAATACAATAAAAGTGACTGCAAAAAAGATAGAGAAATGCAAAGAAGACAAAAAACATTGTATAGTCAAATAAAATATCATATCGATGAAAATTATCAAAAGAAGCACATTAAATATGCACAAATTAAATATGCAAATAATGAAGATTGTATTAAGTGTAACCAAAGGAATAAATATGATGTAGATGATCAGTATAGATTAAGAAAAACTGCTCAAACAAGAGAAAATTATCAAAGCAGTGCACAATATAGAAAATCAGTAATTGATAATATAAAACAAAAGTATAATTGTCCTAGTTTCCGGAATGAAATGTTGAAGGCAAGTAAATTGACTTATCATGAAAATCTAAATTATAGGATGAAAAAGAAAGGTGTAATAAAAAAGAAGTATAACGGAGATCCAATTTACAAGAAGAAAATGATTGATTCTAGTAAAATGAAATATCGTGAAGATCCAATTCACAGGAAAAAGCTGATAAACACTAGCAAAATGAAATATAAGCATGATGCAATTCACAGGAAAAAGAAGGTTGATACTAGTAAAATGAAATATCGGCAAGATCCAAATTGTAAAAGGAACATTCTTGAAAAAAACAGGAAAAGATTATTAATTTCTAAGGAAAGAAAAGGGCACATTCATCATGTAATTAGTGATTTCAAGATTAAGATGACAAAGGGACCTGATTGTGTGTGTGCTGTGTGTCACAAATTGTTGTTCCAGAACCAAGTAATGAAATGTAACAAGGAGAGATATATGTATTCTCAGAATATATTTGAAAATTATCTGCATAAATGTAATGAGGATTGCAAATTGAATTGTTATATTGGTACATCAAGCAGGTCATGTTTGTGGATATGTCATACTTGCCATAGAAAATTGATTAGAAATACAGTTCCAGCAGAAGCAAGTCTGAATAATTTGTCATTAGTGGATATTCCAGAGCAACTGGCAAGACTTAATAGCTTAGAACAACATTTGATTGCCAGAAATATTGCATTTATGAAAATAATCAATCTACCAAAAGGTGCACAAAAGGGATGTTATGGACCATGCGTATGTGTCCCGTCAAATACCACAGAAACAATCAAGTCCTTGCCAAGAACTGCTAATGAAAATGATATGATACAGATCAAATTGAAACGTAAACTGTCATATAAAGGGCATGTGGAATATCAGTATGTCAACAAGCAGAATGTTGAAGAAGCTTTGCATTATCTGAAAGATAATAATAAATGGTATGATGACATTGAAATTGAATATGATTGGATTAATCCTGTACCTGAAGAATCAGTTGATGAAGAAACTGTAAATGAAGAAATAATGAATGAGAATGATCAAATCACTGACACAGAGGAAGATCAAATTAGTGACACAGAGGAAGAGGATGATGATGATCGATTGTGTGGAATAAAGCTTGACACTTGCCTTCAACCTGCAAATATTGGACAAGAAATTCTAGATCAGTACTTTGATGATATATTTTGTGTTGCACCATGTGAAGGAAATAATCCAGTGAGACTATTGATGGAAGAAGGAAATGAAGCCAAATGCTTTCCAAGTTTATTTCCAACTGGTGGACCAATATTTAGTGATGAGAGAAAAGTGAGATTAACATTGTGTAGATATTTGCATAACAGATTAATGCATGTTGACAACAGATTTGCTAAAAACACTGATTATATATTCTATGCACAGTATTTGTCTGAAATTCAGCAAGTTATGTCATGTGTGTCTATTGCTTTGCGTAAAGGTTCAGTGAAAACTCAAGAAGGTTATGATATCACTGCTTCAATGCTTAATGACAAGGCAAATTTGAGTAAAATGTTAAAATCTGACAGTGGTTATAAATTCTTGAAGCCTATCAGAGGTACTCCACCATATTGGCAATCAGCTCACAAAGATGTATTAGCAATGATAAGACAGCTTGGATTACCTACATGGTTCTGTTCATTCTCTGCTGCAGACATGAGATGGCCTGAAGTAATTAATACGATACTGAGACAACAGGGAGATGATAGGACTGTAGATGAATTAGATTGGAATGAGAAATGTCAAATACTGAGGAGTAATCCAGTGACTGCTGCTAGAATGTTTGACAGAAAGTTTCACATGTTTTTGAAAGAGGTCATTATGTCAGAAGCACAACCCATTGGTAAAGTGAAAGACTACTTTTATAGAATAGAATTTCAGCAGAGAGGATCACCACATGTACATGGATTATTCTGGATAGAAGATGCACCAAAGTTGGGTGTTGATGAAGATGAAGATGTTGTGGAATTTATTGATAGATATGTGAATTGTAAATTGCCATCAAAAAATGAGAATGATGAATTAAATGAAATTATATCTAGTGTCCAATTGCATAGCAAGAAGCATTCTAAAAGTTGTAAAAAAAAAGGCACAGAATGCAGATTTAATTTTCCTAGACCCCCATCTGAAAGAACATTTGTTATTAGATCTGATACCACCAGTAGTAATGATGAAGAGACACAGGATATGAGTGGAATTGATATTGATTCTGATGTTGGTTCTCAACATGCTTGTGTAAACTCTGAGACTAATAAAACAAATTGCAGTAGAAATACAGGAAGTAGTACAGCTACAGCTGATGCAAAAGAACTCTTGAAATCAGTGTGGAGTGAAGTTCAAAATCAAGAAAAACAATACAAGACAACAAATGAATTATTTGAAGGCCTGGGAATTACTCAAGATGAATTTGAAAAGGCAAATAGTGTACTCACTAAGAAAGTTAGTATTGTATTGAAGCGTAATCCACAAGATGTCTGGGTGAATCAGTATAATCCTCACTTGCTACGAGCGTGGAATGCAAATTTAGATATTCAATATATTACAGATATTTATGGATGTGTGGCATATGTTGCATCTTACATGTCAAAAGCAGAACGTGAAATGGGACAGTTGTTGAGTCATGCCCAAAGTGAAGCACAGAAAGGCAATCTAGATGCTAAGCAAAGTATGAAAGAGGTTGGCCAAGTGTATTTGCAGAACCGTGAGGTATCAGCTCAAGAAGCAGTATATCGTGTATGTAATTTGAGATTGAAAGAAGGTTCTAGGAAAGTAGAGTTCATTCCTGTTGGAGAAAATCCTGTTAGAATGAGTTTACCACTGAGTTTGATTCAGAATAAATCAAATGAAGATGATTCAGATGTTTGGATGGTGTCAAGAATTGATCGCTATAAAGCACGACCAGAGACTGATGAATTTGAAACAATGTGTTTGGGTTCATTTAGTTCAGAATACAGAGTCTTATCAAGGACACAAGCTCCAAATATTTATGGTAAAAAATCTTCTAAATATATACATGAATTAAGAAATGGATTGGGACACATACAGAAACGTACTCGTACTGATCCTGCTGTAATAAAATATCCAAGATTTTCAGTTACAAAGTACCCCAACAAATATTATCATAGCATTTTACAATTATTTCTTCCTTATCGTGTTGATGCACAGTTGAAACCACCACAATTTGAAACATATGAGGAATTCTATCAGATTGGAAATGTCAAACTGTATGGTTGTGATGTGCAATCTGTCCAATGTATTGTAGATCAAAATCGTCAGAAATTTGAAGGTGATATTGAATCTATGGATGATGTAGAACAGTACTTGGAAAGATTTGGTCCACAGGATGATGCATGGGCTTTGATATGTCCAGAAACTGAATCAGAAAGACTGGAATGTCAAGATGAGAAGCAAGAAGTGATGCATGAAAGTGAGGATGAATATGCAATTCCTGATTTAAAGTCCGATAAGAAAAATGACACACAATATAGTATTGAATATCATGCGGCTAAGATGCCAAGACAACAGGTTCAAAGCTTAATGAGATCATTGAATGTTCAGCAGAGTGAAGTCTTTTACAAAGTTAGACAATGGTGTCTAGATAAAGTAAATGGGAAATCTCCTGAGCCATTTCATGTGTTTGTAACTGGAGGAGCTGGATCAGGCAAGAGTCATTTGATCAAGTGCATTTACAATGAGGCAATACGTATATTTGGAAGATTGACGCATAATCCTGATGATGTTTCTGTATTACTATGTGCTCCTACTGGTGTTGCTGCATACAATATTCAGGGATTGACATTACACAGTGCATTGTCAATATCAATGGATATGTCATTACCATATCAACCCCTTGGTGAGGAAAAATTAAGCACACTACGGAATAAATTGAATCAGATACAGATTTTGATTATTGATGAGATTTCTATGGTTGATCAAAGAATGTTGTGTTATATACATGGACGTCTGAGGCAAATTAAGCAAACAAAAAGTCAGTGTGCTTTTGGAAATGTCAGTGTTATTGCAGTTGGTGATTTTTATCAGTTACCTCCAGTGAAAGGAAAATCATTGCATCACAATACTCTAGAATCAAGCTTGTGGCATGATAATTTTAAAAGAGTGGAATTGACTGAAATCATGAGACAAAGAGATGATATGAAATTTGCAGAACTTCTCAACCATGTGCGAACTAAGCAAAAAGGAGACAGTTTAACAGATGAAGACATCTCTATTCTAAAGAGCCGTGAAACAGGAGAAGAATGGAATGATGCAGTTCATATTTACCCTACAAACAAACAGGTTGACAAATGTAATACACAAATTTTGCATTTAAAATTTTCAGATTGTATGTGCATTGAAGCCAAAGATTATGAAAAAGACGGCAATGGAAGATTGAAACAAAGAGAGAAAGTATTGAAATCAGGTCGTACTTCTTTGTGTCAAACATTATGGATCAGTATTGGAGCACGTGTCATGTTAGTCAAGAATTTGGATGTTTCTCAAGGTCTTGTAAATGGTGCATTTGGAACTGTCACTGGAATTGATATGTTAGCGGATCAATCTGGTGCCAAGTGTATACAAGTTGAGTTTGATAAGAGTGCAGGACATAAATTTAAAAGACATTGTGCATCATTACATGATGATATGTCTGTTGCTATTGAGATAGATGAAGAACACATTGGGAAGAAATGTATTCGGAAGCAATTTCCTTTGAAACTTGCATGGGCATGCACTTCTCACAAAGTACAAGGAATGACAATGAGTAAAGCTGTAGTTTGCCTTGATCGTACATTCACAGCTGGTCAAGCATATGTCAGTTTGAGTCGTGTGACTTCATTGAATGGACTAATCATAGAAGGATTTGATTTGAAACATATATATTGTGATAAGTCAGTTGCCCAAGCACTGAATGATATGCCTCTGTGGATTGAACAGATAGAATCATCAATCAAACAACAGGGTGAGACAAAGAACACAACTATAATGCTTCATAATGTTCAAGGGCTGATGAATCATTTTGTAGATTTGCAGTGTCAGTGTGATATGATGGAATCAGACTTCATTTGTTTGACAGAGACATGGACTGATTTAGATAATGTTAATGAATTGAATTTGAAAGATTTCAAATGCTATCATCAAGTAAGAGCTGAATCATACGAGGGATCAATCCATTTGATGCAACAGAGTCATGGAGGTGTAGCAGTATATGGTAGACAAGAAAAATGTTTTAGTCGGTTAAGAATCCAAGTGCAGAATCTGGAATATATTGCATTCCATATAATTTCTAGTGTATCAATAGTAGTTGTTGTTCTATATCGACCACCATCATATAAAATGAAAGATTTCCTTGTGAATTTAAAAGTGTTGCTGTCTGAAGTACATAATGTATGTCACAGATCTATAGTAATGGGTGATTTCAATGAGAATTTATTTGATAATCATTCAGTCATTGAGAGTGTTATGCAAGAGAATGGTTACAGGCAGTGTGTGAGAGATGCGACCACAGAGATGGGTACATTAATTGATCATGTTTATATGAGAGGCATAGATTCAGTTTCAACTACTATCAGACCTACGTACTATAGTTATCATGAAGCCATTCAAATCAAGTTTTGAAGATTAACATAATTATAAAATGTTAGCTCAGTTAAGATTTTGAAAGAAATACAAAAAATTCAGTGAGTTTTCAAATGAATTTCAAAATATGCATCACTTTGACAAATTTATATATATATGATTTTGAATATATATATAAGATTAATATATAAGATTGAATGAATTTTTACTGTGGATGTAACTGGTCATTGATGCAGATCTTAATTCATGCATTTGATGGACCATTCTGTAATTGTAGATTTCTTGAGAACTCTTGTTCCATAGTATTCTAGATGCTGAACATTTGTCAAAGTAAGTCATTTTATTGAATAAGTAATTAGAATTATTCAACAAGAACAAAGACAATTATATAGTGGGAACATTTCTAACTGTAATTAGTATTATTACTTTATTTGACCATACAAACAAACAACAATATAATTGAAATCAAAAATAAATAAACATAGTGTAAGCAAGAGAAAAAAATATGAGATGAAACAAGAGCTTCGAAATACCAGATGAGCAATATTCGATACAATGTAAGATATATCAGATATGATATAAGTATATAGAATAATATATATACAAAATAAGACAGATCTACAAAATAGGAGATTTACAAAATATGAGATACAAAATAGGACATCTACAAAATATGAGATACAACATGAGATATAATATGAGTTAAGAGATGAAGTAGGAGCCGAGTTACAAGATAAGACATGACATAAAAAATATAAGATACACAAGAGATGACAAAATGAAAACACAAAAAATACTGTGTGAGTTGGGACCTATGAAACTAAAATTAACCATTGTTACATGCAGGTATGTCGGCAGGTAGATAATAGACAAGAATAATATCACTTAAAAGGAACAAAAGTGAGTGAAAAATCGATGGCCATGGTTGTGATGTTTAGTTGGACATGAATTAATGAGTGAACAACACACTCATAAGATTTGTAATGAATGCTGAAATAGCAGATTTTAAGAAGATGCTCAATTTCAAGGCAATAATGTACAATGTACATGTGTAAAATGTACCTCTATGTGCAGCAGTATTTTTTATCAAAATGTGTTATCAAAGTCACATATATTGTGATAAATCACAAGAATATTTCTCTGACAAAAAGATAGATAATGGTGATACTAATGTAGTACATGTACTTTCACTATCAGCAATTGTGGTATCACTATCACCCCTTGCTTGCACTGTTCAGCTGAGATGTCTGCATAACCACTGTCAGTCAGTTGTGTTACCTGGGACTTGTCAGCACTACCAACCCTTGTCTGCGCTGTTCAGCTGAGATGTCTGCATAACCACTGTTAGTCAGCTGTGTTACCTGGGACTTGTCAGCACTACCACCCCTTGTCTCCCCTGTTCAGCTGAGATATCTACATAACCACTGTCGGTCACCTGTGTTACCTGGGACTTGTCAGCACTACCAGCCCTTGCCTGCCTTGTTCAGCTGAGATATATGCATAACCACTGTCAGTCACCTGTGTTACCTGGGACTTGTCAGCACTACCAGCCCTTGCCTGCCTTGTTCAGCTGAGATATATGCATAACCACTGTCAGTCAGCTGTGTTACCTGGGACTTGTCAGCACTACCACCCCTTGTCTGCGCTGTTCAGTGGAGATGTCTGCATAACCACTGTCAGTCAGCTGTGTTACCTGGGACTTGTCAGCACTACCACCCCTTGTCTGCGCTGTTCAGTGGAGATGTCTGCATAATCACTGTCAGTCAGCTGTGTTACCTGGGTCTTGTCGGCACAACCACCCCTTGCCTGTGCTGTTCAGCTGAGATATATGCATAACCACTGTCAGTCACCTGTGTTACCTGGGACTTGTCAGCACTACCAGCCCTTGCCTGCCTTGTTCAGCTGAGATATATGCATAACCACTGTCAGTCAGCTGTGTTACCTGATGCTTGTCAAGCAGCCTAAGGTTGGTATGTACCTTTTGGTTTTATCACTTGTATTTTTTTCTTTGCTACCTGTTTCAACTGAGATCTCAGTTCTGAACACTAATATTGTATTATCATGATGATTAATATTAAGTACAGTACATCAATATGACATTTTCGTTAATAGTTGTTGAAGTCATGCTTAAAGTAAAGAAGTGTTATTGTTTAGTTGGACATGAATAAATGAGTGAACAGCACACTCATAATAATTTGTAATGAATGCTGAAATAGCAGATTTTAAGAAGATGCTTAGTTTCAAGGCAATAATGTACAATGTACATGTGCAAAATATACCTCTATGTGCAGCAGTTTTTTATCAAAATGTGTTATCAAAGTCACATATATTGTGATAAATCAGGATATTTCTGTGACAAAAAATTGTTAATGATCATACTAATGTAGTATATACTATCAGCAATTGTGCTATGTGTGTACTTGGGGCTTATCACTATTACCTCTTGCCTTCCCTGTTCAGATGAGATGTCTGCATAGTCAGCTGTGTTACCTGGGACTTGTCAGCACTACCACCCCTTGTCTGCGCTGTTCAGCTGAGATGTCTGCATAACCACTGTCAGTCAGCTGTGTTACCTGAGGCTTGTCAGCACTACCACCACTTGCTTGCACTGTTCAGCTGAGATGTCTGCATAACCACTGTCAGTCAGCTGTGTTACCTGAGGCTTGTCAGCACTACCACCCCTTGTCTGCGCTGTTCAGCTGAGATGTCTGCATAATCACTGTCAGTCAGCTGTGTTACCTGGGTCTTGTTGGCACAACCACCCCTTGCCTGCGCTGTTCAGCTGAGATGTCTGCATAATCACTGTCAGTCAGCTGTGTTACCTGGGACTTGTCGGCACTACCACCCCTTGTTTCCCCTGTTCAGCTGAGATATCTACATAACCACTGTCAGTCACCTGTTTTACCTGGGACTTGTCAGCACTACCAGCCCTTGCCTGCCTTGTTCAGCTGAGATATATGCATAACCACTGTCAGTCAGCTGTGTTACCTGGGACTTGTCAGCACTACCAGCCCTTGCCTGCCTTGTTCAGCTGAGATATATGCATAACCACTGTCAGTCACCTGTGTTACCTGGGACTTGTCAGCACTACCAGCCCTTGCCTGCCTTGTTCAGCTGAGATATATGCATAACTACTGTCAGTCACCTGTGTTACCTGGGACTTGTCAGCACTACCAGCCCTTGCCTGCCTTGTTCAGCTGAGATATATGCATAACCACTGTCAGTCAGCTGTGTTATCTGATGCTTGTCAAGCAGCCTAAGGTTGGTATGTACCTTTTGGTTTGATCACTAGTATTTTTTTCTTTGCTACCTGTTTCAACTGAGATCTCAGTTCTGAACACTAATATTGTATTATCATGATGATTAATATGAAGTACAGTACATCAATATGACATTTTCGTTCTGTTGAATTTCCCTACCAAAATAGTTATTGAAGTCATGCTTAAAATAAAGAAGTGTTATTGTTTAGTTGGACATGAATAAATGAGTGAACAGCACACTCGTAATAATTTGTAATGAATGCTGAAATAGCAGATTTTAAGAAGATGCTTAGTTTCAAGGCAATAATGTACAATGTACATGTGCAAAATGTACCTCTATGTGCAGCAGTTTTTTATCAAAATGTGTTATCAAAGTCACATATATTGTGATAAATCAGGATATTTCTGTGACAAAAAATTGCTAATGATCATACTAATGTAGTACATACTATCAGCAATTGTGCTATGTGTGTACTTGGGGCTTATCACTATTACCTCTTGCCTTCCCTGTTCAGATGAGATGTCTGCATAGTCAGCTGTGTTACCTGGGACTTGTCAGCACTACCACCCCTTGTCTGCGCTGTTCAGCTGAGATGTCTGCATAACCACTGTCAGTCAGCTGTGTTACCTGAGGCTTGTCAGCACTACCACCCCTTGTCTGCGCTGTTCAGTGGAGATGTCTGCATAACCACTGTCAGTCAGCTGTGTTACCCTTGGACTTGTCAGTACTACCACCCCTTGTCTGCGCTGTTCAGCTGAGATGTCTGCATAACCACTGTCAGTCAGCTGTGTTACCTGAGGCTTGTCAGCACTACCACCACTTGTCTGCATAACCACTGTCAGTCAGCTGTGTTATCTGGGACTTGTCAGCACTACCACCACTTGCCTGCCTTGTTCAGCTGAGATATATGCATAACCACTGTCAGTCAGCTGTGTTACCTGATGCTTGTCAAGCAGCCTAAGGTTGGTATGTACCTTTTGGTTTGATCACTAGTATTTTTTTCTTTGCTACCTGTTTCAACTGAGATCTCAGTTCTGAACACTAATATTGTATTATCATGATGATTAATATGAAGTACAGTACATCAATATGACATTTTCGTTCTGTTGAATTTCCCTACCAAAATAGTTATTGAAGTCATGCTTAAAATAGAGAAGTGTTATTGTTTAGTTGGACATGAATAAATGAGTGAACAGCACACTCGTAATAATTTGTAATGAATGCTGAAATAGCAGATTTTAAGAAGATGCTTAGTTTCAAGGCAATAATGTACAATGTACATGTGCAAAATGTACCTCTATGTGCAGCAGTTTTTTATCAAAATGTGTTATCAAAGTCACATATATTGTGATAAATCAGGATATTTCTGTGACAAAAAATTGCTAATGATCATACTAATGTAGTACATATACTGTCACTATCAGCAATTGTGCTATGTGTGTACTTGGGGCTTATCACTATTACCTCTTGCCTTCCCTGTTCAGATGAGATGTCTGCATAGTCAGCTGTGTTATCTGGGACTTGTCAGCACTACCACCCCTTGTCTGCGCTGTTCAGCTGAGATGTCTGCATAACCACTGTCAGTCAGCTGTGTTACCTGAGGCTTGTCAGCACTACCACCACTTGCTTGCACTGTTCAGCTGAGATGTCTGCCTAACCACTGTCAGTCAGCTGTGTTACCTGAGGCTTGTCAGCACTACCACCCCTTGTCTGCTCTGTTCAGCAGAGATGTCTGCATAACCACTGTCAGTCAGCTGTGTTACCTGGGACTTGTCAGCACTACCACCCCTTGTCTGCGCTGTTCAGCTGAGATGTCTGCATAACCCCTGTCAGTCAGCTGTGTTACCTGAGGCTTGTCAGCACTACCACCACTTGCTTGCACTGTTCAGCTGAGATGTCTGCATAACCACTGTCAGTCAGCTGTGTTACCTGAGGCTTGTCAGCACTACCACCCCTTGTCTGCGCTGTTCAGCAGAGATGTCTGCATAACCACTGTCAGTCAGCTGTGTTACCTGGGACTTGTCAGCACTACCACCCCTTGTCTGTGCTGTTCAGCTGAGATGTCTGCATAACCACTGTCAGTCAGCTGTGTTACCTGAGGCTTGTCAGCACTACCACCACTTGCTTGCACTGTTCAGCTGAGATGTCTGCCTAACCACTGTCAGTCAGCTGTGTTACCTGAGGCTTGTCAGCACTACCACCCCTTGTCTGCGCTGTTCAGCGGAGATGTCTGCATAACCACTGTCAGTCAGCTGTGTTACCTGGGACTTGTCAGTACTACCACCCCTTGTCTGCGCTGTTCAGTGGAGATGTCTGCATAATCACTGTCAGTCAGCTGTGTTACCTGGGTCTTGTCGGCACAACCACCCCTTGCCTGCGCTGTTCAGCTGAGATGTCTGCATAACCACTGTCAGTCAGCTGTGTTACCTGATGCTTGTCAAGCAGCCTAAGGTTGGTATGTACCTTTTGGTTTTATCACTAGTATTTTTTTCTTTGCTACCTCTTTCAACTGAGATCTCAGTTCTGAACACTAATATTGTATTATGATGATTAATATGAAGTACAGTACATCAATATGACATTTTCGTTCTGTTGAATTTCCCTACTAAAATAGTTATTGAAGTCATGCTTAAAGTAAAGAAGTGTTATTGTTTAGTTGGACATGAATAAATGAGTGAACAGCACACTCATAATAATTTGTAATGAATGCTGAAATAGCAGATTTTAAGAAGATGCTTAGTTTCAAGGCAATAATGTACAATGTACATGTGCAAAATGTACCTCTATGTGCAGCAGTTTTTTATCAAAATGTGTTATCAAAGTCACATATATTGTGATAAATCAGGATATTTCTGTGACAAAAAATTGCTAATGATCATACTAATGTAGTACATACTATCAGCAATTGTGCTATGTGTGTACTTGGGGCTTATCACTATTACCTCTTGCCTTCCCTGTTCAGATGAGATGTCTACATAGTCAGCTGTGTTACCTGGGACTTGTCAGCACTACCACCCCTTGTCTGCGCTGTTCAGCTGAGATGTCTGCATAACCACTGTCAGTCAGCTGTGTTACCTGAGGCTTGTCAGCACTACCACCACTTGCTTGCACTGTTCAGCTGAGATGTCTGCATAACCACTGTCAGTCAGCTGTGTTACCTGAGGCTTGTCAGCACAACCACTGTCAGTCAGCTGTGTTACCTGAGGCTTGTCAGCACTACCACCACTTGCTTGCACTGTTCAGCTGAGATGTCTGCATAACCACTGTCAGTCAGCTGTGTTACCTGAGGCTTGTCAGCACAACCACTGTCAGTCAGCTGTGTTACCTGAGGCTTGTCAGCACTACCACCACTTGCTTGCACTGTTCAGCTGAGATGTCTGCATAACCACTGTCAGTCAGCTGTGTTACCTGAGGCTTGTCAGCACAACCACTGTCAGTCAGCTGTGTTACCTGGGACTTGTCAGCACTACCACCCCTTGTCTGCGCTGTTCAGTGGAGATGTCTGCATAACCACTGTCAGTCAGCTGTGTTACCTGGGACTTGTCAGCACTACCACCCCTTGTCTGCGCTGTTCAGTGGAGATGTCTGCATAATCACTGTCAGTCAGCTGTGTTACCTGGGTCTTGTCGGCACAACCACCCCTTGCCTGCGCTGTTCAGCTGAGATGTCTGCATAACCACTGTCGGTCAGCTGTGTTACCTGGGACTTGTCAGCACTACCACCCCTTGTCTGCGCTGTTCAGTGGAGATGTCTGCATAACCACTGTCAGTCAGCTGTGTTACCTGGGACTTGTCAGCACTACCACCCCTTGTCTGCGCTGTTCAGTGGAGATGTCTGCATAATCACTGTCAGTCAGCTGTGTTACCTGGGTCTTGTCAGCACTACCACCCCTTGTCTGCGCTGTTCAGTGGAGATGTCTGCATAACCACTGTCAGTCAGCTGTGTTACCTGGGACTTGTCAGCACTACCACCCCTTGTCTGCGCTGTTCAGTGGAGATGTCTGCATAACCACTGTCAGTCAGCTGTGTTACCTGGGACTTGTCAGCACTACCACCCCTTGTCTGCGCTGTTCAGTGGAGATGTCTGCATAATCACTGTCAGTCAGCTGTGTTACCTGGGTCTTGTCGGCACAACCACCCCTTGCCTGCGCTGTTCAGCTGAGATGTCTGCATAACCACTGTCAGTCAGCTGTGTTACCTGGGACTTGTCGGCACAACCACCCCTTGCCTGTGCTGTTCAGCTGAGATGTCTGCATAACCACTGTCAGTCAGCTGTGTTACCTGGGACTTGTCGGCACTACCACCCCTTGCCTCCCCTGTTCAGCTGAGATGTCTGCATAACCACTGTCAGTCAGCTGTGTTACCTGGGACTTGTCGGCACTACCACCCCTTGCCTCCCCTGTTCAGCTGAGATGTCTGCATAACCACTGTCAGTCAGCTGTGTTACCTGGGACTTGTTGGCACTACCACCCCTTGCCTCCCCTGTTCAACTGAGATGTCTGCATAATCACTGTCAGTCAGCTGTTACCTGGGACCTGTCAGCACTACCACTTCTTGCCTGTCCTGCGCAGCTAAGATGTCTGCATGAGCACTGCTAGTCACTTGTGTTCAGCTCTGATGTCTCTATACACTACCAACCACCTTTATTCATTTTGAGCTCATCTCTCGACCTTATCTTGCCAGTCATGTTTTTGTGCAGTTTCACCAAAGTGAAATAGGGAATTGAAATAGAGAATGGCGTCCAAGATATGAACTGTAATGAACAATTTGACAGGCACCTGATTTCCTAAGCTGCTATGGAATCCTTATTTTCTCATGTAAATTTTTGTACAACATTTATGTATTCAATGTAATATTCTACAGAGATGTACTAACATTGTGCAAGTTTTAGCTGCATCAGTGCTACATTTTAGTATGGTTAAACAATTTCAGTGAGTGCAGTTTGGCCATGCCCTGTCTGTGTAGTCTAAGTTTTACCGAATTTGTATGCAAAGTGTATGTCTGCACAAAATATTGTAATGTTTTTGTATGTTTAAAGATAATGTGTCTGTGTTTTTTGGACTTGGCACTTCAAAAACAAATTTTCAAGTTTTATTGCCAATTTGTTACCATTAATTAAGTTATGCGCTCTCCAAACAACGATCCACCAAAAAGAAAAACTGACGATACGTAACAGATTCAGTTAGTTGTAGGTATCAAAAGTGAAGAACTTTTGTATTACAACAAAAAGAGTAGTGTAAAAAATACATATTTCTTTTAATTTGGGTGAAAATCCAAATAGATACATCCAGTATATCTTAATGTATATCCGTATAGGACATGAAACCATTTTAGAAACCAAAAATAATGTACACAAGATTACAAGAAAAAGAGCAGTGTAAAAGTTGTTTTATTTTTTTTATTTGGGTGAAACTCCAAATGGATACAGCCAGTATATCTTAATGCATATCCATATAGGACATGAAAACCATTTTAGAGACCAAATATAATGTACAATACATTTCAAGACCAGGTACAAGTAACATGCATAAACCATGACAAAGAAATGCTTTTGTTACGCTTCATTTGAATAGCTTAAGACTTGGATTAAGACTGCTGGTCTTGCGCTGGGTCTTGTTTTGGTCTTGTGATGGTCTTGACTATACAATACCGGTACAATGTAGTAAGTGTTTCTCTTTCATCCAAAAAAAAAATTCTTAATTCGTTTGTAGGAGTAAATCGATTGAATAGACATTTTCTGTCAGAAGCTTGGACATTACTTATGTTTTTTTTTTTTTTTTTATAAAGTAACACAAAAGACTAGTTTTGAAAATTACATACAAAAAGACCTGTGCGCTTTATTATGATTAAACAAGTTGCATCTGCTTCACTCAACCTGTCATCCTTCTATTTTGTTTATTTATCAGTGTTGGTCTGTTTGGAATTGGAAATGTGTTGTTGGTAGGCTCAAGTAATTCTTGGCTTCTAACAGGAATTGCAGGAATAGGATCCAAACAATTGAAGAAACAACATATGATGACATCCATAATATGCTAGCTAACTCTGCAGTCGCGATCAAACATGCATTCAGTTTAAAACACCCTCACTCCAACCACGTATCAATAAACAAGCCGTAGCGCCCTCTCCACAAACACTACGGGAGAAATTTAACTTTGAACATGCATAATGAATGCGAATTTTCCAAACTCATTTGAATTCAGTAGAACCCAGAAGTTTGTAATTAAAATAACTACATTTATTGCATACATTCACATAATGTGGCTGAAGACATGGCATGATGATGATATAAATAACCCCATCACACAGCTACTGGCGATCGCACGGGCACAAGGCGCGACCACACATTCTGACGTACCGTTAAAGATGCATACCGCCCTCTTTCACGTAAAATGTGCGGATATCCAAATCCCATTGCTCGCACATGCATAAGTCTAAAATGCGACATCCAAAATCAACTAAAAGAAAAATGCTCAATTATCTTCCTCAACCTATAAATTTACAATTTATTTACATCGGGCATAAAAACATTAAACATTAATAGATTTGATTTCAAAGTTACAAGAGAATGGTGTGATTATTCGATTAATTCAATCAATAGTACTTCATTATATTAACTTCTCAAACATTTAGTTCTATTAATTCAATTCAGTATCTGTCCAAGTTGTTGCAATTTCACTTGTCAATGAGAAGTAAAACTTAAATTCAAGCACTAATCATCCAAGTAAATTTGTTACAATTACTAATGGATCAATCCCAAATTCAAACGTTTTAACTTCGTTACAAGATTAAAAATAGAAATGGGCTTGTAATTTAATACCTAAAGACGTCATCGTGACTTCATTACAAAAACCTTGAGACCATCTTTACTATGCTATTTGAAAGAAAATCTGGATTATAACTCTCACGATTGATTTTTCAGCAATTTTGAACGTTAAAAACGTCTTTTCTATGTAACTTCCGCTCTGATGACGTCATCATTTTTTTCTCGCACACATGTCTGCATGAAGGTCATCATATATATCAATTATAAAGTGATTACCGCAAACTTTGCTACACACACATCAACTGAAAGTTCATTTTGAACATTTCTCAACCTGCCGCTAAAGGGCGCTCGAATATATTATGAAATCACCACTATTTTATGAAAAGTTCATCTGGCCAAAGACTAACATCTTTGAAAGCAAGTTCATATCTTTTACCAATTTCAAATTATAAGGCACTTCCGGTTTGGACCGGAAGGAAGGGTCACGTGATTTTGCACGTAATATAAAAAACGAAGACCCTTGATTAATCTATCCCTTCCAGTAAAAATCAAAATCAGATCTCTCTCGGTTGATTTGATATTGATTTTCAAAGATTCAATCTGGAAATCTTTGATTGCTTGTGAACTGATACTTGATGACGTCATCGTGACGTCATTATCAGAAAGCTCGAGAGCTATGTGAACTGTGCTATCTGCAGCAAAAATCTGGATTATATCTCTTACGGTTGATTTTTCAGCGATTTTTTAAGGTTTAAAGGTCTTTTCATTACAACTTCCGGTCTGGTGATGTCATCAATCTGAGCCCTTGCACACGTGTTGCCTGCATGAAGGTCATCATATATATCAATTATAAAGTGATTTCAGCAAACTTCGCCAAACACATCAACGGATTATTCATTTTAAACATTTTTCAACCTGCCGCTAGAGGGCGATCTAACATTTTATGACGTCACCGGTAATTATTTTGAGCAGTACAAACTAGCCAGAGACTAACATCGTGGAAAGCAAGTTCATATCTTTTACCAATTTCGAATTATAAGGCACTTCCGGTTTGGACCGGAAGGAAGGGTCATGTGATTTTGCACGTAATATAAAAAATGAAGACCCAGGAATATTCTATCAATTCCTGTTTAAAGAATAATCAGATCTCTGTCGGTTCATTCTATATTGATTTTCAAAGATTAAATCTATACATTTTTGATTGGTTTTAATCTGATACTTCATGACGTCATCTTGACGTCAATATCAGAAAGCTCGAGAGCTATGCTAACTGTGGGATCTGAAGCAAAAATCTGAATTATATCTGTCGTGGTTGATTTTTCAGCAATTTTTTAATGTTTAAAGGTCTTTTCATTGCAACTTCCGGTCTGATGACGTCATCAATCTGAGCCCTCGCATACGTGTTGCCTGGATGAAGGTCATCATATATAGCAATTATAAAGTGATTACCTCAAACTTCGCCACTCACATCGACTGAAAGTTCTTTCACTTTCAAATTATAAGGCACTTCCGGTTTGGACCGGAAGGAAGGGTCATGTGAATTTGCACGTAATATATCAAATGAAGACCCTGGATTATTCTGTCAATTCCCGTGAAAAGCAAAATCAGATCTCTCTCGGTTGATTTGATATTGATTTTCAAACATTAAATCAAGAAATCTTTGATTTATAGTAATCTGACACTTGATGACGTCATCGTGACGTCATTATCACAAAGCTCGAGAGCTATGTCAACTGTCCCATCTGAAGCAAAAATCTGAATTATATCTGTCGCGGTTGATTTTTCAGCGATTTTTTAAGGTTTAAAGGTCTTTTCATTGCAACTTTCGGTCTGATGACGTCATCAATCTGAGCCCTTGCACACGTGTTGCCTGCATGAAGGTCATCATATATATCAATTATAAAGTGATTACCGCAATTTTTGCCACACACATCGACTGAAAGTTAATTTTAAACATTTTTTAACCTGCCGCTAGAGGGCGCTCGAATATTTTATGACGTCACCGCACACATTTTTGAAAACTTCAGCCTGGCCAAAGACTAACATCGTTGAAAGCAAGTTCAAATCTGTTTCCACTTTTAAATTATAAGGCACTTCCGGTTTGGACCGGAAGGAAGGGTCATGTGATTTTGCACGTAATATCAAAAATGAAGACCCTGGTTTATTCCATCAATTCCCGTAAACAGCAAAATCAGATCTCTCTCGGTTGATTTTATATTGATTTTCAAAGATTAAATCTAGAAATCTTTGATTGCTTGTAATCTGATATTTGATGACGTCATCGTGACGTCATTATCACAAAGCTCGAGAGCTATGTCAACTGTGCCATCTGAAGCAAAAATCTGAATTATATCTGTCGCGGTTGATTTTTCAGCGATTTTTTAAGGTTTAAAGGTCTTTTCATTGCAACTTCCGGTCTGATGACGTCATCAATCTGAGCCCTCGCACACGTGTTCCCTGCATGAAGGTCATCATATATATCTATTATAAAGTGATTTCAGCAAACTTCGCCACACACATCGACTGAAAGTTCATTTTGAACATTTTTCAACCTGCCGCTAGAGGGCGCTCGAATATTTTATGACGTCACCGCACACATTTTTGAAAAGTTCAGCCTGGCCAAGGACTAACATCGCTGAAAGCAAGTTCAAATCTTTTTCCACTTTCAAATTATAAGGCACTTCCGGTTTCGACCGGAAGGAAGGGTCACGTGATTTTGCACGCCTGATCAAAATTGAAGATCTAATATTATCCTATCAATTGCCGTAAAAATCAAGTTCACGTCTTTCACGGTTGATTTTATATCGATTTTCAAACATTAAAAATAGAAATATTTAATTGCTTGTAATCTGATACCCGATGACGTCATCATGACGTCATTACATTTTCCGGAATCTTCAATGTGATGTACATATATGTACCAGATATGAACTTGATATGAGTTTGCATGTAGCCAAACAACTCCGGAGAAGAAAGAGGTAGCAAAAAGAAGAAATAGAATAATAAGAATAATCAATAGAAAAACAATAGGTTTTGGGCTGAAGCCCAACACCTAATAATCAATACAAAAACAATAGGTTTTGGGCTGAAAGCCCAACACCTAAAAATAAGAATAATTCTTTCAATAACAATAGGTTTTGGGCTGAAGCCCAACACCTAAAAATAAGAACTAGAGTTTGTAGTACAAACACACGGTGTTGGACTTGTTCAGTTTGATTACATAAGAGAATAGATCCACATTTATGTAATCACTAATTGTGAAAAGTTTGTGTGCTGCAGTTCATGAAGCATGACGTTCTCAAAAATGTTGAATTTTTAGGTTTTTGTAATTTGACCTTGATGACGTCATCATGACACTATTACATCTGTGCACATTACCAACGCAGTTAATCTGCAGTTTGCGACGTCACTGGTCACTTTTGTGAAAAGCACATACCTGCCAAAGACTAACATCGTGGAAAGCAAGTTCATATCTTTTACCAATTTCAAATTATAAGGCACTTCCGGTTTGGACCGGAAGGAAGGGTCATGTGATTTTGCACGTAATATAAAAAATGAAGACCCAGGAATATTCTATCAATTCCTGTTTAAAGAAAAATCAGATCTCTGTCGGTTCATTCTATATTGATTTTCAAAGATTAAATCTATACATTTTTGATTGGTTTTAATCTGATACTTCATAACGTCATCATGACGTCAATATCAGAAAGCTCGAGAGCTATGCTAACTGTGGGATCTGAAGCAAAAATCTGAATTATATCTGTCGCGGTTGATTTTTCAGCGATTTTTTAAGGTTTAAAGGTCTTTTCATTGCAACTTCAGGTCTGATGACGTCATCAATCTGAGCCCTCGCACACCTGTTGCCTGCATGAAGGTCATCATATATATCAATTATAAAGTGATTACCGCAAACTTCGCCACTCACATCGACTGAAAGGCAATTTTAAACATTTTTCAACCTGCCGCTAGAGGGCGCTCGAAGATTTTATGACGTCACCGCACACATTTTTGAAAAGTTCAGCCTGGCCAAAGACTAACATCGTTGAAAGCAAGTTCAAATCTGTTTCCACTTTTAAATCATAAGGCACTTCCGGTTTGGACCGGAAGGAAGGGTCACGTGATTTTGCACGTAATATCAAATATGAAGACCCTGGATTATTCCATCAATTCCCGTAAAAAGCAAAATCAGATCTCTCTCGGTTGATTTTATATTGATTTTCAAACATTAAATCAAGAAATCTTTGATTGCTTGTAATATGATACTTGATGACGTCATCGTGACGTCATTATCACAAAGCTCGAGAGCTATGTCAACTGTGTCATCTGAAGCAAAAATCTGAATTACATCTGTCACGGTTGATTTCTCAGAAATTTTTGAAGGTTTAAAGGTCTTTTCATTGTCACTTCCGGTCTGATGACGTCATCAATCTGAGCCCTCGCACACGTGTTGCATGCATGAAGGTCATCATATATATCAATTATAAAATGATTACCGGAAACTTCGCCACACACATCGACTGAAAGTTCATTTTGAACATTTTTTAACCTGCCGCTAGAGGGCGCTCGAATATTTTATGACGTCACCACACACATTTTTGAAAAGTTCAGCCTGGCCAAGGACTAACATCGCTGAAAGCAAGTTCAAATCTGTTTCCACTTTTAAATTATAAAGCACTTCCGGTTTCGACCGGAAGGAAGGGTCATGTGATTTTGCACGCACGATCAAAATTGAAGATCTAATTATATCCTATCAATTGCCGTAAAAATCAAGTTCACGTCTTTCACGGTTGATTTTATATTGATTTTCAAAGATTAAAATTAGAAATGTTTAATTGCTTGTAATCTGATACCTGATGACGTCATCATGACGTCATCACATTTTCCGGAATCTTCAATGTGATGTACATATATGTACCAGATATGAACTTGATATGAGTTTTCATGTTGACAAACAACTCTGGAGAAGAATTGCTCAGAAGAATCAACTCTGGAGAAGAACTGGTGAGAACAAAAATAAGAATACACTAGAGCTAGAGTTTGTTGTTACAAACACTAGGTGTTTGGCTTTGTCTGTTTTTTGTATATTTATGGATAAGGAAAGTACAGTATTAAGACGTACATTTGTTGAAAGAAGTGATTAGGAAAAGAAACATGAAAACACCAAAGTAATTATTTTAAAGCAAATTATGTACTCTTGAGCAGAAGGCCTTGCTTCCTGCTGTCGTGGGGTCACCAACAGTGACGTCTGGTAGACTGTTCGACACTGAAATACATTAGAGAAAAGATGCATATGTGGTTTATTTTGATTTCAACAATCGAAAGAAGCACAGAATGAATGTGCAGTGAACTATACCCAATAAAACAGATTGGTTTTTGATTATTTTGTTGTGAGTCGGATGACGGATTGAGGCCATGTTAGAGGGCGCTCGAGTATTTTATGACGTCACTGGTAACATTTTTTGAAAAGCACAGTCTTACCGGAGACTAACATCTAATCGGCAAATATGAAAACCTTGTGTTTTGTACCTCATGACATAATGACGTTTCAAAAATTTGCTTGATTTTGTGCTTTTTTGCATTTGTCTCCCTAAGGTATAAAAAATGATGACAAAGTGTCTCCTTGAGGGTACTTTAACAGGTATAATTCATAGAACAATAATCACATAACATATATTGATGACTTTGTTATTGACGTGTGGAGCCCCGGACGGGGATCAACGGTATGGGAAATGTACGGCTTTCTCACTAATCAGCAAATTAATTTTCTTATAACATAACGTCACATTGCAATGCTGCCCTCAACAGCTTCATGGAAAAAATACGAAAGGGAGGGCGCCAGACCGACCTAACGGTCCCGAACTGCACTGAATTATATCTCTCGCGGTTGATTTTTCAGCAATCTTTTAAGGTTTAAAGGTCTTTTCATTTTACCTTCCAGTCTGATGACGTCATCAATATTTCTCCACCTCAACTTGTTCTTAGCATGAAGCTGATTATCTACATTATTATAAAGTGATTTCAGCCAACTTCGCGGCACACATCAGGCGATTATTCATTTTAAACATTTTTCAACCTGCCACTAGAGGGCGCTCTAACATTTTATGACGTCACCGGTAATTTTTTTGTGAAGTACAACCTAGCCAGAGACTAACATCGTTGAAAGCAAGATCACATCTTTCCCCACTTTTAAATTATAAGGCACTTCCGGTTTGGACCGGAAGGAAGGGTCATGTGATTTTGCACGTAATATCAAAAATGAAGACCCTGGATTATTCTATCAATTCCCGTAAAAAGCAAAATCAGATCTCTCACGGTTGATTTTATATTGATTTTCAAAGATAAAATCTAGAAATCTTTGATTGCTTGTAATCTGATACTTGATGACGTCATCGTGACGTCATTATCAAAAAGCTCGAGAGCTATGTCAACTGTCCTATCTGAAGCAAAAATCTGGATTATATCTCTCGCCGTTGATTTTTCAGCAATTTTTGAAGGTTTCAAAGTCTTTTCATTGTCACTTCCGGTTTGATGACGTCACCAATATGAGCCCTTGCACACGTGTTGCCTGCATGAATGTCATGATATATATCAATTATAAAGTGATTACCGCAAACTTCGCCACACACATCGATTGAAAGTTCATTTTGAAAAATGTTCAACCTGCCGCTAGAGGGCGCTCGAATATTTTATGACGTCACCGCACACATTTTTGAAAAGTTCAGCCTGGCCAAAGACTAACATCGCTGAAAGCAAGTTCAAATCTTTTTCCACTTTCAAATTATAAGGCACTTCCGGTTTCGACCGGAAGGAAGGGTCACGTGATTTTGCACGCACAATCAAAATTGAAGATCTAATATTATCCTATCAATTGCCGTAAAAATCAAGTTCAGGTCTTTCACGGTTGATTTTATATTGATTTTCAATGATTAAAAATAGAAATCTTTGGTTGGTTGTAATTTGATACCCGATGACGTCATCATGACGTCATATCATTTTCGCACATCTTCAGTTGCTTGTGCATCCGTGTGTTGAATTTGAAGTTGATATGAGTTTTCATGTTGACAAACAACTCTGGAGAAGAATTGCTCAGAAGAATCAATTCTGGAGAAGAACTGGTGAGAACAAAAATAAGAATACACTAGAGTTTGAATACAAACACACGGTGTTGGGTTTTGTCTGTTTTTTTAATTTACGGATAAGGAAAGTACAGTATTAAGAGGTACATTTGTTGAAAGAAATGATTAGGAAAAACATAAAACATGAAAACACCAATGTAATATTTCTAAAGCAAATTATGTACTCTTGAGCAGAAGGCCTTGCTTCCTGCTGTCGTGGGGTGACGTCTGGTAGAATGTTTGACACTGAAATACATTAGAGAAAAGATGCATATGTGGTTTATTTTGATTTGAACAATCGAAAGAAGCACAGAATGAATGTGCACTGAACTATACCCAATAAAACGGATTGGTTTTTGATTATTTTGTTTTGAGTCGGATGACGGATTGAGCTCATGTTAGAGGGCGCTGGAGTATTTTATGACGTCACTGGTAACATTTTTTGAAAAGCAGTCTTGCCGGAGACTATACGCAAGTTCACATCTTTTACCAATTTCAAATTATAAGGCACTTCCTGTTTGGACCGGAAGGAAGGGTCACGTGATTTTGCACTCAATATAAAAAAATGAAGACCTAGTATTACTCTATCAATTCCCGTAAAAAGTAAGATAAGGTCTCTAACGGTTGATTTTATACCGAGTTTTAAAGATTAAAAAAATTAATGTTTTATTGCTTGTAATCTGATACCCAATGACGTCATCATGACGTCATTACAAGAAAGCTGGAGACCTATGTTTACTGTGCCATTTGAAAAAAATCAAGATTATATCTCTCACGCTAGATTTTTCAGCAATTGTTTAAGGAAATTTTTTTTTTTTCATTGTCACTTCCGGTCTGATGACGTCATCAATCTGAGCCCTTGCACACGTGTTGCCCGCACGAAGGTCATCATATATATCAATTATAAAGTGATTACCGCAAACTTCGCCAAACACATCGACTGAAAGTTCTTTCACTTTCAAATAAAAAGGAACTTCCGGTTTGATTTTGCACGTAATATAAAAAATGAAGACCCTGGATTATCTTATCACTTCCCGTAAAATGAAAATCAGATCTCTCTCGGTTGATTTGATATTGATTTTCAAAGATTAAATCTAGAAATCTTTGATACTTGATGACGTCATCGTGACGTCATTATCAGAACGCGCGAGAGCTATGTCAACTGTGCTATCTGAAGCAAAAATCTGAATTATATCTGTCGCGGTTGATTTTTCAGCGATTTTTTAAGGTTTAAAGGTCTTTTCATTGCAACTTCCGGTCTGATGACGTCATCAATCTGAGCCCTCGCACACGTCTTGCCTGCATGAAGGTCATCATATATATCAATTATAAAGTGATTACCGCAAACTTCGCCACACACATCGACTGAAAGTTCATTTTGAACATTTTTCAACCTGCCGCTAGAGGGCGCTCGAATGTTTTATGACGTCACCGGTATTTTTTTTGTGAAGTATAACCTAGCCAGAGACTAACATCGTTGAAAGCAAGTTCAAATCTATTTCCACTTTTACATTATAAGGCACTTCCGGTTTGGACCGGAAGGAAGGGTCATGTGATTTTGCACGTAATATCAAAAATGAAGACCCTGGATTATTTCATCAATTCCCGTAAAAAGCAAAATCAGATCTCTCTCGGTTGATTTTATATTGATTTTCAAACATTAAATCAAGAAATCTTTGATTGCTTGTAATCTGATACTTGATGACGTCATCGTGACGTCATTATCACAAAGCTCGAGAGCTATGTCAACTGTGCCATCTGAAGCAAAAATCTGAAATATATCTGTCACGGTTGATTTTTCAGCGATTTTTTAAGGTTTAAAGGTCTTTTCATTGCAACTTCCGGTCTGATGACGTCATCAATCTGAGCCCTTCCACACGTGTTGCCTGCATGAAGGTCATCATATATATCAATTATAAAGTGATTACCGCAAACTTTGGCAGACACATCGACTGAAAGTCAATTTTAAACATTTTTCAACCTGCCGCTAGAGGGCGCTCGAATATTTTATGACGTCACTGCACACATTTTTGAAAAGTTCAGCCTGGCCAAAGACTAACATCGTTGAAAGCAAGTTCAAATCTGTTTCCACTTTTAAATTATAAGGCACTTCCGGTTTGGACCGGAAGGAAGGGTCATGTGATTTTGCACGTAATATCAAAAATGAAGACCCTGGATTATTTCATCAATTCCCGTAAAAAGCAAAATCAGATCTCTCTCGGTTGATTTTATATTGATTTTCAAACATTAAATCAAGAAATCTTTGATTGCTTGTAATCTGATACTTGATGACGTCATCATGACGTCATTATCACAAAGCTCGAGAGCTATGTCAACTGTGCCATCTGAAGCAAAAATCTGAAATATATCTGTCACGGTTGATTTTTCAGCGATTTTTTAAGGTTTAAAGGTCTTTTCATTGCAACTTCCGGTCTGATGACGTCATCAATCTGAGCCCTTCCACACGTGTTGCCTGCATGAAGGTCATCATATATATCAATTATAAAGTGATTACCGCAAACTTTGGCAGACACATCGACTGAAAGTCAATTTTAAACATTTTTCAACCTGCCGCTAGAGGGCGCTCGAATATTTTATGACGTCACCGCACACATTTTTGAAAAGTTCAGCCTGGCCAAAGACTAACATCGTTGAAAGCAAGTTCAAATCTGTTTCCACTTTTAAATTATAAGGCACTTCCGGTTTGGACCGGAAGGAAGGGTCATGTGATTTTGCACGTAATATCAAAAATGAAGACCCTGCATTATTCCATCAATTCCCGTAAAAAGCAAAATCAGAGCTCTCTCGGTTGATTTTATATTGATTTTCAAACATCAAATCAAGAAATCTTTGATTGCTTGTAATATGATACTTGATGACGTCATCGTGACGTCATTATCACAAAGCTCGAGAACTATGTCAACTGTGCCATCTGAAGGAAAAATCTGAAATATATCTGTCACGGTTGATTTTTCAGCGACTTTTTAAGGTTTAAAGGTCTTTTCATTGCAACTTCCGGTCTGATGACGTCATCAATCTGAGCCCTCGCACACGTGTTGGCTGCATGAAGGTCATCATATATATCAATTATAAAGTGATTACCGCAAACTTCGCCACACACATCGACTGAAAGTTCATTTTGAACATTTTTCAACCTGCCGCTAGAGGGCGCTCGAATGTTTTATGACGTAACGGCTCACATTTTGAAAAGTTCAGTCTGGCCAAGGACTAACATCGCTGAAAGCAAGTTCAAATCTTTTTCCACTTTCAAATTATAAGGCACTTCCGGTTTCGACCGGAAGGAAGGGTCACGTGATTTTGCACGCACGATCAAAATTGAAGATCTAATATTATCCTATCAATTGCCGTAAAAATCAAGTTCCGGTCTTTCACGGTTGATTTTATATCGATTTTCAAACATTAAAAATAGAAATGATTAATTGCTTGTAATTTGATACCTGATGATGTCATCATGACGTCATCACATTTTCCGGAATCTTCAACGTGATGTACATATATGTACCAAATATGAACTTGATATGAGTTTGCATGTAGTCAAACAACTCCGGAGAAGAAATTGATGGGAAGAAGAAGAAAAAGAATAATAATCAATACAATAACAATAGGTGTTGGGCTGTATAGCCCAACACCTAACTAGAGATAGAGTTTGTTGTTACAAACACTAGGTGTTTGGCTTTGTCTGTTTTTTGTATATTTATGGATCAGGAAAGTACAGTATTAAGACGTACATTTGTTGAAAGAAGTGATTAGGAAAAGAAACATGAAAACACCAATGTAATTATTTTAAAGCAAATTATGTACTCTTGAGCAGAAGGCCTTGCTTCCTGCTGTCGTGGGGTCACCAACAGTGACGTCTGGTAGACTGTTCGACACTGAAATACATTGGAGAAAAGATGCATATGTGGTTTATTTTGATTTCAACAATCGAAAGAAGCACAGAATGAATGTGCAGTGAACTATACTCAATAATACGGATGGGTTTTTGATTATTTTGTTGTGAGTCGGAAGACGGATTGAGGCCATGTTAGAGGGCGCTCGAGTATTTTATGACGTCACTGGTAACATTTTTTGAAAAGCACAGTCTTGCCGGAGACTAACATCTAATCGCAAAAATATGAAAACCTTGTGTTTTGTGCCTCATGACATATGACGTTTCAAAAATTTCCTTGATTTTGTGCTTTTTTGCTTGTAATTTGACACCTGATGACGTCATCATGACGTCATTGCATTTGTGAACATCTTCAACAGAGTATGTATGTATATACATGTACAAGTATGTCATTTGTCTCCCTAAGGTATCAAAAATGATGACAAAGTGTCTCCTTGAGGGTACTTTAACAGGTATAATTCATATAATAATAATCACATAACATATAATGATGAGGGTGTTATTGACACTTGTGTAGCCCCGGACGGGGATCACCGGTATGGGAAATGTACGGCTTTCTCACCAATCAGCAAATTCATTTCTTATAACATAACGTCACATTGCAATGCTGCCCTCAACAGCTTCATGGAAAAATACGAAAGGGAGGGCGCTAGACCGACCTAACGGTCCCGAACTGCACGACGCTTACGCACGTTCTATGAGGGGTTGGCGGATGGTCGAAGTGACATTGTAAGGGAGAATAGCAGAAAAAACAGATTTAACGTTTTTGTAAAAATATTTTTTCGACTTTTCTATTTTTTTTTCCATAGGGAATGTTTAAGTTGGCTGATTACCAATAAATACAAGGAAGTTTGAGATCTACTTTGTTTCTGCCATGTACGTCCGCATATGTTTGTATTCATGTTACTGATCCGTGAATTGCTGTCCGTGTACCATCCGTTGACTTTGAGCTTCCGATGATCCTAAACGTAGAGGTCAACTAAAAAACACCAAAAATGTCTATGTACATTAGATCTATTTGATGTTCACATATGAAAACTTGAAATATCATACTGCTGCTTGTAAATTGACACATCATGACGTCATTAAATTTTTGCACATCTTCAATAGAGTGTCTATGAAATGTACCAAGTTTAAACTTAATATGAAGTTGCATGTTGTTATACAGTTCTGGGGAATAAAGAAAGACAAGAAGAAAAACAATTCATAGAAATATTCAACAATGATGAGGTTATTATCGAAAATTGCGGGCCAGGGATGGAGATCAACAATTATGGGGAATGTACGGCTTGCTACCCAATCAGCAAATGAATTTTCTTGTAGCATCACGTCCCATTCCAATGTCTACCCTCAACAGCCTCATCAGAAACAAAATACCCAGATGTAGGTGGTGGACCGACATAACGGTCCCCAACTGCACGCGTACAGTTCGGGACCCTTAGGTTGGTCTAGCGCCCTCTCTTGAGTACTTTTTTTGCACGAGGCACTATGCTAAAGCACGTTTGATGAGGGAGTTGGTGGGTGGTCGAAGTGACATTCCAAGGGTGCCGTGGGGAATGTTCAAGTTCGCTGATTGCAAAGAAATACAAGGAAGTTTATGACCTACTTTTCTCTGCCATTTGAAATACACATGAAGGCTATAGCTGTTAGGGTTGATTTTTCAGAATTTTTCAAATGATAAATGCTCTTTTCATTGCTATTTCCAGCCTGATGACGTCATCAATCTGATCATGCACACACGTGCTGTCTGCCCGAGGGTCATCATATAACTCATGAAGTGAAAATCGCAAACTTCGCCACAGACATTGACTGAACATGCATTTTGAAGATTTTTCAACCTGCCGCACTGAATTATATCTCTCGCGGTTGATTCTTCAGCAATCTTTGAAGGTTTAAAGGTCTTTTAATTTTACCTTCCGGTCTGATGACGTCATCAATATTTCTCCACCTCAACTTGTTCTTAGCATGAAGCTGATTATCTACATTATTATAAAGTGATTTCAGCCAACTTCGCCGCACACATAAGCCGATTATTAATTTTAAACATTTTTCAACCTGCCGCTAGAGGGCGCTCTAACATTTTATGACGTCACCGGTATTTTGTGTGTGAAATACAACCTAGCCAGAGACTAACATCGTTGAAAGCAAGTTCACATCTTTCCCCACTTTTAAATTATCAGGCACTTCCGGTTTGGACCGGAAGGAAGGGTCATGTGATTTTGCACGTAATATACAAAATGAAGACCCTGGATTATTCTATCAATTCCCGTAAAAAGCAAAATCAGATCTCTCTCGGTTGATTTTATATTGATTTTCAAAGATTAAATCTAGAAATATTTGATTGCTTGTAATCTGATACTTGATGACGTCATCGTGACGTCATTATTAGAAAGCTTGAGAGCTATGTCAACTGTGCTATCTGAAGCAAAAATCTGGATTATATCTTTCGCCGTTGATTTTTCAGCAATTTTTGAAGGTTTTAAAGTCTTTTTATTGTCACTTCCGGTTTGATGACGTCATCAATCTGAGCCCTCGCACAGGTGTTGCCTGCATGAAGGTCATCATATGTATCAATTATAAAGTGATTACCGCAAACTTCGCCACACACATCAACTGAAAGTTCATTTTGAACATTTTTAAACCTGCCGCTAGAGGGCGCTCGAATATTTTATGACGTCACCGCACACATTTTTGAAAAGTTCAGCCTGGCCAAAGACTAACATCGTTGAAAGCAAGTTCACATCTTTTTGCACTTTCAAATTATAAGGCACTTCCGGTTTCGACCGGAAGGAAGGGTCACGTGATTTTGCACGCAGGACAAAAAATTAAGACCTATATTTATCCTATCAATTGCCGTAAAAATCAAGTTCAGGTCTGTCACGGTTGATTTTATATTGATTTTCAAAGATTAAATCTAGAAATCTTAGATTGCTTGTAATCTGATACATGATGACGTCATCATGACGTCATTACATTTTTGCACATCTTCAATACAGTGTGCATGCATATGTGAGGTTTGAACTTGATATGAGTTTGCATGTGGCCAAAACATTCGGGAGAAAAAAGAGCTGGAAGAAGAAAAAGTAAGAATAATAATAAACTAGAGCTAGAGTTTGTTGTTACAAACACTAGGTGTTTGGCTTTGTTTTTTGTTTTTTATTTATGGATCAGGAAAGTACAGTATTAAGACGTACATTTGTTGAAAGAAGTGATTAGGAAAAAAATAAAACATGAAAATACGAATGTAATAATTTTAAAGCAAATTATGTACTTTTGAGCAGAAGGCCTTGCTTCCTGCTGTCGTGGGGTCACCATTAGTGACGTCTGGTAGACTGTTCGACACTGAAATACATTAGAGAAAAGATGCATATGTGGTTTATTTTGATTTCAACAATCGAAAGAAGCATCGAATGAATGTGCACTGAACTATACCCAATAAAACGGATTGGTTTTTGATTATTTTGTTGTGAGTCGGATGACGGATTGAGGCCATGTTAGAGGGCGCTCGAGTATTTTATGACGTCACTGGTAACATTTTTTGAAAAGCACAGTCTTGCCGGAGACTAACATCTAATCGGCAAATATGAAAACCTTGTGTTTTGTACCTCATGACATATGACGTTTCAAAAATTTGCTTGATTTTGTGTTTTTTGCTTGTAATTTGACACCTGATGACGTCATCATGACGTCATTGCATTTGTGAACATCTTCAACAGAGTATGTATGTATATACATGTACAAGTATGTCATTTGTCTCCCTAAGGTATAAAAAATGATGACAAAGTGTCTCCTTGAGGGTACTTTAACAGGTATAATTCATAGAATAATAATCACATAACATATAATGATGAGGGTGTTATTGACACGTGTGTAGCCCGGACGGGGATCACCGGTATGGGAAATGTACGGCTTTCTCACCAATCAGCAAATTAATTTTTTATAACATAACGTCACATTGCAATGCTGCCCTCAACAGCTTCATGGAAAAATACGAAAGGGAGGGCGCTAGACCGACCTAACGGTCCCGAACTGCACGACGCTTACGCACGTTCTATGAGGGGTTGGCGGATGGTCGAAGTGACATTGTAAGGGAGAATAGCAGAAAAAACAGATTTAACGTTTTTGTAAAAATATTTTTTCGACTTTTCTATTTTGTTTTTCCATAGGGAATGTTTAAGTTCGCTGATTACCAATAAATACAAGGAAGTTTGAGATCTACTTTGTTTCTGCTATGTACGTCCGCATATGTTTGTATTCATGTTACTGATCCGTGAATTGCTGTCCCTGTACCATCCGTTGACTTTGAGCTTCCGATGATCCCAGACGTAGAGGTCAAATAGAAAACACAAAAAATGTCTATGTCCATTAGATCTATCTGATGTTTATTAAAACCTAAAATATCATACTTCTGCTTGTAAATTGACACATCATGACGTCATTACATTTTTGCACATCTTCAATAGAGTGTGTATGAAATGTACCAAGTTTAAACTTGATATGAAGTTGCATGTTGTTATACAGTTCTGGGAAATAAAGAAAGACAAGAAGAAAAACAATTCATAGAAATATTCAACAATATGATGAGGCTATTATCGACACTTGCGGAGCCAGGGATGGAGATCAACAATTATGGGGAATGTATGGCTTGCTACCCAATCAGCAAATTGTTATTGCATCACGTCCCATTCCATTCCCTCAACAGCCTCATGGGAAAAACTCGAGAGGGCGCTAGACCGATCTAACGGTCCCGAACTTAACTTAACTGAATGCGTGCGGAAACTCGAGAGGGCGCTAGACCGATCTAACGGTCCCGAACTTAACTGAATGCGTGCGGTCCGGGACCGTTAGGTCGGCCTAGCGCCCTCTTTTGAGTATTTCTTTTCTGCAAGGCACGACGCTAATACACGTTATAAGGGAGTTGGCGGGTGGTCGAAGTAACATTTCAAGGGTGCCGTAGGGAATGTTTTAGTTAGCAGATTGCGAAGAAACACAAAGACGTTTGAGACCTACTTTTTCTTTCCCATTTGAAGTAAACATCTAGGCCTGTCCGGGGGTCATCATATATATAAGTCATGAAGTGAACATTGCCACAGACATTGACTGAAAATGCATTTTGGAGATTTTTCTTTTCAACCCGCCGCTAGAGAACATTCGAATATTTCATAACGTCAACATGGAGATCAACAATATATGGGAAATATACGGCTTGCTCCCAAACCAGCAAATTGTTATTGCATCACGTCCCATTCTATTCCCTCAACAGCCTCATGGGAAAAACTCGAGAGGGCGCTAGACCGATCTAACGGTCCCGAACTTAACTTAACTGAATGCGTGCGGTCCGGGACCGTTAGGTCGGCCTAGCGCCCTCTTTTGAGTATTTGTTTTCTGCAAGGCACGACGCTAATACACGTTATATGGGAGTTGGCTGGTGGTCGAAGTAACATTTCAAGGGTGCCGTAGGGAATGTTTTAGTTAGCAGATTGCGAAGAAACACAAAGACGTTTGAGACCTACTTTTTCTTTCCCATTTGAAGTAAACATCTAGGCCTGTCCGGGGGTCATCATATATATAAGTCATGAAGTGAACATTGCCACAGACATTGACTGAAAATGCATTTTGGAGATTTTTCTTTTCAACCCGCCGCTAGAGAACATTCGAATATTTCATAACGTCACCATGGAGATCAACAATATATGGGAAATATACGGCTTGCTCCCAAATCAGCAAATTGTTATTGCATCACGTCCCATTCCATTCCCTCAACAGCCTCTTGGGAAAAACTCGAGAGGGCGCTAGACCGATCTAACGGTCCCGAACTTAACTTAACTGAATGCGTGCGGTCCGGGACCGTTAGGTCGGCCTAGCGCCCTCTTTTAAGTATTTGTTTTCTGCAAGGCACGGCGCTAATACACGTTATATGGGAGTTGGCGGGTGGTCGAAGTAACATTTCAGGGGTGCCGTAGAGAATGTTTTAGTTAGCAGATTGCGAAGAAACACAAAGACGTTTGAGACCTACTTTTTCTTTGCCATTTGAAGTAAACATCTAGGCCTGTCCGGGGTCATCATATATATAAATCATGAAGTGAACATTGCCACAGACATTGACTGAAAATGCATTTTGGAGATTTTTCTTTTCAACCCGCCGCTAGAGAACATTCGAATATTTCATAACGTCACCGGTAATATTAACATCGTTGAAAGAAATTTCGCATCTTTCTCCAATTTCAAATTATATCAGGCACTTCCTATTTGAACTGGAAGGAAATGATAATAAACCCTGGATATATTCTATCAATTCCCACTAAAGTCAAATTCAGGTCTCTCACGGTTGATTTTATGTTGATTTTTGAAGTTAAGTCTAGAAATCTTTGATTGCTTGTCATCTGATACTTGATGACGTCATCGTGACGTCATTATCAGAAAGCTCGAGAGCTATATCAACTTTGCTATCTGAAGCACAAATCTGGATTATATCTTTCGCCGTTGATTTTTCAGCAATTTTTGAAGGTTTCAACGTCTTTTCATTGTCACTTCCGGTCTGATGACGTCATCAATCTGAGCCATCGCACACGTGTTGCCTGCTTAAAAGTCATCATATATATCAATCATCAAGTGATTTTAATAAACCTCGGCATACACATCAACGGATTATTCATTTTAAACATTTTCCAACCTGCCGCTAGAGGGCGCTCCAACATTTTATGACGTCACCGGTAATTTTTTTGTGAAGTACAACCTAGTCAGAGACTAACATCGTTGAAAGCAAGTTCACATCTTTTTCCACTTTCAAATTATCAGGCACTTCCGGTTTGGACCGGAAGGAAGGGTCATGTGATTTTGCACGTAATATACAAAATGAAGACCCTGGATTATTCTATCAATTCCAGTAAAAAGCAAAATCAGATCTCTCATGGTTGATTTTATATTGATTTTCAAAGATTAAATCTAGAAATATTTGATTGCTTGTAATCTGATACTTGATGACGTCATCGTGACGTCATTATTAGAAAGCTTGAGAGCTATGTCAACTGTGCTATCTGAAGCAAAAATCTGGATTATATCTTTCGCCGTTGATTTTTCAGCAATTTTTGAAGGTTTTAAAGTCTTTTTATTGTCACTTCCGGTTTGATGACGTCATCAATCTGAGCCCTCGCACAGGTGTTGCCTGCATGAAGGTCATCATATGTATCAATTATAAAGTGATTACCGCAAACTTCGCCACACACATCGACTGAAAGTTCATTTTGAACATTTTTAAACCTGCCGCTAGAGGGCGCTCGAATATTTTATGACGTCACCGCACACATTTTTGAAAAGTTCAGCCTGGCCAAAGACTAACATCGTTGAAAGCAAGTTCACATCTTTTTGCACTTTCAAATTATAAGGCACTTCCGGTTTCGACCGGAAGGAAGGGTCACGTGATTTTGCACGCAGGACAAAAAATTAAGACCTATATTTATCCTATCAATTGCCGTAAAAATCAAGTTCAGGTCTGTCACGGTTGATTTTATATTGATTTTCAAAGATTAAATCTAGAAATCTTAGATTGCTTGTAATCTGATACATGATGACGTCATCATGACGTCATTACATTTTTGCACATCTTCAATACAGTGTGCATGCATATGTGAGGTTTGAACTTGATATGAGTTTGCATGTGGCCAAAACATTCGGGAGAAAAAAGAGCTGGAAGAAGAAAAAGTAAGAATAATAATAAACTAGAGCTAGAGTTTGTTGTTACAAACACTAGGTGTTTGGCTTTGTTTTTTGTTTTTTATTTATGGATCAGGAAAGTACAGTATTAAGACGTACATTTGTTGAAAGAAGTGATTAGGAAAAAAATAAAACATGAAAATACGAATGTAATAATTTTAAAGCAAATTATGTACTTTTGAGCAGAAGGCCTTGCTTCCTGCTGTCGTGGGGTCACCATTAGTGACGTCTGGTAGACTGTTCGACACTGAAATACATTAGAGAAAAGATGCATATGTGGTTTATTTTGATTTCAACAATCGAAAGAAGCATCGAATGAATGTGCACTGAACTATACCCAATAAAACGGATTGGTTTTTGATTATTTTGTTGTGAGTCGGATGACGGATTGAGGCCATGTTAGAGGGCGCTCGAGTATTTTATGACGTCACTGGTAACATTTTTTGAAAAGCACAGTCTTGCCGGAGACTAACATCTAATCGGCAAATATGAAAACCTTGTGTTTTGTACCTCATGACATATGACGTTTCAAAAATTTGCTTGATTTTGTGTTTTTTGCTTGTAATTTGACACCTGATGACGTCATCATGACGTCATTGCATTTGTGAACATCTTCAACAGAGTATGTATGTATATACATGTACAAGTATGTCATTTGTCTCCCTAAGGTATAAAAAATGATGACAAAGTGTCTCCTTGAGGGTACTTTAACAGGTATAATTCATAGAATAATAATCACATAACATATAATGATGAGGGTGTTATTGACACGTGTGTAGCCCGGACGGGGATCACCGGTATGGGAAATGTACGGCTTTCTCACCAATCAGCAAATTAATTTTTTATAACATAACGTCACATTGCAATGCTGCCCTCAACAGCTTCATGGAAAAATACGAAAGGGAGGGCGCTAGACCGACCTAACGGTCCCGAACTGCACGACGCTTACGCACGTTCTATGAGGGGTTGGCGGATGGTCGAAGTGACATTGTAAGGGAGAATAGCAGAAAAAACAGATTTAACGTTTTTGTAAAAATATTTTTTCGACTTTTCTATTTTGTTTTTCCATAGGGAATGTTTAAGTTCGCTGATTACCAATAAATACAAGGAAGTTTGAGATCTACTTTGTTTCTGCTATGTACGTCCGCATATGTTTGTATTCATGTTACTGATCCGTGAATTGCTGTCCCTGTACCATCCGTTGACTTTGAGCTTCCGATGATCCCAGACGTAGAGGTCAAATAGAAAACACAAAAAATGTCTATGTCCATTAGATCTATCTGATGTTTATTAAAACCTAAAATATCATACTTCTGCTTGTAAATTGACACATCATGACGTCATTACATTTTTGCACATCTTCAATAGAGTGTGTATGAAATGTACCAAGTTTAAACTTGATATGAAGTTGCATGTTGTTATACAGTTCTGGGAAATAAAGAAAGACAAGAAGAAAAACAATTCATAGAAATATTCAACAATATGATGAGGCTATTATCGACACTTGCGGAGCCAGGGATGGAGATCAACAATTATGGGGAATGTATGGCTTGCTACCCAATCAGCAAATTGTTATTGCATCACGTCCCATTCCATTCCCTCAACAGCCTCATGGGAAAAACTCGAGAGGGCGCTAGACCGATCTAACGGTCCCGAACTTAACTTAACTGAATGCGTGCGGAAACTCGAGAGGGCGCTAGACCGATCTAACGGTCCCGAACTTAACTGAATGCGTGCGGTCCGGGACCGTTAGGTCGGCCTAGCGCCCTCTTTTGAGTATTTCTTTTCTGCAAGGCACGACGCTAATACACGTTATAAGGGAGTTGGCGGGTGGTCGAAGTAACATTTCAAGGGTGCCGTAGGGAATGTTTTAGTTAGCAGATTGCGAAGAAACACAAAGACGTTTGAGACCTACTTTTTCTTTCCCATTTGAAGTAAACATCTAGGCCTGTCCGGGGGTCATCATATATATAAGTCATGAAGTGAACATTGCCACAGACATTGACTGAAAATGCATTTTGGAGATTTTTCTTTTCAACCCGCCGCTAGAGAACATTCGAATATTTCATAACGTCAACATGGAGATCAACAATATATGGGAAATATACGGCTTGCTCCCAAACCAGCAAATTGTTATTGCATCACGTCCCATTCTATTCCCTCAACAGCCTCATGGGAAAAACTCGAGAGGGCGCTAGACCGATCTAACGGTCCCGAACTTAACTTAACTGAATGCGTGCGGTCCGGGACCGTTAGGTCGGCCTAGCGCCCTCTTTTGAGTATTTGTTTTCTGCAAGGCACGACGCTAATACACGTTATATGGGAGTTGGCTGGTGGTCGAAGTAACATTTCAAGGGTGCCGTAGGGAATGTTTTAGTTAGCAGATTGCGAAGAAACACAAAGACGTTTGAGACCTACTTTTTCTTTCCCATTTGAAGTAAACATCTAGGCCTGTCCGGGGGTCATCATATATATAAGTCATGAAGTGAACATTGCCACAGACATTGACTGAAAATGCATTTTGGAGATTTTTCTTTTCAACCCGCCGCTAGAGAACATTCGAATATTTCATAACGTCACCATGGAGATCAACAATATATGGGAAATATACGGCTTGCTCCCAAATCAGCAAATTGTTATTGCATCACGTCCCATTCCATTCCCTCAACAGCCTCTTGGGAAAAACTCGAGAGGGCGCTAGACCGATCTAACGGTCCCGAACTTAACTTAACTGAATGCGTGCGGTCCGGGACCGTTAGGTCGGCCTAGCGCCCTCTTTTAAGTATTTGTTTTCTGCAAGGCACGGCGCTAATACACGTTATATGGGAGTTGGCGGGTGGTCGAAGTAACATTTCAGGGGTGCCGTAGGGAATGTTTTAGTTAGCAGATTGCGAAGAAACACAAAGACGTTTGAGACCTACTTTTTCTTTGCCATTTGAAGTAAACATCTAGGCCTGTCCGGGGTCATCATATATATAAATCATGAAGTGAACATTGCCACAGACATTGACTGAAAATGCATTTTGGAGATTTTTCTTTTCAACCCGCCGCTAGAGAACATTCGAATATTTCATAACGTCACCGGTAATATTAACATCGTTGAAAGAAATTTCGCATCTTTCTCCAATTTCAAATTATATCAGGCACTTCCTATTTGAACTGGAAGGAAATGATAATAAACCCTGGATATATTCTATCAATTCCCACTAAAGTCAAATTCAGGTCTCTCACGGTTGATTTTATGTTGATTTTTGAAGTTAAGTCTAGAAATCTTTGATTGCTTGTCATCTGATACTTGATGACGTCATCGTGACGTCATTATCAGAAAGCTCGAGAGCTATATCAACTTTGCTATCTGAAGCACAAATCTGGATTATATCTTTCGCCGTTGATTTTTCAGCAATTTTTGAAGGTTTCAACGTCTTTTCATTGTCACTTCCGGTCTGATGACGTCATCAATCTGAGCCATCGCACACGTGTTGCCTGCTTAAAAGTCATCATATATATCAATCATCAAGTGATTTTAATAAACCTCGGCATACACATCAACGGATTATTCATTTTAAACATTTTCCAACCTGCCGCTAGAGGGCGCTCCAACATTTTATGACGTCACCGGTAATTTTTTTGTGAAGTACAACCTAGTCAGAGACTAACATCGTTGAAAGCAAGTTCACATCTTTTTCCACTTTCAAATTATCAGGCACTTCCGGTTTGGACCGGAAGGAAGGGTCATGTGATTTTGCACGTAATATACAAAATGAAGACCCTGGATTATTCTATCAATTCCAGTAAAAAGCAAAATCAGATCTCTCATGGTTGATTTTATATTGATTTTCAAAGATTAAATCTAGAAATATTTGATTGCTTGTAATCTGATACTTGATGACGTCATCGTGACGTCATTATTAGAAAGCTTGAGAGCTATGTCAACTGTGCTATCTGAAGCAAAAATCTGGATTATATCTTTCGCCGTTGATTTTTCAGCAATTTTTGAAGGTTTTAAAGTCTTTTTATTGTCACTTCCGGTTTGATGACGTCATCAATCTGAGCCCTCGCACAGGTGTTGCCTGCATGAAGGTCATCATATGTATCAATTATAAAGTGATTACCGCAAACTTCGCCACACACATCGACTGAAAGTTCATTTTGAACATTTTTAAACCTGCCGCTAGAGGGCGCTCGAATATTTTATGACGTCACCGCACACATTTTTGAAAAGTTCAGCCTGGCCAAAGACTAACATCGTTGAAAGCAAGTTCACATCTTTTTGCACTTTCAAATTATAAGGCACTTCCGGTTTCGACCGGAAGGAAGGGTCACGTGATTTTGCACGCATGACAAAAAATTAAGACCTATATTTATCCTATCAATTGCCGTAAAAATCAAGTTCAGGTCTGTCACGGTTGATTTTATATTGATTTTCAAAGATTAAATCTAGAAATCTTAGATTGCTTGTAATCTGATACATGATGACGTCATCATGACGTCATTACATTTTTGCACATCTTCAATACAGTGTGCATGCATATGTGAGGTTTGAACTTGATATGAGTTTGCATGTGGCCAAAACATTCGGGAGAAAAAAGAGCTGGAAGAAGAAAAAGTAAGAATAATAACTAGAGCTAGAGTTTGTTGTTACAAACACTAGGTGTTTGGCTTTGTCTGTTTTTTGTATATTTATGGATAAGGAAAGTACAGTATTAAGACGTACATTTGTTGAAAGAAGTGATTAGGAAAAGAAACATGAAAACACCAAAGTAATTATTTTAAAGCAAATTATGTACTCTTGAGCAGAAGGCCTTGCTTCCTGCTGTCGTGGGGTCACCAACAGTGACGTCTGGTAGACTGTTCGACACTGAAATACATTAGAGAAAAGATGCATATGTGGTTTATTTTGATTTCAACAATCGAAAGAAGCACAGAATGAATGTGCAGTGAACTATACCCAATAAAACAGATTGGTTTTTGATTATTTTGTTGTGAGTCGGATGACGGATTGAGGCCATGTTAGAGGGCGCTCGAGTATTTTATGACGTCACTGGTAACATTTTTTGAAAAGCACAGTCTTACCGGAGACTAACATCTAATCGGCAAATATGAAAACCTTGTGTTTTGTACCTCATCACATAATGACGTTTCAAAAATTTGCTTGATTTTGTGCTTTTTTGCATTTGTCTCCCTAAGGTATAAAAAATGATGACAAAGTGTCTCCTTGAGGGTACTTTAACAGGTATAATTCATAGAACAATAATCACATAACATATATTGATGACTTTGTTATTGACGTGTGGAGCCCCGGACGGGGATCAACGGTATGGGAAATGTACGGCTTTCTCACTAATCAGCAAATTTATTTTCTTATAACATAACGTCACATTGCAATGCTGCCCTCAACAGCTTCATGGAAAAAATACGAAAGGGAGGGCGCCAGACCGACCTAACGGTCCCGAACTGCACTGAATTATATCTCTCGCGGTTGATTTTTCAGCAATCTTTTAAGGTTTAAAGGTCTTTTCATTTTACCTTCCAGTCTGATGACGTCATCAATATTTCTCCACCTCAACTTGTTCTTAGCATGAAGCTGATTATCTACATTATTATAAAGTGATTTCAGCCAACTTCGCGGCACACATCAGGCGATTATTCATTTTAAACATTTTTCAACCTGCCGCTAGAGGGCGCTCTAACATTTTATGACGTCACCGGTAATTTTTTTGTGAAGTACAACCTAGCCAGAGACTAACATCGTTGAAAGCAAGATCACATCTTTCCCCACTTTTAAATTATAAGGCACTTCCGGTTTGGACCGGAAGGAAGGGTCATGTGATTTTGCACGTAATATCAAAAATGAAGACCCTGGATTATTCTATCAATTCCCGTAAAAAACAAAATCAGATCTCTCACGGTTGATTTTATATTGATTTTCAAAGATAAAATCTAGAAATCTTTGATTGCTTGTAATCTGATACTTGATGACGTCATCGTGACGTCATTATCACAAAGCTCGAGAGCTATGTCAACTGTGCCATCTGAAGCAAAAATCTGAATTATATCTGTCGCGGTTAATTTTTCAGCGATTTTTTAAGGTTTAAAGGTCTTTTCATGGCAACTTTCGGTCTGATGACGTCATCAATCTAAGCCCTTGCACACGTGTTGCCTGCATGAAGGTCATCATATATATCAATTATAAAGTGATTACGGCAAACTTTGCCACACACATCGACTGAAAGTTAATTTTTAACATTTTTCAACCTGCCGCTAGAGGGCGCTCTAAGATTTTATGACGTCACTGCACACATTTTTGAAAAGTTCAGCCTGGCCAAAGACTAACATCGTTGAAAGCAAGTTTAAATCTGTTTCCACTTTTAAATTATGAGGCACTTCCGGTTTGGACCGGAAGGAAGGGTCATGTGATTTTGCACGTAATATCAAAAATGAAGACCCTGGATTATTCCATCAATTCCCGTAAAAAGCAAAATCAGATCTCTCTCGGTTGATTTTATATTGATTTTCAAACATTAGATCAAGAAATCTTTGATTGCTTGTAATATGATACCTGATGACGTCATCGTGACGTCATTATCACAAAGCTCGAGAGCTATGTCAACTGTGCCATCTGAAGCAAAAATCTGAAATATATCTCTCGCGGTTGATTTTTTAGCGATTTTTGAAGGTTTCAACGTCTTTTCATTGTCACTTCCGGTCTGATGACGTCACCAATCTGAGCCTTCGCACACGTGTTCCCTGCATGAAGGTCATCATATATATCAATTATAAAGTGATTTCAGCAAACTTCGCCACACACATCGATTGAAAGTTCATTTTGAACATTTTTAAACCTGCCGCTAGAGGGCGCTCGAATATTTTATGACGTCACAGCTCACATTTTTGAAAAGTTCAGCCTGGCCAAGGACTAACATCGCTGAAAGCAAGTTCAAATCTGTTTCCACTTTCAAATTATAAGGCACTTCCGGTTTCGACCGGAAGGAAGGGTCACGTGATTTTGCACGCACGATCAAAATTGAAGATCTAATATTATCCTATCGATTGCCGTAAAAATCAAGTTCAGGTCTTTCACGGTTGATTTTATATCGATTTTCAATGATTAAAAATAGAAATGTTTAATTGCTTGTAATCTGATACATGATGACGTCATCATGACGTCATTACAAAAAAAAACATCTTACGTTGGTTGTGTATTCATGTGTTTAATATGAACTTGATATGAGTTTGCATGTAGTCAAACAAGTCCGGATAAAAATTCCATGGAAAAAGAAAAAGTAAGAATAATAATAACAAAAACAAGAATAATTCTAACAATAACAATAGGTGTTTGGGCTGTAGCCCAAACACCTAATAAACTAGAGATAGAGTTTGTTGTTACAAACACTAGGTGTTTGGCTTTGTCTGTTTTTTGTATATTTATGGATCAGGAAAGTACAGTATTAAGACGTACATTTGTTGAAAGAAGTGATTAGGAAAAGAAACATGAAAACACCAATGTAATTATTTTAAAGCAAATTATGTACTCTTGAGCAGAAGGCCTTGCTTCCTGCTGTCGTGGGGTCACCAACAGTGACGTCTGGTAGACTGTTCGACACTGAAATACATTGGAGAAAAGATGCATATGTGGTTTATTTTGATTTCAACAATCGAAAGAAGCACAGAATGAATGTGCAGTGAACTATACTCAATAATACGGATGGGTTTTTGATTATTTTGTTGTGAGTCGGAAGACGGATTGAGGCCATGTTAGAGGGCGCTCGAGTATTTTATGACGTCACTGGTAACATTTTTTGAAAAGCACAGTCTTGCCGGAGACTAACATCTAATCGCAAAAATATAAAAACCTTGTGTTTTGTGCCTCATGACATATGACGTTTCAAAAATTTCCTTGATTTTGTGCTTTTTTGCTTGTAATTTGACACCTGATGACGTCATCATGACGTCATTGCATTTGTGAACATCTTCAACAGAGTATGTATGTATATACATGTACAAGTATGTCATTTGTCTCCCTAAGGTATCAAAAATGATGACAAAGTGTCTCCTTGAGGGTACTTTAACAGGTATAATTCATATAATAATAATCACATAACATATAATGATGAGGGTGTTATTGACACTTGTGTAGCCCCGGACGGGGATCACCGGTATGGGAAATGTACGGCTTTCTCACCAATCAGCAAATTCATTTCTTATAACATAACGTCACATTGCAATGCTGTCCTCAACAGCTTCATGGAAAAATACGAAAGGGAGGGCGCTAGACTGACCTAACGGTCCCGAACTGCACGACGCTTACGCACGTTCTATGAGGGGTTGGCGGATGGTCGAAGTGACATTGTAAGGGAGAATAGCAGAAAAAACAGATTTAACGTTTTTGTAAAAATATTTTTTCGACTTTTCTATTTTTTTTTCCATAGGGAATGTTTAAGTTGGCTGATTACCAATAAATACAAGGAAGTTTGAGATCTACTTTGTTTCTGCCATGTACGTCCGCATATGTTTGTATTCATGTTACTGATCCGTGAATTGCTGTCCGTGTACCATCCGTTGACTTTGAGCTTCCGATGATCCTAAACGTAGAGGTCAACTAAAAAACACCAAAAATGTCTATGTACATTAGATCTATCTGATGTTCACATATGAAAACTTGAAATATCATACTGCTGCTTGTAAATTGACACATCATGACGTCATTAAATTTTTGCACATCTTCAATAGAGTGTCTATGAAATGTACCAAGTTTAAACTTAATATGAAGTTGCATGTTGTTATACAGTTCTGGGGAATAAAGAAAGACAAGAAGAAAAACAATTCATAGAAATGTTCAACAATGATGAGGTTATTATCAAAAATTGCGGGCCAGGGATGGAGATCAACAATTATGGGGAATGTACGGCTTGCTACCCAATCAGCAAATGAATTTTCTTGTAGCATCACGTCCCATTCCAATGTCTACCCTCAACAGCCTCATCAGAAACAAAATACCCAGATGTAGGTGGTGGACCGACATAACGGTCCCCAACTGCACGCGTACAGTTCGGGACCGTTAGGTTGGTCTAGCGCCCTCTCTTGAGTACTTTTTTTGCACGAGGCACTACGCTAAAGCACGTTTGATGAGGGAGTTGGTGGGTGGTCGAAGTGACATTCCAAGGGTGCCGTGGGGAATGTTCAAGTTCGCTGATTGCAAAGAAATACAAGGAAGTTTATGACCTACTTTTCTCTGCCATTTGAAATACACATGAAGGCTATAGCTGTTAGGGTTGATTTTTCAGAATTTTTCAAATGATAAAGGCTCTTTTCATTGCTATTTCCAGCCTGATGACGTCATCAATCTGATCATGTACACACGTGCTGTCTGCCCGAGGGTCATCATATAACTCATGAAGTGAAAATCGCAAACTTCGCCACAGACATTGACTGAACATGCATTTTGAAGATTTTTCAACCTGCCGCACTGAATTATATCTCTCGCGGTTGATTCTTCAGCAATCTTTGAAGGTTTAAAGGTCTTTTAATTTTACCTTCCGGTCTGATGACGTCATCAATATTTCTCCACCTGAACTTGTTCTTAGCATGAAGCTGATTATCTACATTATTATAAAGTGATTTCAGCCAACTTCGCCGCACACATAAGCCGATTATTAATTTTAAACATTTTTCAACCTGCCGCTAGAGGGCGCTCTAACATTTTATGACGTCACCGGTATTTTGTGTGTGAAATACAACCTAGCCAGAGACTAACATCGTTGAAAGCAAGTTCACATCTTTCCCCACTTTTAAATTATCAGGCACTTCCGGTTTGGACCGGAAGGAAGGGTCATGTGATTTTGCACGTAATATACAAAATGAAGACCCTGGATTATTCTATCAATTCCCGTAAAAAGCAAAATCAGATCTCTCTCGGTTGATTTTATATTGATTTTCAAAGATTAAATCTAGAAATATTTGATTGCTTGTAATCTGATACTTGATGACGTCATCGTGACGTCATTATTACAAAGCTTGAGAGCTATGTCAACTGTGCTATCTGAAGCAAAAATCTGGATTATATCTTTCGCCGTTGATTTTTCAGCAATTTTTGAAGGTTTTAAAGTCTTTTTATTGTCACTTCCGGTTTGATGACGTCATCAATCTGAGCCCTCGCACAGGTGTTGCCTGCATGAAGGTCATCATATGTATCAATTATAAAGTGATTACCGCAAACTTCGCCACACACATCAACTGAAAGTTCATTTTGAACATTTTTAAACCTGCCGCTAGAGGGCGCTCGAATATTTTATGACGTCACCGCACACATTTTTGAAAAGTTCAGCCTGGCCAAAGACTAACATCGTTGAAAGCAAGTTCACATCTTTTTGCACTTTCAAATTATAAGGCACTTCCGGTTTCGACCGGAAGGAAGGGTCACGTGATTTTGCACGCAGGACAAAAAATTAAGACCTATATTTATCCTATCAATTGCCGTAAAAATCAAGTTCAGGTCTGTCACGGTTGATTTTATATTGATTTTCAAAGATTAAATCTAGAAATCTTAGATTGCTTGTAATCTGATACATGATGACGTCATCATGACGTCATTACATTTTTGCACATCTTCAATACAGTGTGCATGCATATGTGAGGTTTGAACTTGATACGAGTTTGCATGTGGCCAAAACATTCGGGAGAAAAAAGAGCTGGAAGAAGAAAAAGTAAGAATAATAATAAATAATCCGAACAATAACAATAGGTGTTTGGGCTTGAGCCCAAACACCTAATAATCCGAACAATAACAATAGGTGTTTGGGCTTGAGCCCAAACACCTAATAATCCGAACAATAACAATAGGTGTTTGGGCTTGAGCCCAAACACCTAACTAGAGTTTGAATACAAACACACGGTGTTGGGCTTTGTCTGTTTTTTTAATTTACGGATAAGGAAAGTACAGTATTAAGAGGTACATTTGTTGAAAGAAATGATTAGGAAAAACATAAAACATGAAAACACCAATGTAATATTTCTAAAGCAAATTATGTACTCTTGAGCAGAAGGCCTTGCTTCCTGCTGTCGTGGGGTGACGTCTGGTAGAATGTTTGACACTGAAATACATTAGAGAAAAGATGCATATGTGGTTTATTTTGATTTGAACAATCGAAAGAAGCACAGAATGAATGTGCACTGAACTATACCCAATAAAACGGATTGGTTTTTGATTATTTTGTTTTGAGTCGGATGACGGATTGAGCTCATGTTAGAGGGCGCTGGAGTATTTTATGACGTCACTGGTAACATTTTTTGAAAAGCAGTCTTGCCGGAGACTATACGCAAGTTCACATCTTTTACCAATTTCAAATTATAAGGCACTTCCTGTTTGGACCGGAAGGAAGGGTCACGTGATTTTGCACTCAATATAAAAAAATGAAGACCTAGTATTACTCTATCAATTCCCGTAAAAAGTAAGATAAGGTCTCTAACGGTTGATTTTATACCGAGTTTTAAAGATTAAAAAAATTAATGTTTTATTGCTTGTAATCTGATACCCAATGACGTCATCATGACGTCATTACAAGAAAGCTGGAGACCTATGTTTACTGTGCCATTTGAAAAAAATCAAGATTATATCTCTCACGCTAGATTTTTCAGCAATTGTTTAAGGAAATTTTTTTTTTTTCATTGTCACTTCCGGTCTGATGACGTCATCAATCTGAGCCCTTGCACACGTGTTGCCCGCACGAAGGTCATCATATATATCAATTATAAAGTGATTACCGCAAACTTCGCCAAACACATCGACTGAAAGTTCTTTCACTTTCAAATAAAAAGGAACTTCCGGTTTGATTTTGCACGTAATATAAAAAATGAAGACCCTGGATTATCTTATCACTTCCCGTAAAATGAAAATCAGATCTCTCTCGGTTGATTTGATATTGATTTTCAAAGATTAAATCTAGAAATCTTTGATACTTGATGACGTCATCGTGACGTCATTATCAGAACGCGCGAGAGCTATGTCAACTGTGCTATCTGAAGCAAAAATCTGAATTATATCTGTCGCGGTTGATTTTTCAGCGATTTTTTAAGGTTTAAAGGTCTTTTCATTGCAACTTCCGGTCTGATGACGTCATCAATCTGAGCCCTCGCACACGTCTTGCCTGCATGAAGGTCATCATATATATCAATTATAAAGTGATTACCGCAAACTTCGCCACACACATCGACTGAAAGTTCATTTTGAACATTTTTCAACCTGCCGCTAGAGGGCGCTCGAATGTTTTATGACGTCACCGGTATTTTTTTTGTGAAGTATAACCTAGCCAGAGACTAACATCGTTGAAAGCAAGTTCAAATCTATTTCCACTTTTACATTATAAGGCACTTCCGGTTTGGACCGGAAGGAAGGGTCATGTGATTTTGCACGTAATATCAAAAATGAAGACCCTGGATTATTTCATCAATTCCCGTAAAAAGCAAAATCAGATCTCTCTCGGTTGATTTTATATTGATTTTCAAACATTAAATCAAGAAATCTTTGATTGCTTGTAATCTGATACTTGATGACGTCATCGTGACGTCATTATCACAAAGCTCGAGAGCTATGTCAACTGTGCCATCTGAAGCAAAAATCTGAAATATATCTGTCACGGTTGATTTTTCAGCGATTTTTTAAGGTTTAAAGGTCTTTTCATTGCAACTTCCGGTCTGATGACGTCATCAATCTGAGCCCTTCCACACGTGTTGCCTGCATGAAGGTCATCATATATATCAATTATAAAGTGATTACCGCAAACTTTGGCAGACACATCGACTGAAAGTCAATTTTAAACATTTTTCAACCTGCCGCTAGAGGGCGCTCGAATATTTTATGACGTCACCGCACACATTTTTGAAAAGTTCAGCCTGGCCAAAGACTAACATCGTTGAAAGCAAGTTCAAATCTATTTCCACTTTTACATTATAAGGCACTTCCGGTTTGGACCGGAAGGAAGGGTCATGTGATTTTGCACGTAATATCAAAAATGAAGACCCTGGATTATTTCATCAATTCCCGTAAAAAGCAAAATCAGATCTCTCTCGGTTGATTTTATATTGATTTTCAAACATTAAATCAAGAAATCTTTGATTGCTTGTAATCTGATACTTGATGACGTCATCGTGACGTCATTATCACAAAGCTCGAGAGCTATGTCAACTGTGCCATCTGAAGCAAAAATCTGAAATATATCTGTCACGGTTGATTTTTCAGCGATTTTTTAAGGTTTAAAGGTCTTTTCATTGCAACTTCCGGTCTGATGACGTCATCAATCTGAGCCCTTCCACACGTGTTGCCTGCATGAAGGTCATCATATATATCAATTATAAAGTGATTACCGCAAACTTTGGCAGACACATCGACTGAAAGTCAATTTTAAACATTTTTCAACCTGCCGCTAGAGGGCGCTCGAATATTTTATGACGTCACCGCACACATTTTTGAAAAGTTCAGCCTGGCCAAAGACTAACATCGTTGAAAGCAAGTTCAAATCTGTTTCCACTTTTAAATTATAAGGCACTTCCGGTTTGGACCGGAAGGAAGGGTCATGTGATTTTGCACGTAATATCAAAAATGAAGACCCTGCATTATTCCATCAATTCCCGTAAAAAGCAAAATCAGAGCTCTCTCGGTTGATTTTATATTGATTTTCAAACATCAAATCAAGAAATCTTTGATTGCTTGTAATATGATACTTGATGACGTCATCGTGACGTCATTATCATAAAGCTCGAGAACTATGTCAACTGTGCCATCTGAAGCAAAAATCTGAAATATATCTGTCACGGTTGATTTTTCAGCGACTTTTTAAGGTTTAAAGGTCTTTTCATTGCAACTTCCGGTCTGATGACGTCATCAATCTGAGCCCTCGCACACGTGTTGGCTGCATGAAGGTCATCATATATATCAATTATAAAGTGATTACCGCAAACTTCGCCACACACATCGACTGAAAGTTCATTTTGAACATTTTTCAACCTGCCGCTAGAGGGCGCTCGAATGTTTTATGACGTCACGGCTCACATTTTGAAAAGTTCAGCCTGGCCAAGGACTAACATCGCTGAAAGCAAGTTCAAATCTTTTTCCACTTTCAAATTATAAGGCACTTCCGGTTTCGACCGGAAGGAAGGGTCACGTGATTTTGCACGCCCGATCAAAATTGAAGATCTAATATTATCCTATCAATTGCCGTAAAAATCAAGTTCCGGTCTTTCACGGTTGATTTTATATCGATTTTCAAACATTAAAAATAGAAATGGTTAATTGCTTGTAATTTGATACCTGATGACGTCATCATGACGTCATCACATTTTCCGGAATCTTCAATGTGATGTACATATATGTACCAAATATGAACTTGATATGAGTTTGCATGTAGCCAAACAACTCTGGAGAAGAAAGTACTAGCAAAAAGAAAAAAAAGAATAAAAACTAGAGCTAGAGTTTGTTGTTACAAACACTAGGTGTTTGGCTTTGTCTGTTTTTTGTATATTTATGGATAAGGAAAGTACAGTATTAAGACGTACATTTGTTGAAAGAAGTGATTAGGAAAAGAAACATGAAAACACCAAAGTAATTATTTTAAAGCAAATTATGTACTCTTGAGCAGAAGGCCTTGCTTCCTGCTGTCGTGGGGTCACCAACAGTGACGTCTGGTAGACTGTTCGACACTGAAATACATTAGAGAAAAGATGCATATGTGGTTTATTTTGATTTCAACAATCGAAAGAAGCACAGAATGAATGTGCAGTGAACTATACCCAATAAAACAGATTGGTTTTTGATTATTTTGTTGTGAGTCGGATGACGGATTGAGGCCATGTTAGAGGGCGCTCGAGTATTTTATGACGTCACTGGTAACATTTTTTGAAAAGCACAGTCTTACCGGAGACTAACATCTAATCGGCAAATATGAAAACCTTGTGTTTTGTACCTCATCACATAATGACGTTTCAAAAATTTGCTTGATTTTGTGCTTTTTTGCATTTGTCTCCCTAAGGTATAAAAAATGATGACAAAGTGTCTCCTTGAGGGTACTTTAACAGGTATAATTCATAGAACAATAATCACATAACATATATTGATGACTTTGTTATTGACGTGTGGAGCCCCGGACGGGGATCAACGGTATGGGAAATGTACGGCTTTCTCACTAATCAGCAAATTTATTTTCTTATAACATAACGTCACATTGCAATGCTGCCCTCAACAGCTTCATGGAAAAAATACGAAAGGGAGGGCGCCAGACCGACCTAACGGTCCCGAACTGCACTGAATTATATCTCTCGCGGTTGATTTTTCAGCAATCTTTTAAGGTTTAAAGGTCTTTTCATTTTACCTTCCAGTCTGATGACGTCATCAATATTTCTCCACCTCAACTTGTTCTTAGCATGAAGCTGATTATCTACATTATTATAAAGTGATTTCAGCCAACTTCGCGGCACACATCAGGCGATTATTCATTTTAAACATTTTTCAACCTGCCGCTAGAGGGCGCTCTAACATTTTATGACGTCACCGGTAATTTTTTTGTGAAGTACAACCTAGCCAGAGACTAACATCGTTGAAAGCAAGATCACATCTTTCCCCACTTTTAAATTATAAGGCACTTCCGGTTTGGACCGGAAGGAAGGGTCATGTGATTTTGCACGTAATATCAAAAATGAAGACCCTGGATTATTCTATCAATTCCCGTAAAAAACAAAATCAGATCTCTCACGGTTGATTTTATATTGATTTTCAAAGATAAAATCTAAAAATCTTTGATTGCTTGTAATCTGATACTTGATGACGTCATCGTGACGTCATTATCACAAAGCTCGAGAGCTATGTCAACTGTGCCATCTGAAGCAAAAATCTGAATTATATCTGTCGCGGTTAATTTTTCAGCGATTTTTTAAGGTTTAAAGGTCTTTTCATGGCAACTTTCGGTCTGATGACGTCATCAATCTAAGCCCTTGCACACGTGTTGCCTGCATGAAGGTCATCATATATATCAATTATAAAGTGATTACGGCAAACTTTGCCACACACATCGACTGAAAGTTAATTTTTAACATTTTTCAACCTGCCGCTAGAGGGCGCTCTAAGATTTTATGACGTCACTGCACACATTTTTGAAAAGTTCAGCCTGGCCAAAGACTAACATCGTTGAAAGCAAGTTTAAATCTGTTTCCACTTTTAAATTATGAGGCACTTCCGGTTTGGACCGGAAGGAAGGGTCATGTGATTTTGCACGTAATATCAAAAATGAAGACCCTGGATTATTCCATCAATTCCCGTAAAAAGCAAAATCAGATCTCTCTCGGTTGATTTTATATTGATTTTCAAACATTAGATCAAGAAATCTTTGATTGCTTGTAATATGATACCTGATGACGTCATCGTGACGTCATTATCACAAAGCTCGAGAGCTATGTCAACTGTGCCATCTGAAGCAAAAATCTGAAATATATCTCTCGCGGTTGATTTTTTAGCGATTTTTGAAGGTTTCAACGTCTTTTCATTGTCACTTCCGGTCTGATGACGTCACCAATCTGAGCCTTCGCACACGTGTTCCCTGCATGAAGGTCATCATATATATCAATTATAAAGTGATTTCAGCAAACTTCGCCACACACATCGATTGAAAGTTCATTTTGAACATTTTTAAACCTGCCGCTAGAGGGCGCTCGAATATTTTATGACGTCACAGCTCACATTTTTGAAAAGTTCAGCCTGGCCAAGGACTAACATCGCTGAAAGCAAGTTCAAATCTGTTTCCACTTTCAAATTATAAGGCACTTCCGGTTTCGACCGGAAGGAAGGGTCACGTGATTTTGCACGCACGATCAAAATTGAAGATCTAATATTATCCTATCGATTGCCGTAAAAATCAAGTTCAGGTCTTTCACGGTTGATTTTATATCGATTTTCAATGATTAAAAATAGAAATGTTTAATTGCTTGTAATCTGATACATGATGACGTCATCATGACGTCATTACAAAAAAAAACATCTTACGTTGGTTGTGTATTCATGTGTTTAATATGAACTTGATATGAGTTTGCATGTAGTCAAACAAGTCCGGATAAAAATTCCATGGAAAAAGAAAAAGTAAGAATAATAATAACTAGAGTTTGAATACAAACACACGGTGTTGGACTTTGTCTGTTTTTTTAATTTACGGATAAGGAAAGTACAGTATTAAGAGGTACATTTGTTGAAAGAAATGATTAGGAAAAACATAAAACATGAAAACACCAAAGTAATATTTCTAAAGCAAATTATGTACTCTTGAGCAGAAGGCCTTGCTTCCTGCTGTCGTGGGGTGACGTCTGGTAGAATGTTTGACAATGAAATACATTAGAGAAAAGATGCATATGTGGTTTATTTTGATTTGAACAATCGAAAGAAGCACAGAATGAATGTGCACTGAACTATACCCAATAAAACGGATTGGTTTTTGATTATTTTGTTTTGAGTCGGATGACGGATTGAGCTCATGTTAGAGGGCGCTGGTGTATTTTATGACGTCACTGGTAACATTTTTTGAAAAGCAGTCTTGCCGGAGACTATACGCAAGTTCACATCTTTTACCAATTTCAAATTATAAGGCACTTCCTGTTTGGACCGGAAGGAAGGGTCACGTGATTTTGCACTCAATATAAAAAAATGAAGACCTAGTATTACTCTATCAATTCCCGTAAAAAGTAAGATAAGGTCTCTAACGGTTGATTTTATACCGAGTTTTAAAGATTAAAAAAATTAATGTTTTATTGCTTGTAATCTGATACCCAATGACGTCATCATGACGTCATTACAAGAAAGCTGGAGACCTATGTTTACTGTGCCATTTGAAAAAAATCAAGATTATATCTCTCACGCTAGATTTTTCAGCAATTGTTTAAGGAAATTCTTTTTTTTTCATTGTCACTTCCGGTCTGATGACGTCATCAATCTGAGCCCTTGCACACGTGTTGCCCGCACGAAGGTCATCATATATATCAATTATAAAGTGATTACCGCAAACTTCGCCAAACACATCGACTGAAAGTTCTTTCACTTTCAAATAAAAAGGAACTTCCGGTTTGATTTTGCACGTAATATAAAAAATGAAGACCCTGGATTATCTTATCACTTCCCGTAAAATGAAAATCAGATCTCTCTCGGTTGATTTGATATTGATTTTCAAAGATTAAATCTAGAAATCTTTGATACTTGATGACGTCATCGTGACGTCATTATCAGAACGCGCGAGAGCTATGTCAACTGTGCTATCTGAAGCAAAAATCTGAATTATATCTGTCGCGGTTGATTTTTCAGCGATTTTTTAAGGTTTAAAGGTCTTTTCATTGCAACTTCCGGTCTGATGACGTCATCAATCTGAGCCCTCGCACACGTCTTGCCTGCATGAAGGTCATCATATATATCAATTATAAAGTGATTACCGCAAACTTCGCCACACACATCGACTGAAAGTTCATTTTGAACATTTTTCAACCTGCCGCTAGAGGGCGCTCGAATGTTTTATGACGTCACCGGTATTTTTTTTGTGAAGTATAACCTAGCCAGAGACTAACATCGTTGAAAGCAAGTTCAAATCTATTTCCACTTTTACATTATAAGGCACTTCCGGTTTGGACCGGAAGGAAGGGTCATGTGATTTTGCACGTAATATCAAAAATGAAGACCCTGGATTATTTCATCAATTCCCGTAAAAAGCAAAATCAGATCTCTCTCGGTTGATTTTATATTGATTTTCAAACATTAAATCAAGAAATCTTTGATTGCTTGTAATCTGATACTTGATGACGTCATCGTGACGTCATTATCACAAAGCTCGAGAGCTATGTCAACTGTGCCATCTGAAGCAAAAATCTGAAATATATCTGTCACGGTTGATTTTTCAGCGATTTTTTAAGGTTTAAAGGTCTTTTCATTGCAACTTCCGGTCTGATGACGTCATCAATCTGAGCCCTTCCACACGTGTTGCCTGCATGAAGGTCATCATATATATCAATTATAAAGTGATTACCGCAAACTTTGGCAGACACATCGACTGAAAGTCAATTTTAAACATTTTTCAACCTGCCGCTAGAGGGCGCTCGAATATTTTATGACGTCACCGCACACATTTTTGAAAAGTTCAGCCTGGCCAAAGACTAACATCGTTGAAAGCAAGTTCAAATCTGTTTCCACTTTTAAATTATAAGGCACTTCCGGTTTGGACCGGAAGGAAGGGTCATGTGATTTTGCACGTAATATCAAAAATGAAGACCCTGGATTATTTCATCAATTCCCGTAAAAAGCAAAATCAGATCTCTCTCGGTTGATTTTATATTGATTTTCAAACATTAAATCAAGAAATCTTTGATTGCTTGTAATCTGATACTTGATGACGTCATCGTGACGTCATTATCACAAAGCTCGAGAGCTATGTCAACTGTGCCATCTGAAGCAAAAATCTGAAATATATCTGTCACGGTTGATTTTTCAGCGATTTTTTAAGGTTTAAAGGTCTTTTCATTTCAACTTCCGGTCTGATGACGTCATCAATCTGAGCCCTTCCACACGTGTTGCCTGCATGAAGGTCATCATATATATCAATTATAAAGTGATTACCGCAAACTTTGGCAGACACATCGACTGAAAGTCAATTTTAAACATTTTTCAACCTGCCGCTAGAGGGCGCTCGAATATTTTATGACGTCACCGCACACATTTTTGAAAAGTTCAGCCTGGCCAAAGACTAACATCGTTGAAAGCAAGTTCAAATCTGTTTCCACTTTTAAATTATAAGGCACTTCCGGTTTGGACCGGAAGGAAGGGTCATGTGATTTTGCACGTAATATCAAAAATGAAGACCCTGCATTATTCCATCAATTCCCGTAAAAAGCAAAATCAGAGCTCTCTCGGTTGATTTTATATTGATTTTCAAACATCAAATCAAGAAATCTTTGATTGCTTGTAATATGATACTTGATGACGTCATCGTGACGTCATTATCACAAAGCTCGAGAACTATGTCAACTGTGCCATCTGAAGCAAAAATCTGAAATATATCTGTCACGGTTGATTTTTCAGCGACTTTTTAAGGTTTAAAGGTCTTTTCATTGCAACTTCCGGTCTGATGACGTCATCAATCTGAGCCCTCGCACACGTGTTGGCTGCATGAAGGTCATCATATATATCAATTATAAAGTGATTACCGCAAACTTCGCCACACACATCGACTGAAAGTTCATTTTGAACATTTTTCAACCTGCCGCTAGAGGGCGCTCGAATGTTTTATGACGTCACGGCTCACATTTTGAAAAGTTCAGCCTGGCCAAGGACTAACATCGCTGAAAGCAAGTTCAAATCTTTTTCCACTTTCAAATTATAAGGCACTTCCGGTTTCGACCGGAAGGAAGGGTCACGTGATTTTGCACGCCCGATCAAAATTGAAGATCTAATATTATCCTATCAATTGCCGTAAAAATCAAGTTCCGGTCTTTCACGGTTGATTTTATATCGATTTTCAAACATTAAAAATAGAAATGGTTAATTGCTTGTAATTTGATACCTGATGACGTCATCATGACGTCATTACAAAAAAAACCATCTTCAGTTGGTTGTACATATATGTACCAAATATGAACTTGATATGAGTTTGCATGTAGCCAAACAACTCCGGAGAAGAAAGAGGTAGCAAAAAGAAAAAAAGGAATAATAATCAATACAATAACAATAGGTGTTGGGCTGTATAGCCCAACACCTAATAACAAAAACAAGAATAATTCTAACAATAACAATAGGTGTTTGGGCTGTAGCCCAAACACCTAATAAGAATAATTCTTTCAATAACAATAGGTGTTGGGCTGTATAGCCCAACACCTAATAACTAGAGATTGTTATTACAATCACACGGTGTTGGGTCATGTTCGTTTTGATGGTAAGAAAAAAGTTTCACAGGCACGTTTGAAGATTGCGGTTGAAATTTAATACCATGTTGTTTACGCTGAACTTGCAATTTCATAATGACTCAATTACGAACATTTGAAAGAACAAATGAATAATTTTGAAGCGGTTACCGCAAACTTTGCCATAAAAATCAACTGAAAATTCATTCTTGACATTTTTCAACCTGCCGCCAGAGGGCGTTTGATTTCATGACGTCACTTTCAAATTACAAGGCACTTCCGGTTTGGACCGGAAGGAAGGGTCACGTGACTTTGCACTTTATGTAAAAAATGAAGACCCTGGATTATTCTATCAGTTCTCGTAAAAAGCAAAATCATATCTCTCTCGATTGATTATATATTGATTTTCACAGATTAAACTTTCAAATTATAAGGCACTTCCGCTTTGGATCGGAAGGAAGGGTCACGTGACTTTGCACGTAATATGAAAAATGAAGACCCTGGATTATTGTATCAGTTCCTGTAAAAAGCAAAATCAGATCTCTCTCGGTTGATTTGATATTGATTTTTAAACATTAAATCAAGAAATCTTTGATTTATAGTAATCTGACACTTGATGACGTCATCGTGATGTCATTATCACGAAGCTCGAGAGCTATGTCAACTGTCCCATCTGAAGCAAAAATCTGTTGCGGTTGATTTTTCAGCGATTTTTTAAGGTTTAAAGGTCTTTTCATTGCAACTTTCGGTCTGATGACGTCATCAATGTGAGCCCTTGTACACGTGTTGCCTGCATGAAGGTCATCATATATATGTCAATCAGTTGTGTTACCTGGGACTTGTCAACACTACCACCCCTTGCCTCCCCTGTTCAGCTGAGATGTCTGCATAACCACTGTCAATCAGTTGTGTTACCTGGGACTTGTCAACACTACCACCTCTTGCCTCCCCTGTTCAGCTGAGATGTCTGCATAACGACTGTCAGTCAGCTGTGTTACCTGGGACTTGTCAGCACTACCACCCCTTGCCTGCCCAGTTCAGCTGAGATGTCTGCGTAACCACTGTCAGTCAGTTGTGTTACCTGAGGCTTGTAGGCACTACCACCCCTTGCCTCCCGTGTTCAGCTGAGATGTCTGCATAACCACTGTCAGTCAGCTGTATTACCTGAGACTTGTCAGCACTACCAGCCTTTGCCTGCCTTATTCAGCTGAGATATATGCATAACCACTGTCAGTCAGCTGTGTTATCTGAGGCTTGTCAAGCAGCCTAAGGTTGGTATGTACCTTTGGTTTTATCACTTGTATTTTTTTCTTTGCTGCCTGCTTCAACTAAGATCTCAGTTTTGAACACTAATATAGTATTTTCATGATGATTAATATGAAGTACAGTACATCAATATGACATTTTCGTTCTCTTGAATTTCCCCACCAAAATAGTTGTTGAAGTCATGCTTGAAATAGACAAGTGTTATTGTTTAGTTGGACATGAACAAATGAGTCAACAACACATTCATAATAATTTGTAATGAATGTTAAAATTACAGATTTTAAGAAGATGCTTAGTTTCAAGACAATAATGTACAATATACATCTGTAAAATGTAGGTCTATGTGCAGTAGTATTTTTATCAAAATGTGTTATCAAAGTCACATGTACAAAATGTATTGTGATATATCAGAAGGACATTTCTGTGACAAAAATATAGATAATGGTGATACTGATGTAGTACATGTACTGTTACTATCAGCAATTGTGCTATGTGTGTACTTGGGGCTTATCACTATCACCTCTTGCCTCCCTTGTTCAGATGAGATGTTTGCATAACCACTGCATAGTCAGCTGTGTTACCTGGGACTTGTCAGCACTACCACCCATTGTCTGCGCTGTTCAGCTGAGATGTCTGTATGAGCACTGCTAGTCACTTGTGTTTAGCTCTGATATCTCCATACACTGCCAGCCACCTGTATTCATTTTGAGTTCATCCCTCGACCTTATCTTGCCAGTGATGTTTTTGTGCAGTTTCTTATCACCCATACCAAAGTGAAATACGGAATTGAAATAGAGCATGGCGTCTAAAATATAAACTGTAATGAACAATTTGACAGGCACCTGGTTTCCTAAGCTGCTATGGAATCCATATTTTCTCATGTGAATTTTTACAACAATTATGTATTCAATGTAATATTCAACAGAGATGTACTAACATTGTGCAAGTTTTAGCTGCTACATTTCAGTATGGTTGAACAATTTCATTGAGCGTAGTTTGGCCATGCCCTGTCCGTGTAGTCTAAGTTTTACAGAATGTTTATGCAAAGTGTGTGTCAGCACAAAATATTGTTTATGTAATGTTTTTGTATGTTTAAAGATAATGTGTCTGTTTTTGGACTTGGCACTTCGAAAAAAAATTTCAAGTTCTATTGCAAATTTGTTACCATTGGTTAAGTAATAAGCTCTCCAAACAACGATCCACCAAAAAAACAACTGACGATAAGTAACAGATTCAGTTAGTTGTAGGTATCAAAAGTAAAGAATTTTTGTATTACAAGAAAAAGAGCAGTGTAAAAGTTTTTTGTTTTTTCTAATTGGGGTGAAACTCCAAATGGATACAGCCAGTATATCTTAATGCATATCCATATAGGACATGAAACCATTTTAGAGACCAAATATAATGTGCAGTGCAGTATTGTAGTCGAGACCATTTCAAGACCACGCACAAGTAACGAGCATAAACCATGACAAAGGAATGCTTTTGTTACGCTTCATTTGAATAGCTTAAGACTTGGATTAAGACTGCTGGTCTTGCGCTGGGTCTTGTCCTGTTCTTGCAGGGTCTTGTGTGGTCTTGTGATGGTCTTGACTACAACACCGGTACAGTGTAGTAAGTGCTTCTCTTTCATCAAAAAATTGTTTTCTTCCTTAATTCGTTTGTAGGAGTAAATCGATTGAATAGACATTTTCTGTCAGAAGCCTGGACATTACTTATGTTGCTTTTTGGAATAATGTAACACAAAAGACTAGTTTTGAAAATTTCATACAAAACGACCTGTGCGCTATGTTATGATTAAACAAGTTGCATCTGCTTCACTCCATCTGTCATCCTTCTATTTTGTTTATTTATCAGTGTTGGTCTGTTTGGAGTTGGGAACGTGTTGTTGGTAGGCTGAAGTAATTCTTGGCTTACAAGAATTACGTTGAATTCTTCGCTGATAACTCGATGATTTCTTTAAATAGCATTCCAATACTATGACCCATACACATTACACAACAGTAATTTTCAATCAAGTTGCAGGAATAGGATCCGAACAATTGAAGAACAACATTATATGGGAAATGTACGGCTTGCTCCCAAATCAGCAAATTTTTATTGCATCACTTCTCCATTCCATGATCCATGCCCTCAACAGCCTCATGGAAAAACTAATCAAGAGAGGGCGCTAGATCGATCTAACGGTCTCGAACTTAACTTAACTGCACGCGTGCGGTCCGGGACCGTTAGGTCGGTCTAGCGCCCTCTTTTGAGTATTTTTTCTACAAGGCACGACCCTAACACACGTTCTAAGATGAGGGAGTTTGCGGGTGGTGGAAGTAACATTTCAAGGGTGCCGTAGGGAATGTTTCAGTTAGCAAATTGCGAAGAAACACAAAAACGATTGAGACCTACTTTTTTGTCATTTGAAGTAAACATCAAGGCCTGTCCGGGGGTCATCCTAAAAATAAGTCATGAAGTGAAAATGGCCACAGACATTGACTGAAAATGCATTTGAGATTTTTCAACCCGCCGCTGAAGAACGCTCGAATATTTCATAACGTCACCGGTAACATTTTTGAAAAGTAAACTCTAGCCGGATACTAACATCGTTGAAAGCAATTTCACATCTTTCTCCAATTTCAAATTATGAGGCACTTCCTGTTTGAACTGGAAGGAAATGATAAAACCTAGATTATTCCATCAATTCCCACTAGGCAAGTTCAAGTTTCTCACGGTTGATTATATATTGATTTTCAAAGTTTAAATTTAGAAATATTTGATTGCTTGTAATCTGATACTTGATGACGTCATCGTGACGTCATTATCAACAAGCTCGAATGCTATGTTAACTGCTATCTGAAGCAAAAAATGTGGATTATATCTCTCGCCGTTGATGTTTCAGCAATTTTTTAGGGTGTAAAGGTCTTTTCATTGTAACTTCCGGTCTGGTGACGTCATCAATCTTTCCCCCACAACTTGTTCTGAGCACGAAGCTGATTACATATATATATAACAATTATGAAGTGATTTCAACAAACTTCGCCACACACGTCGACCGAAAGTTCTTTCACTTTCAAATTATAGGGCACTTCCGGTTTGGACCGGAAGGAAGGGTCATGTAGTTTTGCACGTAATATCAAAAATGAAGACCCTGGATTATTCCATCAATTCCCGTAAAAAGCAAAATCAGATCTCTCTCGGTTGATTTTAGATTGATTTTCAAACATTAAATCAAGAAATCTTTGATTGCTTGTAATATGATACTTGATGACGTCATCGTGACGTCATTATCACAAAGCTCGAGAGCTATGTCAACTGTGCCATCTGAAGCAAAAATCTGAAATATGTCTGTCACGGTTGATTTTTCAGCGATTTTTTAAGGTTTAAAGGTCTTTTCATTGTCACTTCCGGTCTGATGATGTCATCAATCTGAGCCCTCGCACACGTGTTCCCTGCATGAAGGTCATCATATATATCCATTATAAAGTGATTTCAGAAAACTTCGCCACACACATCGACTGAAAGTTCATTTTGAACATTTTTCAACCTGCCGCTAGAGGGCGCTCGAATATTTTATGACGTCACCGCACACATTTTTGAAAAGTTCAGCCAGGCTAAAGACTAACATCGTTGAAAGCAAGTTCAAATCTTTTTCCACTTTCAAATTATAAGGCACTTCCGGTTTCGACCGGAAGGAAGGGTCATGTGATTTTGCACGCATGACAAAAAATGAAGACCTATATTTATCCTATCAATTGCCGTAAAAATCAAGTTCAGGTCTGTCACGGTTGATTTTATATTGATTTTCAAAGATTAAATCTAGAAATCTTAGATTGCTTGTAATCTAATACATGATGACGTCATCATGACGTCATTACATTTTTATACATCTTCAATACAGTGTGCATGCATATGTGAGGTTTGAACTTGATACGACTTTGCATGTGGCCAAAACATTCAGGAAAAAAAGAGCTGGAAAAAGTAAGAATAATAATAAATAACTAGAGCTAGAGTTTGTTGTTACAAACACTAGGTGTTTGGCTTTGTCTGTTTTTTGTATATTTATGGATAAGGAAAGTACAGTATTAAGACGTACATTTGTTGAAAGAAGTGATTAGGAAAAGAAACATGAAAACACCAAAGTAATTATTTTAAAGCAAATTATGTACTCTTGAGCAGAAGGCCTTGCTTCCTGCTGTCGTGGGGTCACCAACAGTGACGTCTGGTAGACTGTTCGACACTGAAATACATTAGAGAAAAGATGCATATGTGGTTTATTTTGATTTCAACAATCGAAAGAAGCACAGAATGAATGTGCAGTGAACTATACCCAATAAAACAGATTGGTTTTTGATTATTTTGTTGTGAGTCGGATGACGGATTGAGGCCATGTTAGAGGGCGCTCGAGTATTGTATGACGTCACTGGTAACATTTTTTGAAAAGCACAGTCTTACCGGAGACTAACATCTAATCGGCAAATATGAAAACCTTGTGTTTTGTACCTCATGACATAATGACGTTTCAAAAATTTGCTTGATTTTGTGCTTTTTTGCATTTGTCTCCCTAAGGTATAAAAAATGATGACAAAGTGTCTCCTTGAGGGTACTTTAACAGGTATAATTCATAGAACAATAATCACATAACATATATTGATGACTTTGTTATTGACGTGTGGAGCCCCGGACGGGGATCAACGGTATGGGAAATGTACGGCTTTCTCACTAATCAGCAAATTTATTTTCTTATAACATAACGTCACATTGCAATGCTGCCCTCAACAGCTTCATGGAAAAAATACGAAAGGGAGGGCGCCAGACCGACCTAACGGTCCCGAACTGCACTGAATTATATCTCTCGCGGTTGATTTTTCAGCAATCTTTTAAGGTTTAAAGGTCTTTTCATTTTACCTTCCAGTCTGATGACGTCATCAATATTTCTCCACCTCAACTTGTTCTTAGCATGAAGCTGATTATCTACATTATTATAAAGTGATTTCAGCCAACTTCGCGGCACACATCAGGCGATTATTCATTTTAAACATTTTTCAACCTGCCGCTAGAGGGCGCTCTAACATTTTATGACGTCACCGGTAATTTTTTTGTGAAGTACAACCTAGCCAGAGACTAACATCGTTGAAAGCAAGATCACATCTTTCCCCACTTTTAAATTATAAGGCACTTCCGGTTTGGACCGGAAGGAAGGGTCATGTGATTTTGCACGTAATATCAAAAATGAAGACCCTGGATTATTCTATCAATTCCCGTAAAAAACAAAATCAGATCTCTCACGGTTGATTTTATATTGATTTTCAAAGATAAAATCTAGAAATCTTTGATTGCTTGTAATCTGATACTTGATGACGTCATCGTGACGTCATTATCACAAAGCTCGAGAGCTATGTCAACTGTGCCATCTGAAGCAAAAATCTGAATTATATCTGTCGCGGTTAATTTTTCAGCGATTTTTTAAGGTTTAAAGGTCTTTTCATGGCAACTTTCGGTCTGATGACGTCATCAATCTAAGCCCTTGCACACGTGTTGCCTGCATGAAGGTCATCATATATATCAATTATAAAGTGATTACGGCAAACTTTGCCACACACATCGACTGAAAGTTAATTTTTAACATTTTTCAACCTGCCGCTAGAGGGCGCTCTAAGATTTTATGACGTCACTGCACACATTTTTGAAAAGTTCAGCCTGGCCAAAGACTAACATCGTTGAAAGCAAGTTTAAATCTGTTTCCACTTTTAAATTATGAGGCACTTCCGGTTTGGACCGGAAGGAAGGGTCATGTGATTTTGCACGTAATATCAAAAATGAAGACCCTGGATTATTCCATCAATTCCCGTAAAAAGCAAAATCAGATCTCTCTCGGTTGATTTTATATTGATTTTCAAACATTAGATCAAGAAATCTTTGATTGCTTGTAATATGATACCTGATGACGTCATCGTGACGTCATTATCACAAAGCTCGAGAGCTATGTCAACTGTGCCATCTGAAGCAAAAATCTGAAATATATCTCTCGCGGTTGATTTTTTAGCGATTTTTGAAGGTTTCAACGTCTTTTCATTGTCACTTCCGGTCTGATGACGTCACCAATCTGAGCCTTCGCACACGTGTTCCCTGCATGAAGGTCATCATATATATCAATTATAAAGTGATTTCAGCAAACTTCGCCACACACATCGATTGAAAGTTCATTTTGAACATTTTTAAACCTGCCGCTAGAGGGCGCTCGAATATTTTATGACGTCACAGCTCACATTTTTGAAAAGTTCAGCCTGGCCAAGGACTAACATCGCTGAAAGCAAGTTCAAATCTGTTTCCACTTTCAAATTATAAGGCACTTCCGGTTTCGACCGGAAGGAAGGGTCACGTGATTTTGCACGCACGATCAAAATTGAAGATCTAATATTATCCTATCGATTGCCGTAAAAATCAAGTTCAGGTCTTTCACGGTTGATTTTATATCGATTTTCAATGATTAAAAATAGAAATGTTTAATTGCTTGTAATCTGATACATGATGACGTCATCATGACGTCATTACAAAAAAAAACATCTTACGTTGGTTGTGTATTCATGTGTTTAATATGAACTTGATATGAGTTTGCATGTAGTCAAACAAGTCCGGATAAAAATTCCATGGAAAAAGAAAAAGTAAGAATAATAATAACTAGAGCTAGAGTTTGTTGTTACAAACACTAGGTGTTTGGCTTTGTTTTTTGTTTTTTATTTATGGATCAGGAAAGTACAGTATTAAGACGTACATTTGTTGAAAGAAGTGATTAGGAAAAAAATAAAACATGAAAATACGAATGTAATAATTTTAAAGCAAATTATGTACTTTTGAGCAGAAGGCCTTGCTTCCTGCTGTCGTGGGGTCACCATTAGTGACGTCTGGTAGACTGTTCGACACTAAAATACATTAGAGAAAAGATGCATATGTGGTTTATTTTGATTTCAACAATCGAAAGAAGCATCGAATGAATGTGCACTGAACTATACCCAATAAAACGGATTGGTTTTTGATTATTTTGTTGTGAGTCGGATGACGGATTGAGGCCATGTTAGAGGGCGCTCGAGTATTTTATGACGTCACTGGTAACATTTTTTGAAAAGCACAGTCTTGCCGGAGACTAACATCTAATCGGCAAATATGAAAACCTTGTGTTTTGTACCTCATGACATATGACGTTTCAAAAATTTGCTTGATTTTGTGTTTTTTGCTTGTAATTTGACACCTGATGACGTCATCATGACGTCATTGCATTTGTGAACATCTTCAACAGAGTATGTATGTATATACATGTACAAGTATGTCATTTGTCTCCCTAAGGTATAAAAAATGATGACAAAGTGTCTCCTTGAGGGTACTTTAACAGGTATAATTCATAGAATAATAATCACATAACATATAATGATGAGGGTGTTATTGACACGTGTGTAGCCCGGACGGGGATCACCGGTATGGGAAATGTACGGCTTTCTCACCAATCAGCAAATTAATTTTTTATAACATAACGTCACATTGCAATGCTGCCCTCAACAGCTTCATGGAAAAATACGAAAGGGAGGGCGCTAGACCGACCTAACGGTCCCGAACTGCACGACGCTTACGCACGTTCTATGAGGGGTTGGCGGATGGTCGAAGTGACATTGTAAGGGAGAATAGCAGAAAAAACAGATTTAACGTTTTTGTAAAAATATTTTTTCGACTTTTCTATTTTGTTTTTCCATAGGGAATGTTTAAGTTCGCTGATTACCAATAAATACAAGGAAGTTTGAGATCTACTTTGTTTCTGCTATGTACGTCCGCATATGTTTGTATTCATGTTACTGATCCGTGAATTGCTGTCCCTGTACCATCCGTTGACTTTGAGCTTCCGATGATCCCAGACGTAGAGGTCAAATAGAAAACACAAAAAATGTCTATGTCCATTAGATCTATCTGATGTTTATTAAAACCTAAAATATCATACTTCTGCTTGTAAATTGACACATCATGACGTCATTACATTTTTGCACATCTTCAATAGAGTGTGTATGAAATGTACCAAGTTTAAACTTGATATGAAGTTGCATGTTGTTATACAGTTCTGGGAAATAAAGAAAGACAAGAAGAAAAACAATTCATAGAAATATTCAACAATATGATGAGGCTATTATCGACACTTGCGGAGCCAGGGATGGAGATCAACAATTATGGGGAATGTATGGCTTGCTACCCAATCAGCAAATTGTTATTGCATCACGTCCCATTCCATTCCCTCAACAGCCTCATGGGAAAAACTCGAGAGGGCGCTAGACCGATCTAACGGTCCCGAACTTAACTTAACTGAATGCGTGCGGAAACTCGAGAGGGCGCTAGACCGATCTAACGGTCCCGAACTTAACTGAATGCGTGCGGTCCGGGACCGTTAGGTCGGCCTAGCGCCCTCTTTTGAGTATTTCTTTTCTGCAAGGCACGACGCTAATACACGTTATAAGGGAGTTGGCGGGTGGTCGAAGTAACATTTCAAGGGTGCCGTAGGGAATGTTTTAGTTAGCAGATTGCGAAGAAACACAAAGACGTTTGAGACCTACTTTTTCTTTCCCATTTGAAGTAAACATCTAGGCCTGTCCGGGGGTCATCATATATAAAAGTCATGAAGTGAACATTGCCACAGACATTGACTGAAAATGCATTTTGGAGATTTTTCTTTTCAACCCGCCGCTAGAGAACATTCGAATATTTCATAACGTCAACATGGAGATCAACAATATATGGGAAATATACGGCTTGCTCCCAAACCAGCAAATTGTTATTGCATCACGTCCCATTCTATTCCCTCAACAGCCTCATGGGAAAAACTCGAGAGGGCGCTAGACCGATCTAACGGTCCCGAACTTAACTTAACTGAATGCGTGCGGTCCGGGACCGTTAGGTCGGCCTAGCGCCCTCTTTTGAGTATTTGTTTTCTGCAAGGCACGACGCTAATACACGTTATATGGGAGTTGGCTGGTGGTCGAAGTAACATTTCAAGGGTGCCGTAGGGAATGTTTTAGTTAGCAGATTGCGAAGAAACACAAAGACGTTTGAGACCTACTTTTTCTTTCCCATTTGAAGTAAACATCTAGGCCTGTCCGGGGGTCATCATATATATAAGTCATGAAGTGAACATTGCCACAGACATTGACTGAAAATGCATTTTGGAGATTTTTCTTTTCAACCCGCCGCTAGAGAACATTCGAATATTTCATAACGTCACCATGGAGATCAACAATATATGGGAAATATACGGCTTGCTCCCAAATCAGCAAATTGTTATTGCATCACGTCCCATTCCATTCCCTCAACAGCCTCTTGGGAAAAACTCGAGAGGGCGCTAGACCGATCTAACGGTCCCGAACTTAACTTAACTGAATGCGTGCGGTCCGGGACCGTTAGGTCGGCCTAGCGCCCTCTTTTAAGTATTTGTTTTCTGCAAGGCACGGCGCTAATACACGTTATATGGGAGTTGGCGGGTGGTCGAAGTAACATTTCAGGGGTGCCGTAGGGAATGTTTTAGTTAGCAGATTGCGAAGAAACACAAAGACGTTTGAGACCTACTTTTTCTTTGCCATTTGAAGTAAACATCTAGGCCTGTCCGGGGTCATCATATATATAAATCATGAAGTGAACATTGCCACAGACATTGACTGAAAATGCATTTTGGAGATTTTTCTTTTCAACCCGCCGCTAGAGAACATTCGAATATTTCATAACGTCACCGGTAATATTAACATCGTTGAAAGAAATTTCGCATCTTTCTCCAATTTCAAATTATATCAGGCACTTCCTATTTGAACTGGAAGGAAATGATAATAAACCCTGGATATATTCTATCAATTCCCACTAAAGTCAAATTCAGGTCTCTCACGGTTGATTTTATGTTGATTTTTGAAGTTAAGTCTAGAAATCTTTGATTGCTTGTCATCTGATACTTGATGACGTCATCGTGACGTCATTATCAGAAAGCTCGAGAGCTATATCAACTTTGCTATCTGAAGCACAAATCTGGATTATATCTTTCGCCGTTGATTTTTCAGCAATTTTTGAAGGTTTCAACGTCTTTTCATTGTCACTTCCGGTCTGATGACGTCATCAATCTGAGCCATCGCACACGTGTTGCCTGCTTAAAAGTCATCATATATATCAATCATCAAGTGATTTTAATAAACCTCGGCATACACATCAACGGATTATTCATTTTAAACATTTTCCAACCTGCCGCTAGAGGGCGCTCCAACATTTTATGACGTCACCGGTAATTTTTTTGTGAAGTACAACCTAGTCAGAGACTAACATCGTTGAAAGCAAGTTCACATCTTTTTCCACTTTCAAATTATCAGGCACTTCCGGTTTGGACCGGAAGGAAGGGTCATGTGATTTTGCACGTAATATACAAAATGAAGACCCTGGATTATTCTATCAATTCCAGTAAAAAGCAAAATCAGATCTCTCATGGTTGATTTTATATTGATTTTCAAAGATTAAATCTAGAAATATTTGATTGCTTGTAATCTGATACTTGATGACGTCATCGTGACGTCATTATTAGAAAGCTTGAGAGCTATGTCAACTGTGCTATCTGAAGCAAAAATCTGGATTATATCTTTCGCCGTTGATTTTTCAGCAATTTTTGAAGGTTTTAAAGTCTTTTTATTGTCACTTCCGGTTTGATGACGTCATCAATCTGAGCCCTCGCACAGGTGTTGCCTGCATGAAGGTCATCATATGTATCAATTATAAAGTGATTACCGCAAACTTCGCCACACACATCGACTGAAAGTTCATTTTGAACATTTTTAAACCTGCCGCTAGAGGGCGCTCGAATATTTTATGACGTCACCGCACACATTTTTGAAAAGTTCAGCCTGGCCAAAGACTAACATCGTTGAAAGCAAGTTCACATCTTTTTGCACTTTCAAATTATAAGGCACTTCCGGTTTCGACCGGAAGGAAGGGTCACGTGATTTTGCACGCAGGACAAAAAATTAAGACCTATATTTATCCTATCAATTGCCGTAAAAATCAAGTTCAGGTCTGTCACGGTTGATTTTATATTGATTTTCAAAGATTAAATCTAGAAATCTTAGATTGCTTGTAATCTGATACATGATGACGTCATCATGACGTCATTACATTTTTGCACATCTTCAATACAGTGTGCATGCATATGTGAGGTTTGAACTTGATATGAGTTTGCATGTGGCCAAAACATTCGGGAGAAAAAAGAGCTGGAAGAAGAAAAAGTAAGAATAATAATAAATAATCCGAACAATAACAATAGGTGTTTGGGCTTGAGCCCAAACACCTAATAACAAAAACAAGAATAATTCTAACAATAACAATAGGTGTTTGGGCTGTAGCCCAAACACCTAATAATAATAATAACTAGAGTTTGTGGTACAAACACACGGTGTTGGACTTGTTCAGTTTGATTACATAAGATAATAGATCCACATGTATGTAATCACTAATTGTGAAAAGTTTGTGTGCTGCAGTTCATGGAGCATGACGTTCTCAAAAATGTTGATTTTTTAGGTTTTTGTAATTTGACCTTGATGACGTCATCATGACACTATTGCATCTGTGCACATTACCAACGCAGTTAATCTGCAGTTTGCGACGTCACTGGTCACTTTTTTGAAAAGCACATACCTGCCAAAGATTAACATCGTGGAAAGCAATATCTTTTACCAATTTCAAATTATAAGGCACTTCCGGTTTGGACCGGAAGGAAGGGTGATGTGATTTTGCACGTAATATAAAAAATGAAGACCCAGGAATATTCTATCAATTCCTGTATAAAGAATAATCAGATCTCTGTCGGTTCATTCTATATTGATTTTCAAAGATTAAATCTATACATTTTTGATTGGTTTTAATCTGATACTTCATGACGTCATCATGACGTCATTATCAGAAAGCTCGAGAGCTATGCTAACTGTGGGATCTGAAGCAAAAATCTGAATTATATCTGTCGCGGTTGATTTTTCAGCAATTTTTTAATGTTTAAAGGTCTTTTCATTGCAACTTCCGGTCTGATGACGTCATCAATCTGACCCCTCGCATACGTGTTGCCTGGATGAAGGTCATCATATATGGCAATTATAAAGTGATTACCTCAAACTTAGCCACTCACATCGACTGAAAGTTCTTTCACTTTCAAATTATAAGGCACTTCCGGTTTGGACCGGAAGGAAGGGTCATGTGATTTTGCACGTAATATCAAAAATGAAGACCCTGCATTATTCCATCAATTCCCGTAAAAAGCAAAATCAGATCTCTCTCGGTTGATTTTATATTGATTTTCAAACATTAAATCAAGAAATCTTTGATTGCTTGTAATATGATACTTGATGACGTCATCGTGACGTCATTATCACAAAGCTCGAGAGCTATGTCAACTGTGCCATCTGAAGCAAAAATCTGAAATATATCTGTCGCGGTTGATTTTTCAGCGATTTTTGAACATTTCAAGGTCTTTTCATTGCAACTTCCGGTCTGATGACGTCATCAATCTGAGCCCTTGCACACGTGTTGCCTGCCTTAAGGTCATCATATATATCAATTATAAAGTGATTTCAGCAAACTTCGCCACACACATCGACTGAAAGTTCATTTTAAACATTTTTTAACCTGCCGCTAGAGGGCGCTCGAATATTTTATGACGTCACCGCACACATTTTTGAAAAGTTCAGCCTGCCCAAAGACTAACATCGTTGAAAGCAAGTTCAAATCTGTTTCCACTTTTAAATTATAAGGCACTTCCGGTTTGGACCGGAAGGAAGGGTCATGTGACTTTGCACGTAATATCAAAAATGAAGACCCTGCATTGTTCCATCAATTCCCGTAAAAAGCAAAATCAGATCTCTCTCGGTTGATTTTATATTGATTTTCAAAGATTAAATCTAGAAATCTTTGATTGCTTGTAATCTGATACTTGATGACGTCATCGTGACGTCATTATCACAAAGCTCGAGAGCTATGTCAACTGTGCCATCTGAAGGAAAAATCTGAATTTTATCTGTCGCGGTTGATTTTTCAGCGATTTTTTAAGGTTTAAAGGTCTTTTCATTGCAACTTCCGGTCTGATGACGTCATAAATCTGAGCCCTCGCACACGTGTTGCCTGCTTGAAGGTCATCATATATATCAATTATAAAGTGATTACCGCAAACTTCGCCACACACATCGACTGAAAGTTCATTTTCAACACTTTTCAACCTGCCGCTAGAGGGCGCTCGAATATTTTATGACGTCACAGCTAACATTTTTGAAAAGTTCAGCCTGGCCAAGGACTAACATCGCTGAAAGCAAGTTCAAATCTTTTTCCACTTTCAAATTATAAGGCACTTCCGGTTTCGACCGGAAGGAAGGGTCACGTGATTTTGCACGCACGATCAAAATTGAAGATCTAATATTATCCTATCAATTGCCGTCAAAATCAAGTTCCGGTCTTTCACGGTTGATTTTATATCGATTTTCAAAGATTAAAAATAGAAATGTTTAATTGCTTGTAATTTGATACCTGATGACGTCATCATGACGTCATTACAAAAAAAACCATCTTCAGTTGGTTGTACATATATGTACCAAATATGAACTTGATATGAGTTTGCATGTAGCCAAACAACTCCGGAGAAGAAAGAGGTAGCAAAAAGAAAAAGAGGAATAACTAGAGTTTGTGGAACAAACACACGGTGTTGGCCATGTTCAGTTTGATTACATAAGAGAATAGATCCACATTTATGTAATCACTAATTGTGAAAACTTTGTGTACTGCAGTTCATGAAGCATGACGTTCTCAAAAATGTTGATTTTTTAGGTTTTTGTAATTTGACCTTGATGACGTCATCATGACACTATTACATCTGTGCACATTACCAACGCAGTTAATCTGCAGTTTGCGACGTCACTGGTCACTTTTGTGAAAAGCACATACCTGCCAAAGACTAACATCGTGGAAAGCAAGTTCATATCTTTTACCAATTTCAAATTATAAGGCACTTCCGGTTTGGATCGGAAGGAAGGGTCAAGTGATTTTGCACGTAATATAAAAAATGAAGACCCAGGAATATTCTATCAATTCCTGTTTATAGTATAATCAGATCTCTGTCGGTTCATTCTATATTGATTTTCAAAGATTAAATCTATACATTTTTGATTGGTTTTAATCGGATACTTCACGACGTCATCTTGACGTCAATATCAGAAAGCTCGAGAGCTATGCTAACTGTGGGATCTGAAGCAAAAATCTGAATTATATCTGTCGCGGTTGATTTTTCAGCAATTTTTTAATGTTTAAAGGTCTTTTCATTGCAACTTCCGGTCTGATGACGTCATCAATCTGCGCCCACGCATACGTGTTGCCTGGATGAAGGTCATCATATATAGAAATTATAAAGTGATTACCTCAAACTTCGCCACTCACATCGACTGAAAGTTCTTTCACTTTCAAATTATAAGGCACTTCCGGTTTGGACCGGAAGGAAGGGTCATGTGAATTTGCACGTAATATATCAAATGAAGACCCTGGATTATTCTGTCAATTCCCGTGAAAAGCAAAATCAGATCTCTCTCGGTTGATTTGATATTGATTTTCAAACATTAAATCAAGAAATCTTTGATTTATAGTAATCTGACACTTGATGACGTCATCGTGACGTCGTTATCACAAAGCTCGAGAGCTATGTCAACTGTCCCATCTGAAGCAAAAATCTGAATTATATCTGTCGCGGTTGATTTTTCAGCGATTTTTTAAGGTTTAAAGGTCTTTTCATTGCAACTTTCGGTCTGATGACGTCATCAATCTGAGCCCTTGCACACGTGTTGCCTGCATGAAGGTCATCATATATATCAATTATAAAGTGATTACGGCAAACTTTGCCACACACATCGACTGAAAGGTAATTTTAAACATTTTTCAACCTGCCGCTAGAGGGCGCTCGAAGATTTTATGACGTCACCGCACACATTTTTGAAAAGTTCAGCCTGGCCAAAGACTAACATCGTTGAAAGCAAGTTCAAATCTGTTTCCACTTATAAATCATAAGGCACTTCCGGTTTGGACCGGAAGGAAGGGTCATGTGATTTTGCACGTAATATCAAAAATGAAGACCCTGCATTATTCCATCAATTCCCGTAAAAAGCAAAATCAGATCTCTCTCGGTTGATTTTATATTGATTTTTAAACATTAAATCAAGAAATCTTTGATTGCTTGTAATATGATACTTGATGACGTCATCGTGACGTCATTATCACAAAGCTCGAGAGCTATGTCAACTGTGCCATCTGAAGCAAAAATCTGAATTATATCTGTCGCGGTTGATTTTTCAGCGATTTGTTAAGGTTTAAAGGTCTTTTTATTGCAACTTTCGGTCTGATGACGTCATCAATCTGAGCCCTTGCACACGTGTTGCCTGCATGAAGGTCATCATATATATCAATTATAAAGTGATTACCGCAAACTTTGCCCCACACATCGACTGAAAGTCAATTTTAAACATTTTTCAACCTGCCGCTAGAGGGCGCTCGAATATTTTATGACGTCACCGCACACATTTTTGAAAAGTTCAGCCTGGCCAAAGACTAACATCGTTGAAAGCAAGTTCAAATCTGTTTCCACTTTTAAATTATAAGGCACTTCCGGTTTGGACCGGAAGGAAGGGTCATGTGATTTTGCACGTAATATCAAAAATGAAGACCCTGCATTATTCCATCAATTCCCGTAAAAAGCAAAATCAGATCTCTCTCGGTTGATTTTATATTGATTTTTAAACATTAAATCAAGAAATCTTTGATTGCTTGTAATATGATACTTGATGACGTCATCGTGACGTCATTATCACAAAGCTCGAGAGCTATGTCAACTGTGCCATCTGAAGCAAAAATCTGAATTATATCTGTCGCGGTTGATTTTTCAGCGATTTGTTAAGCTTTAAAGGTCTTTTTATTGCAACTTTCGGTCTGATGACGTCATCAATCTGAGCCCTTGCACACGTGTTGCCTGCATGAAGGTCATCATATATATCAATTATAAAGTGATTACCGCAAACTTTGCCCCACACATCGACTGAAAGTCAATTTTAAACATTTTTCAACCTGCCGCTAGAGGGCGCTCGAATATTTTATGACGTCACCGCACACATTTTTGAAAAGTTCAGCCTGGCCAAAGACTAACATCGTTGAAAGCAAGTTCAAATCTGTTTCCACTTTTAAATTATAAGGCACTTCCGGTTTGGACCGGAAGGAAGGGTCATGTGATTTTGCACGTAATATCAAAAATGAAGACCCTGCATTATTCCATCAATTCCCGTAAAAAGCAAAATCAGATCTCTCTCGGTTGATTTTATATTGATTTTTAAACATTAAATCAAGAAATCTTTTATTGCTTGTAATATGATACTTGATGACGTCATCGTGACGTCATTATCACAAAGCTCGAGAGCTATGTCAACTGTGCCATCTGAAGCAAAAATCTGAATTATATCTGTCGCGGTTGATTTTTCAGCGATTTGTTAAGGTTTAAAGGTCTTTTCATTGCAACTTCCGGTCTGATGACGTCATCAATCTGAGCCCTCGCACACGTGTTGCCTGCATGAAGGTCATCATATATATCAATTATAAAGTGATTACCGCAAACTTCGCCACACACATCGACTGAAAGTTCATTTTGAACATTTTTCAACCTGCCGCTAGAGGGCGCTCGAATATTTTATGACGTCACCGCTAACATTTTTGAAAAGTTCAGCCTGGCCAAGGACTAACATCGCTGAAAGCAAGTTCAAATCTTTTTCCACTTTCAAATTATAAGGCACTTCCGGTTTCGACCGGAAGGAAGGGTCACGTGATTTTGCACGCACGATCAAAATTGAAGATCTAATATTATCCTATCAATTGCCGTAAAAATCAAGTTCCGGTCTTTCACGGTTGATTTTATATCGATTTTCAAACATTAAAAATAGAAATGTTTAATTGCTTGTAATTTGATACCTGATGACGTCATCATGACGTCATTACAAAAAAAACCATCTTCAGTTGGTTGTACATATATGTACCAAATATGAACTTGATATGAGTTTGCATGTAGCCAAACAACTCCGGAGAAGAAAGAGGTAGCAAAAAGAAAAAGAGGAATAATAATCAATACAAAAACAATAGGTTTTGGGCTGAAAGCCCAACACCTAATAATAATCAATACAAAAACAATAGGTTTTGGGCTGAAAGCCCAACACCTAATAATAATAATAACTAGAGCTAGAGTTTGTTGTTACAAACACTAGGTGTTTGGCTTTGTCTGTCTTTTTATATTGATGGATCAGGAAAGTACAGTATTAAGACGTACATTTGTTGAAAGAAGTGATTAGGAAAAGAAACATGAAAACACCAATGTAATTATTTTAAAGCAAATTATGTACTCTTGAGCAGAAGGCCTTGCTTCCTGCTGTCGTGGGGTCACCAACAGTGACGTCTGGTAGACTGTTCGACACTGAAATACATTGGAGAAAAGATGCATATGTGGTTTATTTTGTTTTCAACAATCGAAAGAAGCACAGAATGAATGTGCAGTGAACTATACTCAATAATACGGATGGGTTTTTGATTATTTTGTTGTGAGTCGGAAGACGGATTGAGGCCATGTTAGAGGGCGCTCGAGTATTTTATGACGTCACTGGTAACATTTTTTGAAAAGCACAGTCTTGCCGGAGACTAACATCTAATCGCAAAAATATGAAAACCTTGTGTTTTGTGCCTCATGACATATGACGTTTCAAAAATTTCCTTGATTTTGTGCTTTTTTGCTTGTAATTTGACACCTGATGACGTCATCATGACGTCATTGCATTTGTGAACATCTTCAACAGAGTATGTATGTATATACATGTACAAGTATGTCATTTGTCTCCCTAAGGTATGAAAAATGATGACAAAGTGTCTCCTTGAGGGTACTTTAACAGGTATAATTCATATAATAATAATCACATAACATATAATGATGAGGGTGTTATTGACACTTGTGTAGCCCCGGACGGGGATCACCGGTATGGGAAATGTACGGATTTCTCACCAATCAGCAAATTCATTTCTTTTAACATAACGTCACATTGCAATGCTGCCCTCAACAGCTTCATGGAAAAATACGAAAGGGAGGGCGCTAGACCGACCTAACGGTCCCGAACTGCACGACGCTTACGCACGTTCTATGAGGGGTTGGCGGATGGTCGAAGTGACATTGTAAGGGAGAATAGCAGAAAAAACAGATTTAACGTTTTTGTAAAAATATTTTTTCGACTTTTCTATTTTTTTTTCCATAGGGAATGTTTAAGTTGGCTGATTACCAATAAATACAAGGAAGTTTGAGATCTACTTTGTTTCTGCCATGTACGTCCGCATATGTTTGTATTCATGTTACTGATCCGTGAATTGCTGTCCGTGTACCATCCGTTGACTTTGAGCTTCCGATGATCCTAAACGTAGAGGTCAACTAAAAAACACCAAAAATGTCTATGTACATTAGATCTATCTGATGTTCACATATGAAAACTTGAAATATCATACTGCTGCTTGTAAATTGACACATCATGACGTCATTAAATTTTTGCACATCTTCAATAGAGTGTCTATGAAATGTACCAAGTTTAAACTTAATATGAAGTTGCATGTTGTTATACAGTTCTGGGGAATAAAGAAAGACAAGAAGAAAAACAATTCATAGAAATATTCAACAATGATGAGGTTATTATCGAAAATTGCGGGCCAGGGATGGAGATCAACAATTATGGGGAATGTACGGCTTGCTACCCAATCAGCAAATGAATTTTCTTGTAGCATCACGTCCCATTCCAATGTCTACCCTCAACGGCCTCATCAGAAACAAAATACCCAGATGTAGGTGGTGGACCGACATAACGGTCCCCAACTGCACGCGTACAGTTCGGGACCGTTAGGTTGGTCTAGCGCCCTCTCTTGAGTACTTTTTTGCACGAGGCACTACGCTAAAGCACGTTTGATGAGGGAGTTGGTGGGTGGTCGAAGTGACATTCCAAGGGTGCCGTGGGGAATGTTCAAGTTCGCTGATTGCAAAGAAATACAAGGAAGTTTATGACCTACTTTTCTCTGCCATTTGAAATACACATGAAGGCTATAGCTGTTAGGGTTGATTTTTCAGAATTTTTCAAATGATAAAGGCTCTTTTCATTGCTATTTCCAGCCTGATGACGTCATCAATCTGATCATGCACACACGTGCTGTCTGCCCGAGGGTCATCATATAACTCATGAAGTGAAAATCGCAAACTTCGCCACAGACATTGACTGAACATGCATTTTGAAGATTTTTCAACCTGCCGCACTGAATTATATCTCTCGCGGTTGATTCTTCAGCAATCTTTGAAGGTTTAAAGGTCTTTTAATTTTACCTTCCGGTCTGATGACGTCATCAATATTTCTCCACCTCAACTTGTTCTTAGCATGAAGCTGATTATCTACATTATTATAAAGTGATTTCAGCCAACTTCGCCGCACACATAAGCCGATTATTAATTTTAAACATTTTTCAACCTGCCGCTAGAGGGCGCTCTAACATTTTATGACGTCACCGGTATTTTGTGTGTGAAATACAACCTAGCCAGAGACTAACATCGTTGAAAGCAAGTTCACATCTTTCCCCACTTTTAAATTATCAGGCACTTCCGGTTTGGACCGGAAGGAAGGGTCATGTGATTTTGCACGTAATATACAAAATGAAGACCCTGGATTATTCTATCAATTCCCGTAAAAAGCAAAATCAGATCTCTCTCGGTTGATTTTATATTGATTTTCAAAGATTAAATCTAGAAATATTTGATTGCTTGTAATCTGATACTTGATGACGTCATCGTGACGTCATTATTAGAAAGCTTGAGAGCTATGTCAACTGTGCTATCTGAAGCAAAAATCTGGATTATATCTTTCGCCGTTGATTTTTCAGCAATTTTTGAAGGTTTTAAAGTCTTTTTATTGTCACTTCCGGTTTGATGACGTCATCAATCTGAGCCCTTGCACAGGTGTTGCCTGCATGAAGGTCATCATATGTATCAATTATAAAGTGATTACCGCAAACTTCGCCACACACATCAACTGAAAGTTCATTTTGAACATTTTTAAACCTGCCGCTAGAGGGCGCTCGAATATTTTATGACGTCACCGCTAACATTTTTGAAACGTTCAGCCTGGCTAAAGACTAACAGCGTTGAAAGCAAGTTCAAATCTTTTTCCACTTTCAAATGATAGGGCACTTCCGGTTTGGACCGGAAGGAAGGGTCACCTGATTTTGCACGCAGGATCAAAAATGAAGACCAATATTTATCCTATCAATTGCCGTAAAAATCAAGTTCAGGTCTGTCACGGTTGATTTTATATTGATTTTCAAAGATTAAATCTAGAAATCTTAGATTGCTTGTAATCTGATACATGATGACGTCATCATGACGTCATTACATTTTTATACATCTTCAATACAGTGTGCATGCATATGTGAGGTTTGAACTTGATACGAGTTTGCATGTGGCCAAAACATTCAGGAAAAAAAGAGCTAGAAAAAGTAAGAATAATAATAAATAACTAGAGCTAGAGTTTGTTGTTACAAACACTAGGTGTTTGGCTTTGTCTGTTTTTTTATATTTATGGATCAGGAAAGTACAGTATTAAGACGTACATTTGTTGAAAGAAGTGATTAGGAAAAGAAACATGAAAACACCAATGTAATTATTTTAAAGCAAATTATGTACTCTTGAGCAGAAGGCCTTGCTTCCTGCTGTCGTGGGGTCACCAACAGTGACGTCTGGTAGACTGTTCGACACTGAAATACATTGGAGAAAAGATGCATATGTGGTTTATTTTGATTTCAACAATCGAAAGAAGCACAGAATGAATGTGCAGTGAACTATACTCAATAATACGGATGGGTTTTTGATTATTTTGTTGTGAGTCGGAAGACGGATTGAGGCCATGTTAGAGGGCGCTGGAGTATTTTATGACGTCACTGGTAACATTTTTTGAAAAGCACAGTCTTGCCGGAGACTAACATCTAATCGCAAAAATATGAAAACCTTGTGTTTTGTGCCTCATGACATATGACGTTTCAAAAATTTGCTTGATTTTGTGCTTTTTTGCTTGTAATTTGACACCTGATGACGTCATCATGACGTCATTGCATTTGTGAACATCTTCAACAGAGTATGTATGTATATACATGTACAAGTATGTCATTTGTCTCCCTAAGGTATCAAAAATGATGACAAAGTGTCTCCTTGAGGGTACTTTAACAGGTATAATTCATATAATAATAATCACATAACATATAATGATGAGGGTGTTATTGACACTTGTGTAGCCCCGGACGGGGATCACCGGTATGGGAAATGTACGGCTTTCTCACCAATCAGCAAATTCATTTCTTATAACATAACGTCACATTGCAATGCTGCCCTCAACAGCTTCATGGAAAAATACGAAAGGGAGGGCGCTAGACCGACCTAACGGTCCCGAACTGCACGACGCTTACGCACGTTCTATGAGGGGTTGGCGGATGGTCGAAGTGACATTGTAAGGGAGAATAGCAGAAAAAACAGATTTAACGTTTTTGTAAAAATATTTTTTCGACTTTTCTATTTTTTTTTCCATAGGGAATGTTTAAGTTGGCTGATTACCAATAAATACAAGGAAGTTTGAGATCTACTTTGTTTCTGCCATGTACGTCCGCATATGTTTGTATTCATGTTACTGATCCGTGAATTGCTGTCCGTGTACCATCCGTTGACTTTGAGCTTCCGATGATCCTAAACGTAGAGGTCAACTAAAAAACACAAAAAATGTCTATGTACATTAGATCTATCTGATGTTCACATATGAAAACTTGAAATATCATACTGCTGCTTGTAAATTGACACATCATGACGTCATTAAATTTTTGCACATCTTCAATAGAGTGTCTATGAAATGTACCAAGTTTAAACTTAATATGAAGTTGCATGTTGTTATACAGTTCTGGGGAATAAAGAAAGACAAGAAGAAAAACAATTCATAGAAATATTCAACAATGATGAGGTTATTATCGAAAATTGCGGGCCAGGGATGGAGATCAACAATTATGGGGAATGTACGGCTTGCTACCCAATCAGCAAATGAATTTTCTTGTAGCATCACGTCCCATTCCAATGTCTACCCTCAACAGCCTCATCAGAAACAAAATACCCAGATGTAGGTGGTGGACCGACATAACGGTCCCCAACTGCACGCGTACAGTTCGGGACCGTTAGGTTGGTCTAGCGCCCTCTCTTGAGTACTTTTTTTGCACGAGGCACTACGCTAAAGCACGTTTGATGAGGGAGTTGGTGGGTGGTCGAAGTGACATTCCAAGGGTGCCGTGGGGAATGTTCAAGTTCGCTGATTGCAAAGAAATACAAGGAAGTTTATGACCTACTTTTCTCTGCCATTTGAAATACACATGAAGGCTATAGCTGTTAGGGTTGATTTTTCAGAATTTTTCAAATGATAAAGGCTCTTTTCATTGCTATTTCCAGCCTGATGACGTCATCAATCTGATCATGCACACACGTGCTGTCTGCCCGAGGGTCATCATATAACTCATGAAGTGAAAATCGCAAACTTCGCCACAGACATTGACTGAACATGCATTTTGAAGATTTTTCAACCTGCCGCACTGAATTATATCTCTCGCGGTTGATTCTTCAGCAATCTTTGAAGGTTTAAAGGTCTTTTAATTTTACCTTCCGGTCTGATGACGTCATCAATATTTCTCCACCTCAACTTGTTCTTAGCATGAAGCTGATTATCTACATTATTATAAAGTGATTTCAGCCAACTTCGCCGCACACATAAGCCGATTATTAATTTTAAACATTTTTCAACCTGCCACTAGAGGGCGCTCTAACATTTTATGACGTCACCGGTATTTTGTGTGTGAAATACAACCTAGCCAGAGACTAACATCGTTGAAAGCAAGTTCACATCTTTCCCCACTTTTAAATTATCAGGCACTTCCGGTTTGGACCGGAAGGAAGGGTCATGTGATTTTGCACGTAATATACAAAATGAAGACCCTGGATTATTCTATCAATTCCCGTAAAAAGCAAAATCAGATCTCTTTCGGTTGATTTTATATTGATTTTCAAAGATTAAATCTAGAAATATTTGATTGCTTGTAATCTGATACTTGATGACGTCATCGTGACGTCATTATTAGAAAGCTTGAGAGCTATGTCAACTGTGCTATCTGAAGCAAAAATCTGGATTATATCTTTCGCCGTTGATTTTTCAGCAATTTTTGAAGGTTTTAAAGTCTTTTTATTGTCACTTCCGGTTTGATGACGTCATCAATCTGAGCCCTTGCACAGGTGTTGCCTGCATGAAGGTCATCATATGTATCAATTATAAAGTGATTACCGCAAACTTCGCCACACACATCAACTGAAAGTTCATTTTGAACATTTTTAAACCTGCCGCTAGAGGGCGCTCGAATATTTTATGACGTCACCGCACAAATTTTTGAAACGCTCAGCCTGGCCAAAGACTAACATCGTTGAAAGAAAGTTTAAATCTTTTTCCACTTTCAAATGATAGGGCACTTCCGGTTTGGACCGGAAGGAAGGGTCACGTGATTTTGCACGCAGGACAAAAAATGAAGACCCATATTTATCATATCAATTGCCGTAAAAATCAAGTTCAGGTCTGTTACGGTTGATTTTATATTGATTTTCAAAGATTAAATCTAGAAATCTTAGATTGCTTGTAATCTGATACATGATGACGTCATCATGACGTCATTACATTTTTATACATCTTCAATACAGTGTGCATGCATATGTGAGGTTTGAACTTGATACGAGTTTGCATGTGGCCAAAACATTCAGGAAAAAAAGAGCTAGAAAAAGTAAGAATAATAATAAATAATAATAATAATAATCCGAACAATAACAATAGGTGTTTGGGCTATACCCAAACACCTAATAATAAGAATAATCCGAACAATAACAATAGGTGTTGGGCTGTATAGCCCAACACCTAATAATCCGTACAATAACAATAGGTGTTGGGCTGTATAGCCCAACACCTAATAATAATAATAATCCGTACAATAACAATAGGTGTTGGGCTGTATAGCCCAACACCTAATAATCAATAGAATAACAATAGGTTTTGGGCTGAAGCCCAACACCTAACTAGAGTTTGTAGTACAAACACACGGTGTTGGACTTGTTCAGTTTGATTACATAAGAGAATAGATCCACATTTATGTAATCACTAATTGTGAAAAGTTTGTGTGCTGCAGTTCATGAAGCATGACGTTCTCAAAAATGTTGAATTTTTAGGTTTTTGTAATTTGACCTTGATGACGTCATCATGACACTATTACATCTGTGCACATTACCAACGCAGTTAATCTGCAGTTTGCGACGTCACTGGTCACTTTTGTGAAAAGCACATACCTGCCAAAGACTAACATCGTGGAAAGCAAGTTCATATCTTTTACCAATTTCAAATTATAAGGCACTTCCGGTTTGGACAGGAAGGAAGGGTCATGTGATTTTGCACGTAATATAAAAAATGAAGACCCAGGAATATTCTATCAATTCCTGTTTAAAGAAAAATCAGATCTCTGTCGGTTCATTCTATATTGATTTTCAAAGATTAAATCTATACATTTTTGATTGGTTTTAATCTGATACTTCATGACGTCATCATGACGTCAATATCAGAAAGCTCGAGAGCTATGCTAACTGTGGGATCTGAAGCAAAAATCTGAATTATATCTGTCGCGGTTGATTTTTCAGCGATTTTTTAAGGTTTAAAGGTCTTTTCATTGCAACTTCCGGTCTGATGACGTCATCAATCTGAGCCCTTGCACACGTGTTGCCTGCCTTAAGGTCATCATATATATCAATTATAAAGTGATTTCAGCAAACTTCGCCACACACATCGACTGAAAGTTCATTTTAAACATTTTTTAACCTGCCGCTAGAGGGCGCTCGAATATTTTATGACGTCACCGCACACATTTTTGAAAAGTTCAGCCTGCCCAAAGACTAACATCGTTGAAAGCAAGTTCAAATCTGTTTCCACTTTTAAATTATAAGGCACTTCCGGTTTGGACCGGAAGGAAGGGTCATGTGACTTTGCACGTAATATCAAAAATGAAGACCCTGCATTATTCCATCAATTCCCGTAAAAAGCAAAATCAGATCTCTCTCGGTTGATTTTATATTGATTTTCAAAGATTAAATCTAGAAATCTTTGATTGCTTGTAATCTGATACTTGATGACGTCATCGTGACGTCATTATCACAAAGCTCGAGAGCTATGTCAACTGTGCCATCTGAAGGAAAAATCTGAATTTTATCTGTCACGGTTGATTTGTCAGCGATTTTTTAAGGTTTAAAGGTCTTTTCATTGCAACTTCCGGTCTGATGACGTCATAAATCTGAGCCCTTGCACACGTGTTGCCTGCTTGAAGGTCATCATATATATCAATTATAAAGTGATTACCGCAAACTTCGCCACACACATCGACTGAAAGTTCATTTTCAACACTTTTCAACCTGCCGCTAGAGGGCGCTCGAATATTTTATGACGTCACAGCTAACATTTTTGAAAAGTTCAGCCTGGCCAAGGACTAACATCGCTGAAAGCAAGTTCAAATCTTTTTCCACTTTCAAATTATAAGGCACTTCCGGTTTCGACCGGAAGGAAGGGTCACGTGATTTTGCACGCACGATCAAAATTGAAGATCTAATATTATCCTATCAATTGCCGTAAAAATCAAGTTCCGGTCTTTCACGGTTGATTTTATATCGATTTTCAAACATTAAAAATAGAAATGTTTAATTGCTTGTAATTTGATACCTGATGACGTCATCATGACGTCATTACAAAAAAAACCATCTTCAGTTGGTTGTACATATATGTACCAAATATGAACTTGATATGAGTTTGCATGTAGCCAAACAACTCCGGAGAAGAAAGAGGTAGCAAAAAGAAAAAGAGGAATAACTAGAGTTTGTGGAACAAACACACGGTGTTGGACTTGTTCAGTTTGATTACATAAGAGAATAGATCCACATGTATGTAATCACTAATTGTGAAAAGTTTGTGTGCTGCAGTTCATGAAGCATGACGTTCTCAAAAATGTAGATTTTTTAGGTTTTTGTAATTTGACCTTGATGACGTCATCATGACACTATTACATCTGTGCACATTACCAACGCAGTTAATCTGCAGTTTGCGACGTCACTGGTCGCTTTTTGAAAAGCACATACCTGCCAAAGACTAACATCGTGGAAAGCAAGTTCATATCTTTTACCAATTTTGAATTATAAGGCACTTCCGGTTTTGACAGGAAGGAAGGGTCACGTGATTTTGCACTCAATATAAAAAATGAAGACCTGTTATTACTTTATCCATTGCCGCAAACAGAAATGTTAGGTCTTTCACAGTTGATTTTATATTGATTTTCAAAGATTAAAAATATTCATTTTGAATTGCTTGTTATTTGATACATGACGATGTCATAATGACGTCATTACAATAAAGCTGGAGACCTATGTTTACCCTGCCATTTGAAGTGAAAATCTGGAGTATATCTCTCACGGTTGATTTTTCATAATTTTTGTTAAGGTTTAAAGGTCTTTTCAGCGCAATTTCCGGTCTGATGACATCATCAATATGAGCCCTTGCACATGTGTTGCCTGCGTGAAGGTCACTTTATAATTGATATAATTATTATATCAATTATAAAGTGATTACCGCAAACTTCGCCACACACATCGACTGAAAGTATATTTTGAACATTTTTCAATATGCAGCTAGAGGGTGCTGGAACATTTTATGACGTCACCGCTAACATTTTTGAAAAGATCAGCCTGCTAAAAGACTAACATCGTCGAAAGCAAGTTCAAACATTTTTCCACTTTCAAATTCTAAGGCACTTCCAGTTTGGAAAGGAAGGAAGGGTCATGTGATTTTGTACGTAATATGAAAAATGAAGACCTGGATTATTCCATCAATTCCCGTAAAAAGCAAAATCAGGTCTCTCTCGGTTGATTTTATATTGATTTCCAAAGATTAAATCTAGAAATATTTGATTGCTTGTAATCTGATACTTGATGACGTCATCGTGAGGTCATTACCAGAAACCTCGAGAGCTATGTGAACTGTGCATCTGAAGCAAAAATCTGGATTATATCTCTCACGGTTGATTTTTCAGCGATTTCTGAATGTTTAAAGGTCTTTTCATTACAACTTCCGGTCTGATGACGTCATCAATCTGAGCCCTCGCACACGTGTTGCCTGCGTACAGATCATCATATATATTAAATATAAAGTGATTTCACCAAACTTCGCCACACACATCAGCCGATTATTCATTTTAAACATGTTTCAACCTGCCGCTAGAGGGCGCTCTAACATTTTATGACGTCACCGGTATTTTTTTGTGAAGTACAACCTAGCCAGAGACTAACATCGTTGAAAGCAAGTTCAAATCTATTTCCACTTTCAAATTATAAGGCACTTCCGGTTTGGACCGGAAGGAAGGGTCATGTGATTTTGCACGTAATATAAAAAATGAAGACCCTAGATTATTCCATCAATTCCCGTAAAAAGCAAAATCAGATCTCTCTCGGTTGATTTTATATTGATTTTCAAAGATTAAATCCAGAAATATTTCATTGCTTGTAATCTGATACTTGATGACGTCATCGTGAGGTCATTACCAGAAAGCTCGAGAGCTATGTCAACTGTGCCATCTGAAGCAAAAATCTGGATTATATCTGTCGCCGTTGATTTTTCAGCAATTTTTGAAGGTTTTAAAGTTTTTTCATTGTCACTTCCGGTCTGATGATGTCATAAATCTAAGCCCTAGCACACGTGTTGCCTGCGTAAAGGTCAACATATATATCAATTATAAAGTGATTTCACCAAACTTCGCCCACACATCAGCCGATTATTCATTTTAAACATGTTTCAACCTGCCGCTAGAGGGCGCTCTAACATTTTATGACGTCACCGGTATTTTGTTTGTGAAGTACAACCTAGCCAGAGACTAACATCGTTGAAAGCAAGTTCAAATCTGTTTCCACTTTTAAATTATAAGGCACTTCCGGTTTGGACCGGAAGGAAGGGTCATGTGATGTTGCACGTAATATCAAAAATGAAGACCCTAGATTATTCCATCAATTCCCGTAAAAAGCAAAATCAGATCTCTCTCGGTTGATTTTATATTGATTTTCAAACATTAAATCAAGAAATCTTTGATTGCTGGTAATATGATACTTGATGACGTCATCGTGACGTCATTATCACAAAGCTCGAGAGCTATGTCAACTGTGCCATCTGAAGCAAAAATCTGAAATATATCTGTCACGGTTGATTTTTCAGCGATTTTTTAAGGTTTAAAGGTCTTTTCAATGCAACTTCCGGTCTGATGACGTCATCAATCTGAGCCCTTGCACACGTGTTGCCTGCATGAATGTCATCATATATATCAATTATAAAGTGATTACCGCAAACTTTGCCATACACATCGACTGAAAGTCAATTTTAAACATTTTTCAACCTGCCGCTAGGGGGCGCTCGAATATTTTATGACGTCACCGCACACATTTTTGAAAAGTTCAGCCTGGCCAAAGACTAACATCGTTGAAAGCAAGTTCAAATCTGTTTCCACTTTTAAATTATAAGGCACTTCCGGTTTGGACCGGAAGGAAGGGTCATGTGATTTTGCACGTAATATCAAAAATGAAGACCCTGCATTATTCCATCAATTCCCGTAAAAAGCAAAATCAGATCTCTCTCGGTTGATTTTATATTGATTTTCAAACATTAAATCAAGAAATCTTTGATTGCTTGTAATATGATACTTGATGACGTCATCGTGACGTCATTATCACAAAGCTCGAGAGCTATGTCAACTGTGCCATCTGAAGCAAAAATCTGAAATATATCTGTCGCGGTTGATTTTTCAGCGATTTTTAAAGGTTTCAAGGTCTTTTCATTGCAACTTCCGGTCTGATGACGTCATCAATCTGAGCCCTCGCACACGTGTTGCCTGCATGAAGGTCATCATATATATCAATTATAAAGTGATTACCGCAAACTTCGCCACACACATCGACTGAAAGTTCATTTTGAACATTTTTCAACCTGCCGCTAGAGGGCGCTCGAATATTTTATGACGTCACTGCTAACATTTTTGAAAAGTTCAGCCTGGCCAAGGACTAACATCGCTGAAAGCAAGTTCAAATCTTTTTCCACTTTCAAATTATAAGTCACTTCCTGTTTGGACCGGAAGGAAGGGTCACGTGATTTTGCACGCCCGATCAAAATTGAAGATCTAATATTATCCTATCAATTGCCGTAAAAATCAAGTTCCGGTCTTTCACGGTTGATTTTATATCGATTTTCAAAGATTAAAAATAGAAATGTTTAATTGCTTGTAATTTGATACCTGATGACGTCATCATGACGTCATTGCATTTTCCGGAATCTTCAATGTGATGTTCATATATCTACCAAATATGAACTTGATATGAGTTTGCATGTAGTCAAACAACTCTGGAGAAGAAAGTACTAGCAAAAAGAAAAAAAAGAATAAAAATAAGAATAATTCTTTCAATAACAATAGGTTTTGGGCTGAAGCCCAACACCTAATAACTAGAGTTTGTAGTACAAACACAACGGTCTTGGGCTTTTTCAGTCTGATTACATAAGATAATAGATCCACCTGTATGTAATCACCAATTGTGAAAAGCTTGAGTGCTGCAGTTCATGAAGCATGACGTTCCAAAAAATGTAGATTTTTGAGGTTTTTGTAATTTGACCTTGATGACGTCATCACGACTTCATTACATCTGTGCACATTACCAACGCAGTTAATTTGCAGTTTGCGACGTCACTGGTCACATTTTTGAAAAGCCCACACCTACCAGAGACTAACATCGTTAAAAGCAAGTTCATATATTTTACCCATTTCAAATTATAAGGCACTTCCGGTTTCGACAGGAATGAAGGGTCACGTGATTTTGCACTCAATATTTAATAAATGAAGACCTAGTTATTACTCTATTCATTGCCGTAAACAGAAATTTCAGGTCTTTCACAATTGATTATATATTGATTTTTAAAGATTTAAAATGTTCATTTCGAACTGCTTGTTATTTGATACATGATGACGTCATCATGACGTCATTACAATAAAGCTTGAGATCTATGTTTACCATGTCATTTGAAGTAAACATCTGGATTATATCTCTCACGGTTGATTTGTCAGCATTTTTTTAAGGATTAAAGGTCTTGTGAATGTCTTGTGATTTTGCACGTAATATAAAAAATGAAGACCCTGGATTATTCTATCAATTCCCGTAAAAAGCAAAATCAGATACCTCTCGGTTGATTTTATATTGATTTTCAAAGATTAAATCTAGAAATCTTTGATTGCTTGTAATCTGATACTTGATGACGTCATCGTGACGTCATTACCAGAAAGGTCGAGAGCTATGTGAACTGTGCCATCTGAAGCCAAAATCTGATTTATTCTGTTGCGGTTGATTTTTTAGCGATTTTTTAAGGTTTAAAGGTCTTTTCATTGCAACTTCCGGTCTGATGACGTCATCAATCTGAGCCCTCGGACACATGTTGCCTGCATGAAGGTCATCATATCGATCAATTATAAAGTGATTACCGCAAACTTCGCCACACACATAGACTAAAAGTTCTTTCACTTTCAAATTATCAGACACTTCCGGTTGGACCGGAAGGAAGGGTCATGTGATTTTGCACGTAATATCAAAAATGAAGACCCTGGATTATTCTATCAATTCCCGTAAAAAGCAAAATCAGGTCTCTCTCGGTTGATTTTATATTGATTTTCAAAGATTAAATCTAGAAATCTTTGATTGCTTGTAATCCGACACTTGATGACGTTATCGTGACGTCATTATCAAAAAGCTCGAGAGCTATGTCAACTGTGCCATCTGAAGCAAAAATCTAAATTATATCTGTCGCGGTTGATTTTTCAGCCATTTTTTAAGGTTTAAAGGTTTTTTCATTGCAACTTCCGGTCTGATGACGTCATCAATCTGAGCCCTTGCACACGTGTTGCCTGCATGAAGGTCATCATATATATCAATTATAAAGTGATTTCAGCAAACTTCGCCAAACACATCAACGGATTATTCATTTTAAACATTTTTCAACCTGCCGCTAGAGGGCGCTCTAACATTTTATGACGTCACCGGTAATTGTTTTGAAAAGTACAAACTAGCCAGAGACTAACATCGTTGAAAGCAAGTTCACATCTTTCTCCACTTTCAAATTATAAGGCACTTCCGGTTTGGACCGGAAGGAAGGGTCATGTGATTTTGCACGTAATATCAAAAATGAAGACCCTTGATTTTTCCATCAATTGCCGTAAAAAGCAAAATCAGATCTCTCTCGGTTGATTTTATATTGATTTTCAAACATTAAATCAAGAAATCTTTGATTGCTTGTAATATGATACTTGATGACGTCATCGTGACGTCATTATCACAAAGCTCGAGAGCTATGTCAACTGTGCCATCTGAAGCAAAAATCTGAAATATATCTGTCACGGTTGATTTTTCAGCGATTTTTTAAGGTTTAAAGGTCTTTTCATTGCAACTTCCGGTCTGATGACGTCATCAATCTGAGCCCTCGCACACGTCTTGCCTGCATGAAGGTCATCATATATATCAATTATAAAGTGATTACCGCAAACTTCGCCACACACATCGACTGAAAGTTCATTTTGAACATTTTTCAACCTGCCGCTAGAGGGCGCTCGAATGTGTTATGACGTCACCGGTATTTTTTTTGTGAAGTATAACCTAGCCAGAGACTAACATCGTTGAAAGCAAGTTCAAATCTATTTCCACTTTTACATTATAAGGCACTTCCGGTTTGGACCGGAAGGAAGGGTCATGTGATTTTGCACGTAATATCAAAAATGAAGACCCTGGATTATTTCATCAATTCCCGTAAAAAGCAAAATCAGATCTCTCTCGGTTGATTTTATATTGATTTTCAAACATTAAATCAAGAAATCTTTGATTGCTTGTAATCTGATACTTGATGACGTCATCGTGACGTCATTATCACAAAGCTCGAGAGCTATGTCAACTGTGCCATCTGAAGCAAAAATCTGAAATATATCTGTCACAGTTGATTTTTCAGCGATTTTTTAAGGTTTAAAGGTCTTTTCATTGCAACTTCCGGTCTGATGACGTCATCAATCTGAGCCCTTCCACACGTGTTGCCTGCATGAAGGTCATCATATATATCAATTATAAAGTGATTACCGCAAACTTTGGCAGACACATCGACTGAAAGTCAATTTTAAACATTTTTCAACCTGCCGCTAGAGGGCGCTCGAATATTTTATGACGTCACCGCACACATTTTTGAAAAGTTCAGCCTGGCCAAAGACTAACATCGTTGAAAGCAAGTTCAAATCTGTTTCCACTTTTAAATTATAAGGCACTTCCGGTTTGGACCGGAAGGAAGGGTCATGTGATTTTGCACGTAATATCAAAAATGAAGACCCTGGATTATTTCATCAATTCCCGTAAAAAGCAAAATCAGATCTCTCTCGGTTGATTTTATATTGATTTTCAAACATTAAATCAAGAAATCTTTGATTGCTTGTAATCTGATACTTGATGACGTCATCGTGACGTCATTATCACAAAGCTCGAGAGCTATGTCAACTGTGCCATCTGAAGCAAAAATCTGAAATATATCTGTCACGGTTGATTTTTCAGCGATTTTTTAAGGTTTAAAGGTCTTTTCATTGCAACTTCCGGTCTGATGACGTCATCAATCTGAGCCCTTCCACACGTGTTGCCTGCATGAAGGTCATCATATATATCAATTATAAAGTGATTACCGCAAACTTTGGCAGACACATCGACTGAAAGTCAATTTTAAACATTTTTCAACCTGCCGCTAGAGGGCGCTCGAATATTTTATGACGTCACCGCACACATTTTTGAAAAGTTCAGCCTGGCCAAAGACTAACATCGTTGAAAGCAAGTTCAAATCTGTTTCCACTTTTAAATTATAAGGCACTTCCGGTTTGGACCGGAAGGAAGGGTCATGTGATTTTGCACGTAATATCAAAAATGAAGACCCTGCATTATTCCATCAATTCCCGTAAAAAGCAAAATCAGAGCTCTCTCGGTTGATTTTATATTGATTTTCAAACATCAAATCAAGAAATCTTTGATTGCTTGTAATATGATACTTGATGACGTCATCGTGACGTCATTATCACAAAGCTCGAGAACTATGTCAACTGTGCTATCTGAAGCAAAAATCTGAAATATATCTGTCACGGTTGATTTTTCAGCGACTTTTTAAGGTTTAAAGGTCTTTTCATTGCAACTTCCGGTCTGATGACGTCATCAATCTGAGCCCTCGCACACGTGTTGGCTGCATGAAGGTCATCATATATATCAATTATAAAGTGATTACCGCAAACTTCGCCACACACATCGACTGAAAGTTCATTTTGAACATTTTTCAACCTGCCGCTAGAGGGCGCTCGAATGTTTTATGACGTCACGGCTCACATTTTGAAAAGTTCAGTCTGGCCAAGGACTAACATCGCTGAAAGCAAGTTCAAATCTTTTTCCACTTTCAAATTATAAGGCACTTCCGGTTTCGACCGGAAGGAAGGGTCACGTGATTTTGCACGCACGATCAAAATTGAAGATCTAATATTATCCTATCAATTGCCGTAAAAATCAAGTTCCGGTCTTTCACGGTTGATTTTATATCGATTTTCAAACATTAAAAATAGAAATGTTTAATTGCTTGTAATTTGATACCTGATGACGTCATCATGACGTCATCACATTTTCCGGAATCTTCAATGTGATGTACATATATGTACCAAATATGAACTTGATATGAGTTTGCATGTAGCCAAACAACTCTGGAGAAGAAAGTACTAGCAAAAAGAAAAAAAAGAATAAAAATAAGAACTAGAGTTTGTGGTACAAACACACGGTGTTGGACTTGTTCAGTTTGATTACATAAGAGAATAGATCCACATTTATGTAATCACTAATTGTGAAAACTTTGTGTGCTGCAGTTCATGAAGCATGACGTTCTCAAAAATGCTGATTTTTTAGGGTTTTTGTAATTTGACCTTGATGACGTCATCATGACACTATTACATCTGTGCACATTACCAACGCAGTTAATCTGCAGTTTGCGACGTCACTGGTCACTTTTGTGAAAAGCACATACCTGCCAAAGACTAACATCGTGGAAAGCAAGTTCATATCTTTTACCAATTTCAAATTATAAGGCACTTCCGGTTTGGACCGGAAGGAAGGGTCATGTGATTTTGCACGTAATATAAAAAATGAAGACCCAGGAATATTCTATCAATTCCTGTTGATAGAATAATCAGATCTCTGTCGGTTCATTCTATATTGATTTTCAAAGATTAAATCTATACATTTTTGATTGGTTTTAATCTGATACTTCATGACGTCATCTTGACGTCAATATCAGAAAGCTCGAGAGCTATGTTAACTGTGGGATCTCAAGCAAAAAACTGAATTATATCTGTCGCGGTTGATTTTTCAGCAATTTTTTAATGTTTAAAGGTCTTTTCATTGCAACTTCCGGTCTGATGACGTCATCAATCTGCGCCCTTGCATACGTGTTGCCTGGATGAAGGTCATCATATATAGCAATTATAAAGTGATTACCTCAAACTTCGCCACTCACATCGACTGAAAGTTCTTTCACTTTCAAATTATAAGGCACTTCCGGTTTGGACCGGAAGGAAGGGTCATGTGAATTTGCACGTAATATATCAAATGAAGACCCTGGATTATTCTGTCAATTCCCGTAAAAAGCAAAATCAGATCTCTCTCGGTTGATTTGATATTGATTTTCAAACATTAAATCAAGAAATCTTTGATTTATAGTAATCTGACACTTGATGAAGTCATCGTGACGTCATTATCACAAAGCTCGAGAGCTATGTCAACTGTCCCATCTGAAGCAAAAATCTGAATTATATCTGTCACGGTTGATTTTTCAGCGATTTTTTAAGGTTTAAAGGTCTTTTCATTGGAACTTCCGGTCTGATGACGTCATCAATCTGAGCCCTTGCACACGTGTTGCCTGCATGAAGATCATCATCAAATATCAATTATAAAGTGATTACCGCAATTTTTGCCACACACATCGACTGAAAGTTAATTTTAAACATTTTTTAACCTGCCGTTAGAGGGCGCTCGAATATTTTATGACGTCACCGCACACATTTTTGAAAACTTCAGCCTGGCCAAAGACTAACATCGTTGAAAGCAAGTTCAAATCTGTTTCCACTTTCAAATTATAAGGCACTTCCGGTTTGGACCGGAAGGAAGGGTCATGTGATTTTGCACGTAATATCAAAAATGAAGACCCTGGTTTATTCCATCAATTCCCGTAAAAAGCAAAATCAGATCTCTCTCCGTTGATTTTATATTGATTTTCAAAGATTAAATCTAGAAATCTTTGATTGCTGGTAATCTGATACTTGATGACGTCATCGTGACGTCATTACCAGAAAGCTCGAGAGCTATGTTAACTTTGCTATCTGAAGCAAAAATCTGGATTATATCTGTCGCCGTTGATTTTTTAGCAATTTTTGAATGTTTTAAAGTTTTTTCATTGTCACTTCCGGTCTGATGATGTCATCAATCTAAGCCCTAGCACACGTGTTGCCTGCCTAAAGGTCATCATATATATCAATTATAAAGTGATTTCACCAAACTTCGCCACACACATCAGCCGATTATTAATTTTAAACATGTTTCAACCTGCCGCTAGATGGCGCTCTAACATTTTATGACGTCACCGGTATTTTTTGTGTGAAGTACAACCTAGCCAGAGACTAACATCGTTGAAAGCAAGTTCAAATCTGTTTCCACTTTTAAATTATAAGGCACTTCCGGTTTGGACCGGAACGAAGGGTCATGTGATTTTGCACGTAATATCAAAAATGAAGACCCTGCATTATTCCATCAATTCCCGTCAAAAGCAAAATCAGATCTCTCTCGGTTGATTTTATATTGATTTTCAAACATTAAATCAAGAAATCTTTGATTGCTTGTAATCTGATACTTGATGACGTCATCGTGACGTCATTATCACAAAGCTCGAGAGCTATGTCAACTGTGCCATCTGAAGCAAAAATCTGAATTATATCCGTCGCGGTTGATTTTTCAGCGATTTTTTAATGTTTAAAGGTCTTTTCATTGCAACTTTCGGTCTGATGACGTCACCAATCTGAGCCCTTGCACACGTGTTGCCTGCATGAAGGTCATCATATATATCAATTATAAAGTGATTACCACAAACTTTGCCACACACATCGACTGAAAGTTAATTTTAAACATTTTTCAACCTGCCGCTAGAGGGCGCTCGAATATTTTATGACGTCACCGCACACATTTTTGAAAAGTTCAGCCTGGCCAAAGACTAACACCGTTGAAAGCAAGTTCAAATCTGTTTCCACTTTTAAATTATAAGGCACTTCCGGTTTGGACCGGAAGGAAGGGTCATGTGATTTTGCACGTAATATAAAAAATGAAGACCCTGCATTATTCCATCAATTCCCGTCAAAAGCAAAATCAGATCTCTCTCGGTTGATTTTATATTGATTTTCAAACATTAAATCAAGAAATCTTTGATTGCTTGTAATATGATACTTGATGACGTCATCGTGACGTCATTATCACAAACCTCGAGAGCTATGTCAACTGTGCCATCTGAAGCAAAAATCTGAAATATATCTGTCACGGTTGATTTTTCAGCGATTTTTAAAGGTTTAAAGGTCTTTTCATTGCAACTTCCGGTCTGATGACGTCATCAATCTGAGCCCTTGCACACGTGTTGCCTGCATGAAGGTCATCATATATATCAATTATAAAGTGATTACCGCAAACTTCGCCACACACATCGACTGAAAGTTCATTTTGAACATTTTTCAACCTGCCGCTAGAGGGCGCTCGAATATTTTATGACGTCACTGCTAACATTTTTGAAAAGTTCAGCCTGGCCAAGGACTAACATCGCTGAAAGCAAGTTCAAATCTTTTTCCACTTTCAAATTATAAGTCACTTCCTGTTTGGACCGGAAGGAAGGGTCACGTGATTTTGCACGCCCGATCAAAATTGAAGATCTAATATTATCCTATCAATTGCCGTAAAAATCAAGTTCCGGTCTTTCACGGTTGATTTTATATCGATTTTCAAAGATTAAAAATAGAAATGTTTAATTGCTTGTAATCTGATACCTGATGACGTCATCATGACGTCATTGCATTTTCCGGAATCTTCAATGTGATGTACATATATGTACCAGATATGAACTTGATATGAGTTTGCATGTAGCCAAACAACTCCGGAGAAGAAAGAGGTAGCAAAAAGAAGAAATAGAATAATAAGAATAATCAATAGAAAAACAATAGGTTTTGGGCTGAAGCCCAACACCTAATAATAATCAATACAAAAACAATAGGTTTTGGGCTGAAAGCCCAACACCTAATAATCAATACAATAACAATAGGTTTTGGGCTGTAGCCCAACACCTAACTAGAGGGTGCTGGAATATTTTATGACGTCACCGCTAACATTTTTGAAAAGATCAGCCTGCTAAAAGACTAACATCGTCGAAAGCAAGTTCAAACATTTTTTCACTTTCAAATTCTAAGGCACTTCCAGTTTGGAAAGGAAGGAAGGGTCATGTGATTTTGTACGTAATATGAAAAATGAAGACCTGGATTATTCCATCAATTCCCGTAAAAAGCAAAATCAGGTCTCTCTCGGTTGATTTTATATTGATTTCCAAAGATTAAATCTAGAAATATTTGATTGCTTGTAATCTGATACTTGATGACGTCATCGTGAGGTCATTACCAGAAACCTCGAGAGCTATGTGAACTGTGCATCTGAAGCAAAAATCTGGATTATATCTCTCACGGTTGATTTTTCAGCGATTTCTGAATGTTTAAAGGTCTTTTCTTTACAACTTCCGGTCTGATGACGTCATCAATCTGAGCCCTCGCACACGTGTTGCCTGCGTACAGATCATCATATATATTAAATATAAAGTGATTTCACCAAACTTCGCCACACACATCAGCCGATTATTCATTTTAAACATGTTTTAACCTGCCGCTAGAGGGCGCTCTAACATTTTATGACGTCACCGGTATTTTTTTTGTGAAGTACAACCTAGCCAGAGACTAACATCGTTGAAAGCAAGTTCAAATCTATTTCCACTTTCAAATTATAAGGCACTTCCGGTTTGGACCGGAAGGAAGGGTCATGTGATTTTGCACGTAATATCAAAAATGAAGACCCTGGATTATTCCATCAATTCCCGTAAAAAGCAAAATCAGATCTCTCTCGGTTGATTTTATATTGATTTTCAAACATTAAATCAAGAAATCTTTGATTGCTTGTAATCTGATACTTGATGACGTCATCGTGACGTCATTATCAAAAAGCTCGAGAGCTATGTCAACTGTCCTATCTGAAGCAAAAATCTGGATTATATCTCTCGCCGTTGATTTTTCAGCAATTTTTGAAGGTTTCAAAGTCTTTTCATTGTCACTTCCGGTTTGATGACGTCACCAATATGAGCCCTTGCACACGTGTTGCCTGCATGAATGTCATGATATATATCAATTATAAAGTGATTACCGCAAACTTCGCCACACACATCGATTGAAAGTTCATTTTGAAAAATGTTCAACCTGCCGCTAGAGGGCGCTCGAATATTTTATGACGTCACCGCACACATTTTTGAAAAGTTCAGCCTGGCCAAAGACTAACATCGCTGAAAGCAAGTTCAAATCTTTTTCCACTTTCAAATTATAAGGCACTTCCGGTTTCGACCGGAAGGAAGGGTCACGTGATTTTGCACGCACAATCAAAATTGAAGATCTAATATTATCCTATCAATTGCCGTAAAAATCAAGTTCAGGTCTTTCACGGTTGATTTTATATTGATTTTCAATGATTAAAAATAGAAATCTTTGGTTGGTTGTAATTTGATACCCGATGACGTCATCATGACGTCATATCATTTTCGCACATCTTCAGTTGCTTGTGCATCCGTGTGTTGAATTTGAAGTTGATATGAGTTTTCATGTTGACAAACAACTCTGGAGAAGAATTGCTCAGAAGAATCAATTCTGGAGAAGAACTGGTGAGAACAAAAATAAGAATACACTAGAGATAGAGTTTGTTGTTACAAACACTAGGTGTTTGGCTTTGTCTGTTTTTTGTATATTTATGGATCAGGAAAGTACAGTATTAAGACGTACATTTGTTGAAAGAAGTGATTAGGAAAAGAAACATGAAAACACCAATGTAATTATTTTAAAGCAAATTATGTACTCTTGAGCAGAAGGCCTTGCTTCCTGCTGTCGTGGGGTCACCAACAGTGACGTCTGGTAGACTGTTCGACACTGAAATACATTGGAGAAAAGATGCATATGTGGTTTATTTTGATTTCAACAATCGAAAGAAGCACAGAATGAATGTGCAGTGAACTATACTCAATAATACGGATGGGTTTTTGATTATTTTGTTGTGAGTCGGAAGACGGATTGAGGCCATGTTAGAGGGCGCTCGAGTATTTTATGACGTCACTGGTAACATTTTTTGAAAAGCACAGTCTTGCCGGAGACTAACATCTAATCGCAAAAATATAAAAACCTTGTGTTTTGTGCCTCATGACATATGACGTTTCAAAAATTTCCTTGATTTTGTGCTTTTTTGCTTGTAATTTGACACCTGATGACGTCATCATGACGTCATTGCATTTGTGAACATCTTCAACAGAGTATGTATGTATATACATGTACAAGTATGTCATTTGTCTCCCTAAGGTATCAAAAATGATGACAAAGTGTCTCCTTGAGGGTACTTTAACAGGTATAATTCATAGAATAATAATCACATAACATATAATGATGAGGGTGTTATTGACACTTGTGTAGCCCCGGACGGGGATCACCGGTATGGGAAATGTACGGCTTTCTCACCAATCAGCAAATTCATTTCTTATAACATAACGTCACATTGCAATGCTGCCCTCAACAGCTTCATGGAAAAATACGAAAGGGAGGGCGCTAGACTGACCTAACGGTCCCGAACTGCACGACGCTTACGCACGTTCTATGAGGGGTTGGCGGATGGTCGAAGTGACATTGTAAGGGAGAATAGCAGAAAAAACAGATTTAACGTTTTTGTAAAAATATTTTTTCGACTTTTCTATTTTTTTTTCCATAGGGAATGTTTAAGTTGGCTGATTACCAATAAATACAAGGAAGTTTGAGATCTACTTTGTTTCTGCCATGTACGTCCGCATATGTTTGTATTCATGTTACTGATCCGTGAATTGCTGTCCGTGTACCATCCGTTGACTTTGAGCTTCCGATGATCCTAAACGTAGAGGTCAACTAAAAAACACCAAAAATGTCTATGTACATTAGATCTATCTGATGTTCACATATGAAAACTTGAAATATCATACTGCTGCTTGTAAATTGACACATCATGACGTCATTAAATTTTTGCACATCTTCAATAGAGTGTCTATGAAATGTACCAAGTTTAAACTTAATATGAAGTTGCATGTTGTTATACAGTTCTGGGGAATAAAGAAAGACAAGAAGAAAAACAATTCATAGAAATGTTCAACAATGATGAGGTTATTATCAAAAATTGCGGGCCAGGGATGGAGATCAACAATTATGGGGAATGTACGGCTTGCTACCCAATCAGCAAATGAATTTTCTTGTAGCATCACGTCCCATTCCAATGTCTACCCTCAACAGCCTCATCAGAAACAAAATACCCAGATGTAGGTGGTGGACCGACATAACGGTCCCCAACTGCACGCGTACAGTTCGGGACCCTTAGGTTGGTCTAGCGCCCTCTCTTGAGTACTTTTTTTGCACGAGGCACTACGCTAAAGCACGTTTGATGAGGGAGTTGGTGGGTGGTCGAAGTGACATTCCAAGGGTGCCGTGGGGAATGTTCAAGTTCGCTGATTGCAAAGAAATACAAGGAAGTTTATGACCTACTTTTCTCTGCCATTTGAAATACACATGAAGGCTATAGCTGTTAGGGTTGATTTTTCAGAATTTTTCAAATGATAAAGGCTCTTTTCATTGCTATTTCCAGCCTGATGACGTCATCAATCTGATCATGTACACACGTGCTGTCTGCCCGAGGGTCATCATATAACTCATGAAGTGAAAATCGCAAACTTCGCCACAGACATTGACTGAACATGCATTTTGAAGATTTTTCAACCTGCCGCACTGAATTATATCTCTCGCGGTTGATTCTTCAGCAATCTTTGAAGGTTTAAAGGTCTTTTAATTTTACCTTCCGGTCTGATGACGTCATCAATATTTCTCCACCTGAACTTGTTCTTAGCATGAAGCTGATTATCTACATTATTATAAAGTGATTTCAGCCAACTTCGCCGCACACATAAGCCGATTATTAATTTTAAACATTTTTCAACCTGCCGCTAGAGGGCGCTCTAACATTTTATGACGTCACCGGTATTTTGTGTGTGAAATACAACCTAGCCAGAGACTAACATCGTTGAAAGCAAGTTCACATCTTTCCCCACTTTTAAATTATCAGGCACTTCCGGTTTGGACCGGAAGGAAGGGTCATGTGATTTTGCACGTAATATACAAAATGAAGACCCTGGATTATTCTATCAATTCCCGTAAAAAGCAAAATCAGATCTCTCTCGGTTGATTTTATATTGATTTTCAAAGATTAAATCTAGAAATATTTGATTGCTTGTAATCTGATACTTGATGACGTCATCGTGACGTCATTATTAGAAAGCTTGAGAGCTATGTCAACTGTGCTATCTGAAGCAAAAATCTGGATTATATCTTTCGCCGTTGATTTTTCAGCAATTTTTGAAGGTTTTAAAGTCTTTTTATTGTCACTTCCGGTTTGATGACGTCATCAATCTGAGCCCTCGCACAGGTGTTGCCTGCATGAAGGTCATCATATGTATCAATTATAAAGTGATTACCGCAAACTTCGCCACACACATCAACTGAAAGTTCATTTTGAACATTTTTAAACCTGCCGCTAGAGGGCGCTCGAATATTTTATGACGTCACCGCACACATTTTTGAAAAGTTCAGCCTGGCCAAAGACTAACATCGTTGAAAGCAAGTTCACATCTTTTTGCACTTTCAAATTATAAGGCACTTCCGGTTTCGACCGGAAGGAAGGGTCACGTGATTTTGCACGCAGGACAAAAAATTAAGACCTATATTTATCCTATCAATTGCCGTAAAAATCAAGTTCAGGTCTGTCACGGTTGATTTTATATTGATTTTCAAAGATTAAATCTAGAAATCTTAGATTGCTTGTAATCTGATACATGATGACGTCATCATGACGTCATTACATTTTTGCACATCTTCAATACAGTGTGCATGCATATGTGAGGTTTGAACTTGATACGAGTTTGCATGTGGCCAAAACATTCGGGAGAAAAAAGAGCTGGAAGAAGAAAAAGTAAGAATAATAATAAACTAGAGCTAGAGTTTGTTGTTACAAACACTAGGTGTTTGGCTTTGTTTTTTGTTTTTTATTTATGGATCAGGAAAGTACAGTATTAAGACGTACATTTGTTGAAAGAAGTGATTAGGAAAAAAATAAAACATGAAAATACGAATGTAATAATTTTAAAGCAAATTATGTACTTTTGAGCAGAAGGCCTTGCTTCCTGCTGTCGTGGGGTCACCATTAGTGACGTCTGGTAGACTGTTCGACACTGAAATACATTAGAGAAAAGATGCATATGTGGTTTATTTTGATTTCAACAATCGAAAGAAGCATCGAATGAATGTGCACTGAACTATACCCAATAAAACGGATTGGTTTTTGATTATTTTGTTGTGAGTCGGATGACGGATTGAGGCCATGTTAGAGGGCGCTCGAGTATTTTATGACGTCACTGGTAACATTTTTTGAAAAGCACAGTCTTGCCGGAGACTAACATCTAATCGGCAAATATGAAAACCTTGTGTTTTGTACCTCATGACATATGACGTTTCAAAAATTTGCTTGATTTTGTGTTTTTTGCTTGTAATTTGACACCTGATGACGTCATCATGACGTCATTGCATTTGTGAACATCTTCAACAGAGTATGTATGTATATACATGTACAAGTATGTCATTTGTCTCCCTAAGGTATAAAAAATGATGACAAAGTGTCTCCTTGAGGGTACTTTAACAGGTATAATTCATAGAATAATAATCACATAACATATAATGATGAGGGTGTTATTGACACGTGTGTAGCCCGGACGGGGATCACCGGTATGGGAAATGTACGGCTTTCTCACCAATCAGCAAATTAATTTTTTATAACATAACGTCACATTGCAATGCTGCCCTCAACAGCTTCATGGAAAAATACGAAAGGGAGGGCGCTAGACCGACCTAACGGTCCCGAACTGCACGACGCTTACGCACGTTCTATGAGGGGTTGGCGGATGGTCGAAGTGACATTGTAAGGGAGAATAGCAGAAAAAACAGATTTAACGTTTTTGTAAAAATATTTTTTCGACTTTTCTATTTTGTTTTTCCATAGGGAATGTTTAAGTTCGCTGATTACCAATAAATACAAGGAAGTTTGAGATCTACTTTGTTTCTGCTATGTACGTCCGCATATGTTTGTATTCATGTTACTGATCCGTGAATTGCTGTCCCTGTACCATCCGTTGACTTTGAGCTTCCGATGATCCCAGACGTAGAGGTCAAATAGAAAACACAAAAAATGTCTATGTCCATTAGATCTATCTGATGTTTATTAAAACCTAAAATATCATACTTCTGCTTGTAAATTGACACATCATGACGTCATTACATTTTTGCACATCTTCAATAGAGTGTGTATGAAATGTACCAAGTTTAAACTTGATATGAAGTTGCATGTTGTTATACAGTTCTGGGAAATAAAGAAAGACAAGAAGAAAAACAATTCATAGAAATATTCAACAATATGATGAGGCTATTATCGACACTTGCGGAGCCAGGGATGGAGATCAACAATTATGGGGAATGTATGGCTTGCTACCCAATCAGCAAATTGTTATTGCATCACGTCCCATTCCATTCCCTCAACAGCCTCATGGGAAAAACTCGAGAGGGCGCTAGACCGATCTAACGGTCCCGAACTTAACTTAACTGAATGCGTGCGGAAACTCGAGAGGGCGCTAGACCGATCTAACGGTCCCGAACTTAACTGAATGCGTGCGGTCCGGGACCGTTAGGTCGGCCTAGCGCCCTCTTTTGAGTATTTCTTTTCTGCAAGGCACGACGCTAATACACGTTATAAGGGAGTTGGCGGGTGGTCGAAGTAACATTTCAAGGGTGCCGTAGGGAATGTTTTAGTTAGCAGATTGCGAAGAAACACAAAGACGTTTGAGACCTACTTTTTCTTTCCCATTTGAAGTAAACATCTAGGCCTGTCCGGGGGTCATCATATATATAAGTCATGAAGTGAACATTGCCACAGACATTGACTGAAAATGCATTTTGGAGATTTTTCTTTTCAACCCGCCGCTAGAGAACATTCGAATATTTCATAACGTCAACATGGAGATCAACAATATATGGGAAATATACGGCTTGCTCCCAAACCAGCAAATTGTTATTGCATCACGTCCCATTCTATTCCCTCAACAGCCTCATGGGAAAAACTCGAGAGGGCGCTAGACCGATCTAACGGTCCCGAACTTAACTTAACTGAATGCGTGCGGTCCGGGACCGTTAGGTCGGCCTAGCGCCCTCTTTTGAGTATTTGTTTTCTGCAAGGCACGACGCTAATACACGTTATATGGGAGTTGGCTGGTGGTCGAAGTAACATTTCAAGGGTGCCGTAGGGAATGTTTTAGTTAGCAGATTGCGAAGAAACACAAAGACGTTTGAGACCTACTTTTTCTTTCCCATTTGAAGTAAACATCTAGGCCTGTCCGGGGGTCATCATATATATAAGTCATGAAGTGAACATTGCCACAGACATTGACTGAAAATGCATTTTGGAGATTTTTCTTTTCAACCCGCCGCTAGAGAACATTCGAATATTTCATAACGTCACCATGGAGATCAACAATATATGGGAAATATACGGCTTGCTCCCAAATCAGCAAATTGTTATTGCATCACGTCCCATTCCATTCCCTCAACAGCCTCTTGGGAAAAACTCGAGAGGGCGCTAGACCGATCTAACGGTCCCGAACTTAACTTAACTGAATGCGTGCGGTCCGGGACCGTTAGGTCGGCCTAGCGCCCTCTTTTAAGTATTTGTTTTCTGCAAGGCACGGCGCTAATACACGTTATATGGGAGTTGGCGGGTGGTCGAAGTAACATTTCAGGGGTGCCGTAGGGAATGTTTTAGTTAGCAGATTGCGAAGAAACACAAAGACGTTTGAGACCTACTTTTTCTTTGCCATTTGAAGTAAACATCTAGGCCTGTCCGGGGTCATCATATATATAAATCATGAAGTGAACATTGCCACAGACATTGACTGAAAATGCATTTTGGAGATTTTTCTTTTCAACCCGCCGCTAGAGAACATTCGAATATTTCATAACGTCACCGGTAATATTAACATCGTTGAAAGAAATTTCGCATCTTTCTCCAATTTCAAATTATATCAGGCACTTCCTATTTGAACTGGAAGGAAATGATAATAAACCCTGGATATATTCTATCAATTCCCACTAAAGTCAAATTCAGGTCTCTCACGGTTGATTTTATGTTGATTTTTGAAGTTAAGTCTAGAAATCTTTGATTGCTTGTCATCTGATACTTGATGACGTCATCGTGACGTCATTATCAGAAAGCTCGAGAGCTATATCAACTTTGCTATCTGAAGCACAAATCTGGATTATATCTTTCGCCGTTGATTTTTCAGCAATTTTTGAAGGTTTCAACGTCTTTTCATTGTCACTTCCGGTCTGATGACGTCATCAATCTGAGCCATCGCACACGTGTTGCCTGCTTAAAAGTCATCATATATATCAATCATCAAGTGATTTTAATAAACCTCGGCATACACATCAACGGATTATTCATTTTAAACATTTTCCAACCTGCCGCTAGAGGGCGCTCCAACATTTTATGACGTCACCGGTAATTTTTTTGTGAAGTACAACCTAGTCAGAGACTAACATCGTTGAAAGCAAGTTCACATCTTTTTCCACTTTCAAATTATCAGGCACTTCCGGTTTGGACCGGAAGGAAGGGTCATGTGATTTTGCACGTAATATACAAAATGAAGACCCTGGATTATTCTATCAATTCCAGTAAAAAGCAAAATCAGATCTCTCATGGTTGATTTTATATTGATTTTCAAAGATTAAATCTAGAAATATTTGATTGCTTGTAATCTGATACTTGATGACGTCATCGTGACGTCATTATTAGAAAGCTTGAGAGCTATGTCAACTGTGCTATCTGAAGCAAAAATCTGGATTATATCTTTCGCCGTTGATTTTTCAGCAATTTTTGAAGGTTTTAAAGTCTTTTTATTGTCACTTCCGGTTTGATGACGTCATCAATCTGAGCCCTCGCACAGGTGTTGCCTGCATGAAGGTCATCATATGTATCAATTATAAAGTGATTACCGCAAACTTCGCCACACACATCGACTGAAAGTTCATTTTGAACATTTTTAAACCTGCCGCTAGAGGGCGCTCGAATATTTTATGACGTCACCGCACACATTTTTGAAAAGTTCAGCCTGGCCAAAGACTAACATCGTTGAAAGCAAGTTCACATCTTTTTGCACTTTCAAATTATAAGGCACTTCCGGTTTCGACCGGAAGGAAGGGTCACGTGATTTTGCACGCAGGACAAAAAATTAAGACCTATATTTATCCTATCAATTGCCGTAAAAATCAAGTTCAGGTCTGTCACGGTTGATTTTATATTGATTTTCAAAGATTAAATCTAGAAATCTTAGATTGCTTGTAATCTGATACATGATGACGTCATCATGACGTCATTACATTTTTGCACATCTTCAATACAGTGTGCATGCATATGTGAGGTTTGAACTTGATATGAGTTTGCATGTGGCCAAAACATTCGGGAGAAAAAAGAGCTGGAAGAAGAAAAAGTAAGAATAATAATAAATAATCCGAACAATAACAATAGGTGTTTGGGCTTGAGCCCAAACACCTAATAATCCGAACAATAACAATAGGTGTTTGGGCTTGAGCCCAAACACCTAACTAGAGATAGAGTTTGTTGTTACAAACACTAGGTGTTTGGCTTTGTCTGTTTTTTGTATATTTATGGATAAGGAAAGTACAGTATTAAGACGTACATTTGTTGAAAGAAGTGATTAGGAAAAGAAACATGAAAACACCAGAGTAATTATTTTAAAGCAAATTGTGTACTCTTGAGCAGAAGGCCTTGCTTCCTGCTGTCGTGGGGTCACCAACAGTGACGTCTGGTAGACTGTTCGACACTGAAATACATTAGAGAAAAGATGCATATGTGGTTTATTTTGATTTCAACAATCGAAAGAAGCACAGAATGAATGTGCAGTGAACTATACCCAATAAAACGGATGGGTTTTTGATTATTTTGTTGTGAGTCGGATGACGGATTGAGGCCATGTTAGAGGGCGCTCGAGTATTTGATGACGTCACTGGTAACATTTTTTGAAAAGCACAGTCTTACCGGAGACTAACATCTAATCGGCAAATATGAAAACCTTGTGTTTTGTACCTCATGACATATGACGTTTCAAAAATTTGCTTGATTTTGTGCTTTTTGGCTTGTAATTTGACACCTGATGACGTCATCATGACGTCATTGCATTTGTGAACATCTTCAACAGAGTATGTATGTATATACATGTACAAGTATGTCATTTGTCTCCCTAAGGTATAAAAAATGATGACAAAGTGTCTCCTTGAGGGTACTTTAACAGGTATAATTCATAGAATAATAATCACATGACATATAATGATGAGGGTGTTATTGACACTTGTGGAGCCCCGGACGGGGATCACCGGTATGTGAAATGTACGGCTTTCTCACCAATCAGCAAATTAATTTCTCATAACATAACGTCACATTGCAATGCTGACCTCAACAGCTTCATCGAAAAATACGAAAGGGAGGGCGCTAGACCGACCTAACGGTCCCGAACTGCACGACGCTTACGCACGTTCTATGAGGGGTTGGCGGATGGTCGAAGTGACATTGTAAGGGAGAATAGCAGAAAAAACAGATTTAACGTTTTTGTAAAATAATTTTTTCGACTTTTCTATTTTGTTTTTCCATAGGGAATGTTTAAGTTCGCTGATTACCAATAAATACAAGGAAGTTTTAAATCTACTTTGTTTCTGCCATGTACGTCCGGATATGTTTGTATTCATGTTACTGATCCGTGAATTGCTGTCCCTGTACCATCCGTTGACTTTGAGCTTCCGATGATCCCAGACGTAGAGGTCAAATAATAAACACCAACAATTTCGATGTACATTAGATCTATCTGATGTTCACATTATAAAAACCTGAAATATCATACTTCTGCTTGTAAATTGACACATCATGACGTCATTACATTTTTGCACATCTTCAATAGAGTGTGTATGAATTAAATGTAACAAGTTTAAATTTGATATGAAGTAGCATGTTGTTATACAGTTCTGGGGAATAAAGAAAGACAAGAAGAAAAATAATTCATAGAAATATTCAACAATATGATGAGGTTATTATTGACACTGGCGGAGCCAGAGATGGAGATCAACAATTATGGGGAATGTACGGCTTGCTACCCAATCAGCAAATGAATTTTCTTGTAGCATCACGTCCCATTCCAATGCTACCCTCAACAGCCTGATCAGAAAAAAATACCCAGATGTAGGTGGTGGACCGACCTAACGGTCCCCAACTGCACGCGTACAGTTCGGGACCGTTAGGTTGGTCTGGCGCCCTCTCTTGAATATTTTTTCCACGAGGTACTACGCTAAAGCACGTTTTATGAGGGAGTTGGTGGGTGGTCGAAGTGACATTCCAAGGGTGCCAAAGGGAATTTTTCAAGTTCGCTGATTGCCAAGAAATACAAGGAAGTTTATGACCTACTTTTCTCTACCATTTGAAATAGACATGAAGGCTATAGCTGTTAGGGTTGATTTTTCAGAATTTTTGAAATGAGAAAGGCTCTTTTCATTGCTATTTCCAGCCTGATGACGTCATCAATCTGATCATGCACACACGTGTTGTCTGCCCGAGGGTCATCATATAACTCATGAAGTGAAAATCGCAAACTTCACCACAGACATTGACTGAACATGCATTTTGGAGATTTTTCAACCTGCCGCAAGAGTGCGGCTAAATATTTCGAATTTTACATCTTTCTCTAATGTCAAATTATAAGGCACTACCGGTTTCCAACAGAAGGAAGGGTCACGTGATTTTGCACGTAATATCAAAGACCCTGGATTATTCTATCAATTCACGTAAAAAGCAAAACAGATCTCTCACGGTTGATATTATATTGATTTTCAAAGATTAAATCTAGAAATCTTTGATCTGAAAGCAGATAACGTCAGCGTGAATTAAGTCATTATCAGAAAGATCGAGAGCGATGTTAACTGTGCTATGTGAAGCAAAAATCTGAATTATATCTCTCGCGGTTGATTCTCCCAAATCAGCAAATTGTTATTGCATCACGTCCCATTCCATTCCCTCAACAGCCTCATGGGAAAAACTCGAGAGGGCGCTAGACCGGTCTAACGGTCCGGAACTTAACTTAACTGAACGCGTGCGGAAACTCGAGAGGGCGCTAGACCGATCTAACGGTCCCGAACTTAACTTAACTGAATGCGTGCGGTCCGGGACCGTTAGGTCGGCCTAGCGCCCTCTTTTGAGTATTTGTTTTCTGCAAGGCACGACGCTAATACACGTTATATGGGAGTTGGCTGGTGGTCGAAGTAACATTTCAAGGGTGCCGTAGGGAATGTTTTAGTTAGCAGATTGCGAAGAAACACAAAGACGTTTGAGACCTACTTTTTCTTTCCCATTTGAAGTAAACATCTAGGCCTGTCCGGGGGTCATCATATATATAAGTCATGAAGTGAACATTGCCACAGACATTGACTGAAAATGCATTTTGGAGATTTTTCTTTTCAACCCGCCGCTAGAGAACATTCGAATATTTCATAACGTCACCATGGAGATCAACAATATATGGGAAATATACGGCTTGCTCCCAAATCAGCAAATTGTTATTGCATCACGTCCCATTCCATTCCCTCAACAGCCTCTTGGGAAAAACTCGAGAGGGCGCTAGACCGATCTAACGGTCCCGAACTTAACTTAACTGAATGCGTGCGGTCCGGGACCGTTAGGTCGGCCTAGCGCCCTCTTTTAAGTATTTGTTTTCTGCAAGGCACGGCGCTAATACACGTTATATGGGAGTTGGCGGGTGGTCGAAGTAACATTTCAGGGGTGCCGTAGGGAATGTTTTAGTTAGCAGATTGCGAAGAAACACAAAGACGTTTGAGACCTACTTTTTCTTTGCCATTTGAAGTAAACATCTAGGCCTGTCCGGGGTCATCATATATATAAGTCATGAAGTGAACATTGCCACAGACATTGACTGAAAATGCATTTTGGAGATTTTTCTTTTCAACCCGCCGCTAGAGAACATTCGAATATTTCATAACGTCACCGGTAATATTAACATCGTTGAAAGAAATTTCGCATCTTTCTCCAATTTCAAATTATATCAGGCACTTCCTGTTTGAACTGGAAGGAAATGATAATAAACCCTGGATATATTCTATCAATTCCCACTAAAGTCAAATTCAGGTCTCTCACGGTTGATTTTATGTTGATTTTTGAAGTTAAGTCTAGAAATCTTTGATTGCTTGTCATCTGATACTTGATTACGTCATCGTGATGTCATTATCAGCAAGCCCGAGAGCAATGTCATCATAAGCAAAAATGTGGATTATAGCTATCGCGGTTGATTTTTCAGCCTTTAAGGTTTAAAGGTCTTTTCATTGTAACTTCCGGTCTGGTGACGTCGTCAATCTTTCTCCCCCACAACTTGTTCTTAGCATGAAGCTGATTATCTACATTATTATAAAGTGATTTCAGCCAACTTCGCCGCACACATCATCCGATTATTAATTTTAAACATTTTTCAACCTGCCGCTAGAGGGCGCTCTAACATTTTATGACGTCACCGGTAATTTTTGTGTGAAGTACAACCTAGCCAGAGACTAACATCGTTGAAAGCAAGTTAACATCTTTCCCCACTTTTAAATTATAAGGCACTTCCGGTTTGGACCGGAAGGAAAGGTCATGTGATTTTGCACATAATATAAAAAATGAAGACCCTGGATTATTCCATCAATTCCCGTAAAAAGCAAAATCAGATCTCTAACGGTTGATTTTATATTGATTTTCAAAGATTAAATCTAGAAATCTTTGATTGCTTGTAATCTTATACTTGATGACGTCATCGTGACGTCATTATCAAAAAGCTCGAGAGCTATGTCAACTGTCCTATCTAAAGCAAAAATCTGGATTATATCTCTCGCGGTTGATTTTTCAGCAATTTTTGAAGGTTTCAAAGTCTTTTCATTGTCACTTCCGGTTTGATGACGTCATCAATCTGAGCCCTCGCACACGTGTTCCCTGCATGAAGGTCATCATATATATCAATTATAAAGTGATTTCAGCAAACTTCGCCACACACATCGACTAAAAGTTCATTTTGAACATTTTTCAACCTGCCGCTAGAGGGCGCTCGAATATTTTATGACGTCACCGCACACATTTTTGAAAAGTTCAGCCAGGCCAAAGACTAACATCGTTGAAAGCAAGTTCAAATCTTTTTCCACTTTCAAATTATAAGGCACTTCCGGTTTCGACCGGAAGGAAGGGTCATGTGATTTTGCACGCAGAACAAAAAATGAAGACCCATATTTATCATATCAATTGCCGTAAAAATCAAGTTCAGGTCTGTTACGGTTGATTTTATATTGATTTTCAAAGATTAAATCTAGAAATCTTAGATTGCTTGTAATCTGATACATGATGACGTCATCATGACGTCATTACATTTTTATACATCTTCAATACAGTGTGCATGCATATGTGAGGTTTGAACTTGATACGAGTTTGCATGTGGCCAAAACATTCAGGAAAAAAAGAGCTAGAAAAAGTAAGAATAATAATAAATAATAATAATAATCCGAACAATAACAATAGGTGTTTGGGCTATACCCAAACACCTAACTAGAGTTTGAATACAAACACACGGTGTTGGGTTTTGTCTGTTTTTTTAATTTACGGATAAGGAAAGTACAGTATTAAGAGGTACATTTGTTGAAAGAAATGATTAGGAAAAACATAAAACATGAAAACACCAATGTAATATTTCTAAAGCAAATTATGTACTCTTGAGCAGAAGGCCTTGCTTCCTGCTGTCGTGGGGTGACGTCTGGTAGAATGTTTGACACTGAAATACATTAGAGAAAAGATGCATATGTGGTTTATTTTGATTTGAACAATCGAAAGAAGCACAGAATGAATGTGCACTGAACTATACCCAATAAAACGGATTGGTTTTTGATTATTTTGTTTTGAGTCGGATGACGGATTGAGCTCATGTTAGAGGGCGCTGGAGTATTTTATGACGTCACTGGTAACATTTTTTGAAAAGCAGTCTTGCCGGAGACTATACGCAAGTTCACATCTTTTACCAATTTCAAATTATAAGGCACTTCCTGTTTGGACCGGAAGGAAGGGTCACGTGATTTTGCACTCAATATAAAAAAATGAAGACCTAGTATTACTCTATCAATTCCCGTAAAAAGTAAGATAAGGTCTCTAACGGTTGATTTTATACCGAGTTTTAAAGATTAAAAAAATTAATGTTTTATTGCTTGTAATCTGATACCCAATGACGTCATCATGACGTCATTACAAGAAAGCTGGAGACCTATGTTTACTGTGCCATTTGAAAAAAATCAAGATTATATCTCTCACGCTAGATTTTTCAGCAATTGTTTAAGGAAATTTTTTTTTTTTCATTGTCACTTCCGGTCTGATGACGTCATCAATCTGAGCCCTTGCACACGTGTTGCCCGCACGAAGGTCATCATATATATCAATTATAAAGTGATTACCGCAAACTTCGCCAAACACATCGACTGAAAGTTCTTTCACTTTCAAATAAAAAGGAACTTCCGGTTTGATTTTGCACGTAATATAAAAAATGAAGACCCTGGATTATCTTATCACTTCCCGTAAAATGAAAATCAGATCTCTCTCGGTTGATTTGATATTGATTTTCAAAGATTAAATCTAGAAATCTTTGATACTTGATGACGTCATCGTGACGTCATTATCAGAACGCGCGAGAGCTATGTCAACTGTGCTATCTGAAGCAAAAATCTGAATTATATCTGTCGCGGTTGATTTTTCAGCGATTTTTTAAGGTTTAAAGGTCTTTTCATTGCAACTTCCGGTCTGATGACGTCATCAATCTGAGCCCTCGCACACGTCTTGCCTGCATGAAGGTCATCATATATATCAATTATAAAGTGATTACCGCAAACTTCGCCACACACATCGACTGAAAGTTCATTTTGAACATTTTTCAACCTGCCGCTAGAGGGCGCTCGAATGTTTTATGACGTCACCGGTATTTTTTTTGTGAAGTATAACCTAGCCAGAGACTAACATCGTTGAAAGCAAGTTCAAATCTATTTCCACTTTTACATTATAAGGCACTTCCGGTTTGGACCGGAAGGAAGGGTCATGTGATTTTGCACGTAATATCAAAAATGAAGACCCTGGATTATTTCATCAATTCCCGTAAAAAGCAAAATCAGATCTCTCTCGGTTGATTTTATATTGATTTTCAAACATTAAATCAAGAAATCTTTGATTGCTTGTAATCTGATACTTGATGACGTCATCGTGACGTCATTATCACAAAGCTCGAGAGCTATGTCAACTGTGCCATCTGAAGCAAAAATCTGAAATATATCTGTCACGGTTGATTTTTCAGCGATTTTTTAAGGTTTAAAGGTCTTTTCATTGCAACTTCCGGTCTGATGACGTCATCAATCTGAGCCCTTCCACACGTGTTGCCTGCATGAAGGTCATCATATATATCAATTATAAAGTGATTACCGCAAACTTTGGCAGACACATCGACTGAAAGTCAATTTTAAACATTTTTCAACCTGCCGCTAGAGGGCGCTCGAATATTTTATGACGTCACTGCACACATTTTTGAAAAGTTCAGCCTGGCCAAAGACTAACATCGTTGAAAGCAAGTTCAAATCTGTTTCCACTTTTAAATTATAAGGCACTTCCGGTTTGGACCGGAAGGAAGGGTCATGTGATTTTGCACGTAATATCAAAAATGAAGACCCTGGATTATTTCATCAATTCCCGTAAAAAGCAAAATCAGATCTCTCTCGGTTGATTTTATATTGATTTTCAAACATTAAATCAAGAAATCTTTGATTGCTTGTAATCTGATACTTGATGACGTCATCATGACGTCATTATCACAAAGCTCGAGAGCTATGTCAACTGTGCCATCTGAAGCAAAAATCTGAAATATATCTGTCACGGTTGATTTTTCAGCGATTTTTTAAGGTTTAAAGGTCTTTTCATTGCAACTTCCGGTCTGATGACGTCATCAATCTGAGCCCTTCCACACGTGTTGCCTGCATGAAGGTCATCATATATATCAATTATAAAGTGATTACCGCAAACTTTGGCAGACACATCGACTGAAAGTCAATTTTAAACATTTTTCAACCTGCCGCTAGAGGGCGCTCGAATATTTTATGACGTCACCGCACACATTTTTGAAAAGTTCAGCCTGGCCAAAGACTAACATCGTTGAAAGCAAGTTCAAATCTGTTTCCACTTTTAAATTATAAGGCACTTCCGGTTTGGACCGGAAGGAAGGGTCATGTGATTTTGCACGTAATATCAAAAATGAAGACCCTGCATTATTCCATCAATTCCCGTAAAAAGCAAAATCAGAGCTCTCTCGGTTGATTTTATATTGATTTTCAAACATCAAATCAAGAAATCTTTGATTGCTTGTAATATGATACTTGATGACGTCATCGTGACGTCATTATCACAAAGCTCGAGAACTATGTCAACTGTGCCATCTGAAGGAAAAATCTGAAATATATCTGTCACGGTTGATTTTTCAGCGACTTTTTAAGGTTTAAAGGTCTTTTCATTGCAACTTCCGGTCTGATGACGTCATCAATCTGAGCCCTCGCACACGTGTTGGCTGCATGAAGGTCATCATATATATCAATTATAAAGTGATTACCGCAAACTTCGCCACACACATCGACTGAAAGTTCATTTTGAACATTTTTCAACCTGCCGCTAGAGGGCGCTCGAATGTTTTATGACGTAACGGCTCACATTTTGAAAAGTTCAGTCTGGCCAAGGACTAACATCGCTGAAAGCAAGTTCAAATCTTTTTCCACTTTCAAATTATAAGGCACTTCCGGTTTCGACCGGAAGGAAGGGTCACGTGATTTTGCACGCACGATCAAAATTGAAGATCTAATATTATCCTATCAATTGCCGTAAAAATCAAGTTCCGGTCTTTCACGGTTGATTTTATATCGATTTTCAAACATTAAAAATAGAAATGATTAATTGCTTGTAATTTGATACCTGATGATGTCATCATGACGTCATCACATTTTCCGGAATCTTCAACGTGATGTACATATATGTACCAAATATGAACTTGATATGAGTTTGCATGTAGTCAAACAACTCCGGAGAAGAAATTGATGGGAAGAAGAAGAAAAAGAATAATAATCAATACAATAACAATAGGTGTTGGGCTGTATAGCCCAACACCTAACTAGAGATAGAGTTTGTTGTTACAAACACTAGGTGTTTGGCTTTGTCTGTTTTTTGTATATTTATGGATCAGGAAAGTACAGTATTAAGACGTACATTTGTTGAAAGAAGTGATTAGGAAAAGAAACATGAAAACACCAATGTAATTATTTTAAAGCAAATTATGTACTCTTGAGCAGAAGGCCTTGCTTCCTGCTGTCGTGGGGTCACCAACAGTGACGTCTGGTAGACTGTTCGACACTGAAATACATTGGAGAAAAGATGCATATGTGGTTTATTTTGATTTCAACAATCGAAAGAAGCACAGAATGAATGTGCAGTGAACTATACTCAATAATACGGATGGGTTTTTGATTATTTTGTTGTGAGTCGGAAGACGGATTGAGGCCATGTTAGAGGGCGCTCGAGTATTTTATGACGTCACTGGTAACATTTTTTGAAAAGCACAGTCTTGCCGGAGACTAACATCTAATCGCAAAAATATGAAAACCTTGTGTTTTGTGCCTCATGACATATGACGTTTCAAAAATTTCCTTGATTTTGTGCTTTTTTGCTTGTAATTTGACACCTGATGACGTCATCATGACGTCATTGCATTTGTGAACATCTTCAACAGAGTATGTATGTATATACATGTACAAGTATGTCATTTGTCTCCCTAAGGTATCAAAAATGATGACAAAGTGTCTCCTTGAGGGTACTTTAACAGGTATAATTCATATAATAATAATCACATAACATATAATGATGAGGGTGTTATTGACACTTGTGTAGCCCCGGACGGGGATCACCGGTATGGGAAATGTACGGCTTTCTCACCAATCAGCAAATTCATTTCTTATAACATAACGTCACATTGCAATGCTGCCCTCAACAGCTTCATGGAAAAATACGAAAGGGAGGGCGCTAGACCGACCTAACGGTCCCGAACTGCACGACGCTTACGCACGTTCTATGAGGGGTTGGCGGATGGTCGAAGTGACATTGTAAGGGAGAATAGCAGAAAAAACAGATTTAACGTTTTTGTAAAAATATTTTTTCGACTTTTCTATTTTTTTTTCCATAGGGAATGTTTAAGTTGGCTGATTACCAATAAATACAAGGAAGTTTGAGATCTACTTTGTTTCTGCCATGTACGTCCGCATATGTTTGTATTCATGTTACTGATCCGTGAATTGCTGTCCGTGTACCATCCGTTGACTTTGAGCTTCCGATGATCCTAAACGTAGAGGTCAACTAAAAAACACCAAAAATGTCTATGTACATTAGATCTATTTGATGTTCACATATGAAAACTTGAAATATCATACTGCTGCTTGTAAATTGACACATCATGACGTCATTAAATTTTTGCACATCTTCAATAGAGTGTCTATGAAATGTACCAAGTTTAAACTTAATATGAAGTTGCATGTTGTTATACAGTTCTGGGGAATAAAGAAAGACAAGAAGAAAAACAATTCATAGAAATATTCAACAATGATGAGGTTATTATCGAAAATTGCGGGCCAGGGATGGAGATCAACAATTATGGGGAATGTACGGCTTGCTACCCAATCAGCAAATGAATTTTCTTGTAGCATCACGTCCCATTCCAATGTCTACCCTCAACAGCCTCATCAGAAACAAAATACCCAGATGTAGGTGGTGGACCGACATAACGGTCCCCAACTGCACGCGTACAGTTCGGGACCCTTAGGTTGGTCTAGCGCCCTCTCTTGAGTACTTTTTTTGCACGAGGCACTATGCTAAAGCACGTTTGATGAGGGAGTTGGTGGGTGGTCGAAGTGACATTCCAAGGGTGCCGTGGGGAATGTTCAAGTTCGCTGATTGCAAAGAAATACAAGGAAGTTTATGACCTACTTTTCTCTGCCATTTGAAATACACATGAAGGCTATAGCTGTTAGGGTTGATTTTTCAGAATTTTTCAAATGATAAATGCTCTTTTCATTGCTATTTCCAGCCTGATGACGTCATCAATCTGATCATGCACACACGTGCTGTCTGCCCGAGGGTCATCATATAACTCATGAAGTGAAAATCGCAAACTTCGCCACAGACATTGACTGAACATGCATTTTGAAGATTTTTCAACCTGCCGCACTGAATTATATCTCTCGCGGTTGATTCTTCAGCAATCTTTGAAGGTTTAAAGGTCTTTTAATTTTACCTTCCGGTCTGATGACGTCATCAATATTTCTCCACCTCAACTTGTTCTTAGCATGAAGCTGATTATCTACATTATTATAAAGTGATTTCAGCCAACTTCGCCGCACACATAAGCCGATTATTAATTTTAAACATTTTTCAACCTGCCGCTAGAGGGCGCTCTAACATTTTATGACGTCACCGGTATTTTGTGTGTGAAATACAACCTAGCCAGAGACTAACATCGTTGAAAGCAAGTTCACATCTTTCCCCACTTTTAAATTATCAGGCACTTCCGGTTTGGACCGGAAGGAAGGGTCATGTGATTTTGCACGTAATATACAAAATGAAGACCCTGGATTATTCTATCAATTCCCGTAAAAAGCAAAATCAGATCTCTCTCGGTTGATTTTATATTGATTTTCAAAGATTAAATCTAGAAATATTTGATTGCTTGTAATCTGATACTTGATGACGTCATCGTGACGTCATTATTAGAAAGCTTGAGAGCTATGTCAACTGTGCTATCTGAAGCAAAAATCTGGATTATATCTTTCGCCGTTGATTTTTCAGCAATTTTTGAAGGTTTTAAAGTCTTTTTATTGTCACTTCCGGTTTGATGACGTCATCAATCTGAGCCCTCGCACAGGTGTTGCCTGCATGAAGGTCATCATATGTATCAATTATAAAGTGATTACCGCAAACTTCGCCACACACATCAACTGAAAGTTCATTTTGAACATTTTTAAACCTGCCGCTAGAGGGCGCTCGAATATTTTATGACGTCACCGCACACATTTTTGAAAAGTTCAGCCTGGCCAAAGACTAACATCGTTGAAAGCAAGTTCACATCTTTTTGCACTTTCAAATTATAAGGCACTTCCGGTTTCGACCGGAAGGAAGGGTCACGTGATTTTGCACGCAGGACAAAAAATTAAGACCTATATTTATCCTATCAATTGCCGTAAAAATCAAGTTCAGGTCTGTCACGGTTGATTTTATATTGATTTTCAAAGATTAAATCTAGAAATCTTAGATTGCTTGTAATCTGATACATGATGACGTCATCATGACGTCATTACATTTTTGCACATCTTCAATACAGTGTGCATGCATATGTGAGGTTTGAACTTGATATGAGTTTGCATGTGGCCAAAACATTCGGGAGAAAAAAGAGCTGGAAGAAGAAAAAGTAAGAATAATAATAAACTAGAGCTAGAGTTTGTTGTTACAAACACTAGGTGTTTGGCTTTGTTTTTTGTTTTTTATTTATGGATCAGGAAAGTACAGTATTAAGACGTACATTTGTTGAAAGAAGTGATTAGGAAAAAAATAAAACATGAAAATACGAATGTAATAATTTTAAAGCAAATTATGTACTTTTGAGCAGAAGGCCTTGCTTCCTGCTGTCGTGGGGTCACCATTAGTGACGTCTGGTAGACTGTTCGACACTGAAATACATTAGAGAAAAGATGCATATGTGGTTTATTTTGATTTCAACAATCGAAAGAAGCATCGAATGAATGTGCACTGAACTATACCCAATAAAACGGATTGGTTTTTGATTATTTTGTTGTGAGTCGGATGACGGATTGAGGCCATGTTAGAGGGCGCTCGAGTATTTTATGACGTCACTGGTAACATTTTTTGAAAAGCACAGTCTTGCCGGAGACTAACATCTAATCGGCAAATATGAAAACCTTGTGTTTTGTACCTCATGACATATGACGTTTCAAAAATTTGCTTGATTTTGTGTTTTTTGCTTGTAATTTGACACCTGATGACGTCATCATGACGTCATTGCATTTGTGAACATCTTCAACAGAGTATGTATGTATATACATGTACAAGTATGTCATTTGTCTCCCTAAGGTATAAAAAATGATGACAAAGTGTCTCCTTGAGGGTACTTTAACAGGTATAATTCATAGAATAATAATCACATAACATATAATGATGAGGGTGTTATTGACACGTGTGTAGCCCGGACGGGGATCACCGGTATGGGAAATGTACGGCTTTCTCACCAATCAGCAAATTAATTTTTTATAACATAACGTCACATTGCAATGCTGCCCTCAACAGCTTCATGGAAAAATACGAAAGGGAGGGCGCTAGACCGACCTAACGGTCCCGAACTGCACGACGCTTACGCACGTTCTATGAGGGGTTGGCGGATGGTCGAAGTGACATTGTAAGGGAGAATAGCAGAAAAAACAGATTTAACGTTTTTGTAAAAATATTTTTTCGACTTTTCTATTTTGTTTTTCCATAGGGAATGTTTAAGTTCGCTGATTACCAATAAATACAAGGAAGTTTGAGATCTACTTTGTTTCTGCTATGTACGTCCGCATATGTTTGTATTCATGTTACTGATCCGTGAATTGCTGTCCCTGTACCATCCGTTGACTTTGAGCTTCCGATGATCCCAGACGTAGAGGTCAAATAGAAAACACAAAAAATGTCTATGTCCATTAGATCTATCTGATGTTTATTAAAACCTAAAATATCATACTTCTGCTTGTAAATTGACACATCATGACGTCATTACATTTTTGCACATCTTCAATAGAGTGTGTATGAAATGTACCAAGTTTAAACTTGATATGAAGTTGCATGTTGTTATACAGTTCTGGGAAATAAAGAAAGACAAGAAGAAAAACAATTCATAGAAATATTCAACAATATGATGAGGCTATTATCGACACTTGCGGAGCCAGGGATGGAGATCAACAATTATGGGGAATGTATGGCTTGCTACCCAATCAGCAAATTGTTATTGCATCACGTCCCATTCCATTCCCTCAACAGCCTCATGGGAAAAACTCGAGAGGGCGCTAGACCGATCTAACGGTCCCGAACTTAACTTAACTGAATGCGTGCGGAAACTCGAGAGGGCGCTAGACCGATCTAACGGTCCCGAACTTAACTGAATGCGTGCGGTCCGGGACCGTTAGGTCGGCCTAGCGCCCTCTTTTGAGTATTTCTTTTCTGCAAGGCACGACGCTAATACACGTTATAAGGGAGTTGGCGGGTGGTCGAAGTAACATTTCAAGGGTGCCGTAGGGAATGTTTTAGTTAGCAGATTGCGAAGAAACACAAAGACGTTTGAGACCTACTTTTTCTTTCCCATTTGAAGTAAACATCTAGGCCTGTCCGGGGGTCATCATATATATAAGTCATGAAGTGAACATTGCCACAGACATTGACTGAAAATGCATTTTGGAGATTTTTCTTTTCAACCCGCCGCTAGAGAACATTCGAATATTTCATAACGTCAACATGGAGATCAACAATATATGGGAAATATACGGCTTGCTCCCAAACCAGCAAATTGTTATTGCATCACGTCCCATTCTATTCCCTCAACAGCCTCATGGGAAAAACTCGAGAGGGCGCTAGACCGATCTAACGGTCCCGAACTTAACTTAACTGAATGCGTGCGGTCCGGGACCGTTAGGTCGGCCTAGCGCCCTCTTTTGAGTATTTGTTTTCTGCAAGGCACGACGCTAATACACGTTATATGGGAGTTGGCTGGTGGTCGAAGTAACATTTCAAGGGTGCCGTAGGGAATGTTTTAGTTAGCAGATTGCGAAGAAACACAAAGACGTTTGAGACCTACTTTTTCTTTCCCATTTGAAGTAAACATCTAGGCCTGTCCGGGGGTCATCATATATATAAGTCATGAAGTGAACATTGCCACAGACATTGACTGAAAATGCATTTTGGAGATTTTTCTTTTCAACCCGCCGCTAGAGAACATTCGAATATTTCATAACGTCACCATGGAGATCAACAATATATGGGAAATATACGGCTTGCTCCCAAATCAGCAAATTGTTATTGCATCACGTCCCATTCCATTCCCTCAACAGCCTCTTGGGAAAAACTCGAGAGGGCGCTAGACCGATCTAACGGTCCCGAACTTAACTTAACTGAATGCGTGCGGTCCGGGACCGTTAGGTCGGCCTAGCGCCCTCTTTTAAGTATTTGTTTTCTGCAAGGCACGGCGCTAATACACGTTATATGGGAGTTGGCGGGTGGTCGAAGTAACATTTCAGGGGTGCCGTAGAGAATGTTTTAGTTAGCAGATTGCGAAGAAACACAAAGACGTTTGAGACCTACTTTTTCTTTGCCATTTGAAGTAAACATCTAGGCCTGTCCGGGGTCATCATATATATAAATCATGAAGTGAACATTGCCACAGACATTGACTGAAAATGCATTTTGGAGATTTTTCTTTTCAACCCGCCGCTAGAGAACATTCGAATATTTCATAACGTCACCGGTAATATTAACATCGTTGAAAGAAATTTCGCATCTTTCTCCAATTTCAAATTATATCAGGCACTTCCTATTTGAACTGGAAGGAAATGATAATAAACCCTGGATATATTCTATCAATTCCCACTAAAGTCAAATTCAGGTCTCTCACGGTTGATTTTATGTTGATTTTTGAAGTTAAGTCTAGAAATCTTTGATTGCTTGTCATCTGATACTTGATGACGTCATCGTGACGTCATTATCAGAAAGCTCGAGAGCTATATCAACTTTGCTATCTGAAGCACAAATCTGGATTATATCTTTCGCCGTTGATTTTTCAGCAATTTTTGAAGGTTTCAACGTCTTTTCATTGTCACTTCCGGTCTGATGACGTCATCAATCTGAGCCATCGCACACGTGTTGCCTGCTTAAAAGTCATCATATATATCAATCATCAAGTGATTTTAATAAACCTCGGCATACACATCAACGGATTATTCATTTTAAACATTTTCCAACCTGCCGCTAGAGGGCGCTCCAACATTTTATGACGTCACCGGTAATTTTTTTGTGAAGTACAACCTAGTCAGAGACTAACATCGTTGAAAGCAAGTTCACATCTTTTTCCACTTTCAAATTATCAGGCACTTCCGGTTTGGACCGGAAGGAAGGGTCATGTGATTTTGCACGTAATATACAAAATGAAGACCCTGGATTATTCTATCAATTCCAGTAAAAAGCAAAATCAGATCTCTCATGGTTGATTTTATATTGATTTTCAAAGATTAAATCTAGAAATATTTGATTGCTTGTAATCTGATACTTGATGACGTCATCGTGACGTCATTATTAGAAAGCTTGAGAGCTATGTCAACTGTGCTATCTGAAGCAAAAATCTGGATTATATCTTTCGCCGTTGATTTTTCAGCAATTTTTGAAGGTTTTAAAGTCTTTTTATTGTCACTTCCGGTTTGATGACGTCATCAATCTGAGCCCTCGCACAGGTGTTGCCTGCATGAAGGTCATCATATGTATCAATTATAAAGTGATTACCGCAAACTTCGCCACACACATCGACTGAAAGTTCATTTTGAACATTTTTAAACCTGCCGCTAGAGGGCGCTCGAATATTTTATGACGTCACCGCACACATTTTTGAAAAGTTCAGCCTGGCCAAAGACTAACATCGTTGAAAGCAAGTTCACATCTTTTTGCACTTTCAAATTATAAGGCACTTCCGGTTTCGACCGGAAGGAAGGGTCACGTGATTTTGCACGCAGGACAAAAAATTAAGACCTATATTTATCCTATCAATTGCCGTAAAAATCAAGTTCAGGTCTGTCACGGTTGATTTTATATTGATTTTCAAAGATTAAATCTAGAAATCTTAGATTGCTTGTAATCTGATACATGATGACGTCATCATGACGTCATTACATTTTTGCACATCTTCAATACAGTGTGCATGCATATGTGAGGTTTGAACTTGATATGAGTTTGCATGTGGCCAAAACATTCGGGAGAAAAAAGAGCTGGAAGAAGAAAAAGTAAGAATAATAATAAACTAGAGTTTGAATACAAACACACGGTGTTGGACTTTGTCTGTTTTTTTAATTTACGGATAAGGAAAGTACAGTATTAAGAGGTACATTTGTTGAAAGAAATGATTAGGAAAAACATAAAACATGAAAACACCAAAGTAATATTTCTAAAGCAAATTATGTACTCTTGAGCAGAAGGCCTTGCTTCCTGCTGTCGTGGGGTGACGTCTGGTAGAATGTTTGACAATGAAATACATTAGAGAAAAGATGCATATGTGGTTTATTTTGATTTGAACAATCGAAAGAAGCACAGAATGAATGTGCACTGAACTATACCCAATAAAACGGATTGGTTTTTGATTATTTTGTTTTGAGTCGGATGACGGATTGAGCTCATGTTAGAGGGCGCTGGTGTATTTTATGACGTCACTGGTAACATTTTTTGAAAAGCAGTCTTGCCGGAGACTATACGCAAGTTCACATCTTTTACCAATTTCAAATTATAAGGCACTTCCTGTTTGGACCGGAAGGAAGGGTCACGTGATTTTGCACTCAATATAAAAAAATGAAGACCTAGTATTACTCTATCAATTCCCGTAAAAAGTAAGATAAGGTCTCTAACGGTTGATTTTATACCGAGTTTTAAAGATTAAAAAAATTAATGTTTTATTGCTTGTAATCTGATACCCAATGACGTCATCATGACGTCATTACAAGAAAGCTGGAGACCTATGTTTACTGTGCCATTTGAAAAAAATCAAGATTATATCTCTCACGCTAGATTTTTCAGCAATTGTTTAAGGAAATTCTTTTTTTTTCATTGTCACTTCCGGTCTGATGACGTCATCAATCTGAGCCCTTGCACACGTGTTGCCCGCACGAAGGTCATCATATATATCAATTATAAAGTGATTACCGCAAACTTCGCCAAACACATCGACTGAAAGTTCTTTCACTTTCAAATAAAAAGGAACTTCCGGTTTGATTTTGCACGTAATATAAAAAATGAAGACCCTGGATTATCTTATCACTTCCCGTAAAATGAAAATCAGATCTCTCTCGGTTGATTTGATATTGATTTTCAAAGATTAAATCTAGAAATCTTTGATACTTGATGACGTCATCGTGACGTCATTATCAGAACGCGCGAGAGCTATGTCAACTGTGCTATCTGAAGCAAAAATCTGAATTATATCTGTCGCGGTTGATTTTTCAGCGATTTTTTAAGGTTTAAAGGTCTTTTCATTGCAACTTCCGGTCTGATGACGTCATCAATCTGAGCCCTCGCACACGTCTTGCCTGCATGAAGGTCATCATATATATCAATTATAAAGTGATTACCGCAAACTTCGCCACACACATCGACTGAAAGTTCATTTTGAACATTTTTCAACCTGCCGCTAGAGGGCGCTCGAATGTTTTATGACGTCACCGGTATTTTTTTTGTGAAGTATAACCTAGCCAGAGACTAACATCGTTGAAAGCAAGTTCAAATCTATTTCCACTTTTACATTATAAGGCACTTCCGGTTTGGACCGGAAGGAAGGGTCATGTGATTTTGCACGTAATATCAAAAATGAAGACCCTGGATTATTTCATCAATTCCCGTAAAAAGCAAAATCAGATCTCTCTCGGTTGATTTTATATTGATTTTCAAACATTAAATCAAGAAATCTTTGATTGCTTGTAATCTGATACTTGATGACGTCATCGTGACGTCATTATCACAAAGCTCGAGAGCTATGTCAACTGTGCCATCTGAAGCAAAAATCTGAAATATATCTGTCACGGTTGATTTTTCAGCGATTTTTTAAGGTTTAAAGGTCTTTTCATTGCAACTTCCGGTCTGATGACGTCATCAATCTGAGCCCTTCCACACGTGTTGCCTGCATGAAGGTCATCATATATATCAATTATAAAGTGATTACCGCAAACTTTGGCAGACACATCGACTGAAAGTCAATTTTAAACATTTTTCAACCTGCCGCTAGAGGGCGCTCGAATATTTTATGACGTCACCGCACACATTTTTGAAAAGTTCAGCCTGGCCAAAGACTAACATCGTTGAAAGCAAGTTCAAATCTGTTTCCACTTTTAAATTATAAGGCACTTCCGGTTTGGACCGGAAGGAAGGGTCATGTGATTTTGCACGTAATATCAAAAATGAAGACCCTGGATTATTTCATCAATTCCCGTAAAAAGCAAAATCAGATCTCTCTCGGTTGATTTTATATTGATTTTCAAACATTAAATCAAGAAATCTTTGATTGCTTGTAATCTGATACTTGATGACGTCATCGTGACGTCATTATCACAAAGCTCGAGAGCTATGTCAACTGTGCCATCTGAAGCAAAAATCTGAAATATATCTGTCACGGTTGATTTTTGAGCGATTTTTTAAGGTTTAAAGGTCTTTTCATTTCAACTTCCGGTCTGATGACGTCATCAATCTGAGCCCTTCCACACGTGTTGCCTGCATGAAGGTCATCATATATATCAATTATAAAGTGATTACCGCAAACTTTGGCAGACACATCGACTGAAAGTCAATTTTAAACATTTTTCAACCTGCCGCTAGAGGGCGCTCGAATATTTTATGACGTCACCGCACACATTTTTGAAAAGTTCAGCCTGGCCAAAGACTAACATCGTTGAAAGCAAGTTCAAATCTGTTTCCACTTTTAAATTATAAGGCACTTCCGGTTTGGACCGGAAGGAAGGGTCATGTGATCTTGCACGTAATATCAAAAATGAAGACCCTGCATTATTCCATCAATTCCCGTAAAAAGCAAAATCAGAGCTCTCTCGGTTGATTTTATATTGATTTTCAAACATCAAATCAAGAAATCTTTGATTGCTTGTAATATGATACTTGATGACGTCATCGTGACGTCATTATCACAAAGCTCGAGAACTATGTCAACTGTGCCATCTGAAGCAAAAATCTGAAATATATCTGTCACGGTTGATTTTTCAGCGACTTTTTAAGGTTTAAAGGTCTTTTCATTGCAACTTCCGGTCTGATGACGTCATCAATCTGAGCCCTCGCACACGTGTTGGCTGCATGAAGGTCATCATATATATCAATTATAAAGTGATTACCGCAAACTTCGCCACACACATCGACTGAAAGTTCATTTTGAACATTTTTCAACCTGCCGCTAGAGGGCGCTCGAATGTTTTATGACGTCACGGCTCACATTTTGAAAAGTTCAGCCTGGCCAAGGACTAACATCGCTGAAAGCAAGTTCAAATCTTTTTCCACTTTCAAATTATAAGGCACTTCCGGTTTCGACCGGAAGGAAGGGTCACGTGATTTTGCACGCCCGATCAAAATTGAAGATCTAATATTATCCTATCAATTGCCGTAAAAATCAAGTTCCGGTCTTTCACGGTTGATTTTATATCGATTTTCAAACATTAAAAATAGAAATGGTTAATTGCTTGTAATTTGATACCTGATGACGTCATCATGACGTCATTACAAAAAAAACCATCTTCAGTTGGTTGTACATATATGTACCAAATATGAACTTGATATGAGTTTGCATGTAGCCAAACAACTCCGGAGAAGAAAGAGGTAGCAAAAAGAAAAAAAGGAATAATAATCAATACAATAACAATAGGTGTTGGGCTGTATAGCCCAACACCTAACTAGAGATAGAGTTTGTTGTTACAAACACTAGGTGTTTGGCTTTGTCTGTTTTTTGTATATTTATGGATCAGGAAAGTACAGTATTAAGACGTACATTTGTTGAAAGAAGTGATTAGGAAAAGAAACATGAAAACACCAATGTAATTATTTTAAAGCAAATTATGTACTCTTGAGCAGAAGGCCTTGCTTCCTGCTGTCGTGGGGTCACCAACAGTGACGTCTGGTAGACTGTTCGACACTGAAATACATTGGAGAAAAGATGCATATGTGGTTTATTTTGATTTCAACAATCGAAAGAAGCACAGAATGAATGTGCAGTGAACTATACTCAATAATACGGATGGGTTTTTGATTATTTTGTTGTGAGTCGGAAGACGGATTGAGGCCATGTTAGAGGGCGCTCGAGTATTTTATGACGTCACTGGTAACATTTTTTGAAAAGCACAGTCTTGCCGGAGACTAACATCTAATCGCAAAAATATGAAAACCTTGTGTTTTGTGCCTCATGACATATGACGTTTCAAAAATTTCCTTGATTTTGTGCTTTTTTGCTTGTAATTTGACACCTGATGACGTCATCATGACGTCATTGCATTTGTGAACATCTTCAACAGAGTATGTATGTATATACATGTACAAGTATGTCATTTGTCTCCCTAAGGTATCAAAAATGATGACAAAGTGTCTCCTTGAGGGTACTTTAACAGGTATAATTCATATAATAATAATCACATAACATATAATGATGAGGGTGTTATTGACACTTGTGTAGCCCCGGACGGGGATCACCGGTATGGGAAATGTACGGCTTTCTCACCAATCAGCAAATTCATTTCTTATAACATAACGTCACATTGCAATGCTGCCCTCAACAGCTTCATGGAAAAATACGAAAGGGAGGGCGCTAGACCGACCTAACGGTCCCGAACTGCACGACGCTTACGCACGTTCTATGAGGGGTTGGCGGATGGTCGAAGTGACATTGTAAGGGAGAATAGCAGAAAAAACAGATTTAACGTTTTTGTAAAAATATTTTTTCGACTTTTCTATTTTTTTTTCCATAGGGAATGTTTAAGTTGGCTGATTACCAATAAATACAAGGAAGTTTGAGATCTACTTTGTTTCTGCCATGTACGTCCGCATATGTTTGTATTCATGTTACTGATCCGTGAATTGCTGTCCGTGTACCATCCGTTGACTTTGAGCTTCCGATGATCCTAAACGTAGAGGTCAACTAAAAAACACCAAAAATTTCTATGTACATTAGATCTATCTGATGTTCACATATGAAAACTTGAAATATCATACTGCTGCTTGTAAATTGACACATCATGACGTCATTAAATTTTTGCACATCTTCAATAGAGTGTCTATGAAATGTACCAAGTTTAAACTTAATATGAAGTTGCATGTTGTTATACAGTTCTGGGGAATAAAGAAAGACAAGAAGAAAAACAATTCATAGAAATATTCAACAATGATGAGGTTATTATCGAAAATTGCGGGCCAGGGATGGAGATCAACAATTATGGGGAATGTACGGCTTGCTACCCAATCAGCAAATGAATTTTCTTGTAGCATCACGTCCCATTCCAATGTCTACCCTCAACAGCCTCGTTAGAAAGAAAATACCCAGAGGTAGGTAGTGGACCGACATAACGGTCCCCAACTGCACGCGTACAGTTCGGGACCGTTAGGTTGGTCTAGCGCCCTCTCTTGAGTATTTTTTCCACGAGGCACTACGCTAAAGCACGTTTTATGAGGGAGTTGGTGGGTGGTCGAAGTGACATTCCAATGGTGCCGTGGGGAATGTTTAAGTTCGCTGATTGCCAAGAAATACAAGGAAGTTTGAGATCTACTTTTTTTCTGCCATGTACGTCCGCATATGTTTGTATTCATGTTACTGATCCGTGAATTGCTAACAGTGTCCCTGTACCATCCGTTGACTTTGAGCTTCCGATGTTCCCAGACGTAGAGGTCAAAGAAAAAACACCAAAAAATTCGATTTACATTAGATCTATCTGATGTTCACATATGAAAACTTGAAATATCATATTTCTGCTTGTAAATTGGCACATCATGACGTCATTCGATTTTTGCACATCTTCAATAGAGTGAGTGTGTATAAAATGTACCAAGTTTAAACTTGATTTGAAGTTGCATGTTGTTATACAGTTCTGGGGAATAAAGAAAGACAAGAAGAAAAATAATTCATAGAAATATTTAACAATATGATGAGACTATTATCGACACTTGCGGAGCCAGGGATGGAGATCAACAATTATGAGGAATGTACGGCTTGCTACCAAGCAAATGAATTTTCTTGTAGCATCACGTCCTAGGTGTAGGTGGTGGACCGACCTAACGGTCCCCAACTGCACGCGTACAGTTCGGGACCGTTAGGTTGGTCTAGCGCCCTCTTTTGAGTATTTTTTCCACGAGGCACTACGCTAAAGCACGTTTTATGAGGGAGTTGGTGGGTGGTCGAAGTGACATTCCAAGGGTGCCAAGGGGAATGTTCAAGTTCGCTGATTGCCAAGAAATACAAGGAAGTTTATGACCTACTTTTCTCTACCATTTGAAATAAACATGAAGGCTATAGCTGTTAGGGTTGATTTTTCAGAATTGTTCAAATATTAAAGGCTCTTTTTAATGCTATTTCCAGCCTGATGACGTCATCAATCTGATCATGCACACACGTGTTGTCTGCCCGAGGGTCATCATATAACTCATGAAGTAAAAATCGCAAACTTCGCTACAGACATTGACTGAACATGCATTTTGGAGATTTTTCAACATGCCGCACTGAATTATATCTCTCGCGGTTGATTCTTCAGCAATTGTTTAAGGTTTAAAGGTCTTTTCATTTTAACTTCCGGTCTGATGACGTCATCAATATTTCTCCACCTCAACTTGTTCTTAGTATGAAGCTGATTATCTACATTATTATAAAGTGATTTCAGCCAACTTCGCCGCACACATCAGCCGATTATTCATTTAAAAATGTTTTCAACCTGCCGCTAGAGGGTGTTATGACGTCACCGGTAATTTGTTTGTAAAGTACAACTTAGCCAGAGACTAACATCGTTGAAAGCAAGTTCACATCTTTCCCCATTTTTAAATTATAAGGCACTTCCGGTTTGGACCGGAAGGAAGGGTCATGTGATTTTGCACGTAATATAACAAATAAAGACCCTAGATTATTCCATCAATTCCCGTAAAAAGCAAAATCAGATCTGTCACGGTTGATTTTATATTGAATTTCAAAGATTAAATCTAGAAATCTTTGATTGCTTGTCATCTGATACTTGATGACGTCATCGTGACGTCATTATCAAAAAGCTTGAGAGCTATGTCAACTGTCCTATCTGAAGCAAAAATCTGGATTATATCTCTCGCGGTTAATTTTTCAGCAATTTATTAATGTTTAAAGGTCTTTTCATTGTCACTTCCGGTCTGATGACGTCATCAATCTTTCTCCCTCTCAATTTGTTCTTAGCACGAAGCTGATTGTATACATCAATTATAAAGTGATTTCAGCAAACTTCGCCGCACACATCAGCCGATTATTTATTTTAAACATTTTTCAACCTGCCGCTAGAGGGCGCTCCAACATTTTATGACGTCACCGGTAATTTTTTTGTGAAGTACAACCTAGCCAGAGACTAACATCGTTGAAAGCAAGTTCACATCTTTTTCCACTTTCAAATTATAAGGCACTTCCGGTTTGGACCGGAAGGAAGGGTCATGTGATTTTGCAAGTAATATAAAAAATGAAGACCCTGGATTATTCTATCAATTCCAGTAAAAATCAAAACCAGATCTTTCATGGTTGATTTTATATTGATTTTCAAATATTAAATCTAGAAATTTTTGATTGCTTGTAATCTGATACTTGATGACGTCATCGTGACGTCATTATCAGAAAGCTCTAGAGTTACGTCAACTGTGGTATCTGAAGCAAAAATCTGGATTATATCTGTCGCCGTTGATTTTTCAGCAATTTTTAAAGGTTTCAACGTCTTTTTATTGTGACTTCCGGTCTGATGACGTCATCAATCTGAGCCCTCGCACATGTGTTCCCTGCATGAAGGTCATCATATGTATTAATTATAAAGTGATTTCAGCAAACTTCGCCACACACATCGACTGAAAGTTCATTTTGAAATGTTTTCAACCTGCCGCTAGAGGGCGCTCGAATATTTTATGACGTCACCGCACACATTTTTGAAAAGTTCAGCCAGGCCAAAGACTAACATCGCTGAAAGCAAGTTCAAATCTTTTTCCACTTTCAAATTATAAGGCACTTCCGGTTTCGACCGGAAGGAAGGGTCACGTGATTTTGCACGCACGATCAAAATTGAAGATCTAATATTATCCTATCGATTGCCGTAAAAATCAAGTTCAGGTCTTTCACGGTTGATTTTATATTGATTTTCAAAGATTAAATTTAATAATCTTTAATTGCTTGTAATCTGATACCCGATGACGTCATCATTACGTCATTACAAAAAAAAACATCTTACGTTGGTTGTGTATTCATGTGTTTAATTTGAACTTGATATGAGTTTGCATGTAGTCAAACAACTCCGGATAAAAATCTTCTAGAAAAAGAAAAAGTAAGAATAATAATAACAAGAATAATTCTAACAATAACAATAGGTGTTTGGGCTGTAGCCCAAACACCTAATAATCCGAACAATAACAATAGGTGTTTGGGCTTGAGCCCAAACACCTAATAATCCGAACAATAACAATAGGTGTTTGGGCTTGAGCCCAAACACCTAACTAGAGTTTGAATACAAACACACGGTGTTGGGCTTTGTCTGTTTTTTTAATTTACGGATAAGGAAAGTACAGTATTAAGAGGTACATTTGTTGAAAGAAATGATTAGGAAAAACATAAAACATGAAAACACCAATGTAATATTTCTAAAGCAAATTATGTACTCTTGAGCAGAAGGCCTTGCTTCCTGCTGTCGTGGGGTGACGTCTGGTAGAATGTTTGACACTGAAATACATTAGAGAAAAGATGCATATGTGGTTTATTTTGATTTGAACAATCGAAAGAAGCACAGAATGAATGTGCACTGAACTATACCCAATAAAACGGATTGGTTTTTGATTATTTTGTTTTGAGTCGGATGACGGATTGAGCTCATGTTAGAGGGCGCTGGAGTATTTTATGACGTCACTGGTAACATTTTTTGAAAAGCAGTCTTGCCGGAGACTATACGCAAGTTCACATCTTTTACCAATTTCAAATTATAAGGCACTTCCTGTTTGGACCGGAAGGAAGGGTCACGTGATTTTGCACTCAATATAAAAAAATGAAGACCTAGTATTACTCTATCAATTCCCGTAAAAAGTAAGATAAGGTCTCTAACGGTTGATTTTATACCGAGTTTTAAAGATTAAAAAAATTAATGTTTTATTGCTTGTAATCTGATACCCAATGACGTCATCATGACGTCATTACAAGAAAGCTGGAGACCTATGTTTACTGTGCCATTTGAAAAAAATCAAGATTATATCTCTCACGCTAGATTTTTCAGCAATTGTTTAAGGAAATTCTTTTTTTTTCATTGTCACTTCCGGTCTGATGACGTCATCAATCTGAGCCCTTGCACACGTGTTGCCCGCACGAAGGTCATCATATATATCAATTATAAAGTGATTACCGCAAACTTCGCCAAACACATCGACTGAAAGTTCTTTCACTTTCAAATAAAAAGGAACTTCCGGTTTGATTTTGCACGTAATATAAAAAATGAAGACCCTGGATTATCTTATCACTTCCCGTAAAATGAAAATCAGATCTCTCTCGGTTGATTTGATATTGATTTTCAAAGATTAAATCTAGAAATCTTTGATACTTGATGACGTCATCGTGACGTCATTATCAGAACGCGCGAGAGCTATGTCAACTGTGCTATCTGAAGCAAAAATCTGAATTATATCTGTCGCGGTTGATTTTTCAGCGATTTTTTAAGGTTTAAAGGTCTTTTCATTGCAACTTCCGGTCTGATGACGTCATCAATCTGAGCCCTCGCACACGTCTTGCCTGCATGAAGGTCATCATATATATCAATTATAAAGTGATTACCGCAAACTTCGCCACACACATCGACTGAAAGTTCATTTTGAACATTTTTCAACCTGCCGCTAGAGGGCGCTCGAATGTTTTATGACGTCACCGGTATTTTTTTTGTGAAGTATAACCTAGCCAGAGACTAACATCGTTGAAAGCAAGTTCAAATCTATTTCCACTTTTACATTATAAGGCACTTCCGGTTTGGACCGGAAGGAAGGGTCATGTGATTTTGCACGTAATATCAAAAATGAAGACCCTGGATTATTTCATCAATTCCCGTAAAAAGCAAAATCAGATCTCTCTCGGTTGATTTTATATTGATTTTCAAACATTAAATCAAGAAATCTTTGATTGCTTGTAATCTGATACTTGATGACGTCATCGTGACGTCATTATCACAAAGCTCGAGAGCTATGTCAACTGTGCCATCTGAAGCAAAAATCTGAAATATATCTGTCACGGTTGATTTTTCAGCGATTTTTTAAGGTTTAAAGGTCTTTTCATTGCAACTTCCGGTCTGATGACGTCATCAATCTGAGCCCTTCCACACGTGTTGCCTGCATGAAGGTCATCATATATATCAATTATAAAGTGATTACCGCAAACTTTGGCAGACACATCGACTGAAAGTCAATTTTAAACATTTTTCAACCTGCCGCTAGAGGGCGCTCGAATATTTTATGACGTCACCGCACACATTTTTGAAAAGTTCAGCCTGGCCAAAGACTAACATCGTTGAAAGCAAGTTCAAATCTATTTCCACTTTTACATTATAAGGCACTTCCGGTTTGGACCGGAAGGAAGGGTCATGTGATTTTGCACGTAATATCAAAAATGAAGACCCTGGATTATTTCATCAATTCCCGTAAAAAGCAAAATCAGATCTCTCTCGGTTGATTTTATATTGATTTTCAAACATTAAATCAAGAAATCTTTGATTGCTTGTAATCTGATACTTGATGACGTCATCGTGACGTCATTATCACAAAGCTCGAGAGCTATGTCAACTGTGCCATCTGAAGCAAAAATCTGAAATATATCTGTCACGGTTGATTTTTCAGCGATTTTTTAAGGTTTAAAGGTCTTTTCATTGCAACTTCCGGTCTGATGACGTCATCAATCTGAGCCCTTCCACACGTGTTGCCTGCATGAAGGTCATCATATATATCAATTATAAAGTGATTACCGCAAACTTTGGCAGACACATCGACTGAAAGTCAATTTTAAACATTTTTCAACCTGCCGCTAGAGGGCGCTCGAATATTTTATGACGTCACCGCACACATTTTTGAAAAGTTCAGCCTGGCCAAAGACTAACATCGTTGAAAGCAAGTTCAAATCTGTTTCCACTTTTAAATTATAAGGCACTTCCGGTTTGGACCGGAAGGAAGGGTCATGTGATTTTGCACGTAATATCAAAAATGAAGACCCTGCATTATTCCATCAATTCCCGTAAAAAGCAAAATCAGAGCTCTCTCGGTTGATTTTATATTGATTTTCAAACATCAAATCAAGAAATCTTTGATTGCTTGTAATATGATACTTGATGACGTCATCGTGACGTCATTATCATAAAGCTCGAGAACTATGTCAACTGTGCCATCTGAAGCAAAAATCTGAAATATATCTGTCACGGTTGATTTTTCAGCGACTTTTTAAGGTTTAAAGGTCTTTTCATTGCAACTTCCGGTCTGATGACGTCATCAATCTGAGCCCTCGCACACGTGTTGGCTGCATGAAGGTCATCATATATATCAATTATAAAGTGATTACCGCAAACTTCGCCACACACATCGACTGAAAGTTCATTTTGAACATTTTTCAACCTGCCGCTAGAGGGCGCTCGAATGTTTTATGACGTCACGGCTCACATTTTGAAAAGTTCAGCCTGGCCAAGGACTAACATCGCTGAAAGCAAGTTCAAATCTTTTTCCACTTTCAAATTATAAGGCACTTCCGGTTTCGACCGGAAGGAAGGGTCACGTGATTTTGCACGCCCGATCAAAATTGAAGATCTAATATTATCCTATCAATTGCCGTAAAAATCAAGTTCCGGTCTTTCACGGTTGATTTTATATCGATTTTCAAACATTAAAAATAGAAATGGTTAATTGCTTGTAATTTGATACCTGATGACGTCATCATGACGTCATCACATTTTCCGGAATCTTCAATGTGATGTACATATATGTACCAAATATGAACTTGATATGAGTTTGCATGTAGCCAAACAACTCTGGAGAAGAAAGTACTAGCAAAAAGAAAAAAAAGAATAAAAACTAGAGCTAGAGTTTGTTGTTACAAACACTAGGTGTTTGGCTTTGTCTGTTTTTTGTATATTTATGGATAAGGAAAGTACAGTATTAAGACGTACATTTGTTGAAAGAAGTGATTAGGAAAAGAAACATGAAAACACCAAAGTAATTATTTTAAAGCAAATTATGTACTCTTGAGCAGAAGGCCTTGCTTCCTGCTGTCGTGGGGTCACCAACAGTGACGTCTGGTAGACTGTTCGACACTGAAATACATTAGAGAAAAGATGCATATGTGGTTTATTTTGATTTCAACAATCGAAAGAAGCACAGAATGAATGTGCAGTGAACTATACCCAATAAAACAGATTGGTTTTTGATTATTTTGTTGTGAGTCGGATGACGGATTGAGGCCATGTTAGAGGGCGCTCGAGTATTTTATGACGTCACTGGTAACATTTTTTGAAAAGCACAGTCTTACCGGAGACTAACATCTAATCGGCAAATATGAAAACCTTGTGTTTTGTACCTCATCACATAATGACGTTTCAAAAATTTGCTTGATTTTGTGCTTTTTTGCATTTGTCTCCCTAAGGTATAAAAAATGATGACAAAGTGTCTCCTTGAGGGTACTTTAACAGGTATAATTCATAGAACAATAATCACATAACATATATTGATGACTTTGTTATTGACGTGTGGAGCCCCGGACGGGGATCAACGGTATGGGAAATGTACGGCTTTCTCACTAATCAGCAAATTTATTTTCTTATAACATAACGTCACATTGCAATGCTGCCCTCAACAGCTTCATGGAAAAAATACGAAAGGGAGGGCGCCAGACCGACCTAACGGTCCCGAACTGCACTGAATTATATCTCTCGCGGTTGATTTTTCAGCAATCTTTTAAGGTTTAAAGGTCTTTTCATTTTACCTTCCAGTCTGATGACGTCATCAATATTTCTCCACCTCAACTTGTTCTTAGCATGAAGCTGATTATCTACATTATTATAAAGTGATTTCAGCCAACTTCGCGGCACACATCAGGCGATTATTCATTTTAAACATTTTTCAACCTGCCGCTAGAGGGCGCTCTAACATTTTATGACGTCACCGGTAATTTTTTTGTGAAGTACAACCTAGCCAGAGACTAACATCGTTGAAAGCAAGATCACATCTTTCCCCACTTTTAAATTATAAGGCACTTCCGGTTTGGACCGGAAGGAAGGGTCATGTGATTTTGCACGTAATATCAAAAATGAAGACCCTGGATTATTCTATCAATTCCCGTAAAAAACAAAATCAGATCTCTCACGGTTGATTTTATATTGATTTTCAAAGATAAAATCTAAAAATCTTTGATTGCTTGTAATCTGATACTTGATGACGTCATCGTGACGTCATTATCACAAAGCTCGAGAGCTATGTCAACTGTGCCATCTGAAGCAAAAATCTGAATTATATCTGTCGCGGTTAATTTTTCAGCGATTTTTTAAGGTTTAAAGGTCTTTTCATGGCAACTTTCGGTCTGATGACGTCATCAATCTAAGCCCTTGCACACGTGTTGCCTGCATGAAGGTCATCATATATATCAATTATAAAGTGATTACGGCAAACTTTGCCACACACATCGACTGAAAGTTAATTTTTAACATTTTTCAACCTGCCGCTAGAGGGCGCTCTAAGATTTTATGACGTCACTGCACACATTTTTGAAAAGTTCAGCCTGGCCAAAGACTAACATCGTTGAAAGCAAGTTTAAATCTGTTTCCACTTTTAAATTATGAGGCACTTCCGGTTTGGACCGGAAGGAAGGGTCATGTGATTTTGCACGTAATATCAAAAATGAAGACCCTGGATTATTCCATCAATTCCCGTAAAAAGCAAAATCAGATCTCTCTCGGTTGATTTTATATTGATTTTCAAACATTAGATCAAGAAATCTTTGATTGCTTGTAATATGATACCTGATGACGTCATCGTGACGTCATTATCACAAAGCTCGAGAGCTATGTCAACTGTGCCATCTGAAGCAAAAATCTGAAATATATCTCTCGCGGTTGATTTTTTAGCGATTTTTGAAGGTTTCAACGTCTTTTCATTGTCACTTCCGGTCTGATGACGTCACCAATCTGAGCCTTCGCACACGTGTTCCCTGCATGAAGGTCATCATATATATCAATTATAAAGTGATTTCAGCAAACTTCGCCACACACATCGATTGAAAGTTCATTTTGAACATTTTTAAACCTGCCGCTAGAGGGCGCTCGAATATTTTATGACGTCACAGCTCACATTTTTGAAAAGTTCAGCCTGGCCAAGGACTAACATCGCTGAAAGCAAGTTCAAATCTGTTTCCACTTTCAAATTATAAGGCACTTCCGGTTTCGACCGGAAGGAAGGGTCACGTGATTTTGCACGCACGATCAAAATTGAAGATCTAATATTATCCTATCGATTGCCGTAAAAATCAAGTTCAGGTCTTTCACGGTTGATTTTATATCGATTTTCAATGATTAAAAATAGAAATGTTTAATTGCTTGTAATCTGATACATGATGACGTCATCATGACGTCATTACAAAAAAAAACATCTTACGTTGGTTGTGTATTCATGTGTTTAATATGAACTTGATATGAGTTTGCATGTAGTCAAACAAGTCCGGATAAAAATTCCATGGAAAAAGAAAAAGTAAGAATAACTAGAGTTTGAATACAAACACACGGTGTTGGGTTTTGTCTGTTTTTTTAATTTACGGATAAGGAAAGTACAGTATTAAGAGGTACATTTGTTGAAAGAAATGATTAGGAAAAACATAAAACATGAAAACACCAATGTAATATTTCTAAAGCAAATTATGTACTCTTGAGCAGAAGGCCTTGCTTCCTGCTGTCGTGGGGTGACGTCTGGTAGAATGTTTGACACTGAAATACATTAGAGAAAAGATGCATATGTGGTTTATTTTGATTTGAACAATCGAAAGAAGCACAGAATGAATGTGCACTGAACTATACCCAATAAAACGGATTGGTTTTTGATTATTTTGTTTTGAGTCGGATGACGGATTGAGCTCATGTTAGAGGGCGCTGGAGTATTTTATGACGTCACTGGTAACATTTTTTGAAAAGCAGTCTTGCCGGAGACTATACGCAAGTTCACATCTTTTACCAATTTCAAATTATAAGGCACTTCCTGTTTGGACCGGAAGGAAGGGTCACGTGATTTTGCACTCAATATAAAAAAATGAAGACCTAGTATTACTCTATCAATTCCCGTAAAAAGTAAGATAAGGTCTCTAACGGTTGATTTTATACCGAGTTTTAAAGATTAAAAAAATTAATGTTTTATTGCTTGTAATCTGATACCCAATGACGTCATCATGACGTCATTACAAGAAAGCTGGAGACCTATGTTTACTGTGCCATTTGAAAAAAATCAAGATTATATCTCTCACGCTAGATTTTTCAGCAATTGTTTAAGGAAATTTTTTTTTTTTCATTGTCACTTCCGGTCTGATGACGTCATCAATCTGAGCCCTTGCACACGTGTTGCCCGCACGAAGGTCATCATATATATCAATTATAAAGTGATTACCGCAAACTTCGCCAAACACATCGACTGAAAGTTCTTTCACATTCAAATAAAAAGGAACTTCCGGTTTGATTTTGCACGTAATATAAAAAATGAAGACCCTGGATTATCTTATCACTTCCCGTAAAATGAAAATCAGATCTCTCTCGGTTGATTTGATATTGATTTTCAAAGATTAAATCTAGAAATCTTTGATACTTGATGACGTCATCGTGACGTCATTATCAGAACGCGCGAGAGCTATGTCAACTGTGCTATCTGAAGCAAAAATCTGAATTATATCTGTCGCGGTTGATTTTTCAGCGATTTTTTAAGGTTTAAAGGTCTTTTCATTGCAACTTCCGGTCTGATGACGTCATCAATCTGAGCCCTCGCACACGTCTTGCCTGCATGAAGGTCATCATATATATCAATTATAAAGTGATTACCGCAAACTTCGCCACACACATCGACTGAAAGTTCATTTTGAACATTTTTCAACCTGCCGCTAGAGGGCGCTCGAATGTTTTATGACGTCACCGGTATTTTTTTTGTGAAGTATAACCTAGCCAGAGACTAACATCGTTGAAAGCAAGTTCAAATCTATTTCCACTTTTACATTATAAGGCACTTCCGGTTTGGACCGGAAGGAAGGGTCATGTGATTTTGCACGTAATATCAAAAATGAAGACCCTGGATTATTTCATCAATTCCCGTAAAAAGCAAAATCAGATCTCTCTCGGTTGATTTTATATTGATTTTCAAACATTAAATCAAGAAATCTTTGATTGCTTGTAATCTGATACTTGATGACGTCATCGTGACGTCATTATCACAAAGCTCGAGAGCTATGTCAACTGTGCCATCTGAAGCAAAAATCTGAAATATATCTGTCACGGTTGATTTTTCAGCGATTTTTTAAGGTTTAAAGGTCTTTTCATTGCAACTTCCGGTCTGATGACGTCATCAATCTGAGCCCTTCCACACGTGTTGCCTGCATGAAGGTCATCATATATATCAATTATAAAGTGATTACCGCAAACTTTGGCAGACACATCGACTGAAAGTCAATTTTAAACATTTTTCAACCTGCCGCTAGAGGGCGCTCGAATATTTTATGACGTCACTGCACACATTTTTGAAAAGTTCAGCCTGGCCAAAGACTAACATCGTTGAAAGCAAGTTCAAATCTGTTTCCACTTTTAAATTATAAGGCACTTCCGGTTTGGACCGGAAGGAAGGGTCATGTGATTTTGCACGTAATATCAAAAATGAAGACCCTGGATTATTTCATCAATTCCCGTAAAAAGCAAAATCAGATCTCTCTCGGTTGATTTTATATTGATTTTCAAACATTAAATCAAGAAATCTTTGATTGCTTGTAATCTGATACTTGATGACGTCATCATGACGTCATTATCACAAAGCTCGAGAGCTATGTCAACTGTGCCATCTGAAGCAAAAATCTGAAATATATCTGTCACGGTTGATTTTTCAGCGATTTTTTAAGGTTTAAAGGTCTTTTCATTGCAACTTCCGGTCTGATGACGTCATCAATCTGAGCCCTTCCACACGTGTTGCCTGCATGAAGGTCATCATATATATCAATTATAAAGTGATTACCGCAAACTTTGGCAGACACATCGACTGAAAGTCAATTTTAAACATTTTTCAACCTGCCGCTAGAGGGCGCTCGAATATTTTATGACGTCACCGCACACATTTTTGAAAAGTTCAGCCTGGCCAAAGACTAACATCGTTGAAAGCAAGTTCAAATCTGTTTCCACTTTTAAATTATAAGGCACTTCCGGTTTGGACCGGAAGGAAGGGTCATGTGATTTTGCACGTAATATCAAAAATGAAGACCCTGCATTATTCCATCAATTCCCGTAAAAAGCAAAATCAGAGCTCTCTCGGTTGATTTTATATTGATTTTCAAACATCAAATCAAGAAATCTTTGATTGCTTGTAATATGATACTTGATGACGTCATCGTGACGTCATTATCACAAAGCTCGAGAACTATGTCAACTGTGCCATCTGAAGGAAAAATCTGAAATATATCTGTCACGGTTGATTTTTCAGCGACTTTTTAAGGTTTAAAGGTCTTTTCATTGCAACTTCCGGTCTGATGACGTCATCAATCTGAGCCCTCGCACACGTGTTGGCTGCATGAAGGTCATCATATATATCAATTATAAAGTGATTACCGCAAACTTCGCCACACACATCGACTGAAAGTTCATTTTGAACATTTTTCAACCTGCCGCTAGAGGGCGCTCGAATGTTTTATGACGTAACGGCTCACATTTTGAAAAGTTCAGTCTGGCCAAGGACTAACATCGCTGAAAGCAAGTTCAAATCTTTTTCCACTTTCAAATTATAAGGCACTTCCGGTTTCGACCGGAAGGAAGGGTCACGTGATTTTGCACGCACGATCAAAATTGAAGATCTAATATTATCCTATCAATTGCCGTAAAAATCAAGTTCCGGTCTTTCACGGTTGATTTTATATCGATTTTCAAACATTAAAAATAGAAATGATTAATTGCTTGTAATTTGATACCTGATGATGTCATCATGACGTCATCACATTTTCCGGAATCTTCAACGTGATGTACATATATGTACCAAATATGAACTTGATATGAGTTTGCATGTAGTCAAACAACTCCGGAGAAGAAATTGATGGGAAGAAGAAGAAAAAGAATAACTAGAGTTTGAATACAAACACACGGTGTTGGACTTTGTCTGTTTTTTTAATTTACGGATAAGGAAAGTACAGTATTAAGAGGTACATTTGTTGAAAGAAATGATTAGGAAAAACATAAAACATGAAAACACCAAAGTAATATTTCTAAAGCAAATTATGTACTCTTGAGCAGAAGGCCTTGCTTCCTGCTGTCGTGGGGTGACGTCTGGTAGAATGTTTGACAATGAAATACATTAGAGAAAAGATGCATATGTGGTTTATTTTGATTTGAACAATCGAAAGAAGCACAGAATGAATGTGCACTGAACTATACCCAATAAAACGGATTGGTTTTTGATTATTTTGTTTTGAGTCGGATGACGGATTGAGCTCATGTTAGAGGGCGCTGGTGTATTTTATGACGTCACTGGTAACATTTTTTGAAAAGCAGTCTTGCCGGAGACTATACGCAAGTTCACATCTTTTACCAATTTCAAATTATAAGGCACTTCCTGTTTGGACCGGAAGGAAGGGTCACGTGATTTTGCACTCAATATAAAAAAATGAAGACCTAGTATTACTCTATCAATTCCCGTAAAAAGTAAGATAAGGTCTCTAACGGTTGATTTTATACCGAGTTTTAAAGATTAAAAAAATTAATGTTTTATTGCTTGTAATCTGATACCCAATGACGTCATCATGACGTCATTACAAGAAAGCTGGAGACCTATGTTTACTGTGCCATTTGAAAAAAATCAAGATTATATCTCTCACGCTAGATTTTTCAGCAATTGTTTAAGGAAATTTTTTTTTTTTCATTGTCACTTCCGGTCTGATGACGTCATCAATCTGAGCCCTTGCACACGTGTTGCCCGCACGAAGGTCATCATATATATCAATTATAAAGTGATTACCGCAAACTTCGCCAAACACATCGACTGAAAGTTCTTTCACATTCAAATAAAAAGGAACTTCCGGTTTGATTTTGCACGTAATATAAAAAATGAAGACCCTGGATTATCTTATCACTTCCCGTAAAATGAAAATCAGATCTCTCTCGGTTGATTTGATATTGATTTTCAAAGATTAAATCTAGAAATCTTTGATACTTGATGACGTCATCGTGACGTCATTATCAGAACGCGCGAGAGCTATGTCAACTGTGCTATCTGAAGCAAAAATCTGAATTATATCTGTCGCGGTTGATTTTTCAGCGATTTTTTAAGGTTTAAAGGTCTTTTCATTGCAACTTCCGGTCTGATGACGTCATCAATCTGAGCCCTCGCACACGTCTTGCCTGCATGAAGGTCATCATATATATCAATTATAAAGTGATTACCGCAAACTTCGCCACACACATCGACTGAAAGTTCATTTTGAACATTTTTCAACCTGCCGCTAGAGGGCGCTCGAATGTTTTATGACGTCACCGGTATTTTTTTTGTGAAGTATAACCTAGCCAGAGACTAACATCGTTGAAAGCAAGTTCAAATCTATTTCCACTTTTACATTATAAGGCACTTCCGGTTTGGACCGGAAGGAAGGGTCATGTGATTTTGCACGTAATATCAAAAATGAAGACCCTGGATTATTTCATCAATTCCCGTAAAAAGCAAAATCAGATCTCTCTCGGTTGATTTTATATTGATTTTCAAACATTAAATCAAGAAATCTTTGATTGCTTGTAATCTGATACTTGATGACGTCATCGTGACGTCATTATCACAAAGCTCGAGAGCTATGTCAACTGTGCCATCTGAAGCAAAAATCTGAAATATATCTGTCACGGTTGATTTTTCAGCGATTTTTTAAGGTTTAAAGGTCTTTTCATTGCAACTTCCGGTCTGATGACGTCATCAATCTGAGCCCTTCCACACGTGTTGCCTGCATGAAGGTCATCATATATATCAATTATAAAGTGATTACCGCAAACTTTGGCAGACACATCGACTGAAAGTCAATTTTAAACATTTTTCAACCTGCCGCTAGAGGGCGCTCGAATATTTTATGACGTCACTGCACACATTTTTGAAAAGTTCAGCCTGGCCAAAGACTAACATCGTTGAAAGCAAGTTCAAATCTGTTTCCACTTTTAAATTATAAGGCACTTCCGGTTTGGACCGGAAGGAAGGGTCATGTGATTTTGCACGTAATATCAAAAATGAAGACCCTGGATTATTTCATCAATTCCCGTAAAAAGCAAAATCAGATCTCTCTCGGTTGATTTTATATTGATTTTCAAACATTAAATCAAGAAATCTTTGATTGCTTGTAATCTGATACTTGATGACGTCATCATGACGTCATTATCACAAAGCTCGAGAGCTATGTCAACTGTGCCATCTGAAGCAAAAATCTGAAATATATCTGTCACGGTTGATTTTTCAGCGATTTTTTAAGGTTTAAAGGTCTTTTCATTGCAACTTCCGGTCTGATGACGTCATCAATCTGAGCCCTTCCACACGTGTTGCCTGCATGAAGGTCATCATATATATCAATTATAAAGTGATTACCGCAAACTTTGGCAGACACATCGACTGAAAGTCAATTTTAAACATTTTTCAACCTGCCGCTAGAGGGCGCTCGAATATTTTATGACGTCACCGCACACATTTTTGAAAAGTTCAGCCTGGCCAAAGACTAACATCGTTGAAAGCAAGTTCAAATCTGTTTCCACTTTTAAATTATAAGGCACTTCCGGTTTGGACCGGAAGGAAGGGTCATGTGATTTTGCACGTAATATCAAAAATGAAGACCCTGCATTATTCCATCAATTCCCGTAAAAAGCAAAATCAGAGCTCTCTCGGTTGATTTTATATTGATTTTCAAACATCAAATCAAGAAATCTTTGATTGCTTGTAATATGATACTTGATGACGTCATCGTGACGTCATTATCACAAAGCTCGAGAACTATGTCAACTGTGCCATCTGAAGGAAAAATCTGAAATATATCTGTCACGGTTGATTTTTCAGCGACTTTTTAAGGTTTAAAGGTCTTTTCATTGCAACTTCCGGTCTGATGACGTCATCAATCTGAGCCCTCGCACACGTGTTGGCTGCATGAAGGTCATCATATATATCAATTATAAAGTGATTACCGCAAACTTCGCCACACACATCGACTGAAAGTTCATTTTGAACATTTTTCAACCTGCCGCTAGAGGGCGCTCGAATGTTTTATGACGTAACGGCTCACATTTTGAAAAGTTCAGTCTGGCCAAGGACTAACATCGCTGAAAGCAAGTTCAAATCTTTTTCCACTTTCAAATTATAAGGCACTTCCGGTTTCGACCGGAAGGAAGGGTCACGTGATTTTGCACGCACGATCAAAATTGAAGATCTAATATTATCCTATCAATTGCCGTAAAAATCAAGTTCCGGTCTTTCACGGTTGATTTTATATCGATTTTCAAACATTAAAAATAGAAATGATTAATTGCTTGTAATTTGATACCTGATGATGTCATCATGACGTCATCACATTTTCCGGAATCTTCAACGTGATGTACATATATGTACCAAATATGAACTTGATATGAGTTTGCATGTAGTCAAACAACTCCGGAGAAGAAATTGATGGGAAGAAGAAGAAAAAGAATAACTAGAGTTTGAATACAAACACACGGTGTTGGACTTTGTCTGTTTTTTTAATTTACGGATAAGGAAAGTACAGTATTAAGAGGTACATTTGTTGAAAGAAATGATTAGGAAAAACATAAAACATGAAAACACCAAAGTAATATTTCTAAAGCAAATTATGTACTCTTGAGCAGAAGGCCTTGCTTCCTGCTGTCGTGGGGTGACGTCTGGTAGAATGTTTGACAATGAAATACATTAGAGAAAAGATGCATATGTGGTTTATTTTGATTTGAACAATCGAAAGAAGCACAGAATGAATGTGCACTGAACTATACCCAATAAAACGGATTGGTTTTTGATTATTTTGTTTTGAGTCGGATGACGGATTGAGCTCATGTTAGAGGGCGCTGGTGTATTTTATGACGTCACTGGTAACATTTTTTGAAAAGCAGTCTTGCCGGAGACTATACGCAAGTTCACATCTTTTACCAATTTCAAATTATAAGGCACTTCCTGTTTGGACCGGAAGGAAGGGTCACGTGATTTTGCACTCAATATAAAAAAATGAAGACCTAGTATTACTCTATCAATTCCCGTAAAAAGTAAGATAAGGTCTCTAACGGTTGATTTTATACCGAGTTTTAAAGATTAAAAAAATTAATGTTTTATTGCTTGTAATCTGATACCCAATGACGTCATCATGACGTCATTACAAGAAAGCTGGAGACCTATGTTTACTGTGCCATTTGAAAAAAATCAAGATTATATCTCTCACGCTAGATTTTTCAGCAATTGTTTAAGGAAATTCTTTTTTTTTCATTGTCACTTCCGGTCTGATGACGTCATCAATCTGAGCCCTTGCACACGTGTTGCCCGCACGAAGGTCATCATATATATCAATTATAAAGTGATTACCGCAAACTTCGCCAAACACATCGACTGAAAGTTCTTTCACTTTCAAATAAAAAGGAACTTCCGGTTTGATTTTGCACGTAATATAAAAAATGAAGACCCTGGATTATCTTATCACTTCCCGTAAAATGAAAATCAGATCTCTCTCGGTTGATTTGATATTGATTTTCAAAGATTAAATCTAGAAATCTTTGATACTTGATGACGTCATCGTGACGTCATTATCAGAACGCGCGAGAGCTATGTCAACTGTGCTATCTGAAGCAAAAATCTGAATTATATCTGTCGCGGTTGATTTTTCAGCGATTTTTTAAGGTTTAAAGGTCTTTTCATTGCAACTTCCGGTCTGATGACGTCATCAATCTGAGCCCTCGCACACGTCTTGCCTGCATGAAGGTCATCATATATATCAATTATAAAGTGATTACCGCAAACTTCGCCACACACATCGACTGAAAGTTCATTTTGAACATTTTTCAACCTGCCGCTAGAGGGCGCTCGAATGTTTTATGACGTCACCGGTATTTTTTTTGTGAAGTATAACCTAGCCAGAGACTAACATCGTTGAAAGCAAGTTCAAATCTATTTCCACTTTTACATTATAAGGCACTTCCGGTTTGGACCGGAAGGAAGGGTCATGTGATTTTGCACGTAATATCAAAAATGAAGACCCTGGATTATTTCATCAATTCCCGTAAAAAGCAAAATCAGATCTCTCTCGGTTGATTTTATATTGATTTTCAAACATTAAATCAAGAAATCTTTGATTGCTTGTAATCTGATACTTGATGACGTCATCGTGACGTCATTATCACAAAGCTCGAGAGCTATGTCAACTGTGCCATCTGAAGCAAAAATCTGAAATATATCTGTCACGGTTGATTTTTCAGCGATTTTTTAAGGTTTAAAGGTCTTTTCATTGCAACTTCCGGTCTGATGACGTCATCAATCTGAGCCCTTCCACACGTGTTGCCTGCATGAAGGTCATCATATATATCAATTATAAAGTGATTACCGCAAACTTTGGCAGACACATCGACTGAAAGTCAATTTTAAACATTTTTCAACCTGCCGCTAGAGGGCGCTCGAATATTTTATGACGTCACCGCACACATTTTTGAAAAGTTCAGCCTGGCCAAAGACTAACATCGTTGAAAGCAAGTTCAAATCTGTTTCCACTTTTAAATTATAAGGCACTTCCGGTTTGGACCGGAAGGAAGGGTCATGTGATTTTGCACGTAATATCAAAAATGAAGACCCTGGATTATTTCATCAATTCCCGTAAAAAGCAAAATCAGATCTCTCTCGGTTGATTTTATATTGATTTTCAAACATTAAATCAAGAAATCTTTGATTGCTTGTAATCTGATACTTGATGACGTCATCGTGACGTCATTATCACAAAGCTCGAGAGCTATGTCAACTGTGCCATCTGAAGCAAAAATCTGAAATATATCTGTCACGGTTGATTTTTGAGCGATTTTTTAAGGTTTAAAGGTCTTTTCATTTCAACTTCCGGTCTGATGACGTCATCAATCTGAGCCCTTCCACACGTGTTGCCTGCATGAAGGTCATCATATATATCAATTATAAAGTGATTACCGCAAACTTTGGCAGACACATCGACTGAAAGTCAATTTTAAACATTTTTCAACCTGCCGCTAGAGGGCGCTCGAATATTTTATGACGTCACCGCACACATTTTTGAAAAGTTCAGCCTGGCCAAAGACTAACATCGTTGAAAGCAAGTTCAAATCTGTTTCCACTTTTAAATTATAAGGCACTTCCGGTTTGGACCGGAAGGAAGGGTCATGTGATCTTGCACGTAATATCAAAAATGAAGACCCTGCATTATTCCATCAATTCCCGTAAAAAGCAAAATCAGAGCTCTCTCGGTTGATTTTATATTGATTTTCAAACATCAAATCAAGAAATCTTTGATTGCTTGTAATATGATACTTGATGACGTCATCGTGACGTCATTATCACAAAGCTCGAGAACTATGTCAACTGTGCCATCTGAAGCAAAAATCTGAAATATATCTGTCACGGTTGATTTTTCAGCGACTTTTTAAGGTTTAAAGGTCTTTTCATTGCAACTTCCGGTCTGATGACGTCATCAATCTGAGCCCTCGCACACGTGTTGGCTGCATGAAGGTCATCATATATATCAATTATAAAGTGATTACCGCAAACTTCGCCACACACATCGACTGAAAGTTCATTTTGAACATTTTTCAACCTGCCGCTAGAGGGCGCTCGAATGTTTTATGACGTCACGGCTCACATTTTGAAAAGTTCAGCCTGGCCAAGGACTAACATCGCTGAAAGCAAGTTCAAATCTTTTTCCACTTTCAAATTATAAGGCACTTCCGGTTTCGACCGGAAGGAAGGGTCACGTGATTTTGCACGCCGGATCAAAATTGAAGATCTAATATTATCCTATCAATTGCCGTAAAAATCAAGTTCCGGTCTTTCACGGTTGATTTTATATCGATTTTCAAACATTAAAAATAGAAATGGTTAATTGCTTGTAATTTGATACCTGATGACGTCATCATGACGTCATTACAAAAAAAACCATCTTCAGTTGGTTGTACATATATGTACCAAATATGAACTTGATATGAGTTTGCATGTAGCCAAACAACTCCGGAGAAGAAAGAGGTAGCAAAAAGAAAAAAAGGAATAATAATCAATACAATAACAATAGGTGTTGGGCTGTATAGCCCAACACCTAATAATCAATACAATAACAATAGGTGTTGGGCTGTATAGCCCAACACCTAATAATAATAACAAAAACAAGAATAATTCTAACAATAACAATAGGTGTTTGGGCTGTAGCCCAAACACCTAATAAGAATAATTCTTTCAATAACAATAGGTGTTGGGCTGTATAGCCCAACACCTAATAACTAGAGATTGTTATTACAATCACACGGTGTTGGGTCATGTTCGTTTTGATGGTAAGAAAAAAGTTTCACAGGCACGTTTGAAGATTGCGGTTGAAATTTAATACCATGTTGTTTACGCTGAACTTGCAATTTCATAATGACTCAATTACGAACATTTGAAAGAACAAATGAATAATTTTGAAGCGGTTACCGCAAACTTTGCCATAAAAATCAACTGAAAATTCATTCTTGACATTTTTCAACCTGCCGCCAGAGGGCGTTTGATTTCATGACGTCACTTTCAAATTACAAGGCACTTCCGGTTTGGACCGGAAGGAAGGGTCACGTGACTTTGCACTTTATGTAAAAAATGAAGACCCTGGATTATTCTATCAGTTCTCGTAAAAAGCAAAATCATATCTCTCTCGATTGATTATATATTGATTTTCACAGATTAAACTTTCAAATTATAAGGCACTTCCGCTTTGGATCGGAAGGAAGGGTCACGTGACTTTGCACGTAATATGAAAAATGAAGACCCTGGATTATTGTATCAGTTCCTGTAAAAAGCAAAATCAGATCTCTCTCGGTTGATTTGATATTGATTTTTAAACATTAAATCAAGAAATCTTTGATTTATAGTAATCTGACACTTGATGACGTCATCGTGATGTCATTATCACGAAGCTCGAGAGCTATGTCAACTGTCCCATCTGAAGCAAAAATCTGTTGCGGTTGATTTTTCAGCGATTTTTTAAGGTTTAAAGGTCTTTTCATTGCAACTTTCGGTCTGATGACGTCATCAATGTGAGCCCTTGTACACGTGTTGCCTGCATGAAGGTCATCATATATATGTCAATCAGTTGTGTTACCTGGGACTTGTCAACACTACCACCCCTTGCCTCCCCTGTTCAGCTGAGATGTCTGCATAACCACTGTCAATCAGTTGTGTTACCTGGGACTTGTCAACACTACCACCTCTTGCCTCCCCTGTTCAGCTGAGATGTCTGCATAACGACTGTCAGTCAGCTGTGTTACCTGGGACTTGTCAGCACTACCACCCCTTGCCTGCCCAGTTCAGCTGAGATGTCTGCGTAACCACTGTCAGTCAGTTGTGTTACCTGAGGCTTGTAGGCACTACCACCCCTTGCCTCCCGTGTTCAGCTGAGATGTCTGCATAACCACTGTCAGTCAGCTGTATTACCTGAGACTTGTCAGCACTACCAGCCTTTGCCTGCCTTATTCAGCTGAGATATATGCATAACCACTGTCAGTCAGCTGTGTTATCTGAGGCTTGTCAAGCAGCCTAAGGTTGGTATGTACCTTTGGTTTTATCACTTGTATTTTTTTCTTTGCTGCCTGCTTCAACTAAGATCTCAGTTTTGAACACTAATATAGTATTTTCATGATGATTAATATGAAGTACAGTACATCAATATGACATTTTCGTTCTCTTGAATTTCCCCACCAAAATAGTTGTTGAAGTCATGCTTGAAATAGACAAGTGTTATTGTTTAGTTGGACATGAACAAATGAGTCAACAACACATTCATAATAATTTGTAATGAATGTTAAAATTACAGATTTTAAGAAGATGCTTAGTTTCAAGACAATAATGTACAATATACATCTGTAAAATGTAGGTCTATGTGCAGTAGTATTTTTATCAAAATGTGTTATCAAAGTCACATGTACAAAATGTATTGTGATATATCAGAAGGACATTTCTGTGACAAAAATATAGATAATGGTGATACTGATGTAGTACATGTACTGTTACTATCAGCAATTGTGCTATGTGTGTACTTGGGGCTTATCACTATCACCTCTTGCCTCCCTTGTTCAGATGAGATGTTTGCATAACCACTGCATAGTCAGCTGTGTTACCTGGGACTTGTCAGCACTACCACCCATTGTCTGCGCTGTTCAGCTGAGATGTCTGTATGAGCACTGCTAGTCACTTGTGTTTAGCTCTGATATCTCCATACACTGCCAGCCACCTGTATTCATTTTGAGTTCATCCCTCGACCTTATCTTGCCAGTGATGTTTTTGTGCAGTTTCTTATCACCCATACCAAAGTGAAATACGGAATTGAAATAGAGCATGGCGTCTAAAATATAAACTGTAATGAACAATTTGACAGGCACCTGGTTTCCTAAGCTGCTATGGAATCCATATTTTCTCATGTGAATTTTTACAACAATTATGTATTCAATGTAATATTCAACAGAGATGTACTAACATTGTGCAAGTTTTAGCTGCTACATTTCAGTATGGTTGAACAATTTCATTGAGCGTAGTTTGGCCATGCCCTGTCCGTGTAGTCTAAGTTTTACAGAATGTTTATGCAAAGTGTGTGTCAGCACAAAATATTGTTTATGTAATGTTTTTGTATGTTTAAAGATAATGTGTCTGTTTTTGGACTTGGCACTTCGAAAAAAAATTTCAAGTTCTATTGCAAATTTGTTACCATTGGTTAAGTAATAAGCTCTCCAAACAACGATCCACCAAAAAAACAACTGACGATAAGTAACAGATTCAGTTAGTTGTAGGTATCAAAAGTAAAGAATTTTTGTATTACAAGAAAAAGAGCAGTGTAAAAGTTTTTTGTTTTTTCTAATTGGGGTGAAACTCCAAATGGATACAGCCAGTATATCTTAATGCATATCCATATAGGACATGAAACCATTTTAGAGACCAAATATAATGTGCAGTGCAGTATTGTAGTCGAGACCATTTCAAGACCACGCACAAGTAACGAGCATAAACCATGACAAAGGAATGCTTTTGTTACGCTTCATTTGAATAGCTTAAGACTTGGATTAAGACTGCTGGTCTTGCGCTGGGTCTTGTCCTGTTCTTGCAGGGTCTTGTGTGGTCTTGTGATGGTCTTGACTACAACACCGGTACAGTGTAGTAAGTGCTTCTCTTTCATCAAAAAATTGTTTTCTTCCTTAATTCGTTTGTAGGAGTAAATCGATTGAATAGACATTTTCTGTCAGAAGCCTGGACATTACTTATGTTGCTTTTTGGAATAATGTAACACAAAAGACTAGTTTTGAAAATTTCATACAAAACGACCTGTGCGCTATGTTATGATTAAACAAGTTGCATCTGCTTCACTCCATCTGTCATCCTTCTATTTTGTTTATTTATCAGTGTTGGTCTGTTTGGAGTTGGGAACGTGTTGTTGGTAGGCTGAAGTAATTCTTGGCTTACAAGAATTACGTTGAATTCTTCGCTGATAACTCGATGATTTCTTTAAATAGCATTCCAATACTATGACCCATACACATTACACAACAGTAATTTTCAATCAAGTTGCAGGAATAGGATCCGAACAATTGAAGAACAACATTATATGGGAAATGTACGGCTTGCTCCCAAATCAGCAAATTTTTATTGCATCACTTCTCCATTCCATGATCCATGCCCTCAACAGCCTCATGGAAAAACTAATCAAGAGAGGGCGCTAGATCGATCTAACGGTCTCGAACTTAACTTAACTGCACGCGTGCGGTCCGGGACCGTTAGGTCGGTCTAGCGCCCTCTTTTGAGTATTTTTTCTACAAGGCACGACCCTAACACACGTTCTAAGATGAGGGAGTTTGCGGGTGGTGGAAGTAACATTTCAAGGGTGCCGTAGGGAATGTTTCAGTTAGCAAATTGCGAAGAAACACAAAAACGATTGAGACCTACTTTTTTGTCATTTGAAGTAAACATCAAGGCCTGTCCGGGGGTCATCCTAAAAATAAGTCATGAAGTGAAAATGGCCACAGACATTGACTGAAAATGCATTTGAGATTTTTCAACCCGCCGCTGAAGAACGCTCGAATATTTCATAACGTCACCGGTAACATTTTTGAAAAGTAAACTCTAGCCGGATACTAACATCGTTGAAAGCAATTTCACATCTTTCTCCAATTTCAAATTATGAGGCACTTCCTGTTTGAACTGGAAGGAAATGATAAAACCTAGATTATTCCATCAATTCCCACTAGGCAAGTTCAAGTTTCTCACGGTTGATTATATATTGATTTTCAAAGTTTAAATTTAGAAATATTTGATTGCTTGTAATCTGATACTTGATGACGTCATCGTGACGTCATTATCAACAAGCTCGAATGCTATGTTAACTGCTATCTGAAGCAAAAAATGTGGATTATATCTCTCGCCGTTGATGTTTCAGCAATTTTTTAGGGTGTAAAGGTCTTTTCATTGTAACTTCCGGTCTGGTGACGTCATCAATCTTTCCCCCACAACTTGTTCTGAGCACGAAGCTGATTACATATATATATAACAATTATGAAGTGATTTCAACAAACTTCGCCACACACGTCGACCGAAAGTTCTTTCACTTTCAAATTATAGGGCACTTCCGGTTTGGACCGGAAGGAAGGGTCATGTAGTTTTGCACGTAATATCAAAAATGAAGACCCTGGATTATTCCATCAATTCCCGTAAAAAGCAAAATCAGATCTCTCTCGGTTGATTTTAGATTGATTTTCAAACATTAAATCAAGAAATCTTTGATTGCTTGTAATATGATACTTGATGACGTCATCGTGACGTCATTATCACAAAGCTCGAGAGCTATGTCAACTGTGCCATCTGAAGCAAAAATCTGAAATATGTCTGTCACGGTTGATTTTTCAGCGATTTTTTAAGGTTTAAAGGTCTTTTCATTGTCACTTCCGGTCTGATGATGTCATCAATCTGAGCCCTCGCACACGTGTTCCCTGCATGAAGGTCATCATATATATCCATTATAAAGTGATTTCAGAAAACTTCGCCACACACATCGACTGAAAGTTCATTTTGAACATTTTTCAACCTGCCGCTAGAGGGCGCTCGAATATTTTATGACGTCACCGCACACATTTTTGAAAAGTTCAGCCAGGCTAAAGACTAACATCGTTGAAAGCAAGTTCAAATCTTTTTCCACTTTCAAATTATAAGGCACTTCCGGTTTCGACCGGAAGGAAGGGTCATGTGATTTTGCACGCATGACAAAAAATGAAGACCTATATTTATCCTATCAATTGCCGTAAAAATCAAGTTCAGGTCTGTCACGGTTGATTTTATATTGATTTTCAAAGATTAAATCTAGAAATCTTAGATTGCTTGTAATCTAATACATGATGACGTCATCATGACGTCATTACATTTTTATACATCTTCAATACAGTGTGCATGCATATGTGAGGTTTGAACTTGATACGACTTTGCATGTGGCCAAAACATTCAGGAAAAAAAGAGCTGGAAAAAGTAAGAATAATAATAAATAACTAGAGCTAGAGTTTGTTGTTACAAACACTAGGTGTTTGGCTTTGTCTGTTTTTTGTATATTTATGGATAAGGAAAGTACAGTATTAAGACGTACATTTGTTGAAAGAAGTGATTAGGAAAAGAAACATGAAAACACCAAAGTAATTATTTTAAAGCAAATTATGTACTCTTGAGCAGAAGGCCTTGCTTCCTGCTGTCGTGGGGTCACCAACAGTGACGTCTGGTAGACTGTTCGACACTGAAATACATTAGAGAAAAGATGCATATGTGGTTTATTTTGATTTCAACAATCGAAAGAAGCACAGAATGAATGTGCAGTGAACTATACCCAATAAAACAGATTGGTTTTTGATTATTTTGTTGTGAGTCGGATGACGGATTGAGGCCATGTTAGAGGGCGCTCGAGTATTTTATGACGTCACTGGTAACATTTTTTGAAAAGCACAGTCTTACCGGAGACTAACATCTAATCGGCAAATATGAAAACCTTGTGTTTTGTACCTCATCACATAATGACGTTTCAAAAATTTGCTTGATTTTGTGCTTTTTTGCATTTGTCTCCCTAAGGTATAAAAAATGATGACAAAGTGTCTCCTTGAGGGTACTTTAACAGGTATAATTCATAGAACAATAATCACATAACATATATTGATGACTTTGTTATTGACGTGTGGAGCCCCGGACGGGGATCAACGGTATGGGAAATGTACGGCTTTCTCACTAATCAGCAAATTTATTTTCTTATAACATAACGTCACATTGCAATGCTGCCCTCAACAGCTTCATGGAAAAAATACGAAAGGGAGGGCGCCAGACCGACCTAACGGTCCCGAACTGCACTGAATTATATCTCTCGCGGTTGATTTTTCAGCAATCTTTTAAGGTTTAAAGGTCTTTTCATTTTACCTTCCAGTCTGATGACGTCATCAATATTTCTCCACCTCAACTTGTTCTTAGCATGAAGCTGATTATCTACATTATTATAAAGTGATTTCAGCCAACTTCGCGGCACACATCAGGCGATTATTCATTTTAAACATTTTTCAACCTGCCGCTAGAGGGCGCTCTAACATTTTATGACGTCACCGGTAATTTTTTTGTGAAGTACAACCTAGCCAGAGACTAACATCGTTGAAAGCAAGATCACATCTTTCCCCACTTTTAAATTATAAGGCACTTCCGGTTTGGACCGGAAGGAAGGGTCATGTGATTTTGCACGTAATATCAAAAATGAAGACCCTGGATTATTCTATCAATTCCCGTAAAAAACAAAATCAGATCTCTCACGGTTGATTTTATATTGATTTTCAAAGATAAAATCTAGAAATCTTTGATTGCTTGTAATCTGATACTTGATGACGTCATCGTGACGTCATTATCACAAAGCTCGAGAGCTATGTCAACTGTGCCATCTGAAGCAAAAATCTGAATTATATCTGTCGCGGTTAATTTTTCAGCGATTTTTTAAGGTTTAAAGGTCTTTTCATGGCAACTTTCGGTCTGATGACGTCATCAATCTAAGCCCTTGCACACGTGTTGCCTGCATGAAGGTCATCATATATATCAATTATAAAGTGATTACGGCAAACTTTGCCACACACATCGACTGAAAGTTAATTTTTAACATTTTTCAACCTGCCGCTAGAGGGCGCTCTAAGATTTTATGACGTCACTGCACACATTTTTGAAAAGTTCAGCCTGGCCAAAGACTAACATCGTTGAAAGCAAGTTTAAATCTGTTTCCACTTTTAAATTATGAGGCACTTCCGGTTTGGACCGGAAGGAAGGGTCATGTGATTTTGCACGTAATATCAAAAATGAAGACCCTGGATTATTCCATCAATTCCCGTAAAAAGCAAAATCAGATCTCTCTCGGTTGATTTTATATTGATTTTCAAACATTAGATCAAGAAATCTTTGATTGCTTGTAATATGATACCTGATGACGTCATCGTGACGTCATTATCACAAAGCTCGAGAGCTATGTCAACTGTGCCATCTGAAGCAAAAATCTGAAATATATCTCTCGCGGTTGATTTTTTAGCGATTTTTGAAGGTTTCAACGTCTTTTCATTGTCACTTCCGGTCTGATGACGTCACCAATCTGAGCCTTCGCACACGTGTTCCCTGCATGAAGGTCATCATATATATCAATTATAAAGTGATTTCAGCAAACTTCGCCACACACATCGATTGAAAGTTCATTTTGAACATTTTTAAACCTGCCGCTAGAGGGCGCTCGAATATTTTATGACGTCACAGCTCACATTTTTGAAAAGTTCAGCCTGGCCAAGGACTAACATCGCTGAAAGCAAGTTCAAATCTGTTTCCACTTTCAAATTATAAGGCACTTCCGGTTTCGACCGGAAGGAAGGGTCACGTGATTTTGCACGCACGATCAAAATTGAAGATCTAATATTATCCTATCGATTGCCGTAAAAATCAAGTTCAGGTCTTTCACGGTTGATTTTATATCGATTTTCAATGATTAAAAATAGAAATGTTTAATTGCTTGTAATCTGATACATGATGACGTCATCATGACGTCATTACAAAAAAAAACATCTTACGTTGGTTGTGTATTCATGTGTTTAATATGAACTTGATATGAGTTTGCATGTAGTCAAACAAGTCCGGATAAAAATTCCATGGAAAAAGAAAAAGTAAGAATAATAATAATAACAAAAACAAGAATAATTCTAACAATAACAATAGGTGTTTGGGCTGTAGCCCAAACACCTAATAATAATAATAACTAGAGTTTGTGGTACAAACACACGGTGTTGGACTTGTTCAGTTTGATTACATAAGATAATAGATCCACATGTATGTAATCACTAATTGTGAAAAGTTTGTGTGCTGCAGTTCATGGAGCATGACGTTCTCAAAAATGTTGATTTTTTAGGTTTTTGTAATTTGACCTTGATGACGTCATCATGACACTATTGCATCTGTGCACATTACCAACGCAGTTAATCTGCAGTTTGCGACGTCACTGGTCACTTTTTTGAAAAGCACATACCTGCCAAAGATTAACATCGTGGAAAGCAATATCTTTTACCAATTTCAAATTATAAGGCACTTCCGGTTTGGACCGGAAGGAAGGGTGATGTGATTTTGCACGTAATATAAAAAATGAAGACCCAGGAATATTCTATCAATTCCTGTATAAAGAATAATCAGATCTCTGTCGGTTCATTCTATATTGATTTTCAAAGATTAAATCTATACATTTTTGATTGGTTTTAATCTGATACTTCATGACGTCATCATGACGTCATTATCAGAAAGCTCGAGAGCTATGCTAACTGTGGGATCTGAAGCAAAAATCTGAATTATATCTGTCGCGGTTGATTTTTCAGCAATTTTTTAATGTTTAAAGGTCTTTTCATTGCAACTTCCGGTCTGATGACGTCATCAATCTGACCCCTCGCATACGTGTTGCCTGGATGAAGGTCATCATATATGGCAATTATAAAGTGATTACCTCAAACTTAGCCACTCACATCGACTGAAAGTTCTTTCACTTTCAAATTATAAGGCACTTCCGGTTTGGACCGGAAGGAAGGGTCATGTGATTTTGCACGTAATATCAAAAATGAAGACCCTGCATTATTCCATCAATTCCCGTAAAAAGCAAAATCAGATCTCTCTCGGTTGATTTTATATTGATTTTCAAACATTAAATCAAGAAATCTTTGATTGCTTGTAATATGATACTTGATGACGTCATCGTGACGTCATTATCACAAAGCTCGAGAGCTATGTCAACTGTGCCATCTGAAGCAAAAATCTGAAATATATCTGTCGCGGTTGATTTTTCAGCGATTTTTGAACATTTCAAGGTCTTTTCATTGCAACTTCCGGTCTGATGACGTCATCAATCTGAGCCCTTGCACACGTGTTGCCTGCCTTAAGGTCATCATATATATCAATTATAAAGTGATTTCAGCAAACTTCGCCACACACATCGACTGAAAGTTCATTTTAAACATTTTTTAACCTGCCGCTAGAGGGCGCTCGAATATTTTATGACGTCACCGCACACATTTTTGAAAAGTTCAGCCTGCCCAAAGACTAACATCGTTGAAAGCAAGTTCAAATCTGTTTCCACTTTTAAATTATAAGGCACTTCCGGTTTGGACCGGAAGGAAGGGTCATGTGACTTTGCACGTAATATCAAAAATGAAGACCCTGCATTGTTCCATCAATTCCCGTAAAAAGCAAAATCAGATCTCTCTCGGTTGATTTTATATTGATTTTCAAAGATTAAATCTAGAAATCTTTGATTGCTTGTAATCTGATACTTGATGACGTCATCGTGACGTCATTATCACAAAGCTCGAGAGCTATGTCAACTGTGCCATCTGAAGGAAAAATCTGAATTTTATCTGTCGCGGTTGATTTTTCAGCGATTTTTTAAGGTTTAAAGGTCTTTTCATTGCAACTTCCGGTCTGATGACGTCATAAATCTGAGCCCTCGCACACGTGTTGCCTGCTTGAAGGTCATCATATATATCAATTATAAAGTGATTACCGCAAACTTCGCCACACACATCGACTGAAAGTTCATTTTCAACACTTTTCAACCTGCCGCTAGAGGGCGCTCGAATATTTTATGACGTCACAGCTAACATTTTTGAAAAGTTCAGCCTGGCCAAGGACTAACATCGCTGAAAGCAAGTTCAAATCTTTTTCCACTTTCAAATTATAAGGCACTTCCGGTTTCGACCGGAAGGAAGGGTCACGTGATTTTGCACGCACGATCAAAATTGAAGATCTAATATTATCCTATCAATTGCCGTCAAAATCAAGTTCCGGTCTTTCACGGTTGATTTTATATCGATTTTCAAAGATTAAAAATAGAAATGTTTAATTGCTTGTAATTTGATACCTGATGACGTCATCATGACGTCATTACAAAAAAAACCATCTTCAGTTGGTTGTACATATATGTACCAAATATGAACTTGATATGAGTTTGCATGTAGCCAAACAACTCCGGAGAAGAAAGAGGTAGCAAAAAGAAAAAGAGGAATAACTAGAGTTTGTGGAACAAACACACGGTGTTGGCCATGTTCAGTTTGATTACATAAGAGAATAGATCCACATTTATGTAATCACTAATTGTGAAAACTTTGTGTACTGCAGTTCATGAAGCATGACGTTCTCAAAAATGTTGATTTTTTAGGTTTTTGTAATTTGACCTTGATGACGTCATCATGACACTATTACATCTGTGCACATTACCAACGCAGTTAATCTGCAGTTTGCGACGTCACTGGTCACTTTTGTGAAAAGCACATACCTGCCAAAGACTAACATCGTGGAAAGCAAGTTCATATCTTTTACCAATTTCAAATTATAAGGCACTTCCGGTTTGGATCGGAAGGAAGGGTCAAGTGATTTTGCACGTAATATAAAAAATGAAGACCCAGGAATATTCTATCAATTCCTGTTTATAGAATAATCAGATCTCTGTCGGTTCATTCTATATTGATTTTCAAAGATTAAATCTATACATTTTTGATTGGTTTTAATCGGATACTTCACGACGTCATCTTGACGTCAATATCAGAAAGCTCGAGAGCTATGCTAACTGTGGGATCTGAAGCAAAAATCTGAATTATATCTGTCGCGGTTGATTTTTCAGCAATTTTTTAATGTTTAAAGGTCTTTTCATTGCAACTTCCGGTCTGATGACGTCATCAATCTGCGCCCACGCATACGTGTTGCCTGGATGAAGGTCATCATATATAGAAATTATAAAGTGATTACCTCAAACTTCGCCACTCACATCGACTGAAAGTTCTTTCACTTTCAAATTATAAGGCACTTCCGGTTTGGACCGGAAGGAAGGGTCATGTGAATTTGCACGTAATATATCAAATGAAGACCCTGGATTATTCTGTCAATTCCCGTGAAAAGCAAAATCAGATCTCTCTCGGTTGATTTGATATTGATTTTCAAACATTAAATCAAGAAATCTTTGATTTATAGTAATCTGACACTTGATGACGTCATCGTGACGTCGTTATCACAAAGCTCGAGAGCTATGTCAACTGTCCCATCTGAAGCAAAAATCTGAATTATATCTGTCGCGGTTGATTTTTCAGCGATTTTTTAAGGTTTAAAGGTCTTTTCATTGCAACTTTCGGTCTGATGACGTCATCAATCTGAGCCCTTGCACACGTGTTGCCTGCATGAAGGTCATCATATATATCAATTATAAAGTGATTACGGCAAACTTTGCCACACACATCGACTGAAAGGTAATTTTAAACATTTTTCAACCTGCCGCTAGAGGGCGCTCGAAGATTTTATGACGTCACCGCACACATTTTTGAAAAGTTCAGCCTGGCCAAAGACTAACATCGTTGAAAGCAAGTTCAAATCTGTTTCCACTTATAAATCATAAGGCACTTCCGGTTTGGACCGGAAGGAAGGGTCATGTGATTTTGCACGTAATATCAAAAATGAAGACCCTGCATTATTCCATCAATTCCCGTAAAAAGCAAAATCAGATCTCTCTCGGTTGATTTTATATTGATTTTTAAACATTAAATCAAGAAATCTTTGATTGCTTGTAATATGATACTTGATGACGTCATCGTGACGTCATTATCACAAAGCTCGAGAGCTATGTCAACTGTGCCATCTGAAGCAAAAATCTGAATTATATCTGTCGCGGTTGATTTTTCAGCGATTTGTTAAGGTTTAAAGGTCTTTTTATTGCAACTTTCGGTCTGATGACGTCATCAATCTGAGCCCTTGCACACGTGTTGCCTGCATGAAGGTCATCATATATATCAATTATAAAGTGATTACCGCAAACTTTGCCCCACACATCGACTGAAAGTCAATTTTAAACATTTTTCAACCTGCCGCTAGAGGGCGCTCGAATATTTTATGACGTCACCGCACACATTTTTGAAAAGTTCAGCCTGGCCAAAGACTAACATCGTTGAAAGCAAGTTCAAATCTGTTTCCACTTTTAAATTATAAGGCACTTCCGGTTTGGACCGGAAGGAAGGGTCATGTGATTTTGCACGTAATATCAAAAATGAAGACCCTGCATTATTCCATCAATTCCCGTAAAAAGCAAAATCAGATCTCTCTCGGTTGATTTTATATTGATTTTTAAACATTAAATCAAGAAATCTTTGATTGCTTGTAATATGATACTTGATGACGTCATCGTGACGTCATTATCACAAAGCTCGAGAGCTATGTCAACTGTGCCATCTGAAGCAAAAATCTGAATTATATCTGTCGCGGTTGATTTTTCAGCGATTTGTTAAGCTTTAAAGGTCTTTTTATTGCAACTTTCGGTCTGATGACGTCATCAATCTGAGCCCTTGCACACGTGTTGCCTGCATGAAGGTCATCATATATATCAATTATAAAGTGATTACCGCAAACTTTGCCCCACACATCGACTGAAAGTCAATTTTAAACATTTTTCAACCTGCCGCTAGAGGGCGCTCGAATATTTTATGACGTCACCGCACACATTTTTGAAAAGTTCAGCCTGGCCAAAGACTAACATCGTTGAAAGCAAGTTCAAATCTGTTTCCACTTTTAAATTATAAGGCACTTCCGGTTTGGACCGGAAGGAAGGGTCATGTGATTTTGCACGTAATATCAAAAATGAAGACCCTGCATTATTCCATCAATTCCCGTAAAAAGCAAAATCAGATCTCTCTCGGTTGATTTTATATTGATTTTTAAACATTAAATCAAGAAATCTTTTATTGCTTGTAATATGATACTTGATGACGTCATCGTGACGTCATTATCACAAAGCTCGAGAGCTATGTCAACTGTGCCATCTGAAGCAAAAATCTGAATTATATCTGTCGCGGTTGATTTTTCAGCGATTTGTTAAGGTTTAAAGGTCTTTTCATTGCAACTTCCGGTCTGATGACGTCATCAATCTGAGCCCTCGCACACGTGTTGCCTGCATGAAGGTCATCATATATATCAATTATAAAGTGATTACCGCAAACTTCGCCACACACATCGACTGAAAGTTCATTTTGAACATTTTTCAACCTGCCGCTAGAGGGCGCTCGAATATTTTATGACGTCACCGCTAACATTTTTGAAAAGTTCAGCCTGGCCAAGGACTAACATCGCTGAAAGCAAGTTCAAATCTTTTTCCACTTTCAAATTATAAGGCACTTCCGGTTTCGACCGGAAGGAAGGGTCACGTGATTTTGCACGCACGATCAAAATTGAAGATCTAATATTATCCTATCAATTGCCGTAAAAATCAAGTTCCGGTCTTTCACGGTTGATTTTATATCGATTTTCAAACATTAAAAATAGAAATGTTTAATTGCTTGTAATTTGATACCTGATGACGTCATCATGACGTCATTACAAAAAAAACCATCTTCAGTTGGTTGTACATATATGTACCAAATATGAACTTGATATGAGTTTGCATGTAGCCAAACAACTCCGGAGAAGAAAGAGGTAGCAAAAAGAAAAAGAGGAATAACTAGAGTTTGTGGAACAAACACACGGTGTTGGACTTGTTCAGTTTGATTACATAAGAGAATAGATCCACATGTATGTAATCACTAATTGTGAAAACTTTGTGTGCTGCAGTTCATGAAGCATGACGTTCTCAAAAATGTAGATTTTTTAGGTTTTTGTAATTTGACCTTGATGACGTCATCATGACACTATTACATCTGTGCACATTACCAACGCAGTTAATCTGCAGTTTGCGACGTCACTGGTCGCTTTTTGAAAAGCACATACCTGCCAAAGACTAACATCGTGGAAAGCAAGTTCATATCTTTTACCAATTTTGAATTATAAGGCACTTCCGGTTTTGACAGGAAGGAAGGGTCACGTGATTTTGCACTCAATATAAAAAATGAAGACCTGTTATTACTTTATCCATTGCCGCAAACAGAAATGTTAGGTCTTTCACAGTTGATTTTATATTGATTTTCAAAGATTAAAAATATTCATTTTGAATTGCTTGTTATTTGATACATGACGATGTCATAATGACGTCATTACAATAAAGCTGGAGACCTATGTTTACCCTGCCATTTGAAGTGAAAATCTGGAGTATATCTCTCACGGTTGATTTTTCATAATTTTTGTTAAGGTTTAAAGGTCTTTTCAGCGCAATTTCCGGTCTGATGACATCATCAATATGAGCCCTTGCACATGTGTTGCCTGCATGAAGGTCACTTTATAATTGATATAATTATTATATCAATTATAAAGTGATTACCGCAAACTTCGCCACACACATCGACTGAAAGTATATTTTGAACATTTTTCAATATGCAGCTAGAGGGTGCTGGAACATTTTATGACGTCACCGCTAACATTTTTGAAAAGATCAGCCTGCTAAAAGACTAACATCGTCGAAAGCAAGTTCAAACATTTTTCCACTTTCAAATTCTAAGGCACTTCCAGTTTGGAAAGGAAGGAAGGGTCATGTGATTTTGTACGTAATATGAAAAATGAAGACCTGGATTATTCCATCAATTCCCGTAAAAAGCAAAATCAGGTCTCTCTCGGTTGATTTTATATTGATTTCCAAAGATTAAATCTAGAAATATTTGATTGCTTGTAATCTGATACTTGATGACGTCATCCTGAGGTCATTACCAGAAACCTCGAGAGCTATGTGAACTGTGCATCTGAAGCAAAAATCTGGATTATATCTCTCACGGTTGATTTTTCAGCGATTTCTGAATGTTTAAAGGTCTTTTCATTACAACTTCCGGTCTGATGACGTCATCAATCTGAGCCCTCGCACACGTGTTGCCTGCGTACAGATCATCATATATATTAAATATAAAGTGATTTCACCAAACTTCGCCACACACATCAGCCGATTATTCATTTTAAACATGTTTCAACCTGCCGCTAGAGGGCGCTCTAACATTTTATGACGTCACCGGTATTTGTTTTGTGAAGTACAACCTAGCCAGAGACTAACATCGTTGAAAGCAAGTTCAAATCTATTTCCACTTTCAAATTATAAGGCACTTCCGGTTTGGACCGGAAGGAAGGGTCATGTGATTTTGCACGTAATATCAAAAATGAAGACCCTGGATTATTCCATCAATTCCCGTAAAAAGCAAAATCAGATCTCTCTCGGTTGATTTTATATTGATTTTCAAAGATTAAATCCAGAAATATTTCATTGCTTGTAATCTGATACTTGATGACGTCATCGTGAGGTCATTACCAGAAAGCTCGAGAGCTATGTCAACTGTGCCATCTGAAGCAAAAATCTGGATTATATCTGTCGCCGTTGATTTTTCAGCAATTTTTGAAGGTTTTAAAGTTTTTTCATTGTCACTTCCGGTCTGATGATGTCATAAATCTAAGCCCTAGCACACGTGTTGCCTGCGTAAAGGTCATCATATATATCAATTATAAAGTGATTTCACCAAACTTCGCCCACACATCAGCCGATTATTCATTTTAAACATGTTTCAACCTGCCGCTAGAGGGCGCTCTAACATTTTATGACGTCACCGGTATTTTGTTTGTGAAGTACAACCTAGCCAGAGACTAACATCGTTGAAAGCAAGTTCAAATCTGTTTCCACTTTTAAATTATAAGGCACTTCCGGTTTGGACCGGAAGGAAGGGTCATGTGATGTTGCACGTAATATCAAAAATGAAGACCCTGGATTATTCCATCAATTCCCGTAAAAAGCAAAATCAGATCTCTCTCGGTTGATTTTATATTGATTTTCAAACATTAAATCAAGAAATCTTTGATTGCTTGTAATATGATACTTGATGACGTCATCGTGACGTCATTATCACAAAGCTCGAGAGCTATGTCAACTGTGCCATCTGAAGCAAAAATCTGAAATATATCTGTCGCGGTTGATTTTTCAGCGATTTTTAAAGGTTTCAAGGTCTTTTCATTGCAACTTCCGGTCTGATGACGTCATCAATCTGAGCCCTCGCACACGTGTTGCCTGCATGAAGGTCATCATATATATCAATTATAAAGTGATTACCGCAAACTTCGCCACACACATCGACTGAAAGTTCATTTTGAACATTTTTCAACCTGCCGCTAGAGGGCGCTCGAATATTTTATGACGTCACTGCTAACATTTTTGAAAAGTTCAGCCTGGCCAAGGACTAACATCGCTGAAAGCAAGTTCAAATCTTTTTCCACTTTCAAATTATAAGTCACTTCCTGTTTGGACCGGAAGGAAGGGTCACGTGATTTTGCACGCCGGATCAAAATTGAAGATCTAATATTATCCTATCAATTGCCGTAAAAATCAAGTTCCGGTCTTTCACGGTTGATTTTATATCGATTTTCAAAGATTAAAAATAGAAATGTTTAATTGCTTGTAATTTGATACCTGATGACGTCATCATGACGTCATTGCATTTTCCGGAATCTTCAATGTGATGTTCATATATCTACCAAATATGAACTTGATATGAGTTTGCATGTAGTCAAACAACTCTGGAGAAGAAAGTACTAGCAAAAAGAAAAAAAAGAATAAAAATAAGAACTAGAGTTTGAATACAAACACACGGTGTTGGGTTTTGTCTGTTTTTTTAATTTACGGATAAGGAAAGTACAGTATTAAGAGGTACATTTGTTGAAAGAAATGATTAGGAAAAACATAAAACATGAAAACACCAATGTAATATTTCTAAAGCAAATTATGTACTCTTGAGCAGAAGGCCTTGCTTCCTGCTGTCGTGGGGTGACGTCTGGTAGAATGTTTGACACTGAAATACATTAGAGAGAGGGCGCTCGAATATTTCATGACGTCACCGCACACATTTTTGAAAAGTTCAGCCCGGCCAAAGACTAACATCGTTGAAAGCAAGTTCAAATCTGTTTCCACTTTTAAATTATAAGGCACTTCCGGTTTGGACCGGAAGGAAGGGTCATGTGATTTTGCACGTAATATAAAAAATGAAGACCCTGGATTTTTCCATCAATTCCCGTAAAAAGCAAAATCAGATCTCTCTCGGTTGATTTTATATTGATTTTCAAACATTAAATTGAGAAATCTTTGATTGCTTGTAATATGATACTTGATGACGTCATCGTGACGTCATTATCACAAAGCTCGAGAGCTATGTGAACTGTGCTACCTGCAGCAAAAATCTGGCATATATCTCTTACGGTTGATTTTTCAGCGATTTTTTAATGTTTAAATGTCTTTTCATTACAACTTCCGGTCTGATGACGTCATCAATCTGAGCCCTCGCACACGTGTTGCCTGCATGAAGGTCATCATATATATCATTTATAAAGTGATTACCTCAAACTTCGCCACTCACATCGAATGAAAGTTCATTTTGAACATTTTTTAACCTGCCGCTAGAGGGCGCTCGAATATTTTATGACGTCACCGCACACATTTTTGAAAAGTTCAGCCTGGTCAAAGACTAACATCGCTGAAAGCAAGTTCAAATCTTTTTCCACTTTCAAATTATAAGGCACTTCCGGTTTCGACCGGAAGGAAGGGTCATGTGATTTTGCACGTAATATCAAAAATGAAGACCCTGGATTATTCTATCAATTCCCGTAAAAAGCAAAATCAGATCTCTCTCGGTTGATTTGATATTGATTTTCAAACATTAAATCAAGAAATCTTTGATTTTTAGTAATCTGACACTTGATGACGTCATCGTGACGTCATTATCACAAAGCTCGAGAGCTATGTCAACTGTCCCATCTGAAGCAAAAATCTGAATTATATCTGTCACGGTTGATTTTTCTGCAATTTGTTTAACTTTAAAGGTCTTTTCATTGCAACTTCCGGTCTGATGACGTCATCAATCTGAGCCCTCGCACACCTGTTGCCTGCATGAAGGTCATCATATGTATCAAGTATAAAGTGATTACCGCAAACTTCGCCACACACATCGACTGAAAGTTCATTTTGAACCTTTTTCAACCTGCCGCTAGAGGGCGCTCGAATATTTCATGACGTCACCGCACACATTTTTGAAAAGTTCAGCCTGGCCAAAGACTAACATCGTTGAAAGCAAGTTCAAATCTGTTTCCACTTTTAAATTATAAGGCACTTCCGGTTTGGACCGGAAGGAAGGGTCATGTGATTTTGCACGTAATATCAAAAATGAAGACCCTGGATTTTTCCATCAATTCCCGTAAAAAGCAAAATCAGATCTCTCTCGGTTGATTTTATATTGATTTTCAAACATTAAATCAAGAAATCTTTGATTGCTTGTAATATGATACTTGATGACGTCATCGTGACGTCATTATCACAAAGCTCGAGAGCTATGTCAACTGTGCCATCTGAAGCAAAAATCTGAAATATATCTGTCACGGTTGATTTTTCAGCGATTTTTTAAGGTTTAAAGGTCTTTTCATTGCAACTTCCGGTCTGATGACGTCATCAATCTGAGCCCTCGCACACGTGTTGCCTGCATGAAGGTCATCATATATATCAATTATAAAGTGATTACCGCAAACTTCGCCACACACATCGACTGAAAGTTCATTTTGAACATTTTTCAACCTGCCGCTAGAGGGCGCTCGAATATTTTATGACGTCACAGCTAACATTTTTGAAAAGTTCAGCCTGGCTGAAGACTAACATCGTTGAAAGCAAGTTCAAATCTTTTTCCACTTTTAAATTATAAAGCACTTCCGGTTTGGACCGGTTTCGACCGGAAGGAAGGGTCACGTGATTTTGCACGCCTGATCAAAAATGAAGATCTATTATTATCCTATCAATTGATGTAAAAATCCAGTTCGGGTCTCTCACGGTTGATTTTATATCGATTTTTAAAGATTAATAATATAAATGTTTAATTGCTGGTAATCTGATACCCGATGACGTCATCATGACGTCATTACAAAAAAAACCATCTTCAGTTGGTTGTGTATTCATGTGTTCAATATGAACTTGATATGAGTTTGCATGTAGCCAAACAACTCCGGAGAAGAAAGTTATGTGAAGAAGTAAAAAAGGAATAATAATCCGTACAATAACAATAGGTGTTGGGCTGTATAGCCCAACACCTAATAATCAATACAAAAACAATAGGTTTTGGGCTGAAAGCCCAACACCTAATAATAATCAATACAAAAACAATAGGTTTTGGGCTGAAAGCCCAACACCTAATAATAATAATAACTAGAGTTTGAATACAAACACACGGTGTTGGACTTTGTCTGTTTTTTTAATTTACGGATAAGGAAAGTACAGTATTAAGAGGTACATTTGTTGAAAGAAATGATTAGGAAAAACATAAAACATGAAAACACCAAAGTAATATTTCTAAAGCAAATTATGTACTCTTGAGCAGAAGGCCTTGCTTCCTGCTGTCGTGGGGTGACGTCTGGTAGAATGTTTGACAATGAAATACATTAGAGAAAAGATGCATATGTGGTTTATTTTGATTTGAACAATCGAAAGAAGCACAGAATGAATGTGCACTGAACTATACCCAATAAAACGGATTGGTTTTTGATTATTTTGTTTTGAGTCGGATGACGGATTGAGCTCATGTTAGAGGGCGCTGGTGTATTTTATGACGTCACTGGTAACATTTTTTGAAAAGCAGTCTTGCCGGAGACTATACGCAAGTTCACATCTTTTACCAATTTCAAATTATAAGGCACTTCCTGTTTGGACCGGAAGGAAGGGTCACGTGATTTTGCACTCAATATAAAAAAATGAAGACCTAGTATTACTCTATCAATTCCCGTAAAAAGTAAGATAAGGTCTCTAACGGTTGATTTTATACCGAGTTTTAAAGATTAAAAAAATTAATGTTTTATTGCTTGTAATCTGATACCCAATGACGTCATCATGACGTCATTACAAGAAAGCTGGAGACCTATGTTTACTGTGCCATTTGAAAAAAATCAAGATTATATCTCTCACGCTAGATTTTTCAGCAATTGTTTAAGGAAATTCTTTTTTTTTCATTGTCACTTCCGGTCTGATGACGTCATCAATCTGAGCCCTTGCACACGTGTTGCCCGCACGAAGGTCATCATATATATCAATTATAAAGTGATTACCGCAAACTTCGCCAAACACATCGACTGAAAGTTCTTTCACTTTCAAATAAAAAGGAACTTCCGGTTTGATTTTGCACGTAATATAAAAAATGAAGACCCTGGATTATCTTATCACTTCCCGTAAAATGAAAATCAGATCTCTCTCGGTTGATTTGATATTGATTTTCAAAGATTAAATCTAGAAATCTTTGATACTTGATGACGTCATCGTGACGTCATTATCAGAACGCGCGAGAGCTATGTCAACTGTGCTATCTGAAGCAAAAATCTGAATTATATCTGTCGCGGTTGATTTTTCAGCGATTTTTTAAGGTTTAAAGGTCTTTTCATTGCAACTTCCGGTCTGATGACGTCATCAATCTGAGCCCTCGCACACGTCTTGCCTGCATGAAGGTCATCATATATATCAATTATAAAGTGATTACCGCAAACTTCGCCACACACATCGACTGAAAGTTCATTTTGAACATTTTTCAACCTGCCGCTAGAGGGCGCTCGAATGTTTTATGACGTCACCGGTATTTTTTTTGTGAAGTATAACCTAGCCAGAGACTAACATCGTTGAAAGCAAGTTCAAATCTATTTCCACTTTTACATTATAAGGCACTTCCGGTTTGGACCGGAAGGAAGGGTCATGTGATTTTGCACGTAATATCAAAAATGAAGACCCTGGATTATTTCATCAATTCCCGTAAAAAGCAAAATCAGATCTCTCTCGGTTGATTTTATATTGATTTTCAAACATTAAATCAAGAAATCTTTGATTGCTTGTAATCTGATACTTGATGACGTCATCGTGACGTCATTATCACAAAGCTCGAGAGCTATGTCAACTGTGCCATCTGAAGCAAAAATCTGAAATATATCTGTCACGGTTGATTTTTCAGCGATTTTTTAAGGTTTAAAGGTCTTTTCATTGCAACTTCCGGTCTGATGACGTCATCAATCTGAGCCCTTCCACACGTGTTGCCTGCATGAAGGTCATCATATATATCAATTATAAAGTGATTACCGCAAACTTTGGCAGACACATCGACTGAAAGTCAATTTTAAACATTTTTCAACCTGCCGCTAGAGGGCGCTCGAATATTTTATGACGTCACCGCACACATTTTTGAAAAGTTCAGCCTGGCCAAAGACTAACATCGTTGAAAGCAAGTTCAAATCTGTTTCCACTTTTAAATTATAAGGCACTTCCGGTTTGGACCGGAAGGAAGGGTCATGTGATTTTGCACGTAATATCAAAAATGAAGACCCTGGATTATTTCATCAATTCCCGTAAAAAGCAAAATCAGATCTCTCTCGGTTGATTTTATATTGATTTTCAAACATTAAATCAAGAAATCTTTGATTGCTTGTAATCTGATACTTGATGACGTCATCGTGACGTCATTATCACAAAGCTCGAGAGCTATGTCAACTGTGCCATCTGAAGCAAAAATCTGAAATATATCTGTCACGGTTGATTTTTGAGCGATTTTTTAAGGTTTAAAGGTCTTTTCATTTCAACTTCCGGTCTGATGACGTCATCAATCTGAGCCCTTCCACACGTGTTGCCTGCATGAAGGTCATCATATATATCAATTATAAAGTGATTACCGCAAACTTTGGCAGACACATCGACTGAAAGTCAATTTTAAACATTTTTCAACCTGCCGCTAGAGGGCGCTCGAATATTTTATGACGTCACCGCACACATTTTTGAAAAGTTCAGCCTGGCCAAAGACTAACATCGTTGAAAGCAAGTTCAAATCTGTTTCCACTTTTAAATTATAAGGCACTTCCGGTTTGGACCGGAAGGAAGGGTCATGTGATTTTGCACGTAATATCAAAAATGAAGACCCTGCATTATTCCATCAATTCCCGTAAAAAGCAAAATCAGAGCTCTCTCGGTTGATTTTATATTGATTTTCAAACATCAAATCAAGAAATCTTTGATTGCTTGTAATATGATACTTGATGACGTCATCGTGACGTCATTATCACAAAGCTCGAGAACTATGTCAACTGTGCCATCTGAAGCAAAAATCTGAAATATATCTGTCACGGTTGATTTTTCAGCGACTTTTTAAGGTTTAAAGGTCTTTTCATTGCAACTTCCGGTCTGATGACGTCATCAATCTGAGCCCTCGCACACGTGTTGGCTGCATGAAGGTCATCATATATATCAATTATAAAGTGATTACCGCAAACTTCGCCACACACATCGACTGAAAGTTCATTTTGAACATTTTTCAACCTGCCGCTAGAGGGCGCTCGAATGTTTTATGACGTCACGGCTCACATTTTGAAAAGTTCAGCCTGGCCAAGGACTAACATCGCTGAAAGCAAGTTCAAATCTTTTTCCACTTTCAAATTATAAGGCACTTCCGGTTTCGACCGGAAGGAAGGGTCACGTGATTTTGCACGCCCGATCAAAATTGAAGATCTAATATTATCCTATCAATTGCCGTAAAAATCAAGTTCCGGTCTTTCACGGTTGATTTTATATCGATTTTCAAACATTAAAAATAGAAATGGTTAATTGCTTGTAATTTGATACCTGATGACGTCATCATGACGTCATTACAAAAAAAACCATCTTCAGTTGGTTGTACATATATGTACCAAATATGAACTTGATATGAGTTTGCATGTAGCCAAACAACTCCGGAGAAGAAAGAGGTAGCAAAAAGAAAAAAAGGAATAACTAGAGTTTGAATACAAACACACGGTGTTGGACTTTGTCTGTTTTTTTAATTTACGGATAAGGAAAGTACAGTATTAAGAGGTACATTTGTTGAAAGAAATGATTAGGAAAAACATAAAACATGAAAACACCAAAGTAATATTTCTAAAGCAAATTATGTACTCTTGAGCAGAAGGCCTTGCTTCCTGCTGTCGTGGGGTGACGTCTGGTAGAATGTTTGACAATGAAATACATTAGAGAAAAGATGCATATGTGGTTTATTTTGATTTGAACAATCGAAAGAAGCACAGAATGAATGTGCACTGAACTATACCCAATAAAACGGATTGGTTTTTGATTATTTTGTTTTGAGTCGGATGACGGATTGAGCTCATGTTAGAGGGCGCTGGTGTATTTTATGACGTCACTGGTAACATTTTTTGAAAAGCAGTCTTGCCGGAGACTATACGCAAGTTCACATCTTTTACCAATTTCAAATTATAAGGCACTTCCTGTTTGGACCGGAAGGAAGGGTCACGTGATTTTGCACTCAATATAAAAAAATGAAGACCTAGTATTACTCTATCAATTCCCGTAAAAAGTAAGATAAGGTCTCTAACGGTTGATTTTATACCGAGTTTTAAAGATTAAAAAAATTAATGTTTTATTGCTTGTAATCTGATACCCAATGACGTCATCATGACGTCATTACAAGAAAGCTGGAGACCTATGTTTACTGTGCCATTTGAAAAAAATCAAGATTATATCTCTCACGCTAGATTTTTCAGCAATTGTTTAAGGAAATTCTTTTTTTTTCATTGTCACTTCCGGTCTGATGACGTCATCAATCTGAGCCCTTGCACACGTGTTGCCCGCACGAAGGTCATCATATATATCAATTATAAAGTGATTACCGCAAACTTCGCCAAACACATCGACTGAAAGTTCTTTCACTTTCAAATAAAAAGGAACTTCCGGTTTGATTTTGCACGTAATATAAAAAATGAAGACCCTGGATTATCTTATCACTTCCCGTAAAATGAAAATCAGATCTCTCTCGGTTGATTTGATATTGATTTTCAAAGATTAAATCTAGAAATCTTTGATACTTGATGACGTCATCGTGACGTCATTATCAGAACGCGCGAGAGCTATGTCAACTGTGCTATCTGAAGCAAAAATCTGAATTATATCTGTCGCGGTTGATTTTTCAGCGATTTTTTAAGGTTTAAAGGTCTTTTCATTGCAACTTCCGGTCTGATGACGTCATCAATCTGAGCCCTCGCACACGTCTTGCCTGCATGAAGGTCATCATATATATCAATTATAAAGTGATTACCGCAAACTTCGCCACACACATCGACTGAAAGTTCATTTTGAACATTTTTCAACCTGCCGCTAGAGGGCGCTCGAATGTTTTATGACGTCACCGGTATTTTTTTTGTGAAGTATAACCTAGCCAGAGACTAACATCGTTGAAAGCAAGTTCAAATCTATTTCCACTTTTACATTATAAGGCACTTCCGGTTTGGACCGGAAGGAAGGGTCATGTGATTTTGCACGTAATATCAAAAATGAAGACCCTGGATTATTTCATCAATTCCCGTAAAAAGCAAAATCAGATCTCTCTCGGTTGATTTTATATTGATTTTCAAACATTAAATCAAGAAATCTTTGATTGCTTGTAATCTGATACTTGATGACGTCATCGTGACGTCATTATCACAAAGCTCGAGAGCTATGTCAACTGTGCCATCTGAAGCAAAAATCTGAAATATATCTGTCACGGTTGATTTTTCAGCGATTTTTTAAGGTTTAAAGGTCTTTTCATTGCAACTTCCGGTCTGATGACGTCATCAATCTGAGCCCTTCCACACGTGTTGCCTGCATGAAGGTCATCATATATATCAATTATAAAGTGATTACCGCAAACTTTGGCAGACACATCGACTGAAAGTCAATTTTAAACATTTTTCAACCTGCCGCTAGAGGGCGCTCGAATATTTTATGACGTCACCGCACACATTTTTGAAAAGTTCAGCCTGGCCAAAGACTAACATCGTTGAAAGCAAGTTCAAATCTGTTTCCACTTTTAAATTATAAGGCACTTCCGGTTTGGACCGGAAGGAAGGGTCATGTGATTTTGCACGTAATATCAAAAATGAAGACCCTGGATTATTTCATCAATTCCCGTAAAAAGCAAAATCAGATCTCTCTCGGTTGATTTTATATTGATTTTCAAACATTAAATCAAGAAATCTTTGATTGCTTGTAATCTGATACTTGATGACGTCATCGTGACGTCATTATCACAAAGCTCGAGAGCTATGTCAACTGTGCCATCTGAAGCAAAAATCTGAAATATATCTGTCACGGTTGATTTTTGAGCGATTTTTTAAGGTTTAAAGGTCTTTTCATTTCAACTTCCGGTCTGATGACGTCATCAATCTGAGCCCTTCCACACGTGTTGCCTGCATGAAGGTCATCATATATATCAATTATAAAGTGATTACCGCAAACTTTGGCAGACACATCGACTGAAAGTCAATTTTAAACATTTTTCAACCTGCCGCTAGAGGGCGCTCGAATATTTTATGACGTCACCGCACACATTTTTGAAAAGTTCAGCCTGGCCAAAGACTAACATCGTTGAAAGCAAGTTCAAATCTGTTTCCACTTTTAAATTATAAGGCACTTCCGGTTTGGACCGGAAGGAAGGGTCATGTGATTTTGCACGTAATATCAAAAATGAAGACCCTGCATTATTCCATCAATTCCCGTAAAAAGCAAAATCAGAGCTCTCTCGGTTGATTTTATATTGATTTTCAAACATCAAATCAAGAAATCTTTGATTGCTTGTAATATGATACTTGATGACGTCATCGTGACGTCATTATCACAAAGCTCGAGAACTATGTCAACTGTGCCATCTGAAGCAAAAATCTGAAATATATCTGTCACGGTTGATTTTTCAGCGACTTTTTAAGGTTTAAAGGTCTTTTCATTGCAACTTCCGGTCTGATGACGTCATCAATCTGAGCCCTCGCACACGTGTTGGCTGCATGAAGGTCATCATATATATCAATTATAAAGTGATTACCGCAAACTTCGCCACACACATCGACTGAAAGTTCATTTTGAACATTTTTCAACCTGCCGCTAGAGGGCGCTCGAATGTTTTATGACGTCACGGCTCACATTTTGAAAAGTTCAGCCTGGCCAAGGACTAACATCGCTGAAAGCAAGTTCAAATCTTTTTCCACTTTCAAATTATAAGGCACTTCCGGTTTCGACCGGAAGGAAGGGTCACGTGATTTTGCACGCCCGATCAAAATTGAAGATCTAATATTATCCTATCAATTGCCGTAAAAATCAAGTTCCGGTCTTTCACGGTTGATTTTATATCGATTTTCAAACATTAAAAATAGAAATGGTTAATTGCTTGTAATTTGATACCTGATGACGTCATCATGACGTCATTACAAAAAAAACCATCTTCAGTTGGTTGTACATATATGTACCAAATATGAACTTGATATGAGTTTGCATGTAGCCAAACAACTCCGGAGAAGAAAGAGGTAGCAAAAAGAAAAAAAGGAATAATAATCAATACAATAACAATAGGTGTTGGGCTGTATAGCCCAACACCTAATAATCAATACAATAACAATAGGTGTTGGGCTGTATAGCCCAACACCTAACTAGAGTTTGTAGTACAAACACACGGTGTTGGACTTGTTCAGTTTGATTACATAAGAGAATAGATCCACATTTATGTAATCACTAATTGTGAAAAGTTTGTGTGCTGCAGTTCATGAAGCATGACGTTCTCAAAAATGTTGAATTTTTAGGTTTTTGTAATTTGACCTTGATGACGTCATCATGACACTATTACATCTGTGCACATTACCAACGCAGTTAATCTGCAGTTTGCGACGTCACTGGTCACTTTTGTGAAAAGCACATACCTGCCAAAGACTAACATCGTGGAAAGCAAGTTCATATCTTTTACCAATTTCAAATTATAAGGCACTTCCGGTTTGGACCGGAAGGAAGGGTCATGTGATTTTGCACGTAATATAAAAAATGAAGACCCAGGAATATTCTATCAATTCCTGTTTAAAGAAAAATCAGATCTCTGTCGGTTCATTCTATATTGATTTTCAAAGATTAAATCTATACATTTTTGATTGGTTTTAATCTGATACTTCATGACGTCATCATGACGTCAATATCAGAAAGCTCGAGAGCTATGCTAACTGTGGGATCTGAAGCAAAAATCTGAATTATATCTGTCGCGGTTGATTTTTCAGCGATTTTTTAAGGTTTAAAGGTCTTTTCATTGCAACTTCAGGTCTGATGACGTCATCAATCTGAGCCCTCGCACACGTGTTGCCTGCATGAAGGTCATCATATATATCAATTATAAAGTGATTACCGCAAACTTCGCCACACACATCGACTGAAAGTCAATTTTAAACATTTTTCAACCTGCCGCTAGAGGGCGCTCGAAGATTTTATGACGTCACCGCACACATTTTTGAAAAGTTCAGCCTGGCCAAAGACTAACATCGTTGAAAGCAAGTTCAAATCTGTTTCCACTTTTAAATCATAAGGCACTTCCGGTTTGGACCGGAAGGAAGGGTCACGTGATTTTGCACGTAATATCAAATATGAAGACCCTGGATTATTCCATCAATTCCCGTAAAAAGCAAAATCAGATCTCTCTCGGTTGATTTTATATTGATTTTCAAAAATTAAATCAAGAAATCTTTGATTGCTTGTAATATGATACTTGATGACGTCATCGTGACGTCATTATCACAAAGCTCGAGAGCTATGTCAACTGTGTCATCTGAAGCAAAAATCTGAATTACATCTGTCACGGTTGATTTTTCAGAAATTGTTGAAGGTTTAAAGGTCTTTTCATTGTCACTTCCGGTCTGATGATGTCATCAATCTGAGCCCTCGCACACGTGTTGCATGCATGAAGGTCATCATATATATCAATTATAAAAGGATTACCGGAAACTTCGCCACACACATCGACTGAAAGTTCATTTTGAACATTTTTTAACCTGCCGCTAGAGGGCGCTCGAATATTTTATGACGTCACCACACACATTTTTGAAAAGTTCAGCCTGGCCAAGGACTAACATCGCTGAAAGCAAGTTCAAATCTGTTTCCACTTTTAAATTATAAAGCACTTCCGGTTTCGACCGGAAGGAAGGGTCATGTGATTTTGCACGCACGATCAAAATTGAAGATCTAATTATATCCTATCAATTGCCGTAAAAATCAAGTTCACGTCTTTCACGGTTGATTTTATATTGATTTTCAAAGATTAAAATTAGAAATGTTTAATTGCTTGTAATCTGATACCTGATGACGTCATCATGACGTCATCACATTTTCCGGAATCTTCAATGTGATGTACATATATGTACCAGATATGAACTTGATATGAGTTTTCATGTTGACAAACAACTCTGGAGAAGAATTGCTCAGAAGAATCAACTCTGGAGAAGAACTGGTGAGAACAAAAATAAGAATACACTAGAGCTAGAGTTTGTTGTTACAAACACTAGGTGTTTGGCTTTGTTTTTTGTTTTTTATTTATGGATCAGGAAAGTACAGTATTAAGACGTACATTTGTTGAAAGAAGTGATTAGGAAAAAAATAAAACATGAAAATACGAATGTAATAATTTTAAAGCAAATTATGTACTTTTGAGCAGAAGGCCTTGCTTCCTGCTGTCGTGGGGTCACCATTAGTGACGTCTGGTAGACTGTTCGACACTGAAATACATTAGAGAAAAGATGCATATGTGGTTTATTTTGATTTCAACAATCGAAAGAAGCATCGAATGAATGTGCACTGAACTATACCCAATAAAACGGATTGGTTTTTGATTATTTTGTTGTGAGTCGGATGACGGATTGAGGCCATGTTAGAGGGCGCTCGAGTATTTTATGACGTCACTGGTAACATTTTTTGAAAAGCACAGTCTTGCCGGAGACTAACATCTAATCGGCAAATATGAAAACCTTGTGTTTTGTACCTCATGACATATGACGTTTCAAAAATTTGCTTGATTTTGTGTTTTTTGCTTGTAATTTGACACCTGATGACGTCATCATGACGTCATTGCATTTGTGAACATCTTCAACAGAGTATGTATGTATATACATGTACAAGTATGTCATTTGTCTCCCTAAGGTATAAAAAATGATGACAAAGTGTCTCCTTGAGGGTACTTTAACAGGTATAATTCATAGAATAATAATCACATAACATATAATGATGAGGGTGTTATTGACACGTGTGTAGCCCGGACGGGGATCACCGGTATGGGAAATGTACGGCTTTCTCACCAATCAGCAAATTAATTTTTTATAACATAACGTCACATTGCAATGCTGCCCTCAACAGCTTCATGGAAAAATACGAAAGGGAGGGCGCTAGACCGACCTAACGGTCCCGAACTGCACGACGCTTACGCACGTTCTATGAGGGGTTGGCGGATGGTCGAAGTGACATTGTAAGGGAGAATAGCAGAAAAAACAGATTTAACGTTTTTGTAAAAATATTTTTTCGACTTTTCTATTTTGTTTTTCCATAGGGAATGTTTAAGTTCGCTGATTACCAATAAATACAAGGAAGTTTGAGATCTACTTTGTTTCTGCTATGTACGTCCGCATATGTTTGTATTCATGTTACTGATCCGTGAATTGCTGTCCCTGTACCATCCGTTGACTTTGAGCTTCCGATGATCCCAGACGTAGAGGTCAAATAGAAAACACAAAAAATGTCTATGTCCATTAGATCTATCTGATGTTTATTAAAACCTAAAATATCATACTTCTGCTTGTAAATTGACACATCATGACGTCATTACATTTTTGCACATCTTCAATAGAGTGTGTATGAAATGTACCAAGTTTAAACTTGATATGAAGTTGCATGTTGTTATACAGTTCTGGGAAATAAAGAAAGACAAGAAGAAAAACAATTCATAGAAATATTCAACAATATGATGAGGCTATTATCGACACTTGCGGAGCCAGGGATGGAGATCAACAATTATGGGGAATGTATGGCTTGCTACCCAATCAGCAAATTGTTATTGCATCACGTCCCATTCCATTCCCTCAACAGCCTCATGGGAAAAACTCGAGAGGGCGCTAGACCGATCTAACGGTCCCGAACTTAACTTAACTGAATGCGTGCGGAAACTCGAGAGGGCGCTAGACCGATCTAACGGTCCCGAACTTAACTGAATGCGTGCGGTCCGGGACCGTTAGGTCGGCCTAGCGCCCTCTTTTGAGTATTTCTTTTCTGCAAGGCACGACGCTAATACACGTTATAAGGGAGTTGGCGGGTGGTCGAAGTAACATTTCAAGGGTGCCGTAGGGAATGTTTTAGTTAGCAGATTGCGAAGAAACACAAAGACGTTTGAGACCTACTTTTTCTTTCCCATTTGAAGTAAACATCTAGGCCTGTCCGGGGGTCATCATATATATAAGTCATGAAGTGAACATTGCCACAGACATTGACTGAAAATGCATTTTGGAGATTTTTCTTTTCAACCCGCCGCTAGAGAACATTCGAATATTTCATAACGTCAACATGGAGATCAACAATATATGGGAAATATACGGCTTGCTCCCAAACCAGCAAATTGTTATTGCATCACGTCCCATTCTATTCCCTCAACAGCCTCATGGGAAAAACTCGAGAGGGCGCTAGACCGATCTAACGGTCCCGAACTTAACTTAACTGAATGCGTGCGGTCCGGGACCGTTAGGTCGGCCTAGCGCCCTCTTTTGAGTATTTGTTTTCTGCAAGGCACGACGCTAATACACGTTATATGGGAGTTGGCTGGTGGTCGAAGTAACATTTCAAGGGTGCCGTAGGGAATGTTTTAGTTAGCAGATTGCGAAGAAACACAAAGACGTTTGAGACCTACTTTTTCTTTCCCATTTGAAGTAAACATCTAGGCCTGTCCGGGGGTCATCATATATATAAGTCATGAAGTGAACATTGCCACAGACATTGACTGAAAATGCATTTTGGAGATTTTTCTTTTCAACCCGCCGCTAGAGAACATTCGAATATTTCATAACGTCACCATGGAGATCAACAATATATGGGAAATATACGGCTTGCTCCCAAATCAGCAAATTGTTATTGCATCACGTCCCATTCCATTCCCTCAACAGCCTCTTGGGAAAAACTCGAGAGGGCGCTAGACCGATCTAACGGTCCCGAACTTAACTTAACTGAATGCGTGCGGTCCGGGACCGTTAGGTCGGCCTAGCGCCCTCTTTTAAGTATTTGTTTTCTGCAAGGCACGGCGCTAATACACGTTATATGGGAGTTGGCGGGTGGTCGAAGTAACATTTCAGGGGTGCCGTAGGGAATGTTTTAGTTAGCAGATTGCGAAGAAACACAAAGACGTTTGAGACCTACTTTTTCTTTGCCATTTGAAGTAAACATCTAGGCCTGTCCGGGGTCATCATATATATAAATCATGAAGTGAACATTGCCACAGACATTGACTGAAAATGCATTTTGGAGATTTTTCTTTTCAACCCGCCGCTAGAGAACATTCGAATATTTCATAACGTCACCGGTAATATTAACATCGTTGAAAGAAATTTCGCATCTTTCTCCAATTTCAAATTATATCAGGCACTTCCTATTTGAACTGGAAGGAAATGATAATAAACCCTGGATATATTCTATCAATTCCCACTAAAGTCAAATTCAGGTCTCTCACGGTTGATTTTATGTTGATTTTTGAAGTTAAGTCTAGAAATCTTTGATTGCTTGTCATCTGATACTTGATGACGTCATCGTGACGTCATTATCAGAAAGCTCGAGAGCTATATCAACTTTGCTATCTGAAGCACAAATCTGGATTATATCTTTCGCCGTTGATTTTTCAGCAATTTTTGAAGGTTTCAACGTCTTTTCATTGTCACTTCCGGTCTGATGACGTCATCAATCTGAGCCATCGCACACGTGTTGCCTGCTTAAAAGTCATCATATATATCAATCATCAAGTGATTTTAATAAACCTCGGCATACACATCAACGGATTATTCATTTTAAACATTTTCCAACCTGCCGCTAGAGGGCGCTCCAACATTTTATGACGTCACCGGTAATTTTTTTGTGAAGTACAACCTAGTCAGAGACTAACATCGTTGAAAGCAAGTTCACATCTTTTTCCACTTTCAAATTATCAGGCACTTCCGGTTTGGACCGGAAGGAAGGGTCATGTGATTTTGCACGTAATATACAAAATGAAGACCCTGGATTATTCTATCAATTCCAGTAAAAAGCAAAATCAGATCTCTCATGGTTGATTTTATATTGATTTTCAAAGATTAAATCTAGAAATATTTGATTGCTTGTAATCTGATACTTGATGACGTCATCGTGACGTCATTATTAGAAAGCTTGAGAGCTATGTCAACTGTGCTATCTGAAGCAAAAATCTGGATTATATCTTTCGCCGTTGATTTTTCAGCAATTTTTGAAGGTTTTAAAGTCTTTTTATTGTCACTTCCGGTTTGATGACGTCATCAATCTGAGCCCTCGCACAGGTGTTGCCTGCATGAAGGTCATCATATGTATCAATTATAAAGTGATTACCGCAAACTTCGCCACACACATCGACTGAAAGTTCATTTTGAACATTTTTAAACCTGCCGCTAGAGGGCGCTCGAATATTTTATGACGTCACCGCACACATTTTTGAAAAGTTCAGCCTGGCCAAAGACTAACATCGTTGAAAGCAAGTTCACATCTTTTTGCACTTTCAAATTATAAGGCACTTCCGGTTTCGACCGGAAGGAAGGGTCACGTGATTTTGCACGCAGGACAAAAAATTAAGACCTATATTTATCCTATCAATTGCCGTAAAAATCAAGTTCAGGTCTGTCACGGTTGATTTTATATTGATTTTCAAAGATTAAATCTAGAAATCTTAGATTGCTTGTAATCTGATACATGATGACGTCATCATGACGTCATTACATTTTTGCACATCTTCAATACAGTGTGCATGCATATGTGAGGTTTGAACTTGATATGAGTTTGCATGTGGCCAAAACATTCGGGAGAAAAAAGAGCTGGAAGAAGAAAAAGTAAGAATAATAATAAACTAGAGATAGAGTTTGTTGTTACAAACACTAGGTGTTTGGCTTTGTCTGTTTTTTGTATATTTATGGATCAGGAAAGTACAGTATTAAGACGTACATTTGTTGAAAGAAGTGATTAGGAAAAGAAACATGAAAACACCAATGTAATTATTTTAAAGCAAATTATGTACTCTTGAGCAGAAGGCCTTGCTTCCTGCTGTCGTGGGGTCACCAACAGTGACGTCTGGTAGACTGTTCGACACTGAAATACATTGGAGAAAAGATGCATATGTGGTTTATTTTGATTTCAACAATCGAAAGAAGCACAGAATGAATGTGCAGTGAACTATACTCAATAATACGGATGGGTTTTTGATTATTTTGTTGTGAGTCGGAAGACGGATTGAGGCCATGTTAGAGGGCGCTCGAGTATTTTATGACGTCACTGGTAACATTTTTTGAAAAGCACAGTCTTGCCGGAGACTAACATCTAATCGCAAAAATATAAAAACCTTGTGTTTTGTGCCTCATGACATATGACGTTTCAAAAATTTCCTTGATTTTGTGCTTTTTTGCTTGTAATTTGACACCTGATGACGTCATCATGACGTCATTGCATTTGTGAACATCTTCAACAGAGTATGTATGTATATACATGTACAAGTATGTCATTTGTCTCCCTAAGGTATCAAAAATGATGACAAAGTGTCTCCTTGAGGGTACTTTAACAGGTATAATTCATATAATAATAATCACATAACATATAATGATGAGGGTGTTATTGACACTTGTGTAGCCCCGGACGGGGATCACCGGTATGGGAAATGTACGGCTTTCTCACCAATCAGCAAATTCATTTCTTATAACATAACGTCACATTGCAATGCTGTCCTCAACAGCTTCATGGAAAAATACGAAAGGGAGGGCGCTAGACTGACCTAACGGTCCCGAACTGCACGACGCTTACGCACGTTCTATGAGGGGTTGGCGGATGGTCGAAGTGACATTGTAAGGGAGAATAGCAGAAAAAACAGATTTAACGTTTTTGTAAAAATATTTTTTCGACTTTTCTATTTTTTTTTCCATAGGGAATGTTTAAGTTGGCTGATTACCAATAAATACAAGGAAGTTTGAGATCTACTTTGTTTCTGCCATGTACGTCCGCATATGTTTGTATTCATGTTACTGATCCGTGAATTGCTGTCCGTGTACCATCCGTTGACTTTGAGCTTCCGATGATCCTAAACGTAGAGGTCAACTAAAAAACACCAAAAATGTCTATGTACATTAGATCTATCTGATGTTCACATATGAAAACTTGAAATATCATACTGCTGCTTGTAAATTGACACATCATGACGTCATTAAATTTTTGCACATCTTCAATAGAGTGTCTATGAAATGTACCAAGTTTAAACTTAATATGAAGTTGCATGTTGTTATACAGTTCTGGGGAATAAAGAAAGACAAGAAGAAAAACAATTCATAGAAATGTTCAACAATGATGAGGTTATTATCAAAAATTGCGGGCCAGGGATGGAGATCAACAATTATGGGGAATGTACGGCTTGCTACCCAATCAGCAAATGAATTTTCTTGTAGCATCACGTCCCATTCCAATGTCTACCCTCAACAGCCTCATCAGAAACAAAATACCCAGATGTAGGTGGTGGACCGACATAACGGTCCCCAACTGCACGCGTACAGTTCGGGACCGTTAGGTTGGTCTAGCGCCCTCTCTTGAGTACTTTTTTTGCACGAGGCACTACGCTAAAGCACGTTTGATGAGGGAGTTGGTGGGTGGTCGAAGTGACATTCCAAGGGTGCCGTGGGGAATGTTCAAGTTCGCTGATTGCAAAGAAATACAAGGAAGTTTATGACCTACTTTTCTCTGCCATTTGAAATACACATGAAGGCTATAGCTGTTAGGGTTGATTTTTCAGAATTTTTCAAATGATAAAGGCTCTTTTCATTGCTATTTCCAGCCTGATGACGTCATCAATCTGATCATGTACACACGTGCTGTCTGCCCGAGGGTCATCATATAACTCATGAAGTGAAAATCGCAAACTTCGCCACAGACATTGACTGAACATGCATTTTGAAGATTTTTCAACCTGCCGCACTGAATTATATCTCTCGCGGTTGATTCTTCAGCAATCTTTGAAGGTTTAAAGGTCTTTTAATTTTACCTTCCGGTCTGATGACGTCATCAATATTTCTCCACCTGAACTTGTTCTTAGCATGAAGCTGATTATCTACATTATTATAAAGTGATTTCAGCCAACTTCGCCGCACACATAAGCCGATTATTAATTTTAAACATTTTTCAACCTGCCGCTAGAGGGCGCTCTAACATTTTATGACGTCACCGGTATTTTGTGTGTGAAATACAACCTAGCCAGAGACTAACATCGTTGAAAGCAAGTTCACATCTTTCCCCACTTTTAAATTATCAGGCACTTCCGGTTTGGACCGGAAGGAAGGGTCATGTGATTTTGCACGTAATATACAAAATGAAGACCCTGGATTATTCTATCAATTCCCGTAAAAAGCAAAATCAGATCTCTCTCGGTTGATTTTATATTGATTTTCAAAGATTAAATCTAGAAATATTTGATTGCTTGTAATCTGATACTTGATGACGTCATCGTGACGTCATTATTACAAAGCTTGAGAGCTATGTCAACTGTGCTATCTGAAGCAAAAATCTGGATTATATCTTTCGCCGTTGATTTTTCAGCAATTTTTGAAGGTTTTAAAGTCTTTTTATTGTCACTTCCGGTTTGATGACGTCATCAATCTGAGCCCTCGCACAGGTGTTGCCTGCATGAAGGTCATCATATGTATCAATTATAAAGTGATTACCGCAAACTTCGCCACACACATCAACTGAAAGTTCATTTTGAACATTTTTAAACCTGCCGCTAGAGGGCGCTCGAATATTTTATGACGTCACCGCACACATTTTTGAAAAGTTCAGCCTGGCCAAAGACTAACATCGTTGAAAGCAAGTTCACATCTTTTTGCACTTTCAAATTATAAGGCACTTCCGGTTTCGACCGGAAGGAAGGGTCACGTGATTTTGCACGCAGGACAAAAAATTAAGACCTATATTTATCCTATCAATTGCCGTAAAAATCAAGTTCAGGTCTGTCACGGTTGATTTTATATTGATTTTCAAAGATTAAATCTAGAAATCTTAGATTGCTTGTAATCTGATACATGATGACGTCATCATGACGTCATTACATTTTTGCACATCTTCAATACAGTGTGCATGCATATGTGAGGTTTGAACTTGATACGAGTTTGCATGTGGCCAAAACATTCGGGAGAAAAAAGAGCTGGAAGAAGAAAAAGTAAGAATAATAATAAATAATCCGAACAATAACAATAGGTGTTTGGGCTTGAGCCCAAACACCTAATAATCCGAACAATAACAATAGGTGTTTGGGCTTGAGCCCAAACACCTAACTAGAGCTAGAGTTTGTTGTTACAAACACTAGGTGTTTGGCTTTGTTTTTTGTTTTTTATTTATGGATCAGGAAAGTACAGTATTAAGACGTACATTTGTTGAAAGAAGTGATTAGGAAAAAAATAAAACATGAAAATACGAATGTAATAATTTTAAAGCAAATTATGTACTTTTGAGCAGAAGGCCTTGCTTCCTGCTGTCGTGGGGTCACCATTAGTGACGTCTGGTAGACTGTTCGACACTGAAATACATTAGAGAAAAGATGCATATGTGGTTTATTTTGATTTCAACAATCGAAAGAAGCATCGAATGAATGTGCACTGAACTATACCCAATAAAACGGATTGGTTTTTGATTATTTTGTTGTGAGTCGGATGACGGATTGAGGCCATGTTAGAGGGCGCTCGAGTATTTTATGACGTCACTGGTAACATTTTTTGAAAAGCACAGTCTTGCCGGAGACTAACATCTAATCGGCAAATATGAAAACCTTGTGTTTTGTACCTCATGACATATGACGTTTCAAAAATTTGCTTGATTTTGTGTTTTTTGCTTGTAATTTGACACCTGATGACGTCATCATGACGTCATTGCATTTGTGAACATCTTCAACAGAGTATGTATGTATATACATGTACAAGTATGTCATTTGTCTCCCTAAGGTATAAAAAATGATGACAAAGTGTCTCCTTGAGGGTACTTTAACAGGTATAATTCATAGAATAATAATCACATAACATATAATGATGAGGGTGTTATTGACACGTGTGTAGCCCGGACGGGGATCACCGGTATGGGAAATGTACGGCTTTCTCACCAATCAGCAAATTAATTTTTTATAACATAACGTCACATTGCAATGCTGCCCTCAACAGCTTCATGGAAAAATACGAAAGGGAGGGCGCTAGACCGACCTAACGGTCCCGAACTGCACGACGCTTACGCACGTTCTATGAGGGGTTGGCGGATGGTCGAAGTGACATTGTAAGGGAGAATAGCAGAAAAAACAGATTTAACGTTTTTGTAAAAATATTTTTTCGACTTTTCTATTTTGTTTTTCCATAGGGAATGTTTAAGTTCGCTGATTACCAATAAATACAAGGAAGTTTGAGATCTACTTTGTTTCTGCTATGTACGTCCGCATATGTTTGTATTCATGTTACTGATCCGTGAATTGCTGTCCCTGTACCATCCGTTGACTTTGAGCTTCCGATGATCCCAGACGTAGAGGTCAAATAGAAAACACAAAAAATGTCTATGTCCATTAGATCTATCTGATGTTTATTAAAACCTAAAATATCATACTTCTGCTTGTAAATTGACACATCATGACGTCATTACATTTTTGCACATCTTCAATAGAGTGTGTATGAAATGTACCAAGTTTAAACTTGATATGAAGTTGCATGTTGTTATACAGTTCTGGGAAATAAAGAAAGACAAGAAGAAAAACAATTCATAGAAATATTCAACAATATGATGAGGCTATTATCGACACTTGCGGAGCCAGGGATGGAGATCAACAATTATGGGGAATGTATGGCTTGCTACCCAATCAGCAAATTGTTATTGCATCACGTCCCATTCCATTCCCTCAACAGCCTCATGGGAAAAACTCGAGAGGGCGCTAGACCGATCTAACGGTCCCGAACTTAACTTAACTGAATGCGTGCGGAAACTCGAGAGGGCGCTAGACCGATCTAACGGTCCCGAACTTAACTGAATGCGTGCGGTCCGGGACCGTTAGGTCGGCCTAGCGCCCTCTTTTGAGTATTTCTTTTCTGCAAGGCACGACGCTAATACACGTTATAAGGGAGTTGGCGGGTGGTCGAAGTAACATTTCAAGGGTGCCGTAGGGAATGTTTTAGTTAGCAGATTGCGAAGAAACACAAAGACGTTTGAGACCTACTTTTTCTTTCCCATTTGAAGTAAACATCTAGGCCTGTCCGGGGGTCATCATATATATAAGTCATGAAGTGAACATTGCCACAGACATTGACTGAAAATGCATTTTGGAGATTTTTCTTTTCAACCCGCCGCTAGAGAACATTCGAATATTTCATAACGTCAACATGGAGATCAACAATATATGGGAAATATACGGCTTGCTCCCAAACCAGCAAATTGTTATTGCATCACGTCCCATTCTATTCCCTCAACAGCCTCATGGGAAAAACTCGAGAGGGCGCTAGACCGATCTAACGGTCCCGAACTTAACTTAACTGAATGCGTGCGGTCCGGGACCGTTAGGTCGGCCTAGCGCCCTCTTTTGAGTATTTGTTTTCTGCAAGGCACGACGCTAATACACGTTATATGGGAGTTGGCTGGTGGTCGAAGTAACATTTCAAGGGTGCCGTAGGGAATGTTTTAGTTAGCAGATTGCGAAGAAACACAAAGACGTTTGAGACCTACTTTTTCTTTCCCATTTGAAGTAAACATCTAGGCCTGTCCGGGGGTCATCATATATATAAGTCATGAAGTGAACATTGCCACAGACATTGACTGAAAATGCATTTTGGAGATTTTTCTTTTCAACCCGCCGCTAGAGAACATTCGAATATTTCATAACGTCACCATGGAGATCAACAATATATGGGAAATATACGGCTTGCTCCCAAATCAGCAAATTGTTATTGCATCACGTCCCATTCCATTCCCTCAACAGCCTCTTGGGAAAAACTCGAGAGGGCGCTAGACCGATCTAACGGTCCCGAACTTAACTTAACTGAATGCGTGCGGTCCGGGACCGTTAGGTCGGCCTAGCGCCCTCTTTTAAGTATTTGTTTTCTGCAAGGCACGGCGCTAATACACGTTATATGGGAGTTGGCGGGTGGTCGAAGTAACATTTCAGGGGTGCCGTAGGGAATGTTTTAGTTAGCAGATTGCGAAGAAACACAAAGACGTTTGAGACCTACTTTTTCTTTGCCATTTGAAGTAAACATCTAGGCCTGTCCGGGGTCATCATATATATAAATCATGAAGTGAACATTGCCACAGACATTGACTGAAAATGCATTTTGGAGATTTTTCTTTTCAACCCGCCGCTAGAGAACATTCGAATATTTCATAACGTCACCGGTAATATTAACATCGTTGAAAGAAATTTCGCATCTTTCTCCAATTTCAAATTATATCAGGCACTTCCTATTTGAACTGGAAGGAAATGATAATAAACCCTGGATATATTCTATCAATTCCCACTAAAGTCAAATTCAGGTCTCTCACGGTTGATTTTATGTTGATTTTTGAAGTTAAGTCTAGAAATCTTTGATTGCTTGTCATCTGATACTTGATGACGTCATCGTGACGTCATTATCAGAAAGCTCGAGAGCTATATCAACTTTGCTATCTGAAGCACAAATCTGGATTATATCTTTCGCCGTTGATTTTTCAGCAATTTTTGAATGTTTCAACGTCTTTTCATTGTCACTTCCGGTCTGATGACGTCATCAATCTGAGCCATCGCACACGTGTTGCCTGCTTAAAAGTCATCATATATATCAATCATCAAGTGATTTTAATAAACCTCGGCATACACATCAACGGATTATTCATTTTAAACATTTTCCAACCTGCCGCTAGAGGGCGCTCCAACATTTTATGACGTCACCGGTAATTTTTTTGTGAAGTACAACCTAGTCAGAGACTAACATCGTTGAAAGCAAGTTCACATCTTTTTCCACTTTCAAATTATCAGGCACTTCCGGTTTGGACCGGAAGGAAGGGTCATGTGATTTTGCACGTAATATACAAAATGAAGACCCTGGATTATTCTATCAATTCCAGTAAAAAGCAAAATCAGATCTCTCATGGTTGATTTTATATTGATTTTCAAAGATTAAATCTAGAAATATTTGATTGCTTGTAATCTGATACTTGATGACGTCATCGTGACGTCATTATTAGAAAGCTTGAGAGCTATGTCAACTGTGCTATCTGAAGCAAAAATCTGGATTATATCTTTCGCCGTTGATTTTTCAGCAATTTTTGAAGGTTTTAAAGTCTTTTTATTGTCACTTCCGGTTTGATGACGTCATCAATCTGAGCCCTCGCACAGGTGTTGCCTGCATGAAGGTCATCATATGTATCAATTATAAAGTGATTACCGCAAACTTCGCCACACACATCGACTGAAAGTTCATTTTGAACATTTTTAAACCTGCCGCTAGAGGGCGCTCGAATATTTTATGACGTCACCGCACACATTTTTGAAAAGTTCAGCCTGGCCAAAGACTAACATCGTTGAAAGCAAGTTCACATCTTTTTGCACTTTCAAATTATAAGGCACTTCCGGTTTCGACCGGAAGGAAGGGTCACGTGATTTTGCACGCAGGACAAAAAATTAAGACCTATATTTATCCTATCAATTGCCGTAAAAATCAAGTTCAGGTCTGTCACGGTTGATTTTATATTGATTTTCAAAGATTAAATCTAGAAATCTTAGATTGCTTGTAATCTGATACATGATGACGTCATCATGACGTCATTACATTTTTGCACATCTTCAATACAGTGTGCATGCATATGTGAGGTTTGAACTTGATATGAGTTTGCATGTGGCCAAAACATTCGGGAGAAAAAAGAGCTGGAAGAAGAAAAAGTAAGAATAATAATAAATAATCCGAACAATAACAATAGGTGTTTGGGCTTGAGCCCAAACACCTAACTAGAGTTTGAATACAAACACACGGTGTTGGACTTTGTCTGTTTTTTTAATTTACGGATAAGGAAAGTACAGTATTAAGAGGTACATTTGTTGAAAGAAATGATTAGGAAAAACATAAAACATGAAAACACCAAAGTAATATTTCTAAAGCAAATTATGTACTCTTGAGCAGAAGGCCTTGCTTCCTGCTGTCGTGGGGTGACGTCTGGTAGAATGTTTGACAATGAAATACATTAGAGAAAAGATGCATATGTGGTTTATTTTGATTTGAACAATCGAAAGAAGCACAGAATGAATGTGCACTGAACTATACCCAATAAAACGGATTGGTTTTTGATTATTTTGTTTTGAGTCGGATGACGGATTGAGCTCATGTTAGAGGGCGCTGGTGTATTTTATGACGTCACTGGTAACATTTTTTGAAAAGCAGTCTTGCCGGAGACTATACGCAAGTTCACATCTTTTACCAATTTCAAATTATAAGGCACTTCCTGTTTGGACCGGAAGGAAGGGTCACGTGATTTTGCACTCAATATAAAAAAATGAAGACCTAGTATTACTCTATCAATTCCCGTAAAAAGTAAGATAAGGTCTCTAACGGTTGATTTTATACCGAGTTTTAAAGATTAAAAAAATTAATGTTTTATTGCTTGTAATCTGATACCCAATGACGTCATCATGACGTCATTACAAGAAAGCTGGAGACCTATGTTTACTGTGCCATTTGAAAAAAATCAAGATTATATCTCTCACGCTAGATTTTTCAGCAATTGTTTAAGGAAATTCTTTTTTTTTCATTGTCACTTCCGGTCTGATGACGTCATCAATCTGAGCCCTTGCACACGTGTTGCCCGCACGAAGGTCATCATATATATCAATTATAAAGTGATTACCGCAAACTTCGCCAAACACATCGACTGAAAGTTCTTTCACTTTCAAATAAAAAGGAACTTCCGGTTTGATTTTGCACGTAATATAAAAAATGAAGACCCTGGATTATCTTATCACTTCCCGTAAAATGAAAATCAGATCTCTCTCGGTTGATTTGATATTGATTTTCAAAGATTAAATCTAGAAATCTTTGATACTTGATGACGTCATCGTGACGTCATTATCAGAACGCGCGAGAGCTATGTCAACTGTGCTATCTGAAGCAAAAATCTGAATTATATCTGTCGCGGTTGATTTTTCAGCGATTTTTTAAGGTTTAAAGGTCTTTTCATTGCAACTTCCGGTCTGATGACGTCATCAATCTGAGCCCTCGCACACGTCTTGCCTGCATGAAGGTCATCATATATATCAATTATAAAGTGATTACCGCAAACTTCGCCACACACATCGACTGAAAGTTCATTTTGAACATTTTTCAACCTGCCGCTAGAGGGCGCTCGAATGTTTTATGACGTCACCGGTATTTTTTTTGTGAAGTATAACCTAGCCAGAGACTAACATCGTTGAAAGCAAGTTCAAATCTATTTCCACTTTTACATTATAAGGCACTTCCGGTTTGGACCGGAAGGAAGGGTCATGTGATTTTGCACGTAATATCAAAAATGAAGACCCTGGATTATTTCATCAATTCCCGTAAAAAGCAAAATCAGATCTCTCTCGGTTGATTTTATATTGATTTTCAAACATTAAATCAAGAAATCTTTGATTGCTTGTAATCTGATACTTGATGACGTCATCGTGACGTCATTATCACAAAGCTCGAGAGCTATGTCAACTGTGCCATCTGAAGCAAAAATCTGAAATATATCTGTCACGGTTGATTTTTCAGCGATTTTTTAAGGTTTAAAGGTCTTTTCATTGCAACTTCCGGTCTGATGACGTCATCAATCTGAGCCCTTCCACACGTGTTGCCTGCATGAAGGTCATCATATATATCAATTATAAAGTGATTACCGCAAACTTTGGCAGACACATCGACTGAAAGTCAATTTTAAACATTTTTCAACCTGCCGCTAGAGGGCGCTCGAATATTTTATGACGTCACCGCACACATTTTTGAAAAGTTCAGCCTGGCCAAAGACTAACATCGTTGAAAGCAAGTTCAAATCTGTTTCCACTTTTAAATTATAAGGCACTTCCGGTTTGGACCGGAAGGAAGGGTCATGTGATTTTGCACGTAATATCAAAAATGAAGACCCTGGATTATTTCATCAATTCCCGTAAAAAGCAAAATCAGATCTCTCTCGGTTGATTTTATATTGATTTTCAAACATTAAATCAAGAAATCTTTGATTGCTTGTAATCTGATACTTGATGACGTCATCGTGACGTCATTATCACAAAGCTCGAGAGCTATGTCAACTGTGCCATCTGAAGGAAAAATCTGAAATATATCTGTCACGGTTGATTTTTGAGCGATTTTTTAAGGTTTAAAGGTCTTTTCATTTCAACTTCCGGTCTGATGACGTCATCAATCTGAGCCCTTCCACACGTGTTGCCTGCATGAAGGTCATCATATATATCAATTATAAAGTGATTACCGCAAACTTTGGCAGACACATCGACTGAAAGTCAATTTTAAACATTTTTCAACCTGCCGCTAGAGGGCGCTCGAATATTTTATGACGTCACCGCACACATTTTTGAAAAGTTCAGCCTGGCCAAAGACTAACATCGTTGAAAGCAAGTTCAAATCTGTTTCCACTTTTAAATTATAAGGCACTTCCGGTTTGGACCGGAAGGAAGGGTCATGTGATCTTGCACGTAATATCAAAAATGAAGACCCTGCATTATTCCATCAATTCCCGTAAAAAGCAAAATCAGAGCTCTCTCGGTTGATTTTATATTGATTTTCAAACATCAAATCAAGAAATCTTTGATTGCTTGTAATATGATACTTGATGACGTCATCGTGACGTCATTATCACAAAGCTCGAGAACTATGTCAACTGTGCCATCTGAAGCAAAAATCTGAAATATATCTGTCACGGTTGATTTTTCAGCGACTTTTTAAGGTTTAAAGGTCTTTTCATTGCAACTTCCGGTCTGATGACGTCATCAATCTGAGCCCTCGCACACGTGTTGGCTGCATGAAGGTCATCATATATATCAATTATAAAGTGATTACCGCAAACTTCGCCACACACATCGACTGAAAGTTCATTTTGAACATTTTTCAACCTGCCGCTAGAGGGCGCTCGAATGTTTTATGACGTCACGGCTCACATTTTGAAAAGTTCAGCCTGGCCAAGGACTAACATCGCTGAAAGCAAGTTCAAATCTTTTTCCACTTTCAAATTATAAGGCACTTCCGGTTTCGACCGGAAGGAAGGGTCACGTGATTTTGCACGCCCGATCAAAATTGAAGATCTAATATTATCCTATCAATTGCCGTAAAAATCAAGTTCCGGTCTTTCACGGTTGATTTTATATCGATTTTCAAACATTAAAAATAGAAATGGTTAATTGCTTGTAATTTGATACCTGATGACGTCATCATGACGTCATTACAAAAAAAACCATCTTCAGTTGGTTGTACATATATGTACCAAATATGAACTTGATATGAGTTTGCATGTAGCCAAACAACTCCGGAGAAGAAAGAGGTAGCAAAAAGAAAAAAAGGAATAACTAGAGTTTGAATACAAACACACGGTGTTGGACTTTGTCTGTTTTTTTAATTTACGGATAAGGAAAGTACAGTATTAAGAGGTACATTTGTTGAAAGAAATGATTAGGAAAAACATAAAACATGAAAACACCAAAGTAATATTTCTAAAGCAAATTATGTACTCTTGAGCAGAAGGCCTTGCTTCCTGCTGTCGTGGGGTGACGTCTGGTAGAATGTTTGACAATGAAATACATTAGAGAAAAGATGCATATGTGGTTTATTTTGATTTGAACAATCGAAAGAAGCACAGAATGAATGTGCACTGAACTATACCCAATAAAACGGATTGGTTTTTGATTATTTTGTTTTGAGTCGGATGACGGATTGAGCTCATGTTAGAGGGCGCTGGTGTATTTTATGACGTCACTGGTAACATTTTTTGAAAAGCAGTCTTGCCGGAGACTATACGCAAGTTCACATCTTTTACCAATTTCAAATTATAAGGCACTTCCTGTTTGGACCGGAAGGAAGGGTCACGTGATTTTGCACTCAATATAAAAAAATGAAGACCTAGTATTACTCTATCAATTCCCGTAAAAAGTAAGATAAGGTCTCTAACGGTTGATTTTATACCGAGTTTTAAAGATTAAAAAAATTAATGTTTTATTGCTTGTAATCTGATACCCAATGACGTCATCATGACGTCATTACAAGAAAGCTGGAGACCTATGTTTACTGTGCCATTTGAAAAAAATCAAGATTATATCTCTCACGCTAGATTTTTCAGCAATTGTTTAAGGAAATTCTTTTTTTTTCATTGTCACTTCCGGTCTGATGACGTCATCAATCTGAGCCCTTGCACACGTGTTGCCCGCACGAAGGTCATCATATATATCAATTATAAAGTGATTACCGCAAACTTCGCCAAACACATCGACTGAAAGTTCTTTCACTTTCAAATAAAAAGGAACTTCCGGTTTGATTTTGCACGTAATATAAAAAATGAAGACCCTGGATTATCTTATCACTTCCCGTAAAATGAAAATCAGATCTCTCTCGGTTGATTTGATATTGATTTTCAAAGATTAAATCTAGAAATCTTTGATACTTGATGACGTCATCGTGACGTCATTATCAGAACGCGCGAGAGCTATGTCAACTGTGCTATCTGAAGCAAAAATCTGAATTATATCTGTCGCGGTTGATTTTTCAGCGATTTTTTAAGGTTTAAAGGTCTTTTCATTGCAACTTCCGGTCTGATGACGTCATCAATCTGAGCCCTCGCACACGTCTTGCCTGCATGAAGGTCATCATATATATCAATTATAAAGTGATTACCGCAAACTTCGCCACACACATCGACTGAAAGTTCATTTTGAACATTTTTCAACCTGCCGCTAGAGGGCGCTCGAATGTTTTATGACGTCACCGGTATTTTTTTTGTGAAGTATAACCTAGCCAGAGACTAACATCGTTGAAAGCAAGTTCAAATCTATTTCCACTTTTACATTATAAGGCACTTCCGGTTTGGACCGGAAGGAAGGGTCATGTGATTTTGCACGTAATATCAAAAATGAAGACCCTGGATTATTTCATCAATTCCCGTAAAAAGCAAAATCAGATCTCTCTCGGTTGATTTTATATTGATTTTCAAACATTAAATCAAGAAATCTTTGATTGCTTGTAATCTGATACTTGATGACGTCATCGTGACGTCATTATCACAAAGCTCGAGAGCTATGTCAACTGTGCCATCTGAAGCAAAAATCTGAAATATATCTGTCACGGTTGATTTTTCAGCGATTTTTTAAGGTTTAAAGGTCTTTTCATTGCAACTTCCGGTCTGATGACGTCATCAATCTGAGCCCTTCCACACGTGTTGCCTGCATGAAGGTCATCATATATATCAATTATAAAGTGATTACCGCAAACTTTGGCAGACACATCGACTGAAAGTCAATTTTAAACATTTTTCAACCTGCCGCTAGAGGGCGCTCGAATATTTTATGACGTCACCGCACACATTTTTGAAAAGTTCAGCCTGGCCAAAGACTAACATCGTTGAAAGCAAGTTCAAATCTGTTTCCACTTTTAAATTATAAGGCACTTCCGGTTTGGACCGGAAGGAAGGGTCATGTGATTTTGCACGTAATATCAAAAATGAAGACCCTGGATTATTTCATCAATTCCCGTAAAAAGCAAAATCAGATCTCTCTCGGTTGATTTTATATTGATTTTCAAACATTAAATCAAGAAATCTTTGATTGCTTGTAATCTGATACTTGATGACGTCATCGTGACGTCATTATCACAAAGCTCGAGAGCTATGTCAACTGTGCCATCTGAAGCAAAAATCTGAAATATATCTGTCACGGTTGATTTTTGAGCGATTTTTTAAGGTTTAAAGGTCTTTTCATTTCAACTTCCGGTCTGATGACGTCATCAATCTGAGCCCTTCCACACGTGTTGCCTGCATGAAGGTCATCATATATATCAATTATAAAGTGATTACCGCAAACTTTGGCAGACACATCGACTGAAAGTCAATTTTAAACATTTTTCAACCTGCCGCTAGAGGGCGCTCGAATATTTTATGACGTCACCGCACACATTTTTGAAAAGTTCAGCCTGGCCAAAGACTAACATCGTTGAAAGCAAGTTCAAATCTGTTTCCACTTTTAAATTATAAGGCACTTCCGGTTTGGACCGGAAGGAAGGGTCATGTGATCTTGCACGTAATATCAAAAATGAAGACCCTGCATTATTCCATCAATTCCCGTAAAAAGCAAAATCAGAGCTCTCTCGGTTGATTTTATATTGATTTTCAAACATCAAATCAAGAAATCTTTGATTGCTTGTAATATGATACTTGATGACGTCATCGTGACGTCATTATCACAAAGCTCGAGAACTATGTCAACTGTGCCATCTGAAGCAAAAATCTGAAATATATCTGTCACGGTTGATTTTTCAGCGACTTTTTAAGGTTTAAAGGTCTTTTCATTGCAACTTCCGGTCTGATGACGTCATCAATCTGAGCCCTCGCACACGTGTTGGCTGCATGAAGGTCATCATATATATCAATTATAAAGTGATTACCGCAAACTTCGCCACACACATCGACTGAAAGTTCATTTTGAACATTTTTCAACCTGCCGCTAGAGGGCGCTCGAATGTTTTATGACGTCACGGCTCACATTTTGAAAAGTTCAGCCTGGCCAAGGACTAACATCGCTGAAAGCAAGTTCAAATCTTTTTCCACTTTCAAATTATAAGGCACTTCCGGTTTCGACCGGAAGGAAGGGTCACGTGATTTTGCACGCCCGATCAAAATTGAAGATCTAATATTATCCTATCAATTGCCGTAAAAATCAAGTTCCGGTCTTTCACGGTTGATTTTATATCGATTTTCAAACATTAAAAATAGAAATGGTTAATTGCTTGTAATTTGATACCTGATGACGTCATCATGACGTCATTACAAAAAAAACCATCTTCAGTTGGTTGTACATATATGTACCAAATATGAACTTGATATGAGTTTGCATGTAGCCAAACAACTCCGGAGAAGAAAGAGGTAGCAAAAAGAAAAAAAGGAATAATAATCAATACAATAACAATAGGTGTTGGGCTGTATAGCCCAACACCTAATAATCAATACAATAACAATAGGTGTTGGGCTGTATAGCCCAACACCTAACTAGAGTTTGAATACAAACACACGGTGTTGGACTTTGTCTGTTTTTTTAATTTACGGATAAGGAAAGTACAGTATTAAGAGGTACATTTGTTGAAAGAAATGATTAGGAAAAACATAAAACATGAAAACACCAAAGTAATATTTCTAAAGCAAATTATGTACTCTTGAGCAGAAGGCCTTGCTTCCTGCTGTCGTGGGGTGACGTCTGGTAGAATGTTTGACAATGAAATACATTAGAGAAAAGATGCATATGTGGTTTATTTTGATTTGAACAATCGAAAGAAGCACAGAATGAATGTGCACTGAACTATACCCAATAAAACGGATTGGTTTTTGATTATTTTGTTTTGAGTCGGATGACGGATTGAGCTCATGTTAGAGGGCGCTGGTGTATTTTATGACGTCACTGGTAACATTTTTTGAAAAGCAGTCTTGCCGGAGACTATACGCAAGTTCACATCTTTTACCAATTTCAAATTATAAGGCACTTCCTGTTTGGACCGGAAGGAAGGGTCACGTGATTTTGCACTCAATATAAAAAAATGAAGACCTAGTATTACTCTATCAATTCCCGTAAAAAGTAAGATAAGGTCTCTAACGGTTGATTTTATACCGAGTTTTAAAGATTAAAAAAATTAATGTTTTATTGCTTGTAATCTGATACCCAATGACGTCATCATGACGTCATTACAAGAAAGCTGGAGACCTATGTTTACTGTGCCATTTGAAAAAAATCAAGATTATATCTCTCACGCTAGATTTTTCAGCAATTGTTTAAGGAAATTCTTTTTTTTTCATTGTCACTTCCGGTCTGATGACGTCATCAATCTGAGCCCTTGCACACGTGTTGCCCGCACGAAGGTCATCATATATATCAATTATAAAGTGATTACCGCAAACTTCGCCAAACACATCGACTGAAAGTTCTTTCACTTTCAAATAAAAAGGAACTTCCGGTTTGATTTTGCACGTAATATAAAAAATGAAGACCCTGGATTATCTTATCACTTCCCGTAAAATGAAAATCAGATCTCTCTCGGTTGATTTGATATTGATTTTCAAAGATTAAATCTAGAAATCTTTGATACTTGATGACGTCATCGTGACGTCATTATCAGAACGCGCGAGAGCTATGTCAACTGTGCTATCTGAAGCAAAAATCTGAATTATATCTGTCGCGGTTGATTTTTCAGCGATTTTTTAAGGTTTAAAGGTCTTTTCATTGCAACTTCCGGTCTGATGACGTCATCAATCTGAGCCCTCGCACACGTCTTGCCTGCATGAAGGTCATCATATATATCAATTATAAAGTGATTACCGCAAACTTCGCCACACACATCGACTGAAAGTTCATTTTGAACATTTTTCAACCTGCCGCTAGAGGGCGCTCGAATGTTTTATGACGTCACCGGTATTTTTTTTGTGAAGTATAACCTAGCCAGAGACTAACATCGTTGAAAGCAAGTTCAAATCTATTTCCACTTTTACATTATAAGGCACTTCCGGTTTGGACCGGAAGGAAGGGTCATGTGATTTTGCACGTAATATCAAAAATGAAGACCCTGGATTATTTCATCAATTCCCGTAAAAAGCAAAATCAGATCTCTCTCGGTTGATTTTATATTGATTTTCAAACATTAAATCAAGAAATCTTTGATTGCTTGTAATCTGATACTTGATGACGTCATCGTGACGTCATTATCACAAAGCTCGAGAGCTATGTCAACTGTGCCATCTGAAGCAAAAATCTGAAATATATCTGTCACGGTTGATTTTTCAGCGATTTTTTAAGGTTTAAAGGTCTTTTCATTGCAACTTCCGGTCTGATGACGTCATCAATCTGAGCCCTTCCACACGTGTTGCCTGCATGAAGGTCATCATATATATCAATTATAAAGTGATTACCGCAAACTTTGGCAGACACATCGACTGAAAGTCAATTTTAAACATTTTTCAACCTGCCGCTAGAGGGCGCTCGAATATTTTATGACGTCACCGCACACATTTTTGAAAAGTTCAGCCTGGCCAAAGACTAACATCGTTGAAAGCAAGTTCAAATCTGTTTCCACTTTTAAATTATAAGGCACTTCCGGTTTGGACCGGAAGGAAGGGTCATGTGATTTTGCACGTAATATCAAAAATGAAGACCCTGGATTATTTCATCAATTCCCGTAAAAAGCAAAATCAGATCTCTCTCGGTTGATTTTATATTGATTTTCAAACATTAAATCAAGAAATCTTTGATTGCTTGTAATCTGATACTTGATGACGTCATCGTGACGTCATTATCACAAAGCTCGAGAGCTATGTCAACTGTGCCATCTGAAGCAAAAATCTGAAATATATCTGTCACGGTTGATTTTTGAGCGATTTTTTAAGGTTTAAAGGTCTTTTCATTTCAACTTCCGGTCTGATGACGTCATCAATCTGAGCCCTTCCACACGTGTTGCCTGCATGAAGGTCATCATATATATCAATTATAAAGTGATTACCGCAAACTTTGGCAGACACATCGACTGAAAGTCAATTTTAAACATTTTTCAACCTGCCGCTAGAGGGCGCTCGAATATTTTATGACGTCACCGCACACATTTTTGAAAAGTTCAGCCTGGCCAAAGACTAACATCGTTGAAAGCAAGTTCAAATCTGTTTCCACTTTTAAATTATAAGGCACTTCCGGTTTGGACCGGAAGGAAGGGTCATGTGATCTTGCACGTAATATCAAAAATGAAGACCCTGCATTATTCCATCAATTCCCGTAAAAAGCAAAATCAGAGCTCTCTCGGTTGATTTTATATTGATTTTCAAACATCAAATCAAGAAATCTTTGATTGCTTGTAATATGATACTTGATGACGTCATCGTGACGTCATTATCACAAAGCTCGAGAACTATGTCAACTGTGCCATCTGAAGCAAAAATCTGAAATATATCTGTCACGGTTGATTTTTCAGCGACTTTTTAAGGTTTAAAGGTCTTTTCATTGCAACTTCCGGTCTGATGACGTCATCAATCTGAGCCCTCGCACACGTGTTGGCTGCATGAAGGTCATCATATATATCAATTATAAAGTGATTACCGCAAACTTCGCCACACACATCGACTGAAAGTTCATTTTGAACATTTTTCAACCTGCCGCTAGAGGGCGCTCGAATGTTTTATGACGTCACGGCTCACATTTTGAAAAGTTCAGCCTGGCCAAGGACTAACATCGCTGAAAGCAAGTTCAAATCTTTTTCCACTTTCAAATTATAAGGCACTTCCGGTTTCGACCGGAAGGAAGGGTCACGTGATTTTGCACGCCCGATCAAAATTGAAGATCTAATATTATCCTATCAATTGCCGTAAAAATCAAGTTCCGGTCTTTCACGGTTGATTTTATATCGATTTTCAAACATTAAAAATAGAAATGGTTAATTGCTTGTAATTTGATACCTGATGACGTCATCATGACGTCATTACAAAAAAAACCATCTTCAGTTGGTTGTACATATATGTACCAAATATGAACTTGATATGAGTTTGCATGTAGCCAAACAACTCCGGAGAAGAAAGAGGTAGCAAAAAGAAAAAAAGGAATAATAATCAATACAATAACAATAGGTGTTGGGCTGTATAGCCCAACACCTAATAATCCGTACAATAACAATAGGTGTTGGGCTGTATAGCCCAACACCTAATAATAATAATAATCCGTACAATAACAATAGGTGTTGGGCTGTATAGCCCAACACCTAATAATCAATAGAATAACAATAGGTTTTGGGCTGAAGCCCAACACCTAACTAGAGTTTGTAGTACAAACACACGGTGTTGGACTTGTTCAGTTTGATTACATAAGAGAATAGATCCACATTTATGTAATCACTAATTGTGAAAAGTTTGTGTGCTGCAGTTCATGAAGCATGACGTTCTCAAAAATGTTGAATTTTTAGGTTTTTGTAATTTGACCTTGATGACGTCATCATGACACTATTACATCTGTGCACATTACCAACGCAGTTAATCTGCAGTTTGCGACGTCACTGGTCACTTTTGTGAAAAGCACATACCTGCCAAAGACTAACATCGTGGAAAGCAAGTTCATATCTTTTACCAATTTCAAATTATAAGGCACTTCCGGTTTGGACAGGAAGGAAGGGTCATGTGATTTTGCACGTAATATAAAAAATGAAGACCCAGGAATATTCTATCAATTCCTGTTTAAAGAAAAATCAGATCTCTGTCGGTTCATTCTATATTGATTTTCAAAGATTAAATCTATACATTTTTGATTGGTTTTAATCTGATACTTCATGACGTCATCATGACGTCAATATCAGAAAGCTCGAGAGCTATGCTAACTGTGGGATCTGAAGCAAAAATCTGAATTATATCTGTCGCGGTTGATTTTTCAGCGATTTTTTAAGGTTTAAAGGTCTTTTCATTGCAACTTCCGGTCTGATGACGTCATCAATCTGAGCCCTTGCACACGTGTTGCCTGCCTTAAGGTCATCATATATATCAATTATAAAGTGATTTCAGCAAACTTCGCCACACACATCGACTGAAAGTTCATTTTAAACATTTTTTAACCTGCCGCTAGAGGGCGCTCGAATATTTTATGACGTCACCGCACACATTTTTGAAAAGTTCAGCCTGCCCAAAGACTAACATCGTTGAAAGCAAGTTCAAATCTGTTTCCACTTTTAAATTATAAGGCACTTCCGGTTTGGACCGGAAGGAAGGGTCATGTGACTTTGCACGTAATATCAAAAATGAAGACCCTGCATTATTCCATCAATTCCCGTAAAAAGCAAAATCAGATCTCTCTCGGTTGATTTTATATTGATTTTCAAAGATTAAATCTAGAAATCTTTGATTGCTTGTAATCTGATACTTGATGACGTCATCGTGACGTCATTATCACAAAGCTCGAGAGCTATGTCAACTGTGCCATCTGAAGGAAAAATCTGAATTTTATCTGTCACGGTTGATTTGTCAGCGATTTTTTAAGGTTTAAAGGTCTTTTCATTGCAACTTCCGGTCTGATGACGTCATAAATCTGAGCCCTTGCACACGTGTTGCCTGCTTGAAGGTCATCATATATATCAATTATAAAGTGATTACCGCAAACTTCGCCACACACATCGACTGAAAGTTCATTTTCAACACTTTTCAACCTGCCGCTAGAGGGCGCTCGAATATTTTATGACGTCACAGCTAACATTTTTGAAAAGTTCAGCCTGGCCAAGGACTAACATCGCTGAAAGCAAGTTCAAATCTTTTTCCACTTTCAAATTATAAGGCACTTCCGGTTTCGACCGGAAGGAAGGGTCACGTGATTTTGCACGCACGATCAAAATTGAAGATCTAATATTATCCTATCAATTGCCGTAAAAATCAAGTTCCGGTCTTTCACGGTTGATTTTATATCGATTTTCAAACATTAAAAATAGAAATGTTTAATTGCTTGTAATTTGATACCTGATGACGTCATCATGACGTCATTACAAAAAAAACCATCTTCAGTTGGTTGTACATATATGTACCAAATATGAACTTGATATGAGTTTGCATGTAGCCAAACAACTCCGGAGAAGAAAGAGGTAGCAAAAAGAAAAAGAGGAATAATAATAATCAATACAAAAACAATAGGTTTTGGGCTGAAAGCCCAACACCTAATAATCAATACAATAACAATAGGTTTTGGGCTGTAGCCCAACACCTAACTAGAGGGTGCTGGAATATTTTATGACGTCACCGCTAACATTTTTGAAAAGATCAGCCTGCTAAAAGACTAACATCGTCGAAAGCAAGTTCAAACATTTTTTCACTTTCAAATTCTAAGGCACTTCCAGTTTGGAAAGGAAGGAAGGGTCATGTGATTTTGTACGTAATATGAAAAATGAAGACCTGGATTATTCCATCAATTCCCGTAAAAAGCAAAATCAGGTCTCTCTCGGTTGATTTTATATTGATTTCCAAAGATTAAATCTAGAAATATTTGATTGCTTGTAATCTGATACTTGATGACGTCATCGTGAGGTCATTACCAGAAACCTCGAGAGCTATGTGAACTGTGCATCTGAAGCAAAAATCTGGATTATATCTCTCACGGTTGATTTTTCAGCGATTTCTGAATGTTTAAAGGTCTTTTCTTTACAACTTCCGGTCTGATGACGTCATCAATCTGAGCCCTCGCACACGTGTTGCCTGCGTACAGATCATCATATATATTAAATATAAAGTGATTTCACCAAACTTCGCCACACACATCAGCCGATTATTCATTTTAAACATGTTTTAACCTGCCGCTAGAGGGCGCTCTAACATTTTATGACGTCACCGGTATTTTTTTTGTGAAGTACAACCTAGCCAGAGACTAACATCGTTGAAAGCAAGTTCAAATCTGTTTCCACTTTTAAATTATAAGGCACTTCCGGTTTGGACCGGAAGGAAGGGTCATGTGATTTTGCACGTAATATCAAAAATGAAGACCCTGCATTATTCCATCAATTCCCGTAAAAAGCAAAATCAGATCTCTCTCGGTTGATTTTATATTGATTTTTAAACATTAAATCAAGAAATCTTTTATTGCTTGTAATATGATACTTGATGACGTCATCGTGACGTCATTATCACAAAGCTCGAGAGCTATGTCAACTGTGCCATCTGAAGCAAAAATCTGAATTATATCTGTCGCGGTTGATTTTTCAGCGATTTGTTAAGGTTTAAAGGTCTTTTCATTGCAACTTCCGGTCTGATGACGTCATCAATCTGAGCCCTCGCACACGTGTTGCCTGCATGAAGGTCATCATATATATCAATTATAAAGTGATTACCGCAAACTTCGCCACACACATCGACTGAAAGTTCATTTTGAACATTTTTCAACCTGCCGCTAGAGGGCGCTCGAATATTTTATGACGTCACCGCTAACATTTTTGAAAAGTTCAGCCTGGCCAAGGACTAACATCGCTGAAAGCAAGTTCAAATCTTTTTCCACTTTCAAATTATAAGGCACTTCCGGTTTCGACCGGAAGGAAGGGTCACGTGATTTTGCACGCACGATCAAAATTGAAGATCTAATATTATCCTATCAATTGCCGTAAAAATCAAGTTCCGGTCTTTCACGGTTGATTTTATATCGATTTTCAAACATTAAAAATAGAAATGTTTAATTGCTTGTAATTTGATACCTGATGACGTCATCATGACGTCATTACAAAAAAAACCATCTTCAGTTGGTTGTACATATATGTACCAAATATGAACTTGATATGAGTTTGCATGTAGCCAAACAACTCCGGAGAAGAAAGAGGTAGCAAAAAGAAAAAGAGGAATAATAATCAATACAAAAACAATAGGTTTTGGGCTGAAAGCCCAACACCTAATAATAATCAATACAAAAACAATAGGTTTTGGGCTGAAAGCCCAACACCTAATAATAATAATAATAATCCGTACAATAACAATAGGTGTTGGGCTGTATAGCCCAACACCTAATAATAATAATAATCCGTACAATAACAATAGGTGTTGGGCTGTATAGCCCAACACCTAATAATCAATAGAATAACAATAGGTTTTGGGCTGAAGCCCAACACCTAACTAGAGTTTGTAGTACAAACACACGGTGTTGGACTTGTTCAGTTTGATTACATAAGAGAATAGATCCACATTTATGTAATCACTAATTGTGAAAAGTTTGTGTGCTGCAGTTCATGAAGCATGACGTTCTCAAAAATGTTGAATTTTTAGGTTTTTGTAATTTGACCTTGATGACGTCATCATGACACTATTACATCTGTGCACATTACCAACGCAGTTAATCTGCAGTTTGCGACGTCACTGGTCACTTTTGTGAAAAGCACATACCTGCCAAAGACTAACATCGTGGAAAGCAAGTTCATATCTTTTACCAATTTCAAATTATAAGGCACTTCCGGTTTGGACAGGAAGGAAGGGTCATGTGATTTTGCACGTAATATAAAAAATGAAGACCCAGGAATATTCTATCAATTCCTGTTTAAAGAAAAATCAGATCTCTGTCGGTTCATTCTATATTGATTTTCAAAGATTAAATCTATACATTTTTGATTGGTTTTAATCTGATACTTCATGACGTCATCATGACGTCAATATCAGAAAGCTCGAGAGCTATGCTAACTGTGGGATCTGAAGCAAAAATCTGAATTATATCTGTCGCGGTTGATTTTTCAGCGATTTTTTAAGGTTTAAAGGTCTTTTCATTGCAACTTCCGGTCTGATGACGTCATCAATCTGAGCCCTTGCACACGTGTTGCCTGCCTTAAGGTCATCATATATATCAATTATAAAGTGATTTCAGCAAACTTCGCCACACACATCGACTGAAAGTTCATTTTAAACATTTTTTAACCTGCCGCTAGAGGGCGCTCGAATATTTTATGACGTCACCGCACACATTTTTGAAAAGTTCAGCCTGCCCAAAGACTAACATCGTTGAAAGCAAGTTCAAATCTGTTTCCACTTTTAAATTATAAGGCACTTCCGGTTTGGACCGGAAGGAAGGGTCATGTGACTTTGCACGTAATATCAAAAATGAAGACCCTGCATTATTCCATCAATTCCCGTAAAAAGCAAAATCAGATCTCTCTCGGTTGATTTTATATTGATTTTCAAAGATTAAATCTAGAAATCTTTGATTGCTTGTAATCTGATACTTGATGACGTCATCGTGACGTCATTATCACAAAGCTCGAGAGCTATGTCAACTGTGCCATCTGAAGGAAAAATCTGAATTTTATCTGTCACGGTTGATTTGTCAGCGATTTTTTAAGGTTTAAAGGTCTTTTCATTGCAACTTCCGGTCTGATGACGTCATAAATCTGAGCCCTTGCACACGTGTTGCCTGCTTGAAGGTCATCATATATATCAATTATAAAGTGATTACCGCAAACTTCGCCACACACATCGACTGAAAGTTCATTTTCAACACTTTTCAACCTGCCGCTAGAGGGCGCTCGAATATTTTATGACGTCACAGCTAACATTTTTGAAAAGTTCAGCCTGGCCAAGGACTAACATCGCTGAAAGCAAGTTCAAATCTTTTTCCACTTTCAAATTATAAGGCACTTCCGGTTTCGACCGGAAGGAAGGGTCACGTGATTTTGCACGCACGATCAAAATTGAAGATCTAATATTATCCTATCAATTGCCGTAAAAATCAAGTTCCGGTCTTTCACGGTTGATTTTATATCGATTTTCAAACATTAAAAATAGAAATGTTTAATTGCTTGTAATTTGATACCTGATGACGTCATCATGACGTCATTACAAAAAAAACCATCTTCAGTTGGTTGTACATATATGTACCAAATATGAACTTGATATGAGTTTGCATGTAGCCAAACAACTCCGGAGAAGAAAGAGGTAGCAAAAAGAAAAAGAGGAATAATAATAATCAATACAAAAACAATAGGTTTTGGGCTGAAAGCCCAACACCTAATAATCAATACAATAACAATAGGTTTTGGGCTGTAGCCCAACACCTAACTAGAGGGTGCTGGAATATTTTATGACGTCACCGCTAACATTTTTGAAAAGATCAGCCTGCTAAAAGACTAACATCGTCGAAAGCAAGTTCAAACATTTTTTCACTTTCAAATTCTAAGGCACTTCCAGTTTGGAAAGGAAGGAAGGGTCATGTGATTTTGTACGTAATATGAAAAATGAAGACCTGGATTATTCCATCAATTCCCGTAAAAAGCAAAATCAGGTCTCTCTCGGTTGATTTTATATTGATTTCCAAAGATTAAATCTAGAAATATTTGATTGCTTGTAATCTGATACTTGATGACGTCATCGTGAGGTCATTACCAGAAACCTCGAGAGCTATGTGAACTGTGCATCTGAAGCAAAAATCTGGATTATATCTCTCACGGTTGATTTTTCAGCGATTTCTGAATGTTTAAAGGTCTTTTCTTTACAACTTCCGGTCTGATGACGTCATCAATCTGAGCCCTCGCACACGTGTTGCCTGCGTACAGATCATCATATATATTAAATATAAAGTGATTTCACCAAACTTCGCCACACACATCAGCCGATTATTCATTTTAAACATGTTTTAACCTGCCGCTAGAGGGCGCTCTAACATTTTATGACGTCACCGGTATTTTTTTTGTGAAGTACAACCTAGCCAGAGACTAACATCGTTGAAAGCAAGTTCAAATCTATTTCCACTTTCAAATTATAAGGCACTTCCGGTTTGGACCGGAAGGAAGGGTCATGTGATTTTGCACGTAATATCAAAAATGAAGACCCTGGATTATTCCATCAATTCCCGTAAAAAGCAAAATCAGATCTCTCTCGGTTGATTTTATATTGATTTTCAAACATTAAATCAAGAAATCTTTGATTGCTTGTAATCTGATACTTGATGACGTCATCGTGACGTCATTATCACAAAGCTCGAGAGCTATGTCAACTGTGCCATCTGAAGCAAAAATCTGAATTATATCTGTCGCGGTTGATTTTTCAGGGATTTCTTAAAGTTTAAAGGTCTTTTTATTGCAACTTTCGGTCTGATGACGTCATCAATCTGAGCCCTTGCACACGTGTTGCCTGCATGAAGGTCATCATATATATCAATTATAAAGTGATTACCGCAAACTTTGCCCCACACATCGACTGAAAGTCAATTTTAAACATTTTTCAACCTGCCGCTAGAGGGCGCTCGAATATTTTATGACGTCACCGCACACATTTTTGAAAAGTTCAGCCTGGCCAAAGACTAACATCGCTGAAAGCAAGTTCAAATCTGTTTCCACTTTTAAATTATAAGGCACTTCCGGTTTGGACCGGAAGGAAGGGTCATGTGATTTTGTACGTAATATCAAAAATGAAGACCCTGCATTATTCCATCAATTCCCGTAAAAAGCAAAATCAGATCTCTCTCGGTTGATTTTATATTGATTTTCAAACATTAAATCAAGAAATCTTTGATTGCTTGTAATATGATACTTGATGACGTCATCGTGACGTCATTATCACAAAGCTCGAGAGATATGTCAACTGTGCCATCTGAAGCAAAAATCATAAATATATCTGTCACGGTTGATTTTTCAGCGATTTTTTAAAGTTTAAAGGTCTTTTCATTGCAACTTCCGGTCTGATGACGTCATCAATCTGAGCCCTCGCACACGTGTTGCCTGCATGAAGGTCAACATATATATCAATTATAAAGTGATTACCGCAAACTTCGCCACACACATCGACTGAAAGTTCATTTTGAACATTTTTCAACCTGCCGCTAGAGGGCGCTCGAATATTTTATGACGTCACAGCTAACATTTTTGAAAAGTTCAGCCTGGCCAAGGACTAACATCGCTGAAAGCAAGTTCAAATCTTTTTCCACTTTCAAATTATAAGGCACTTCCGGTTTCGACCGGAAGGAAGGGTCACGTGATTTTGCACGCACGATCAAAATTGAAGATCTAATATTATCCTATCAATTGCCGTGAAAATCAAGTTCCGGTCTTTCACGGTTGATTTTATATCGATTTTCAAAGATTAAAAATAGAAATGTTCAATTGCTTGTAATTTGATACCGGATGACGTCATCATGACGTCATTACATTTTCCGGAATCTTCAATGTGATGTTCATATATGTACCAAATATGAACTTGATATGAGTTTGCATGTAGTCAAACAACTCCGGAGAAGAAAGTTATGGTAAGAAGAAAAAAAAGAATAAGAAGAAAAAGAACTAGAGTTTGAATACAAACACACGGTGTTGGGCTTTGTCTGTTTTTTTAATTTACGGATAAGGAAAGTACAGTATTAAGAGGTACATTTGTTGAAAGAAATGATTAGGAAAAACATAAAACATGAAAACACCAATGTAATATTTCTAAAGCAAATTATGTACTCTTGAGCAGAAGGCCTTGCTTCCTGCTGTCGTGGGGTGACGTCTGGTAGAATGTTTGACACTGAAATACATTAGAGAAAAGATGCATATGTGGTTTATTTTGATTTGAACAATCGAAAGAAGCACAGAATGAATGTGCACTGAACTATACCCAATAAAACGGATTGGTTTTTGATTATTTTGTTTTGAGTCGGATGACGGATTGAGCTCATGTTAGAGGGCGCTGGAGTATTTTATGACGTCACTGGTAACATTTTTTGAAAAGCAGTCTTGCCGGAGACTATACGCAAGTTCACATCTTTTACCAATTTCAAATTATAAGGCACTTCCTGTTTGGACCGGAAGGAAGGGTCACGTGATTTTGCACTCAATATAAAAAAATGAAGACCTAGTATTACTCTATCAATTCCCGTAAAAAGTAAGATAAGGTCTCTAACGGTTGATTTTATACCGAGTTTTAAAGATTAAAAAAATTAATGTTTTATTGCTTGTAATCTGATACCCAATGACGTCATCATGACGTCATTACAAGAAAGCTGGAGACCTATGTTTACTGTGCCATTTGAAAAAAATCAAGATTATATCTCTCACGCTAGATTTTTCAGCAATTGTTTAAGGAAATTCTTTTTTTTTCATTGTCACTTCCGGTCTGATGACGTCATCAATCTGAGCCCTTGCACACGTGTTGCCCGCACGAAGGTCATCATATATATCAATTATAAAGTGATTACCGCAAACTTCGCCAAACACATCGACTGAAAGTTCTTTCACTTTCAAATAAAAAGGAACTTCCGGTTTGATTTTGCACGTAATATAAAAAATGAAGACCCTGGATTATCTTATCACTTCCCGTAAAATGAAAATCAGATCTCTCTCGGTTGATTTGATATTGATTTTCAAAGATTAAATCTAGAAATCTTTGATACTTGATGACGTCATCGTGACGTCATTATCAGAACGCGCGAGAGCTATGTCAACTGTGCTATCTGAAGCAAAAATCTGAATTATATCTGTCGCGGTTGATTTTTCAGCGATTTTTTAAGGTTTAAAGGTCTTTTCATTGCAACTTCCGGTCTGATGACGTCATCAATCTGAGCCCTCGCACACGTCTTGCCTGCATGAAGGTCATCATATATATCAATTATAAAGTGATTACCGCAAACTTCGCCACACACATCGACTGAAAGTTCATTTTGAACATTTTTCAACCTGCCGCTAGAGGGCGCTCGAATGTTTTATGACGTCACCGGTATTTTTTTTGTGAAGTATAACCTAGCCAGAGACTAACATCGTTGAAAGCAAGTTCAAATCTATTTCCACTTTTACATTATAAGGCACTTCCGGTTTGGACCGGAAGGAAGGGTCATGTGATTTTGCACGTAATATCAAAAATGAAGACCCTGGATTATTTCATCAATTCCCGTAAAAAGCAAAATCAGATCTCTCTCGGTTGATTTTATATTGATTTTCAAACATTAAATCAAGAAATCTTTGATTGCTTGTAATCTGATACTTGATGACGTCATCGTGACGTCATTATCACAAAGCTCGAGAGCTATGTCAACTGTGCCATCTGAAGCAAAAATCTGAAATATATCTGTCACGGTTGATTTTTCAGCGATTTTTTAAGGTTTAAAGGTCTTTTCATTGCAACTTCCGGTCTGATGACGTCATCAATCTGAGCCCTTCCACACGTGTTGCCTGCATGAAGGTCATCATATATATCAATTATAAAGTGATTACCGCAAACTTTGGCAGACACATCGACTGAAAGTCAATTTTAAACATTTTTCAACCTGCCGCTAGAGGGCGCTCGAATATTTTATGACGTCACCGCACACATTTTTGAAAAGTTCAGCCTGGCCAAAGACTAACATCGTTGAAAGCAAGTTCAAATCTGTTTCCACTTTTAAATTATAAGGCACTTCCGGTTTGGACCGGAAGGAAGGGTCATGTGATTTTGCACGTAATATCAAAAATGAAGACCCTGCATTATTCCATCAATTCCCGTAAAAAGCAAAATCAGAGCTCTCTCGGTTGATTTTATATTGATTTTCAAACATCAAATCAAGAAATCTTTGATTGCTTGTAATATGATACTTGATGACGTCATCGTGACGTCATTATCATAAAGCTCGAGAACTATGTCAACTGTGCCATCTGAAGCAAAAATCTGAAATATATCTGTCACGGTTGATTTTTCAGCGACTTTTTAAGGTTTAAAGGTCTTTTCATTGCAACTTCCGGTCTGATGACGTCATCAATCTGAGCCCTCGCACACGTGTTGGCTGCATGAAGGTCATCATATATATCAATTATAAAGTGATTACCGCAAACTTCGCCACACACATCGACTGAAAGTTCATTTTGAACATTTTTCAACCTGCCGCTAGAGGGCGCTCGAATGTTTTATGACGTCACGGCTCACATTTTGAAAAGTTCAGCCTGGCCAAGGACTAACATCGCTGAAAGCAAGTTCAAATCTTTTTCCACTTTCAAATTATAAGGCACTTCCGGTTTCGACCGGAAGGAAGGGTCACGTGATTTTGCACGCCGGATCAAAATTGAAGATCTAATATTATCCTATCAATTGCCGTAAAAATCAAGTTCCGGTCTTTCACGGTTGATTTTATATCGATTTTCAAACATTAAAAATAGAAATGGTTAATTGCTTGTAATTTGATACCTGATGACGTCATCATGACGTCATCACATTTTCCGGAATCTTCAATGTGATGTACATATATGTACCAAATATGAACTTGATATGAGTTTGCATGTAGCCAAACAACTCTGGAGAAGAAAGTACTAGCAAAAAGAAAAAAAAGAATAAAAACTAGAGTTTGTGGAACAAACACACGGTGTTGGACTTGTTCAGTTTGATTACATAAGAGAATAGATCCACATGTATGTAATCACTAATTGTGAAAAGTTTGTGTGCTGCAGTTCATGAAGCATGACGTTCTCAAAAATGTAGATTTTTTAGGTTTTTGTAATTTGACCTTGATGACGTCATCATGACACTATTACATCTGTGCACATTACCAACGCAGTTAATCTGCAGTTTGCGACGTCACTGGTCGCTTTTTGAAAAGCACATACCTGCCAAAGACTAACATCGTGGAAAGCAAGTTCATATCTTTTACCAATTTTGAATTATAAGGCACTTCCGGTTTTGACAGGAAGGAAGGGTCACGTGATTTTGCACTCAATATAAAAAATGAAGACCTGTTATTACTTTATCCATTGCCGCAAACAGAAATGTTAGGTCTTTCACAGTTGATTTTATATTGATTTTCAAAGATTAAAAATATTCATTTTGAATTGCTTGTTATTTGATACATGACGATGTCATAATGACGTCATTACAATAAAGCTGGAGACCTATGTTTACCCTGCCATTTGAAGTGAAAATCTGGCGTATATCTCTCACGGTTGTTTTTTCATAATTTTTGTTAAGGTTTAAAGGTCTTTTCAGCGCAATTTCCGGTCTGATGACATCATCAATATGAGCCCTTGCACATGTGTTGCCTGCATGAAGGTCACTTTATAATTGATATAATTATTATATCAATTATAAAGTGATTACCGCAAACTTCGCCACACACATCGACTGAAAGTATATTTTGAACATTTTTCAATATGCAGCTAGAGGGTGCTGGAATATTTTATGACGTCACCGCTAACATTTTTGAAAAGATCAGCCTGCTAAAAGACTAACATCGTCGAAAGCAAGTTCAAACATTTTTCCACTTTCAAATTCTAAGGCACTTCCAGTTTGGAAAGGAAGGAAGGGTCATGTGATTTTGTACGTAATATGAAAAATGAAGACCTGGATTATTCCATCAATTCCCGTAAAAAGCAAAATCAGGTCTCTCTCGGTTGATTTTATATTGATTTCCAAAGATTAAATCTAGAAATATTTGATTGCTTGTAATCTGATACTTGATGACGTCATCATGACGTCAATATCAGAAAGCTCGAGAGCTATGCTAACTGTGGGATCTGAAGCAAAAATCTGAATTATATCTGTCGCGGTTGATTTTTCAGCGATTTTTTAAGGTTTAAAGGTCTTTTCATTGCAACTTCAGGTCTGATGACGTCATCAATCTGAGCCCTCGCACACGTGTTGCCTGCATGAAGGTCATCATATATATTAATTATAAAGTGATTACCGCAAACTTCGCCACACACATCGACTGAAAGTTCATTTTGAACATTTTTCAACCTGCCGCTAGAGGGCGCTCTAACATTTTATGACGTCACCGGTATTTGTTTGTGAAGTACAACCTAGCCAGAGACTAACATCGTTGAAAGCAAGTTCAAATCTATTTCCACTTTCAAATTATAAGGCACTTCCGGTTTGGACCGGAAGGAAGGGTCACGTGATTTTGCACGTAATATCAAATATGAAGACCCTGGATTATTCCATCAATTCCCGTAAAAAGCAAAATCAGATCTCTCTCGGTTGATTTTATATTGATTTTCAAACATTAAATCAAGAAATCTTTGATTGCTTGTAATATGATACTTGATGACGTCATCGCGACGTCATTATCACAAAGCTCGAGAGCTATGTCAACTGTGTCATCTGAAGCAAAAATCTGAATTACATCTGTCACGGTTGATTTTTCAGAAATTTTTGAAGGTTTAAAGGTCTTTTCATTGTCACTTCCGGTCTGATGACGTCATCAATCTGAGCCCTCGCACACGTGTTGCATGCATGAAGGTCATCATATATATCAATTATAAAATGATTACCGGAAACTTCGCCACACACATCGACTGAAAGTTCATTTTGAACATTTTTTAACCTGCCGCTAGAGGGCGCTCGAATATTTTATGACGTCACCACACACATTTTTGAAAAGTTCAGCCTGGCCAAGGACTAACATCGCTGAAAGCAAGTTCAAATCTGTTTCCACTTTTAAATTATGAAGCACTTCCGGTTTCGACCGGAAGGAAGGGTCATGTGATTTTGCACGCACGATCAAAATTGAAGATCTAATTATATCCTATCAATTGCCGTAAAAATCAAGTTCACGTCTTTCACGGTTGATTTTATATTGATTTTCTAAGATTAAAATTAGAAATGTTTAATTGCTTGTAATCTGATACCTGATGACGTCATCATGACGTCATCACACTTTCCGGAATCTTCAATGTGATGTACATATATGTACCAGATATGAACTTGATATGAGTTTTCATGTTGACAAACAACTCTGGAGAAGAATTGCTCAGAAGAATCAACTCTGGAGAAGAACTGGTGAGAACAAAAATAAGAATACACTAGAGTTTGTGGTACAAACACACGGTGTTGGACTTGTTCAGTTTGATTACATAAGAGAATAGATCCACATTTATGTAATCACTAATTGTGAAAAGTTTGTGTGCTGCAGTTCATGAAGCATGACGTTCTCAAAAATGTACATTTTTTAGGTTTTTTGTAGTTTGACCTTGATGACGTCATCATGACACTATTACATCTGTGCACATTACCAACGCAGTTAATCTGCAGTTTGCGACGTCACTGGTCACTTTTGTGAAAAGCACATACCTGCCAAAGACTAACATCGTGGAAAGCAAGTTCATATCTTTTACCAATTTCAAATTATAAGGCACTTCCGGTTTGGACCGGAAGGAAGGGTCATGTGATTTTGCACGTAATATACAAAATGAAGACCCAGGAATATTCTGTCAATTCCTGTTTAAAGAATAATCAGATCTCTGTCGGTTCATTCTATATTGATTTTCAAAGATTAAATCTATACATTTTTGATTGGTTTTAATCTGATACTTCATGACGTCATCTTGACGTCAATATCAGAAAGCTCGAGAGCTATGCTAACTGTGGGATCTGAAGCAAAAATCTGAATTATATCTGTCGTGGTTGATTTTTCAGCAATTTTTTAATGTTTAAAGGTCTTTTCATTGCAACTTCCGGTCTGATGACGTCATCAATCTGAGCCCTCGCATACGTGTTGCCTGGATGAAGGTCATCATATATAGCAATTATAAAGTGATTACCTCAAACTTCGCCCCTCACATCGACTGAAAGTTCTTTCACTTTCAAATTAAAAGGCACTTCCGGTTTGGACCGGAAGGAAGGGTCATGTGAATTTGCACGTAATATATCAAATGAAGACCCTGGATTATTCTGTCAATTCCCGTAAAAAGCAAAATCAGATCTCTCTCGGTTCATTTGATATTGATTTTCAAACATTAAATCAAGAAATCTTTGATTTATAGTAATCTGACACTTGATGAAGTCATCGTGACGTCATTATCACAAAGCTCGAGAGCTATGTCAACTGTCCCATCTGAAGCAAAAATCTGAATTATATCTGTCGCGGTTGATTTTTCAGCGATTTTTTAAGGTTTAAAGGTCTTTTCATTGCAACTTTCGGTCTGATGACGTCATCAATCTGAGCCCTTGCACACGTGTTGCCTGCATGAAGGTCATCATATATATCAATTATAAAGTGATTACCGCAAACTTTGCCACACACATCGACTGAAAGGTAATTTTAAACATTTTTCAACCTGCCGCTAGAGGGCGCTCGAAGATTTTATGACGTCACCGCACACATTTTTGAAAAGTTCAGCCTGGCCAAAGACTAACATCGTTGAAAGCAAGTTCAAATCTGTTTCCACTTATAAATCATAAGGCACTTCCGGTTTTGACCGGAAGAAAGGGTCATGTGATTTTGCACGTAATATCAAAAATGAAGACCCTGGATTATTCTATCAATTCCCGTAAAAAGCAAAATCAGATCTCTCTCGGTTGATTTTATATTGATTTTCAAACATTAAATCAAGAAATCTTTGATTGCTTGTAATCTGATACCTGATGACGTCATCGTGACGTCATTATTACAAAGCTCGAGAGCTATGTCAACTGTGCTATCTGAAGCAAAAATCTGAAATATATCTGTCACGGTTGATTTTTCAGCGATTTTTTAAGGTTTAAAGGTCTTTTCATTGGAACTTCCGGTCTGATGACGTCATCAATCTGAGCCCTTGCACACGTGTTGCCTGCATGAAGATCATCATCAAATATCAATTATAAAGTGATTACCGCAATTTTTGCCACACACATCGACTGAAAGTTAATTTTAAACATTTTTTAACCTGCCGCTAGAGGGCGCTCGAATATTTTATGACGTCACCGCACACATTTTTGAAAACTTCAGCCTGGCCAAAGACTAACATCGTTGAAAGCAAGTTCAAATCTGTTTCCACTTTCAAATTATAAGGCACTTCCGGTTTGGACCGGAAGGAAGGGTCATGTGATTTTGCACGTAATATCAAAAATGAAGACCCTGGTTTATTCCATCAATTCCCGTAAAAAGCAAAATCAGATCTCTCTCGGTTGATTTTATATTGATTTTCAAAGATTAAATCTAGAAATCTTTGATTGCTTGTAATCTGATATTTGATGACGTCATCGTGACGTCATTATCACAAAGCTCGAGAGCTATGTCAACTGTGCCATCTGAAGCAAAAATCTGAATTATATCTGTCGCGGTTGATTTTTCAGCGATTTTTGAACGTTTCAAGGTCTTTTCATTGCAACTTCCGGTCTGATGACGTCATCAATCTGAGCCCTCGCACACGTGTTGCCTGCATGAAGGTCATCATATATATCAATTATAAAGTGATTACCGCAAACTTCGCCACACACATCGACTGAAAGTTCATTTTGAACACTTTTCAACCTGCCGCTAGAGGGCGCTCGAATATTTTATGACGTCACAGCTAACATTTTTGAAAAGTTCAGCCTGGCCAAGGACTAACATCGCTGAAAGCAAGTTCAAATCTTTTTCCACTTTCAAATTATAAGGCACTTCCGGTTTCGACCGGAAGGAAGGGTCACGTGATTTTGCACGCACGATCAAAATTGAAGATCTAATATTATCCTATCAATTGCCGTAAAAATCAAGTTCCGGTCTTTCACGGTTGATTTTATATCGATTTTCAAACATTAAAAATAGAAATGGTTAATTGCTTGTAATTTGATACCTGATGACGTCATCATGACGTCATTACATTTTCCGGAATCTTCAATGTGATGTACATATATGTACCAAATATGAACTTGATATGAGTTTGCATGTAGTCAAACAACTCCGGAGAAGAAAGTTATGTGAAGAGGAAGAAAAAGAACTAGAGCTAGAGTTTGTTGTTACAAACACTAGGTGTTTGGCTTTGTCTGTTTTTTGTATATTTATGGATAAGGAAAGTACAGTATTAAGACGTACATTTGTTGAAAGAAGTGATTAGGAAAAGAAACATGAAAACACCAGAGTAATTATTTTAAAGCAAATTGTGTACTCTTGAGCAGAAGGCCTTGCTTCCTGCTGTCGTGGGGTCACCAACAGTGACGTCTGGTAGACTGTTCGACACTGAAATACATTAGAGAAAAGATGCATATGTGGTTTATTTTGATTTCAACAATCGAAAGAAGCACAGAATGAATGTGCAGTGAACTATACCCAATAAAACGGATTGGTTTTTGATTATTTTGTTGTGAGTCGGATGACGGATTGAGGCCATGTTAGAGGGCGCTCGAGTATTTTATGACGTCACTGGTAACATTTTTTGAAAAGCACAGTCTTACCGGAGACTAACATCTAATCGGCAAATATGAAAACCTTGTGTTTTGTACCTCATGACATATGACGTTTCAAAAATTTGCTTGATTTTGTGCTTTTTGGCTTGTAATTTGACACCTGATGACGTCATCATGACGTCATTGCATTTGTGAACATCTTCAACAGAGTATGTATGTATATACATGTACAAGTATGTCATTTGTCTCCCTAAGGTATAAAAAATGATGACAAAGTGTCTCCTTGAGGGTACTTTAACAGGTATAATTCATAGAATAATAATCACATGACATATAATGATGAGGGTGTTATTGACACTTGTGGAGCCCCGGACGGGGATCACCGGTATGTGAAATGTACGGCTTTCTCACCAATCAGCAAATTAATTTCTCATAACATAACGTCACATTGCAATGCTGACCTCAACAGCTTCATCGAAAAATACGAAAGGGAGGGCGCTAGACCGACCTAACGGTCCCGAACTGCACGACGCTTACGCACGTTCTATGAGGGGTTGGCGGATGGTCGAAGTGACATTGTAAGGGAGAATAGCAGAAAAAACAGATTTAACGTTTTTGTAAAATAATTTTTTCGACTTTTCTATTTTGTTTTTCCATAGGGAATGTTTAAGTTCGCTGATTACCAATAAATACAAGGAAGTTTTAAATCTACTTTGTTTCTGCCATGTACGTCCGGATATGTTTGTATTCATGTTACTGATCCGTGAATTGCTGTCCCTGTACCATCCGTTGACTTTGAGCTTCCGATGATCCCAGACGTAGAGGTCAAATAATAAACACCAACAATTTCGATGTACATTAGATCTATCTGATGTTCACATTATAAAAACCTGAAATATCATACTTCTGCTTGTAAATTGACACATCATGACGTCATTACATTTTTGCACATCTTCAATAGAGTGTGTATGAATTAAATGTAACAAGTTTAAATTTGATATGAAGTAGCATGTTGTTATACAGTTCTGGGGAATAAAGAAAGACAAGAAGAAAAATAATTCATAGAAATATTCAACAATATGATGAGGCTATTATTGACACTGGCGGAGCCAGAGATGGAGATCAACAATTATGGGGAATGTACGGCTTGCTACCCAATCAGCAAATGAATTTTCTTGTAGCATCACGTCCCATTCCAATGCTACCCTCAACAGCCTGATCAGAAAAAAATACCCAGATGTAGGTGGTGGACCGACCTAACGGTCCCCAACTGCACGCGTACAGTTCGGGACCGTTAGGTTGGTCTGGCGCCCTCTCTTGAATATTTTTTCCACGAGGCACTACGCTAAAGCACGTTTTATGAGGGAGTTGGTGGGTGGTCGAAGTGACATTCCAAGGGTGCCAAAGGGAATTTTTCAAGTTCGCTGATTGCCAAGAAATACAAGGAAGTTTATGACCTACTTTTCTCTACCATTTGAAATAGACATGAAGGCTATAGCTGTTAGGGTTGATTTTTCAGAATTTTTGAAATGAGAAAGGCTCTTTTCATTGCTATTTCCAGCCTGATGACGTCATCAATCTGATCATGCACACACGTGTTGTCTGCCCGAGGGTCATCATATAACTCATGAAGTGAAAATCGCAAACTTCACCACAGACATTGACTGAACATGCATTTTGGAGATTTTTCAACCTGCCGCAAGAGTGCGGCTAAATATTTCGAATTTTACATCTTTCTCTTATGTCAAATTATAAGGCACTTCCGGTTTCCAACAGAAGGAAGGGTCACGTGATTTTGCACGTAATATCAAAGACCCTGGATTATTCTATCAATTCACGTAAAAAGCAAAACAGATCTCTCACGGTTGATATATATTGATTTTCAAAGATTAAATCTAGAAATCTTTGATCTGAAAGCAGATAACGTCAGCGTGAATTAAGTCATTATCAGAAAGATCGAGAGCGATGTTAACTGTGCTATGTGAAGCAAAAATCTGAATTATATCTCTCGCGGTTGATTCTCCCAAATCAGCAAATTGTTATTGCATCACGTCCCATTCCATTCCCTCAACAGCCTCATGGGAAAAACTCGAGAGGGCGCTAGACCGGTCTAACGGTCCGGAACTTAACTTAACTGAACGCGTGCGGAAACTCGAGAGGGCGCTAGACCGATCTAACGGTCCCGAACTTAACTTAACTGAATGCGTGCGGTCCGGGACCGTTAGGTCGGCCTAGCGCCCTCTTTTGAGTATTTGTTTTCTGCAAGGCACGACGCTAATACACGTTATATGGGAGTTGGCTGGTGGTCGAAGTAACATTTCAAGGGTGCCGTAGGGAATGTTTTAGTTAGCAGATTGCGAAGAAACACAAAGACGTTTGAGACCTACTTTTTCTTTCCCATTTGAAGTAAACATCTAGGCCTGTCCGGGGGTCATCATATATATAAGTCATGAAGTGAACATTGCCACAGACATTGACTGAAAATGCATTTTGGAGATTTTTCTTTTCAACCCGCCGCTAGAGAACATTCGAATATTTCATAACGTCACCATGGAGATCAACAATATATGGGAAATATACGGCTTGCTCCCAAATCAGCAAATTGTTATTGCATCACGTCCCATTCCATTCCCTCAACAGCCTCTTGGGAAAAACTCGAGAGGGCGCTAGACCGATCTAACGGTCCCGAACTTAACTTAACTGAATGCGTGCGGTCCGGGACCGTTAGGTCGGCCTAGCGCCCTCTTTTAAGTATTTGTTTTCTGCAAGGCACGGCGCTAATACACGTTATATGGGAGTTGGCGGGTGGTCGAAGTAACATTTCAGGGGTGCCGTAGGGAATGTTTTAGTTAGCAGATTGCGAAGAAACACAAAGACGTTTGAGACCTACTTTTTCTTTGCCATTTGAAGTAAACATCTAGGCCTGTCCGGGGTCATCATATATATAAGTCATGAAGTGAACATTGCCACAGACATTGACTGAAAATGCATTTTGGAGATTTTTCTTTTCAACCCGCCGCTAGAGAACATTCGAATATTTCATAACGTCACCGGTAATATTAACATCGTTGAAAGAAATTTCGCATCTTTCTCCAATTTCAAATTATATCAGGCACTTCCTGTTTGAACTGGAAGGAAATGATAATAAACCCTGGATATATTCTATCAATTCCCACTAAAGTCAAATTCAGGTCTCTCACGGTTGATTTTATGTTGATTTTTGAAGTTAAGTCTAGAAATCTTTGATTGCTTGTCATCTGATACTTGATTACGTCATCGTGATGTCATTATCAGCAAGCCCGAGAGCAATGTCATCATAAGCAAAAATGTGGATTATAGCTATCGCGGTTGATTTTTCAGCCTTTAAGGTTTAAAGGTCTTTTCATTGTAACTTCCGGTCTGGTGACGTCGTCAATCTTTCTCCCCCACAACTTGTTCTTAGCATGAAGCTGATTATCTACATTATTATAAAGTGATTTCAGCCAACTTCGCCGCACACATCATCCGATTATTAATTTTAAACATTTTTCAACCTGCCGCTAGAGGGCGCTCTAACATTTTATGACGTCACCGGTAATTTTTGTGTGAAGTACAACCTAGCCAGAGACTAACATCGTTGAAAGCAAGTTAACATCTTTCCCCACTTTTAAATTATAAGGCACTTCCGGTTTGGACCGGAAGGAAAGGTCATGTGATTTTGCACATAATATAAAAAATGAAGACCCTGGATTATTCCATCAATTCCCGTAAAAAGCAAAATCAGATCTCTAACGGTTGATTTTATATTGATTTTCAAAGATTAAATCTAGAAATCTTTGATTGCTTGTAATCTTATACTTGATGACGTCATCGTGACGTCATTATCAAAAAGCTCGAGAGCTATGTCAACTGTCCTATCTAAAGCAAAAATCTGGATTATATCTCTCGCGGTTGATTTTTCAGCAATTTTTGAAGGTTTCAAAGTCTTTTCATTGTCACTTCCGGTTTGATGACGTCATCAATCTGAGCCCTCGCACACGTGTTGCCTGCATGAAGGTCATCATACATATCAATTATAAAGTGATTACCGCAAACTTCGCCACACACATCAACTGAAAGTTCATTTTGAACATTTTTAAACCTGCCGCTAGAGGGCGCTCGAATATTTTATGACGTCACCGCACAAATTTTTGAAACGTTCAGCCTGGCCAAAGACTAACATCGTTGAAAGGAAGTTCACATCTTTTTCCACTTTCAAATTATAAGGCACTTCCGGTTTGGACCGGAAGGAAGGGTCACGTGATTTTGCACGCACGACAAAAAATGAAGACCCATATTTATCCTATCAATTGCCGTAAAAATCAAGTTCAGGTCTGTCACGGTTGATTTTATATTGATTTTCAAAGATTAAATCTAGAAATCTTAGATTGCTTGTAATCTGATACATGATGACGTCATCATGACGTCATTACATTTTTATACATCTTCAATACAGTGTGCATGCATATGTGAGGTTTGAACTTGATACGAGTTTGCATGTGGCCAAAACATTCAGGAAAAAAAGAGCTGGAAAAAGTAAGAATAATAATAAATAATAATAATAATAATAATAATAATCCGAACAATAACAATAGGTGTTTGGGCTTGAGCCCAAACACCTAATAATAATCAATAGAATAACAATAGGTTTTGGGCTGAAGCCCAACACCTAATAAGAATAATTCTTTCAATAACAATAGGTGTTGGGCTGTATAGCCCAACACCTAATAATCAATAGAAAAACAATAGGTGTTGGGCTGATGCCCAACACCTAATAATTCTAACAATAACAATAGGTTTTGGGCTGAAGCCCAACACCTAATAATAAGTTCTTATAAAGCGCTATTTCGTGTAGATCACAGCGCTATGATAAACATCAAACCTCATAAGATACAACGTTCTAGACAAAATACTGAACGAACGTAAATAAACAAGAATACTACAAAGTTGAAAATAGGTGTTTCTTTAAGTGCTTCCTAAATAATTGAATAGTGTCTAACAATTTGATTTGAGATGGGAGTTCATTCCAAAGTCTGGGAGCAGCGTTAGTGAAAGCTTTGTCACCAGCAGAGTTTACAGTCCTATGTTCAGCAAGAACAGTGCAGTCAGAGCCAGAGCGAAGGCCAGGTCGTCCAGGTTTGTATTGATATATGCATTCATTGAGGTAGCTAGGACCTACTCCATGAAAACACTTAAAAGCATAAAAGTTTATTTTGAAGTGTATTCGTTGACGAACTGGAAGCCAGTGAAGAGTGCGGGGGAAAGGAGTGGCCGATTCCCAGCGTTTTGCTCCAAACACCAGGCGAGCTGCCCGGTTCTGAACTTGTTGTAGCTTGTTCAAGTCGGTTTCATTCGCACCAAACAGCAAACAGTTTCCATAATCAAGTCTGGACAGCACAAGTGCACGAGCCACTTGATGACAGGAATCAAAATCAAGAAATCTCCGAATTCTACTGATATTACGTAAGTGGAAGTTGATGTTGCAACGAAGATTTGTTACATGCTTTGTCATTGACATTGGTGAGTCAAAAATAATTCCAAGATTGCGCACGTTCTGGGATGGTTTTATTAAAGTATTTCCGATCTTAAGCTCAATCCGTGGCATGTTGCGTAGTGAATAGGAGGAAGCAGCAACAAAAAATTCCGTTTTATCCTCATTTAACTGAAGCAAGTTTTCAGTCATCCAAGATTTTATTTCTTGAATGCACGCAGTCAATTTCATTATTGCTGTGTTAATCGATGATGGGTTCTTGGGATCAAACCTGCAGTAAATTTGTGTATCGTCCGCATAGATGTGAAATTGAAGGTCATGACTACGAATAATGTTACCAATAGGCAGGATGTAGATAGTGAAGGCCAAGGGACCGATCACCGAACCCTGTGGAACGCCATAATTCGCCGTGTTTTTGGGCCAAACTTCCACGTTTGACGGCGGATAGTCTGGCTCAAATGACACCGTCTTCTGAATCTCAGTGAAGGAGGAGAAACGCAACACGGGTGATGGGAACTCCCATCTGAAGGACGCTATCCTTCATCCAAGAATGCGCAAGGGGTACAATTTAATACATGTGGCATTTTGCCAATGGCTGTAAGGTTGAACATACTGGTTTCAGAGTCTAGTATACGGTTCAATTTGTATGAGCTTCCTACCAATCCTGTGAGGTTGAAACGAGATTGATGTGTCAATTAGGCCTATTTGCAAGACTAAGTGGTTCGAAATGACGGACTTGTAAGTGTAGACTATTAATCTTAATACATCCTTGTACTGTTGGCTATCTGCGTGCTTTTGGGATGAAATGGTCTATGAAGTGCCGAATACAAGGATGAGTGAAAGAAATAATAGATCCTGTGGAATTACACTGCAAAAACTGCTTCATTTAATACTGTGGTATCTCTAATCATTCATTGCATAAACGCCCATGGTGTCAAACGCGAGTTTTTGCAATAAAAGGAGAAATTGTCAAATGTTTTCCACGCTCGTATATACACGAGGGGTGTCAATGACGATTTATTTGATTAACACTATGTAATAACCTGAATGCATCTCATTGCCTTTTTTGGTATATAGTCGAGATGAAGGCTTATACCTGTTTGGTTCTCCTGGTGTGCTTGGGCCGTGTCCTCTCTGCACCAACCTATGAAGGCGAGTTTCTCTCATTATTATTATTTTGTTTATTAAACATTGAACACGCTAATTTCTATTGGAGTTTCCGACGATTCTGCATTTGGGTCCAACATTGCAGGCAATCCACTTTCAGCCATTATTTTTAATTCTTACTAAAAATGGTCGCATTGCGCTTATACCCTGTAAAAATAAATCGATCCGAATTGAGCGAAATCAGATCGGTTTCCAATGTGGGACCCAACACGAGACAACCAACTTCAATCCATTTCATACTATACGATTCCTGGCTTCCAGCTCAAACCCTCGTTGATGTTGGCATACTGAATTGCAGCTGCCGACCTTTACCCTTTTTCTGTTTTATTTCAGATTCCAATAAAGAGGCATGGATGGAACTAAAACGCAAGTCTTTTTCTTAAGGTTTTACCCTTCGACGTTCATGAGGATTAAACTTGGAGGTTGCATGGTGATGCAGTTTCCACATTCATTAGCACAGTACATGTAGTGACGTAACTTAACATGGTGAAAACTACAGCAGGTTTTCCCTATCTCCGTTGAAAGTTTCAGCTGGGTTATCGGCGATCTGGGCAGAGCCATTATAAATTACAACTTGATAATCACTATTTTAACTTTTCCCTTACTAATTTGGCGAGTGTTTTCCCATTCATTGGAAAAAAACATAGACCACCGCTGAACATATATTTTAGTTTGGGCGAGTCGATCTGTATATGTAAATAGTGATAGTACTGCAACATAAAAGACGTAAGGTGAGACTTGTCCAAGTCTTTCCGCTGTATATATAGGTCGAACCGTCACAACATCTCCAAATTATTTCAATTTGGCCATCCAGATGTTTTATAATATCTCCTCTACTGTAGTAGCATTCTAATTGCGGATATGCAACCTAATATAAGTTTAAATTTTCCCCCGTTTTAGGACAGGACGCTTGAGGGACTTTTTCTGAAGGGAATACCGGGGAGGGACGTAGTTCCTATATTTGTGGGTTGCTTTTTAGACCAATAAATGTAATAACGATGCGGTTTATACCGATATCGCAAACGAGCGTTTATACTCTAACCTTTTTTGCCCATTGTGATGAAAAAAAAGTACGTATTTTATTCTTTTTACAAGCTTCGACAAAATGTTGTGAAATTTCGAAACACGTCCTTTGCATTGGCATCCGTCGATGCAGATATTGTTGGATTCTGAAGAAATAAATACAAATATAGTTTTGTAATCCCCCCCCCCCCAAAAAAGGAAAAAAAAGTAACATTTACTAGCTTGGGTAAAATTTGAAATTGGATGGTTAACAGAACTGGACGGGTATGTTCCTTCCTCCATGTTCCACTCGATCAATTAGTGTCGGTACGTATTTTGATAGTTTAGTTGATGGGTAAACCCGCCTTGTAAAATCTGTTTTAAAAAAAATCTTTAGATGTAGTGTTATCGTACAACTGTCACTGTGATAAGTTCTTTATTTTTTGAAGGCCAATTCATGGCACCATGCCACCCATCGATTCCATACATGTGCCCACCTTACACCACTTGCCAGCTTTGCATGGACGTCACTTGCATGTCTCCGTACATATGTCTTCCCCTAATCCATTAAGAAATGGAAGAACCCAGTGGTCAGTCAACGGACGGCTGCTTTAAACACGGTAAGTATCACTCGCCGTGTAGTTTTTGAATAGCAATTTCGCGTCTGTTTTGTTTGGTTTTATTCCCAAATTATTACGATTGTTGCGTTTTAGCAGTAGACCTCGTACTGTGAACGTTATAAGGTGAATTAGGCCTACAACATAGGCAAAAATCGGTCCAGTTTATTTTCTAAACTCTGTAGCCTACATGTAGTCACAGATGGCATCAAATACTTAAAACCTTTTACATTTCACAATCGATTGAAGGGATCCTTTTTTCATATTTGTGTTGACAGGTTCCGACGGTATCTGCAGCCGAAGGATATCGGTCGCAACGGATTTCTAACCTACGGTGATGGGGTTTATTCTAGTAGACTTGTATTGGAGTAAATGAGACATTTTGCATAGAAAAGAGTTGGCACAAAGCCACATTTTTTGTTAAAGTTAAACTCGCCCGATGATCATTTGTTTGACTAAGAACTTGGTAAAGTACATCTATACTAATGTGTCTTTCTGTTCCCATCTTTCTTATTGATATTGCCAATTAATAGGCCCTAAGCAATTTACTTTACAAATTTGTGGACAGTGTAGTAATGTCGATTAAATGTGTCTCTGATATCGAGAAGATACCCAATCACCTGCCATCGGTGACTATTGTAACAGTACCTACATTGTCTCCTATATAGCCAGCATCACCTCCCGTGGTATGCTGTTTAAAAATTCAGAATACTGTAGCGGTCCGGCGGCCCTTCCGCCCTGCTTCCTGACTGGGGATGCCACCGGACGATCGCTGACAGGATAGGGCCTTCCCGAAGAGCGGTGTTCGGGAAACCCGGGACGTAACTTCGTTTGGAGGAAGTCTACCCCCAGACACCACAGTGGGCCAGTGACATTCACGCATTCACGCTCACCTCAATAGGCTCACTCACTCGATTGACAACATACAAATCACCAAGTCACAGTGCGTCAGATATTTGTGTACACAGTGGTTTATTCAACTCCCGCTTAATAGGCGGCTCCTGGATAGGTGGTTCCTAGATAGGCGGTTCCTAGATAGGCGGTTCCTAGATAGGCGGTTCCTAGATAGGCGGTTCCTAGATAGGCGGTTTCTAGATAGGTGACTCATTAAATAAACTGAAACTCGGTCATAACTTGGTTGGTTAACTCTGCGGTGTTCACTCACCGACTATATGCTCAAGGTAGCCCTCTCGGTGGGTCCCGCTTCTCTGCGCGCTAGGTGATTAGCGGTAGCAGCGGAGACTAAAGATTCACAGCCAAAATCAGTGGCAACGCTAAGCAGTCACACTAAGCAGTTGGAGAGTTGCTCAGAGCGACGTGCGAGACTCAAGAGAGCAAAAAGCAAGAGAGCCACGCACGGCCGACGCGTCCTTATATACTCGCGGGCGGCACGTGCTCACTGCCCTACCTCGGGCAATACAACGCTCTGCAAAGCTAGCTGTAGCAGTATGGGACCACCGACGCGGGCACCAGTACGTACCCTAGACTGGTACTAGATCCCTAACTCAATGTTTCGTTACACAGCCTCGCCTTAAGTTTGGTCAGTCCCTTTGACCAATAAACTTATACATCAAAAGAACGAAACATTGCTACGCCTAAAGTCTCTTACATAAAGGCAATGCATCAGCTCAAAAACAAATGAGGTTCATCTGAACCATTGAAACTTTTGTAAATTAACTAAAGTCTTCTGCACTTTACAATGATAATCATAGTAGCACGTACATGACTGAAATCTTAGAAAATCGGTAGGCGATCATAATAAATTAACTTTAATACAAAGGGCTTCATAAACTCTGAATAAACTTTAACAAAACTTAGTGCACCAACATAGGTGCAGCTCTAATCCAAAGATAACTAACAGGTGTTTTATTGTTGTTGTTAACAAGGCGCTAATGTTCCTTCTATTAGCATGCCTAAAGTTTATAGTCCAGGTTCGCCTTAGCGAACTCCTGCCATAAAGTTCACATGGAAGACTCGCTCGGTCTGGTCCTTGGTCACCAGCACTCCTTCCTGGTAAACACTACGCGTTTCTGTTTCCGTAATCTTCGTAATGTTTCCGATCATGCTCCTTTCGAGCTCCTTATTTACCATCGGGGGTCCTACACCTATCACGCTGGTGTCCTCGTCCCTCACCAGTCTGCGGATCCTTGTAGGCTGTTGATCCTCAGCGGCTCCTGCGGTTGCAAGCGGGGGCCTTAGGAATACTACGTCGTAGTGTCGTGCACGGCGTTCATGCACAGTTTGATTAGTGCCAGTTATGACCTTGGTGTGACCACCTTCAGTGATTTTCACAGAAAGCCCCGACAGCAAGTAGCTTATCCGCAACTCCCTAGGTGACTTGTCCTCTTCATTTTTCCCCGAGGAAGATTCATCCGACGACATCGCTTGTTCAGCTCCTTGCTGACTCAGCATTTTCATCATGCTCAGAGGTTTTCCTCCAGGCGTCGGAACAGGCATTTTACTCACAGGCGCCTCGTCAATGTCCCATGACATTGACATCGGTGACAAAGCTATCTCTGCCGCTCCTCCTAGTGGTGATTCTTCGAGCGGCTCCGCAGACTCGATCTCTACCATTGCGGCTACATCCGGAAGGTCGGTGGCTGCCTCACTGCCCGTCTTTAACGACTCTGCCGTCGGTGCCTTCGCGGCCTTCGCTACCTCAAACGGCTCAGGCACTCTTATACCCTGCCGTTGTGGTGGCTCTGTCGATTCTGGATGACTCTTCTTCGCCTCTGCGCCTTTAGGTGGAGTGGTTTCACCCTCAGGTGCTTTAGACACAGTGAAGGGTACTGCATCACTTTTTCGTGGCTTTTTAGCAGGCCGCTCTTCTCGTTTAGCCTTACTGCTATGCCGCATGCCTGTGGCTCCTTCCTGCTTCCTCTTCCTCTCCGGAGAAGCTTTCAGTGTCACCTTTATGTCACTGTCGTTGCGGCTTCCTGGAGTCTCGGTGCGCCTTAGCCCACCTTCACTTCGACGCTTGTTTCCATGGGACTCGTGAGTCTCGCCCCTGATTTCGCTGACTTCATCTACGCGATCCGGGTGACAGTCACGGTAGTGTGCCTTCAAATTATCTCGGCGGTTGTTCTTGTGGGCGCAGCGCCTACACCAGTAGTACAGACGCGGCCCATGCTCCGTACTCAGGTGGCGATCCAGGCTTCTCCTGTGAAGTTGTACTTGGCACTCGGGACATCTCGTATGGTCCCGGTCCACCTTCTCTTCCTGACTGTCCCGACCCATCATAGATCCTGTATTGGGGATGGATAAGAGATGTATGACATTTAAGATAGGTCGCGTCTCTGCTCGCTCTCACAACCATTATCACACTTAAAGATATCTCTGGGGAATTTTGCGATGCCTGTGGGGGCTCGGTACGGCATGTTTGCCCTTCCGTGTTTTCGGGACTCTTTTGAACGTTGGGGATGGAGATCGTTATATGTGGCATCTCCTCAGCAGGGTTACTGGGCGCTGGTGACGTTCTTGGAGCGAAAGGGCTTGCAGTTGGGTTTGGAAATCGCCTCCCTGGTGTAGGCGTCTCTGTCCGCTCACTGGAATAACATTCTGTTCGCCCTGGAACGCTGGTTTCGTGCTGCGGGATGAGTGTATCTGCATTGGCCTCCTCTGTCGTGATCTCAATCCTCGAGACAAGTGGCTTTCCTATGTAGGGTTTCAAGCGGTCCCGATGCACAACCTTCATCTTCCCATGCTTTTTCCGTTGGATCCTGAAGATGACCTCGGATAGTTGGTGCACAATCAGATACGGGCCCTCCCATCGGCACTGCAGTTTAGGCGAAATGCCTTTCCTTTTTGCCGGATTGTACAGCCACGCAAAATCTCCAACCACCAGTTTATCCCTAACGGCTCGTCTGTCGTAGTAGGTCTTTTGCCGCCTTGCACTTTGTTTCAGACACTCACGCGCCCTACCGTGTGCGAGCCTCAACTGCTCTCTTAGTTGTTGCGCGTAGTCAGATTCAACGTCTTCAACATCTTGTTGGTCGTTACTGGGTTGTTCAACAGTCAAGTCAATAGGAAGGCGCACCTCACGCCCGAGCATCAGCATATTAGGTGATTCACCTGTTGACTCCTGTGGTGAGGCACGATAGGCGAACATGGCCAGTGGAATCTTTTCATCCCAATCTCGTTGTCGCCTGTGGGGCTCTATCATCATCGAAACCATTGTGATCAGTGTACGATTGAAACGTTCAATCATTCCATCACTCTTTGGATTGTACGGCGTCGTTCGCGTTTTTTCGATGCCAAGTAGGCGACACATTTCTCCAAAGACCCGTGATTCAAAATTACGCCCCTGGTCGGAGTGTAGGACTTTAGGCACACCGTACCGGTACACAAACTCTTTGACGAATTTCTCTGCTACTGTTTCTGCCGTTTGATCTGGTATTGGGTAGGCTTCTGTCCACTTGCTCAGGTAGTCGCCTACAACAAGTATATACTTGTTCCCTCTTTCGGTAACCGGTAAGGGGCCCAGTACGTCTAAGGCAACCCTCTCCATAGGCGTGCCAACCATCCTCTGCTGCAGAGGAGCTCTTCTTCTCTTCGCTGGAGACTTTTTGCTGGCACAGACATTACATCGCCTGAGGATTGATCGGATGTCCGCCGAAATTCCAGCCCAGTAGAATCTCGCCTTCACCTTTGCCATGGTTTTTGTGATGCCCAAATGTCCTCCAGTAGTGCTGCCATGTAACTGGTTCACCACTTCGTCATGGTATCTCACTGGTAGCACTGTGCGCCATCTCACCTCGCGCCCGTCATCTGACTCCCATTTCCTGCAAAGGACACCATTCTGTACTTCGAGTTGGCCCCAGTGGTTCCTATAGGTCTTGGCCTTGGGCGACAATGCAGAAGTCTCCGCCCAGTCAGGTTTCCGTCCATGGTCTTCCTTTGCAGCTATCACCCATCTAAGGATTTCGTCCTCCAACTGCGCCTTTCGTAACTCTTCTAAATTCAGGGTAGCTTGTACAGTAACGACTCTTGAGTGAGAAACAGCGGATTTGGCTCCCTTCTCGGCCACTTCTTCCTGGACCACCTGCTGACTATCCGCCTGCGACGTCTCTTCTCGGCCGCATTGAGCACATGGGATCCGAGACAACCCGTCCGCGTTCGTGTGTGAACGTCCTGGTCGGTGCACCACAGTGAAGTCAAACTCACTGATCACCTGCAGCCATCTCGCCATTTGCCCTTGGGGGTCCTTAAAGTTTACCAGCCACCGCAAGGCTCCGTGGTCCGTCCGAATGGTAATTCTGCGCCCGTATAGGTACTGCCGGAATTGTTTCAAAAAGACCACTACCGCCAAGAGTTCACGTCTCGTAACACAATAATTACGCTCGGCCTTGCTTAACGTTCTACTCGCGTAGGCGATGACTCGCTCTTGACTGTCGACAATCTGCGAAAGGACGGCTCCTATGCCCGACCCACTGGCATCGGTGTCTACTATGTAGTCGGCATCTGCAACAGGATAGGCGAGTATAGGTGACTCTTGAAGCCTTGTCCTCAACTCCTGGAAGGCGTCATCACAGGCGTTACTCCAAACGAACTCCTTTGACTTCTCGGTGAGACTGTGCAGGGGGCGGGCGATGTCAGCAAACTTCCTGATGAACCTTCTATAGTAAGATGCCAGCCCCAAAAAGCTCTGTACCTCTTTTACTGTCTTGGGTGTTGGCCACTCCCGTATGGCGCGAATCTTGTCTGGATCAGTAGCGACACCTTCACCGGACACAATATGTCCGAGGTACAACACACTCCTCCTGAACAGGTGGCACTTCCTTGGTTTAAGCTTCAGGCCAGAAGCTCGCAGGCGTTGGAATACTGTCTCGAGTCGCCTCAACTCTTCTTCCACTGTTCCGGAAAATACGATGACATCATCTAAGTAAACCAGTAAGGTTTCCCAATGTAGGCCAGCTAGCACCCTTTCCATCAACCTCTCGAATGTGGACGGGGCATTACATAGCCCGAACGGCATGACTCGCCAAGAGTACAAGCCGCCTCGGACTACGAATGCTGACTTCTGCCTAGCATCGTCATCGAGTTCTACCTGCCAGTACCCCGAAGCCAGGTCCAAGGTAGAAAACCATTTGCTTCCTGAAAGGGTGTCTAGAGACTCATCTATGCGAGGTATGGGGAAGGCGTCCTTGATGGTAACCGCATTTAGGCGTCGGTAGTCTACACAAAATCGCTGGCTACCGTCCTTCTTCTTAACAAGGACTACGTTTGACGCCCAAGGACTTTCTGAAGGCTCTATCCTACCATCTCTAACCATTTCTTTGATTTGGCGATCTATTTCTTTTTGTTCCTTCGGGGGAAAACGCCTGGGCCGCTCCTTGATAGGACGCGCTTCGCCTGTGTTTATCCTATGTCGAACCAGGTTTGTACGGCCGATATCTGTGTCGCTACTTGCAAAGACGTCTTGGTAGATGTGCAAGACTTCAGCAATTTTCATATGGTACTTCCTCTCCACACCTTTGATGCTGCGGTCGTACAGATCCTTTAGGTGTTCAGGAACATCCACCTGTCCCGCCTCGGTAGGTGCGGACAGCCCTTTTTCTACTTCATCTTCTTTCACAGGCGTCAGGAAACCCACCATTGTTCCTCGCTTCACGACGCATTCCCTCTTTCCAGGGTTGAACACCCGTACGGGAAGCAACTCTTCTTCTGGGTTTACAAGTACACGTGCCACAATCATGCCCTTGTCAGCCACCTCGCTCCGATCAGAAGGTTCTATGAGACCAAGCTTGCTTCTGACGCGCTGACCTGTCACCATCCCCGGTACTAGTGCCTCATGACCTGCTGGAACCCTCGTCGTTTCTCCTACAATTACTCTGGCACACAGGCCTCCCCCATTGAGGTCCATGCATTTTATCCTTTCTCCATTCAGTCGAAGCTCAAGGGACTGGAAATCCAAGGAGCCCTGTGTTGGCAACAGAAAGTCCATACCCAGGATCCCTTCAACTTCACCGGTATTGCCGAACACAGCACGAACGGGATATGTCGTCCTCCCAATCTGTACTTCCACCAAGGCCCTACCGAGAGTTTCCATTCTGCTACCGTCAGCGTTGCGAACGCCTGAATCTTCGCCCTCCAGATTTGGCCGTTTCTCCATGGGTATCCGGAAGTAAAACCCTGACGATAGGACAGTGTCCGTCGCACCTGTGTCCACCAGTAGGTTCGCCTTGACTCCTCTAACGAACGCCTGCACAAATAGCCCAGCTCGCGCTCTTTGGCCAGCCGTCGGTCCTACTTTTCTCCTATCAGCACTTTGACTTCTTAGGCTGTCTCCATTCCGGTATTCCGGCCCATCTACTTCTCCAGCTGTCTCTCGGGTCGTCGAGCCAGCTGGCTTTCGTTTCCCGATTCCCGTCCATTTTTCCCGATGCGCTGCCTGCAGTCGCGTGCAAAATGACCTCGGTTTTTGCACCGGTAGCACACATCTTCTGAAGTTGCCTTGCGCCTGGGGGGAATTCTCGACCCTACAGGTACTCCAGGTTCTCGCTTCGTCTTCATGTCATCCAGCATGTTCATCATCCGCTCGAGCCACTCTTAATTTCTTTGTCGCTTCGCACGAATGACTCCCTTAGTTGACTGCAACTCTCATGAACTTCACTCCTGACCTCCTGTATAGGGTCGTTGGGCACCCCGTCTACCCCCCGGGCGTACTTAAATCGTCTCTCACTCCGTTGTTCCTCGATCTTAATGAAGCTCTCGGTGCTTAAGGCGGCGCGGATGGCTTCATCCAGTGACGATGGTCTTGCCCTAAACACCCCCTCACGGATACCTTGCTCTCGTATTGCATCTGAAAAGTGGCCCCTACCTAGGCGATCACGCCCCTCGTCAGTCAATTCAGGATAGGCGAGTGCTGCCAAATCACGTATGGATTGTCCTAACTCTTGCAACGTCTCCTTTTCTTTCTGACGCCTGTGGCGAAGTTCCACTAGGTGATTTTCAGCCAGTTGTCCGGGCCCAAATCGCTTTTCGAGGAGATCCATCAGCTCAGTGTAGGTGAATTTCTTGCCGCTGGAGGCGAGGTTCCCAAGCACTTTCACTGCCTCGCCTTGAAGACTCGCTGCAAGGAAAATTTCCGCTTGACTATCTGTCCAATTATTTGCCAGTTTACAAGCCTCGAAGTGCTGCTTATACTCTCGCCAAGGGGTCTTCCCGTTGAATCGGTCCGGTAGGATGTTCGGCCGCCTGCCAATGCTTGACTCGCAGCCGCACGCCTTCGTCTTGGTTTTCTCCCTGATGCCGAATAAATCAAATTCGCCCTCTCCGAACGTGGTGCTGCGGTTAACTCGTAAGGACACATTGTCTACCGCACTCGATGGCGCGATCTCACTGCAACGTCTGGGAAGTGACCACCCTTCATAGTTGCTTGCATCAGCCGTCAGCACTGGTGTGGAGGTTGGTTGCGTAGGCACTGGTGTAGGTGGAGGTGCAAATATTGGGTATCTTTTCCTAGGTTTTGGTGTAGGGCGAATTCCTGACGACAGGGCAGGCGTTGACATCGGCGAACCCTGGGGTCCAATGTTGAGTCGCTCTAGTAGTTCTTGTACCTCAAGTTGTAACCGGTAGTTTTCATCCTTCAGTTGCTCCCTCTCGTGGGTCGCTCGCTGGAGGTCGCTGTCAATCTGATCGACCGTCGACAATTCGCCTTCAAAATCAATGAGGCTGACAGCCATGACGCCTTGGTAGGTGAAGTACCCTTTCACACTCTACCGATGATTGCGGGTCACTGATGTTACTGCGATGTCTATCCCACTTCTGACACCAAATTTGTAGCGGTCCGGCGGCCCTTCCGCCCTGCTTCCTGACTGGGGATGCCACCGGACGATCGCTGACAGGATAGGGCCTTCCCGAAGAGCGGTGTTCGGGAAACCCGGGACGTAACTTCGTTTGGAGGAAGTCTACCCCCAGACACCACAGTGGGCCAGTGACATTCACGCATTCACGCTCACATCAATAGGCTCACTCACTCGATTGACAACATACAAATCACCAAGTCACAGTGCGTCAGATATTTGTGTACACAGTGGTTTATTCAACTCCCGCTTAATAGGCGGCTCCTGGATAGGTGGTTCCTAGATAGGTGGTTCCTAGATAGGTGGTTCCTAGATAGGCGGTTCCTAGATAGGCGGTTCCTAGATAGGCGGTTCCTAGATAGGTGACTCATTAAATAAACTGAAACTCGGTCATAACTTGGTTGGTTAACTCTGCGGTGTTCACTCACCGACTATATGCTCAAGGTAGCCCTCTCGGTGGGTCCCGCTTCTCTGCGCGCTAGGTGATTAGCGGTAGCAGCGGAGACTAAAGATTCACAGCCAAAATCAGTGGCAACACTAAGCAGTCACACTAAGCAGTTGGAGAGTTGCTCAGAGCGACGTGCGAGACTCAAGAGAGCAAAAAGCAAGAGAGCCACGCACGGCCGACGCGTCCTTATATACTCGCGGGCGGCACGTGCTCACTGCCCTACCTCGGGCAATACAACGCTCTGCAAAGCTAGCTGTAGCAGTATGGGACCACCGACGCGGGCACCAGTACGTACCCTAGACTGGTACTAGATCCCTAACTCAATGTTTCGTTACAATACTTTCAATTATAAGCATTTTAAATCGGCTAAGTTCAGTGGAGATTCTCTGTATAATTTCTTAATCACTTTGGATATATGGTAAGATACTCTTTGATAATTAACCTCACATAAAATATTACTGGTTGCAAGTTAATACCAACGTTATCGTCTGTCGGTTTATGAAGTTCTTTGCTATACCTTTTGGCTTTACACAAACGGATGGAAAGAAAACATAGCAATTAAACAAGGCTGTGTACGTGTCTAACGGTACCGCCCCTTCCCACCCCCACCCCCCTCGAAGCCCTGCATCTTTCTAAATCCTTGAGCACATAATTGGCTTCGAAAAGAATTTCTTAAAACCCTCGACAGAGCACGCACCTAAAAAGAAAAGCATTCGTCCTAATATATGGTGTTAAATATCATTGAAACTATATTGGATAATAAACGATGTACGCGACCACCCGTTCTTCTGAAAATCCGTTTGTCTGAATTTAGTCGACCAAAACTACGATCCGACTTTTTCCGAATTAAATTGGCGTCCCAAATATTTTTGGCGATGATTTCCAACAAACAGTGCAGTATGAATTTCAGTCACTATACGGGCTCATTGGTAGTATTGCGCATGCCCGAGTGAAGATAATTAGGAGTGGCCAGTCACCGTGTAAGGGAAAATGGGGAAAAGGAGTCTGATTTTCATGGGAGTCGGATATTCATATGACAACGGCACATTTTCAAGGGATTTACACTCTGAACCCTTTGGATGTGACTTCCTATTCAGAATGGACAGGAGGATTAAGATAATGTGATTTTAACAATGAGTCCAAAATCTCATCTAGAATCACAATGCGGTTCAAGTCGCAATGTACTCTTTGTCGGGGTGGGATAATAGTTCACAGGCTTTAGGTGTGATTTTAAATAGAGTAGGATGTGATTTTGGACCCTCATTGTTAAAATCACATCCTCTTAATCCTCATGTCCATTTTGAATAGGAAATCACATCCAAGGGATTCACAGTGTTATGTTTTTTTTTTTTTCATTTTGTAATAAATGACTTTATAGCCAGAATTGGGCTACAAAAAAAAAGATTTTTATTTTGTTTTTATTTATTATCGGTTTTCCCGGCCGAATTCGTAATTCGAACAGCAATCAAATTCATACGGTGCATTCGCGTCCGAGCGATTTCTCGGCTTGTTGCTCCCATGCTTCATTTTCAAACTTTGAGCCTTCAATTTCGTTTGCAGACATTGAATTGTGTACTTTCACGCATTTAATTTAGACATAGCTTCATTCAATTAGACGATGCACACCCGTCATTCAATTTCGTGCCGGGTGACTGGAAGGAGAATTCCCTGCCGAATTTTACTTTCGTTTTCGTCTATGGGCAATCATTTTCGCACTTCGAGCCTTCAAATTGGAGAAAACTTTAAAATAACAGGAATGCACGACAAATTAAGGTACGTGAAGAACAGAAAAGGAGAATACATATATAAAAAACTTATAAAGGTATGTTCCCTACGAAAGCCCGTTAGTGCAACCGATATTTTTTTTCGAGAGCATTTTTTTTTTTTCAAAAGCAATTATTTTTATTTTCAAGAGCAGTTATTTTTTTTTTCGAGAGCAGTTATTTTTATTTTCGAGAGCAGTTATTTTTATTTTTGAGAGCAGTTTTTATTTTTTTCGAGAGCAGTTATTTTTTTTTTCGAGAGCAGTTATTTATATTTTCCAGAGCAGCTATTTTTATTTTCAAGAAGCAGCTATTTTTATTTTCAAATCAAGAAGCACATGTTTCGCGCAGACGCCTGGGTACGGGTGTGCATGCAGTGTTAGTGCATGCACTGGCGCTTGCTACATTTCTCAAAAGCGCAGCTGTAGGCCTAATATTCTACGGATCAACCTATTTTGTCTCTCACAGTTTCCATTAAATACCCCGCAACAACGCCATGGTCACTATTGGTCGCAGAGGCTTCAATCCAGAGGATCTGTCTTGATTATCCGTCGATACGTTAATACAAACCCCATAAGGCTAGTTTGTCATAAGCGTCGAGGTGCCACACAAAGTCTGGGCCTCTGCCGTTTATACCCAGCACGATATGGGGCAGAGGGGTACCCCCCTTTTTGTCCCTATACCCTATACACTCTCCAGACTATTGTTACCTTACACATCCCCCTAGACTTCTGAAAAGAATTCCTGAGATTCCGGGAACACAATGACCAACACAAAAGAGGGGGGGGGGGGGGGGGGGGGGTTCGCTCTGCCCCATATCGTGCATCATATGCTGCCGTTGTATGTCCTTGTAGCCGCCGCCACCGCCTTCTTTGCTCGACTCCCTCTGGGTGATACCCAGCACGATATGGGGGAAAAGGATACCCCCATTTTATCCCTATACATTAAGCACACTTCAGATTATTGTTATCTAACACATCCCCCTAGACTTCTGAAAAGAATTCCTGAGAATCCGGGAACACAATGACCAACACACAAAGGAAAAAGGGGGGGGGGTGGGGGGGTTCCCTTTTCCCTTTTCCCTTTTCCCTTTTCCCCCATATCGCGCTTCATAATTATGCTCTGGGTCTAGTCATCCCAGAAGATGGGGCACTGTTTCTCGGCTTACCAGCAGTCCATTCTGAAGGCATCTCAGGTTCATCAACCGGTAACCACAAAGTTGCCCTGAGGTACTCAACGTAATTACTGCCCCAAAACATGCAACATCAAAAATGTTTGTCTAGTTTTTTTGGCGATAAAGGTCAAGTTCTCGCAATTTACGGTTTAGGTTATACGCTTGCTGATCAAGATCAATTATGATTGCAAGCAAGTGAAGCAATTATTTCGTCATAATTAAGTCCTAAACTAAAGCCGCCGCAGCAGCCATGAATGATCAGTGACTTCGGGAAACCGAACAGCTGCTTAAAAAAAAGAAAAAATACAGCTGCTTAAAAATACAAATAACTGCTCTCGAAAATAAAAATTACTGCTCTCGAAAAAAAAAAATAACTGCTCTCGAAAATAAAAATAACTGCTCTCGAAAATAAAAATGACTGCTCTCGAAAAAAAAAATAACTGCTCTCGAAAAAAAAAAAACGGTAAAAGCAAAAGTTACTAAAAATAGACTGCGCGTCCTGTGGCCTTTATGAAACGCGGCCATTTCCGCTAGCCTGTTATCGTTGTTGTATATAAAATAAGGCAAGGCCCGCGACCAAAACTTTGTTTCGTAAAGTTTCCAAAAATAAAAATAACTGCTCTCGAAAAAAAAATAACTGCTCTGGAAAATAAAAATAACTGTTCTTGAAAATAAAAATAACTGCTCTGGAAAATAAAAATAACTGCTCTCGAAAATAAAAATAACTGCTCTCGAAAAAAAAATAGCGGTGGCACTAACGGGCTTTCGTAGTTCCCCGTATTGGCCTGTATATCTTTTTATATCACAAACGACAAATTACAGATCAGAAATGCATTCAGTCCAATAATGATTAGAGGCGATACTCGATATGGACCTTCATCACGGATGCTGATACAAAAATCCCTGAAATGCAGTTTACTGACTAATTTGTACAACACACATGTACATAGACACACACATACACTCACACAAACCAGTCATGTAAACGGGTGGAATCGTGGACCTCCCATTGTTCCTCTTTTGTTTATACTCTAACTTTTTCGGAAGGCCTCCCATTGGTTTTGTACACGATTTTCAATCGTGGACGTTAGGTCAAACGTGGACCCCTTTGTCTACGCCCGAATTATTTTGTCCTAGGCCCACGATTGCCGGCATATACAAACTCAGACACACACATACACATGCATGTGTATTATGATTCGTTTGTGCCAATTAAGATTATTTTGAAATTTTTCGCAATGGTTTATTTTCTTTATTTAAAGCTAGCCTCTAACATAACATGTAAACTTTGCTTTCTTGCTTCATATTGTAATAAATATATGGCCAAAACATTTTCAAATATTATTATCTGCTTTGGAGCGCCCCCCAAAAATCTACAGAATAAAAAGTTTGAAGTACGATTATTGCGATTTAGAAAAACAAAGGTCACACGATGATCATCCGCTCGATTGGCGTGTCATACGTTAGACCGACAATGTCTGGTTCCTGCACTCGTCATGCATCAGATACGTACACACGCACACGGTCGCATGTCAACGAACGCTGCATGCACGCACAAAGCTCGAAAAGCGTTGTCAAATTCAGACAAATCTTTTGACGAAAGTTGAGAGGAAAAACTATGAATCTGATTCTAGGAATACGTCTGATGAAGATGAAGACGATATTGAGGTCGACGAGGAAGTTGAAGTTGTACGCGGGGCTGAACCGTACACTACAGATTCGAGCCCCTTGCACCGCCGGCACTGCAGGAGCATGAACACGACGAGGATGGTGACATTCCTAGTCACGATGATCCAGCTCCCCCAGCAAACATCGATCGTTTGAATATTACTGATTGGTATGTTTCTGGAATTCTTTTCATTAGTTCAACTTTCATGAATTTTATTTTTCTGGGCATAAAAAGGGTTGGAAAAGATGGTTAACAGGAAAATTACTTGATTCATTGTCTATCTAGACTTATTTATATGGCATGCTTATCCCGGGAATTTGACATGTTCTGGTCTCAGTGCAGCCTTGGCTGATTCTTGATTAAAAATAATCGCATTCAAAGTTGTTATAAGACTTCAAACTTTTTTTTCTTTGATCAACCGTGCATGAAAGAAACAAATAGGCCTACAAGTAGATGTTTTGCAGGACCCTGCGAAACTACATTGTTTTCAACTGATGTTTTGTTGCAGACTATTTTTCTTCCCCCTAGTGTTCCTGTGGTCGTTGTGTGGTGATGGAGTATGCCCACAACTGTACATGTTGCAAAGAGGTCGATGCCATTCAACAGAAAATCATCTGACGTCGACCCAAGCACCTTCAACTGCTTCACTCACTGACCATCCGTGGTACGAGGCGACTCTGGAAACGGCAATTGCCGGAGACCGACATGGCAAGGTAATATTTGCTATATATCCATTTACTTCGTAAAATGCAAAATCAGTAATATTGTGGCCTATAAATGGGAGTGAGATTGGCCAAGAATGAAAAATCAACAAAACCTACAGTGTTTGCGAGTTGCCAAGGACTGGGCAAAGTAAGGTTTATGGTTTTTATTTGCCTAAAGGCACCCCTGAAAATAACCATTTATAATGGTCTATATCCACTTTCACAGAGTAAGACCTCAGAAATTCCATATTTAAAAAGAAATTCTTCTGTAAAATTCCTGACAAAAAAAATCGTTAAATCGGGAAAAATCCTGACAAATCTCACCCCTGTATACAAATTTCTTTTATGAAATGAGACAACTAAAAAATTTGCATTGATTGCTTTTTTTTTTTTTTTAAAGGAAATACCGCCATATTTCATACAGGCAAGTCATCCGATGGTGCTGGGGATTTCTAGGAAGACACAATAGAGTTCCACTCCCATCATGCATCGTGCAGAAGACTCGCCTGACCTTCCCAGACGCGGATAATAACTACCAGGGATTTAAATATCCCGATATGGACGACATGTAGGGGACTAAGGGGAGGTCGCCAATGCTGCCTGGGTCTGTAGGTCTGAAATTTGGTATCATTTCTGTAGAATCCGAATTATATATAAATCCTATACATATTATGTAGATAAAAATATCACCAACCCCAACAACCCTTTACCTACAAATGTAGTTAGTGGCGTTTGGCCTTATTGGGTGATTTAGATTTGTAAAAACTGTAGTGAAAAATGTCAGCATTTTTTTTGACAGATGTCCCCGGTTTTTTATTACTAGCCATGCTTATTTATAGAACAAATCACAAAAGAATTTGAGTAGTAAATTGTACTGTCAAAATTCCTTCATTCTTTATTTTATTAACAAATATGTGATATAGATATGTTACATTTTTAAAAATTATTATGTAACTGAGGACCATCAAGGTATGGAACAATCTTCATCAAACTGTTATTGACTCGTCCTCGGCAGCATTTTTTAGTAATATTTATAGGCAACTACAATGCAACATCAAATTAGGTTCCACTCTCCTGGAGGCCTCCTTGTTAATCTCCCTATTGGAGAATTAAAGAGGAATTTCTACCAAGTACACATGTACCAAGCATCGTTAGGTATGAAAGTTCCACCTTTCTTTACATGTACATATTTTACAAATATGAATTAATGGACCAGCGAAAAAGATTTGTTTCGAAAATTGAACATAACCTGGCCAAAATCTAGTAATACAAACTGATAAATGCACTTCAACCGATTTTCAAAATCATTTGTACATCGTGTACACACATGCACATGTATTAAGTTTGCAGAAAATGTACAAAAAATACAGTTTTTGACCAAACATGGGCGAAAACGGCCTCTGATGATAGTACACTGCAATTGAATGTCATCAAATCATGATTCACTAGACGTCATGCTTTGTTGAAATGTGTGCTTTCCTATGGGAGCCAGGTGTGGAGGATTGTCTGGCCTCTTGACCTGGCTCTTATAGGAAAGCGCACATGTAAACAAAGCCTATTGCAGTGTAATACTCACCGGAGAGCGTTTTCAAACAAAGTCCAAAACTGAAATTTTTTTATGCCAATCCAATAAGTAAAGTGGTCCCAATTATATTATAGAGTTGAAATTTTGATTTATAACTTTTTACATAAACACTGATGTAACCTAAAACATTTGCAAAAAGAAGTTATGTATTTTAGCCAGCCAATAAATTTTGAAAATAAGCTTTCTTCACAAATGATGACATTTGGGTTTTTTCTTTTATGCCTATTTGTCTTTCAATTTTTCATTTGCTTTTTGTATGCATCCCCTTCCCTTTTTTCATTTGTTACTTCTTTCTGTAATATATATATCATGATTTGAGGCATTATTTTCTAGCCATTATTTTAGCCATGTCATGACTACAAAAATCTAGACGGGGGCAAACCAAAACGGATAAATGCGAGCGCGAAGCCCTTAAGGCATGGGGTCCGGGGACCGCTTAAGGGCCCCGGAAAATTTTGGATTCTGGATGCTCCGTGGTGCAATCTGAGGCGATTCCTGACCACTTTCACCTGACTTTTTTTAAACAAAAGTTAAGATTACATGTACATGTATATGGAGAATTTGTTTTATATATATATATATATAATTATTGTAGCCATTAATTTGTTGCCATTTTTTAGCCATGTCATGCATGACTACAAAAATCTAAATTTCTGCCTCCCCCATTTTTGGCGTCTAATTTGCAGTTTTTCCCCGGCAAGTAGGATTGAAGGGGGAATCGATGGACAGAGTTGAAATCCCAGGGCTCCGGTTCCATGGCATGATTGATAACCTTTTTTTTTTCTTATTGCATTTTCAGTAGTTTTATGCCAAAAAGTAGACACAGCAGATGTTTAATATCGGCGCCGGTATTTTTTTTAAGGAGGTTGCTCTCCTCCCCTCCTTTTCTCTCACCTCCCCCTCTTTTTTTTCCCTTTTCTCTTTTTTTGTTTTTGTTTTGTTTTTTACCGGGAGGGCACGAGCCCCCGCGGCCCCCCTCCCCCGGATCCGCGCCTGCAGATGATCCCAATTGTTTTGTTGTGCGCATCGTGCACGGTGTACCATGACGATTAACCATGCCATTTTGTCAAATAACTTCACAAAAGACATTTTGTTTTGTTCAACGCGAAAAGCGCATTACGCTCTACGAACAACATAATACAAGCCTCTTCCAATTTTTCAGTCGTCTTATTGCGTGATTTGTCGGAAAATTCAACGGTTAACTCTTGCCACCAAATTAATAAAGGAGAGTCATTCATTTCTTTATTATTTTGGTGGCGAGGGTTAACCGTTAAATTTTCCGACATTTCAGGCAATGAGGTAGCTGAAATAAAATGGAAGAGGCTTGTATGTATGTATGTGTTCAGCGTAATGCGCTTTTCGCGTTGAAAAAAATATCTTTTGTGAAGTTATTTGACAAAATGGTATGGTTAATCGTCATGGTACACCGTGCACGATGCGCATTACAAAACAATTGGGATCATCTGTGTAGGGCGCAAGCGCATTACAGCCAGAAATCGTCATTTATTATTAACCCTATCTGGACCGGGCTTAGTTTGAGACGTACGGAGACCGGAGAGGGGCACATAGTGCCCCCCCCCCCCCCCCCCCCCCCTGTTTTCCCAAGTTCACAACCGATTTTCAGGAAGCTGGCCACAAATATTCAGTTCACGAAAGTCGAAATAATGACATTCACAACTTTCAGCAAGTCGTAACTGTTGCACTCTAAAAACTGTGTTAAGTATTTAAACACAATCTTGCTATCAGTTTGTAAACATGTTTAGAAGCTAAACTAGAGCTAATTTGTGCTTCACGAAGCACGGATATCAGCCTATATAGCCCTTTGAAAGGTTTTTCTGAACTGACTCGCACTGACCACAAGTTGACCCCCGAAATTGCCAAAGCATCTAAGTTACGAGGCTTGGTCCAGAGATGTAAATAACCAACTTTGACATCAAGACTGTGGGAGAAGCAGCATTTCGTAATTTTGAAGAAAATGACCCCTACTGACCATTAGGTGACCATTGGCCAAATTCTTTGTACACCCTATATGAGGCTTGGCCTAGAGATGTAAATAACCAGCTTCGACTTTGAGACTGTAGAAGAAGAAGCATTTTGTAATTTTGAAGAAAATGACCCCCTGCTGACCATTAGGTGACCATTGGCCGAAATATGTGTACACCATATATGAGGCTTGGTCCAGAGATGTAAATAACACATTTTGACATTAAGACTGTAGGAGAAGAAGCATTTCGTTATTTTGAAGAAAATGACCCCCGGCTGACCATTAGGTGACCATTGGCCGAAATATGAGTACACCATATATGAGGCTTGGCCCAGAGATGTAAATAACCAACTTTGACATCAAGACTGTGGGAGAAGAAGCATTTTGTAATTTTCAAGAAAATGACCCCCTGCTGACCATTAGGTGACCATTGGCCGAAATATGTGTACACCATATATGAGGCTTGGTCCAGAGATGTAAATAACCAATTTTGACATCAAGACTGTGGGAGAAGAAGCATTTTGTAATTTTGAAGAAAATGACCCCTACTGACCATTTGGTGACCATTGGCCAAATTCTGTGAACAACCAATATGAGGCTTGGTCCAAAGATGTAACTGACCAAGTCCGACATTAATTAGACCAAGACTGTGGGCGAAGAAGCATTTTGAATTTCTGAAGAAAATGACCCCCACTGACCATTAGGTGACCACTGGCCAAATTCTGTGAACAACTCATACGTAGCTTGGTCCAAAGATGTAACTGACCAAGTCTGACATTAATTGGACCAAGACTGTGGGAGAAGAAGCATTTTGTATTTTTGAAGAAAATGACCACTAGTGACCACTAGGTGACCTCTGACCCCACATGCTAGTCACTTGAGATAAAACTCAAGTCAAGGAAGATCCTGTCCAAATTTGGCTAAAATCGGCCAAAGATTTTGGCAGATATGGTATTTTTTGTGAGCGTTTGCCCGAAGAAAGAAAGAAAGAAAGAAAGCAAGGGGGGAGGGGGGGGGGGGGGGGGGGGGGAGAAAGAGAGAAACAAATACGACGATCACAATATACCAGCCTGCTTCGAAAGGCTGATATAACTGTACGTGTCCAATTCCTAAACATCAGTAGAATGACACGAGACGGTGCTCGTGTCTTCTGCTGGCTAATTTTTCCCAATTAAGTGTAGTGATCATGATGGTAATCTCCAGTGACGGAACGAGCTGCCCGTCGCTGAATTTTCTCGAGTTCGGAGATGTTTTTACTTGCGTATGGATCCCAAGCGGCACATCCGTATTCTAAAACGGGTGTAACTAGTGTAGTGTAGAGTTTTTCCTTCACAGACTTGGAGCATCGCGAGAAGTTTCTGATTATAAAGTTGAGGGTCCTGATAGCTTTTGCCGATATGTAGTTGACCTGACTGTTCCAGCTTAGGGTTTTGTGAATTTTGACTCCAAGGTACTGACATTCGTTGGTTTCTTCTAGTTGAACACCAAGCATCTTGTACGGTGTGGAACCAGGGTCATCGCTGTCACGCTTCATCTTCTTAGGTTCTTGATCCTGAAAAGATTAAGAAACAAAAACTGTTCATTAGCGTTATTAGTGGTGTAATAACTAAGCAACGGGTCTGACCTGTATGAAAATTTGTAATAATACACACCTCCAGTTCTTCGACAGCCTTGGTGATTGCAGGCATCATCTCCACTCGTCGAACTTCTGGTTAATACCCCGGGGACTGGTCCACAAGTTCCCGTTCTTCAGCTGCATGTAATCCCGGATCTTGACGTAGATGTTACCGTTGAAATGTTCTAGTACGGCGTGAGGGAGCGGGATTGGTGGTGAATCAATTATTAAATTAAAATCGGAGATGCTTTTGACTGACATTTTGTGTGGGCTGAAAGTTAGGGTCCATTATGCAAACAAAAACAGACAAAAATCTAGTCTTCATCTCTCAAAAGAGAAGTGGCCTTTTTCTTTTCAGAAATGTCATTGTCTATTCTATATGTGGAATTAGTTGTATCATGAGCGGGTTCGGGTGGGAAATTGTATTCTTAGCTTTGATATTATTGTTAATAAATCTGGCAAAGACCAGATTTATTAACAATATATTAGACGGATAAACGACTATACAGTGTGATGACGTACGCCGGAGGCGGAGTCACTCGTCCATTTTTGGCGGGTACTGGAGTGGCCGACAAGCCTCAAAAGCGTTCAATCGGCTTAGTTTCTGCTGGTAGAAAAGCAGATATCCACTTTAGAACCGCCATGGCTACAACGTTCGATCTGCTCTCTCGGAAAGCAGAAAAGTAGAAAAGTAGATTTTCTCGAAATGTTGGATCGACTTTTCTGGTAGCATTGAAGCAGAGAAGCAGATGTTCCCTTATTGAACCGCTAGTGTTGAGTAAAAATTTAAAATCTGCTATTCTAGTTGTTACAACGTATCCTATTTTTATTATTAGTGCATTCTCCGCGCGTCTCTTCCTTGCCACCCCTACGCGTATAAATTGAGCACGCCAGAAGTTTTTATCCAATCACCGCCTTTCCCGCAAATTTTACCAAAACCTGTTAACGATAGGGAGTTCTTTACTGAGGCATGAACCTTTGTTATGCAATGACAATACTGAGACGTAAGACCTCTGCTATTGTTCATAAATCGGTACCAGTAAGAAACAATAGAGAGTTGCACAGGTACTTCAGTTTGAGAGAAAGTGGGGTGACAAGTAAAAAAACGAAATGCTGTGACAGATCAGTCAGTGCTAGACTTCTGATCGAGACTCGTAGGTAGAGATCGTGAGTGTTTGAGTGTGTGTACGTGGCCGGTATCAACGTAGCCGAGACACCTGAGTATAGCAGGCCAGGTTGCATCTCCAATTTGTGAAATACAGTCACAAATTTGAGCATTGCCAAAGATCGGCAAAATACAGTGCCGAAATTGTCCAAGCAATCCCGGTCACTTTGACCAGCAACACATCACTCAGCCTGTCACCCAAGTTCACCACCCAAGAAGCAACCATGGCCGTATGTTCGGCTTAGAAGCTTAACTGATTGAGAGAAGACTACTACCATATGAGTGTTGACGCAACCAGTGATGTGGAGTACGTCCGGTTAGACTGGTTGGCGATTTAGACGGTATAGTCCAGACGGTTGATGAGACCGAAGAAGTCTATGAGACGACACCCTGATACGGTGAAACTTATGTAAACGCCTTGAAATGTGGGTTATTACCAATTGCTCCAATTAATGGATTGCGTAGCTAAATTGTGAAGACGCCGTCAGAAACACATTCTTTTATTGGGTTTGTTTCAATTTGAATATAGTTGGCTGTTTCGGAAACTTTTCCGAAACAGCCCTTGTTTTCGTTAAGATTTTTTTTTTTTTGGCTGTTTCGAAAGTTTTTCGAAACAGCCCTTGTTTTCGTTAAGATTTTTTTTTTTGGCTGTTTCGAAAGTTTTTCGAAACAGCCCTTGTTTTCGTTAAGATTTTTTTTTTTTTTAGCTTTTCCGCATACCTGCGGAAAAGGTATTGTTTTCGTTCCGGTTTTTTTTTTGGCTGTTTCGTAGTTTTACGAAACAGCCCTTGTTTTCGTTAAGATTTTTTTTTTTTTTTTTTTTTTTTTTTTTTTTTTTTTGGCTGTTTCGAAAGTTTTTCGAAACAGCCCTTGTTTTCGTTAAGATTTTTGGCTGTTTCGGAAGTTTTTCGAAACAGCCCTTGTTTTCGTTAAGATTTTTTTTTTTTCTTTTTTGGCTGTTTCGAAAGTTTTTCGAAACAGCCCTTGTTTTCGTTAAGATTTTTTTTTGGGCTGTTTCGAAAGAGTTCGAAACAGCCCTTGTTTTCGTTAAGATTTTTTTTTTTTTTTTTTTTTTTTTTTTTTTTTTGGCTGTTTCGAAAGTTTTTCGAAACAGCCCTTGTTTTCGTTAAGATTTTTTTTTTTTTCTTTTTTTTTTTGGCTGTTTCGAAAGTTTTTCGAAACAGCCCTTGTTTTCGTTAAGATTTTTTTTTTTTTCTTTTTTTTTTTTTTTGGCTGTTTCGAAAGAGTTCGAAACAGCCCTTGTTTTCGTTAAGATTTTTTTTTTTTGGCTGTTTCGAAAGTTTTTCGAAACAGCCCTTGTTTTCGTTAAGATTTTTGGCTTTTCCGAAATCCTTCGGAAAAGGCTTTGTTTTTGTTCTGATTTTTGGCTTTTCCGAAATCCTTCGGAAAAGGCTTTGTTTTTGTTCTGATTTTTTTTTTTTTTCTTCTTCTTCTTCTTCTTTTAGTTCTGACCAAAAGCCCATAGACTTTGTACACGAATTTTCTCCGCGGCACTTTAGGTCTTAAAAAACTTCAGATCTTAACCAAACTTACCTCAAACATAGACCCTAAGCTGAAATAGTATGTCGAAGAGTGACGTCATGATGACGTCATCACGTGTCACGTGACATCATCTTAAATGTGCGTTTTTCAAGGGCCCATATCTAGAGAACGGTAGGTCCGATTTCCTTCAAACCTGATATGTTGGTAGGCTAGCTCGTGTTATAGATGAAATTTGAGGTGACGTCAAGATGACGTCATCATACGATTTTATAGTAATTTTTAAGTTTTTGAAATTCAAAGTTTCTTAAAGCCATATCTCATCAACAGAACATGCTAAATTCAAAATTCTTTTTGTAATAGCTTTGTTAGCTCCTATATTCTTTCACATACATTTGAAAAATGTGTGACGTCATCATGACGTCATCAAAAATGTGCATTTCTGAAACACACATAAGGGTACGTCCGATCGTCATAAAAATTAGTGGGTAGGTAGATAGTGCTACTAGCATGTAAAATCCGAGGTGACGTCATGATGACGTCATCGGCTGATTTTCTGTGAATTTTTTAGTTCTATCCCAAATCCCATAGACTTTGTACGCGAATTTTGTAAGTGGCACTTTGGTCACTAAACAACCTCGGATCTTAATCAGACTTAACACAAACATAGACCCTCAGCTGAAAATGTAAGCCGAAACGTGACGTCATGATGACGTCATCACGTGTCATGTGACGTCATCTTAAATGTGCATTTTTCAAGAGCCTATATCTAGAGAACGGTAGGTCCGATTGCCTTCAAACCTGGTATGTTGGTATGGTAGCTCGTGTTATAGATGAAAATTAAGGTGACGTCATGATGACGTCATCATACGATTTTACAGTAATATTAAAGTTTTTCAACTTCAAAGTTTCTTAAAGCCATATCTCACCAACAGAACATGCTAAATTCAAAATTCTTTTTGTAATAGCTTTGTTAGCTCCTATATTCTTTCACATACATTTGAAAAATGTGTGACGTCATCATGACGTCATCAAAAATGTGCATTTCTGAAACACACATAAGGGTACGTCCGATCGTCATAAAAATTGGTGGGTAGGTAGATAGTGCCACTAGCATGCAAAATCCGAAGTGACGTCATGATGACGTCATCGGCTGATTTTTTATGAATTTGTAAATGTTTCAAATTTCATTGTACTCTTAAAATGTTGCACTTCTTCAAATGCCATGAACTTCAAACTTGGCATATGCATTGACTATCTACTCGAGATGGGTGCCGAATCATGACGTCATGATGACGTCATCACATGTCACGTGACGTCATCTTAAATTTGCATTTTTGAAGGCCCTATATCTATTTTTTTTCTGCTTCTTATTTTAGTTCTATCCCAAATCCCATAGACTTTGTGCATAGATTTTCTGATCGGCACTTTTGTCATCAAACAACATCGAATCTTAGTCAGAGTTAGCATAGGTATAGACCCTGATGCAAAGTCGTGCCGCGAAGAGTGACGTCATAATGACGTCTTCGTGTGGCATGTAACATGAACTTAAAGGTCAAGTTCGGAGTACGAAATGTTAATCATAAAATAATCTCAGATCTTAAACTTAGCAAAGACATAGACCTTCTGATACTTTATGTTAAATAAAAAAGAAAAAAAGGAAAAGCCATGCGTATGTTTACAACAGACGCACATTTTTTGGCGTTTCCGCTACAGCAGGAAAGCCTTTGTTTTTGTTCTGTTCGCGCGATTGTGTAGTTTAGTACACTTTCGCCCAGGCATGAACACAATCTACTTGAAAATTGTTCGTTTTGCCACATTCAGAACAAAGGGCCACGTCGAAGAACATCTGCAGGGGTTTTTTGGAGTGAAATCGTTAGCTAAGAGGTAACAAAATACGTGATTGCGCAATACCCAGCTTTACACGGATATATAGCTGGTGGGAGAGTAGTTGACCGAGCCAAAACGTGACACAACGTAAGAAAATCGTATTTTCCGCCTTAAAAAACCTTTCCAAATCACAAAAGCACGTCATTGGGATTCAGAGAAGTCTACTTTAGTAACAAAAAAAGGCTTTTGGAATAATCAAATACTCCAGAAGCTAACATGAACACAATTAATACAGAAATCCTAAACTACACAATACCCACTATTTTGGTTTCTTCTTAAACACGAATTTTGTCTGCGGCACTTTGGTCACTAAACAACATCAGATCTTAAGCAAACTTAACCCAAACATAGACCCTAATCTGAAATTGTGTGCCGAAGAGTGATGTCACGATGACGTCATTATGTATATATTATTGGTTTTATTCAAATTCAAACCTCACAGCCCTAGAGCTGAATTACGTTCAAAATACATTACAAAATCACACAAATTTAAACAGCAATTCATTAAAAAAACTAATTAAAAAAAGACAGAAAAGACATTAAGAATATTAATTTTAAAAAATAAAAATATATACCAAAATTATTACACTATTATTTACAATGAACTGAATGGAACATGTAAATTACAAGAAGGCAAGAAGACCAGCTTCATTAAAAAATTATGTGTTACGTGATGTCATCTTAAAGGCTCATTTTTCAAGGGCCCATATCAAGAGAACCGTAAGTCCAATTGCATTCAAACCTGGTATGTTGGCTAAACAAGTACATGTTATAAATCAAAATTGAGGTGACGTCATAATGACGTCATCATCTGATTTTTATGGTAATTTCAAAATTTTAACGTTAAAGATTCTTAAAACCACATCTCATTAACAGAACATGTTCAATTCAAAATTCCTTTTGTAATAGCTTTGTTAGCTCGTACATTCTTTTATATAAATGCGAAAAATTACTGAAGTCATAATGACGTCATTAAAGGCATGATTTCTTGAAAGACATATGGATAGACCATGTCTAATCGTCACGAAACTTGGTGGTTAGGTAGATTTGTCACTAGTTTACAAAATTCGAAGTGACATCATAAAAACATATGGAAAAGCCCTATGTTCTTAAAAACATAGACCTCTAGTTTTTTTTTTTCTTCTTCTTCTTCTTTTAGTTCTGACCAAAATCCCATAGACTTTGTACACGAATTTTCTCCGCGGCACTTTAGGTCTTAAAAAACTTCAGATCTTAACCAAACTTACCTCAAACATAGACCCTAAGCTGAAATAGTATGTCGAAGAGTGACGTCATGATGACGTCATCACGTGTCACGTGACGTCATCTTAAACGTGCGTTTTTCAAGGGCCCATATCTAGAGAACGGTAGGTCCGATTTCCGTCAAACCTGATATGTTGGTAGGCTAGCTCGTGTTATAGATGAAATTTGAGGTGACGTCAAGATGACGTCATCATACGATTTTATAGTAATTTTTAAGTTTTTGAAATTCAAAGTTTCTTAAAGCCATATCTCACCAACAGAACATGCTAAATTCAAAATTCTTTTTGTAATAGCTTTGTTAGCTCCTATATTCTTTCACATACATTTGAAAAATGTGTGACGTCATCATGACGTCATCAAAAATGTGCATTTCTGAAACACACATAAGGGTACGTCCGATCGTCATAAAAATTAGTGGGTAGGTAGATAGTGCTACTAGCATGTAAAATCCGAGGTGACGTCATGATGACGTCATCGGCTGATTTTCTGTGAATTTTTTAGTTCTATCCCAAATCCCATAGACTTTGTACACGAATTTTGTAAGTGGCACTTTGGTCACTAAACAACCTCGGATCTTAATCAGACTTAACACAAACATAGACCCTCAGCTGAAAATGTAAGCCGAAACGTGACGTCATGATGACGTCATCACGTGTCATGTGACGTCATCTTAAATGTGCATTTTTCTAGGGCCTATATCTAGAGAACGGTAGGTCCGATTGCCTTCAAACCTGGTATGTTGGTATGGTAGCTCGTGTTATAGATGAAAATTAAGGTGACGTCATGATCACGTCATCATACGATTTTACAGTAATATTAAAGTTTTTGAACTTCAAAGTTTCTTAAAGCCATATCTCATCAACAGAACATGCTAAATTCAAAATTCTTTTTGTAATAGCTTTGTTAGCTCCTATATTCTTTCACATACATTTGAAAAATGTGTGACGTCATCATGACGTCATCAAAAATGTGCATTTCTGAAACACACATAAGGGTACGTCCGATCGTCATAAAAATTAGTGGGTAGGTAGATAGTGCTAATAGCATGTAAAATCCGAGGTGACGTCATGATGACGTCATCGGCTGATTTTCTGTGAATTTTTTAGTTCTATCCCAAATCCCATAGACTTTGTACACGAATTTTGTAAGTGGCACTTTGGTCACTAAACAACCTCGGATCTTAATCAGACTTAACACAAACATAGACCCTAAGCTGAAAATGTAAGCCGAAACGTGACGTCATGATGACGTCATCACGTGTCATGTGACATCATCTTAAATGTGCATTTTTCAAGAGCCTATATCTAGAGAACGGTAGGTCCGATTGCCTTCAAACCTGGTATGTTGGTATGGTAGCTCGTGTTATAGATGAAAATTAAGGTGACGTCATGATGACGTCATCATACGATTTTACAGTAATATTAAAGTTTTTCAACTTCAAAGTTTCTTAAAGCCATATCTCACCAACAGAACATGCTAAATTCAAAATTCTTTTTGTAATAGCTTTGTTAGCTCCTATATTCTTTCACATACATTTGAAAAATGTGTGACGTCATCATGACGTCATCAAAAATGTGCATTTCTGAAACACACATAAGGGTACGTCCGATCGTCATAAAAATTGGTGGGTAGGTAGATAGTGCCACTAGCATGCAAAATCCGAAGTGACGTCATGATGACGTCATCGGCTGATTTTTTATGAATTTGTAAATGTTTCAAATTTCATTGTACTCTTAAAATTTTGCACTTCTTCAAATGCCATGAACTTCAAACTTGGCATATGCATTGACTATCTACTCGAGATGGGTGCCGAATCATGACGTCATGATGACGTCATCACATGTCACGTGACGTCATCTTAAATTTGCATTTTTGAAGGCCCTATATCTATTTTTTTTCTGCTTCTTATTTTAGTTCTATCCCAAATCCGAAAGACTTTGTGCATAGATTTTCTGATCGGCACTTTTGTCATCAAACAACATCGAATCTTAGTCAGAGTTAGCATAGGTATAGACCCTGATGCAAAGTCGTGCCGCGAAGAGTGACGTCATAATGACGTCTTCGTGTGGCATGTAACATGAACTTAAAGGTCAAGTTTGGAGTACGAAATGTTAATCATAAAATAATCTCAGATCTTAAACTTAGCAAAGACATAGACCTTCTGATAATTTATGTTAAATAAAAAAGAAAAAAAGGAAAAGCCATGCGTATGTTTACAACAGACGCACATTTTTTGGCGTTTCCGCTACAGCAGGAAAGCCTTTGTTTTTGTTCTGTTCGCGCGATTGTGTAGTTTAGTACACTTTCGCCCAGGCATGAACACAATCTACTTGAAAATTGTTCGTTTTGCCACATTCAGAACAAAGGGCCACGTCGAAGAACATCTGCAGGGGTTTTTTGGAGTGAAATCGTTAGCTAAGAGGTAACAAAATACGTGATTGCGCAATACCCAGCTTTACACGGATATATAGCTGGTGGGAGAGTAGTTGACCGAGCCAAAACGTGACACAACGTAAGAAAATCGTATTTTCCGCCTTAAAAAACCTTTCCAAATCACAAAAGCACGTGTCATTGGGATTCAGAGAAGTCTACTTTAGTAACAAAAAAAGGCTTTTGGAATAATCAAATACTCCAGAAGCTAACATGAACACAATTAATACAGAAATCCTAAACTACACAATACCCACTATTTTGGTTTCTTCTTAAACACCAATTTTGTCTGCGGCACTTTGGTCACTAAACAACATCAGATCTTAAGCAAACTTAACCCAAACATAGACCCTAATCTGAAATTGTGTGCCGAAGAGTGATGTCACGATGACGTCATTATGTGTTACGTGATGTCATCTTAAAGGCTCATTTTTCAAGGGCCCATATCAAGAGAACCGTAAGTCCAATTGCATTCAAACCTGGTATGTTGGCTAAACAAGTACATGTTATAAATCAAAATTGAGGTGACGTCATAATGACGTCATCATCTGATTTTTATGGTAATTTCAAAATTTTAACGTTAAAGATTCTTAAAACCACATCTCATCAACAGAACATGTTCAATTCAAAATTCCTTTTGTAATAGCTTTGTTAGCTCGTACATTCTTTTATATCAATGCGAAAAATTACTGAAGTCATAATGACGTCATTAAAGGCATGATTTCTTGAAAGACATATGGATAGACCATGTCTAATCGTCACGAAACTTGGTGGTTAGGTAGATTTGTCACTAGTTTACAAAATTCGAAGTGACATCATAAAAACATATGGAAAAGCCCTATGTTCTTAAAAACATAGACCTCTAGTTTCTTCTTCTTCTTCTTTTAGTTCTGACCAAAAGCCCATAGACTTTGTACACGAATTTTCTCCGCGGCACTTTAGGTCTTAAAAAACTTCAGATCTTAACCAAACTTACCTCAAACATAGACCCTAAGCTGAAATAGTATGTCGAAGAGTGACGTCATGATGACGTCATCACGTGTCACGTGACGTCATCTTAAATGTGCGTTTTTCAAGGGCCCATATCTAGAGAACGGTATGTCCGATTTCCTTCAAACCTGATATTTTGGTAGGCTAGCACGTGTTATAGATGAAATTTGAGGTGACGTCAAGATGACGTCATCATACGATTTTATAGTAATTTTTAAGTTTTTGAAATTCAAAGTTTCTTAAAGCCATATCTCATCAACAGAACATGCTAAATTCAAAATTCTTTTTGTAATAGCTTTGTTAGCTCCTATATTCTTTCACATACATTTGAAAAATGTGTGACGTCATCATGACGTCATCAAAAATGTGCATTTCTGAAACACACATAAGGGTACGTCCGATCGTCATAAAAATTAGTGGGTAGGTAGATAGTGCTAATAGCATGTAAAATCCGAGGTGACGTCATGATGACGTCATCGGCTGATTTTCTGTGAATTTTTTAGTTCTATCCCAAATCCCATGGACTTTGTACACGAATTTTGTAAGTGGCACTTTGGTCACTAAACAACCTCGGATCTTAATCAGACTTAACACAAACATAGACCCTAAGCTGAAAATGTAAGCCGAAACGTGACGTCATGATGACGTCATCACGTGTCATGTGACGTCATCTTAAATGTGCATTTTTCAAGAGCCTATATCTAGAGAACGGTAGGTCCGATTGCCTTCAAACCTGGTATGTTGGTATGGTAGCTCGTGTTATAGATGAAAATTAAGGTGACGTCATGATGACGTCATCATACGATTTTACAGTAATATTAAAGTTGTTCAACTTCAAAGTTTCTTAAAGCCATATCTCACCAACAGAACATGCTAAATTCAAAATTCTTTTTGTAATAGCTTTGTTAGCTCCTATATTCTTTCACATACATTTGAAAAATGTGTGACGTCATCATGACGTCATCAAAAATGTGCATTTCTGAAACACACATAAGGGTACGTCCGATCGTCATAAAAATTGGTGGGTAGGTAGATAGTGCCACTAGCATGCAAAATCCGAAGTGACGTCATGATGACGTCATCGACTGATTTTTTATGAATTTGTAAATGTTTCAAATTTCATTGTACTCTTAAAATTTTGCACTTCTTCAAATGCCATGAACTTCAAACTTGGCATATGCATTGACTATCTACTCGAGATGGGTGCCGAATCATGACGTCATGATGACGTCATCACATGTCACGTGACGTCATCTTAAATTTGCATTTTTGAAGGCCCTATATCTATTTTTTTTCTGCTTCTTATTTTAGTTCTATCCCAAATCCCATAGACTTTGTGCATAGATTTTCTGATCGGCACTTTTGTCATCAAACAACATCGAATCTTAGTCAGAGTTAGCATAGGTATAGACCCTGATGCAAAGTCGTGCCGCGAAGAGTGACGTCATAATGACGTCTTCGTGTGGCATGTAACATGAACTTAAAGGTCAAGTTCGGAGTACGAAATGTTAATCATAAAATAATCTCAGATCTTAAACTTAGCAAAGACATAGACCTTCTGATACTTTATGTTAATAAATAAAAAAGAAAAAAAGGAAAAGCCATGCGTATGTTTACAACAGACGCACATTTTTTGGCGTTTCCGCTACAGCAGGAAAGCCTTTGTTTTTGTTCTGTTCGCGCGATTGTGTAGTTTAGTACACTTTCGCCCAGGCATGAACACAATCTACTTGAAAATTGTTCGTTTTGCCACATTCAGAACAAAGGGCCACGTCGAAGAACATCTGCAGGGGTTTTTTGGAGTGAAATCGTTAGCTAAGAGGTAACAAAATACGTGATTGCGCAATACCCAGCTTTACACGGATATATAGCTGGTGGGAGAGTAGTTGACCGAGCCAAAACGTGACACAACGTAAGAAAATCGTATTTTCCGCCTTAAAAAACCTTTCCAAATCACAAAAGCACGTGTCATTGGGATTCAGAGAAGTCTACTTTAGTAACAAAAAAAGGCTTTTGGAATAATCAAATACTCCAGAAGCTAACATGAACACAATTAATACAGAAATCCTAAACTACACAATACCCACTATTTTGGTTTCTTCTTAAACACGAATTTTGTCTGCGGCACTTTGGTCACTAAACAACATCAGATCTTAAGCAAACTTAACCCAAACATAGACCCTAATCTGAAATTGTGTGCCGAAGAGTGATGTCACGATGACGTCATTATGTGTTACGTGATGTCATCTTAAAGGCTCATTTTTCAAGGGCCCATATCAAGAGAACCGTAAGTCCAATTGCATTCAAACCTGGTATGTTGGCTAAACAAGTACATGTTATAAATCAAAATTGAGGTGACGTCATAATGACGTCATCATCTGATTTTTATGGTAATTTCAAAATTTTAACGTTAAAGATTCTTAAAACCACATCTCATTAACAGAACATGTTCAATTCAAAATTCCTATTGTAATAGCTTTGTTAGCTCGTACATTCTTTTATATAAATGCGAAAAATTACTGAAGTCATAATGACGTCATTAAAGGCATGATTTCTTGAAAGACATATGGATAGACCATGTCTAATCGTCACGAAACTTGGTGGTTAGGTAGATTTGTCACTAGTTTACAAAATTCGAAGTGACATCATAAAAACATATGGAAAAGCCCTATGTTCTTAAAAACATAGACGTCTAGTTTTTTTTTTTTTTTTTTTTTTTTTTTTTCTTTTTCAGACTTTTTGCCCATAGCATTTGTACACGATTTCTTTCTGCCAGAGACTTTGGCTACTTTTATGCAGCCGATTGCCTTTAAACGTGACGTCATCTTAAAGGGGCATTTTTTCGAAGCCATATATCTACAAAAGTACAAGTCCGATTAAGTTGAAACGTAATATCTAGGTATGGCACCGGGTGTTATAAATGAACATTGACATGATGTTATGATGACGTCATCACATGTCACGTGACGTCATCTTAAAGGGGCAGTTTTTGAAGCCATATATAAACAAAAGTACAAGTTCGATTAAGTTGAAATGTAATATCCAGGTAGGTCTGCAGGTTTATGGACGAAAATTGACATGACATTATGATGATGATGTCATCACACGTCACGTGACGTCATCTTAAAGGGGCAGTTTTTGAAGCCATAAACAAAAGTACAAGTCCGATTAAGTTGAAAAGTAATATCTAGGTAGCCCAATAGGTTTATAGATGAAAATTGACATGACATTATTATGATGTCATCACATGTCACATGACGTCATCTTAAAGGTGCAGTTTTTGAAGCCATATATAAACAAAAGTACAAGTCCGATTAAGTTCAAAAGTAATATCTAGGTAGCCCAGTAGGTATTTTAAATAAAAAAATGATGATGTCATGATTACGTCATCACTTGTTTCGTGTCATTATCTTAAAGGGGCATTTTTCGAAGCCATAAATATACAAAAGTACAGGTCCGATTTATTTGAAATGTAATATATAGTCGGGTAGGCAAGCAGGTTTATAGATGAAAATTGACATGACGTTATGATGACGTCATCACATGTCACGTGACGTTATCTTAAAGGGGCAGTTTTTGAAGCCATACATTGTATATCTACAAAAGTACAAGTTTGATTATTTTAAATGTAATATCTAGGTAGGTCAGCAAGTTTACAGATGAAAATTTACATTACGTTATTTTGACGTCATCACAAGTGACTATTACAAACAACTTTAATCATTTTCAAAGTCTAACAAAGAAAACTGGCAGGAGCGCGATTGTTTGACGAAGTTTAATTATTGTATTCACATTTCACATCCAAACTAAAAAAAAAAAAAAACGAAACAGCCCTGTGTTTGTCCACAAACACCGTCCGTCTAGTTTCTTTTTTTTTTGGCTGTTTCGAAAGTTTTTCGAAACAGCCCTTGTTTTCGTTAAGATTTTTTTTTTTTTCTTTTTTTTTTTTTTTTCTTCTTTTTCAGACTTTTGCCCATAGCATTTGTACACGATTTCTTTCTGCCAGGCACTTTGGCTACTTTTATGCAGCCGATTGCCTTTAAACTTAACAGACACTTAGACCAACTACTCAGGATGCATGCCGAACTTTTACGTCATGATGACGTCATCACGTGATTTTTTATGAATTTTTGAATTTTGAAAATCGTAACATTCATTAAATTATATCTAGCGAACAAAACAAGATATTTTCAAAATTCTTTTTCTGATAGCTTTGGTATGTCTCAAAGATATGCCCTAAATTGCGAAAATTGTGTGACGTCATGATGACGTCATCAAAAATGTGTTTTTTTATTAACGCATGTAAGGGTCAATCCGATTACAAAAATGTATATATTGAATTTTCCTGTACCCAATTCCAAAATTTCATGATCGTGGCTCACTCAAGTAAGAAATGACAGCCATTTCAAAATTTAGACCAAATTCAATATAACACAAAAGAATTCTGGGACGGGCTGATAACCATGGCTATTATGAGCTTGCTGTTTATAAAAGGGGTTGATTTCTAGTTTTTTTGGCTGTTTCGAAAGTTTTTCGAAACAGCCCTTGTTTTCGTTAAGATTTTTTTTTTTTTCTTTTTTTTTTTTTTTTCTTCTTTTTCAGACTTTTGCCCATAGCATTTGTACACGATTTCTTTCTGCCAGGCACTTTGGCTACTTTTATGCAGCCGATTGCCTTTAAACTTAACAGACACTTAGACCAACTACTCAGGATGCATGCCGAACTTTTACGTCATGATGACGTCATCACGTGATTTTTTATGAATTTTTGAATTTTGAAAATCGTAACATTCATTAAATTATATCTAGCGAACAAAACAAGATATTTTCAAAATTCTTTTTCTGATAGCTTTGGTATGTCTCAAAGATATGCCCTAAATTGCGAAAATTGTGTGACGTCATGATGACGTCATCAAAAATGTGTTTTTTTATTAACGCATGTGAGGGTCAATCCGATTACAAAAATGTATATATTGAATTTTCCTGTACCCAATTCCAAAATTTCATGATCGTGGCTCACTCAAGTAAGAAATGACAGCCATTTCAAAATTTAGACCAAATTCAATATAACACAAAAGAATTCTGGGACGGGCTGATAACCATGGCTATTATGAGCTTGCTGTTTATAAAAGGGGTTGATTTCTAGTCTTTTTTCAAGTCGCTGAATTTTTGAAGTATTAAAATCGTAACATTCTTTTCAATATATCTAGCGAACAAAACAAGATATTTTCAAAATTCTTTTTGTTATAGCTTTGGTATGTCTCAAAGATATGCCCTAAAAGGCGAAAATTGTGTGACGTCATGATGACGTCATCAAAAATATGTGTTTTTTTTAACGCATGTAAGGGTCAATCCGATTACAAAAATGTATACATTGTATTTTTCTGTACCCAATTCCAAAATTTCATGATCGTGGCTCACTCAAGTAAGAAATGACAGCCATTTCAAAATTTAGACCAAATTCAATATAACACAAAGGAATTCTGGGACGGGCTGATAACCATGGCTATTATGAGCTTGCTGTTTATAAAAGGGGTTGATTTCTAGTCTTTTTTCAAGTCGCTGAATTTTTGAAGTATTAAAATCGTAACATTCTTTTCAATATATCTAGCGAACAAAACAAGATATTTTCAAAATTATTTTTGTTATAGCTTTGGTATGTTTCAAAGATATGCCCTAAAAGGCGAAAATTGTGTGACGTCATGATGACGTCATCAAAAATATGTGTTTTTTTTAACGCATGTAAGGGTCAATCCGATTACAAAAATGTATACATTGTATTTTTCTGTACCCAATTCCAAAATTTCATGATCGTGGCTCACTCAAGTAAGAAATGACAGCCATTTCAAAATGTAGACCAAATTCAATATAACACAAAGGAATTGTGGGACGGGCTGATAACCATGGCTATTATGAGCTTGCTGTTTATAAAAGGGGTTGATTTCTAGTCTTTTTTCAAGTCGCTGAATTCTTGAAGTTTTATAATCGTAACATTCTTTTCACTATATCTAGCGAACAAAACAAGATATTTTCAAAATTCTTTTTGTTATAGCTTTGGTATGTCTCAAAGATATGCCCTAAAAAGCGAAAATTGTGTGACGTCATGATGACGTCATAAAAAAATTCTTTTTTCAAGTCGATAGAATATTGCCCATAGCATTTGTAAACGTTTACTTTCTTACCGGCCACATTGGCTACTTTTAAACTTGGCAGACACTTACCCCAACTGCTCACAATGTGTGCCGAACCTTTACGTCATGATGACGTCATCACATGTCACGTGACGTCATCTTAAAGGGGCATTTTTCGAAGCCATATATCTACAAAAGTACAAGTCCGATTAAGTTGGAACGTAATATCTAGGTATGCCACCGGGTGTTATAGATGAACATTGACATGACGTTATGATCAAGTCATAACATGTCACGTGGTGTCATCTTAAAGGGGCACTCGCTAGATTATTGCCCTTAGCATTTGTAAACGTTTTCTTTCTTACTGGCCACTTTGGCTACTTTTAAACTTGGCAGACACTTACCCCAACTGCTCACAACGTGTGGCGAACTTTTACGTCATGATGATGTCATCACATGTCACGTGACGCCATCTTAAAGGGGCATTTTTTCGAAGCCATATATCTACAAAAGTACAAGTCCGATTAAGTTGAAACGTAATATCTAGGTATGCCACCGGGTGTTATAGATGGAAATTGACATGACGTTATGATGACGTCATCACATGTTACGTGACGTCATCTTAAAGGGGCAGTTTTTGAAGCCATATATATTAAGAAGTACATGTCCGATTAAGTTGAAAAGTAATATCTAGGTAGCCCAATAGGTTTATAGATCAAAATTGACATGACATTATTATGATGTCATCACATGTCACATGACGTCATCTTAAAGGTGCAGTTTTTGAAGCCATATATAAACAAAAGTACAAGTCCGATTAAGTTCAAAAGTAATATCTAGGTAGCCCAGTAGGTATTTTAAATAACAAAATTATTGATGTCATGATTACGTCATCACTCGTTTCGTGTCATTATCTTAAAGGGGCATTTTTCTCAAAGCCATATATCTTCAAAAGTACAGGTCCGATTTATTTGAAATGTAATATATAGTCGGGTAGGCAAGCAGGTTTATAGATGAAAATTGACGTGACGTTATGATGACGTCATCACATGTCACGTCACGTTATCTTAAAGGGGCAGTTTTTAAAGCCATACATTGTATATCTACAAAAGTACAAGTTCGATTATTTTAAATGTAATATCTAGGTAGGTCAGCAAGTTTACAGATGAAAATGTACATTACGTTATGATGACGTCATCACAAGTGACTATTACAAACAACTTTAATTATTTTCAAAGTCTAACAAAGAAAACTGGCAGCAGCGCGATTGTTTGACAAACTTAAATTATTGTATTCTCATTTCACATCCAAAAAATAAAAAAACAAAAACGAAACAGCCCTGTGTTTGTCCACAAACACCTCCCATTGGCTCTAGTTTCTTTTTTTTTTTTTTCTTTTTCAGACTTTTTGCCCATAGCATTTGTACACGTTTTCTTTCTGCCAGGCACTTTGGCTACTTTTATGCAGCCGATTGCCTTTAAACTTACCAGACACTTAGACCAACTGCTCAGGATGCATGCCGAACTTTTACGTCATGATGACGTCATCACGTAATTTTTTATGAATTTTTGAATTTTGAAAATCGTAACATTTATTAAATTATATCTAGCGAACAAAACAAGATATTTTCAAAATTCTTTTTCTTATAGCTTTGGTATGTCTCAAAGATATGCCCTAAATTGCGAAAATTGTGTGACGTCATGATGACGTCATCAAAAATGTGTTTTTTTGTTAACGCATGTAAAGGTCAATCCGATTACAAAAATGTATACATTGAATTTTCCTGTACCTAATTCCAAAATTTCATGATCGTGGCTCACTCAAGTATGAAATAGGAGCCATTTCAAAATTTAGACCAAATTCAATATAACACAAAGGAATTCTGGGAAGGGCTGATAACCATGGGTATTTTGTGCTTGCTGTTTATAAAAGGGGTTGATTTCTAGTCTTTTTTCAAGTCGCTAAATTTTTGAAGTTTTAAAATCGTAACATTCTTTTTAATATATCTAGCGAACAAAACAAGATATTTTCAAAATTATTTTTGTTACAGCTTTGGTATGTCTCAAAGATATGCCCTAAAAAGCGAAAATTGTGTGACGTCATGATGACGTCATCAACAAATCTTTTTTTTTAAACGCATGTAAGGGTCAATCCGATTACAAAAGTGTATTCATTGAATTTTTCTGTACGTAATTCCAAAATTTCATGATCGTGGCTCACTCAAGTAAGAAATGACAGCCATTTCAAAATTTAGACCAAATTCAATATAACACAAAGGAATTCTGGGACGGGTTGATAACCATGGCTATTATGTGCTTGCTGTTTATAAAAGGGGTTGATTTGTAGTCTTTTTTCAAGTCGCTAAATTTTTGAATTTCTTAAATCGTAACATTCTTTTCAATATATCTAGCGAACAAAACAAGACATTTTCAAAATTCTTTTTGTTATAGCTTTGGTATGTCTCAAAGATATGCCCTAAAAAGCGAAAATTGTGTGACGTCATGATGACGTCATCAATAAATTATTTTTTCAAGTTGCTAGAATATTGCCCATAGCATTTGTAAACGTTTTCTTTCTTACCGGCCACTTTGGCTACTTTTAAACTTGGCAGACACTTACACCAACTGCTCACAATGTCTGCCGAACTTTTACGTCATGATGACGTCATCACATGTCACGTGACGTCATCTTAAAAGGGCATTTTTTCGAAGCCATATATCTACAAAAGTACAAGTCCGATTAAGTTGAAACGTAATATCTAGGTATGCCACCGGGTGTTATAGATGAACATTGACATGATGTTATGATGACGTCATCACATGTCACGTGACGTCATCTTAAAGGGGCAGTTTTTGAAGCCATATATAAACAAAAGTACAAGTTCGATTAAGTTGAAATGTAATATCCAGGTAGGTCTGCAGGTTTATGGACGAAAATTGACATGACATTATGATGATGATGTCATCACACGTCACGTGACGTCATCTTAAAGGGGCAGTGTTTGAAGCCATAAACAAAAGTACAAGTCCGATTAAGTTGAAAAGTAATATCTAGGTAGCCCAATAGGTTTATAGATGAAAATTGACATGACATTATTATGATGTCATCACATGTCACATGACGTCATCTTAAAGGTGCAGTTTTTGAAGCCATATATAAACAAAAGTACAAGTCCGATTAAGTTCAAAAGTAATATCTAGGTAGCCCAGTAGGTATTTTAAATAAAACAATTGATGATGTCATGATTACGTCATCACTTGTTTCGTGTCATTATCTTAAAGGGGCATTTTTCGAAGCCATAAATCTACAAAAGAACAGGTCCGATTTATTTGAAATGTAATATATAGTCGGGTAGGCAAGCAGGTTTATAGATGAAAATTGACGTGACGTTATGATGACGTCATCACATGTCACGTGACGTTATCTTAAAGGGGCAGTTTTTAAAGCCATAAATTGTATATCTACAAAAGTACAAGTTCGATTATTTTAAATGTAATATCTAGGTAGGTCAGCAAGTTTACAGATGTAAATTTACATTACGTTATGATGACGTCATCACAAGTGACTATTACAAACAACTTAAATTATTTTCAAAGTCTAACAAAGAAAACTGGCAGGAGCGCGATTGTTTGACGAAGTTTAATTATTGTATTCACATTTCACATCCAAATAAAAAAAAAAAAAAAACGAAACAGCCCTGTGTTTGTCCACAAACACCGTCCGTCTAGTTTTTTTTTTTTTTTTCTTTTTCAGACTTTTTGCCCATAGCATTTGTACACGTTTTCTTTCTGCCAGGCACTTTGGCTACTTTTATGCAGCCGATTGCCTTTAAACTTAACAGACACTTAGACCAACTGCTCAGGATGCATGCCGAACTTTTACGTCATGATGACGTCATCACGTGATTTTTTATGAATTTTTGAATTTTGAAAATCGTAACATTCATTAAATTATATCTAGCGAACAAAACAAGATATTTTCAAAATTCTTTTTTTTATAGCTTTGGTATGTCTCAAAGATATGCCCTAAATTGCGAAAATTGTGTGACGTCATGATGACGTCATCAAAAATGTGTTTTTTTGATAACGCATGTAAGGGTCAATCCGATTACAAAAATGTATATATTGAATTTTCCTGTACCCAATTCCAAAATTTCATGATCGTGGCTCACTCAAGTAAGAAATGACAGCCATTTCAAAATTTAGACCAAATTCAATATAACACAAAGGAATTCTGGGACGGGCAGATAACCATGGCTATTATGTGCTTGCTGTTTATAAAAGGGGTTGATTTCTAGTCTTTTTTCAAGTCGCTGAATTTTTGAAGTATTAAAATCGTAACATTCTTTTCAATATATCTAGCGAACAAAACAAGATATTTTAAAAATTATTTTTGTTATAGCTTTGGTATGTCTCAAAGATATGCCCTAAAAGGCGAAAATTGTGTGACGTCATGATGACGTCATCAACAATATCTCTTTTTTTTTTACGCTTGTAAGGGTCAATCCGATTACAAAAATGTATACATTGAATTTTTCTGTACGTAATTCCAAAATTTCATGATCGTGGCTCACTCAAGTAAGAAATAGGAGCCATTTCAAAATTTAGACCAAATTCAATATAACACAAAGGAATTCTGGGAAGGGCAGATAACCATGGCTTAAATGAGCATACTGTTTATAAAAAGGGTTGATTTGTAGTCTTTTTTCAAGTCGCTGAATTTAAAATTTTTGGAATCGTAACATTCTTTTCAATATATCTAGCGAACAAAACAAGATATTTTCAAAATTATTTTTGTTATAGCTTTGGTATGTCTCGAAGATATGCCCTAAAAAGCGAAAATTGTGTGACGTCATGATGACGTCATAAAAAAAAATCTTTTTTCAAGTCGCTAGAATATTGCCCATAGCATTTGTAAACTTTTTCTTTCTTACCGGCCACTTTGGCTACTTTTAAACTTAGCAGACACTTACTCCAACTGCTCAGAATGTGTGCCGAACATTTACGTCATGATGACATCATCACATGTCACGTGACGTCATCTTAAAGGGGCATTTTTCGAAGCCATATATCTACAAAAGTACAAGTCCGATTAAGTTGGAATGTAATATCTAGGTATGCCACCGGGTGTTATAGATGAACATTGACATGACGTTATGATCAAGTCATAACATGTCACGTGGTGTCATCTGAAAGGGGCACTCGCTAGATTATTGCCCATAGCATTTGTAAACGTTTTCTTTCTTACCGGCCAGTTTGGCTACTTTTAAACTTGGCAGACACTTACCCCAACTGCTCACAATGTGTGCCAAACTTTTACGTCATGATGACGTCATCACATGTCACGTGACGTCATCTTAAAGGGGTATTTTTCGAAGCCATATATCTACAAAAGTACAAGTCCGATTAAGTTGGAACGTAATATCTAGGTAGCCCAGTAGGATTATCTTTAAAAAAATTGTATTTGGAATGCTTGTAGGCCGGCATGTGTTATATATGAAAATTGATACGACGTTATGGTGACATCATCATATGATTTTATAGTAATTTTTTTACTTTTGATTCTTTAACCTATAGGGCCTATCTCATCAACTGAACATGCTAATTTCGAAATTCTTATTGGCTGTTTCGAAAGTTTTTCGAAACAGCCCTTGTTTTCGTTAAGATTTTTTTTTTTTTCTTTTTTTTTTTTTTGGCTGTTTCGAAAGTTTTTCGAAACAGCCCTTGTTTTCGTTAAGATTTTTTTTTTTTTCTTTTTTTTTTTTTTTTTTTTTTTTTTTTCTTTTTCAGACTTTTTGCCCATAGCATTTGTACACGTTTTCTTTCTGCCAGGCACTTTGGCTACTTTTATGCAGCCGATTGCCTTTAAATTTAACAGACACTTAGACCAACTGCTCAGGATGCATGCCGAACTTTTACGTCATGATGACGTCATCACGTAATTTTTTATGAATTTTTGAATTTTGAAAATCGTAACATTCATTAAATTATATCTAGCGAACAAAACAAGATATTTTCAAAATTCTTTTTCTTATAGCTTTGGTATGTCTCAAAGATATGCCTTAAAAAGCGAAAATTGTGTGACGTCATGATGACGTCATCAAAAATGCTTTTTTTTTTTAACGCATGTAAGGGTCAATCTGATTACAAAAATGTATACATTGTATTTTTCTGTACCCAATTCCAAAATTTCATGATCGTGGCTCACTCAAGTAACAAATGACAGCCATTTCAAAATTTAGACCAAATTCAATATAACACAAAGGAATTCTGGGACGGGCTGATAACCATGGCTATTATGAGCTTGCTGTTTATAAAAGGGGTTGATTTCTAGTCTTTTTTCAAGTCGCTGAATTTTTGAAGTATTAAAATCGTAACATTCTTTTCAATATATCTAGCGAACAAAACAAGATATTTTCAAAATTATTTTTGTTATAGCTTTGGTATGTCTCAAAGATATGCCCTAAAAGGCGAAAATTGTGTGACGTCATGATGACGTCATCAAAAAAATTTTTTTTTTTAACGCATGTAAGGGTCAATCCGATTACAAAAATGTATACATTGTATTTTTCTGTACCCAATTCCAAAATTTCATGATCGTGGCTCACTCAAGTAAGAAATGACAGCCATTTCAAAATTTAGACCAAATTCAATATAACACAAAGGAATTCTGGGACGGGCTGATAACCATGGCTATTATGAGCTTGCTGTTTATAAAAGGGGTTGATTTCTAGTCTTTTTTCAAGTCGCTGAATTTTTGAAGTTTTAAAATCGTAACATTCTTTTCAATATATCTAGCGAACAAAACAAGATATTTTCAAAATTATTTTTGTTACAGCTTTGGTATGTCTCAAAGATATGCCCTAAATGGCGAAAATTGTGTGACGTCATGATGACGTCATCAACAATATTTTTTTTTTTAAACGCATGTAAGGGTCAATCTGATTACAAAAATGTATACATTGTATTTTTCTGTACCCAATTCCAAAATTTCATGATCGTGGCTCACTCAAGTAAGAAATAACAGCCATTTCAAAATTTAGACCAAATTCAATATAACACAAAGGAATTCTGGGAAGGGCTGATAACCATGGCTATTATGAGCTTGCTGTTTATAAAAGGGGTTGATTTCTAGTCTTTTTTCAAGTCGCTGAATTTTTGAAGTATTAAAATCGTAACATTCTTTTCAATATATCTAGCGAACAAAACAAGATATTTTAAAAATTATTTTTGTTATAGCTTTGGTATGTCTCAAAGATATGCCCTAAAAGGCGAAAATTGTGTGACGTCATGATGACGTCATGAACAATATTTTTTTTTTTTAACGCATGTAAGGGTCAATCCGATTACAAAAATGTATACATTGAATTTTTCTGTACCTAATTCCAAAATTTCATGATCGTGGCTCACTCAAGTAAGAAATAGGAGCCATTTCAAAATTTAGACCAAATTCAATATAACACAAAGGAATTCTGGGAAGGGCAGATAACCATGGCTTAAATGAGCATGCTGTTTATAAAAAGGGTTGATTTGTAGTCTTTTTTCAAGTCGCTGAATTGTTAAATTTTTGGAATCGTAACATTCTTTTCAATATATCTAGCGAACAAAACAAGATATTTTCAAAATTCTTTTTGTTATAGCTTTGGTATGTCTCAAAGATATGCCCTAAAAAGCGAAAATTGTGTGACGTCATGATGACGTCATAAAAAAAATCTTTTTTCAAGTCGCTAGAATATTGCCCATAGCATTTGTAAACGTTTTCTTTCTTACCGGCCACTTTGGCTACTTTTAAACTTGGCAGACACTTACCCCAACTGCTCACAATGTGTGCCGAACCTTTACGTCATGGTGACGTCATCACATGTCACGTGACGTCATCTGAAAGGGGAATTTTTCGAAGCCATACTTTTACCGAAGTAGAAGTCAGATTAAGTTGAAAAGTAATATCTAGGTAGCCCAGTAGATTATCTTAAACAATTTTGTGTCAGGAATGCTTGTAGGCCGGCATGTGTTATATATGAAAATTGATGCGACGTTATGGTGACGTCATCATATGATTTTATAGTAATTTTTTTACTTTTGAATCTTTAAGCTATAAGGCCTATCTCATCAACTGAACATGCTAATTTCGAAATTCTTATTGTAATTCTTTTTGAAATAGGTTTTTTAGGTAAACAAGTTTTACGTTCTGTGATTTGGGAGGATTTAACATAATTTTCAAAAATAGTTGTTGTATTTTGTTCCACTCAAGTAAATGTTGTCTCAATCGTATTTTGGATTACCTTACTTTTAATTTCCAGTTTATAATTCCCAATGTATTAAAAAAAATGCGTTCTGTGATTTTCTACTGCTCAAATAAAGTTTGTTTCAGCCGTCTATTCTTTAAGGTGTGTTGCGTTAATTACTAGTTTTCCGTTTTCAAACACTACATGGGGTATGCTTCGCTCTCACCCACCGCTCTATGTGTGTGTTTGCCTTAAATTGTTAGTTAAGTTTGGTATACAGTGCTAGGCGCCACCGGACAAAATCCGTGAATGAGTTTTTACCAGTAAACTCGTATGCTGCCCTCTACAGTTCACTAAACACAACCAGAGGAGTATTTTTTTAAGTACTACCGCCCTCTTGCGCTAAAAAGTTGACAGGTTTGTCAATTGTGGCAGAGAAACTTTTGACCAGTAAGATTATGTCGAACTTTCCTTGCATTTAACTGTACCTCCCTAGGGTGTGTGGAAAATCATATTACAATTGGAGAATTCAGGACTATTAGGGTTAATAAGACCGTATTTTCTTTCAATTATATACTGTAATAAAAATATACCAGTAAGACTTCATTAAATAACTCTCTTTATTCAAAGGTCTTGTTTTCAAAGAATTCTTTTTATTGCTTCCTACGTGCCACAATGTCAACATGCATTTTTATCAAGAACATATCACATAATATTAATAAAGATTCAAATTTGAGAGGCAAGTTACTCCAATACAAGCCTGAAAACAAAATGTTGAAGAGAAAAAGTTGTGTATTTAACAAGTGCATTCAGTGAAAAGCACAGAAACAATCATGCGTCTTATAACATTCTTTCCAAATTCTTATTGTAATTCTTTTTGAAATATGTTTTTTACGTCATAGGTAAACAAGTTTTGCGTTCTGTGATTTGGGAGGATTTAACATAATTTTCAAAAATAATTGTTGTATTTTGTTCCACTCAAGTAAATGTTGTCTCAATCGTCTTTTGGATTACCTTACATTTAATTTCCAGTTTATAATTCCCAATGTATTAAACAAAATGCGTTCTGTGATTTTCTACTGCTCAAATAAAGTTTGTTTCAGCCGTCTATTCTTTAAGTGTGTTGCGTTAATTACTGGTTTTCCGTTTTCAAACACTACATGGGGTATGCTTCGCTCTCACCCACCGCTCTATGTGTGTGTTTGCCTTAAATTGTTAGTTAAGTTTGGTATACAGTGCTAGGCGCCACCGGACAAAATCCGTGAATGAGTTTTTACCAGTAAACTCGTATGCTGCCCTCTACAGTTCACTAAACACAACCAGAGGAGTATTTTTTTAAGTACTACCGCCCTCTTGCGCTAAAAAGTTGACAGGTTTGTCAATTGTGGCAGAGAAACTTTTGACCAGTAAGATTATGTCGAACTTTCCTTGCATTTAACTGTACCTCCCTAGGGTGTGTGAAAAATCATATTACAATTGGAGAATTCAGGACTATTAGGGTTAATAAGACCGTATTTTCTTTCAATTATATACTGTAATAAAAATATACTAGTAAGACTTCATTAAATAACTCTCTTTATTCAAAGGTCTTGTTTTCAAAGAATTTTTTTTATTGCTTCCTACGTGCCACAATGTCAACATCCATTTTTATCAAGAACATATCACATAATATTAATATAGATTCAAATTTGAGAGGCAAGTTACTCCAATACAAGCCTGAAAACAAAATGTTGAAGAGAAAAAGTTGTGTATTTAACAAGTGCATTCAGTGAAAAGCACAGAAACAATCAGGCGTCTTATAACATTCTTTTTGAATTACAGACATACATGATGACGTCATCACATGCCACGTGACGTCATCTTAAAGGGGCAGTTTTTGAAGCTATATATCTACAAAAGTACAAGTTCGATTAAGTTGAAAAGTAATATCTAGGTAGCCCAGTAGGTTTATAGCTGAAAATTGACATGACATTATCATGATTGATGTCATCACATGTCACGTGACGTCATCTTAAAGGGGCAGTTTTGAAGCCATATATCTACAAAAGTACAAATTCGATTAAGTTGAAATGTAATATCCAGGTAGGTCTGCAGGTTCATAGATGAAAATAAACATGACAATAGGACGACGTCATCACATGTCACGTGACGTCATCTTAAAGGGGCAGTTTTGGAAGCCATATATCAACAAAAGTACAAGTTCAATTAAGTTGAAACGTAATATCTAGGTAGGCCAGTAGGTTTATAGATGGAAATTGACATGACATTATCATGATGTCATCACATGTCACGTGATGTCATCTTAAAGGGGCATTCGCTAGACTATTGCATTTGTACATGTTTTTTTCTTACTGGCACTTTGGGTACTTTTAAAATTGGCAGACACTTAGACCAACTGCTCAGAATGTGTGTCGAACTTTTATGTCATGATGACGTCATCACATGTCAACTTGACGTCATCTTAAAAGGGCATTTTTCGTAGCCATACATTGTGTATCTACAAAAGTACAAGTCCGATTAAGTTGAAACGTAATATCTAAGTATGCTACACGGTGTGTTATAGATGAAAGTTGACATAACGTTATGATGACATCACATGTCACGTGATGTCATCTTAAAGGAGCATTCGCTAGACTATTGCCCATAGCATTTGTACACTTTTTTCTTATTGGCACTTTGGGTACTTTTCAAATTGGCAGACACTTAGACCAACTGCTCAGAATGTGTGTCGAACTTTTACGTCATGATGACATCATCACATGTCACGTGACGTCATCTTAAAGAGGCATTTTTCAAAGCCATATATCTACAAAAGTACAAGTCCGATTAAGTTCAAACATGTATCTAGGTATGCCACCGGGTGTTATAGGTGAACATTGACTTGACGTTATGAAGTGATCACATGTCACGTGATGTCATTTTAAAGGAGCATTCGCTACACTATTCCCCATAACATTTGTACTCGATTTCTTTCTTTAAACCAATCCTTCACACATCCAATAACGTTAATTATTGTATAAACATTTGACTAACTAACACAATAAAAAAAACACGAAACAGCCCTGTGTTTGTCCACGGGACAAACACATAACATGTCTAGTTTTTTTTTTTTTTTCTTTTTCAGACTTTTTGCCCATAGACTTTGTACACGTTTTCGTTCTGCCAGGCACTTTGGCTACTTTTATGCAGCCGATTGCCTTTAAACTTAACAGACACTTAGACCAACTGCTCAGGATGCATGCCGATCTTTTACGTCATGGTGACGTCATCACGTGATTTTTTATGAATTTTAGAATTTTGAAAATCGTAACATTCATTAAATTATATCTAGCGAACAAAACAAGATATTTTCAAAATTCTTTTTCTTATAGCTTTGGTATGTCTCAAAGATATGCCTTAAAAAGCGAAAATTGTGTGACGTCATGATGACGTCATCAAAAATGCTTTTTTTTTTTTACGCATGTAAGGGTCAATCTGATTACAAAAATGTATATATTGAATTTTGCTGTACCCAATTCCAAAATTTCATGATTGTGGCTCACTCAAGTAAGAAATGACAGCCATTTCAAAATTTAGACCAAATTCAATATAACACAAAGGAATTCTGGGACGGGCTGATAACCATGGCTATTATGAGCTTGCTGTTTATAAAAGGGGTTGATTTCTAGTCTTTTTTCAAGTCGCTGAATTTTTGAAGTTTTAAAATCGTAACATTCTTTTCAATATATCTAGCGAACAAAACAAGATATTTTCAAAATTATTTTTGTTACAGCTTTGGTATGTCTCAAAGATATGCCCTAAATGGCGAAAATTGTGTGACGTCATGATGACGTCATCAACAATATTTCTTTTTTAAAACGCATGTAAGGGTCAATCTGATTACAAAAATGTATACATTGTATTTTTCTGTACCCAATTCAAAAATTTCATGATCGTGGCTCACTCAAGTGTGAAATAGGAGCCATTTCAAAATTTAGACCAAATTCAATATAACACAAAGGAATTCTGGGAAGGGCTGATAACCATGGGTATTATGTGCTTGCTGTTTATAAAACGGGTTGATTTCTAGTCTTTTTTCAAGTCGCTAAATTTTTGAAGTTTTAGAATCGTAACATTCTTTTCAATATATCTAGCGAACAAAACAAGATATTTTCAAAATTCTTTTTGTTATAGCTTTGGTATGTCTCAAAGATATGCCCTAAAAAGCGCAAATTGTGTGACGTCATGATGACGTCATGAAAAAAATTCTTTTTTCAAGTCGCTAGAATATTGCACATAGCATTTGTAAACGTTTTCTTTCTTACCGGCCACTTTGGCTACTTTTAAACTTTTCAGACACTTACACCAACTGCTCACAATGTGTGCCGAACTTTTACGTCATGATGACGTCATCACATGTCACGTGACGTCATCTTAAAGCGGCATTTTTCGAAGCCATATATCTACAAAAGTACAAGTCCGATTAAGTTGGAACGTAATATCTAGGTATGCCACCGGGTGTTATAGATGAACATTGACATGACGTTATGATCAAGTCATAACATGTCACGTGGTGTCATCTTAAAGGGGCACTCGCTAGATTATTGCCCATTGCATTTGTAAACGTTTTCTTTCTTACCGGCCAGTTTGGCTACTTTTAAACTTAGCAGACACTTACCCCAACTGCTCAGAATGTGTGCCTAACTTTTACGTCATGATGACGTCATTACATGTCACGTGACGTCATCTTAAAGGGGCATTTTTCGAAGCCATATATCTACAAATGTACAAGTCCGATTCAGTTGAAACACACTATTTAGGTATGCCACCCGGTGTCATAGATGAAAATTGACATGACGTTATGATGAAGTCATTACATGTTATGTGATGTCATCTTAAAGGGGCATTCCCTAGGCTATTTCCCATAGCATTTGTACACGATTCCTTTTTTAAACCAATCCTTCACACATCCAATAACATCTTCATCCCTCCGTCATTGTTAACAAACAAACAAACAACTTTAAATATTGCATACACATTTGACATCCAAACTAACAATAAAAAAATTAGAAACAGCCCTGTGTTTGTCCACAAACACTTGCCTCTAGTTGTAATTCTTTTTGAAATAGGTTTTTTAGGTCATAGGTAAACAAGTTTTACGTTCTGTGATTTGGGAGGATTTAACATAATTTTCAAAAATAATTGTTGTATTTTGTTCCACTCAAGTAAATTTTGTCTCAATCGTCATTTGGATTACCTTACTTTTAATTTCCAGTTTATAATTGGCAATGTATTAAAAAAAATGCGTTCTGTGATTTTCTACTGCTCAAATAAAGTTTGTTTCAGCCGTCTATTCTTTAAGGTGTGTTGCGTTAATTACTGGTTTTCCGTCTTCAAAAACTACAGGGGCTCCCACCCACCGCTCTATGTGTGTGTTTGCCTTAAATTGTTAGTTAAGTTTGGTATACAGTGCTAGGCGCCACCGGACAAAATCCGTGAATGAATTTTTACCAGTAAACTCGTAAACACAACCAGAGGAGTATTTTTTTAAGTACTACCGCCCTCTTGCGCTAAAAAGTTGACAGGTTTGTCAATTGTGGCAGAGAAACGTTTGACCAGCAAGATTATGTCGAACTTTCCTTGCATTTAACTGTACCTCCCTAGGGTGTGTGGAAAATCATATTAAAATTTGAGAATTCAGGACCATTAGGGTTAATAAGACCGTATTTTCTTTCAATTATATACTGTAATAAAAATATACCAGTAAGACTTCATTAAATAACTCTCTTCATTCAAAGGTCTTGTTTTCAAAGAATTATTTTTGTTGCTTCCTACGTGCCACAATGTCAACATGCATTTTTATCAAGAACATATCACATAATATTAATAAAGATTCAAGTTTGAGAGGCAAGTTACTCCAATACAAGCCTGAAAACAAAATGTTGAAGAGAAAAAGTTGTGTATTTAACAAGTGCATTCAGTGAAAAGCACAGAAACAATCAGGCGTCTTATAACATTCTTTCCAAATTCTTATTGTAATTCTTTTTAAAATATGCTTTTTAGGTCTTAGGTAAACAAGTTTTGCGTTCTGTGATTTGGGAGGATTTAACATAATTTTCAAAAATAATTATTGTATTTTGTTCCACTCAAGTAAATGTTGTCTCAATCGTCATTTGGATTACCTTACATTTAATTTCCAGTTTATAATTCCCAATGTATTAAAACAAATGCGTTCTGTGATTTTCTACTGCTCAAATAAAGTTGGTTTCAGCCGTGCATTCTTTAAGGTGTGTTGCGTTAATTTCTGGTTTTCCGTCTTCAAACACTACAGGGGGTATGCTTCGGTCTCACCCACCGCTCTATGTGTTTGTTTGCCTTAAATTGTTAGTTAAGTTTGGTATACAGTGCTAGGCGCCACCGGACAAAATCCGTGAATGAATTTTTACCAGTAAACTCGTATGCTGCCCTCTACAATTCACTAAACACAACCAGAGGAGTATTTTTTTAAGTACTACCGCCCTCTTGCGCTAAAAAGTTGACAGGTTTGTCAATTGTGGCAGAGAAACTTTTGACCAGCAAGATTATGTCGGACTTTCTTTGCATTTAACTGTACCTCCCTAGGGTGTGTGGAAAATCATATTAAAATTTGAGAAGTCAGGACTGTTAGGGTTAATAAGACCGTATTTTCTTTCAATTATATACTGTAATAAAAATATACCAGTAAGACTTCATTAAATAACTTTTCATTCGAAGGTCTTGTTTTCAAAGAATTATTTTTATTGCTTCCTTTGTGTCACAATGTCAACATGCATTTTTATCAAGAACATATCACATAATATTAATAAAGATTCAAATTTGACAGGCAATAAAAGCCATAAAACAAAATGTTGAAGAGAAAAAGTTGTGTATTTAACAAGTGCATTCAGTGAAAAGCACAGAAACAATCAGACGTTTTATAACATTCTTTTTGAATTATAAACATACAGAGTCAGGCCAAACTATATTTGTGTTCCAGGATACTTATCTCGTCTCAAACTAGATGTACATCTTGTTGAATTAATGTTTCATTTTCAATAATTTTTTTTAATCTGATTGTAATTAAATATGAACTTCAAGCAAAATTACTTTTTAGGTATTGTTTTAGAATTAAACTGTTGTCCTGTAGTTCATTACCAGAATGTAGGATGACTAAAATAATATCCCTGTTCTTTAGTAAGACAGCACTAGAAAATAAAGTTAAGGTTAAACAATTAAGTGTTATAGAAACCATTTATAAATACCCAAGACAGTCTACCTCTTCCTATTAGTCAAAAGCAACGGCGCCGGAACACTTTTGAAAGTGGGGGGCGGGGGGGGGAATTCTGCCATTTTGTGTTTTTCTTTATGTGGAACTGCCAAAAGTTAAGGGGGGGGGGGGGGCCAGAAATCCCCCCTTTGGTCCCCCCCCCCCCCCCCCTCCTTTCCCACTGCCGTTGGTCAAAAGCCCATCACATGGGTGTTTTAAACAGCCAATCCGGCGTAACAAGAAATTTAGAGTCCTATGAAATCTGATCCATTTTATTGCCTGAAAACTAGAGTGACTAGTCACTCTCTTAATAACGCAAGCGGAATATTACGAATACATGTATATCTGTAAATAGAGTGGATCATATAAGGAAATCTTTAGCAGCACTTATGCTTAGCATGAACCATTCAATAACTAAAGTTTTTTTTTTACAAAACAATGTTTTGAAGAAAATCATTGGAAATTTGAGATTTTTCTAAAGTTTTTTGCTGAATTATACCAACAGATTTTTAATAATAGTAATAAATATGTGCTAGGGCCAGTATTAAACCGCCTTGGGTCCTGGACGTTAATGACCCCCACCTTTGACTCAAGTCATTATTAAGCGTCCCAGGTGCCAAGGCGGTTTTAAACGTACTTGTTTAAAACCGGCCCGGTGTTGCATGAATATCCATCACCTTGAAAAGCTGACTTCTACTGCGCATGCCTAAAGTGAAGAGAATTGAGAGATTGACCGGTCACGTGAGAGGGTTTAACCAATAGAGAAACCCAAACTCGATGGCAATCTGATATTCATATAACACCGGCATAAATTTATTCCTTGATCTGTCATAAAAAACAGCAATTGCTTCTATACGAAATAATGCTCAACTATAAATCCTTTAAAATACATTACAAGTTATTTGTTAGGGATAAGATTGGCCTAAAATAAAAATCAACACAATCTGCAGTGTTTGTCAGTGACCGAGGACATCACAGCATGGTAGGGTCTGTGGTTTCTATTTGGCTAAAGGCACCCTTTAAAATACCTGTTTATGGGTTTATATCCCTTTTCGCAGGTAAAGCCACCTTAAGGGTAACACTTCACATTTCCAAATTTCAAAAGTGCAAGAATCCTGACAAAAAGTCCTGAAATCCGGAGAAATCTTGACAAATCTCATTCCCGAGTTATAAGCTTGCAAATGTAATAATCTTCATACTTAACTGTACGTCTCATGAACAATGAGAAATCAACTTAATTTAACTCACATTTACCACCTTGCCAATAATGATTGATATTTTTAAAGAAATGGCAATATAAGTTGAATAGACAGTCAATTATGCCCACTTTGTGTTTGAATTAGAAAATGAGAACTCTATTTATTAACTTCATACATAGCATACAACTCAACAAGTTAAAATCTTTCTTGAAGACTAACCAGTCACTGACAGGCATCTTGCAGCTTCTGACCTCACAGTGCAAGTGGTACATGTACATTTAGTGCACAGAACTCAGGCTTGGATGACAGGTGATTTGCAATCTTTGACATCACAGTAATGCAAATGGTAGCTCACAAAACTCAGGCTTAGATGAGTGGTCTTTGACGTCACGATGATGTATATGTAGTTATAGCAGACAGAACTCAGGCTTGATTGACAGGTGATGAGTGTCACTCACACAACTCCGGCTTCGATGAATAGTCTTTGACGTCACAGTGATGCTAGTGGTAGCTAAAAGAACTCAGGCTTGGGTGACCGATGATGAGTAGACTTTGACATTGCGATGCAAGTGGTAGTTCACAGAACTGAGGCTTGGATGACTGCAAAAGAAAGTGATCAAACAGAAATCATACATGTAATAAAATACGAAAACAATTAAAATTGGTTTGTTTGCTGACAATACAAATTGTTAAACTTTGGATATTGATTCCAGACTTAAACTTTGCTACCTGTGATGTGCCACACTGAGTTGTGAGTGTGGCAGCAGTATTTCAAAGTTCCAGTTAGTGATGGTCATCATCCCTTATTATACAGAAGGACTGTTGATGTGTCATACTGAGCTATGGGTGTGGCAGCAGTGTTCCACAGTTACAGTGAGTGATGGTCGCCATCCCTTGCTGAACAGAAGGACTGGTGATGTGCCACACTGAGCTATGAGTGTGGCAGTGGTGTTCCACAGTTACAGTGAGTGATGGTCGCCATCCCTTGCTGAACAGAAGAACCTGTGATGTGCCACACTGAGTTGTGAGTGTGGCAGTGGTGTTCCACAGTTACAGTGAGTGATGGTCACCATCCCTTGCTGAACAGAAGAATCTGTGATATGTGCCACACTGAGTTGTGAGTGTGGCAGTGGTGTTCCACAGTTACAGTGAGTGATGGTCGCCATCCCTTGCTGAACAGAAGAACCTGTCATGTGCCACACTGAGTTGTGAGTGTGGCAGTGGTGTTCCACAGTTACAGTGAGTGATGGTCGCCATCCCTTGCTGAACAGAAGAACCTGTGATGTGCCACACTGAGTTGTGAGTGTGGCAGTGGTGTTCCACAGTTACAGTGAGTGATGGTCGCCATCCCTTGCTGAACAGAAGGACTGGTGATGTGCCACACTGAGCTATGAGTGTGGCAGCGGTGTTCCACAGTTACAGTGAGTGATGGTCACCATCCCTTGCTGAACAGAAGGACTGGTGATGTGCCACACTGAGTTGTGAGTCTGGCATCGGTGATTCACAGTTATAGTCAGTGATGGTCGCCATCCCTTGTTGAACAGAAGAATAGTAATATTGCATGTTTCGCAACAGATGTGCTCAGTTTTGTTGAAAATCTTTTGTTTCATCCTTATTTACTATGGTATTTCATCCTTGTTTAACGTGCTATTTCACCCTTCTTGTTTTACATGGTATTTCATCCTTCTTGTTGTCCATCCTTATTGTTTACAATGCTATTTCATCCTTCTTATTTGACATTATTTTATTCTTGTTTTCCATCCTTATTGTTTATCATGCTATTTCATCCTTATTTACCATCCTATTTCTTCCTTCTTGTTTACCATGTTATTTCATCCTCTTTTGATATGCTATTTCATCTTTCTTGTTTACCATACTTGTATTTCATCCTTGTTTATCATGCTACATGTAAATAATCCTTCTTGTTTACCTATTTCATTAGCCTTGTTTGACAACTAGGCTATTTCATCCTTCTTGTTTACCATGTTACATTGTATTTTGTCTTTTTTCTTAACCACACTATTTTATCTTACTTGTTTACAATACTCATTAATATTGTGTACCATTTTCTTTTTTTGAAGGCCTACAACATTAAGCAGTACATAATTGGAAAATAATTTGATTGATCAAAGCAAAATCAGAACTGAACAATGACTGCTTCGTGGTAGCTATAATACGTTGGACAAATTTCAATGTTGATATCTATATTCCTAGCATAAACATGATCAAGCAAAGTACCTCTTTCAGTTGTGGCATCACCTACACATTGCGTATATCCATGACTAGACATCAGTTTACTGACAGAAGATTCCTTGTACATAATATCTTCATTGAAATCACCCATTACAATGCACTTGTTTGAAATCTTATGTAGTTCATTTAGCAATATTTGGAGAACCTCAAGAAATTCATGCAGTGTGTATGATGCAGGACGATAAATTATAACAACAGCTAATGAAACATTTGAAATTATCTGAAATGCAATATACTCAAGATTATGGATTGGTAAATTTAGCCTGCTGAATACTTTCTCCTTTTTGCCACACACAGCTACACCTCCATGGCACTGATCTTTCAACATGCATGTAAGACGGCTGGTGTTATCATATGACATACATCTTGGCTGATGATACCATTTACAATCATTCATATCCATATCACAACTGAAGTCTCTATCAGTCCATGTTTCTGTCAAGCACATGAAATCACATGACATCATTTCGTTATTATTTGTCAAATCCATGAAATGTGCACATAAGCCTTGAATATTATGCATGGCAATACATGTGCTATAACTTTTGTGAGACTGTATTTCATTTTTATCACTGCCATTATCATTCTCGTAAATAAAAGGTAACATTTGATTCATTGCCTTAGCCACACCTTCATTACAATAAATATATTTTTCATCGAACCCTTTTATCACAAGGCCATTCAGTGATACCACTCTGCTCAAACTAACATAAGCTTGTCCTGCTGAAAACGTATGCTCCAAACATACAACTGCCTTTTTTGTAGTCATTCCTTGCACCTTGTGAGCTGTACATGCCCAAGCTAACTTGAGAGGGAACTGATGCCGTACACACTGGTTAGTCACATTTTCTTCTACCATTTCAATACAAACTGCATCAGTACGATCAACAGATGACTGTTTTTTCAACTTTAACCCAACATGCTCATCATCGAATTTAACTTTCACGCACTTTGGAGATTGTTGATTAGGTAATGTCACTATGTCACAGACAGTTCCAAACACTCCATTAACAAGTCCATCAGATACATCAAGATTCCTTGTAAGCATGACTCTAGCACCAACTCCAAGCCATAGTAACTCAGGTAAATTAGTATAGGAAGATTTCTTGACTGATTTCCCTGCCGGTTTCATTTTCCCACTTTTTGGATCTTTCTGGAAATCTTTAGCAAAAACACATACACATTCAGAACACTTTGCATAAAGAGTTTGTGTATTATACTGATCCACCTGTTTGTTGCAAGGGTAAATATGCACAGCATCAGTCCAATCTTCTCCAGTTTCACGTGATTTTAACAATCTGATATCATTATCTTGCAAATGTTCCCTTCTCCTTCTTATTCGTAACCTATTTAAGACTTCAGCAAACTGTGCATCTTCCTTTTGCCTCATAATTTCAGTCAGTTCCACTTTCACAAAAATATCATTCCACAGATCACCTGTAACAGCAGTCTGGTACAAAGATTTTCCTTTCACTGGGGGCAACTGATAAAAATCACCAACTGCAAGTATGCTCACATTTCCAAAAGGATTATGATTACGTGATTGCTTGACCTGTCGTAGACGACCATGAATGTAAAACAACATTTTTTGATCCACCATTGAAACCTCATCAACAATCAGAATCTGTAGTTGTCTTAATTTATTTCTTAATGTATTGATCTTCTCTTCACCAAGTGGTTGATATGGCAATTTCACATTTATTCCTATTGACAAGGCACTGTGAATTGTGGCACCATGGATATTATATGCTGCAACGCCTGTAGGAGCTGTAAGTAGTACCGATACATCATCAGGATTCTCCATCATTGTAGCAAAAAGCCTTGTTGCTTCATAGTAAATACATTTGATCAAATGACTTTTTCCAGTACCAGCTCCGCCTGTCACAAATACATGAAATGGTTCTGGATTTTTTCCACTCACTTTCTCCAAGCACCACTGTCTGACTTTGTAGAAAACTTTCTTTTGTTTTGCATTTAAGCACCTCAACAAATTCATTGCTTCTTGTTTAGATACCTTTAGTGCATGTGGTTCAATGCTACATTTCACATCATTGTCTTTCTTTGATTTCAAATCAGGAATCTCAAACTCATTGTCACTATCATCAATTTCTGGTTGGTGCTGCCTTTTACATTCAAGTCTGTCTTTCTCAGTTTCTGGAGCTATCAATGCCCAAGCATCTTCTTGTGGACCAAATTTATTTAATAATTCCTCAGCTTCATCCACTGATTCAGCATTAGCTTCATACAATGCCCGATTACTTTCAACAATATTTATCACAGATTGCAGGGAACCTCTCATTCGAACAACACCATTTTGATAAAAAAGCTCATAAGTTTCAAACTGCTCTGGTTTCAACTGAGCATCAATACGATAAGGAAGGTATAACTGCAATATACTCTGATAGTACTTCTCAGGATATTTTGCAACTGAAAATCGTGGAAATCGTATAACTGCAGGATCAGTTCGACTTCGTTTTTGTATGTGGCCTAAACCATTCTTCAATTCATACACCCGTGAACGACTCGTCTTAGCCATGTTGTTGTATATTACTCTATAATCAGAACAAAATGTGGCTAAGCACATTGTTTCAAATTCATCAATATTTGGTCTTGCCAAGTACCTATCAACTCTACTGGTCATCCAAATACTATCATCATCACAGTCATCATTGCATCTATTTTGAATAACACTAAGTGGCAAGCTCATTTTAATTGGATTTTCACCAACCGGTATAAATTCTACTTTCCTTGATCCTTCTTTCAATCTCAAATTACAGACACGATAAACTGCTTCTTGTGCCGATACTTCACGATTATGCAAATACACACAGCCAATTTCCTTCATACTCTGTCTGGCATCCAAGTTTCCTTTCTCTGCTTCAGCTTGAGCCTGTGATAATAATATGCCCATTTCACGTTCAGCTTTAGACATGTAGGATACTACATAAGCAACACAAGCATAAGCATCACAAATGTACTGAATATCCATGTTTGCATTCCAACATCTCATTAGAGCAGGATTGTACAAATTAACCCAAGCATTTTGTGGCTTTCTCTTATGTATGATACTGGCCTTGCTGCTTAAGACATCATTAGCTTTCTCAAAGTCAGCTTGTGTTACATTTATGCTTGCAAACAATTCACTGGTTGTCATATGTTCATTCTCACTTTTCTGTATTGCAGTCCATATTGACTGAAGTAACTCCTTGGCATCATTCCTTTCCTGTGTGTCCTTTTCATCCACCTTTTTCTTATCATCTGTTGGCATATCAGGCTCTGTAATAAATGTTCGTTCAGATGGAGGTCTCGGGAAATTAAATCTGCATTCAGTACGTTTCTTTTTACATGACTTAGAATGTCTTCTGCTATGTAATTGCACATGACTGATGATTTCATTTAATTCTTCATCTTCTTCTTTTGATGGTAATTTGCAACTGATGTATGTGTCAATAAACTTAATAACATCTTCGTTACTGTCACTTTCCAATTTTGGTGCATTTTCTATCCAGAAGAGACAATGTGTATGAGGAGATCCTCTTTGCTGAAATTCCACTCTGTAGAAATAGTCTTTGACTTTTCCAATTGGTTCAGCTCTTGACAAAATTATATCTTTCAGAAATGTGTGAAATCGTTGATCAAACATTCTTGCAGCAGTTACAGGATTACTTCTCAATATTGTACATTTCTCATTCCAGTCCAAATCTTTTACATCTCTAGAATCTCCTTGCTGTCTTAAAATTGTATTGATTACTTCAGGCCATCTCATGTCTGCTGCAGAAAACGAACAAAACCATGTAGGTATTCCTAGCTGTCTGATCATTGCCAAAACATCTTTCTGTGTTGCTTGCCAATATGGGGGTGTACCACGAATTGGTTTCAAGAATTTATATCCACTGTCCGACTTCAAGATATCATTCAACTGGTCTCTGTCATTGATGATTGAAGCATTGACATTTTCTCCACTATGCATTTTATCACAACCTTTACGTAATGCAATAGAAACACTAGACATCACTTTCTGAATCTCTGACAAGTACTGAGCATAAAAAATGTATTGAGTATTTTTGGCAAATCTATTATCAACATTCATTAATCGGTTATGCATGTATCTACACAGAGTTAAATTCACATCACGATCATCATCAAATGTAGGTTGACCTGTTGGAAATAATGCTGGAAAGCATTTTGCCTCATTGCCTTTTTCCATTAATATTCTGATTGGACTATTGCCTTCACAAGGTGCAACACAAAGCACATCATCAAAATACTGATCAAGAATTTCCTGTCCTAAATTAATTGGCTGAAGACAACTGTCTAATGCTATGCCACGTAAACGATCATCCTCTGTTTCCTCATCACTGTTATCCATGTCATCATTTGTTTCCACTTTTTCTTTTTCTTTAACATCACTTTCATGTTGATCTATTTCATCATTATCTTCATCACACACTGGATTGTCCCAATCAGTGTTTATTTCGATATCATGGTACCACTTATTGTTATGTTTAAGGTAAGATAAGGCACTCTCAACGTATTCTTTATTCACAAACTGATACTGATAATATCCTTTATAACTTAATTTCCTCTTCAGCTTTACACGAATCATTTGATTTTCATTTTCAGCTCTCGGTAATACTTTAACTGTATCTGTTATATTTGACGGTACACATACAACTGGGCCTCGTACACCATGCTGTCCTCCTTTAGGTAGTGCAATCATTTTCATGAATGACACATTTCTAGCAATTAGATGTTCTTCTAATGTGTTCAAACAAGCCAATTCCTCCGGGATGTCTATTAGGATTAAATTATTCACATTTGCCTCACCAGGTACTCTATTAGCAAGTAATTTCCTATGACATGTATAACAAATCCACAGACATGATCTGCTTGATTCTCTAATCAAACACTTTGATTCACACTTTTTACTGCAAGTATGCAGATATTTTTCAGTAATACACTTCTGGTTTTTATACTTCAACTTATTACATTTTAAGACTTGTTTCTTAAACAGAAGTTTGTGACATGAAGCACACACGTATTCTGGTCCTTTAGATATGTCTGCTTTAAATTTGTTTGTAACGAAACATATACTACGTCTTTTCTCTTTCTTATTTACAGTACGTGCACGATTCATCACTGCCACTTTTTTACGATACACATCGTCCCTTTTGTACTTTTCTTTTCCATGCTTTATTAAGTTTCTCCTATACTTTGTATCACTGCGGTATTTGCATTTCTCAAAATTTAACAATTTCATCCTATAGGAAACAATACATCGATATTTCTTTTTTATATTTGCAATTAGCTTATTTCTATATGAAACATTGTCATGGTATTTGCATTGAACTCTATTTATTTCCTTTTTTCTATAATCAACATCTTCATGATATCTTGTTTTATACTTGATACTTTGTTGCTTAATTAGCCTTTCTCTGTATTCAGCATTATCAATGTACTTTCTTCTTCCACTGTTAATTAACTTTTCTCTATACTCAGCATTATCAGAGTACTTTGTTTTTCCGCTGCTAATTAACTGTTCTCTATACTCAGCATTATCAGAGTATTTTGTTTTTCCACTGCTAATTAACTTTTCTCTATACTCAGCATTATCAGAGTACTTTGTTTTTCCGCTGCTAATTAACTTTTCTCTATACTCAGCATTATCAGAGTACTTTGTTTTTCCACTATTAATTAGCTTTTCTCTATACTCTGCATTATTAAGGTACTTTGCCTTACCATGATTTATTATACTCTCTCTATATTTAACATTTTTGTGATACCTTCTTTTAACATAGTTTTTCTTTTCTTCTGAATTTTGATATAAACCATAGCTTCTTCTTTGAGCCTCCAAGCGTTGTGTTTGAAAGTTGATGTCACTGTGATACTTTATGTGCAATGATTTCTTCTTGCTGTCTGCATTTTTTTGGTAATTCTTCTGGTTATATATTTTTTTACTTGCTTTATCTTTATCATTGCAAGATTTTTCAGCTTTTAACTTCTCATCTGCAATGTTGGAATTTCCTGACCTACATTTTTTCGGATCTTTACACTTAGATTTAGATTGTTGTATTCCTTTGCTATCCATGACAACCTCCTTAATTTTTTTGTCATACCTTTCCTTGGCTTTTTCTTTTCTCTTTTTTTGCTGTATTGTTATATTAGTACGTTTTCGCTTTTTACGTTTCAAATCATTATTTTCTGGCTTCATGGTCTCAAAACTCACTTCTTTCTCATATTTCAATTCTACCTTCTTATCACTTAATGCAGTTTTCAGGCAAGAATCTGTTTGTAATGCTTCTTCTTCAAGTCCTTTTTCTTGTCCCTTAGCAGATTGTCTTACTAATTCATGAACCGACAACACAACATCATAATGAATTCTTTCCGTATGGAACAAGTAAATTGCCTCATCTAATTTTACAGCCTCTCTCTCAAAGGTACTTGCTGAGAAAACATACCAGTTATTTCCATCTTCATATGTGTATATGTCTGCACGCAGCATGTGTGCCATCGCCATGATTTCAACCTCTGTAGCCCACGTTCCGCAATCAAACAATCTTTGCCTCATGACATATTCTTCCACATTAACAAACCCTTCTCGCAGGAAACCATTGAATTTATCTCCATTTTTCAACAGATGATTAACAGTTGCCATTCTTAACTGCATATGATTATTTTCAGTTCCTGATACAGCAAATGAAATAGCCCTGAAAAAGCAATTGCCATCACCTTTAATTCTCTTCACCAAATCAGGTCGTCCCATCTTTTCACATCCGTTTGATATCCGAGTACCTTCCAAAAATACCTTGGCTATTCCATGTGTTCTGCACAGTTCATTCTTGCAAGTATATGTCAGTGGAACAAATTTAAAACCCTGACATTCTATTACTTCCTTTATCTGGACATCGCTAACATCATCACATTTATTACAATTAACCTGATTCAAAGTATGTCTGTTAAATTCCTTGATATTATTCAGCAAACCACTCTTTGACAAGCCATGGTAAGAATCACAATTTACTTCAAAACCAGAAATTCCTCTATCCTCAATTACTTCACAGTAATCACTCCCATCTGCTAACAAATATTCATTGTCCTGTGTACTACCAGCAGCATCTTGTCTTACCTCATTGTCTAGCCATACAGATACACCTGTCATTTCAAACTGTTCATTATTAGATAAACACATAGATCTTGCTAAATTAGTACAATACCTGTACACACCTTGCCATGTAGCAACACGTTTCAGCAAACTTGTTCCTTCACTGACCTGACAACCTTGCTGATTTCTAGAATGTGAATCAAAAATATAATACATCCCATCTTCAGCAATTACAACAAAAGTATTTCCATGGAAACATATGAAACATGCATTGTATCGCTGCAGAGTCTGTTCTAACGCACGATTCATTGGCATCATATGAAATTCCGGTAAATTATACTCTTCTCCAAATGCACCACATACAGGCTCATAAAATTTCATATTGAAATGATGATTAAGCAGATCTAACTCATTTGGCAATTCATTAACCAACAGATATTCATCATTTACTGTAATACTCCGAGATAAATGACTATATAATTCATTTCCAGTATTCAATGCAACATCCATATCATCACAAGTCCAGTCTTTTAATTGTTTTAGTTTACTGTACAAAACAGCACACAGACTATTTGCAACACACTGTTTGCCACTGTTCCAACCAAATTTATGATGGCCTTGATGAAAGTTACCCTGTACACTCATTTCATGCAAAGTCACACTCATTTCATCTGTTTCATTCTCTCCTTTACTCGCTAAAGGCACTGTCACAAGCAATTCTTTTGGATTATTTCTCACTGATCGATCTGGCAAGTTTCTATTTGTATTATTTTGGGCATTATCATCTCTGTCCTGAATTTCATCTGCCATCTCTTTTGTTTTTTTCCCTTTCAATTTTATTTCACAACTTACAGCACTGGGTGACACTTGTCTTTTTCTATTTCTAACTTTATATGATCTAACATCAATTTTCTCTGCCTTGCAACTATCTTTATTCACTCCCTTTCCAACAGTTCTTGCCATGTCATTTTTACTTTCACATGCATTACTTTCTTCAGTAGTTTTGCCCTTTTTGCTTCTTAAAGAATAACCTCCTGTCTGCTTTCGCAACTCTTTTTTCTCTCCACTTATCAATTCTGTACAACTTGTGCTTTGCAAATTCCTGTGACTTTCATTTCTTTCCAGTTTACTTACATTGTTTGTTCCATTTCCCTGGATATGTTCTGTACAAGTTCTATCCACACACGTCTGCATCGCTACATCACTGTCATCACTGCATGTCTCTTGCACAATCAACTCGTACACATTCTTATCTGTAGAAATGCCAAGATCATACAAAAGAGATGTACAATATGTAGTCTTACCACATTTACGACACAACCATGTTACCGACTTGTTTGACAAAATCTCCTCCATCTCCAAGAAATTCATACACTTCACATGATACCAAATATTACACCAATCACACTGTACATTCAATTCTGATGTCCGCATAATCTGTTCACACATCCAACATTGTCTATCACAAATCTCATGATCATTTGGTACATTATCTTGCATCTTTCTCATTTTCAATCTCTGACTACTCCTACTTCCCACATTAATTTCACTGCAATGAACATCAGTCCCAACTGTTTTCTTGCTATCCTCACACAGGGAATGTCTCTTTGAATTCTTGTCTAGATTGCTATCCTTTGTTGACCTTTTTGTTTCAAGATTTTGTCTTTGGAAAACACCATCCATGTTCTTTATAACAGCACTGAGACTTCTTTTAGTTTGACTGTACATGTTCTTCTGGACTTTGTCATGAATTCTCTTATCTTCTTTACTCATCCAAAAATCAATCCTCTTGCCATTTTTGGTTCTATTGTAAGACTCTCTGCGTAATTCCCTTCTTCTCTTCTTTCTATTCACTTTCCTTTGCTTTCTCTTTGAGCAATTTCCACACACGTTTGCAACATTTTCAGAGTTGGGCCTAGCATTTGACTTTTTCTTCAAATATGATCTCAACTTCTTCATACCCCTTTGGTCAGCAATTCTTTTCTTTGTTAATTTGTATATTCGCCTTCTCCTCAGTTTATGCACTGTTTTTTTTTGCTGCTTATTGACTTTCCATAACTTTCTGGTCTTACATTTACCATGATTCTCTTTCACTACCATACTTTCATTGCTGCTTGCCTGTTTCACATACCTGCTCATTGGTTTCCACTGCTTGTTCAACCTTGTTTTACATTGCTTAGTCAACATTCTTTTACACTGCTTAGTCAACATTGTTTCACATTGCTTAGTCAACATTGCATCTTTTGGGGCAACATTCAGTGAGCCAGTTGTAAGGCAGGCTGTCTGCTGCGCTACAGTCTTTCGAACTGCAACGTCAACTGGTCCAACTGTTTGCGTCTGTCCTGCAAGGTCACACAGCCGTTGTTGTGACCAGGGTACACACGGTGGTGTACACCCACCAGCTAATGGGTCAGACTTCAGTGAGATACCCGAGCATAGGGTAAACAGACTTCCTCGAGGAGGTGCCAACCTCAAGGCATTTGGATTTACACCAGGTGGTGAAGGCTCTCCAAAAGGAGCACCAGGAGGTGGAATGACAGATGAACAAGGAATGACATGGGTAGACACAGAAAGGGAGGGATCAGGAGATGAAATGAATACTGAATAAGGAGACAACACATTGACAGACAAGGGAAACATACATCGTCGAGATGGCCTCTCCATGAACAAACGGCACATGGCATTGCCCCTTCCTCTGTTCTGCAACTGCAAGTACTTCATTTTCTGTTGAGGAAAAAAAATTAAAATAGAAAACAAAACTTTTCCTTTGATCATAATCGAGCCAAATGTGCTCTCTTATGTCAAACAGGTTAAGATGACTTCCCCTTTGTCTACAATTAACTCACACAAGAAAGAACATGACACATATCACCCTAACATAAACAAAGAGGTTCATGCTTGGCACTGATCATTAAATCCACAAAAATATGCATAAACCACTGCACGTTGATGAAAACGTTGCCGCCCATTTTTGGACGGTCTGTGCTTCATCTTGGCTTTGTAATAACCACTTCCAACAATTGACACACAGACCAAAAATTTGGCAGACAATTTCATCACTGATCACTGCATTACGATGCTTTTCCATACATAACCCTTACAATTTCCAAACTTTTAAAAACGAAATACCTTCAATAAGTACACAGCCACAATCATGGGTACAGTTCTTATTGCCAAGACACCATGCTGAATGATGCTAAATAGCTTTACAAAATTATCATTTAACACACAGCACTTTTCAGTCCAAATTCACATAAATCTGCAGGACCGATTCGTCTATAATCGCAAACAATGCTTACATCATTGTTTCTTAAAATGTTCCTCATAACATAGACACCAAAAATTGGTAGATTATCATTGTTTTACTGTTACGGAAAACAAACACTATACAACAAAGGGAACAATGCTGTCTTCACAAATTCTATTTTTTCTAGAAGATGTGCTGACAAGTAAACATATGCTTAGTTTATGTATGGGAATGGGTATGTGTTCCTGTAATGTACTACGTTCGAGGACAACAGGGGAAGCAAAACACAAAAGAATCTTTCTTGTCCTCAGGAGTCGGTCTTTTGTCAAAATAGGTCCTCGAAAGTAAAGATACATCCTTAGTCTATGGGGTCGGGTTATATTAAAGGAAGAATAGGAAACACAAAAAAATTGTTCTCACAAGTATAGGAAACTATGCATGTATGTGGGAACAAAAGAAAATCATGACCAGGATGGTGGGTACAAAAAAAAAATTATAAATTATACTCATATATTAACAGCCCACATGCACTGACAATGACCCTGATAAGAAAAAGCCAATTCTCAAAATACACTATATCAATTATGAAAAAACAGCACCGGTTGCATAACAAAATCGACATAATAAATTCTCCCATGAACCAACCATTCAATTTGGATGCTCTCATACCACCACTTTCAATTTACACTAAACATACATAGAACATTTTTGCGAGCTAAATTTCTGCCCTTTTGCAACAAACCTTTGTCTCATTCTAAATTCACACAATCATTGTGACTTCGTATTCAGGGGATTGCAATTACACCTAATGCAATTTGAAACTTTGCTTTTGTTTCTACCTTTTCAATTTATGTCGTATATTTATTGCATTTCATTAACTTTTACATAGCACAGTAGACCTACATACGAAGTAAAGGGTCATCCTACTTATTATCAGCACATGTCCACAAACATCAACAAAGCGTCAACAAATTAAATAAGAAAGTTTAGGCAAAAAAGAACATTTCATAATGAAATTTAAATGATTTCAAAACAGTCATATGAAGTATATTAACATATTTCGAAACCTTGTCAATGTGAAAAACAATACAAAAAAAATTCACTTGTGACAGGAACGTTTTGTGCAGTTTCACTAGCCGCCCACTTTGTTTCTGCCAGACAACTCTATTTTTTTATGTAAGAGTTGAAAAAATATGACCATGCGAAATTTTGTTTCTTTCATATGCCATTTCATAGCTGAAAATCCTTCATTTCCTTACAAAACAACTTCCCTGAGAGTCATATTGACACTTTGATGATACTGTCTTTCTTCACGCTTACTGACGCTAAATAGCATGACTGCGAACAAACCAAAGTCCAAAAAATAGACCACCCACTGATATCAAATGATCCAAAGGGGGAAATACTCATAACGATTTTTGGGCAAGGTATGCACACCGAGAGTTAGAAAATGCGATAGCATTGCAGCATTAGCGGTAGCAGTTTTTTGGAAGTTGTTAATTTTTTTTTTTTCAAAATGGCCACCAATATACTTCTTACCGGAACTCTATGTACCGGACTAACTATACATGGTAACAACCATGTTGGCGGCCATTAAAAAAAAAAAAAAAAAATAGCTGCCACCGCTGCAATGCTATCACATATTTCCCAAGTACAGGGGTGCCTACCTTGCCAAAAATCACCATGAGCATTATTCCCCTCATTTGATACCGACCAACCGCCAAGGCGGATGGCCTATTAACCCTAAAACTCTGCCAGACACTACACAGTGCATGTGCTGACAGTTCCGGTTTATCTCCAGATGAAAAGCCCCACTAATTAACAGCAAAATATTGCAAAATAACCAACCTTGCTTGATAACTGTCTAAACATGTCACATAACCTGTTATTTCAAAATTTCAGTCCACAAAATATAGCCAAAAAATAAATAAATAAATAAATAAACATGTGAACACTTGACTAACTACATCATCCATCAGCTATATTCGCGCATAGGCAAAATACACACACCACCTTTTTCCGTAAGTGAAGTAATTAATTAATAACTAAATATGGTTCCACACAACCTTCGTAGAATGTGACGCAATGCCCTTTGCGTTGTACACAGATATTGCCTACAATTGATTTCAGTAACACTTGGCTGCCTTGGAAATTTATTTTCTAGAAGGCAGCAAGACTGGGAGATAATAGTCAAAGACTGTATATTTTGTTCACGTGAGTGAAATTTCATTGTGGAGCTTAGGTGCGCGAAAATTAACAACACATGGATACATTACATGTATTTACATGGCAACAAGAAGATCTCCCCCCCCAAAAAAAAAACAAAAAAAAACAAAAAAAAAAACCTGGGGCTAGGACTAAAAAAAAATAAAATAAATAAATTAAATTGCACTACAAATTCACACCTAAATTATCAAAATGTTGTGGCAAGCGTTTATGCAATTGTGAGTACACATGCATGATCAGTTTACCTCAAACAACATCATATTATAATTATTGGTAATCGTTACCTTTAGGACCCCATTCCATATAAGAGAACGAAGGAGACAGTTTATGTTTCAGAACTTACCTCAATATTTTGTGATGATACAGGCAGGAAAAGTCACTCTATATGCTTGAAATCATCTAAACAGTTCGCTAAGATATCGTGTTAAATATGACCAAGCTTAATTTTGTGGAAAGAAGGCAGGGTTTTGATTTATGATGAGGGAAATTATGGGGTAAAACGGCAACGTCTCTGACTGCAAACAACGGTACGAAAGTCACATTTTGTTTAAATTACAACAAACATGAATTAATCTGACAAAAAAAAGACTGCTTTAGCCTGCAAAAGTCACTTTGCTACTGTAAAGTCATCTGCAAAAGTAAGTTTTTAACGGAACTCGTAAAAAAATAGACGTGTCCTAAAGGTACTTCCAAAAATGTGGAGAGCCTTACATTTTTGGAAGTATCCTAAAGGTAACGATTACCATTGGAGAGCCTTATTTACATATTTGGAAGTATAACTTAAGGTAACGATAAGCATTGACCGCACTGTGTCCACAATACACTGTCAACAGCCATAGCACTAGCACTAGCAGTACAACAACAGCATGCAGGACGTTTTTCCTCCATGATAACATTAACAGTAAACACCTACCAAAAAACAAAAACATCTAACCACAACCAAATCCTGCATTAACTTTAACCGTGGAGAAAGGTATAACAGTGGGGGAAAAATATTCCTGCTTAAAAGTTCACATAACCGTACCTCTACGCACACATACCTTGTCCCTCCCAAAAAACAAATAGTCTGGTCACGTCACCGCGCGCTATAGGATCTTTGGTCACCACCACTGATCTCTACACTGTAGAGATCAGTGGTCACCACCCACCCAACGCTTTGACATGTCGTAGCATGCATATGCCATTACACGTTGGTTTAGGGGTCAATGCACTATTATTTCCATAAAGAGGGCGCTCTTTCTTCGTGCATGGGATCGGGATGGGAACACCCGCATAACTCCTTGGAATTTGTCCACACATCTTCACGACTGTTCCTAAGAGAAATGTTAATGGGTTATCGTAGGATTTTCAAATTTGATCAGTGGCAACACCAGTGCTGTAAATAATGGGGCTTGCGGAAGGGTGGGGGAGAGGCACGCCCCCCAAAGTGCACCCCAACCTGAAAATTTCACAAACCCAGAAAATTTTACTATTCTACCTCCATAGTATTATAAAGGGAAAACACCCCCCCCCCCCAACTCTCCTATTGAGACAGCCCTTGTATAACTATGCCACACTGGACAACACAACAAATTGCCACCTTTACATTAGCGTTCGCAACTCCATCCTGGTCTAATTTCCAAATCAAGCTGTCTGTTTATGCATGGAGGAAGGACTAATGGTTTATGTTTTCCCAACGAAACACTGCATTAACTGGCCCCCTAAAACCAATATATTTATGAACGCCCAAAACAAATTCAAACAACACTTGTTTTAGTGGGTTTTTTTTAACCACACAAAACCAACCACCCCCCCCCCCCCCAAAAGGAAAGAACGCCACACCCTATCCTCAAATTCAAACGTGCACACTGTATTCTTCACAAGAAATCAAACACTCTTTTCCGAATTATAAATTATACCCAATAATTTGGAGAAGAGTTCTCACACATAAAAACCTCTTTTCATTTTCTTGATAATTTTTAATAATAAATGTTCAGCTGTATTGATTTACTTCGGTATAGAAATCAATCACATCGGAATGTGCCTTTACAGAAAATGCACAATTTAATCATACTTTAACAGCCCTGTTCAATCAAGTGATGCCTTCTATCCATGAAGCAAATTCAATCCATTCACAAGAAATACTATCAATTTAAAAATGTAAACCAAAAAACCTATACCCCCGCACTTACTGTCCTTAGAACAATATGGTCAGCACTACATCATAAAAACTTACAACAGACAATAATAACTTCCACATTATGTCACACCAACAATTACATAAACAACTATTTAATCAATTTTTGGTTAACATGATCACCATACATCAAAAAAACAACCCCTACAAATATCCGGCACTTACAACTACATAAAATATAAATAACTTAACTTCGGTGCCATCCAAGCGAAAAATATAATGTGATAATTTCCAGGCCCCATCATATACAAATTACACAACGTTGTAACTAGACAAGTGCCAATTAGTAGTGCACAGTACTAAGGTTCACCCCAAATAATGTACATACATGTAGTAATATGTAGTACAAAGGTTGCTAGCTTTAGATACAAATATTTCAATTAAAAAAAAATCCCGGAAAAAACAGCATGAATTCTTTATACCACAGTGATGCCTAGCGTTAGGGTTAAACAAGTATAGAGGTTCACAAGTAGACATGTGCTTTTCTATTGTTAAAATAGCAGAAATACTGATTGAACGTTTTTGTATAATGCATTTTCCTACTACTTTTCTGCTGGCAGAAAAACAGAAAAGTTAAAAACATTCACTCTACTTTTCTGCTACCAGAGAAATACAAAACTACAATACAGCAAAAACCAACAACATTTTTGTGTGTACACACACACACCTGTTTCAGCATTTTATAACTAAATCTGAACTTTTATCGTGTAGATTTTGGTCCTACAAAAAAGCACCTTTAATGTCACGTAATATCATACGTGATGACATTGACATTTACCTATCCAAGTTTTGTGACGATTGGACCTACGTTTATATGTGCATGATGTCTTTCACAAAAAAATTAAAAATAAAATTACATCATCAAAATTACATTAGACATTTATATGTACGGATCTATGACCTAATAAACCCATTACAATTTTTTTTTTTAATTACTATATTCCACTGAAGATATATGCATTAAACGTATACAAAACACCAATACTAAAAAAAATTGTATAATGACGTCATCATGATGTCACATTTACTTCAATCTTTCACACATACTGGCTTACCAACAAACTAACTTACGGTTATCTACATATTGCCCCATCAAAAGTGCCCATTTAAGATAACGTCAAGTGACCACCCCCGACCCTCCATCATGTCATCATTTATTTCCATCTTTTACACATGCTACATTACAAACAAACCAACTTTCAACTTTATCTGACCTATAGTTCTCTACATATGAGCCCCTCAAAAAATAAACATTTCAGAAGATGTTACGTGACCCCCTGATGACGTCATCATGACGTTATCGTTCTACAACCATCTGTAGTTGGTGCTCCTACTGTGTAACAAGTATAAAGTCAATCAAATTTACCCAAGTGCCAAAGTGCCTTCTTGAAGAAAAACATGCAAAAAAACTAGGGGATAAAAATACAACTTTAAGATGACATCACGTAACCTATGAGGATGTCAAAATGACATCATCGTTCTAAGACCATTTCTGGGTGGTGGTCTAAATGTGTGCAATGTCAAGTCAATCACATGTACCAAATTGCCAAAGTCCTGGGATGCAAGAAGAATGTGCACAAACATTATGCATAAACTTCTAAAGAAGAAAAAAAGGAAGAAAAAAAACTTAATCAAAACAACAGCTGCTCCGGTTGACTTGCCAAAACACCTAACAACAACAAATGCAAGCCTTTCCAATTTTGTCGACAACTATTGCCACTCTTCTTTCTTTAGATTCATGGCTTGGTAGAGGCAACCTCAGCATCCCTACAAAAAAATATACAAACATCATTCTTACATACCAAACACAATTTACTGATTGCAATTGGTGAACAGCCTCTCACATAAATGATTTTAAGCAGCCAATACACAAATATTGACTGCTCCAAATGGTACAGTAAAACTAGTCTCCCGAGGTCATCTATAGAGCAAACTATTTCCCCAAGGCAAAGCCAAGGCACAATACAATACTCCATAGATCACCAATTCAACAGAAGCCAGTTTTACCACACCACAAAATAAACAAGTCAATTAATATTTGTATTATAACATCACGTACAGATACTGCTCGATTTCAAAATTTTCACATTTCAATCTAAGTACAGTTAAATCAAGTTCTATTTCAATACAAAATCAGTGCAAAATTTATTTGATACTTTCAAAACCACACATTAACAAATCGTTTGAACCCGGCTCAAAAACAATACCAATTCGAAAAAAATACTACACAAAACACTGAATGTGCACCCCCGTATGCATCTCCACACAAAGACCACGCCATGGCCATTGCTACTAATAATGGTATACTACTTTCATTGATATGGGTAGAGGACTTTTGACCCTGCACAGGAAAATAGCAAAAAACCGAAATGCCATCTGACTCACTCTTGCCCAAACAGCACAAAAAATATGCTAATGATGTGTTATCATAAAGAAAAACACCCACATAATATCCACTGTCTTAGTCATATCAGACATTTATTATCAAGGTCTTTTAACACTAGAGCACCGAACCCCGGGGCGAACTCGCCCCAGGGCAGCCCCAGGGCGGCTTCGACGCCACCCCAGCATTTTCACCCCCCCCCCCTCCCCGAGTTAAACCCCAAACCTATACCTCAGCCGACCCCGAAGCAATTAGCTCGCCCCGCGGTGATGAGCATTTCACACTACTTTCTATTTCATCAATCCCCTCATTCTTAGTAAATCCCCAACTTCCTACTCGCTAAAAATAATTCCTGAGATTCCACGGACACAATGACCAACACAAAAGAGGGGATCCGAGGGGGTCCCTCTGTCACATATAGTAATTCAGAATAATTCCACTTTCGGCCAAACTATATACAATTAACAATAGCACGAACTTTCACATGACCTTTGAAATTCTTTTGTCAGGCCACCTGTTTCTTAACCCGGGTTGTACAAAACCCCGGGCACAGGCCAACATTTGGCACTAGCCATTTCGCCCCGGACCCACCCCCGAAATTTGTCTCGACCCAGGTTCAAAAATCTCACCCCTGCCCTGGAGCAGGGATGACATTTTTCAACCCAGCCCAAGACCGATCTCGGGGATGGCCCCGATGCAAAAATGGCTAGCATGAAACGTTGCACATTCTCAGCACCACACCACCCTTAAGCCGCCCCCGATATTTTGTCAAGTTTCAAAAGGCCTTCAGTGGCAGAACATCAAGACACATAACACCCCATAACACATTCAGATAACATAAACGTACACATTCTGAAACCACACCATCCTCAACATTCCCTCACTTCTTTCTTTTGCTATGAAATAGGCACAACATTTCAATCTTAAAAATATCACTTACAATGTGGCCGTCATAGTCACAACAACGTCACGAGCCCTCATGTAGTAGCCCACAGTACACTGAAATGGCAACAACTGCTCCAAGTCGGTCACATCTCCTCCAATACATTCCTCCAAAATGCTCTTAGCCACATACAACACCTTGTTCTTCGTTGTTACTAGCTCCACCGGTTCTCTTTAAACAAAAACAAGAAAAATAAAAAAAAATTAACATAAGTTCTACAAAATTGTCTGGAAAATCAATAACTATACTTTCACTGCTACTGAAATAATTCATTATACAAACATTTACATATCACCATAATAATGGTACATTATAAGTATCTTCTGACAACATATAAACTGAGTACTGGAATGTTGTCCCCTGCTTTAGATTAAAATGGTTTTTTTTTTAATTCCCTTATGTATGATAATTTCTACTAATGACTCATATACAGGATCATCTTTATATAAAAAAAATCTAGATTTCCAGCTTTCACAAACAAAATTAAACAAAACAAAACAACTATCTTCCATTATGCAACATATGCATAAAATTCAATGCTCAAATATAAACAAAAATCATACACCCTTTCGGAACAAAAAATACTACTCCATGATTTCCCAAGTCAACATTTTCATTTTTACAAAACTGAATTTAGCTACACCAACACCGCGCAGGATCACGGACTCATTTACGATAAATTTTCATCGCAAGTTATTAACCAGTTTTGTCTCATTTTCAAACATTTTTGCAAACTATAATTTACAGGAATTTCAAGGACTTCTTTCACAAATTAAGCATTTTCCAGTAATTTCCAGAATCAGTACAAAATAACAAGATTTCAAGAAATGTCCATGAGACATGCAAACCCTGTAGAAAGTCGCACACAGCACACAATCATCAGGTAATTCCACAAAACTTGATGGTTATTATTTAACCTCTGGTAAATAGCTGTACTAGCAGACTTTGAACATGCCATACAGTGTGCATGTATATATAACACTGAACACGCAGATTGTAATTTCTGCTAATATTATTCAACAAACTACAATTACTGATTATCCAGAATAGACAATGCAACTGCTTTTTCCGCAAAGTTGTTCATTTCAAGTTAAGTATTTAAGGCCTATCAATTTATTTCAATTCTAAAATATTCTAAACACCGTACAGAAAACACTACAATTGAACATTAATTAAAAATCATTAAAAATAATTCAGTGGCATGCCCTAAATTTTAATCCACAACACATACCCAAAAATGTATGGGGAAAGTTTAAAACTCAATTAGCCTTGTACTTCTGTCCATATCCTTTTATGTTACAAGTGTATAAAAATACCTAGCAGGCACGCAAACACTAAAACCATACATTGTGTGAGCATTGATCAAAAAATTGAAATGTGTCCACCTATTTCCACACATAACGCACTTATTGCTCAAATCCCGGCCATGTACACTAGTCAAAAACATTTCCAACACATATCTGCGGGTACAAGAGCTCAGAATAAAGAAGCTGCATTGATTGGTCACTATTCCAACTTCAATCTAATTCTTGAGCATGAAACTTGTACTTAGTACAATGTTGTTTATATAAGGATAAAGACTAGATTTGGCATCGAACATTCAATTTTGCTCTGATCTTGACTGGTCTCAGAGTTAAAACTTCAGACCTTGCCATCTAAGACTAAGACCAAGACCAGCACTTTCCACACCAAGACCTGAAATTTCCAGACCAAGACAAGCCCACCCAAGACCAAGACTTTGCTGGGACAAAAACAAGACCGGGACCTAAAAACAAAGTCTCAAAACATACAACACTACCATCACCCATTTCAATACTAATATTTCATCCTAATCAAGAACAACATGTACTCCAACAAAACACATAATATGCTAAAAATACATACTCTGCAGCCATGAATCCAGTTATGGCAACATCTTTTTCCAACAAATCTGTGCACTCCACAACCTGTGTATTAACAGCAAAAGTAAGAACAAAAAAACTTCATCACCATACAAGATACAATCTACAGTACTTTTTTCACTAGCCTTTTGTTGCCAATTATACCAATCACTAATTAACAACCACAAATATTAAAAACAACAAATTTAAGAAACACGTAGATTTGGCAATTAGTATTTCACAACAAATTTCATTCCACCGGTTCAAAGTTTCGCATTGATAGATGGCACACAAAAAAGAGAGACAAACGGCACTCATTTCCAACCATCAGGGTCATAATAGCCTTTCCACAAGCCACACTTACCTACCTATAGACACATCATACGCACCAAAATACCACCATAGAACTCATCCGGATAGCCCGGCGCACCTTCACTAAAACCTACAGGGCAATTTCCAAATGATATCCAACTGGAAATCATTACAATACAAGAAACATTTCCACTTTTCTTGACAACAAAAACCTACCTCTAGTGCCATCACTTTTTCACACAATGATTAAGACAACTATCGACTTAGTCCACAAGGTATTTTGTAAACATACATTCAGCAAAAAAAAAAATAATTATGTACACTACACTAAAATATGGACTGGCTTTTGCCAACTAAACAAAACAATCGTCCTTCAGGCCAGCAAACAAATCTACAACAAATGATGTTGCATTATTCTAGTCAAGACCATCACAAGACCACATACACGAGACCCTGCAAGACCAGCACAAGACCAGCACAAGACCACCAGTTTTAAGTCAAGTCTCAAACTATTCAAATGAACTATAACAAAAGCATTCCTTTGACATAGTTTAAGCCTGTTACTTTTTTGTGCCTTATAAGCTAGTCTTCTGGATGGTCTTGTGCCTGGTCTTCTGGATAGTCTTGTGCCTAGTCTAGTGATGGTCTCAACTACAACACTACTTCTACACAACAACATATTTTTCTAAACACATCTCCAAAACACACCAAACACAGCAACTGCCCACTATTTATAGACAACAGCTACATCCCATCAAAAACCACAACAAACCCACTCAATCCAGTTCTGGCACAAAAACAGTTTCAAATAATATACTCACAGCAAAAGACGTCTCGCTTGTGGCCTCCACACACACCCTGTTGTTGAACGTATCTGTTACGACATTCTTGATTACCACTGTATCATCCAAGGTTGGATATATATCCGCATGGTCCCCCCACAGCTTCACACGAATCTTGCTCCTTGTCTCCCCGTCAACAATATCGACATCTCTGCGTCGCCATTTGTCCCCTTCACGAATTGGAGACACCTACAAAAATAACACAAACATTTCTTTAAAAAAAAAATACGCTTTAAACGTTTCAACGTTTCAACATTGAAAAAAATAAAAATATTACATCAAATTTTCCCAAATGTTTCAACAGAACTCAAATTGGACCTTAAATTTCTGCAATTTACATTCAAGTTTTATTTACAAAGAATCTAAGATCTTAATAAATTTATTTCATTTCTAAAGAAATACAAGCATTTTCTGCTCAGCTTTCCCTTACACACCAAAATCACATCCGTAATAACCACACTTTCGCTACATAATCCGAAGCAATCTACATTGAGCAACTAAAAAAACACAGCCACACATACAAATAGACTTGCATACCCCTGCAGCAAAAAAACCAAAACAGATGCAATTGTACTTTTCCCACCATCCTGGTCAGGACTTTCTTTTGTCCTACACACTAACCCAATCCCATAGACTAAGCACTAGTTTGCCTGTCCTCACTTTTCTGGAACAAAGAAATAAACGTGAGGACAGTATTGTTCCCTTTGTTATACCCTCTTTTTTGTCATCACCAGTACATCAATAATAATACAGCTACACCACCATAGAAACATCTTTGTAAAGATTTATAGTTTGGCAAGTGCTACTAACAGAAAACCTACCAATACCTCAAATCATTTGTAATCAAACCCCTCCACTACCCATACCCCTGCCTTCACATTCATTTGGCAAAAAGCCAAACTTAATCCACTCAATTATCTTTGGATTTATCACCCCCAAGCAACAAATAACCAGAAATCTAAACATGAACTATCCCATCAAAATAATTCATAACAAGTTCACCAACCCATGCAATAACTTGTGCAATATCACAAACACATCATCAACATGTAAACTGACAATCAATATATTCTCACCAATTTACAAATATTTCAAAACATTTCAATTAAAAAAAATTCTCAACAAACGACCAACAATTAACATTCTCTTCCAATATACACAATCATCACGTCCTTCACCATCAACACTCAATACAGCTACACTTACATGCTGATATTCTAATTACAAAACACAACAAACCATAATTCATTGCCTCCATCTTGTATACACTACACTACACTACACTATGGTCCACACATAGCCCTAGAACGACGCTATGATATAGCGTCCTAGCGCCCAAGTATGCAAAACAGTCCTATGCTAGAAACCGAAGATCAAAAATCACACTTTACCTGCATAAATATTCTTGGCATCATTTTATTCAAACAGTCAACAGCCCATCTCCCTGTACGGATAGAAATATTCCTCCAAGAATGTCAAGAACAGGAGATATTTGCGGCGCAAAATCGTCTCCATGCGACGCTGACTTCACAAACACGAGGAGTAATACCCACATTTAGAACGTTCATCAACAGAGGGCGCAATTTACAGTCGCCGCGTGCACCACAGAGCAAGTTCGATCAAGGACTATAGTTAACCATAGTTCGACTAACTCTGATCGAACGCACGCTAGTTGACAATGGTTGGACTAGTCTAGTCAACGATTCGTGACCAGCCTACCGAGGTTGGTCGCATCGCTGGTGACCAATAGCCGTTTTAATAGCACAGTGCAGAGACGACCAGTTATCAGAAAAATGGCAAAAAAACGTAAATATTCTGCAGCAGTGAAAGATCGTTTTTGGTTACTTTGTCTTTCTTTGAACATGTCGAAATAATCCACACAGTACCACTTGTGATATTGTTAATATACTGAGCAAATATCGTCTGCCTCGCTTTAATCTATGAACGCGTAAAAAGGGTAAACAAACAAGCCACCGCCATTTTCTCATGGTCGCGTTGACATGACAATAGTTCGACTATAGTCGTTTGCACTTCAACTTCAGTGCGCATGCACTACGTACGTCACAAACCAACCACTAGTTAACCATTGGTCCTTGATCGAACTTGCTCACACACACATGGGTTATTTATATCTTTGGCGTGCACGGCCGAAATTGCGCCCTCTGTTGATGAACATTCTAAATGTGGGTATTACTCCTCGTGTTTGTGAAGTCAGCGTCACGTGGAGACGATTTTACGCCGCAAATATCTCCTGTTCTTGATATTCTTGGAGGAATATTTCTATCCGTACAGGGAATTGGGCTGTTGAACTGTTTGAATAAAATGATGCCAAGAATATTTATGCAGGTAAAGTGTGATTTTTGATCTTCGGTTTCTAGCATAGGACTGTTTTGCATACTTGGGCACTAGGACGCTATATCATAGCGTCCTTCTAGGGCTAGTCCACACAATGCCTGATAATGGACAACTTATTAACTACTTCATACCAGCATTATTTCTGCCGCCAAATTTAATTTCGAAAACAAAACAAAATATAACAGCCAACTTCTGTAACACATCACAAACACCTGTAACACAACATATTTCATTAACATATCACTTACATTCTCGACAGTTCCCTTGACAGACACTCTCCGATTTCTTTTGGATGCCAGTGTGTCACAAATGCTGACAACAGGAGCATCATAGTAATTCTTCTCAAAATCTTCAGGAATGGCAAATGGGCAGGTCACAAATACCTTCAACATATAACAAACAGAAAATAAAAACATATTTAACATTCATAAATTATGCACCTATCAATTGCTAACCCCCCCCCCCCCCCCACAGCTGCCTAAGGTCTTATGTGGGGGTTTAGTCACATTTTTCAAGCCCCAGGGTAAGGATTTTGCTCACTCATTTTTCCATTGTTTCCACATCATCAGAAGTTCAACACCATGAGGTGCGGCTGCACCACCCATATATCACATATATTGCCACTAAAATTTGGCTCCAGCGATGGAAAAATTGTCACTTCAAAAGTGACAATCCCCACATCTTGGCTACGTCAACTGGAGAGGGGGGGGGGGGGATAGGGCAAGCAATTGATAGGTGTAATACCATCAGACATAATTCAACATCCTCTCAATGCTGCTCAGACCATTGTCCTGTCCATAATCAAACACAACTACAATAACTGTCTTAATTCAATAATTTACTTTTGCACAAAAATTACTTTTCTAGGCAAAGACAAAACAAATCCAATTCCATTCCAGAATATAACTTCTGCCCTTAAACTGTGCCCCTTACACCAAAATTATTTGGCACATTTTGTTTGTCCTCAGTGCATAGTCACATGCACACATACTTCCCTAAATTACAATACATCACACTATCACATCCAATTGCAAAATTACCACCCACTTATAAAAATACTTACCCTGCTCTTAGCATTCAACTTAACAACTTTCACGGCTCGAGCATTCAAGTACTGCTCTACAACTAGCACTTTCACAAACTTCTGGACCTCCAAGCGCGACAGAATCTGCTCAGTCGCTACTTTGACCTCAATAAGAACATCAACCACCTCTCCGTCTTCACCAACGGCATTTCCACGATACACGTCGCCCTTTCTTTGCATTCCAGATAACATCTTCATGTTTACAGCTGCTGATGACATCTATAATATCAATTCAAACACAACTAATTATGCACAAACAACTTCATTATACCAACAAAAATCAAAACCCCACATCTAAAATACATGCACTTTTCAGTCTACATTTCAAACATCTTTACTACTTACTACTTATCAGATGTGACCTTTTCATCATCAGAACAAAAACACATATTTAAACAAAGCCAACACTGCTGCCGACACTCGACAATTGCTCACTTATGCAGATAAATTCAATGAGGTTTGGTGCCAAAGAAAGACTAAATAAGTACACTGTAACCTATTACAAACTGTAAGCTTTCCTTTCAGACATAACACTCAAAAACTAGAGCAGTTACAATTATTGCAAAATAGACAAACCAATGTATAGACAGAATGCACTTGTCATCATCACTTTTATAGAAACTGCACACATTGAAAATTACATGTAAAGTTTTATGACATATATATTTCAGAGCAATATTCCCTTTTAAGCACAGGAACTAAAATTGCTGCTAACACTCTTTTGTAGTAAAAATGTCTACACTCGCAAATTACCCATAATTATACCAAAACTATACCATCTATAAAAAAAAAAGCTTTTCAAAATAATAACTAGCTACCATGATTACTGTTAAATATCTCCAAATTGTTTAACACTTTAACAATTTCTTGAAAAGATATTATTTACATAATTTGGGCATCGATGGGGCAGAAAATGTAAATTCTAAATAAAACAAATATTGTCCTTTCCACTTCTTTTAATTCTCTTATCAGCATGTGACACCTACAACACTGTCAGTCCTTCAGTGTTCACCTTACATCCAATATAAGCAGTGCCACTGCATATCCCAAACCATCATTCATGTCACAACATTCATATAGTTACCTTTACTTTAATTTAAACAAGTCAAATTGTTGTGCTCTCCTCCTTCATTTATTTGTATGCAAACAACAATTACATGTCATACATCAGTCCCAGCACTTTGCAAATTCTCACAACTGCACACAAAATTCATCTTTTCACAAGTTCAATTTATAATCTATCATCGGAAACAGTTCCAGATATATAGCCATCACTTGCACCTCGTCCACACTCATGGTCTGTGGCTCATCATGACACACACAAAAAGTAAAACTATTTTAAAAGACAAATTGGAAAGATTTCAGTTTAATAACCCCCAACAAAATCATTTAGGAACAGCAAATATTTGGATTTAAACATCATAATTGTATAAACAATTGACACAACCATTCATTTTTAAATTTGGGGGGGGGGGACATTTTAGTACAATAAGGGAAGAAACTTTTTGTTTTCTATGTTACAAGTTCTTGGCACCATAGTCAATCACAAGTGTTCATCACATACAATACATGTTGATTTCTTCCTAATTTTTTAAAGATTTCCCTGACATAAATCTTGAAATAACAGGTTGTGCCACATATTTAGACAGTTGTTATCAAGGAGGGTTGGTTATTTTCCATGATTTTTCTGTTCTTCACCGATTTTGGTGGGAGGTTTTAAAGTAAAATCTTTCCGCCACGTATTTCAGCAGACAGTCAAATGGTCAAACCATATTCCGCAAGATAGACCATACAATCTCGTGCTACACTAAACACATACAGTACACCACACACATGCACCTACTACATGTTCAGCATTCTTATACATAACCAACACGCCCAATCTAAGTTTAACAAACGACATAAACATTATCCGCCTAACAACTAAATCAGCACGTCACAATACCTAAACCAAACAACACAGAAAACACAAATTACCTTTGTAGTTGAAATTCTTCCACTCAAAAAACCAATGAACAAATTAACACCGCTCATATAAACCAAAGATCACGGCACAACTCAAGGAGAAAGAATCAATGACGTCACACGCGCGCGCAAACCGCAAGTTCAGTTGTGATCGTGGTGAAGGGCGCCCTCATACCTTTTGCAGCTCTATCTACAACCTGCGACAAAACAAACTATTCCCTCTATATATTTCACAATGCAATAAATTAATTGCACTAAATGCCACACCCAAAAACTTTTGGCAAAGATTCATCTTAACATTATACATAATGTTTCTCTCGCCCTGCTTTCTTTTTTTCTTTCGTTCATTATTTATTTCATTATTTCTTAATTCTGAATGTCTGATATTTCATTATGGAGAGCCACCTTTTCCAAATATCATTACAGACCAAATACAATTTTACATATGCCATACAATTAAATTCTTTCTCAAACAAATACACCATTAGAAAATATTTCCAACTACCACAACAAATGTTATTTAATGTAATATTTATTTCTTGCATTCAACTACAATGATATAAACACCTCCCAAAAAAGTGCACCAAATTATATTATTTGGTATATCTTCATTCTTTTAATGACCATCTAAAGTACTGAACTTACTAGTGAACTAGTGAAGCAGTGAAAGCAATTACCAATTCCAGACTGAAGCAATTAACAATTTGAATTTATTCATTTCTCAAACAAATTACTAAAAACTGATACCTACACATAGGCAGATCCAGGATTTTTGAAAAAAGAGACGTGCAACTTTAAAAGTAGGCGGGAGGGGGGGTGGGTCACATACCTTGATCAAAACTAATGCAAGCGCGAAACGCGAAGCCCTTCCGCCGCGGCGTGGGGTTTGCGGCCCGCTTAAGGGCCCCGAAAACAAATTTTGATTCTAAATGCTCTGGGGTGCGATCTGAAGCAATTTCTGAACACTTTAACAAATATTTTGAGGAACAAAAGATCATCATTATTAAACATCATTTTAGAGTTTGAAGTCATTGAATCAACTATTCTGACGTAAAGAATCAAATATAGACTATACAATTTATATTCGGGGACGACAAAAAAATGGGGTAGGGAGAACAAACATAAATAATATTCCCGCACTTTAATAAGAATGTGTTTGTGTGGCGGGACAAGTCTCGCCCCCACCCCCCTTTCCCCCACCAATTGACGCTCATGGATATATATTTTGTTACAAATTAGGAGCAATTTCAAGGTGTGTAAGCCCCCCCCCCCCCCCCCCCCCCAACTCGAAAATCATCCGTATGCTACCTTTTAAGGATTAATTAGGTAATTGGCACATCAGTCTAGAGAGTCACTGTAAGATTTTTTAAAGGTTCTTGTATGTGTATTTGTACGTCATTAGGCATACCTATTCCTTGTGTATTTTTGTAGGCTTTCGCTTTTTTTCGTAAGCCCCCAACTATTTGGTAGGCCCTATAGGCACAGTGTCTTCTGTGTCTATAACTGGATAATCCGATGCTAGAGGCAGGCGAGTATTAGTTGGAAATTTTTCCAAAATGATTCCCGAGCAATGGAATTTAGGTCAGGTCTTACACCCCCCCAAATAAAATTAAAAAAAAAAAAAAAAAAAACAATTACAAAATGGGTTCCAGACCCCAGACCCTCCCTCCCATGGATCCGCCTGTGTTACAAACTTAAAACCAAACATTTCAGTCTAGTTTTCACATGTCAGAAACGTCCTTATTGACATGCATGTATTGCAATGTCTCATCGACTTAATAACTAAATGATCTATTCGTAGACTTATACAAATAACTCAATCATCACTAAAACACATAACTATACATGTATAAATGGGGGTACCTCCGTGATAATTATCCCTTTTCCAGTTTTTTTATTCGTCAATCCAAATTCCCATCCCATTTAAAACCCGCAAAGCTGCACTTCTCATGGATTGGCTGTAACCGCAACCACCCATTTACTTGCCAAACATTACGGGCGCCCTTCCCCATAACCGAAAATAATGACGTCATATATTACTTCCTCTATAGCGCTGTACAAACAAAATTACCCACTGACTGATCATCGCCTTCTGTGATCTTTGGATAACCCACCCCTAAATACAATCTGCGCATACATCACAACAACCACCTGATCAACTTACGTCTTCCTGGCGTACCACAGTCACTACACGCCACGCCCTCAACGATGGGACAGGGCAAATTACCCGGGTTCATACTTCTTGCGAATCCGACCGAATTTCATGACATCAACAATTGCAGTTTTGTTTTGTCACGTTCTACGTTTCACATACACATGGAATATCAACCGCGCTTTAGTGTACACAAAAACGCCGAGCTAAATTAAAATGCATAACGAACTTTTACGTCATGATGACATCATCACATGTCACGTGACGTCATCTTAAAGGGGCATTTTTCAAAGCCATATATCTACAAAAGTACAAGTCCGATTAAGTTGAAACATAAATCTAGGTATGCCACCGGGTGTTATAGGTGAACATTGACTTGACGTTATGAAGTAATCACATGTCACGTCATGTCATCTTAAAGGGTCATTCGCTACACTATTCCCCATAAAATTTGTACTCGATTTCTTTCTTTAAACCAATCCTTCACACATCCAATAACGTTAATTATTGTATAAACATTTGATTGACTAACACAATAAAAAAACACGAAACAGCCCTGTGTTTGGCCACGGGACAAACACATAACATGTCTAGTTTTTTTTTTTTTTTCTTTTTCAGACTTTTTGCCCATAGACTTTGTACACGTTTTCGTTCTGCCAGGCACTTTGGCTACTTTTATGTAGCCGATTGCCTTTAAACTTAACAGACACTTAGACCAACTGCTCAGGATGCATGCCGATCTTTTACGTCATGGTGACGTCATCACGTGATTTTTTATGAATTTTTGAATTTTGAAAATCGTAACATTCATTAAATTATATCTAGCGAACAAAACAAGATATTTTCAAAATTCTTTTTCTTATAGCTTTGGTATGTCTCAAAGATATGCCTTAAAAAGCGAAAATTGTGTGACGTCATGATGACGTCATCAAAAATGCTTTTTTTTTTTAACGCATGTAAGGGTCAATCTGATTACAAAAATGTATATATTGAATTTTGCTGTACCCAATTCCAAAATTTCATGATCGTGGCTCACTCAAGTAAGAAATAACAGCCATTTCAAAATTTAGACCAAATTCAATATAACACAAAGGAATTCTGGGACGGGCTGATAACCATGGCTATTATGAGCTTGCTGTTTATAAAAGAGGTTGATTTCTAGTCTTTTTTCAAGTCGCTGAATTTTTGAAGTATTAAAATCGTAACATTCTTTTCAATATATCTAGCGAACAAAACAAGATATTTGGCTGTTTCGAAAGTTTTTCGAAACAGCCCTTGTTTTCGTTAAGATTTTTTTTTTTTTCTTTTTTTTTTTTTTTTCTTCTTTTTCAGACTTTTGCCCATAGCATTTGTACACGATTTCTTTCTGCCAGGCACTTTGGCTACTTTTATGCAGCCGATTGCCTTTAAACTTAACAGACACTTAGACCAACTACTCAGGATGCATGCCGAACTTTTACGTCATGATGACGTCATCACGTGATTTTTTATGAATTTTTGAATTTTGAAAATCGTAACATTCATTAAATTATATCTAGCGAACAAAACAAGATATTTTCAAAATTCTTTTTCTTATAGCTTTGGTATGTCTCAAAGATATGCCCTAAATTGCGAAAATTGTGTGACGTCATGATGACGTCATCAAAAATGTGTTTTTTTATTAACGCATGTAAGGGTCAATCCGATTACAAAAATGTATATATTGAATTTTCCTGTACCCAATTCCAAAATTTCATGATCGTGGCTCACTCAAGTAAGAAATGACAGCCATTTCAAAATTTAGACCAAATTCAATATAACACAAAAGAATTCTGGGACGGGCTGATAACCATGGCTATTATGAGCTTGCTGTTTATAAAAGGGGTTGATTTCTAGTCTTTTTTCAAGTCGCTGAATTTTTGAAGTATTAAAATCGTAACATTCTTTTCAATATATCTAGCGAACAAAACAAGATATTTTCAAAATTCTTTTTGTTATAGCTTTGGTATGTCTCAAAGATATGCCCTAAATGGCGAAAATTGTGTGACGTCATGATGACGTCATCAACAATATTTTTTTTTTTAAACGCATGTAAGGGTCAATCTGATTACAAAAATGCATTCATTGAATTTTTCTGTACGTAATTCCAAAATTTCATGATCGTGGTTCACTCAAGTAAGAAATAAGAGCCATTTCAAAATTTTGACCAAATTCAATATAACACAAAGGAATTCTGGGACGGGCAGATAACCATGGCTATTATGTGCTTGCTGTTTATAAAAGGGGTTGATTTCTAGTCTTTTTTCAAGTCGCTGAATTTTTGAAGTTTTAAAATCGTAACATTCTTTTCAATATATCTAGCGAACAAAACAAGATATTTTCAAAATTATTTTTGTTATAGCTTTGGTATGTCTCAAAGATATGCCCTAAAAGGCGAAAATTGTGTGACGTCATGATGACGTCATCAACAATATTTTTTTTTTTTAACGCATGTAAGGGTCAATCCGATTACAAAAATGTATACATTGAATTTTTCTGTACGTAATTCCAAAATTTCATGGTCGTGGCTCACTCAAGTAAGAAATAGGAACCGTTTCAAAATTTAGACCAAATTCAATATAACACAAAGGAATTCTGGGAAGGGCAGATAACCATGGCTTAAATGAGCATGCTGTTTATAAAAAGGGTTGATTTGTAGTCTTTTTTCAAGTCGCTGAATTTTAAATTTTTGGAATCGTAACATTCTTTTCAATATATCTAGCGAACAAAACAAGATATTTTCAAAATTCTTTTTGTTATAGCTTTGGTATGTCTCAAAGATATGCCCTAAAAAGCGAAAATTGTGTGACGTCATGATGACGTCATAAAAAAAATTTTTTTTTCAAGTCGCTAGAATATTGCCCATAGCATTTGTAAACTTTTTCTTTCTTACCGGCCACTTTGGCTACTTTTAAACTTAGCAGACACTTACTCCAACTGCTCACAATGTGTGCCGAACCTTTACGTCATGATGACGTCATCACATGTCACGTGACGTCATCTTAAAGGGGCATTTTTCGAAGCCATGTATCTACAAAAGTACAAGTCCGATTAAGTTGGAACGTAATATCTAGGTATGCCACCGGGTGTTATAGATGAACATTGACATGACGTTATGATCAAGTCATAACATGTCACGTGGTGTCATCTTAAAGGGGCACTCGCTAGATTATTGCCCATAGCATTTGTAAACGTTTTCTTTCTTACCGGCCAGTTTGGCTACTTTTAAACTTGGCAGACACTTACCCCAACTGCTCAGAATGTGTGCCTAACTTTTACGTCATGATGACGTCATCACATGTCACGTGACGTCATCTTAAAGGGGCATTTTTCGAAGCCATATATCTACAAATGTACAAGTCCGATTCAGTTGAAACACACCATTTAGGTATTCCACCCGGTGTCATAGATGAAAATTGACATGACGTTATGATGAAGTCATTACATGTTATGTGATGTCATCTTAAAGGGGCATTCGCTAGGCTATTTCCCATAGCATTTGTACACGATTCCTTTTTTTAAACCAATCCTTCACACATCCAATAACAACATCTTCATCCCTCCATCATTGCTAACTAACAAACAACTTTAAATATTGCATACACATTTGACATCCAAACTAACAATAAAAAAAATCGAAACAGCCCTGTGTTTGTCCACAAACACTTGCCTCTAGTTTCAAAATTCTTTTTGTTATAGCTTTGGTATGTTTCAAAGATATGCCCTAAAAGGCGAAAATTGTGTGACGTCATGATGACGTCATCAAAAATATGTGTTTTTTTTAACGCATGTAAGGGTCAATCCGATTACAAAAATGTATACATTGTATTTTTCTGTACCCAATTCCAAAATTTCATGATCGTGGCTCACTCAAGTAAGAAATGACAGCCATTTCAAAATTTTGACCAAATTCAATATAACACAAAGGAATTCTGGGACGGGCTGATAACCATGGCTATTATGAGCTTGCTGTTTATAAAAGGGGTTGATTTCTAGTCTTTTTTCAAGTCGCTGAATTTTTGAAGTATTAAAATCGTAACATTCTTTTCAATATATCTAGCGAACAAAACAAGATATTTTCAAAATTCTTTTTGTTATAGCTTTGGTATGTTTCAAAGATATGCCCTAAAAGGCGAAAATTGTGTGACGTCATGATGACGTCATCAAAAATATGTGTTTTTTTTAACGCATGTAAGGGTCAATCCGATTACAAAAATGTATACATTGTATTTTTCTGTACCCAATTCCAAAATTTCATGATCGTGGCTCACTCAAGTAAGAAATGACAGCCATTTCAAAATTTAGACCAAATTCAATATAACACAAAGGAATTCTGGGACGGGCTGATAACCATGGCTATTATGAGCTTGCTGTTTATAAAAGGGGTTGATTTCTAGTCTTTTTTCAAGTCGCTGAATTTTTGAAGTATTAAAATCGTAACATTCTTTTCAATATATCTAGCGAACAAAACAAGATATTTTCAAAATTCTTTTTGTTATAGCTTTGGTATGTTTCAAAGATATGCCCTAAAAGGCGAAAATTGTGTGACGTCATGATGACGTCATCAAAAATATATATTTTTTTTAACGCATGTAAGGGTCAATCCGATTACAAAAATGTATACATTGTATTTTTCTGTACCCAATTCCAAAATTTCATGATCGTGGCTCACTCAAGTAAGAAATAGGAGCCATTTCAAAATGTAGACCAAATTCAATATAACACAAAGGAATTCTGGGACGGGCTGATAACCATGGCTTAAATGTGCATGCTGTTTATAAAAAGGGTTGATTTGTAGTCTTTTTTCAAGTCGCTGAATTCTTGAAGTTTTATAATCGTAACATTCTTTTCACTATATCTAGCGAACAAAACAAGATATTTTCAAAATTCTTTTTGTTATAGCTTTGGTATGTCTCAAAGATATGCCCTAAAAAGCGAAAATTGTGTGACGTCATGATGACGTCATAAAAAAATTCTTTTTTCAAGTCGATAGAATATTGCCCATAGCATTTGTAAACGTTTACTTTCTTACCGGCCACATTGGCTACTTTTAAACTTGGCAGACACTTACCCCAACTGCTCACAATGTGTGCCGAACCTTTACGTCATGATGACGTCATCACATGTCACGTGACGTCATCTTAAAGGGGCATTTTTCGAAGCCATATATCTACAAAAGTACAAGTCCGATTAAGTTGGAACGTAATATCTAGGTATGCCACCGGGTGTTATAGATGAACATTGACATGACGTTATGATCAAGTCATAACATGTCACGTGGTGTCATCTTAAAGGGGCACTCGCTAGATTATTGCCCTTAGCATTTGTAAACGTTTTCTTTCTTACTGGCCACTTTGGCTACTTTTAAACTTGGCAGACACTTACCCCAACTGCTCACAACGTGTGGCGAACTTTTACGTCATGATGATGTCATCACATGTCACGTGACGCCATCTTAAAGGGGCATTTTTTCGAAGCCATATATCTACAAAAGTACAAGTCCGATTAAGTTGAAACGTAATATCTAGGTATGCCACCGGGTGTTATAGATGGAAATTGACATGACGTTATGATGACGTCATCACATGTTACGTGACGTCATCTTAAAGGGGCAGTTTTTGAAGCCATATATATTAAGAAGTACATGTCCGATTAAGTTGAAAAGTAATATCTAGGTAGCCCAATAGGTTTATAGATGAAAATTGACATGACATTATTATGATGTCATCACATGTCACATGACGTCATCTTAAAGGTGCAGTTTTTGAAGCCATATATAAACAAAAGTACAAGTCCGATTAAGTTCAAAAGTAATATCTAGGTAGCCCAGTAGGTATTTTAAATAACAAAATTATTGATGTCATGATTACGTCATCACTCGTTTCGTGTCATTATCTTAAAGGGGCATTTTTCTCAAAGCCATATATCTTCAAAAGTACAGGTCCGATTTATTTGAAATGTAATATATAGTCGGGTAGGCAAGCAGGTTTATAGATGAAAATTGACGTGACGTTATGATGACGTCATCACATGTCACGTCACGTTATCTTAAAGGGGCAGTTTTTAAAGCCATACATTGTATATCTACAAAAGTACAAGTTCGATTATTTTAAATGTAATATCTAGGTAGGTCAGCAAGTTTACAGATGAAAATGTACATTACGTTATGATGACGTCATCACAAGTGACTATTACAAACAACTTTAATTATTTTCAAAGTCTAACAAAGAAAACTGGCAGCAGCGCGATTGTTTGACAAACTTAAATTATTGTATTCTCATTTCACATCCAAAAAATAAAAAAACAAAAACGAAACAGCCCTGTGTTTGTCCACAAACACCTCCCATTGGCTCTATTTTTTTTTTTTTTTTTTTTTTGGCTGTTTCGAAAGTTTTTCGAAACAGCCCTTGTTTTCGTTAAGATTTTTTTTTTTTTTTTTTTTTTTTTGGCTGTTTCGAAAGTTTTTCGAAACAGCCTTTGTTTTCGTTAAGATTTTTTTTTTTTTCTTTTTTTTTTTTTTTTTTTTTTTTTCTTTTTCAGACTTTTTGCCCATAGCATTTGTACACGTTTTCTTTCTGCCAGGCACTTTGGCTACTTTTATGCAGCCGATTGCCTTTAAACTTAACAGACACTTAGACCAACTGCTCAGGATGCATGCCGAACTTTTACGTCATGATGACGTCATCACGTGATTTTTTATGAATTTTTGAATTTTGAAAATCGTAACATTCATTAAATTATATCTAGCGAACAAAACAAGATATTTTCAAAATTCTTTTGCTTATAGCTTTGGTATGTCTCAAAGATATGCCCTAAATTGCGAAAATTGTGTGACGTCATGATGACGTCATCAAAAATGTGTTTTTTTGTTAACGCATGTAAGGGTCAATCCGATTACAAAAATGTATATATTGAATTTTCCTGTACCTAATTCCAAAATTTCATGATCGTGGCTCACTCAAGTAAGAAATAACAGCCATTTCAAAATTTAGACCAAATTCAATATAACACAAAGGAATTCTGGGACGGGCTGATAACCATGGCTATTATGAGCTTGCTGTTTATAAAAGGGGTTGATTTCTAGTCTTTTTTCAAGTCGCTGAATTTTTGAAGTTTTAAAATCGTAACATTCTTTTCAATATATCTAGCGAACAAAACAAGATATTTTCAAAATTATTTTTGTTACAGCTTTGGTATGTCTCAAAGATATGCCCTAAATGGCGAAAATTGTGTGACGTCATGATGACGTCATCAAAAATGTGTTTTTTTGTTAACGCATGTAAGGGTCAATCCGATTACAAAAATGTATATATTGAATTTTCCTGTACCTAATTCCAAAATTTCATGATCGTGGCTCACTCAAGTAAGAAATAACAGCCATTTCAAAATTTAGACCAAATTCAATATAACACAAAGGAATTCTGGGACGGGCTGATAACCATGGCTATTATGAGCTTGCTGTTTATAAAAGGGGTTGATTTCTAGTCTTTTTTCAAGTCGCTGAATTTTTGAAGTTTTAAAATCGTAACATTCTTTTCAATATATCTAGCGAACAAAACAAGATATTTTCAAAATTATTTTTGTTACAGCTTTGGTATGTCTCAAAGATATGCCCTAAATGGCGAAAATTGTGTGACGTCATGATGACGTCATCAACAATATTTTTTTTTTAAACGCATGTAAGGGTCAATCCGATTACAAAAATGTATTCGTTGAATTTTCCTGTACCTAATTCCAAAATTTCATGATCGTGGCTCACTCAAGTGTGAAATAGGAGCCATTTCAAAATTTAGACCAAATGCAATATAACACAAAGGAATTCTGGGAAGGGCTGATAACCATGGGTATTATGTGCTTGCTGTTTATAAAACGGGTTGATTTCTAGTCTTTTTTCAAGTCGCAAAATTTTTGAAGTTTTAGAATCGTAACATTCTTTTCAATATATCTAGCGAACAAAACAAGATATTTTAAAAATTCTTTTTGTTATAGCTTTGGTATGTCTCAAACATATGCCATAAAAAGCGCAAATTGTGTGACGTCATGATGACGTCATGAAAAAAATTCTTTTTTCAAGTCGCTAGAATATTGCACATAGCATTTGTAAACGTTTTCTTTCTTACCGGCCACTTTGGCTACTTTTAAACTTGGCAGACACTTACACCAACTGCTCACAATGTGTGGCGAACTTTTACGTCATGATGACGTCATCACATGTCACGTGACGTCATCTTAAAGGGGCATTTTTTCGAAGCCATATATCTACAAAAGTACAAGTCCGATTAAGTTGAAACGTAATATCTAGGTATGCCACCGGGTGTTATAGATGAACATTGACATGATGTTATGATTACGTCATCACATGTCACGTGACGTCATCTTAAAGGGGCAGTTTTTGAAGCCATATATAAACAAAAGTACAAGTTCGATTAAGTTGAAATGTAATATCCAGGTAGGTCTGCAGGTTTATGGACGAAAATTTACATGACATTATGATGATGATGTCATCACACGTCACGTGACGTCATCTTAAAGGGGCAGTTTTTGAAGCCATAAACAAAAGTACAAGTCCGATTAAGTTGAAAAGTAATATCTAGGTAGCCCAATAGGTTTATAGATGAAAATTGACATGACATTATTATGATGTCATCACATGTCACATGACGTCATCTTAAAGGTGCAGTTTTTGAAGCCATATATAAACAAAAGTACAAGTCCGATTAAGTTGAAACATGTATCTAGGTATGCCACCGGGTGTTATAGGTGAACATTGACTTGACGTTATGAAGTGATCACATGTCACGTGATGTCATTTTAAAGGGGCATTCGCTACACTATTCCCCATAACATTTGTACTCGATTTCTTTCTTTAAACCAATCCTTCACACATCCAATAACGTTAATTATTGTATAAACATTTGACTAACTAACACAATAAAAAAAACACGAAACAGCCCTGTGTTTGTCCACGGGACAAACACATAACATGTCTAGTTTTTTTTTTTTTTTCTTTTTCAGACTTTTGCCCATAGCATTTGTACACGTTTTCTTTCTGCCAGGCACTTTGGCTACTTTTATGCAGCCGATTGCTTTTAAACTTAACAGACACTTAGACCAACTGCTCAGGATGCATGCCGATCTTTTACGTCATGGTGACGTCATCACGTGATTTTTTATGAATTTTTGAATTTTGAAAATCGTAACATTCATTAAATTATATCTAGCGAACAAAACAAGATATTTTCAAAATTCTTTTTCTTATAGCTTTGGTATGTCTCAAAGATATGCCCTAAATTGCGAAAATTGTGTGACGTCATGATGACGTCATCAAAAATGTGTTTTTTTGTTAACGCATGTAAGGGTCAATCCGATTACAAAAATGTGTATATTGAATTTTCCTGTACCCAATTCCAAAATTTCATGATCGTGGCTCACTCAAGTAAGAAATAACAGCCATTTCAAAATTTAGACCAAATTCAATATAACACAAAGGAATTCTGGGAAGGACAGATAACCATGGCTTAAATGTGCTAGCTGTTTATAAAAGCGGTTGATTTCTAGTCTTTTTTCAAGTCGCTGAATTTTTGAAGTTATAAAATCGTAACATTCTTTTCACTATATCTAGCGAACAAAACAAGATATTTTCAAAATTATTTTTGTTATAGCTTTGGTATGTCTCAAAGATATGCCCTAAAAGGCAAAAATTGTGTGACGTCATGATGACGTCATCAAACAATTTTTTTTTTTAAACTCATGTTAGGGTCAATCCGATTACAAAAATGTATACATTGAATTTTTCTGTACGTAATTCCAAAATTTCATGATCGTGGCTCACTCAAGTAAGAAATGACAGCCATTTGAAAATTTAGACCAAATTCAATATAACACAAAGGAATTCTGGGACGGGCAGATAACCATGGCTATTATGTGCATGCTGTTTATAAAAGGGGTTGATTTCTAGTCTTTTTTCAAGTCGCTGAATTTTTGATTTTTTTAAATCGTAACATTCTTTTCAATATATCTAGCGAACAAAACAAGACATTTTAAAAATTCTTTTTGTTATAGCTTTGGTATGTCTCAAAGATATGCCCTAAAAAGCGAAAATTGTGTGACGTCATGATGACGTCATCAAAAATATGTTTTTTTTTTAACGCATGTAAGGGTCAATCCGATTACAAAAATGTATACATTGAATTTTCCTGTACCCAATTCCAAAATTTCATGATCGTGGCTCACTCAAGTAAGAAATGACAGCCATTTCAAAATTTAGACCAAATTCAATATAACACAAAGGAATTCTGGGACGGGCAGATAACCATGGCTATTATGTGCTTGATGTTTATAAAAGGGGTTGATTTCTAGTCTTTTTTCAAGTCGCTGAATTTTTGAAGTATTAAAATCGTAACATTCTTTTCAATATATCTAGCCAACAAAACAAGATATTTTCAAAATTCTTTTTGTTATAGCTTTGGTATGTCTCAAAGATATGCCCTAAAAGGCGAAAATTGTGTGACGTCATGATGACGTCATCAACAAATCTTTTTTTTTTAAACGCATGTAAGGGTCAATCCGATTACAAAAATGTATTCGTTGAATTTTCCTGTACCTAATTCCAAAATTTCATGATCGTGGCTCACTCAAGTGTGAAATAGGAGCCATTTCAAAATTTAGACCAAATTCAATATAACACAAAGGAATTCTGGGAAGGGCTGATAACCATGGGTATTATGTGCTTGCTGTTTATAAAACGGGTTGATTTCTAGTCTTTTTTCAAGTCGCTAAATTTTTGAAGTTTTAGAATCGTAACATTCTTTTCAATATATCTGGCGAACAAAACAAGATATTTAAAAAATTATTTTTGTTATAGCTTTGGTATGTCTCAAAGATATGCCATAAAAAGCGCAAATTGTGTGACGTCATGATGACGTCATGAAAAAAATTCTTTTTTCAAGTCGCTAGAATATTGCACATAGCATTTGTAAACGTTTTCTTTCTTACCGGCCACTTTGGCTACTTTTAAACTTGGCAGACACTTACACCAACTGCTCACAATGTGTGGCGAACTTTTACGTCATGATGACGTCATCACATGTCACGTGACGTCATCTTAAAGGGGCATTTTTTCGAAGCCATATATCTACAAAAGTACAAGTCCGATTAAGTTGAAACGTAATATCTAGGTATGCCACCGGGTGTTATAGATGAACATTGACATGATGTTATGATTACGTCATCACATGTCACGTGACGTCATCTTAAAGGGGCAGTTTTTGAAGCCATATATAAACAAAAGTACAAGTTTGATTAAGGTGAAATGTAATATCCAGGTAGGTCTGCAGGTTTATGGACGAAAATTGACATGACATTATGATGATGATGTCATCACACGTCACGTGACGTCATCTTAAAGGTGCAGTTTTTGAAGCCATATATAAACAAAAGTACAAGTCCGATTAAGTTGAAACATGTATCTAGGTATGCCACCGGGTGTTATAGGTGAACATTGACTTGACGTTATGAAGTGATCACATGTCACGTGATGTCATTTTAAAGGGGCATTCGCTACACTATTCCCCATAACATTTTGTACTCGATTTCTTTCTTTAAACCAATCCTTCACACATCCAATAACGTTAATTATTGTATAAACATTTGACTAACTAACACAATAAAAAAAACACGAAACAGCCCTGTGTTTGTCCACGGGACAAACACATAACATGTCTAGTTGGCTGTTTCGAAAGTTTTTCGAAACAGCCCTTGTTTTCGTTAAGATTTTTTTTTTGGCTGTTTCGAAAGTTTTTCGAAACAGCCCTTGTTTTCGTTAAGATTTTGTTTTTTTTCTTTTTTTTTTTTCTTTTTTTTTTTTTTCTTTTTCAGACTTTTTGCCCATAGACTTTGTACACGTTTTCGTTCTGCCAGGCACTTTGGCTACTTTTATGCAGCCGATTGCCTTTAAACTTAACAGACACTTAGACCAACTACTCAGGATGCATGCCGAACTTTTACGTCATGATGACGTCATCACGTGATTTTTTATGAATTTTTGAATTTTGAAAATCGTAACATTCATTAAATTATATCTAGCGAACAAAACAAGATATTTTCAAAATTCTTTTTCTTATAGCTTTGGTATGTCTCAAAGATATGCCCTAAATTGCGAAAATTGTGTGACGTCATGATGACGTCATCAAAAATGTGTTTTTTTGTTAACGCATGTAAGGGTCAATCCGATTACAAAAATGTATATATTGAATTTTCCTGTACCCAATTCCAAAATTTCATGATCGTGGCTCACTCAAGTAAGAAATGACAGCCATTTCAAAATTTAGACCAAATTCAATATAACACAAAGGAATTCTGGGACGGGCTGATAACCATGGCTATTATGAGCTTGCTGTTTATAAAAGGGGTTGATTTCTAGTCTTTTTTCAAGTCGCTGAATTTTTGAAGTTTTAAAATCGTAACATTCTTTTCAATATATCTAGCGAACAAAACAAGATATTTTCAAAATTATTTTTGTTACAGCTTTGGTATGTCTCAAAGATATGCCCTAAATGGCGAAAATTGTGTGACGTCATGATGACGTCATCAACAATATTTTTTTTTTTAAACGCATGTAAGGGTCAATCTGATTACAAAAATGTATACATTGAATTTTCCTGTACCTAATTCCAAAATTTCGTGATCGTGGCTCACTCAAGTAAGAAATAGGAGCCATTTCAAAATTTAGACCAAATTCAATATAACACAAAGGAATTCTGGGAAGGGCTGATAACCATGGCTTAAATGTGCATGCTGTTTATAAAAAGGGTTGATTTGTAGTCTTTTTTCAAGTCGCTGAATTCTTGAAGTTTTATAATCGTAACATTCTCTTCACTATATCTAGCGAACAAAACAAGATATTTTCAAAATTCTTTTTGTTATAGCTTTGGTATGTCTCAAAGATATGCCCTAAAAAGCGAAAATTGTGTGACGTCATGATGACGTCATAAAAAAAATCTTTTTTCAAGTCGATAGAATATTGCCCATAGCATTTGTAAACGTTTACTTTCTTACCGGCCACATTGGCTACTTTTAAACTTGGCAGACACTTACCCCAACTGCTCACAATGTGTGCCGAACCTTTACGTCATGATGACGTCATCACATGTCACGTGACGTCATCTTAAAGGGGCATTTTTCGAAGCCATATATTTACAAAAGTACAAGACCGATTAAGTTGGAACGTAATATCTAGGTATGCCACCGGGTGTTATAGATGAACATTGACATGACGTTATGATCAAGTCATAACATGTCACGTGGTGTCATCTTAAAGGGGCACTCGCTAGATTATTGCCTATAGCATTTGTAAACGTTTTCTTTCTTACCGGCCAGTTTGGCTACTTTTAAACTTGGCAGACACTTACCCCAACTGCTCACAATGTGTGCCGAACTTTTACGTCATGATGACGTCATCACATGTCACGTGACGTCATCTGAAAGGGGCATTTTTCGAAGCCATATTTTTACCGAAGTAGAAGTCAGATTAAGTTGAAAAGTAATATCTAGGTAGCCCAGTAGATTATCTTAAACAATTTTGTGTCAGGAATGCTTGTAGGCCGGCATGTGTTATATATGAAAATTGATGCGACGTTATGGTGACGTCATCATATGATTTTATAGTAATTTTTTTACTTTTAAATCTTTAAGCTATAAGGCCTATCTCATCAACTGAACATGCTAATTTCGAAATTCTTATTGTAATTCTTTTTGAAATAGGTTTTTTAGGTAAACAAGTTTTACGTTCTGTGATTTGGGAGGATTTAACATAATTTTCAAAAATAGTTGTTGTATTTTGTTCCACTCAAGTAAATGTTGTCTCAATCGTATTTTGGATTACCTTACTTTTAATTTCCAGTTTATAATTCCCAATGTATTAAAAAAAATGCGTTCTGTGATTTTCTACTGCTCAAATAAAGTTTGTTTCAGCCGTCTATTCTTTAAGGTGTGTTGCGTTAATTACTGGTTTTCCGTTTTCAAACACTACATGGGGTATGCTTCGCTCTCACCCACCGCTCTATGTGTGTGTTTGCCTGAAATTGTTAGTTAAGTTTGGTATACAGTGCTAGGCGCCACCGGACAAAATCCGTGAATGAGTTTTTACCAGTAAACTCGTATGCTGCCCTCTACAGTTCACTAAACACAACCAGAGGAGTGTTTTTTTAAGTACTACCGCCCTCTTGCGCTAAAAAGTTGACAGGTTTGTCAATTGTGGCAGAGAAACTTTTGACCAGTAAGATTATGTCGAACTTTCCTTGCATTTAATTGTACCTCCCTAGGGTGTGTGGAAAATCATATTACAATTGGAGAATTCAGGACTATTAGGGTTAATAAGACCGTATTTTCTTTCAATTATATACTGTAATAAAAATATACTAGTAAGACTTCATTAAATAACTCTCTTTATTCAAAGGTCTTGTTTTCAAAGAATTCTTTTTATTGCTTCCTACGTGCCACAATGTCAACATGCATTTTTATCAAGAACATATCACATAATATTAATAAAGATTCAAATTTGAGAGGCAAGTTACTCCAATACAAGCCTGAAAACAAAATGTTGAAGAGAAAAAGTTGTGTATTTAACAAGTGCATTCAGTGAAAAGCACAGAAACAATCATGCGTCTTATAACATTCTTTCCAAATTCTTATTGTAATTCTTTTTGAAATATGTTTTTTACGTCATAGGTAAACAAGTTTTGCGTTCTGTGATTTGGGAGGATTTAACATAATTTTCAAAAAAAATTGTTGTATTTTGTTCCACTCAAGTAAATGTTGTCTCAATCGTCTTTTGGATTACCTTACATTTAATTTCCAGTTGATAATTCCCAATGTATTAAACAAAATGCGTTCTGTGATTTTCTACTGCTCAAATCAAGTTTGTTTCAGCCGTCCATTCTTTAAGGTGTGTTGCGTTAATTACTGGTTTTTCGTCTTCAAACACTACATTGGGTATGCTTCGGTCTCACCCACCGCTCTATGTGTGTGTTTGCCTTAAATTGTTAGTTAAGTTTGGTATACAGTGCTAGGCGCCACCGGACAAAATCCGTGAACTAATTTTTACCAGTAAACTCGTATGCTGCCCTCTACAATTCACTAAACCCAACCAGAGGAGTATTTTTTTAAGTACTACCGCCCTCTTGCGCTAAAAAGTTGACAGGTTTGTCAATTGTGGCAGAGAAACTTTTGACCAGCAAGATTATGTCGGACTTTCCTTGCATTTATCTGTACCTCCCTAGGGTGTGTGGAAAATCATATTAAAATTGGAGAATTCTGGACTGTTAGGGTTAATAAGACCGTATTTTCTTTCAATTATATACTGTAATAAAAATATACCAGTAAGACTTCATTAAATAACTCTCTTCATTCAAAGGTCTTGTTTTCAAAGAATTATTTGTATTGCTTCCTACGTGCCACAATGTCAACATGCATTTTTAGCAAGAACATATCACATAATATTAATAAAGATTCAAATTTGAGAGGCAAGTTACTCCAATACAAGCCTGAAAACAAAGTGTTGAAGAGAAAAAGTTGTGTATTTAACAAGTGCATTCAGTAAAAAGCACAGAAACAATCAGGCGTCTTATAACATTCTTTTTGAATTACAGACATACATGATGACGTCATCACATGCCACGTGACGTCATCTTAAAGGGGCAGTTTTTGAAGCTATATATCTACAAAAGTACAAGTTCGATTAAGTTGAAAAGTAATATCTAGGTAGCCCAGTAGGTTTATAGCTGAAAATTGACATGACATTATCATGATTGATGTCATCACATGTCACGTGACGTCATCTTAAAGGGGCAGTTTTTGAAGCCACATATAAACAAAAGTACAAGTTCGATTAAGTTGAAATGTAATATCCAGGCAGATCTACAGGTTCATAGATGAAAATTGACATGACATTATGATGACTTCATCACATGTCACGTGACGTCATCTTAAAGGGGCAGTTTTTGAAGCCATCTATCTACAAAAGTACAAGTTCGATTAAGTTGAAACGTGGTATCTAACATGAATTTTAAACAATTTTTGATAATTCTTGTAATATATTTTTAGGTCATACACACTTAAATATAAATGTGAAAAATGTGTGACGTCTGATGACGTAATCATGGTCATCAACTCCTTGTATGCTCACATTTCCAAAACGATTATGAATAAGCCTACGTGATTGCATGACCTGTCGTAGACGACCATGAATGTAAAACGAGATTTTTTGATCCACCATTGAAATCTCAAAAATTAAGAATCAAACTACCAAAAACCCCCCAAACGAAACAGCCCTGTGTTTGTCCACAAACACCAAAGCTCTAGTTTTTCTTTTTTTTTTTTTTTTTTTTTCTTTTTCAGACTTTTTGCCCATAGCGTTTGTACACGATTTCTTTCTGCCAGGGACTTTGGCTAGTTTTATGCAGCCGATTGCCTTTAAACTTAACAGACACTTAGACCAACTGCTCAGAATGTATGCCGAACTTTTACGTCATGATGACGTCATCACGTGATTTTTTATGAATTTTTGAATTTTGAAAATCGTAACATTCATTAAATTATATCTAGCGAACAAAACAAGATATTTTCAAAATTCTTTTTCTCATAGCTTTGGTATGTCTCAAAGATATGCCCTAAAAAGCGAAAACTGTGTGACGTCATGATGACGTCATCAAAAATGCTTTTTTTTTTTAACGCATGTAAGGGTCAATCTGATTACAAAAATGTATATATTGAATTTTGCTGTACCCAATTCCAAAATTTCATGATCGTGGCTCACTCAAGTAAGAAATGACAGCCATTTCAAAATTTAGACCAAATTCAATATAACACAAAGGAATTCTGGGACGGGCTGATAACCATGGCTATTATGAGCTTGCTGTTTATAAAAGGGGTTGATTTCTAGTCTTTTTTCAAGTCGCTGAATTTTTGAAGTATTAAAATCGTAACATTCTTTTCAATATATCTAGCGAACAAAACAAGATATTTTCAAAATTCTTTTTGTTATAGCTTTGGTATGTCTCAAAGATATGCCCTAAAAGGCGAAAATTGTGTGACGTCATGATGACGTCATCAAAAATATATATTTTTTTTTAACGCATGTAAGGGTCAATCCGATTACAAAAATGTATACATTGTATTTTTCTGTACCCAATTCCAAAATTTCATGATCGTGGCTCACTCAAGTAAGAAATGACAGCCATTTCAAAATTTAGACCAAATTCAATATAACACAAAGGAATTCTGGGACGGGCTGATAACCATGGCTATTATGAGCTTGCTGTTTATAAAAGGGTTGATTTCTAGTCTTTTTTCAAGTCGCTGAATTTCTAAATTGTTTAAATCGTAACATTCTTTTCAATATATCTAGCGAACAAAACAAGATATTTTCAAAATTCTTTTTGTTATAGCTTTGGTATGTTTCAAAGATATGCCCTAAAAAGCGAAAATTGTGTGACGTCATGATGACGTCATAAAAAAAATCTTTTTTCAAGTCGATAGAATATTGCCCATAGCATTTGTAAACGTTTACTTTCTTACCGGCCACATTGGCTACTTTTAAACTTGGCAGACACTTACCCCAACTGCTCACAATGTGTGCCGAACTTTTACGTCCTGATGACGTCATCACATGTCACGTGACGTCATCTTAAAGGGGCATTTTTCGAAGCCATATATCTACAAAAGTACAAGTCCGATTCAGTTGGAACGTAAGGTATGCCACCTGGTGTTATAGATGAAAATTGACATGACGTTATGATCAAGTCATAACATGTCACGTGGTGTCATCTTAAAGGGGCACTCGCTAGATTATTGCCTATAGCATTTGTACACGTTTTCTTTCTTACCGGCACTTTGGGTACTTTTAAACTTGACAGACACTTAGACTAACTGCTCACAATGTGTGCCGAACTTTTACCTCTTGATGACGTCATCACATGCCACGTGACGTCATCTTAAAGGGGCAGTTTTTGAAGCCATATATCTACAAAAGTACAAATTCGATTAAGTTGAAAAGTAATATCTAGGTAGCCCAGTAGGTTTATAGCTGAAAATTGACATGACATTATCATAATTGATGTCATCACATGTCACGTGACGTCATCTTAAAGGGGCAGTTTTTGAAGCCATATGTCTACAAAAGCACAAGTCCGATTAAGTTTAAAAGTAATATCTAGGTAGCCTAGTAGGTTTATAGATAAAAATTGAATTGACGTTATGATGACGTCATCACATGTCACGTGACGTCATCTTAAAGGGGCAGTTTTTGAAGCCATATATAAACAAAATTACAAGTTCGATTAAGTTGAAAAGTAATATCTAGGTAGCCCAGTAGGTTTATAGCTGAAAATTGACATGACATTATCATGATGTCATCACATGTCACGTGATGTCATCTTAAAGGGGCAGTTTTTGAAGCCATATCTACAAAAGTACAAGCTCGATTAAGTTGAAATGTAATATCTAAGTAGGCCAGCAGGTTTATAGATGAAAATTGACATGATGTTATGATGACTTCATCACATGTCACCTGACGTCATCTTAAAGGGGCAGTTTTTGAAGCCACTTATAAACAAAAGTACAAGTTCGATTAAGTTGAAATGTAATATCTAGGTACGTCTGCAAGTTTATAGATGAAAATTGACATGACATTATGATGATGTCATCACATGTCACGTGACGTCATCTTAAAGGTGGATTCTTCGAAGCCATATATCGACAGAATTACAAGTCCAATGAAATTGAAACGTGATATGTAGGTATACTAGCAGGCGTTATTGACAAAAATTACATGACGTCATGATGACATCATTATACGATTTTCTAGTAATTTTTAAGTTTTTAAACCCCAAAGCCATATCTCATCAAACCTACATGCTAATTTCAAAAAACAATTTGTAATACATTTGTTAGGTGATATGTACTTACATATGAATGTGCAAAATGTGTGACATCACAATGACATCATCATGGTCACAAACTGCAAGTATGCTCACATTTCCAAAACAATTATGATTAAGGATACGTAATTGCTTGAATGTAAAACAAGATTTTGTTTCATCTACCATTGATATCTCATCAAGAATTAGAATCATACTCCCACAAAAAAAACAAAAACACCCGAAACAGCCCTGTGTTTGTACACAAACACCAGTTTCTAGTTTTTTTTTTTTTTTCTTTTTCAGACTTTTTGCCCATAGCATTTGTACACGTTTTCTTTCTGCCAGGCACTTTGGCTACTTTTCTGTAGCCGATTGCCTTTAAACTTAACAGACACTCAGACCAACTGCTCAGAATGCATGCCGAACTTTTACGTCATGATGACGTCATCACGTGATTTTTTATGAATTTTTGAATTTTGAAAATCGTAACATTCATTAAATTATATCTAGCGAACAAAACAAGATATTTTCAAAATTCTTTTTCTTATAGCTTTGGTATGTCTCAAAGATATGCCCTAAAAAGCGAAAATTGTGTGACGTCATGATGACGTCATCAAAAATGCTTTTTTTTTTTAACGCATGTAAGGGTCAATCTGATTACAAAAATGTATATATTGAATTTTGCTGTACCCAATTCCAAAATTTCATGATCGTGGCTCACTCAAGTAAGAAATGACAGCCATTTCAAAATTTAGACCAAATTCAATATAACACAAAGGAATTCTGGGACGGGCTGATAACCATGGCTATTATGAGCTTGCTGTTTATAAAAGGGGTTGATTTCTAGTCTTTTTTCAAGTCGCTGAATTTTTGAAGTTTTAAAATCGTAACATTCTTTTCAATATATCTAGCGAACAAAACAAGATATTTTCAAAATTATTTTTGTTACAGCTTTGGTATGTCTCAAAGATATGCCCTAAATGGCGAAAATTGTGTGACGTCATGATGACGTCATCAACAAATCTTTTTTTTTTAAACGCATGTAAGGGTCAATCCGATTACAAAAATGTATTCGTTGAATTTTCCTGTACCTAATTCCAAAATTTCATGATCGTGGCTCACTCAAGTATGAAATAGGAGCCATTTCAAAATTTAGACCAAATTCAATATAACACAAAGGAATTCTGGGAAGGGCTGATAACCATGGGTATTATGTGCTTGCTGTTTATAAAAGGGATTGATTTCTAGTCTTTTTTCAAGTCGCTGAATTTTTGAAGTTTTAGAATCGTAACATTCTTTTCAATATATCTAGCGAACAAAACAAGATATTTTCAAAATTCTTTTTGTTATAGCTTTGGTATGTCTCAAAGATATGCCATAAAAAGCGCAAATTGTGTGACGTCATGATGACGTCATAAAAAAAATTCTTTTTTCAAGTCGCTAGAATATTGCACATAGCATTTGTAAACGTTTTCTTTCTTACCGGCCACTTTGGCTACTTTTAAACTTGGCAGACACTTACACCAACTGCTAACAATGTGTGCCGAACTTTTACGTCATGATGACGTCATCACATGTCACGTGACGTCATCTTAAAGGGGCATTTTTTCGAAGCCATATATCTACAAAAGTACAAGTCCGATTAAGTTGAAACGTAATATCTAGGTATGCCACCGGGTGTTATAGATGAACATTGACATGATGTTATGATGACGTCATCACATGTCACGTGACGTCATCTTAAAGGGGCATTTTTCGAAGCCATATATCTACAAAAGTACAAGTCCGATTAAGTTGGAACGTAATATCTAGGTATGCCACCGGGTGTTATAGATAAACATGGACATAACGTTATGATCAAGTCATAACATGTCACGTGGTGTCATCTTAAAGGGGCACTTGCTAGATTATTGCCCTAGCATTTTTAAACGTTTACTTTCTTACCGGCCACTTTGGCTACTTTGAAACTTGGTAGACACTTACCCCAACTGCTCACAATGTGTGCCAAACTTTTACGTCATGATGATGTCATCACATGTCACGTGACGTCATATTAAATGGGCATTTTTTAAAAGCTATATATCTACAAAAGTACAAGTCCGATTAAGTTGAAAAGTAATATCCAGGTAGCCTAGTAGGTTTATAGATGAAAATTGACATTACGTTATGATGACATCATCACATGTTACGTGACGTCATCTTAAAGGGGCAGTTTTTGAATCCATATATATTAAGAAGTACATGTCTGATTAAGTTGAAAAGTAATATCTAGGTAGCCCAATAGGTTTATAGATGAAAATTTACATGACATTATTATGATGTCATCACATGTTACATGACGTCATCTTAAAGGTGCAGTTTTTGAAGCCATATATAAACAAAAGTACAAGTCCGATTAAGTTCAAAAGTAATATCTAGGTAGCCCAGTAGGTATTTTAAATTTAAAAAATTATGATGTCATGATTACGTCATCACTTGTTTCGTGTCATTATCTTAAAGAGGCATTTTTCGAAGCCATATATCTACAAAAGTACAGCTCCGATTTATTTGAAATGTAATATATAGTCGGGTAGGCAAGCAGGTTTATAGATGAAAATTGACATGACGTTATGATGACGTCATCACATGTCACGTGACGTTATCTTAAAGGGGCAGTTTTTGAAGCCATACATTGTATATCTACAAAAGTACAAGTTTGATTATTTTAAATGTAATATCTAGGTAGGTCAGCAAGTTTACAGATGAAAATTTACAAAGAAAACTGGCAGGAGCGCGATTGTTTGACGAACTTTAATTATTGTATTCACATTTCACATCCAAACTAAAAAAAATAAAAAGCGAAACAGCCCTGTGTTTGTCCACAAACACCGTCCGTCTAGTTTTTTGGCTGTTTCGAAAGCTTTTCGAAACAGCCCTTGTTTTCGTTAAGATTTTTTTTTTTGGCTGTTTCGAAAGCTTTTCGAAACAGCCCTTGTTTTCGTTAAGATTTTTTTTTTTTCTTTTTTTTTTTTCTTCTTCTTTTTCAGACTTTTGCCCATAGCATTTGTACACGTTTTCTTTCTGACCGGCACTTTGGCTACTTTTAAGCAACCGATTGCATTTAAACTTAGCAGACACTTAGACCAACTGCTCAGAATGTATGCCGATCTTTTACGTCATGATGACGTCATCACGTGATTTTTTATGAATTTTTGAAATTTGAAAATCGTAACATTCTTTTCAATATATCTAGCGAACAAAACAAGATATTTTCAAAATTCTTTTTGTTACAGCTTTGGTATGTCTCAAAGATATGCCCTAAAAAGCGAAAACTGTGCGACGTCATGATGACGTCATCAAAAATGTGTTTGTTTTTTTACGCATGTAAGGGTCAATCCGATTACAAAAATGTATACATTGAATTTTTCTGTACCTAATTCCAAAATTTCATGATCGTGGCTCACTCAAGTAAGAAATGACAGCCATTTCAAAATTTAGACCGAATTCAATATAACACAAAGGAATTCTGGGACGGGCAGATAACCATGGCTATTATGTGCTTGATGTTTATAAAAGGGGTTGATTTCTAGTCTTTTTTCAAGTCGCTGAATTTTTGAAGTATTAAAATCGTAACATTCTTTTCAATATATCTAGCGAACAAAACAAGATATTTTCAAAATTCTTTTTGTTATAGCTTTGGTATGTCTCAAAGATATGCCCTAAAAGGCGAAAATTGTGTGACGTCATGATGACGTCATCAACAAATCTTTTTTTTTTAAACGCATGTCAGGATCAATCCGATTACAAAAATGTATTCGTTGAATTTTCCTGTACCTAATTCCAAAATTTCATGATCGTGGCTCACTCAAGTGTGAAATAGGAGCCATTTCAAAATTTAGACCAAATTCAATATAACACAAAGGAATTCTGGGAAGGGCTGATAACCATGGGTATTATGTGCTTGCTGTTTATAAAACGGGTTGATTTCTAGTCTTTTTTCAAGTCGCTAAATTTTTGAAGTTTTAGAATCGTAACATTCTTTTCAATATATCTAGCGAACAAAACAAGATATTTTCAAAATTCTTTTTGTTAGAGCTTTGGTATGTCTCAAAGATATGCCCTAAAAAGCGAAAATTGTGTGACGTCATGATGACGTCATAAAAAAAAATCTTTTTTCAAGTCGCTAGAATATTGCCCATAGCATTTGTAAACGTTTTCTTTCTTACCGGCCACTTTGGCTACTTTTAAACTTGGCAGACACTTACCCCAACTGCTCACAATGTGTGCCGAACCTTTACGTCATGATGACGTCATCACATGTCACGTGACGTCATCTTAAAGGGGCATTTTTCGAAGCCATATATTTACAAAAGTACAAGACCGATTAAGTTGGAACGTAATATCTAGGTATGCCACCGGGTGTTATAGATGAACATTGACATGACGTTATGATCAAGTCATAACATGTCACGTGGTGTCATCTTAAAGGGGCACTCGCTAGATTATTGCCCATAGCATTTGTAAACGTTTTCTTTCTTACCGGCCAGTTTGGCTACTTTTAAACTTGGCAGACACTTACCCCAACTGCTCACAATGTGTGCCGAACTTTTACGTCATGATGACGTCATCACATGTCACGTGACGTCATCTGAAAGGGGCATTTTTCGAAGCCATATTTTTACCGAAGTAGAAGTCAGATTAAGTTGAAAAGTAATATCTAGGTAGCCCAGTAGATTATCTTAAACAATTTTGTGTCTGGAATGCTTGTAGGCCGGCATGTGTTATATATGGAAATTGATGCGACGTTATGGTGACGTCATCATATGATTTTATAGTAATTTTTTTACTTTTGAATCTTTAAGCTATAAGGCCTATCTCATCAACTGAACATGCTAATTTCGAAATTCTTATTGTAATTCTTTTTGAAATAGGTTTTTTAGGTAAACAAGTTTTACGTTCTGTGATTTGGAAGGATTTAACATAATTTTTGAAAATAGTTGTTGTATTTTGTTCCACTCAAGTAAATGTTGTCTCAATCGTATTTTGGATTACCTTACTTTTAATTTCCAGTTTATAATTCCCAATGTATTAAAAAAAATGTGATTTTCTACTGCTCAAATAAAGTTTGTTTCAGCCGTCTATTCTTTAAGGTGTGTTGCGTTAATTACTGGTTTTCCGTTTTCAAACACTACATGGGGTATGCTTCGCTCTCACCCACCGCTCTATGTGTGTGTTTGCCTTAAATTGTTAGTTAAGTTTGGTATACAGTGCTAGGCGCCACCGGACAAAATCCGTGAATGAGTTTTTACCAGTAAACTCGTATGCTGCCCTCTACAGTTCACTAAACACAACCAGAGGAGTATTTTTTTAAGTACTACCGCCCTCTTGCGCTAAAAAGTTGACAGGTTTGTCAATTGTGGCAGAGAAACTTTTGACCAGTAAGATTATGTCGAACTTTCCTTGCATTTAACTGTACCTCCCTAGGGTGTGTGGAAAATCATATTACAATTGGAGAATTCAGGACTATTAGGGTTAATAAGACCGTATTTTCTTTCAATTATTTATACTGTAATACAAATATACTAGTAAGACTTCATTAAATAACTCTCTTTATTCAAAGGTCTTGTTTTCAAAGAATTCTTTTTATTGCTTCCTACGTGCCACAATGTCAACATGCATTTTTATCAAGAACATATCACATAATATTAATAAAGATTCAAATTTGAGAGGCAAGTTACTCCAATACAAGCCTGAAAACAAAATGTTGAAGAGAAAAAGTTGTGTATTTAACAAGTGCATTCAGTGAAAAGCACAGAAACAATCATGCGTCTTATAACATTCTTTCCAAATTCTTATTGTAATTCTTTTTGAAATATGCTTTTTACGTCATGGGTAAACAAGTTTTGCGTTCTGTGATTTGGGAGGATTTAACATAATTTTCAAAAATAATTGTTGTATTTTGTTCCACTCAAGTAAATGTTTTCTCAATCGTCATTTGGATTACCTTACATTTAATTTCCAGTTTATAATTCCCAATGTATTAAACAAAATGCGTTCTGTGATTTTCTACTGCTCAAATCAAGTTTGTTTCAGCCGTCCATTCTTTAAGGTGTGTTGCGTTAATTACTGGTTTTCCGTCTTCAAACACTACATTGGGTATGCTTCGGTCTCACCCACCGCTCTATGTGTGTGTTTGCCTTAAATTGTTAGTTAAGTTTGGTATACAGTGCTAGGCGCCACCGGACAAAATCCGTGAACTAATTTTTACCAGTAAACTCGTATGCTGCCCTCTACAATTCACTAAACCCAACCAGAGGAGTATTTTTTTAAGTACTACCGCCCTCTTGCGCTAAAAAGTTGACAGGTTTGTCAATTGTGGCAGAGAAACTTTTGACCAGCAAGATTATGTCGGACTTTCCTTGCATTTATCTGTACCTCCCTAGGGTGTGTGGAAAATCATATTAAAATTGGAGAATTCAGGACTGTTAGGGTTAATAAGACCGTATTTTCTTTCAATTATATACTGTAATAAAAATATACCAGTAAGACTTCATTAAATAACTCTCTTCATTCAAAGGTCTTGTTTTCAAAGAATTCTTTTTATTGCTTCCTACGTGCCACAATGTCAACATGCATTTTTATCAAGAACATATCACATAATATTAATAAAGATTCAAATTTGAGAGGCAAGTTACTCCAATACAAGCCTGAAAACAAAATGTTGAAGAGAAAAAGTTGTGTATTTAACAAGTGCATTCAGTGAAAAGCACAGAAACAATCATGCGTCTTATAACATTCTTTCCAAATTCTTATTGTAATTCTTTTTGAAATATGCTTTTTAGGTCATATGTAAACAAGTTTTGCGTTCTGTGATTTGGGAGGATTTAACATAATTTTCAAAAATAATTGTTGTATTTTGTTCCACTCAAGTAAATGTTGTCTCAATCGTCATTTGGATTACCTTACATTTAATTCCCAGTTTATAATTCCCAATGTATTAAACAAAATGCGTTCTGTGATTTTCTACTGCTCAAATCAAGTTTGTTTCAGCTGTCCATTCTTTAAGATGTGTTGCGTTAATTACTGGTTTTCCGTCTTCAAACACTACAGGGGGTATGCTTCGCTCTCACCCACCGCTCTATGTGTGTGTTTGCCTTAAATTGTTAGTTAAGTTTGGTATACAGTGCTAGGCGCCACCGGACAAAATCCGTGAATGAATTTTTACCAGTAAACTCGTATGCTGCCCTCTACAATTCACTAAACCCAACCAGAGGAGTCTTTTTTTAAGTACTACCGCCCTCTTGCGCTAAAAAGTTGACAGGTTTGTCAATTGTGGCAGAGAAACTTTTGACCAGCAAGATTATGTCGAACTTTCCTTGCATTTAACTGTACCTCCCTAGGGTGTGTGGAAAATCATATTAAAATTGGAGAATTCAGGACTATTAGGGGTAATAAGACCGTATTTTCTTTCAATTATATACTGTAATAAAAATATACCAGTAAGACTTCATTAAATAACTCTCTTCATTCAAAGGTCTTGTTTTCAAAGAATTATTTTTATTGCTTCCTACGTGCCACAATGTCAACGTGCATTTTTAGCAAGAACATATCACATAATATTAATACAGATTCAAATTTGAGAGGCAAGTTACTCCAATACAAGCCTGAAAACAAAATGTTGAAGAGAAAAAGTTGTGTATTTAACAAGTTCATTCAGTAAAAAGCACAGAAACAATCAGGCGTCTTATAACATTCTTTTTTAATTACAGACATACATGATGACGTCATCACATGCCACATGACGTCATCTTAAAGGGGCAGTTTTTGAAGCTATATATCTACAAAAGTACAAGTTCGATTAAGTTGAAAAGTAATATCTAGGTAGCCCAGTAGGTTTATAGCTGAAAATTGACATGACATTATCATGATTGATGTCATCACATGTCACGTGACGTCATCTTAAAGGGGCAGTTTTTGAAGCCATATATCTACAAAAGCACAAGGCCGATTAAGTTAATAAGTAATATCTAGTTTGTTTTTTTTTTTCTTTTTCAGACTTTTGCCCATAGCGTTTGTACACGATTTCTTTCTGCCAGGGACTTTGGCTACTTTTATGCAGCCGATTGCCTTTAAACTTAACAGACACTTAGACCAACTGCTCAGAATGTATGCCGAACTTTTACGTCATGATGACGTCATCACGTGATTTTTTATGAATTTTTGAATTTTGAAAATCGTAACATTCATTAAATTATATCTAGCGAACAAAACAAGATATTTTCAAAATTCTTTTTCTTATAGCTTTGGTATGTCTCAAAGATATGCCTTAAAAAGCGAAAATTGTGTGACGTCATGATGACGTCATCAAAAATGCTTCTTTTTTTTAACGCATGTAAGGGTCAATCTGATTACAAAAATGTATATATTGAATTTTGCTGTACCCAATTCCAAAATTTCATGATCGTGGCTCACTCAAGTAAGAAATGACAGCCATTTCAAAATTTAGACCAAATTCAATATAACACAAAGGAATTCTGGGACGGGCTGATAACCATGGCTATTATGAGCTTGCTGTTTATAAAAGGGGTTGATTTCTAGTCTTTTTTCAAGTCGCTGAATTTTTGAAGTATTAAAATCGTAACATTCTTTTCAATATATCTAGCGAACAAAACAAGATATTTTCAAAATTATTTTTGTTACAGCTTTGGTATGTCTCAAAGATATGCCCTAAATGGCGAAAATTGTGTGACGTCATGATGACGTCATCAACAATATTTTTTTTAAAAACGCATGTAAGGGTCAATCTGATTACAAAAATGTATACATTGAATTTTCCTGTACCTAATTCCAAAATTTCGTGATCGTGGCTCACTCAAGTAAGAAATAGGAGCCATTTCAAAATGTAGACCAAATTCAATATAACACAAAGGAATTCTGGGAAAAAATGATAACCATGGCTTAAATGTGCATGCTGTTTATAAAAGGGGTTGATTTGTAGTCTTTTTTCAAGTCGCTGAATTCTTGAAGTTTTATAATCGTAACATTCTTTTCACTATATCTAGCGAACAAAACAAGATATTTTCTAAATTCTTTTTGTTATAGCTTTGGTATGTCTCAAAGATATGCCCTAAAAAGCGAAAATTGTGTGACGTCATGACGACGTCATAAAAAAATTCTTTTTTCAAGTCGATAGAATATTGCCCATAGCATTTGTAAACGTTTACTTTCTTACCGGCCACATTGGCTACTTTTAAACTTGGCAGACACTTACCCCAACGGCTCACAATGTGTGCCGAACTTTTACGTCCTGATGACGTCATCACATGTCACGTGACGTCATCTTAAAGGGGCATTTTTCGAAGCCATATATCTACAAAAGTACAAGTCCGATTCAGTTGGAACGTAAGGTATGCCACCTGGTGTTATAGATGAAAATTGACATGACGTTATGATCAAGTCATAACATGTCACGTGGTGTCATCTTAAAGGGGCACTCGCTAGATTATTGCCTATAGCATTTGTACACGTTTTCTTTCTTACCGGCACTTTGGGTACTTTTAAACTTGGCAGACACTTAGACTAACTGCTCACAATGTGTGCCGAACTTTTACCTCTTGATGACGTCATGACATGCCACGTGACGTCATCTTAAAGGGGCAGTTTTTGAAGCCATATATCTACAAAAGTACAAATTCGATTAAGTTGAAAAGTAATATCTAGGTAGCCCAGTAGGTTTATAGCTGAAAATTGACATGACATTATCATAATTGATGTCATCACATGTCACGTGACGTCATCTTAAAGGGGCAGTTTTTGAAGCCATATGTCTACAAAAGCACAAGTCCGATTAAGTTCAAAAGTAATATCTAGGTAGCCCAGTAGGTTTATAGATAAAAATTGAATCGACGTTATGATGACGTCATCACATGTCACGTGACGTCATCTTAAAGGGGCAGTTTTTGAAGCCATATATAAACAAAATTACAAGTTCGATTAAGTTGAAAAGTAATATCTAGGTAGCCCAGTAGGTTTATAGCTGAAAATTGACATGACATTATCATGATGTCATCACATGTCACGTGACGTCATCTTAAAGGGGCAGTTTTTGAAGCCATATCTACAAATGTACAAGCTCGATTAAGTTGAAATGTAATATCTAAGTAGGCCAGCAGGTTTATAGATGAAAATTGGCATGACGTTATGATGACTTCATCACATGTCACCTGACGTCATCTTAAAGGGGCAGTTTTTGAAGCCACATATAAACAAAAGTACAAGTTCGATTAAGTTGAAATGTAATATCCAGGCAGATCTGCAGGTTCATAGATGAAAATTGACATGACATTATGATGACTTCATCACATGTCACGTGACGTCATCTTAAAGGGGCAGTTTTTGAAGCCATCTATCTACAAAAGTACAAGTTCGATTAAGTTGAAACGTGGTATCTAACATGAATTTTAAACAATTTTTGATAATTCTTGTAATATATTTTTAGGTCATACACACTTAAATATAAATGTGAAAAATGTGTGACGTCTGATGACGTAATCATGGTCATCAACTCCTTGTATGCTCACATTTCCAAAACGATTATGAATAAGCCTACGTGATTGCATGACCTGTCGTAGACGACCATGAATGTAAAACGAGATTTTTTGATCCACCATTGAAATCTCAAAAATTAAGAATCAAACTACCAAAAATGCCCCAAACGAAACAGCCCTGTGTTTGTCCACAAACACCAAAGCTCTAGTTTTCTTTTTTTTTTTTCTTCTTCTTTTTCAGACTTTTGCCCATAGCATTTGTACACGTTTTCTTTCTGACCGGCACTTTGGCTACTTTTAAGCAACCGATTGCATTTAAACTTAGCAGACACTTAGACCAACTGCTCAGAATGTATGCCGATCTTTTACGTCATGATGACGTCATCACGTGATTTTTTATGAATTTTTGAAATTTGAAAATCGTAACATTCTTTTCAATATATCTAGCGAACAAAACAAGATATTTTCAAAATTCTTTTTGTTACAGCTTTGGTATGTCTCAAAGATATGCCCTAAAAAGCGAAAACTGTGCGACGTCATGATGACGTCATCAAAAATGTGGTTTTTTTTTAACGCATGTAAGGGTCAATCCGATTACAAAAATGTATACATTGAATTTTTCTGTACCAAATTCCAAAATTTCATGATCGTGGCTCACTCAAGTAAGAAATAAGAGCCATTTCAAAATTTAGACCAAATTCAATATAACACAAAGGAATTCTGGGACGGGCAGATAACCATGGCTATTATGTGCTTGCTGTTTATAAAAGGGGTTGATTTCTAGTCTTTTTTCAAGTCGCTAAATTTTTGAAGTTTTAAAATCGTAACATTCTTTTCAATATATCTAGCGAACAAAACACGATATTTTCAATTTTTTTTTGTGTGATAGCTTGGGTATGTCTCAAAGATATGCCCTAAAAGGGAAAAAATGTGTGACGTCATGATGACGTCATCAAAAGTGTGATTTTTTAAAACACATATAAGGATAAGTCCGATCGTCATGAAAAGTGGTGGGTAGGTAGATACTGTCACTAGCATGCAAAATCTAAAATGAGGTCATAATGACGTCATCACGTGACTTTTTATGAATTTTTGAAATTTTAAAATCGTAACATTGTTTTCAATATATCTAGCGAACAAAACAATATATTTTCAAAATTCTTTTTGTTATAGCTTTGGTATGTCTCAAAGATATCCCCTAAAAGGGAGAAAATGTGTGACGTCATGATGACGTCATCAAAACATTTATTTTTTAAACGCATGTAAGGGTCAATCCGATTACAAAAATGTATATATTGAATTTTCCTCTCCCTGATTCCAAAATTTCATGATCGTGGCTCACTCAAGTAAGAAATAAGAGCCATTTCAAAATTTAGACCAAATTCAATATAACACAAAGGAATTCTGGGACGGGAAGATAACCATGGCTATTATGTGCTTGGTGTTTATAAAAGGGGTTGATTTCTAGTCTTTTTTCAAGTCGCTAAATTTTTGAAGTTTTAAAATCGTAACATTCTTTTCAATATATCTAGCGAACAAAACAAGACATTTTCAAAATTATTTTTGTTACAGCTTTGGTATGTCTCAAAGATATGCCCTAAAAAGCGAAAATTGTGTGACGTCATGATGACGTCATAAAACAATTCTCTTTTTCAAGTCGCTAGAATATTGCCCATAGCAATTGTAAATTTTTTCTTTCTTACCAGCCACTTTGGCTACTTTTAAACTTGGCAGACACTTACCCCAACTGCTCACAATGTGTGCCGAACTTTTACGTCATGGTGACGTCATCACATGTCACGTGACGTCATCTTTAAAGGGGCATTTTTCGAAGTCATATATCTACAAAAGTACAAGTCCGATTAAGTTGGAACGTAATATCTAGGTATGCCACCGGGTGTTATAGATGAACATTGACATAACGTTATGATCAAGTCATAACATGTCACGTGGTTTCATCTTAAAGGGGCACTCGCTAGATTATTGCCCTTAGCATTTGTAAACGTTTTCTTTCTTACCGTTCACTTTGGCTACTTTTAAACTTGGCAGACACTTACCCCAACTGCTCACAACGTGTGCCAAACTTTTACGTCATGATGATGTCATCACATGTCACGTGACGTCATCTTAAAGGGGCATTTTTTCGAAGCCATATATCTACAAAAGTACAAGTCCGATTAAGTTGAAACGTAATATCTAGGTATGCCACCGGGTGTTATAAATGGAAATTGACATGACGTTATGTTGACGTCATCACATGTCACGTGACGTCATCTTAAAGGGGCAGTTTTTGAAGCCATATATATTAAGAAGTACAAGTCCGATTAAGTTGAAACGTGGTATCTAACATGAATTTTAAACAATTTTGTATAATTATTTTGGTAATATATTTTTAGGTCATACACACTTAAATATAAATGTGAAAAATGTGTGACGTCTGATGACGTAATCATGGTCATCAACTGCTTGTATGCTCACATTTCTAAAAAGATTATGAATAAGCCTACGTGATTGCTTGACCTAGACGACCATAAAACGAGATATTTTATCCACCATTGAAATCTCAAGAATAAGAATCAAACTACCAAAAAAAACCAAAACGAAACAGCCCTGTGTTTGTCCACAAACACTAAAGCTCTAGTTTTCTTTTTTTTTTTTCTTCTTCTTTTTCAGACTTTTGCCCATAGCATTTGTACACGTTTTCTTTCTGACCGGCACTTTGGCTACTTTTAAGCAACCGATTGCATTTAAACTTAGCAGACACTTAGACCAACTGCTCAGAATGTATGCCGATCTTTTACGTCATGATGACGTCATCACGTGATTTTTTATGAATTTTTGAAATTTGAAAATCGTAACATTCTTTTCAATATATCTAGCGAACAAAACAAGATATTTTCAAAATTCTTTTTGTTACAGCTTTGGTATGTCTCAAAGATATGCCCTAAAAAGCGAAAACTGTGCGACGTCATGATGACGTCATCAAAAATGTTTTTTTTTTTTTACGCATGTAAGGGTCAATCCGATTACAAAAATGTATACATTGAATTTTTCTGTACCTAATTCCAAAATTTCATGATCGTGGCTCACTCAAGTAAGAAATAAGAGCCATTTCAAAATTTAGACCAAATTCAATATAACACAAAGGAATTCTGGGACGGGCAGATAACCATGGCTATTATGTGCTTGCTGTTTATAAAAGGGTTGATTTCTAGTCTTTTTTCAAGTCGCTAAATTTTTGAAGTTTTAAAATCGTAACATTCTTTTCAATATATCTAGCGAACAAAACACGATATTTTCAATTTTTTTTTTGTGATAGCTTTGGTATGTCTCAAAGATATGCCCTAAAAGGGAAAAAATGTGTGACGTCATGATGACGTCATCAAAAGTGTGATTTTTTAAAACACATATAAGGATAAGTCCGATCGTCATGAAAAGTGGTGGGTAGGTAGATACTGTCACTAGCATGCAAAATCCAAAATGAGGTCATAATGACGTCATCACGTGACTTTTTATGAATTTTTGAAATTTTAAAATCGTAACATTGTTTTCAATATATCTAGCGAACAAAACAATATATTTTCAAAATTCTTTTTGTTATAGCTTTGGTATGTCTCAAAGATATCCCCTAAAAGGGAGAAAATGTGTGACGTCATGATGACGTCATCAAAACATTTCTTTTTTTAAACGCATGTAAGGGTCAATCCGATTACAAAAATTTATATATTGAATTTTCCTCTCCCTGATTCCAAAATTTCATGATCGTGGCTCACTCAAGTAAGAAATAAGAGCCATTTCAAAATTTAGACCAAATTCAATATAACACAAAGGAATTCTGGGACGGGCAGATAACCATGGCTATTATGTGCTTGCTGTTTATCAAAGGGGTTAATTTCTAGTCTTTTTTCAAGTCGCTAAATTTTTGAAGTTTTAAAATCGTAACATTCTTTTCAATATATCTAGCGAACAAAACAAGGCATTTTCAAAATTATTTTTGTTACAGCTTTGGTATGTCTCAAAGATATGCCCTAAAAAGCGAAAATTGTGTGACGTCATGATGACGTCATAAAACAATTCTTTTTTTAAAGTCGCTAGAATATTGCCCATAGCAATTGTAAATGTTTTCTTTCTTACCAGCCACTTTGGCTACTTTTAAACTTGGCAGACACTTACCCCAACTGCTCACAATGTGTGCCGAACTTTTACGTCATGGTGACGTCATCACATGTCACGTGACGTCATCTTTAAAGGGGCATTTTTCGAAGTCATATATCTACAAAAGTACAAGTCCGATTAAGTTGGAACGTAATATCTAGGTATGCCACCGGGTGTTATAGATGAACATTGACATAACGTTATGATCAAGTCATAACATGTCACGTGGTTTCATCTTAAAGGGGCACTCGCTAGATTATTGCCCTTAGCATTTGTAAACGTTTTCTTTCTTACCGTTCACTTTGGCTACTTTTAAACTTGGCAGACACTTACCCCAACTGCTCACAACGTGTGCCAAACTTTTACGTCATGATGATGTCATCACATGTCACGTGACGTCATCTTAAAGGGGCATTTTTTCGAAGCCATATATCTACAAAAGTACAAGTCCGATTAAGTTGAAAAGTAATATCTAGGTAGCCTAGTAGGTTTATAGATGAAAATTGACATTACATTATGATGACGTCATCACATGTTACGTGACGTCATCTTAAAGGGGCAGTTTTTGAAGCCATATATATTAAGAAGTACAAGTCCGATTAAGTTGAAACGTGGTATCTAACATGAATTTTAAACAATTTTGTATAATTATTTTTGTAATATATTTTTAGGTCATACACACTTAAATATAAATGTGAAAAATGTGTGACGTCTGATGACGTAATCATGGTCATCAACTGCTTGTATGCTCACATTTCTAAAAAGATTATGAATAAGCACGTGATTGCTTGACCTAGACGACCATAAAACGAGATATTTTATCCACCATTGAAATCTCAAGAATAAGAATCAAACTACCAAAAAAAACCAAAACGAAACAGCCCTGTGTTTGTCCACAAACACTAAAGCTCTAGTTTTTTTTTTGCTTCTTTTTCAGACTTTTTGCCCATAGCATTTGTACACGTTTTCGTTCTGCCAGGCACTTTGGCTACTTTTATGTAGCCGATTGCCTTTAAACTTAACAGACACTTAGACCAACTGCTCAGAATGCATGCCGAACTTTTACGTCATGATGACGTCATCACGTGATTTTTTATGAATTTTTGAATTTTGAAAATCGTAACATTCATTAAATTATATCTAGCGAACAAAACAAGATATTTTCAAAATTCTTTTTCTTATAGCTTTGGTATGTCTCAAAGATATGCCCTAAAAAGCGAAAACTGTGTGACGTCATGATGACGTCATAAAAAAATCGTTTTTTCTTAAACGCATGTAAGGTTCAATCCGATTACAAAAATGTATATATTGAATTTTCCTGTACTTAATTCCAAAATTTCATGATCGTGGCTCACTCAAGTAAGAAATAACAGCCATTTCAAAATTTAGACCAAATTCAATATAACACAAAGGAATTCTGGGACGGGCTGATAACCATGGCTATTATGAGCTTGCTGTTTATAAAAGGGGTTGATTTCTAGTCTTTTTTCAAGTCGCTGAATTTTTGAAGTTTTAAAATCGTAACATTCTTTTCAATATATCTAGCGAACAAAACAAGATATTTTAAAAATTATTTTTGTTACAGCTTTGGTATGTCTCAAAGATATGCCCTAAATGGCGAAAATTGTGTGACGTCATGATGACGTCATCAACAATATTTTTTTTTTTAAACGCATGTAAGGGTCAATCTGATTACAAAAATGTATACATTGAATTTTCCTGTACCTAATTCCAAAATTTCGTGATCGTGGCTCACTCAAGTAAGAAATAGGAGCCATTTCAAAATTTAGACCAAATTCAATATAACACAAAGGAATTCTGGGAACTGCAGATAACCATGGCTTAAATGAGCATGCTGTTTATAAAAAGGGTTGATTTGTAGTCTTTTTTCAAGTCGCTGAATTGTAAAATTTTTGGAATCGTAACATTCTTTTCAATATATCTAGCGAACAAAACAAGATATTTTCAAAATTCTTTTTGTTATAGCTTTGGTATGTCTCAAAGATATGCCCTAAAAAGCGAAAATTGTGTGACGTCATGATGACGTCATAAAAAAAATCTATTTTCAAGTCGCTAGAATATTGCCCATAGCATTTGTAAACTTTTTCTTTCTTACCGGCCACTTTGGCTACTTTTAAACTTGGCAGACACTTACCCCAACTGCTCACAATGTGTGGCGAACTTTTACGTCATGATGACGTCATCACACGTCACGTGACGTCATCTTAAAGGGGCATTTTTCGAAGCCATATATTTACAAAAATACAAGACCGATTAAGTTGGAACGTAATATCTAGGTATGCCACCGGGTGTTATAGATGAACATTGACATGACGTTTGATCAAGTCATAACATGTCACGTGGTGTCATCTTAAAGGGGCACTCGCTAGATTATTGCCCATAGCATTTGTAAACGTTTTCTTTCTTACCGGCCAGTTTGGCTACTTTTAAACTTGGCAGACACTTACCCCAACTGCTCACAATGTGTGCCGAACTTTTACGTCATGATGACGTCATCACATGTCACGTGACGTCATCTGAAAGGGGCATTTTTCGAAGCCATATTTTTACCGAAGTAGAAGTCAGATTAAGTTGAAAAGTAATATCTAGGTAGCCCAGTAGATTATCTTAAACAATTTTGTGTCAGGAATGCTTGTAGGCCGGCATGTGTTATATATGAAAATTGATGCGACGTTATGGTGACGTCATCATATGATTTTATAGTAATTTGTTTACTTTTGAATCTTTAAGCTATAAGGCCTATCTCATCAACTGAACATGCTAATTTCGAAATTCTTATTGTAATTCTTTTTGAAATAGGTTTTTTAGGTAAACAAGTTTTACGTTCTGTGATTTGGGAGGATTTAACATAATTTTCAAAAATAGTTGTTGTATTTTGTTCCACTCAAGTAAATGTTGTCTCAATCGTATTTTGGATTACCTTACTTTTAATTTCCAGTTTATAATTCCCAATGTATTAAAAAAAATGCGTTCTGTGATTTTCTAATGCTCAAATAAAGTTTGTTTCAGCCGTCTATTCTTTAAGGTGTGTTGCGTTAATTACTGGTTTTCCGTTTTCAAACACTACATGGGGTATGCTTCGCTCTCACCCACCGCTCTATGTGTGTGTTTACCTTAAATTGTTAGTTAAGTTTGGTATACAGTGCTAGGCGCCACCGGACAAAATCCGTGAATGAGTTTTTACCAGTAAACTCGTATGCTGCCCTCTACAGTTCACTAAACACAACCAGAGGAGTATTTTTTTAAGTACTACCGCCCTCTTGCGCTAAAACGTTGACAGGTTTGTCAATTGTGGCAGAGAAACTTTTGACCAGTAAGATTATGTCGAACTTTCCTTGCATTTAACTGTACCTCCCTAGGGTGTGTGGAAAATCATATTACAATTGGAGAATTCAGGACTATTAGGGTTAATAAGACCGTATTTTCTTTCAATTATATACTGTAATAAAAATATACTAGTAAGACTTCATTAAATAACTCTCTTTATTCAAAGGTCTTGTTTTCAAAGAATTCTTTTTATTGCTTCCTACGTGCCACAATGTCAACATGCATTTTTATCAAGAACATATCACATAATATTAATAAAGATTCAAATTTGAGAGGCAATAAAAGCCATAAAACAAAATGTTGAAGAGAAAAAGTTGTGTATTTAACAAGTGCATTCAGTGAAAAGCACAGAAACAATCAGACGTCTTATAACATTCTTTTTGAATTATAAACATACAGAGTCAGGCCAAACTATATTTGTGTTCCAGGATACTTATCTCCTCTCAAACTAGATGTACATCTTGTTGAATTAATGTTTCATTTTCAATGAATTGTTTTAATCTGATTGTAATTAAATATGAACTTCAAGCAAAATTACTTTTTAGATATTGTTTTAGAATTAGACTGTTGTCCTGTAGTTCATTACAGGAATGTAAGATGACTAATATCCCTGTCCTTTAGTAAGACAGCACTAGAAAATAAAGTTAGGGTTAAACAATTAAGTGTTATAGAAACCATTTATAAATACCCAAGACAGTCTACCTCTTCCTATTAGTCAAAAGCAACGGCGCCGGAACTTTTGAAAGTGGTGGGGGGGGGGGGGAATCCTGCCATTTTGTGTTTTTCTTTATGTGGAACTGCCAAAAGTGAATGGGGGCCCAGAAATGCTCCCTTGGTCTCCCCCCCCCCCCCCTTTCCACTGCCGTTGGTCAAAAGCCCATCACATGGGTGTTTTAAACAGCCAATCCGGCGTAACAAGAAATGTAGAGTCCTATGAAATCTGATCCATTTTATTGCCTGAAAACTAGAGTGACTAGTCACTCTCCTAATAACGCAAGCAGAATATTACTAATACATGTATATCTGTAAATAGAGTGGATCATTTCACACTTCACTAACACAGCGGCATTCCCCAACACCTGGCAAAGCGCATGTCAATTTCCATATAAGGAAATCTTTAGCACCACTTATGCTTAGCATGAACCATTCAATAACTAAAGGTGTTTTTTTTACAAAACAACGTTTTGAAGAAAATCATTGGAAATTTATGATTTTTCTAAAGTTTTTGGCTGAATTATACCAACAGATTTTTAATAATAGTAATAAATATGTGCTGGGGCCAGTATTAAACCGCCTTGGGTCCTGGACGTTAACGACCCCCACCTTTGACTCAAGTCATTATTAAGCGTCCCAGGTGCCAAGGCGGTTTTAAACGTACTTGTTTAAAACCGGCCCGGCGTTGCATGAATATCCATGACCCTGAAAAGCTGACTTCTACTGCGCATGCCTAAAGTGAAGAGAATTGAGAGATTGACCGGTTACATGAGAGGGTTTAACCAATAGAGAAACCAAAACTTGATGGGAATCTGATATTCATATAACACCGGCATAAATTTATTCCTTGATCTGTCATAAAAAACAGCAATTGCTTCTATACGAAATAATAAACCCTTAAAACTATAAATCCTTTGAAATACATTACACAAGTTATTTGTTAGGGGTAAGATTGGCCTAAAATAAAAAACCAACACAATCTGCACTGTTTGTCGGTCACCGAGGACATCACAGCATGGTAGGGTCTGTGGTTTCTATTTGGGTAAAGGCACCCCTTAAAATACCTGTGTTTATGGGTTTATATCCCTTTACGCAGGTAAAGCCACCTTTAGGGTAACATTCACACTTCCAGATTTCACAAGTGCAAGAATCCTGACAAAAAGTCCTGAAATCCGGAGAAATCTTGACAAATCTCACTCCCGAGTTATAAGCCCGCAAATGTAATAATCTTCATACTTAACCTATTGTCCCTCTCATGAATAATAAGAAATCAACTTAATTTAACTCACATTTACCACCTTGCCAATAATGATTGATATTTTTAAAGAAATGGCAATATGAGTTGAATAGACAGTCAATTCTGCCAACTTTGTATTTCAATAAGAAAATGAGACTTCTATTTATTAACTTCATACGTAGCATACAACTCAACAAGTTAAAATCTTTCTTCAAGGCTAAAGAGTCACTGACCGGCACCTTGCAGCTTCTGACCTCACAGTGCAAGTGGTACATGTACATTTAGTGCACAGAACTCAGGCTTGAATGACAGGTGATTTGCAATCTTTGACAACACAGTAATGCAAATGGTAGCTCACAAAACTCAGGCTTAGATGAGTGGTCTTTGACATCACGATCATGTATAAGTAGTAGCCGACAGAACTCAGGCTTGATTGACAGGTGATGAGTGTGACTCACACAACTCAGGCTTCGATGAGTAGTCTTTGACGTCACAGTGATGCAAGTGGTAGCTGACAGAAATCAGGCTTAGGTGACCGATGATGAGTAGACTCTGACATTGTGATGCAAGTGGTAGCTCACAGAACTGACACTTGGATAACTGCAAAAGGAAGTGATCAAACAGAAATCAGACAAACATACATGTAATAAAATACGAAAACAATTAAAATTGGTTTGTTTGCTGACAATAAAAATTGTTAGACTTTGGATATTGATTCGAGACTTAAACTTTGCTATACTCCAATACTATACTGATCTAGTAAGTCTACTCACTGCATATAGGCAACGTACATGCCTCTCCAATGTCATTATCACAAAGTACATGTATGTCCCAGCCAAAGTTATAAAGACTGCATTTAATTCATTTTCTTGATTGCAACCTCTACATCAATGGTGCACTGAGTGCATTTTCTTTGATCACGACTAGCTGCATAAGGTATTGGATCAGACTGCAAGTATATACTAGATGATAATTTTACTAAAAACGTCCCTAAATGGACATATGTTTCAAAGATAGCGTACATGTGTTGAAGCATGCTACATGTACCACATTACTTTAAACTTAAAATGTTTCCCTGATTACATCAACATGAAAATTCTTTATTATTTTGGGTTTGCTATAAAATACATCCATATATGGAAACTAATGTCAAGATTTACTTATTTTAAACTGAAAATACCAATAGCTAAATATAACAAAATATATCTATATCCAAATGTTGTCAAAGAGAAAGTTGTACAAATATTTTGGTTTGCACAACTGGCACATCTTGCAGTCATATATTGCTGCACTGTCTACAAACAAATGACAATATAAACAAATTCGACATTCACATCAGTACTATGTTTAACCCCTTGCCACTGGGTGGCGCTTGGGCACCAGGCCAGGTTATGCAGCCAAGCGAAACAGAAAACAAAAGGCTTGTGAAGCCAAGCATAACATACACAATACCCCAATAATAAATTGAAAATGCAAAAATTTGCTTGTATTTGTGTCAACCAGCCAGGTGGCAATTTCAATCTGCACGTATTTGTGTCAACCGGTGGCAAGGGGTTGAACCCAAAACAAATGATCTCTCTATAAAAAAAATGATTAAAGTGATTGAACATAAATATGCTGACCCGTACTGCGTGAACCTCCATGCAAAAAAATATTTACCTATTTTTTGGTTGAAAATTCATTTTTCTGCCAAGAAATTCATTGTTATTAAAGTCAAGACATATACTTATTTCCCATACATAATTGGAAATGATCCGAAATTTGTAGACCTAAGACACGTAGAAAACCTTTTCAGCAGACATACCTACGGATGTAGACCTGTTGTTGGCAATGAAGAAATAGTGCTCAGTAATGGACATTTTATGTCTTTTGTACTAAGGACCAATGATGGGCATCAAAGATGCGAGTGTAGCAACTTTACTCTATAGTCAGTCACTGTTCCATATTGGAAAATGCATGCGATATGACACTTAGCTGTGAGCGTACATGTAGCTACAGTGCTGCAATTATAATGAGTAATAGTCATCCTTTGTTGAACAGAAGAACTTGGGATGTACCACACTGAGCTGTGAGTGTGGCAGCAGTGTTGCGCAGTTATAGTGAGTGATGGTCATAATCCCTTATTGTACAGGACTGGTGATATGGCACACTGCTATGAGTGTGGCAGCGGTATTCCACAGTTACACTGAGTGATGGTCGCCATCCCTTGCTGAACAGAAGAACCTGTGGTATGCCACACCGAGCTGTGAGTGTGGCAGCAGTGTTCCACAGTTACAGTGAGTGACGGTCACCATCCCTTGCTGAACAGAAGAACCTGTGATATGCCACACTGAGCTGACAGTGTGGCAGTGGTATTCCACAGTTACAGTGAGTGATGGTCGTCATCCCTTGCTGAACAGAAGAACCTGTGATATGCCACACTGAGCTGACAGTGTGGCAGCAGTGTTCCACAGTTACAGTGAGTGATGGTCGCCATCCCTTGCTGAACACCAGAACTTATGGCGTGCCACACTGAGATATGAGTGTGGCAGCGGTGTTCCACAGTTACAGTGACTGATGGTCGCCATCCCTTGCTGAACAGAAGAACCTGTGATATGCCACACTGAGCTGACAGTGTGGCAGTGGTATTCCACAGTTACAGTGAGTGATGGTCGTCATCCCTTGCTCAACAGAAGAACCTGTGATATGCCACACTGAGCTGACAGTGTGGCAGCAGTGTTCCACAGTTACAGTGAGTGATGGTCGCCATCCCTTGCTGAACACCAGAACTTATGGCGTGCCACACTGAGATATGAGTGTGGCAGCGGTGTTGCACAGTTACAGTGAGTGATGGTCGCCATCCCTTGCTGAACAGAAGAACCTGTGATATGCCACACTGAGCTATGAGTGTGGCAGTGGTGTTTCACAGTTACAGTGAGTGATGCTTGCCATCCCTTGCTGAACAGAAGAACCTGTAATGTGCCACACTGATTTGTGATTGTGGCAGCGGTGTTCCACAGATATAGTGAGTGATGGTTGCCATCTCTTGCTGAACAGAAGAACCTGTGATATGCCACACTGAGCTGTGAGTGTGCCAGTGGTGTTCCACAGTTACAGTGAGTGATGGTCGCCATCACTTGCTTATGGCGTGCTTATGGCGTGCCACACTGAGCTGTGAGTGTGGCAGTGGTGTGGCAGTGGTGTTCCACAGTTACAATGAGTGATGGTCGCCATCACTTGCTTATGGCGTGCTTATGGCGTGCCACACTGAACTGTGAGTGTGGCAGTGGTGTGGCAGTGGTGTTCCACAGTTAGTGAGTGATGGTCGCCATCACTTGCTTATGGCGTGCTTATGGCGTGCCACACTGAGCTGTGAGTGTGGCAGTGGTGTTCCACAGCTACAGTGAGTGATGCTCGCCATCACTTGCTGAACAGAAGAACTTGTGATGTGCCACACTGAGTTGTGATGTGCCACACTGAGTTGTGATGTTGGCAGTGATGTTCCACAGTTACAGTGAGTGATGCTCGCCATCCCTTGCTGAACAGAAGAACCTGTGATATGTGCCACACTGAGTTGTGACTGTGGCAGCAGTGTTCCACAGATATAGTGAGTGATGGTTGCAATCCCTTGCTAAACAGAAGAACCTGTGATGTGCCACACTGAGTTGTGAATCTGGCATCGGTGATTCACAGTTATAGTCAGTGATGGTCGTCATCCCTTGTTGAACAGAAAAATAGTAATATTGCATGTTTCGCAACAGATGTGCTCAGTTTTGTTGAAAATCTTTTGTTTCATCCTTATTTACTATAGTATTTCATCCTTGTTTAACGTGCTATTTCATTCTTGTTTACCATGCTATTTCATCCTTCTTGTTTAACAGGCTATTCACCCTTTTTTTCTTTAAATGCTATTTCATCCTTTTTGTTTTCCATCCTTACTGTTTATCATGCTATTTCATCTTTGTTTATCGTCCTATTTCTTCCTTGTTGTTTACAATGCTATTTCATCCTTCTTGTTTGACATTATTTTATCCTTGTTTTCCATCCTTACTGTTTATCATGCTTTTCATCCTTATTTACCATCCTATTTCTTCCTTCGTATTTACCATGTTATTTCATCCTCTTTTGATATGCTATTTCATCTTTCTTGTTCACCATACTTGTATTTCATCCTTGTTTATCATGCTACATGTAATTAATCCTTCTTATTTACCTGCTATTTCATTGACCTGTCGTAGACGACCATGAATGTAAAACAACATTTTTTGATCCACCATTGAAACCTCATCAACAATCAGAATCTGTAGTTGTCTTAATTTATTTCTTAATGTATTGATCTTCTCTTCACCAAGTGGTTGATATGGCAATCTGACATTTATTCCTATTGACAAAGCGCTGTGAATTGTGGTACCATGGATATTATAAGCTGCAACACCTGTAGGAGCTGTGAGTAGTACCGATACATCATCAGGATTCTCCATCATTGTGGCAAAAAGCCTTGTTGCTTCATAGTAAATACATTTGATCAAATGACTTTTTCCAGTACCAGCTCCGCCTGTCACAAATACATGAAATGGTTCTGGATTTTTTCCATTCACTTTCTGCAAGCACCACTGTCTGACTTTGTAGAAAACTTTCTTTTGTTTTGAATTTAAGCACCTCAACAAATTCATTGCTTCTTGTTTGGATACATTTAGTGCATGTGGTTCAATGCTACATTTCACATCATTGTCTTTCTTTGACTTCAAATCAGGAATCTCGAACTCATTGTCACTATCTTCAATTTCTGGTTGGTGCTGCCTTTTACATTCAAGTCTGTCCTTTTCAGTTTCTGGAGCTATCAATGCCCAAGCATCTTCTTGTGGACCAAATTTATTTAATAATTCCTCAGCTTCATCCACTGATTCAGCATTAGCTTCATACAATGCCCGATTACTTTCAACAATATTCATCACAGATTGCAGGGAACCTCTCATTCGAACAACACCATTTTGATAAAATTCCTCATAAGTTTCAAACTGCTCTGGTTTCAACTGAGCATCAATACAATAAGGAAGGTATAACTGCAATATACTCTGATAGTACTTCTCAGGATATTTTGCAACTGAAAATCTTGGAAATCGTATAACTGCAGGATCAGTTCGACTACGTTTCTGTACGTGGCCTAAACCATTCTTCAAATCATACACCCGTGAACGACTCGTCTTAGCCATGTTGTTGTATATTACTCTATAATCAGAACAAAATGTGGCTAAGCACATTGTTTTAAATTCATCAATATTTGGTCTTGCCAAGTACCTATCAACTCTACTGGTCATCCAAATACTATCATCATCACAGTCATACTTGCATCTATTTTGAATAACACTAAGTGGCAAGCTCATTTTAATTGGATTATCACCAACAGGTATGAATTCCACTTTCCTTGATCCTTCTTTCAATCTCAAATTACAGACACGATAAACTGCTTCTTGTGCCGATACTTCACGATTATGCAAATACACACAACCAATTTCCTTCATACTCTGTCTGGCATCCAAGTTTCCTTTCTCTGCTTCAGCTTGAGCCTGTGATAACAATACGCCCATTTCACGTTCAGCTTTAGACATGTAGGATACTACATAAGCAACACAAGCATAAGCATCACAAATGTACTGAATATCCATGTTTGCATTCCAACATCTCATTAGAGCAGGATTGTACAAATTAACCCAAGCATCTTGTGGCTTTCTCTTATATATGATACTGGCCTTGCTGCTTAAGACATCATTAGCTTTCTCAAAGTCGGCTTGTGTTACATTGATGCTTACAAACAATTCACTGGTTGTCATATGTTCATTCTCACTTTTCTGTATTGCAGTCCATATTGACTGAAGTAACTCCTTGGCATCATTCCTTTCCTGTGTGTCCTTTTCATCCACCTTTTTCTTATCATCTGTTGGCATATCAGGCTCTGTAATAAATGTTCGTTCAGATGGAGGTCTCGGGAAATTAAATCTGCATTCAGTACGTTTCTTTTTACATGACTTAGAATGTCTTCTGCTATGTAATTGCACATGACTGATGGTTTCATTTAATTCTTCATCTTCTTCTTTTGATGGTAATTTGCAACTGATGTATTTGTCAATAAACTCAATAACATCTTCGTTACTGTCACTTTCCAATTTTGGTGCATTTTCTATCCAGAAGAGACAATGTGTATGAGGAGATCCTCTTTGCTGAAATTCCACTCTGTAGAAATAGTCTTTGACTTTTCCAATTGGTTCAGCTCTTGACAAAATTACATCTTTCAGAAATGTGTGAAATCGTTGATCAAACATTCTTGCAGCAGTTACAGGATTACTTCTCAATATTGTACATTTCTCATTCCAGTCCAAATCTTTCACATCTCTAGAATCTCCTTGCTGTCTTAAAATTGTATTGATTACTTCAGGCCATCTCATGTCTGCTGCAGAAAATGAACAAAACCATGTAGGTATTCCTAGCTGTCTGATCATTGCCAAAACATCTTTCTGTGTTGCTTGCCAATATGGGGGTGTACCACGAATTGGTTTCAAGAATTTATATCCACTGTCCGACTTCAAGATATCATTCAACTGGTCTCTGTCATTGATGATTGAAGCATTTACACTTTCTCCACTACGCATTTTATCACAACCTTTACGTAATGCAATAGAAACACTAGACATAACTTTCTGAATCTCTGACAAGTACTGAGCATAAAAAATGTATTGAGTATTTTGGGCAAATCTATTATCAACATTCATTAATCGGTTATGCATGTATCTACACAGAGTTAAATTCACATCACGATCATCATCATGTGTAGGTTGACCTGTTGGAAATAATGCTGGAAAGCATTTTGCCTCATTGCCTTTTTCCATTAATATTCTGATTGGACTATTGCCTTCACAAGGTGCAACACAAAGCACATCATCAAAATACTGATCAAGAATTTCCTGTCCTAAATTAATTGGCTGAAGACAACTGTCTAATGCTATGCCACGTAAACGATCATCCTCTGTTTCCTCATCACTGTTATCCATGTCATCATTTGTTTCCACTTTTTCTTTAACATCACTTTCATGTTGATCTATTTCATCATTATCTTCATCACACACTGGATTCTCCCAATCATTGTTTATTTCGATATCATGGTACCACTTATTGTTATGTTTAAGGTAAGATAAGGCTCTCTCAACGTATTCTTTATTCACAAACTGATACTGATAATATCCTTTATAACTTAATTTCCTCTTCAGCTTTACACGAATCATTTGATTTTCATTTTCAGCTCTTGGTAATACTTTAACTGTATCTGTTATATTTGACGGTACACATACAACTGGGCCCCGTACACCATGCTGTCCTCCTTTAGGTAGTGCAATCATTTTCATGAAGGACACATTTCTAGCAATTAGATGTTCTTCTAATGTGTTCAAACAAGCCAATTCTTCCGGGATGTCTATTAGGGTTAAATTATTCACATTTGCCTCACCAGGTACTCTATTAGCAAGTAATTTCCTATGACATGTATAACAAATCCACAGACATGATCTGCTTGATTCTCTAATCAGACACTTTGATTCACACTTTTTACCGCAAGTATGCAAATATTTTTCAGTAATACACTTCTGGTTTTTATACTTCAACTGATTACATTTTAAGACTTGTTTCTTAAACAGAAGTTTGTGACCTGAAGCACACACGTATTCTGGTCCTTTAGATATGTCTGCTTTAAATTTGTTTGTAACGAAACATATACTACGTCTTTTCTCTTTCTTATTTACAGTACGTGCACGATTCATCACTGCCACTTTTTTACGATACCCATCGTCCCTTTTGTACTTTTCTTTTCCATACTTTATTAAGTTTCTCTTATAGTTTGTATCACTGTGATACTTGCATTTCTCAAAATTTAACAATTTCATCCTATAGGAAACAATACATCGATATTTCTTTTTTATATTTGCAATTAGCTTATTTCTATATGAAACATTGTCATGGTATTTACATTGAACTCTATTTATTTCCTTTTTTTTATAATCAACATCTTCATGATATCTTGTTTTATACTTGATACTTTGTTGCTTAATTAGCCTTTCTCTGTATTCAGCATTATCAGAGTACTTTCTTCTTCCACTGTTAATTAACTTTTCTCTATACTCAGCATTATCAGAGTATTTTGTTTTTCCACTGCTAATTAACTTTTCTCTATATTCAGCATTATCAGAGTACTTAGTTTTTCCACTGCTAATTAACTTTTCTCTATATTCAGCATTATCAGAGTACTTTGTTTTTCCACTATTAATTAGCTTTTCTCTATACTCTGCATTATTAAGGTACTTTGCCTTACCGTGATTTATTTTACTCTCTCTATATTTAACATTTTTGTGATACCTTCTTTTCACAGATTTTTTTTTTTCTTCTGAATTTTCATATAAACCATAGCTTCTTCTTTGAGCCTCCAATCGTTCTGTTTGAAAGTTGATGTCACTGTGATACTTTATGTGCAATGATTTCTTTCTCCTGTCTGCATTTTTTTGGTAATTCTTCTGGTTATATATTTTTTTAGTTGCTTTGTCTTTATCATTGCAAGATTTTTTATCTTTTAACTTTTCATCTACAATGTTAGAATTTCTTGACCTACATTTTTTCTGATCTTTACACTTAGATTTAGATTGTTGTATTTCTTTGCTATCCATGACAACCTCATTAATTTTTTTGTTATACCTTTCCTTGGCTTTTTCTCTTTTCTTTTGTTGCTGTAATGTTATATTAGTACGTTTTCGCTTTTTATGTTTTAAATCTTGATTTTCTGGCTTCATGGTCTCAAAACTCACTTCTTTCTCATATTTCAATTCTACATTCTTATCACTTGATGCTGTTTTCAGGCAAGAATCCATTTCTAATGCTTCTTCTTCTTGTGCTTTTCCTTGTCCCTTAGCAGATTCTCTTGCTAATTCATGAACCGACAACACAACATTATAATGAATTCTTTGCATATGGTACAAGTAAATTGCCTCATCTAATTTTACAGCCGCTCTCTCAAAGGTACTTGCTGAGAAAACATACCAGTTATTTCCATCTTCATATGTGTATATGTCTGCACGCAGCATGTGTGCCATAGCCATGATTTCAACCTCTGTAGCCCACGTTCCACAATCAAACAATCTTTGCCTCATGACATATTCTTCCACATTAACAAACCCTTGACGCAGGAAGCCATTGAATTTATCTCCATTTTTCAACAGATGATTCACAGTTGCCATTCTTAACTGCATATGATTATTTTCAGTTCCTGACACAGCAAATGAAATAGCCCTGAAAAAGCAGTTGCCATCACCTTTAATTTTCTTCACTGAATTAGGTCGTCCCATCTCTTCACATTTATCTGAAATTTCATTACGGTCCAGAGATACGTGGCCCATTCGATGAAATCTACACAGTGCATTTCTGCTACCATATGTCAACGGAACAAACTTAAAACCCTGTGTTTGTGTCACACTCTCGATTTCCACATCACTGCCTCCATCTGATTTGTTATTGCAACTCATTCCATATAAACTGCCATTGTTGTCTTCCTTCATATTATTTGGCATATCACTACGTGTACTCGACAAGCCACTACAAGAACCACGCAATACTCTAGAATCAGTACTGTCTCCATCTATTTCTCTACTATGCTCACTACTCCCTAATAACAAATGTCCTTCCTCCTGTGTAGTACCATCAGCATCCTGCCTTACCTCATCATTTAACCACACTGATGCACCTGTAATTTCAAACTGCTCACTGTTAGATAAATTCATAGATCTTGCCAAATCAGTACAGTACCTGTGTACATCTTGCCATGTTGTGACACATTTGAGCAAACTTCGTCCTTCACTGACCTGACAACCTTGCTGATTTCTGGAGTGTGAATCAAAGATATAATACATCCCATCTTGAGCAATCACAACAAATGTATTTCCATGGAAAGTTATGAAACATGCATGGTATTGCTGAAGAGTCTGCTGTAAGGCACGATTCATTGGTATCATATCAAATTCAGATAAATTACACTCCTCTCCAAACGAACCACATATAGCATCATGGAACTCCATATTGAAATGATGATTGAGTAGATCTAGCTCATTTGGCAATTCAGTCACTAACAAATAGTCATGATGGACCGTAGAACTCTGAGATAAATGACCGTACAACTCATTTCCAGTATTTAATACACTATCCATGTCATCAGAGGTCCAGTTTTTTAATTTCTTCAACCTACTCATTAACATACTGCTCAATCCATTTGGTACACATTGTTTGCCACTGTAACATCCAAACTTATGATGACCTTGATGACAACTACCCTGAACAATGAATTCTTGCAATGTTACACTTGTTTCATCTGTTTTATATCCTTTACTTTCTACGCATACAGTTGCAGGCAATTCTTCTGTCCTTGTCTCTGATTGATATGTTCCTTGTAGCAATTTTCTATCTGTAGTACATTGTGCATTATCATCTTCTTCCTTATTGTTTTCTGCCATTATTTTTTTATGTGCTTTGGATTTCATTTCACATCTTCCAGTACTCGGTGACAGTTGTCTCTTTCTACTTCTAACTCTACGTGATCTTTTTTGTGACTCCAAACCATGACTACCATTACCATCATTTTTATCTGACTGCAAACTATCTGCATTCTTTCCCTTTCCAACGGGTCTTGCCGTATCATCTGTATTACTTTTTTCATCAGTTCTGCATTTTTTGCTTCTCAAAGAATATCCTCCTGTCTGTTTCCTTGATAAATCTATCTGGCCTTTACTTCTCAACCTAGTGCAACATGTTCCTTTGTCAGTCCTATTTACTTCACTTACATGTACACAGTTTGTTCCATTTCTTTTGATGTCATTTCCTCTGGAAGTTCTATCTACACAGTTCTGCATAACTACATTGTCATCAGTGCATGTCTCCTCCACAGTCAACTCGTACATATTCTTATCTGTAGGAATGCCAAGATCATACAAAAGCGACTGACAGTAAGTAGTCTTGCCACATTTACAACACAACCATGTTACTGATTTGTTAGACAAAATCTTCTCCATCTGCAAGAAATTCATACATTTAACATGATACCAAATGTTACAAGAATCACATTCCACACTCCTTTCTTGTGACATAACAAATTGATCACACAACCAGCACTGTTTAGTATGACTATCTTCAGCAACATCATTTTGTTTCTTTGTATTACTCATCCCACACCTACTGCTACTTCCTTTTTCTGCCCTCACAGCCTGGTCCTTTATTTCCTCAGTTTTACCACTTTTCTCAGTTTTTCTTCTTGCATCTTGATATTGCACATGTCCCTTTGAACTGTTAACATCACCATTATTCTTTTGATGCCTGTTCCTCTTTTGCTTTTGTCTACAAGTGTCACCAATCCTGCTCAATACAATACTAAGACTTCTTTTAGTATGACAAAAGTTGCTCTTTCTAACTTTCTCATTCAGTCTTCTTTCTTCTGTGCTCAACCACAACTCAACTACCTTTCCGTTTCTGGTTCTATTATAGGACTCCCTGCGTATTGCTCTTCTTCGTTTCTTGTGATTGATTTTCTTGGGTTTCCCTCCTGCTCTATTTCCATATTCATCTTGTGCACATTTTGTAATCACAGAGTGCTTGACCTTCAACAAATCATGTAACCTTCTCATGCCTTTCTGATCATGTAGTCTTCTCCTAGTCATCTTCAACACCCTCTTTCTTCTGATCTCATTTACTTTGTGCCTGGCATTATTCATCTTGTTTACCTTTTTACACTTTCTTTGCTTTCCTTGTTTGACATCTTCATCTTTGTCTGTATCTTTGGCTTGCTTCACACACATTCCATCAGTATTTGAAAGCTCTGCTTTGGCACTGACATTCCCTGTACATTGTAATACAACAAAAGTCAACCTTTCCAATTCATGTTTTATTTCCACATTACCTTCTGCATGCCATTTTTCATCACCATACTCGTCACTTTCTGCATGTTCCATTACCTCATCTGTCACCACTGCAACATCCTCCAGTTCATCACTGTGCTCATTTCTTTGCTCATTTCTTTGCTCATTTGTTTGCTCATTTATTTGCTCATTTGTTTGCTCATTTGTTTGTGTAACCTTTTGCTCTGTTTCCAGGGAACTAGTTGAAAGGCAGGCTGCATGCCCCGTTACCGAAGTAACGTCAACTAGCCGATCTGGGATTGGCGTCTGTCCTGCAAGGTTACACAGCCATTGTTGTGACCAGGGTACTCTAAGAGTACACTCTTTCGAGTCAGACTTCGCTGAGATACCCGTCCTTAGGGTAGACAGACTTCCTTGAGAAGGCACAAAACTCAAGGCTTTGAACTTTTCACCAAGTGGTGAAGGCTCTCCGGGTGAGGGAGCACCGGGAAAAAATGAAATGGCAGATGAACAGATCATGGGATGGGTACATATAGAGAAGAGTGGATGGGGAGATGAAATGGATGATGAGTCAGACAACATCACAATGACAGACAAGGGAAACATACATCGACGAGACGACGACTCCATCATCAGATGCCGCATGGCATCCCTCCTGGCTCTCTTCTGGATCTGGTTGTACTTCATTTTCTGTTGATACACAAAAAACAATCCTTAAGACATCACAAAAAATCTACTTAAACCTCCGTCTTTTACCTTCCATATACATGTACAATTGATCTGTAAATACAAACTCGGCCACTTCCACTCAATTATTTCTTTTATAAAAATTTGTGTTAACATGCAGTGCTGGTCCCATTCACCATCTACAACAAAAACACACTGCCAAAACCAAGGTTTTAATTTCTTGGCTACATGCACAATTTGTATTTTCTTTGTAGTTATCACAGTTAACTGTACATGCAAATAAACCTTTCTATCATTGCATCTCTATTCTTCTGAACACCATGCTACATTTTTTTATTTTATACAATTCATCTTTTGAGGGAACATTTCAAGGGGGCAGGGAGTAAACTAAACTCCATTGTCGCCACTCTTACGTATGTACATATAAATGGCAACAAAAAGGATCCAGCGACTTCATAGTCACACATGTTACTATTTCACACATTGACAAGGTTTTGAACCCTGTTAATAATAATATACTTAAAGGTGATGTACACAATTGGAAATTCTCAAATTGTTGTTTTAATGAATTATAACAAAATACCTAAGTAGATTGTAAGTTAATAGTAGTCTCAAGTCATCCTGTAAAATTATGGCACCAGGTGTGCTGTTGTCAAGAAAAGTGAAAATTTATATCGTTTTCCAACCATTTCAAGCTGGAAATCATTGGAAAACTGCCCTGTAACCTTTAGTCAAAGCACGCTTGGCTACCCGGACGAGTGACGCGCTGGACATGCTGGCATTCATGGCACATCATAATATTATGTCCAGGTGCTAGCCACGCACGCCTTGACTAAAAACTATCATCCACCCCGACAGTTGGAAGTAAGCGCGTTTTTCTCTTGGTTTTTTCGCCATCCAACAATGCAAAACTTTGAACAGGTGAGTGGAACGATATTTCCTATAACATACTAACCCCCAAATCTGCCCATTTTGAAAATTCCAACAATAACCAATCGTATACACGGCTTTTAATATAACTATTTTGGAAATATATCACATTGGGAAATAATTCTTTAAGCTGAAACTATTGAATTTGTTGACACTTTGTTGATACTAAATAACACCCCCCCCCCAAATACACAACTTTGTCATGCAAGATTGTGACACGTTTTTCTAATTACACAAAAATCAATTAGCATCTCATCACACAGGTCTGTTGTGTAAATGAAAATGCACAAATTAATTTGCGTAAATTTAGAATAATGTTGCGGACTATGTCACGTATGTGTAAATTAGCCTGAAGACTAGTCTGCTGGGCGAGTTAAGACTCTCCTTATATACAGTGAGTGCAACACTTCCGGATCACTTTTTATACAAACCGCTGCATGCCCACATAGACTCAATTTCAAGTTTTTGTACAGTTTTGGTGCAGGCTTAAACACAACAATTCCAGATCATTTGCAACAATTCCGGATCACGCATACGCTTACCACCTCGCACGTGCTGCCTTTATACGTGTGCTGCACTTCCAGAGCAGCCTGCATTGGGCCTAAGAGTCTGTGCATCTTAATCATTATTAATAATAAAAAAAAATAATAATTCACCGAAACAAGGCAAAAACCAAATTGTTGGTGTTAGATTTAATAAACATCCCATTGATGCAAAAGTTAATACGACTGTACAGTAGGTCCTACAAGAAAAAAATCGAAATGATACGTCAATAAGTGACGTGGACCCATGGAAAAAAACACAAGTGCCGTGATTTTCTACCTATGCAAACAGTGGTGATCCGCAACTGTCTTAAACGTGCATGAAAATATTTTGTTAAATACAGCAAGTGAGTAAATTCACTTGCCAAAATATTTCCATCTGTGACATTAGCCCTAGAAGGACACCATGATATGGCGTCCTAGCGCCAAAGTATGCAAAACAGTCCTAGGCTAGAAACTGAAGATCAAAAATCACACTTCACCTGCATAAATATTCATGGCATCATCTCTGTCACACAGTTCAACAGCCCATCTCCCATCTCGGATAGAAATATTCCTCCAAGAATGTCAAGAACAGGAGACATTTGCAGCGCAAAATCGTCTCCACGCGACGCTGACTTCACGAACAAGCGGAGCAATACCCACAGCTGGAACGTTCATCAACAGAGGGTGCCATTTACAGTCGCCGTACCATGCACGGCCGGGCGCATGCGCCACGCGGTGACCTCCTGTAAATTGCGCCCTCTGTTGATGAACGTTCCAGCTGTGGGTATTGCTCCGCTTGTTCGTGAAGTCAGCGTCACGTGGAGACGATTTTGCGCCGCAAATATCTCCTGTTCTTGACATTTTTGGAGGAATATTTCTATCCGAGATGGGAGATGCGCTGTTGAACTGTGTGACAGAGATGATGCCAAGAATATTTATGCAGGTAAAGTGTGATTTTTGATCTTCGGTTTCTAGCATAGGACTGTTTTGCATACTTGGGCCAAGGACGCCATATGCCTTCTAGGGCTACTGTGACATATAAGATTTTTTTCTATCACAAAAACTTAGTAAAGTCAATAACAAACTACGAATGTTAACTACATGCCGGGGGAAACAACAATTTTAACTTCCATTTCGGAAAGAGTTCCATATCCAGCCATCACTTAGACCTCGTGCACAAAGTCTACTGGGCCATGCATGACAGAAAAAGTCAAAGTATTTTCAAAGAAAAGGTCGAATATTTTCCCCTCCTAAATTCGTGTTTCTTTAGCAGATTTACACTTTTTGATAGTTTTTAAGTCATATTAAGGCAAAATAAGTGATGGCCGGATATGGTACTCTTTCCGAATATATAATAGACCTATCACTATCAATCATATTCAACCACGCAAAAAATGCAGACACGCAAAAAAAACGCATGCTGAACGCTGCTACACCCAACTTTAGTAAATGGTTTATTCTGCACCATTCTACACCTGTTAATCTATAGACAGATAAAACGACATTTCTTACTATGCAACTATTATAAAACACACACACACACACAAATGTAGATAATTCCATATAAAATGCAAAAATATATACGCCTTTCTTCAACCACTCTGCACCATTCTTACCAAACCAATACATGTAATAGTCTGGTGCAGCATGCATTCTGCAATACTATACTATAAAAGCGCTACAAATTTACAAAGAAGCCGTGATACCGTTTTCAACAGATAATGCGACTTCCGCTTCCATACAGAGGGCGCCCTTTCTTAAGACTGCAATAATTGTCTGGTTGAGTCCTTCGTGATCTCTTTATGAGTACGCCAAAGATCCTACAACGGGCAAGATCGGACACTCCACTGAAAAACTGAAACAGAAAATAGTTGATAAAAAAATTATGACCAACCGAAGTGTTTCTTGTTATTTACAATGAAGAAAACAAAGATTTGGTGCTCCGCACTGAATTAATTCCACTAAATGACAGCTCCAAAAAAAGCGGCAAGGATTTACATACTTAATATTTCTCCCTCCTTTTTTCTTTTTCTATCCTTATTTAGTCATTTATTTATTAATATAGTTCTATGATTAATTCTGAATTTCTGTTATTCAAATGTGCAGAAAAAACCTTTTGCAAATATCATTAAAAACAAATATATGTGTACATATGGCACAAAACTAAAGTATTTCTCAGTAATTGATCATTAAAAAATCATTTCAAAATAGAAACAATTTGGTCAGACACGTCAGACACCGTTAGAGCATATCTTTCTTACCGGCACTTTGGCTACTTTTTCTGCAACCGATTGCCTTTAAACTTGGCAGACAGTTAGAACAACTGCTCACAATGTGTGCCGAACTTTTACATCATAATGACGTCATCACTTGTCACGTGACGTCATCTTAAAGGGGCATATGTAGAGCATATATCTACAGAAATACAAGTCCGATTAAGTTGAAAAGTAATATCTAGGTAGCCCAGTAACATTATCTTAAGTTTTCTGTATCTCGAATGCTTCTAAGCCGGCATTAGCCTTTTAGAGGTATGGCGGACACAATAGGATGGCGCTATTTCATTTGGGTAAACATTTTGTATGGCACAAAAGGCATACCCAAATCAAATAGCGCCCTCCTATTGTGTCCGCCATACCTCTAAAAGGCTAATTGTGTTATAAATACAAATTGATGTAACATTATGGTGCCGTCATCATATGATTTTATAGTAATTTTTAAACTTTTGAATCTTTAAGCTATAGGGCCTATCTTTTCAACTGAACATGCTAATTTCGAAATTCTTTTTGTAATTCTTTTTGAAATAGGATTTTTAAGTCATAGGTAAGCAAGTTTTGTGTTCTGTAATTTGGGAGGATTTAACATAACTTTCAAAAACAATTTTTTATTTTGTTCCAATCAAGTAAATTTATCTCAATCATCAGTTCGATAAGATTTATGGATTACTTTACATATAATTTCCAGTTTATAATTTCCAATGCAATAAAAGATGCGTGCTGTAATTTTCTACTGCTCAAATATAGTTTGTTTCAGCCGTCCATTCTTTAAAGTTTAATGCTTATGTCTGTCCGTAATGACGTGTATTGCGTTAATTACTGGTTTTCCGTCTTTAAACACTATATGGGGTATGCCTCGCTCTCACCCACCGCTCTGTGTGTGTTTGCCTCAAATTGTTAATTAAATTTGGTATTTATACGGTGGTAGCCGCCACCGCGGACAAAATCCGTCAATAAATGTTTACCACTAAACTCGTATGCTGCCCTCTACAATTTGTCCAACCCAACCAGAAGAGTATTTGTTTAAAAGTACTACCGCCCTCTTGCGCTAAAAAGTTGACAGGTTTGTCAATTGCAGCAGACAAACTTTTGGCCAACAAGATTATGTCAGACTTGTCTTGCATTTACCCATACCTCCCTAGGGTGTGTACAAAATCATATTAAAATTGCAGGATTCAGTACTGTTAGGGTTAATAAAACCATAATTATATACTGTAATAAAAATATACCAGTAAGACTTCATCAAATAACTCTCTTCATTCAAAGGTCTTGTTTTCAAAGAATTGTTTTTATTGCTTCCTACGTGCCACAATGTCAACATCCATTTTTATCAAGAACATATCACATGATATTAATATAGATTCAAATTTGAGAGTCATGTTACTCAAATACAAGCTTTAAAACAAAATGTTGAAGAGAAAAAGTTGTGTATTTAACAAAAGCCTTCAGTAAAAAGCACGGAAACAATCAGGCATCTTATAGCATTCTTTTTTAATTACAGACATACAAAATCAGGCCAAACTATATTTGTGTTCAAGGATACTTATCTCCTCTCAAACTGTACTCAGCTGGGTAGACCAGCAGGTTTATAGATGAAAATTGACATGACGTTATAATCAAGTCATAACATGTCACGTGGTGTCATCTTAAAGGGGCACTCGCTAGATTATTGCCTATAGCATTTGTACACGTTTTCTTTCTTACCGGCATTTTGGGTACTTTTGAACTTGGCAGACACTTACACTGACTGCTCACAATGTGTGCCGAACTTTTACCTCATGGTGACGTCATGACATGTCACGTGACGTCATCTTAAAGGGGCAGTTTTTGAAGCCATATGTCTACAAAAGCACAAGTCCGATTAAGTTCAAAAGTAATATCTAGGTAGCCCAGTAGGTTTATAGATAAAAATTGAATTGACGTTATGATGACGTCATCACATATCACGTGACGTCATCTTAAAGGGGCAGTTTTTGAAGCCATATATAAACAAAATTACAAGTTCGATTAAGTTGAAAAGTAATATCTAGGTAGCCCAGTAGGTTTATAGCTGAAAATTGACATGACATTATCATGATGTCATCACATGTCACGTGACGTCATCTTAAAGGGGCAGTTTTTGAAGCCATATCTACAAAAGTACAAGCTCGATTAAGTTGAAATGTAATATCTAAGTAGGCCAGCAGGTTTATAGATGAAAATTGACATGACGTTATGATGACTTCATCACATATCACCTGACGTCATCTTAAAGGGGCAGTTTTTGAAGCCACATATAAACAAAAGTACAAGTTCGATTAAGTTGAAATGTAATATCCAGGCAGATCTGCAGGTTCATAGATGAAAATTGACATGACATTATGATGACTTCATCACATGTCACGTGACGTCATCTTAAAGGGGCAGTTTTGGAAGCCATCTATCTACAAAAGTACAAGTTCGATTAAGTTGAAACGTGGTATCTAACATGAATTTTAAACAATTTTTGATAATTCTTGTAATATATTTTTAGGTCATACACACTTAAATATAAATGTGAAAAATGTGTGACGTCTGATGACGTAATCATGGTCATCAACTCCTTGTATGCTCACATTTCCAAAACGATTATGAATAAGCCTACGTGATTGCATGACCTGTCGTAGACGACCATGAATGTAAAACGAGATTTTTTGATCCACCATTGAAATCTCAAAAATTAAGAATCAAACTACCAAAAACCCCCCAAACGAAACAGCCCTGTGTTTGTCCACAAACACCAAAGCTCTAGTTTTTTTTTTCTTTTTTTTTTTTTTTTTTTTTTTTGCTTCTTTTTCAGACTTTTTGCCCATAGACTTTGTACACGTTTTCTTTCTACCAGGCACTTTGGCTACTTTGATGCAGCCGATTGCCTTTAAACTCAGCAGACACTTAGACCAACTGCTCAGGATGCATGCCGAACTTTTACGTCATGATGACGTCATCACGTGATTTTTTATGAATTTTTGAAATTTCAAAATCGTAACATTCTTTTCAATATATCTAGCGAACAAAACAAGGTATTTTCAAAATTCTTTTTGTTATAGCTTTGGTATGTCTCAAAGATATGCCCTAAAAAGTGAAAATTGTGTGACGTTATGATGACGTCATCAAAAATATGTTTTTTTTTAAACGCATGTAAGGGTCAATCCGATTACAAAAATGTATACATTGAATTTTCCTGTACCTAATTCCAAAATTTCATGATCGTGGCTCACTCAAGTGTGAAATAGGAGCCATTTCAAAATTTAGACAAAATTCAATATAACACAAAGGAATTCTGGGAAGGGCTGATAACCATGGGTATTATGTGCTTGCTGTTTATAAAACGGGTTGATTTCTAGTCTTTTTTCAAGTCGCTAAATTTTTGAAGTTTTAGAATCGTAACATTCTTTTCAATATATCTAGCGAACAAAACAAGATATTTTCAAAATTCTTTTTGTTATAGCTTTGGTATGTCTCAAAGATATGCCCTAAAAAGCGCAAATTGTGTGACGTCATGATGACGTCATGAAAAAAAATCTTTTTTCAAGTCGCTAGAATATTGCACATAGCATTTGTAAACGTTTTCTTTCTTACCGGCCACTTTGGCTACTTTTAAACTTGGCAGACACTTACACCAACTGCTCACAATGTGTGCCGAACTTTTACGTCATGATGACGTCATCACATGTCACGTGACGTCATCTTAAAGGGGCATTTTTCGAAGCCATATATCTACAAAAGTACAAGTCCGATTAAGTTGGAACGTAATATCTAGGTATGCCACCGGGTGTTATAGATGAACATTGACATGACGTTATGATCAAGTCATAACATGTCACGTGGTGTCATCTTAAAGGGGCACTCGCTAGATTATTGCCCATAGCATTTGTAAACGTTTTCTTTCTTACCGGCCAGTTTGGCTACTTTTAAACTTGGCAGACACTTACCCCAACTGCTCAGAATGTGTGCCTAACTTTTACGTCATGATGACGTCATTACATGTCACGTGACGTCATCTTAAAGGGGCATTTTTCGAAGCCATATATCTACAAATGTACAAGTCCGATTCAGTTGAAACACACTATTTAGGTATGCCACCCGGTGTCATAGATGAAAATTGACATGACGTTATGATGAAGTCATTACATGTTATGTGATGTCATCTTAAAGGGGCATTCGCTAGGCTATTTCCCGTAGCATTTGTACACGATTCCTTTTTTAAACCAATCCTTCACACATCCAATAACAACATCTTCATCCCTCCGTCATTGTTAACAAACAAACAACTTTAAATATTGCATACACATTTGACATCCAAACTAACAATAAAAAAATTAGAAACAGCCCTGTGTTTGTCCACAAACACTTGCCTCTAGTTGGCTGTTTCGAAAGTTTTTCGAAACAGCCTTTGTTTTCGTTAAGATTTTTTTTTTTTTCTTTTTTTTTTGGCTGTTTCGGAAACTTTTCCGAAACAGCCCTTATTTTCGTTAAGATTTTTTTTTTTTTTTTTTTTTTTTTTTTTTTTCTTTTTTTTTTTTTTTTTTTTCTTTTTCAGACTTTTCCCCATAGCATTTGTACACGTTTTCTTTCTAACCGGCACTTTGGCCACTTTTGAGCAACCGATTGCCTTTAAACTTAACAGACACTTAGACCAACTGCTCAGAATGACTGCCGCACTTTTACGTAATGATGACGTCATCACGTGATTTTTTATGAATTTTTGAAATTTGAAAATCGTAACATTCTTTTCAATATATCTAACTAAAAAAACAAGATATTTTCATAATTCTTTTTGATATAGCTTTGGTATGTCTCAAAGATATGCCCTAAAAAGCGAAAATTGTGTGACGTCATGATGACGTCATCAAAAATGTTTTTTTTTTTTAACGCATGTAAGGGTCAATCCGATTACAAAAATGTATACATTGAATTTTGCTGTACGTAATTCCAAAATTTCATGATCGTGGCTCACTCAAGTAAGAAATAACAACCATTTCAAAATTTGGACCAAATTCAATATAACACAAAGGAATTCTGGGAAGGGCAGATAACCATGGCTTAAATGTGCTTGCTGTTTATAAAAGAGGTTGATTCCTAGTCTTTTTTCAAGTCGCTGAATTTTTGAAGTTTTAAAATCGTAACATTCTTTTCAATATATCTAGCAAACAAAACAAGATATTTTCAAAATTCTTTTTGTGATAGCTTTGGTATGTCTCAAAGATATGCCCTAAAAGGGAAAAAATGTGTGACGTCATGATGACGTCATCAAAAATGTGATTTTTTTAAACACATATAAGGATAGGTCCGATCGTCATGCAAAGTGGTGGGTAGGTAGATACTGTCACTAGAATGCAAAATCTAAAATGAGGTCATGATGACGTCATTACGTGACTTTTTATGAATTTTTAAAATTTTAAAATCGTAACATTTTTTTCAATATATCTAGCGAACAAAACAATAGATTTTCAAAATTCTTTTTGTTATAGCTTTGGTATGTCTCAAAGATATCCCCTAAAAGGGAGAAAATGTGTGACGTCATGATGACGTCATCAATTGTTTGTTTTTTTAAACGCATGTAAGGGTCAATCCGATTACAAAAATGTATACATTGAATTTTCCTCTCTCTAATTCAAAAATTTCATGATCGTGGCTCACTCAAGTAAGAAATAACAGCCATTTGAAAATTTAGACCAAATTCAATATAACACAAAGGAATTCTGGGAAGGGCAGATAACCATGGCTTAAATGTGCATGCTGTTTATAAAAAGGTTGATTTGTAGTCTTTGTTCAAGTCGCTGAATTTTTAAATTGTGTAAATCGTAACATTCTTTTCAATATATCTAGCGAACTAAACAAGAAATTTTCAAAATTCTTTTTGTTATAGCTTTGGTATGTCTCAAAGATATGCCCTAAAAAGCGAAAATTGTGTGACGTCATGATGACGTCATCAAAAAATTCTTTTTTTCAAGTCGCTAGAATATTGCCCATAGCATTTGTAAACGTTTTCTTTCTTACCGGCCACTTTGGCTAATTTTAAACTTGGCAGACACTTACCCCAACTGCTCACAATGTGTGCCGAACTTTTACGTCATAATGACGTCATCACATGTCACGTGACGTCATCTTAAAGGGGCATTTTTCAAAGCCATATATCTACAAAAGTACAAGTTCGATTAAGTTAAAATGTAATATCTAGGTATCCAAGTAGTTTTATAAATGCAAATTGACATGACGTTATGATGACGTCATCACTTGTGACGTCATCTTAAAGGGGCAGTTTTTGAAGGCGCATATCTACAGAAGTACATGTCCGATTAAGTTTAAAAGTAATATCTAGGTAGCCCAGTAGGTTTATAGATGAAAATTGACATGACATGATGTTGACGTCATCACATGTCACGTGACGTCATCTTAAAGGGGCAGTTTTTGAAGCCATATATAAACAAAAGTACAAGTCCGATTAAGTTGAAAAGTTATATCTAGGTAGGTCAGCAAGTTTATAGATGAAAATTTATGTGACGTTATGATGACGTCATCACATGTTACTACTACAAACAACTTTAATTAATTTCAAAATTAACAAAGAAAACTGGCAGCAGCGCAATTGTTTGACAAACTTAAATTATTGTATTCACATTTCACATCCAAACTAAAAAACCAAAAACGAAACAGCCCTGTGTTTGTCCACAAACACCAACCTCATGCCTCTAGTTTTTTTTCTTTTTTTTCCTTTTCAGACTATTGCCCATAGCATTTGTACACGTTTTCTTTCTGACCGGCACTTTGGCTACTTTTAAGCAACCGATTGCATTTAAACTTAGCAGACACTTAGACCAACTGCTCAGAATGCATGCCGAACTTTTACGTCATGATGACGTCATCACGTGATTTTTTATGAATTTTTGAAATTTGAAAATCGTAACATTCATTAAATTATATCTAGCGAACAAAACAAGATATTTTCAAAATTCTTTTTGTTATAGCTTTGGTATGTCTCAAAGATATGCCCTAAATTGCGAAAATTGTGTGACGTCATGATGACGTCATCAAAAATGTTTTTTTTTGTTAACGCATGTAAGGGTCAATCCGATTACAAAAATGTATATATTGAATTTTCCTGTACCCAATTCCAAAATTTCATGATCGTGGCTCACTCAAGTAAGAAATAACAGCCATTTCAAAATTTAGACCAAATTCAATATAACACAAAGGAATTCTGGGACGGGCTGATAACCATGGCTATTATGAGCTTGCTGTTTATAAAAGGGGTTGATTTGTAGTCTTTTTTCAAGTCGCTGAATTCTTGAAGTTTTTTAATCGTAACATTCTTTTCAATATATCTAGCGAACAAAACAAGATATTTTCAAAATTCTTTTTGTTATAGCTTTGGTAGTTTCAAAGATATGCCCTAAAAGGCAAAAATTGTGTGACGTCATGATGACGTCATCAACAAATCTTTTTTTTAAACGCATGTAAGGGTCAATCCGATTACAAAAATGTAATCATTAAATTTGTCTGTACGTAATTCCAAAATTTCATGATCGTGGCTCACTCAAGTAAGAAATGACAGCCATTTCAAAATTTTGACCAAATTCAATATAACACAAAGGAATTCTGGGACGGGCAGATAACCATGGCTATTATGTGCTTGCTGTTTATAAAAGGGGTTGATTTCTAGTCTTTTTTCAAGTCGCTGAATTTTTGAAGTTTTAAAATCGTAACATTCTTTTCAATATATCTAGCGAACAAAACAAGATATTTTCAAAATTATTTTTGTTACAGCTTTGGTATTTCTCAAAGATATGCCCTGAAAAGCGAAAATTGTGTGACGTCATGATGACGTCATCAACAAATCTTTTTTTTTTAAACGCATGTAAGGGTCAATCCGATTACAAAAATGTAATCATTGAATTTTTCTGTACGTAATTCCAAAATTTCATGATCGTGGCTCACTCAAGTAAGAAATGACAGCCATTTCAAAATTTAGACCAAATTCAATATAACACAAAGGAATTGTGGGAAGGGCGGATAACCATGACTTAAATGTGCATGCTGTTTATAAAAAGGGTTGATTTGTAGTCTTTTTTCAAGTCGCTGAATCTTTAATTTTTTTAAATCGTAACATTCTTTTCAATATATCTAGCGAACAAAACAAGATATTTTCAAAATTATTTTTGTTATAGCTTTGGTATGTAATTACAGATATGCCCTATCAGGCGAAAATTGTGTGACGTCATGATGACGTCATCAAAAAAATTTTTTTTTTTAAACGCATCTAAGGGTCAATCCGATTACAAAAATGTATACATTGAAATTTTTTGTACCCAATTCCAAAATTTCATGATCGTGGCTCACTCAAGTAAGAAATAACAGCCATTTCAAAATTTAGACCAAATTCAATATAACACAAAGGAATTCTGGGAAGGACTGATAACCATGGCTTAAATGTGCTTGCTGTTTATAAAAGGGGTTGATTTCTTGTCTTTTTTCAAGTCGCTGAATTTTTGAAGTTCTAAAATCGTAACATTCTTTTCACTATATCTAGCGAACAAAACAAGATATTTTCAAAATTCTTTTTGTTATAGCTTTGGTATGTCTCAAAGATATGCCCTAAAAAGCGAAAATTGTGTGACGTCATGATGACGTCATAAAAAAATTATTTTTTCAAGTCGATAGAATATTGCCCATAGCATTTGTAAACGTTTACTTTCTTACCGGCCACATTGGCTACTTTTAAACTTGGCAGACACTTACCCCAACTGCTCACAATGTGTGCCGAACTTTTACGTCCTGATGACGTCATCACATGTCACGTGACGTCATCTTAAAGGGGCATTTTTCGAAGCCATATATCTACAAAAGTACAAGTCCGATTCAGTTGGAACGTAAGGTATGCCACCTGGTGTTATAGATGAAAATTGACATGACGTTATGATCAAGTCATAACATGTCACGTGGTGTCATCTTAAAGGGGCACTCGCTAGATTATTGCCTATAGCATTTGTACACGTTTTCTTTCTTACCGGCACTTTGGGTACTTTTAAACTTGGCAGACACTTAGACTAACTGCTCACAATGTGTGCCGAACTTTTACCTCTTGATGACGTCATGACATGCCACGTGACGTCATCTTAAAGGGGCAGTTTTTGAAGCCATATATCTACAAAAGTACAAATTCGATTAAGTTGAAAGTAATATCTAGGTAGCCCAGTAGGTTTATAGCTGAAAATTGACATGACATTATCATAATTGATGTCATCACATGTCACGTGACGTCATCTTAAAGGGGCAGTTTTTGAAGCCATATGTCTACAAAAGCACAAGTCCGATTAAGTTCAAAAGTAATATCTAGGTAGCCCAGTAGGTTTTTAGATAAAAATTGAATTGACGTTATGATGACGTCATCACATGTCACGTGACGTCATCTTAAAGGGGCAGTTTTTGAAGCCATATATAAACAAAATTACAAGTTCGATTAAGTTGAAAAGTAATATCTAGGTAGCCCAGTAGGTTTATAGCTGAAAATTGACATGACATTATCATGATGTCATCACATGTCACGTGACGTCATCTTAAAGGGGCAGTTTTTGAAGCCATATCTACAAAAGTACAAGCTCGATTAAGTTGAAATGTAATATCTAAGTAGGCCAGCAGGTTTATAGATGAAAATTGACATGACGTTATGATGACTTCATCACATGTCACCTGACGTCATCTTAAAGGGGCAGTTTTTGAAGCCACATATAAACAAAAGTACAAGTTCGATTAAGTTGAAATGTAATATCTAGGTACGTCTGCAAGTTTATAGATGAAAATTGACATGACATTATGATGATGTCATCACATGTCACGTGACGTCATCTTAAAGGTGGATTCTTCGAAGCCATATATCTACAGAATTACAAGTCCAATGAAATTGAAACGTGATATGTAGGTATGCTAGCAGGCGTTATTGACAAAAATTACATGACGTCATGATGACATCATTATACGATTTTCTAGTAATTTTTAAGTTTTTAAACCCCAAAGCCATATCTCATCAAACCTACATGCTAATTTCAAAAAACAATTTGTAATACATTTGTTAGGTGATAGGTACTTACATATGAATGTGCAAAATGTGTGACATCACAATGACATCATCATGGTCACAAACTGCAAGTATGCTCACATTTCCAAAACAATTATGATTAAGGATACGTAATTGCTTGAATGTAAAACAAGATTTTGTTTCATCTGCCATTGATATCTCATCAAGAATTAGAATCATACTACCACAAAAAAAACAAAAACACCCGAAACAGCCCTGTGTTTGTACACAAACACCAGTTTTTTTTTTTTTCTTTTTTTTTTTTTTTTTTTTTTTTTTTTTTCTTTTTCAGCCAAATGCCTATAGCATTTGTACACGTTTTCTTTCTTACCGGCACTTTGGCTACTTTTATGGTGCCGATTGGCTTTAAACTTGGCAGACACTTAGACTAACTACTCAGAATGTATGCCGAACATTTACGTCATGATGACGTCATCACGTGATTTTTTATGAATTTTTGAAATTTTAAAATCGTAACATTCTTTTCAATATATCTGGCGAACGAAACAAGATATTTTCAAAATTCTTTTTGGTATAGCTTTGGTATGTCTCAAAGATATCCCCTAAAAGGGAGAAAATGTGTGACGTCATGATGACGTCATCAAAAATGTGCTTTTTTAAAACACATATAAGGATAGGTCCGATCGTCATGAAAATTGGTGGGTAGGTAGATAGTGCCACTAGCATGTAAAATCCAAAGTGACGTCATGATGACGTCATCGGCTGATTTTCTATGAATTTTTAGTTCTATCCCAAATCCCATAGACTTTGTACACGAATTTTGTAAGAGCCACTTTGGTCACTAAACAACCTCAGATCTTTATCAGGTTTAACTCAAACAGAGACCCTTAGCTGAAAATGTATGCCGAAGAGTGACGTCATGATGACGTCATCACTTGTCATGTGACGTCATCTTAAAGGTGCATTTTTCAAGGGCACATATCTAGAGAACCGTAGGTCCGATTGCATTCAAACCTGCTATGGTGGTAGACAAGTACGTGTTATAGATGAAAATTGAGGTGACGTCATGATGACCTCATCATACGATTTTATAGTAATTGTAAAGTTTTTTAACCTTAAAGTTTCTTAAACCCATATCTCTTTAACAGAACATGCTAAATTCAAAATTCTTTTTGTAATAGCTTTGTTAGCTCCTATATTCTTTCACATAAATGGGAAAATGTGTGACGTCATCATGACGTCATCAAAAATATGCTTTTTTGAAACACATATAAGGGTAGGTCCGATCGTCATAAAAATTGGTGGGTATGTAGATAGTGCCACCCGGATGCAGAAGCCGAAGTGACGTCATGAGACCTCATCGGCTAATTTTCTATAATTTGTTAATTTTTTTAATTTTATTAAAAATTTTGAAATTTCATTTTAATCACCAAATTTTACACAAAAACACCGAAACAGCCCTGTGTTTGTCCACAAACACTATTGGCTCTAGTTTCTTTTTTTTTTTCTTCTTCTTTTTCAGACTTTTGCCCATAGCATTTGTACACGTTTTCTTTCTGACCGGCACTTTGGCTACTTTTAAGCAACCGATTGCATTTAAACTTAGCAGACACTTAGACCAACTGCTCAGAATGTATGCCGATCTTTTACGTCATGATGACGTCATCACGTGATTTTTTATGAATTTTTGAAATTTGAAAATCGTAACATTCTTTTCAATATATCTAGCGAACAAAACAAGATATTTTCAAAATTCTTTTTGGTACAGCTTTGGTATGTCTCAAAGATATGCCCTAAAAAGCGAAAACTGTGCGACGTCATGATGACGTCATCAAAAATGTGTTTGTTTTTTTACGCATGTAAGGGTCAATCCGATTACAAAAATGTATACATTGAATTTTTCTGTACCTAATTCCAAAATTTCATGATCGTGGCTCACTCAAGTAAGAAATAAGAGCCATTTCAAAATTTAGACCAAATTCAATATAAACACAAAGGAATTCTGGGACGGGCAGATAACCATGGCTATTATGTGCTTGCTGTTTATAAAAGGGTTGATTTCTAGTCTTTTTTCAAGTCGCTAAATTTTTGAAGTTTTAAAATCGTAACATTCTTTTCAATATATCTAGCGAACAAAACACGATATTTTCAATTTTTTTTTTGTGATAGCTTTGGTATGTCTCAAAGATATGCCCTAAAAGGGAAAAAATGTGTGACGTCATGATGACGTCATCAAAAGTGTGATTTTTTAAAACACATATAAGGATAAGTCCGATCGTCATGAAAAGTGGTGGGTAGGTAGATACTGTCACTAGCATGCAAAATCCAAAATGAGGTCATAATGACGTCATCACGTGACTTTTTATGAATTTTTGAAATTTTAAAATCGTAACATTGTTTTCAATATATCTAGCGAACAAAACAATATATTTTCAAAATTCTTTTTGTTATAGCTTTGGTATGTCTCAAAGATATCCCCTAAAAGGGAGAAAATGTGTGACGTCATGATGACGTCATCAAAACATTTCTTTTTTTAAACGCATGTAAGGGTCAATCCGATTACAAAAATGTATATATTGAATTTTCCTCTCCCTGATTCCAAAATTTCATGATCGTGGCTCACTCAAGTAAGAAATAACAGCCATTTCAAAATTTAGACCAAATTCAATATAACACAAAGGAATTCTGGGACGGGCAGATAACCATGGCTATTATGTGCTTGCTGTTTATAAAAGGGGTTGATTTCTAGTCTTTTTTCAAGTCGCTAAATTTTTGAAGTTTTAAAATCGTAACATTCTTTTCAATATATCTAGCGAACAAAACAAGGCATTTTCAAAATTATTTTTGTTACAGCTTTGGTATGTCTCAAAGATATGCCCTAAAAAGCGAAAATTGTGTGACGTCATGATGACGTCATAAAACAATTCTTTTTTTAAAGTCGCTAGAATATTGCCCATAGCAATTGTAAATTTTTTCTTTCTTACCAGCCACTTTGGCTACTTTTAAACTTGGCAGACACTTACCCCAACTGCTCACAATGTGTGCCGAACTTTTACGTCATGGTGACGTCATCACATGTCACATGACGTCATCTTTAAAGGGGCATTTTTCGAAGTCATATATCTACAAAAGTACAAGTCCGATTAAGTTGGAACGTAATATCTAGGTATGCCACCGGGTGTTATAGATGAACATTGACATAACGTTATGATCAAGTCATAACATGTCACGTGGTTTCATCTTAAAGGGGCACTCGCTAGATTATTGCCCTTAGCATTTGTAAACGTTTTCTTTCTTACCGTTCACTTTGGCTACTTTTAAACTTGGCAGACACTTACCCCAACTGCTCACAACGTGTGCCAAACTTTTACGTCATGATGATGTCATCACATGTCACGTGACGTCATCTTAAAGGGGCATTTTTTCGAAGCCATATATCTACAAAAGTACAAGTCCGATTAAGTTGAAAAGTAATATCTAGGTAGCCTAGTAGGTTTATAGATGAAAATTGACATTACATTATGATGACGTCATCACATGTTACGTGACGTCATCTTAAAGGGGCAGTTTTTGAAGCCATATATATTAAGAAGTACAAGTCCGATTAAGTTGAAACGTGGTATCTAACATGAATTTTAAACAATTTTGTATAATTATTTTTGTAATATATTTTTAGGTCATACACACTTAAATATAAATGTGAAAAATGTGTGACGTCTGATGACGTAATCATGGTCATCAACTGCTTGTATGCTCACATTTCTAAAAAGATTATGAATAAGCACGTGATTGCTTGACCTAGACGACCATAAAACGAGATATTTTATCCACCATTGAAATCTCAAGAATAAGAATCAAACTACCAAAAAAAACCAAAACGAAACAGCCCTGTGTTTGTCCACAAACACTAAAGCTCTAGTTTTTTTTTTTTTTTCTTTTTTTTTTTTTTTCAGCCAAATGCCCATAGCATTTGTGCACGTTTTCTTTCTAACCGGCATTTTGGCCACTTTTAAGCAGCCGATTGGCTTTAAACTTGGCAGACACTTAGACCAACTGCTCAGAATGTCTGCCGAACTTTTACGTAATGATGACGTCATCACGTGATTTTTTATGAATTTTTGAATTTTGAAAATCGTAACATTCTTTTTAATATATCTAACGAAAAAAACAAGATATTTTGAAAATTCTTTTTGTTATAGCTTTGGTATGTCTCAAAGATATGCCCTAAAAGGCGAAAATTGTGTGAGGTCATGATGACGTCATCAAAAATTTTTTTTTTTAAACGCATGTAAGGGTCAATCTGATTACAAAAATGTATACATTGAATTTTTCTGTACCTAATTCCAAAATTTCATGATCGTGGCTCACTCAAGTAAGAAATAACAGCCATTTCAAAATTTAGACCAAATTCAATATAACACAAAGGAATTCTGGGAAGGGCAGGTAACCATGGCTTAAATGTGCATGCTGTTTATAAAAAGGGTTGATTTGTAGTCTTTTTTCAAGTCGCTAAATTATAAAACAATTTTAATCGTAACATTCTTTTCAATATATCTAAACAAGATATTTTGAAAATTCTTTTTGTTATAGCTTTGGTATGTCTCAAAGATATGCCCTAAAAGGCGAAAATTGTGTGAGGTCATGATGACGTCATCAAACATTTTTTTTTTAAACGCATGTAAGGGTCAATCTGATTACAAAAATGTATACATTGAATTTTTCTGTACCTAATTCCAAAATTTCATGATCGTGGCTCACTCAAGTAAGAAATAACAGCCATTTCAAAATTTAGACCAAATTCAATATAACACAAAGGAATTCTGGGAAGGGCAGGTTACCATGGCTTAAATGTGCATGCTGTTTATAAAAAGGGTTGATTTGTAGTCTTTTTTCAAGTCGCTAAATTATAAAACAATTTTAATCGTAACATTCTTTTCAATATATCTACCGAACAAAACAAGATATTTTCAAAATGCTTTTTGTTATAGCTTTGGTATGTCTCAAAGATATGCCCTAAAAAGCGAAAATTGTGTGACGTCATGATGACGTCATAAAAAAATATGTTTTTCAAGTCGCTAGAATATTGCCCATAGCATTTGTAAACGTTTTCTTTCTTACCGGCCACTTTGGCTACTTTTAAACTTGGCAGACACTTACCCCAACTGCTCACAATGTGTAACGAACGTTTACGTCATGATGACGTCATCACATGTCACGTGACGTCATCTTAAAGGGGCATTTTTCGAAGCGATATATAAACAAAAGTACAAGTCCGATTAAGTTGAAAAGTAATATCTAGGTAGCCCAGTAGGTTTATAGATGAAAATTGACATGACATGATGATGACGTCATCACATGCCACATGACGTCATCTTAAAGGGACAGTTTTTTAAGCCATATGAAAACAAAAGTATCACTCCGATTAATTTGAAAAGTAATATCTAGGTAGCCCAGTACATATAGGTTTATATATGAAAAGTGACTTGACATTATGATGATGTCATCACATGTCACGTGAAGTCATCTTAAAGGGGCTGTTTATGAAGCCATATATAAACAAAAGTATAAGTCCGATTAAGTTGAAAAGTAATATCTAGTTTTTTTTTGCTTCTTTTTCAGACTTTTTGCCCATAGACTTTGTACACGTTTTCGTTCTGCCAGGCACTTTGGCTACTTTTATGCAGCCGATTGCCTTTAAACTTAACAGACACTTAGACCAACTGCTCAGGATGCATGCCGAACTTTTACGTCATGATGACGTCATCACGTGATTTTTTATGAATTTTTGAATTTTGAAAATCGTAACATTCATTAAATTATATCTAGCGAACAAAACAAGATATTTTCAAAATTATTTTTCCTATAGCTTTGGTATGTCTCAAAGATATGCACTAAATTGCGAAAATTGTGTGACGTCATGATGACGTCATCAAAAATTAGTTTTTTGTTAACGCATGTAAAGGTCAATCCGATTACAAAAATGTATATATTGAATTTTCCTGTACCCAATTCCAAAATTTCATGATCGTGGCTCACTCAAGTAAGAAATGACAGCCATTTCAAAATTTAGACCAAATTCAATATAACACAAAGGAATTCTGGGACGGGCTGATAACCATGGCTATTATGAGCTTGCTGTTTATAAAAGGGGTTGATTTCTAGTCTTTTTTCAAGTCGCTGAATTTTTGAAGTTTTAAAATCGTAACATTCTTTTCAATATATCTAGCGAACAAAACAAGATATTTTCAAAATTATTTTTGTTACAGCTTTGGTATGTCTCAAAGATATGCCCTAAATGGCGAAAATTGTGTGACGTCATGATGACGTCATCAACAATATTTTTTTTTTTTTACGCATGTAAGGGTCAATCTGATTACAAAAATGTATACATTGAATTTTCCTGTACCTAATTCCAAAATTTCGTGATCGTGGCTCACTTAAGTAAGAAATAGGAGCCATTTCAAAATGTAGACCAAATTCAATATAACACAAAGGAATTCTGGGAAGGGCTGATAACCATGGCTTAAATGTGCATGCTGTTTATAAAAAGGGTTGATTTGTAGTCTTTTTTCAAGTCGCTGAATTCTTGAAGTTTTATAATCGTAACATTCTTTTCACTATATCTAGCGAACAAAACAAGATATTTTCAAAATTCTTTTTGTTATAGCTTTGGTATGTCTCAAAGATATGCCCTAAAAAGCGAAAATTGTGTGACGTCATGATGACGTCATAAAAAAATTCTTTTTTCAAGTCGATAGAATATTGCCCATAGCATTTGTAAACGTTTACTTTCTTACCGGCCACATTGGCTACTTTTAAACTTGGCAGACACTTACCCCAACTGCTCACAATGTGTGCCGAACTTTTACGTCCTGATGACGTCATCACATGTCACGTGACGTCATTTTAAAGGGGCATTTTTCGAAGCCATATATCTACAAAAGTACAAGTCCGATTCAGTTGGAACGTAAGGTATGCCACCTGGTGTTATAGATGAAAATTGACATGACGTTATGATCAAGTCATAACATGTCACGTGGTGTCATCTTAAAGGGGCACTCGCTAGATTATTGCCTATAGCATTTGTACACGTTTTCTTTCTTACCGGCACTTTGGGTACTTTTAAACTTGGCAGACACTTAGACTAACTGCTCACAATGTGTGCCGAACTTTTACCTCTTGCTGACGTCATGACATGCCACGTGACGTCATCTTAAAGGGGCAGTTTTTGAAGCCATATATCTACAAAAGTACAAATTCGATTAAGTTGAAAGTAATATCTAGGTAGCCCAGTAGGTTTATAGCTGAAAATTGACATGACATTATCATAATTGATGTCATCACATGTCACGTGACGTCATCTTAAAGGGGCAGTTTTTGAAGCCATATGTCTACAAAAGCACAAGTCCGATTAAGTTCAAAAGTAATATCTAGGTAGCCCAGTAGGTTTTTAGATAAAAATTGAATTGACGTTATGATGACGTCATCACATGTCACGTGACGTCATCTTAAAGGGGCAGTTTTTGAAGCCATATATAAACAAAATTACAAGTTCGATTAAGTTGAAATGTAATATCTAAGTAGGCCAGCAGGTTTATAGATGAAAATTGACATGACGTTATGATGACTTCATCACATGTCACCTGACGTCATCTTAAAGGGGCAGTTTTTGAAGCCACATATAAACAAAAGTACAAGTTCGATTAAGTTGAAATGTAATATCTAGGTACGTCTGCAAGTTTATAGATGAAAATTGACATGACATTATGATGATGTCATCACATGTCACGTGACGTCATCTTAAAGGTGGATTCTTCGAAGCCATATATCTACAGAATTACAAGTCCAATGAAATTGAAACGTGATATGTAGGTATGCTAGCAGGCGTTATTGACAAAAATTACATGACGTCATGATGACATCATTATACGATTTTCTAGTAATTTTTAAGTTTTTAAACCCCAAAGCCATATCTCATCAAACCTACATGCTAATTTCAAAAAACAATTTGTAATACATTTGTTAGGTGATAGGTACTTACATATGAATGTGCAAAATGTGTGACATCACAATGACATCATCATGGTCACAAACTGCAAGTATGCTCACATTTCCAAAACAATTATGATTAAGGATACGTAATTGCTTGAATGTAAAACAAGATTTTGTTTCATCTACCATTGATATCTCATCAAGAATTAGAATCATACTCCCACAAAAAAAAAAAAACACCCGAAACAGCCCTGTGTTTGTACACAAACACCAGTTTTTGGCTGTTTCGGAAACTTTTCCGAAACAGCCTTTGTTTTCGTTAAGAATTTTTTTTTTTTCTTTTTTTTTTTTCTTTTTTTTTTTTTTGGCTGTTTCGGAAGTTTTCCGAAACAGCCCTTGTTTTCGTTAAGATTTTTTTTTTTTTCTTTTTTTTTTTTGGCTGTTTCGGAAACTTTTCCGAAACAGCCCTTGTTTTCGTTAAGATTTTTTTTTTTTTCTTTTTTTTTTTGGCTGTTTCGAAAGTTTTTCGAAACAGCCCTTGTTTTCGTTAAGATTTTTGGCTGTTTCGAAAGCTTTTCGAAACAGCCCTTGTTTTCGTTAAGATTTTTTTTTTGGCTGTTTCGAAAGTTTTTCGAAACAGCCCTTGTTTTCGTTAAGATTTTTTTTTTTTTCTTTTTTTTTTTTTTTTTTTTTTTTTTTTTTTTTTTTTTTTCTTTTTCAGACTTTTGCCCATAGCGTTTGTACACGATTTCTTTCTGCCAGGGACTTTGGCTACTTTTATGCAGCCGATTGCCTTTAAACTTAACAGACACTTAGACCAACTGCTCAGCATGCATGCCGAACTTTTACGTCATGATGACGTCATCACGTGATTTTTTATGAATTTTTGAATTTTGAAAATCGTAACATTCATTAAATTATATCTAGCGAACAAAACAAGATATTTTCAAAATTCTTTTTCTTATAGCTTTGGTATGTCTCAAAGATATGCCCTAAATTGCGAAAATTGTGTGACGTCATGATGACGTCATCAAAAATATGTTTTTTTGTAAACGCATGTAAGGGTCAATCCGATTACAAAAATGTATACATTGAATTTTCCTGTACCTAATTCCAAAATTTCATGATCGTGGCTCACTCAAGTATGAAATAGGAGCCATTTCAAAATTTAGACCAAATTCAATATAACACAAAGGAATTCTGGGAAGGGCTGATAACCATGGGTATTATGTGCTTGCTGTTTATAAAAGGGGTTGATTTCTAGTCTTTTTTCAAGTCGCTAAATTTTTGAAGTATTAAAATCGTAACATTCTTTTCAATATATCTAGCGAACAAAACAAGATATTTTCAAAATTATTTTTGTTACAGCTTTGGTATGTCTCAAAGATATGCCCTAAAAAGCGAAAATTGTGTGACGTCATGATGACGTCATCAACAAATCTTTTTTTTTTAAACGCATGTAAGGGTCAATCCGATTACAAAAATGTATTCGTTGAATTTTCCTGTACCTAATTCCAAAATTTCATGATCGTGGCTCACTCAAGTATGAAATAGGAGCCATTTCAAAATGTAGACCAAATTCAATATAACACAAAGGAATTCTGGGAAGGGCTGATAACCATGGGTATTATGTGCTTGCTGTTTATAAAAGGGATTGATTTCTAGTCTTTTTTCAAGTCGCTAAATTTTTGAAGTTTTAGAATCGTAACATTCTTTTCAATATATCTAGCGAACAAAACAAGATATTTTCAAAATTCTTTTTGTTATAGCTTTGGTATGTCTCAAAGATATGCCATAAAAAGCGCAAATTGTGTGACGTCATGATGACGTCATAAAAAAAATTCTTTTTTCAAGTCGCTAGAATATTGCACATAGCATTTGTAAACGTTTTCTTTCTTACCGGCCACTTTGGCTACTTTTAAACTTGGCAGACACTTACACCAACTGCTAACAATGTGTGCCGAACTTTTACGTCATGATGACGTCATCACATGTCACGTGACGTCATCTTAAAGGGGCATTTTTTCGAAGCCATATATCTACAAAAGTACAAGTCCGATTAAGTTGAAACGTAATATCTAGGTATGCCACCGGGTGTTATAGATGAACATTGACATGATGTTATGATGACGTCATCACATGTCACGTGACGTCATCTTAAAGGGGCATTTTTCGAAGCCATATATCTACAAAAGTACAAGTCCGATTAAGTTGGAACGTAATATCTAGGTATGCCACCGGGTGTTATAGATAAACATGGACATAACGTTATGATCAAGTCATAACATGTCACGTGGTGTCATCTTAAAGGGGCACTTGCTAGATTATTGCCCATAGCATTTTTAAACGTTTACTTTCTTACCGGCCACTTTGGCTACTTTTAAACTTGGTAGACACTTACCCCAACTGCTCACAATGTGTGCCAAACTTTTACGTCATGATGATGTCATCACATGTCACGTGACGTCATATTAAATGGGCATTTTTTTCAAAGCTATATATCTACAAAAGTACAAGTCCGATTAAGTTGAAAAGTAATATCCAGGTAGCCTAGTAGGTTTATAGATGAAAATTGACATTACGTTATGATGACATCATCACATGTTACGTGACGTCATCTTAAAGGGGCAGTTTTTGAATCCATATATATTAAGAAGTACATGTCTGATTAAGTTGAAAAGTAATATCTAGGTTGCCCAATAGGTTTATAGATGAAAATTTACATGACATTATTATGATGTCATCACATGTTACATGACGTCATCTTAAAGGTGCAGTTTTTGAAGCCATATATAAACAAAAGTACAAGTCCGATTAAGTTCAAAAGTAATATCTAGGTAGCCCAGTAGGTATTTTAAATTAAAAAAATTATGATGTCATGATTACGTCATCACTTGTTTCGTGTCATTATCTTAAAGAGGCATTTTTCGAAGCCATATATCTACAAAAGTACAGCTCCGATTTATTTGAAATGTAATATATAGTCGGGTAGGCAAGCAGGTTTATAGATGAAAATTGACATGACGTTATGATGACGTCATCACATGTCACGTGACGTTATCTTAAAGGGGCAGTTTTTGAAGCCATACATTGTATATCTACAAAAGTACAAGTTTGATTATTTTAAATGTAATATCTAGGTAGGTCAGCAAGTTTACAGATGAAAATTTACATTACGTTATTTTTACGTCATCACAAGTGACTATTACAAACAACTTTAATCATTTTCAAAGTCTAACAAAGAAAACTGGCAGGAGCGCGATTGTTTGACGAACTTTAATTATTGTATTCACATTTCACATCCAAACTAAAAAAAATAAAAAGCGAAACAGCCCTGTGTTTGTCCACAAACACCGTCCGTCTAGTTTTTCTTTTTTTTTTTTCTTCTTCTTTTTCAGACTTTTGCCCATAGCATTTGTACACGTTTTCTTTCTGACCGGCACTTTGGCTACTTTTAAGCAACCGATTGCATTTAAACTTAGCAGACACTTAGACCAACTGCTCAGAATGTATGCCGATCTTTTACGTCATGATGACGTCATCACGTGATTTTTTATGAATTTTTGAAATTTGAAAATCGTAACATTCTTTTCAATATATCTAGCGAACAAAACAAGATATTTTCAAAATTCTTTTTGTTACAGCTTTGGTATGTCTCAAAGATATGCCCTAAAAAGCGAAAACTGTGCGACGTCATGATGACGTCATCAAAAATGTGTTTTTTTTTTTACGCATGTAAGGGTCAATCCGATTACAAAAATGTATACATTGAATTTTTCTGTACCTAATTCCAAAATTTCATGATCGTGGCTCACTCAAGTAAGAAATAAGAGCCATTTCAAAATTTAGACCAAATTCAATATAACACAAAGGAATTCTGGGACGGGCAGATAACCATGGCTATTATGTGCTTGCTGTTTATAAAAGGGTTGATTTCTAGTCTTTTTTCAAGTCGCTAAATTTTTGAAGTTTTAAAATCGTAACATTCTTTTCAATATATCTAGCGAACAAAACACGATATTTTCAATTTTTTTTTTGTGATAGCTTTGGTATGTCTCAAAGATATGCCCTAAAAGGGAAAAAATGTGTGACGTCATGATGACGTCATCAAAAGTGTGATTTTTTAAAACACATATAAGGATAAGTCCGATCGTCATTTAAAGTGGTGGGTAGGTAGATACTGTCACTAGCATGCAAAATCCAAAATGAGGTTATAATGACGTCATCACGTGACTTTTTATGAATTTTTGAAATTTTAAAATCGTAACATTGTTTTCAATATATCTAGCGAACAAAACAATATATTTTCAAAATTCTTTTTGTTATAGCTTTGGTATGTCTCAAAGATATCCCCTAAAAGGGAGAAAATGTGTGACGTCATGATGACGTCATCAAAACATTTCTTTTTTTAAACGCATGTAAGGGTCAATCCGATTACAAAAATGTATATATTGAATTTTCCTCTCCCTGATTCCAAAATTTCATGATCGTGGCTCACTCAAGTAAGAAATAACAGCCATTTCAAAATTTAGACCAAATTCAATATAACACAAAGGAATTCTGGGACGGGCAGATAACCATGGCTATTATGTGCTTGCTGTTTATAAAAGGGGTTGATTTCTAGTCTTTTTTCAAGTCGCTAAATTTTTGAAGTTTTAAAATCGTAACATTCTTTTCAATATATCTAGCGAACAAAACAAGGCATTTTCAAAATTATTTTTGTTACAGCTTTGGTATGTCTCAAAGATATGCCCTAAAAAGCGAAAATTGTGTGACGTCATGATGACGTCATAAAACAATTCTTTTTTTAAAGTCGCTAGAATATTGCCCATAGCAATTGTAAATTTTTTCTTTCTTACCAGCCACTTTGGCTACTTTTAAACTTGGCAGACACTTACCCCAACTGCTCACAATGTGTGCCGAACTTTTACGTCATGGTGACGTCATCACATGTCACGTGACGTCATCTTTAAAGGGGCATTTTTCGAAGTCATATATCTACAAAAGTACAAGTCCGATTAAGTTGGAACGTAATATCTAGGTATGCCACCGGGTGTTATAGATGAACATTGACATAACGTTATGATCAAGTCATAACATGTCACGTGGTTTCATCTTAAAGGGGCACTCGCTAGATTATTGCCCTTAGCATTTGTAAACGTTTTCTTTCTTACCATTCACTTTGGCTACTTTTAAACTTGGCAGACACTTACCCCAACTGCTCACAACGTGTGCCAAACTTTTACGTCATGATGATGTCATCACATGTCACGTGACGTCATCTTAAAGGGGCATTTTTTCGAAGCCATATATCTACAAAAGTACAAGTTCGATTAAGTTGAAAAGTAATATCTAGGTAGCCTAGTAGGTTTATAGATGAATATTGACATTACATTATGATGACGTCATCACATGTTACGTGACGTCATCTTAAAGGGGCAGTTTTTGAAGCCATATATATTAAGAAGTACAAGTCCGATTAAGTTGAAACGTGGTATCTAACATGAATTTTAAACAATTTTGTATAATTATTTTTGTAATATATTTTTAGGTCATACACACTTAAATATAAATGTGAAAAATGTGTGACGTCTGATGACGTAATCATGGTCATCAACTGCTTGTATGCTCACATTTCTAAAAAGATTATGAATAAGCACGTGATTGCTTGACCTAGACGACCATAAAACGAGATATTTTATCCACCATTGAAATCTCAAGAATAAGAATCAAACTACCAAAAAAAACCAAAACGAAACAGCCCTGTGTTTGTCCACAAACACTAAAGCTCTAGTTTTTTTTTTCTTTTTTTTTTTTGGCTGTTTCGAAAGTTTTTCGAAACAGCCCTTGTTTTCGTTAAGATTTTTTTTTTTTTCTTTTTTGGCTGTTTCGAAAGTTTTTCGAAACAGCCCTTGTTTTCGTTAAGATTTTTTTTTTTTTCTTTTTTTTGGCTGTTTCGTAGTTTTACGAAACAGCCCTTGTTTTCGTTAAGATTTTTTTTTTTTTCTTTTTTGGCTGTTTCGGAAACTTTTCCGAAACAGCCCTTGTTTTCGTTAAGATTTTTTTTTTTTTCTTTTTTTTTTTTTTTTTTTCTTTTTTTTTTTTTTTTTTTTCTTTTTCAGACTTTTCCCCATAGCATTTGTACACGTTTTCTTTCTAACCGGCACTTTGGCCACTTTTGAGCAACCGATTGCCTTTAAACTTAACAGACACTTACACCAACTGCTCAGAATGACTGCCGCACTTTTACGTAATGATGACGTCATCACGTGATTTTTTATGAATTTTTGAAATTTGAAAATCGTAACATTCTTTTCAATATATCTAACAAAAAAAACAAGATATTTTCATAATTCTTTTTGATATAGCTTTGGTATGTCTCAAAGATATGCCCTAAAAAGCGAAAATTGTGTGACGTCATGATGACGTCATCAAAAATGATTTTTTTTTTTAACGCATGTAAGGGTCAATCCGATTACAAAAATGTATACATTGAATTTTGCTGTACGTAATTCCAAAATTTCATGATCGTGGCTCACTCAAGTAAGAAATAACAACCATTTCAAAATTTGGACCAAATTCAATATAACACAAAGGAATTCTGGGAAGGGCAGATAACCATGGCTTAAATGTGCTTGCTGTTTATAAAAGGGGTTGATTCCTAGTCTTTTTTCAAGTCGCTGAATTTTTGAAGTTTTAAAATCGTAACATTCTTTTCAATATATCTAGCAAACAAAACAAGATATTTTCAAAATTCTTTTTGTGATAGCTTTGGTATGTCTCAAAGATATGCCCTAAAAGGGAAAAAATGTGTGACGTCATGATGACGTCATCGAAAATGTGATTTTTTTAAACACATATAAGGATAGGTCCGATCGTCATGCAAAGTGGTGGGTAGGTAGATACTGTCACTAGAATGCAAAATCTAAAATGAGGTCATGATGACGTCATTACGTGACTTTTTATGAATTTTTAAAATTTTAAAATCGTAACATTTTTTTCAATATATCTAGCGAACAAAACAATAGATTTTCAAAATTCTTTTTGTTATAGCTTTGGTATGTCTCAAAGATATCCCCTAAAAGGGAGAAAATGTGTCACGTCATGATGACGTCATCAATTGTTTTTTTTTTTAAACGCATGTAAGGGTCAATCCGATTACAAAAATGTATACATTGAATTTTCCTCTCTCTAATTCAAAAATTTCATGATTGTGGCTCACTCAAGTAAGAAATAACAGCCATTTGAAAATTTAGACCAAATTCAATATAACACAAAGGAATTCTGGGAAGGGCAGATAACCATGGCTTAAATGTGCATGCTGTTTATAAAAAGGTTGATTTGTAGTCTTTGTTCAAGTCGCTGAATTTTTAAATTGTGTAAATCGTAACATTCTTTTCAATATATCTAGCGAACTAAACAAGAAATTTTCAAAATTCTTTTTGTTATAGCTTTGGTATGTCTCAAAGATATGCCCTAAAAAGCGAAAATTGTGTGACGTCATGATGACGTCATCAAAAAATTCTTTTTTTCAAGTCGCTAGAATATTGCCCATAGCATTTGTAAACGTTTTCTTTCTTACCGGCCACTTTGGCTAATTTTCAACTTGGCAGACACTTACCCCAACTGCTCACAATGTGTGCCGAACTTTTACGTCATAATGACGTCATCACATGTCACGTGACGTCATCTTAAAGGGGCATTTTTCAAAGCCATATATCTACAAAAGTACAAGTTCGATTAAGTTAAAATGTAATATCTAGGTATCCAAGTAGTTTATAAATGCAAATTGACATGACGTTATGATGACGTCATCACTTGTGACGTCATCTTAAAGGGGCAGTTTTTGAAGGCGCATATCTACAGAAGTACATGTCCGATTAAGTTTAAAAGTAATATCTAGGTAGCCCAGTAGGTTTATAGATGAACATTGACATGACATGATGTTGACGTCATCACATGTCACGTGACGTCATCTTAAAGGGGCAGTTTTTGAAGCCATATATAAACAAAAGTACAAGTCCGATTAAGTTGAAAAGTTATATCTAGGTAGGTCAGCAAGTTTATAGATGAAAATTTATGTGACGTTATGATGACGTCATCACATGTTACTACTACAAACAACTTTAATTAATTTCAAAATTAACAAAGAAAACTGGCAGCAGCGCGATTGTTTGACAAACTTAAATTATTGTATTCACATTTCACATCCAAACTAAAAAACCAAAAACGAAACAGCCCTGTGTTTGTCCACAAACACCAACCTCATGCCTCTAGTTTTTTTTTTTTCTTCTTTTTCAGACTTTTGGCCCATAGACTTTGTACACGTTTTCGTTCTGCCAGGCACTTTGGCTACTTTTATGCAGCCGATTGCCTTTAAACTTAACAGACACTTAGACCAACTGCTCAGGATGCATGCCGATCTTTTACGTCATGGTGACGTCATCACGTGATTTTTTATGAATTTTTGAATTTTGAAAATCGTAACATTCATTAAATTATATCTAGCGAACAAAACAAGATATTTTCAAAATTCTTTTTCTTATAGCTTTGGTATGTCTCAAAGATATGCACTAAATTGCGAAAATTGTGTGACGTCATGATGACGTCATCAAAAATGTGTTTTTTTGTTAACGCATGTAAGGGTCAATCCGATTACAAAAATGTGTATATTGAATTTTCCTGTACCCAATTCCAAAATTTCATGATCGTGGCTCACTCAAGTAAGAAATAACAGCCATTTCAAAATTTAGACCAAATTCAATATAACACAAAGGAATTCTGGGAAGGACAGATAACCATGGCTTAAATGTGCTAGCTGTTTATAAAAGCGGTTGATTTCTAGTCTTTTTTCAAGTCGCTGAATTTTTTAAGTTATAAAATCGTAACATTCTTTTCACTATATCTAGCGAACAAAACAAGATATTTTCAAAATTATTTTTGTTATAGCTTTGGTATGTCTCAAAGATATGCCCTAAAAGGCAAAAATTGTGTGACGTCATGATGACGTCATCAAACAATTTTTTTTTTTAAACTCATGTTAGGGTCAATCCGATTACAAAAATGTATACATTGAATTTTTCTGTACGTAATTCCAAAATTTCATGATCGTGGCTCACTCAAGTAAGAAATGACAGCCATTTGAAAATTTAGACCAAATTCAATATAACACAAAGGAATTCTGGGACGGGCAGATAACCATGGCTATTATGTGCATGCTGTTTATAAAAGGGGTTGATTTCTAGTCTTTTTTCAAGTCGCTGAATTTTTGATTTTTTAAAATCGTAACATTCTTTTCAATATATCTAGCGAACAAAACAAGACATTTTAAAAATTCTTTTTGTTATAGCTTTGGTATGTCTCAAAGATATGCCCTAAAAAGCGAAAATTGTGTGACGTCATGATGACGTCATCAAAAATATGTTTTTTTTTTAACGCATGTAAGGGTCAATCCGATTACAAAAATGTATACATTGAATTTTCCTGTACCCAATTCCAAAATTTCATGATCGTGGCTCACTCAAGTAAGAAATGACAGCCATTTCAAAATTTAGACCAAATTCAATATAACACAAAGGAATTCTGGGACGGGCAGATAACCATGGCTATTATGTGCTTGATGTTTATAAAAGGGGTTGATTTCTAGTCTTTTTTCAAGTCGCTGAATTTTTGAAGTATTAAAATCGTAACATTCTTTTCAATATATCTAGCCAACAAAACAAGATATTTTCAAAATTCTTTTTGTTATAGCTTTGGTATGTCTCAAAGATATGCCATAAAAAGCGCAAATTGTGTGACGTCATGATGACGTCATGAAAAAAATTCTTTTTTCAAGTCGCTAGAATATTGCACATAGCATTTGTAAACGTTTTCTTTCTTACCGGCCACTTTGGCTACTTTTAAACTTGGCAGACACTTACACCAACTGCTCACAATGTGTGGCGAACTTTTACGTCATGATGACGTCATCACATGTCACGTGACGTCATCTTAAAGGGGCATTTTTTCGAAGCCATATATCTACAAAAGTACAAGTCCGATTAAGTTGAAACGTAATATCTAGGTATGCCACCGGGTGTTATAGATGAACATTGACATGATGTTATGATTACGTCATCACATGTCACGTGACGTCATCTTAAAGGGGCAGTTTTTGAAGCCATATATAAACAAAAGTACAAGTTTGATTAAGGTGAAATGTAATATCCAGGTAGGTCTGCAGGTTTATGGACGAAAATTGACATGACATTATGATGATGATGTCATCACACGTCACGTGACGTCATCTTAAAGGTGCAGTTTTTGAAGCCATATATAAACAAAAGTACAAGTCCGATTAAGTTGAAACATGTATCTAGGTATGCCACCGGGTGTTATAGGTGAACATTGACTTGACGTTATGAAGTGATCACATGTCACGTGATGTCATTTTAAAGGGGCATTCGCTACACTATTCCCCATAACATTTTGTACTCGATTTCTTTCTTTAAACCAATCCTTCACACATCCAATAACGTTAATTATTGTATAAACATTTGACTAACTAACACAATAAAAAAAACACGAAACAGCCCTGTGTTTGTCCACGGGACAAACACATAACATGTCTAGTTTTCTTTTTTTTTTTTTTTTTTTCAGCCAAATGCCCATAGCATTTGTACACGTTTTCTTTCTTACCGGCACTTTGGCTACTTTTATGCAGCCGATTGGCTTTAAACTTGGCAGACACTTAGACTAACTACTCAGAATGTATGCCGAACATTTACGTCATGATGACGTCATCACTTGATTTTTTATGAATTTTTGAAATTTTAAAATCGTAACATTCTTTTCAATATATCTGGCGAACAAAACAAGATATTTTCAAAATTCTTTTTGGTATAGCTTTGGTATGTCTCAAAGATATCCCCTAAAAGCGAGAAAATGTGTGACGTCATGATGACGTCATCAAAAATGTGCTTTTTTAAAACACATATAAGGATAGGTCCGATCGTCATGAAAATTGGTGGGTAGGTAGATAGTGCCACTAGCATGTAAAATCCAAAGTGACGTCATGATGACGTCATCGGCTGATTTTCTATGAATTTTTAGTTCTATCCCAAATCCCATAGACTTTGTACACGAATTTTGTAAGAGCCACTTTGGTCACTAAACAACCTCAGATCTTAATCAGGTTTAACTCAAACAGAGACCCTAAGCTGAAAATGTATGCCGAAGAGTGACGTCATGATGACGTCATCACTTGTCATGTGACGTCATCTTAAAGGTGCATTTTTCAAGGGCACATATCTAGAGAACCGTAGGTCCGATTGCATTCAAACCTGCTATGGTGGTAGACAAGTACGTGTTATAGATGAAAATTGAGGTGACGTCATGATGACCTCATCATACGATTTTATAGTAATTGTAAAGTTTTTTAACCTTAAAGTTTCTTAAACCCATATCTCTTTAACAGAACATGCTAAATTCAAAATTCTTTTTGTAATAGCTTTGTTAGCTCCTATATTCTTTCACATAAATGGGAAAATGTGTGACGTCATCATGACGTCATCAAACATGTGCTTTTTTGAAACACATATAAGGGTAGGTCCGATCGTCATAAAAATTGGTGGGTATGTAGATAGTGCCACCCGCATGCAGAAGCCGAAGTGACGTCATGATGACCTCATCGGCTAATTTTCTATAATTTTTTTAATTTTTGTAATTTTATTAAAAAATTTGAAATTTCATTTTAATCACCAAATTTCACACACAAAAACCGAAACAGCCCTGTGTTTGTCCACAAACACTATTGGCTCTAGTTTTTCTTTTTTTTCCTTTTCAGACTATTGCCCATAGCATTTGTACACGTTTTCTTTCTGACCGGCACTTTGGCTACTTTTAAGCAACCGATTGCCTTTAAACTTAACAGACACTTAGACCAACTGGTGAGAATGCATGCCGAACTTTTACGTCATGATGACGTCATCACGTGATTTTTTATGATTTTTTGAATTTTGAAAATCGTAACATTCTTTTCAATATATCTAACGAACAAAACAAGATATTTTCAAAATTCTTTTCGTTATAGCTTTGGTATGTCTCAAAGATATGCCCTAAAAGGCGAAAATTGTGTGACGTCATGATGACGTCATCAAAAATGTTTTTTTTTTTAAATGCATGTGAGGGTCAATCCGATTACAAAAATGTATACATTGAATTTTCCTGTACCTAATTCCAAAATTTCATGATCGTGGCTCACTCAAGTAAGAAATTGGAGCCATTTCAAAATTTAGACCAAATTCAATATAACACAAAGGAATTCTGGGAAGGACAGATAACCATGGCTTAAATGTGCTTGCTGTTTATAAAAGGGGTTGATTTCTGGTCTTTTTTCAAGTCGCTGAATTTTTGAAGTTCTAAAATCGTAACATTCTTTTCACTATATCTAGCGAACAAAAGAAGATATTTTCAAAATTCTTTTTGTTATAGCTTTGGTATGTCTCAAAGATATGCCCTAAAAGGCGAAAATTGTGTGACGTCATGATGACGTCATCAAAAATATTTTTTTTTTTTTAACGCATGTAAGGGTCAATCCGATTACAAAAATGTATACATTGAATTTTCCTGTACCTAATTCCAAAATTTCATGATCGTGGCTCACTCAAGTAAGAAATAACAGCCATTTCAAAATTTAGACCAAATTCAATATAACACAAAGGAATTCTGGGAAGGACAGATAACCATGGCTTAAATGTGCTTGCTGTTTATAAAAGGGGTTGATTTCTGGTCTTTTTTCAAGTCGCTGAATTTTTGAAGTTCTAAAATCGTAACATTCTTTTCAATATATCCAGCGAACAAAACAAGATATTTTCAAAATTCTTTTTGTTATAGCTTTGGTATGTCTCAAAGATATGCCCTAAAAAGCGAAAATTGTGTGACGTCATGATGACGTCATAAAAAAATCTTTTTTCAAGTTGATAGAATATTGCCCATAGCATTTGTAAACGTTTTCTTTCTTACCGGCCACATTGGCTACTTTTAAACTTGGCAGACACTTACCCCAACTGCTCACAATGTGTGCCGAACTTTTACGTCATGATGACGTCATCACGTGTCACATGACGTCATCTTAAAGGGGCATTTTTTGAAGCCATATATCTACAAAAGTGCAAGTCCGATTCAGTTGGAACGTAATATCTAGGTATGCCACCGGGTGTTATAGATGAAAATGGACATGACGTGATGATCAAGTCATAACATGTCACGTGGTGTCATCTTAAAGGGGCACTCGCTAGATTATTGCCTATAGCATTTGTACACGTTTTCTTTCTTACCGGCACTTTGGGTACTTTTAGACTTGGCAGACACTTAGACTAACTGCTCACAATGTGTGCCGAACTTTTACCTCATGGTGACGTCATGACATGCCACGTGACGTCATCTTAAAGGGGCAGTTTTTGAAGCCATATATCTACAAAAGTACAAGTTCGATTAAGTTGAAAAGTAATATCTAGGTAGCCCAGTAGGTTTATAGCTGAAAATTGACATGACATTATCATGATTGATGTCATCACATGTCACGTGACGTCATCTTAAAGGGGCAGTTTTTGAAGCCATATGTCTACAAAAGCACAAGTCCGATTAAGTTGAAAAGTAATATCTAGGTAGCCCAGTAGGTTTATAGATAAAAATTGAATTGACGTTATGATGATGTCATCACATGTCACGTGACGTCATCTTAAAGGGGCAGTTTTTGAAGCCATATGTCTACAAAAGCACAAGTCCGATTAAGTTGAAAAGTAATATCTAGGTAGCCCAGTAGGTTTATAGCTGAAAATTGACATGACATTATCATGATTGATGTCATCACATGTCACGTGACGTCATCTTAAAGGGGCAGTTTTTGAAGCCATATGTCTACAAAAGCACAAGTCCGATTAAGTTGAAAAGTAATATCTAGGTAGCCCAGTAGGTTTATAGATAAAAATTGAATTGACGTTATGATGATGTCATCACATGTCACGTGACGTCATCTTAAAGGGGCAGTTTTTGAAGCCATATATAAACAAAATTACAAGTTTGATTAAGTTGAAAAGTAATATCTAGGTAGCCCAGTAGGTTTATAGCTGAAAATTGACATGACATTATCATGATGTCATCACATGTCACGTGACGTCATCTTAAAGGGGCAGTTTTTGAAGCCATATCTACAAAAGTACAAGCTCGATTAAGTTGAAATGTAATATCTAAGTAGGCCAGCAGGTTTATAGATGAAAATTGACATGACGTTATGATGACTTCATCACATGTCACGTGACGTCATCTTAAAGGGGCAGTTTTTGAAGCCATATATCTACAAAAGTACAAGTTCGATTAAGTTGAAAAGTAATATCTAGGTAGCCCAGTAGGTTTATAGCTGAAAATTGACATGACATTATCATGATGTCATCACATGTCACGTGACGTCATCTTAAAGGGGCAGTTTTTGAAGCCATATATCTACAAAAGTAGAAGCTCGATTAAGTTGAAATGTAATATCTAAGTAGGCCAGCAGGTTTATTGACGAAAATTGACATGACGTTATAATGACATCAGTTGTCACGTGACCACTCATCTTAAAGGGGCAGGTGCATTTTTCAAATCCATATATCTACAAAAGTACAAGTCTGATTGAGTTGAAATGTTATATCATTGTAGGCCAGCAGGTTTATAAATTTAAATTGACAGACATTATTATGACGTCATCACATGTCACGTGACCCCTCATCTTAAAGCTGCAGGTGCATTTATTTGAATCCATATATCTACAGAAGTGCAAGTGCAAATAAGCTAAAATGTGCTATCTAGTTATTATTTTTTGGGGTTTGCTATAATGTTTAAGTATTTGGACCTTTCAGCCATATCTCATCAACGGAACAAATTAATTTCGAAATTCTTTTTACAATAGCTTTGTTAGGTCATAGATACATACATATAAATGTGAAAAATGCGACACGTCATGATGACGTCATAAAAAAATGTGCTTTTTTAAAACACGTATAAGGGTAGGTACCATCGTCATGAAAATTGGTGGATACGTAGGTATTGTTACTAGCATGCAAAAGCCAGAGTGACTTCATTGGTTGATTTTCTGTTAATTTATAAATTTATAAAATTCACAATCAAACTACCACAAAAAAACCGAAACAGCCCTGTGTTTGTCCACAAACACTATTGGCTCTAGTTTCTTTTTTTTTTTCTTTTTCAGCCAAATGCCCATAGCATTTGTACACGTTTTCTTTCTTACCGGCACTTTGACCACTTTTATGCTGCCGATTGGCTTTAAACTTGGCAGACACTTAGACTAACTGCTCAGAATGTAAGCCGAACATTTACGCCATGATGACGTCATCACGTGATTTTTTATGAATTTTTGAAATTTCAAAATCGTAAAATTCTTTTCAATATATCTAGCGAACAAAACAAGATATTTTTGAAATTCTTTTTGTTATAGCTTTGGTATGTCTCAAAGATATGCCCTAAAAAGCGAAAATTGTGTGACGTCATGATGACGTCATCAAAAATGTGTTTTTTTTTTAACGCATGTAAGGGTCAATCCGATTACAAAAATGTATACATTGAATTTTTCTGTACCCAATTCCTAAATTTCATGATCGTGGCTCACTCAAGTAAGAAATAACAGCCATTTCACAATTTGGACCAAATTCAATATAACACAAAGGAATTCTGGGAAGGGCAGATAACCATGGCTTAAATGTGCTTGCTGTTTATAAAAGGGGTTGATTCCTAGTCTTTTTTCAAGTCGCTGAATTTTTTAAGTTTTAAAATCGTAACATTCTTTTCAATATATCTAGTAAACAAAACATGATATTTTCAAAATTATTTTTGTGATAGCTTTGGTATGTCTCAAAGATATGCCCTAAAAGGGCAAAAATGTGTGACGTCATGATGACGTCATCAAAAATGTGATTTTTTACAACACATATAAGGATAGGTCCGATCGTCATGAAAAGTGGTGGGTAGGTAGATACTGTCACTAGCATGCAAAATCTAAAACGAGGTCATGATGACGTCATTACGTGACTTTTTATGAATTTTTAAAATTTTAAAATCGTAACATTTTTTTCAATATATCTAGCGAACAAAACAATATATTTTCAAAATTCTTTTTGTTATAGCTTTGGTATGTCTCAAAGATATCCCCTAAAAGGGAGAAAATGTGTGACGTCATGATGACGTCATCAAATATTTTTTTTTTAAACGCATGTAAGGGTCAATCCGATTACAAAAATGTATATATTGAATTTTCCTCTCCCTAATTCCAAAATTTCATGATCGTGGCTCACTCAAGTAAGAAATAACAGCCATTTGAAAATTTAGACCAAATTCAATATAACACAAAGGAATTCTGGGAAGGGCAGATAACCATGGCTTAAATGTGCATGCTGTTTATAAAAAGGTTGATTTGTAGTCTTTGTTCAAGTCGCTGAATTTTAAAATTGTGTAAATCGTAACATTCTTTTCAATATATCTAGCGAACAAAACAAGACATTTTCAAAATTCTTTTTGTAATAGCTTTACTATGTCTCACAGATATGCCCTAAAAAGCGACAATTGTGTGACGTCATGATGACGTCATCAAACAATTCTTTTTTTCAAGTCGCTAGAATATTGCCCATAGCATTTGTAAACGTTTTCTTTCTTACCGGCCACTTTGGCTAATTTTAAACTTGGCAGACACTTACCCCAACTGCTCACAATGTGTGCCGAACTTTTACGTCATAATGACGTCATCACATGTCACATGACGTCATCTTAAAGGGGCATTTTTTGAAGCCATATATCTACAAAAGTACAAGTTCGATTAAGTTAAAATGTAATATCTAGGTATCCCAGTAGTTTTATAAATGAAAATTGACATGACGTTATGATGACGTCATCACATGTGACGTCATCTTAAAGGGGCAGTTTTTGAAGGCGCATATCTACAGAAGTACATGTCCGATTAAGTTTAAAAGTAATATCTAGGTAGCTTAGTAGGTTTATAGATGAAAATTGACATGACATGATGATGACGTCATCACATGTCACGTGACGTCATCTTAAAGGGGCAGTTTTTGAAGCCATATATAAAGAAAAGTACAAGTCCGATTAAGTTGAAAAGTTATATCTAGGAAGGTCAGCAAGTTTATAGATGAACATTTATGTGACGTTATGATGACGTCATCACATGTTACTACTACAAACAACTTTAATTAATTTCAAAATTAACAAAGAAAACTGGCAGCAGCGCGATTGTTTGACAAACTTAAATTATTGTATTCACATTTCACATCCAAACTAAAAAAACAAAAACGAAACAGCCCTGTGTTTGTCCACAAACACCATTCTCATGCCTCTAGTTTCTTTTTTTTTTTCTTTTTCAGCCAAATGCCCATAGCATTTGTACACGTTTTCTTTCTTACCGGCACTTTGGCTACTTTTATGCTGCCGATTGGCTTTAAACTTGGCAGACACTTAGACTAACTGCTCAGAACGTATGCCGAACATTTACGTCATGATGACGTCATCACGTGATTTTTTATGAATTTTTGAAATTTCAAAATCGTAAAATTCTTTTCAATATATCTAGCGAACAAAACAAGATATTTTTGAAATTCTTTTTGTTATAGCTTTGGTATGTCTCAAAGATATGCCCTAAAAAGCGAAAATTGTGTGACGTCATGATGACGTCATCAAAAATGTGTTTTTTTTTTACGCATGTAAGGGTCAATCCGATTACAAAAATGTATACATTGAATTTTTCTGTACGTAATTCCTAAATTTCATGATCGTGGCTCACTCAAGTAAGAAATAACAGCCATTTCAAAATTTGGACCAAATTCAATATAACACAAAGGAATTCTGGGAAGGGCAGATAACCATGGCTTAAATGTGCTTGCTGTTTATAAAAGGGGTTGATTCCTAGTCTTTTTTCAAGTCGCTGAATTTTTTAAGTTTTAAAATCGTAACATTCTTTTCAATATATCTAGTAAACAAAACATGATATTTTCAAAATTATTTTTGTGATAGCTTTGGTATGTCTCAAAGATATGCCCTAAAAGGGCAAAAATGTGTGACGTCATGATGACGTCATCAAAAATGTGATTTTTTAAAACACATATAAGGATAGGTCCGATCGTCATGAAAAGTGGTGGGTAGGTAGATACTGTCACTAGCATGCAAAATCTAAAATGAGGTCATGATGACGTCATTACGTGACTTTTTATGAATTTTTAAAATTTTAAAATCGTAACATTTTTTTCAATATATCTAGCGAACAAAACAATATATTTTCAAAATTCTTTTTGTTATAGCTTTGGTATGTCTCAAAGATATCCCCTAAAAGGGAGAAAATGTGTGACGTCATGATGACGTCATCAAATATTTTTTTTTTAAACGCATGTAAGGGTCAATCCGATTACAAAAATGTATATATTGAATTTTCCTCTCCCTAATTCCAAAATTTCATGATCGTGGCTCACTCAAGTAAGAAATAACAGCCATTTGAAAATTTAGACCAAATTCAATATAACACAAAGGAATTCTGGGAAGGGCAGATAACCATGGCTTAAATGTGCATGCTGTTTATAAAAAGGTTGATTTGTAGTCTTTGTTCAAGTCGCTGAATTTTAAAATTGTGTAAATCGTAACATTCTTTTCAATATATCTAGCGAACAAAACAAGACATTTTCAAAATTCTCTTTGTAATAGCTTTGGTATGTCTCACAGATATGCCCTAAAAAGCGACAATTGTGTGACGTCATGATGACGTCATCAAACAATTCTTTTTTTCAAGTCGCTAGAATATTGCCCATAGCATTTGTAAACGTTTTCTTTCTTACCGGCCACTTTGGCTAATTTTAAACTTGGCAGACACTTACCCCAACTGCTCACAATGTGTGCCGAACTTTTACGTCATAATGACGTCATCACATGTCACATGACGTCATCTTAAAGGGGCATTTTTTGAAGCCATATATCTACAAAAGTACAAGTTCGATTAAGTTAAAATGTAATATCTAGGTATCCCAGTAGTTTTATAAATGAAAATTGACATGACGTTATGATGACGTCATCACATGTGACGTCATCTTAAAGGGGCAGTTTTTGAAGGCGCATATCTACAGAAGTACATGTCCGATTAAGTTTAAAAGTAATATCTAGGTAGCTTAGTAGGTTTATAGATGAAAATTGACATGACATGATGATGACGTCATCACATGTCACGTGACGTCATCTTAAAGGGGCAGTTTTTGAAGCCATATATAAAGAAAAGTACAAGTCCGATTAAGTTGAAAAGTTATATCTAGGAAGGTCAGCAAGTTTATAGATGAACATTTATGTGACGTTATGATGACGTCATCACATGTTACTACTACAAACAACTTTAATTAATTTCAAAATTAACAAAGAAAACTGGCAGCAGCGCGATTGTTTGACAAACTTAAATTATTGTATTCACATTTCACATCCAAACTAAAAAAACAAAAACGAAACAGCCCTGTGTTTGTCCACAAACACCATTCTCATGACTCTAGTTTCTTCTTTTTTTTCTTTTTCAGACTTTTTGCCCATAGCGTTTGTACACGATTTCTTTCTGCCAGGCACTTTGGCTACTTTTAAGCAACCGATTGCATTTAAACTTAGCAGACACTTAGACCAACTGCTCAGAATGCATGCCGAACTTTTACGTCATGATGACGTCATCACGTGATTTTTTATGAATTTTTGAAATTTGAAAATCGTAACATTCATTAAATTATATCTAGCGAACAAAACAAGATATTTTCAAAATTCTTTTTCTTATAGCTTTGGTATGTGTCAAAGATATGCCCTAAATTGCGAAAATTGTGTGACGTCATGATGACGTCATCAAAAATGTGTTTTTTTGTTAACGCATGTAAGGGTCAATCCGATTACAAAAATGTATATATTGAATTTTCCTGTACCCAATTCCAAAATTTCATGATCGTGGCTCACTCAAGTAAGAAATAACAGCCATTTCAAAATTTAGACCAAATTCAATATAACACAAAGGAATTCTGGGACGGGCTGATAACCATGGCTATTATGAGCTTGCTGTTTATAAAAGGGTTGATTTCTAGTCTTTTTTCAAGTCGCTGAATTTTTGAAGTTTTAAAATCGTAACATTCTTTTCAATATATCTAGCGAACAAAACAAGATATTTTCAAAATTATTTTTCTTATAGCTTTGGTATGTCTCAAAGATATGCCCTAAATGGCGAAAATTGTGTGACGTCATGATGACGTCATCAACAATATTTTTTTTTTTAAACGCATGTAAGGGTCAATCTGATTACAAAAATGTATACATTGAATTTTCCTGTACCTAATTCCAAAATTTCGTGATCGTGGCTCACTCAAGTAAGAAATAGGAGCCATTTCAAAATGTAGACCAAATTCAATATAACACAAAGGAATTCTGGGAAGGGCTGATAACCATGGCTTAAATGTGCATGCTGTTTATAAAAAGGGTTGATTTCTAGTCTTTTTTCAAGTCGCTGAATTCTTGAAGTTTTATAATCGTAACATTCTTTTCACTATATCTAGCGAACAAAACAAGATATTTTCAAAATTCTTTTTGTTATAGCTTTGGTATGTCTCAAAGATATGCCCTAAAAAGCGAAAATTGTGTGACGTCATGATGACGTCATAAAAAAAATTTTTTTTTCAAGTCGCTAGAATATTGCCCATAGCATTTGTAAACTTTGTCTTTCTTACCGGCCACTTTGGCTACTTTTAAACTTAGCAGACACTTACTCCAACTGCTTAGAATGTGTGCCGAACCTTTACGTCATGATGACGTCATCACATGTCACGTGACGTCATCTTAAAGGGGCATTTTTCGAAGCCATATATCTACAAAAGTACAAGTCCGATTAAGTTGGAACGTAATATCTAGGTATGCCACCGGGTGTTATAGATGAACATTGACATGACATTATGATCAAGTCATAACATGTCACGTGGTGTCATCTTAAAGGGGCACTCGCTAGATTATTGCCCATAGCATTTGTAAACGTTTTCTTTCTTACCGGCCAGTTTGGCTACTTTTAAACTTGGCAGACACTTACCCCAACTGCTCAGAATGTGTGCCTAACTTTTACGTCATGATGACGTCATCACATGTCACGTGACGTCATCTTAAAGGGGCATTTTTCGAAGCCATATATCTACAAATGTACAAGTCCGATTCAGTTGAAACACACCATTTAGGTATGCCACCCGGTGTCATAGATGAAAATTGACATGACGTTATGATGAAGTCATTACATGTTATGTGATGTCATCTTAAAGGGGCATTCGCTAGGCTATTTCCCATAGCATTTGTACACGATTCCTTTTTTTAAACCAATCCTTCACACATCCAATAACAACATCTTCATCCCTCCGTCATTGCTAACTAACAAACAACTTTAAATATTGCATACACATTTGACATCCAAACTAACAATAAAAAAAATCGAAACAGCCCTGTGTTTGTCCACAAACACTTGCCTCTAGTTTTTTTTTTTTTTTTTTGGCTTTTCCGAAATCCTTCGGAAAAGGCTTTGTTTTTGTTCTGATTTTTTTTTTTTTTCTTCTTCTTCTTCTTCTTTTAGTTCTGACCAAAATCCCATAGACTTTGTACACGAATTTTCTGCGCGGCACTTTAGGTCTTAAAAAACCTCAGATCTTAACCAAACTTACCTCAAACATGGACCCTAAGCTGAAATAGTATGTCGAAGAGTGACGTCATGATGACGTCATCACGTGTCACGTGACATCATCTTAAAGGTGCGTTTTTCAAGGGCCCATATCTAGAGAACTGTAGGTCCGATTTCCTTCAAACATGATATGTTGGTAGGCTAGCTCGTGTTATAGATGAAATTTGAGGTGACGTCAAGATGACGTCATCATACGATTTTATAGTAATTTTTAAGTTTTTGAAATTCAAAGATTCTTAAAGCCATATCTCACCAACAGAACATGCTAAATTCAAAATTCTTTTTGTAATAGCTTTGTTAGCTCCTATATTCTTTCACATACATTTGAAAAATGTGTGACGTCATCATGACGTCATCAAAAATGTGCATTTCTGAAACACACATAAGGGTACGTCCGATCGTCATAAAAATTAGTGGGTAGGTAGATAGTGCTACTAGCATGTAAAATCCGAGGTGACGTCATGATGACGTCATCGGCTGATTTTCTGTGAATTGTTTAGTTCTATCCCAAATCCCATAGACTTTGTACACGAATTTTGTAAGTGGCACTTTGGTCACTAAACAACCTCGGATCTTAATTAAACTTAACACAAACATAGACCCTGAGCTGAAAATGTAAGCCGAAACGTGACGTCATGATGACGTCATCACGTGTCATGTGACGTCATCTTAAATGTGCGTTTTCCAAGGGCCCATATCTAGAGAACGGTAGGTCCGATTTCCTTCAAACCTGATATGTTGGTAGGCTAGCTCGTGTTATAGATAAAATTTGAGGTGACGTCAAGATGACGTCATCATATGATTTTATATAAATTTTTAAGTTTTTGAACTTCAAAGTTTCTTAAAGCCATATCTCACCAACAGAACATGCTAAATTCAAAATTCTTTTTGTAATAGCTTTGTTAGCTCCTATATTCTTTCACATACATTTGAAAAATGTGTGACGTCATCATGACGTCATCAAAAATGTGCTTTTTTGAAACACATATAAGGGTACGTCCGATCGTCATACAAATTGGTGGGTAGGTAGATAGTGCCACTAGCATGTAAAATCCAAAGTGACGTCATGATGACGTCATCGGCTGATTTTTAATGAATTTTCAGTTCTATCCTAAATCTCACAGACTTTGTACACGAATTTTGTATGCGGCACTTTGGTCACTAAACAACCTTTGTTTTGGGGGGTCACAATGTTTTGACAGTTTCAATAATGGTTTTCAGACTAATGGTTGTTTTGTTTTTGTTAATAGAGTATTTTTTGTGACGCGTTTTTGTCAACTACATATTGTACTAGTGATAAAATAATTATTAGCTCCATTTTATTAATTAATACGTCAACAGAGGGCGCAATTCAACATTAACGGGGGCTTTGTTTCAAATCAGACGGGGTCGCATGCGAACTAAACGGAGCATTAATTTGCTTCCACTTCAGTTTGTCACGTTTGCAACCTTGCGTATGAATTAAAGTAGAGTAAAAGTTAATTAATACTTAGTTATTTTGTTAAAATACTTTACATTATTTGTTCAGTTTGAATAAAAAGGAACAAATATAAGAAATTGTTTGCTGTCACAAGGTATATACCTCCAGAGTGATCTTGAATTGGAATACGTAAAGACATAAATGATAATGATGGATGATGTTATTAATATTCGTTGTTTATTCAAAGTGAGTACTATCTATCTATTGTGTGCTTGTGATTTGTATCATGATTCATCCGCATTTTACGTAATAACTTTGGTCTCGTGGGATAGAACGAATGCATCTCAATGCATGATTCAAGCCCAGATACACCTTTCAGTTAATATAGATTGTTCAAAAAAAGTTATTTTAAAAGTGTGATGTTCTTCATCGTTGAAATGATTTGTTGCACTTCTTAGTGATGACATTTTCCTATATTAATCACAAATGGATAATTATGCGTCTATGTCGCCACGTCGGCCTGGGCAAGCAACCCAATCTCTGATGTGTTGATTTTATTAATTTTCCATCGCCCACAAAAAGTACAAATCTAGTGCCTAATAAAGATTCTACTATGATTGAAATGTCAATCGCTCCTAACTCTTCTCATTTATAATTGTAGGTCATTGTGGTTGGCGAGCAGTTTATAACAGTGTTTATTCATATCAGAGAAACAACTTTTAAAAGTGTAAAAACCCAAAAACTTTTTTTCGCGGTTTATTTTTTTTGCAGAATTTTTCGTTCAATTTTTTCAATATCAGTTGCCTTGAGATATGCGTCTAAACACTGAACATTTCTATGGTTCTCATATTTTTTGGGCCTTGAAAGAGGGTTGATCGGTCGACAAAAAATATAAATCGGGGGTACAAACTTCTGTTTAAGGTACATCAGGCTAAATAAAAATGCAAAGTGTTCAATGTATGATATGACTGTCTTGCTCTAAATTAACTTTTATTTTCACCCATTTTGGCAACTTCTGGCATAATATTAGCACATGTACAGCTGGTACGTAATATTAAACATTATTATTAGCGTTTTTAACGAAATTGGAAAGATTGTGTTTAATTTCAAATTTTTGGGGGGCAAGTATTAAATTTTAGACATGTTCGGCGGCATAAAAAAGTTTTTTTTCCTCGGTCGGGAGCCAAAAATAGGGTCGTTCGGAAATGAGAACTATAGAAATAAAAAGTGACGCCCTTATCAAAACTTTACATAACATAAAATGCAGGGTGTGATGATTCATCAAAAGAACAATTCAAGAATCGTGTAGAAAACTGTTAGACAAAGGTTGTTTCTAGCCTATGCTGAATGATGATCATCACAGGGCCACTGTTCATCGAGGTTTTATGAAGTATGATAGAGTGAAAGAATCGCGTGTTCTCAAGTTGTTTCCTATCCACTAACAACGTTTTATTATATAGCGCCCCCACTCGCCCTGAAAAATTGTCTACTGCGGTCGCCGTGTTCTTTAAAAAAAATTCGGAGCAAAAGTATTTCAGAGGTCACATTTTGTTTAAAATTTCAGACAAGTTGCACTTCTTTGATAAACGTACCCAAACGTTTTGAACATGGAGAAAGTCAAGAAAATGCAAAATTGCAAAATGGTGAACTCCAAATATAATAATGTTTATTTTAATTGGTCAAAACAAAGAAAATAAGTAAAATAATAACTTTCTATTAAAATTAAGAACACAAGTTCTTCTGTATTAAAAATCATGTGTAAAGACAGGGTGTCCATATTTTGTAATGTCTATTAATTTTGTAATGTCTATAAATTCATATTTTTTGTTTTACTTCTTTATGTTTTTGGGGATAGGGGAATGGGGCGGGGTGAAAGAAAAACAATTTGTTCTTCAAACGAAAAGGACTGTTCCAAAAACTAAACAGGAATGTTCCAAGATTTAACATATTCCTGTAGAATAGAATTATATAAAGTGCCCTTCAATGGTTCCCCTAGGAAAGGGTACTTTATGTAAGTAAAGCTATCATGGATAACCATAAAGACATCTATTTTTCAGAACCAAATGTTTTTTTGATAAATGTTATGGAAACTGCTCCTGTCTAATTTCTGTAAAAGTTTAAAGAGACATATATAATTATTTGTCTTTGAAATGTAGTCATAATGCCCGGTGTCTGGTGCAATTAAATAAAAATAAATATAGAAGATAAAGTAGATCTCCTTTGCCTTGAATTTGAAATGAAGACTCACTGTAGTCATGATGCCAGATGTTATCAAATCAAAGTTCTGTACCAAGAAGGTAAAGTAGATATCCTTCACCTTGAAGTTGAAAATTCACTGCAGTCATAATTGTCCAGTATTATCAAATCCAAGTTCTGCTTTGAAAAGGTAAAGTACATCCCCTTCACTTTGAAGTTGAAATGATGACTTGCTACAGTCATCATGCCAGGTGCTATCAAATCAATGTTCTGCTCTGAGAAGATAAAGTAGATTCCCTTCACCTTGAGGTTGAAATGAAGACCCACTATAGTCATAATTGTCCAGTGTTATCAAATCAAAGTTCTGATTTGAGCAGATAAAGTAGATTCCCTTCACCTTGAAGTTGAAATGAAGACTCAAATCAAAGTTCTGCACTCAGAAGCTAAGGTAGATCGTCTTTGCCTTGATGCCGAGATGGGAACTTGCTACAGAAGATGCAAAATGAAAGAATCACATAATTAGAATGTGTATGTGTGTGAATAAAATCATCATGTTTGCATCACACTATGAGTGCTATACTTGTATCATAGTGAATGTTGAAATGTCATATTCGAAAGATATTTAAGTCGTGAATGACAGCATCATAAATGTAGGATGTCGTCTTGCACACACATTTTTCACGGACTGAGAAAATGCATTCAGGAATGACAACATCTTGTTAAAAGGATACTAAGACTTTTTGAGAAAATTCATTATGATGACAATATTATATCACGATGACGACATCCTACATTGAAAATGTTATTATCAAAGGGATAATGACATCATAGTTTACAATGTCATAATCTCCCAAGTAAATTATCTGAAAATATCGTCATCCCGAGTAAAATGTATGTGAGGATATCAACATCTAACATGTGATCCAAAGTAATTCAGGATCTCAACAAGTAAGAAGGCAAATACAGATCTGTATTGTATTGAACAGTTAATGACACTATTAAGCATATATGGACAATTCTCCGGTAACAAAATTATGTTTTGTTGTAAACAACATGAAGAATTAGCATCATATCAAAAGATGTTTTATGCTAGGTGCTTATCCATGGTATGATAAAGCTAAATTCAACATTTTCATTATGTAAACAAAAATGCTTTTTCAATTATTGTATTAATTCACACAATTACTAATATGAGTGATTTGAAAATCAGGGATTATCTGCAACCAAAAACTTCTTAAAGAAATTATTTTCTATTGTAGAAACTGACATTTTATCAGACTCATGCCGGTTATGGAATTACACGAGGACGGTAACACAATTACATCTCTGGATTCATGGTAAAAAAAAAGTCATAGAAATTGTATGTATTAGTTGTATGTACTATGTATAAATTTGTCTGATGTTTATATATATCTAACAACAGAAAACTTTAAAAAAATAACAAGTCACTTACTGACATGAACTTTTGTACAATTACAGGAAGCAAAACTACCATTTTCCTTTAAAAACAATTTTTCTTTTTGATAAAGCATCACAATTTCATTGCATTAGTAAAATACACCTAATAAGTACTCACCTTACAAGTGGCCAGCTACTGACACCTTGAAAGGATGACACAGAGCTACATGCAAAGTAGAGAAGCATCGTGTGATGACTACAGCAAAGATGACAATAGGAAGTAAATGATGACCTCATAGCCCAGCTGATTTCATATGGATGGCAGCAATTGGTACTTGTTAACTGCAGTAATGAAAAAAATTAAACAAAAAAAAGAGATTAATTTTCACGTTTTAAAATGTTATGGTTTATCCAATATACTGTACATCGTTAGTAGTTTAAAAGACTTCATATACCTTTGTGGATACAATCTGACATTTTTTGAGACAATACATACATATGTATACATGTACTTGGAGAACTACTACACACTAAACCAGTTACAACTATTGCATGATTATTTTTAACTGACTTTATAAAAGGTGCAGGCAAGCTTTTAAAAACTAGAGGTACAAGATCCCAATTTCCCAAAACAAATTCATTTTTTTATTTAACAATGCGCAGATGAAAAGTGGTACCGGTAAATCATAAAAATACAATTTGTACCAAAATATTCTCTCACATGGGGCTAAGACCGTAATAAGCAGCGGAAAAAGATGAAACAGTCTATTGTAATGTAAATTGTTCATCTAAAATTTGTCAGTAGGGATAGGTGTAAAATTTACAAATCACATTCATTTGTATTGTATCTTTTCTAAAGCAGATCACAGATCTAGAAAGAGCACTGCACCAGTATGGTACATACCATCTACAAAGAGCATTGAACCGGTCTGGTCCAAGCCATCTAGGAAGAGTAGTGAACCGGTCTGGTCCCAGCTATTTAGGAAGAGCATTAAACCTGTCTGATCCAAGCACTGAAGCGCTCTGGTCCAAGCCATGTAGAAAGAGCACTGAACCGGTTTGATCTCAGTTATTTAGAAAGAGCACTAAACTAGTCTGGTCCAATTCTAGCCAGAGGACTGAACTGGTCTGATTCAAGCTATCAGGGAAGAGCACTGAACCGGTCTGGTCTAAGCCATCAAAGAAGAACACTGAACTCATCTGATCCAAGCCATCTAGGAAGAGCACTCAGCCAGTGTGGTCCCAGTCATTTAGAAGGAGCACTGAACCAATCTGGTCCAAGCCATCTTGCAAGAACACTGAATTGGTGTGGTCCAAACCATCTAGGAAGAGCATTGAACCAGTCTGGTCCAAGCCATCTAGGAAGAGCACTCAGCCAGTGTGGTCCCAGTCATTTCAGAAGAGCACTGAACTCGTGTGGTGCAAACCATCTAGGAAGAGTACTGAACTGGTCTGGTCCAATCCATCTAGGAAGAGCACTGAACCGGTCTGGTCCAAGCCATCTAGGAAGAGCACTCAGCCAGTGTGGTCCCAGTCATTTCAGAAGAGCACTGAACTGGTGTGGTGCAAACCATCTAGGAAGAGCACTGAACTGGTCTGGTCCAAGCCATCTAGGAAGAACACTCAGCCAGTGTGGTCCCAGTCATTTCAGAAGAGCACTGAACTGGTGTGGTGCAAACCATCTAGGAAGAGCACTGAACTGGTCTGGTCCAAGCCATCTAGGAAGAACACTCAGCCAGTGTGGTCCCAGTCATTTCAGAAGAGCACTGAACTGGTGTGGTGCAAACCATCTAGGAAGAGCACTGAACTGGTCTGGTCCAATCCATCTAGGAAGAGCACTCAGCCAGTGTGGTCCCAGTCATTTCAGAAGAGCACTGAACTGGTGTGGTGCAAACCATCTAGGAAGAGCACTGAACTGGTCTGGTCCAAGCCATCTAGGAAGAACACTCAGCCAGTGTGGTCCCAGTCATTTCAGAAGAGCACTGAACTGGTGTGGTGCAAACCATCTAGGAAGAGCACTGAACTGGTCTGGTCCAATCCATCTAGGAAGAGCACTCAGCCAGTGTGGTCCCAGTCATTTCAGAAGAGCACTGAACTGGTGTGGTGCAAACCATCTAGGAAGAGCACTGAACTGGTCTGGTCCAATCCATCTAGGAAGAGCACTCAGCCAGTGTGGTCCCAGTCATTTCAGAAGAGCACTGAACTGGTGTGGTGCAAACCATCTAGGAAGAGCACTGAACTGGTCTGGTCCAATCCATCTAGGAAGAGCACTCAGCCAGTGTGGTCCCAGTCATTTCAGAAGAGCACTGAACTGGTGTGGTCCAAACCATCTAGGAAGAGCACTGAACTGGTCTGGTCCAAGCCATCTAGGAAGAGCACTGAACCGGTCTGGTCCAAGCCATCTAGGAAGAGCACTCAGCCAGTGTGGTCCCAGTCATTTCAGAAGAGCACTGAACTAGTGTGGTCCAAACCATCTAGGAAGAGCACCCAGCCAGTATGGTCCCAGTCATTTCGAAAGAGTACTTAACCGGTGTGGTCCAAATCATATAGGAAGAGCAGTAAACCAGTCTGGTCAAAACAATCTTGGGATACATTCAACCAGTTTGGTCCAAGCAAATAGAATTCAACAAGTCTGGTGTAAGTCATCTAGGTTATTATCGAGCTGGCGTGGTAGAAGCAATCAAAGGAATATAAAGGCAAAGTAAGCTGAAGACTGGCTCACTGTTTCATAACCATCAAGATGAATCGTCCAAAGTACAGTTGATTGAAGTATATGGTGGTACATCTCAAAGCAGCACAAGAGAAGTGGATAAAAGTCTCTAGCTCACCCCACTCCTCATAGAGACATTTTGACAGGGTGTGCCAAAATGCGACTTAAAGCCAGACTTATAATCGTTAAGGCCCCAACTAGATACTATGGCAATTTAGGCCACAACATGCAATCCAAAAATTGCGATTTTGTCAATTGAATAATCCTCAACAGATGCTACAAAGCATTTTAGTAACAGCTCATTTCACCTTGCCAGCCTTATACATGTATCTTTGTACTAATTTCTTGTCTTTGTTTTTGCCTTACATATTGCCTACTTTCTTGCCTGTTTATTTTGCTTCATATCTTGTCTAAATTCTTGCCTGTTTATTTTGCCTTATATCTTGGTTACTCTGTTTGCTGATGTTTTGATAGCATGCATTTTGATATATCTACCAAATCAAAAAGCAAATGACATTTCAATGGCTAACTCATACACCAGGACCACTATCACCTTGTTATTCACACATTATAAAAACACTGTACATGCACATGATGCAATACCAAAAATTCCACATTAATAAAGTTTATATTTGTTATTATTTATTTCTATCTATTTGCTGCCTCAGATGTACATATTATCTCTTGCCTGTCTATTTTCCATACTTATTTGCCTATTTATCTTGTGTACTTTCTTATCAGTGTTTTTTTTATCTCGTATCCTGCATTTGTTCTAACATGTTATTTCCATTAATTATTTCTTTCTCAATTATTTCATCCTATCATCTTAAATCTTGCATACTACATCGTCTGATATCTTACTTTAAAACCTTGCTTGCTATCATACTTCTAGAGTTGTAATCAAGTCACCACAAGTCACTTCACAAGTCAAGCCAAAATAATTTCCAATGAACTGTGATAAAGGCATTTCTTTGTCATTGTTAATCTACTATAGCTTGTGACCCGACTTGTCATTGACTGGTTACAATTCAGTATGATGGTTCTCATTTCGATTCTAATCTGGCTTGCTAATTTGCTTACTCTTGCTCCCATGTTACTTCCCATCTAGCAATCTAGCCATTATTTTGCTTATTATTGCTGACAATTCCTCAAAGTTTTCTAAACCTTAAAAGCAGTTTTAAACATTTATTTCATTTCATAGACTTCTTTTAAATTGAGCAAATGTCATTTTCAATTTGTATTGAAACAATTAACCAGTACACATATACTGTGCAGTGTAAGCTAATTATCCTATGTAAAGATAATAGTATAGTATACAAAACTTTACTTGTGAATTTGTTTTCAGAATTTCACACTAACTGCTTCATGATAACTGTAATAAGTGGGACTTATGACAGCAGACACAGAGTCCAAATTTCTGACATAGACATGGTCAATTAATGTTCCATTTTCTGTAGTTGCATTTGTAACACACTGCTTATAACCATGATCTTCCATCAATTTCTCAACTTGTGAACACTGTTTAAAAATATCTTCATTGAAATCACCCATTATAATACATTTGTTGGATATTTTGTGAAGTTCTTCAAGTAAAACTTTTAAATTGGTAATAAAAGCATTTATAGCATAAGACACTGGTCTGTAAATTATTACAACTAAACATGACATATTAGAAATTATTTGAAATGCAATATATTCTATGTTCTGTACTGGCATGATTATCCTACTGAATGTCTTATTCCTTCTACCATATACAGCAACACCTCCATGACTCTGTTGCTTTAATGTTTGAGTAGATTGACTTGAATTATCATATGACAGACTTCTTAATTGATGATAGCACTTAAATTCAGTCAATTCAGTGTTTGTGTACAGCTCTTCGTTAATCCATGTCTCAGTTAGACAAATAAAATCAGATGTCATAAATTCATTATTACATTTTAAGTCTGTATAATGTTCCTTCAAACCTTGGATGTTATGCATCATGATAGTAGTCTCATTAGATATATCTCTCCTAGATTTATCTTCTTCAATAAATAATGGCATACTATTCAATGACTCATGTACTGCTTTATTACAATAAATGTATTTTTTATCAAACCTTTCTATCACAAGACCATTCAATGAAGTGACTCTACTGAGAGCAACATACGCCTGTCCTGGTGAAAATGTACGCTCAAGACATACAACTGCTTTGTCTGTTGTCATTCCTTGTACCTTGTGGACTGTACATGCCCAGGCTAATTTCAATGGAAACTGGTGTCGTACACACTGTTTACCAATACTTTCTTCTTCCATTTGAATAGGTACTGTGCCTCTATCAATAGACAAGAATGGTATTTGATTTTTCAATTTACAACCAACATTCTTATTGTCAAACTTAATTTCTACACATTTTGGGCCAGATTTATCAGCTAGCATAACTATTTCACAGACAGTGCCAAATACTCCATTAACTAGTCCATCAGATACATCAATGTTCTTTGTTAACATCACTCTTGCTCCAACACCAAGCCACAATGATTTTGGTAAGCTAGTATATGTTGATTTGCTTACAGCTTTCACTTGTCGTTTCATTTTACCACCTTTTGAATCCTTCTGAATGTCCTTTGCCTCAATACATATACAATCACTACACTTTGCAAACAATGTCTTAACATTGTGTTCATCAACCTGTTTGTTACATGGAAAGATATGTAATGCATCATCCCAATCTTCTCCAGTTTCACGAGCTTGCAACATTGCAACATCTTCATCTGATAATTTCTTTTGCTTTTCTTTTACACGTAGCCTGTTCAATGTTTCAGCAAATTGTACATCTTCCTTTTGTCTCATAATTTCTGTTAACTCTACTTTCTGGAAGATATCATTCCATAGGTCAGCTGTAACTGTTCTCTGGTACAATGACTTTCCCTTTACTGGAGGCAACTGATAAAAATCACCAACAGCTAAAATGCTGACATTTCCAAAGGGTGTATGATTACGTGTTTGCTTAATCTGACGTAGTCGTCCATGAATATAGCAAAGAATTTTGTGATCAACCATTGATATTTCATCTACAATCAAAATCTGAAGATCTTGCAATACATTACGCAGAGTACTCAACTTTTCTTCACCAAGAGGTTGATATGGTAATCTAGAATCAGTTGTGATTGACAATGCACTATGAATTGTAGCACCATTGATATTAAATGCTGCAACACCTGTTGGGGCAGTAAGCAATACTGAGACATTGTCTGGATTTTGCACTATTCTTCTGAAAATCCTTGTTGCTTCATAGTACACTGACTTTATCAAATGACTCTTTCCCGTTCCGGCTCCACCCGTTAGAAACACATGGAACGGTTCAGGATTTTTACCATTGACTTTCTGCAGACACCAATCTCTGATCTTATTAAATACCTGTCTCTGTTGTACATTCAAGGATCTCAGCAAACTCAGTGCTTCCTGCTTGGATACTTTAACTGAATGTGGTTCAATATTACACATTTTATCTCCTTTTTGTTCAGCTTTCAAATCAGGAATATCACATTCACTGTCAGAATCTTCAATTATTGGCTTACGCTTTGCTTGACATTCAAGTCTATCTTCTTCACTCTTAGGACAAATCAAGGCCCATGCATCTTCTTGAGGACCAAACTTTTCCAGATATTTCTCTGCTTCTTCAATTGATTCAATATTTGCTTCATACATGGAGCGATTATTTTCAACAATATTTATTACAGGTTTTAATTTATCATTAAAGCAAATAACACCATCTGTATAAAATTGTTCATAGGACTCAAACTGTGGTGGCTTCAACTGAACATCAACTTGATACGGAAGAAACAACTGCAACATACTATGATAGTACTTCTCAGAACACTTTGCCACTGAAAACCTGGGATATCTGATAACTGCTGGATCAGTTCGACTACGTTTCTGTATATGACCCAAGCCATGTTTAAGTGCATACACTGGTGATCGTCTCCTTTCATTACATTCTTTAGATGTATTTGCATTATAAATAACTCTGTATTCTGAACAAAATGTAGCAAGGCACATTTCTTTAAATTTATCAGTATCTGGTCTTGCTTTATAACGATCAACTTTGTTAATCATGAAGATATCATCATCATCATCTTTAGATTTATTCTGAATTACACTCAATGGTAAGCTCATTCTAACAGGGTTTTCACCAACAGGTATAAATTCCACTTTCCTGGATCCTTCTTTCAATCTGAGACTGCAAGCACGGAACACTGCTTCCTGAGCTGATATTTCACGATTATGCAGATACACACAACCAAGTTCCTTCATACTCTGTCTAGCATCTAAGTTCCCTTTTTGTGCCTCTCTTTGAGCATGTGATAACAATTGTCCCATTTCACGTTCAGCCTTGGACATGTATGACACAACATAAGCTACACAGGCATATGCATCACTGATGTACTGAATGTCCATGTTTGCATTCCAGCATCTTATCAAATCGGGATTGTACAAATTAACCCATACATCTTGTGGTTCTCTCTTTAGTACAACACTTGCTTTGCTGCTCAGAACATTGTTAGCTTTCTCAAAATCATCTTGTGTTATTCCAATGCTTTTAAATAACTCAGAAGTTGCCATATCTTGATTATCCTCATTTTGTATTCCATTCCACACTGATTTCAATAATTTCTTGGCATCATTAGCTTTAGTGCTACCAACACTATCATCACTGTTTTTATCATTATCATCATCTATTGGATCTGGCTCAGTGATAAATGTTCTATTAGAAGGAGGTCGTGGAAAATTGAATCTGCATTCAGTACCTTTCTTTTTACATGACTTGGAGTGTTTTTTGCTATGTTGCTGCACACGACTCAAAATCTCATTCAATTCCTCATCTTCTTCCTTTGACGGCAACTTGCAACTAATGTATGTGTCAATGAATTTTATAACATCAACATCACTGTCAATTCCCAATTTTGGTGCATTCTCAATCCAAAATATACAATGTGTATGTGGAGATCCTCTCTGCTGAAATTCCACTCTGTAAAAATAGTCCTTGACTTTGCCAATAGGTGCTGCTCTTGACATTATGACATCTTTCAGAAATGTATGAAATCGTTTGTCAAACATTCTGGCTACAGTCACAGGATTGCTTCGCAATACATTACATTTCTCATTCCAATCCAAATCTTCAATGTCTCTAGAATCACCTTGTTGTCTAAGTATTGTGTTTATAAATTCAGGCCATCTCATGTCAGCTGCTGAAAATGAGCAGAACCATGTTGGTATTCCAAGTTGTCTAATCATCGCCATTACATCTTTTTGAGTTGATTGCCAATATGGGGGTGTACCTCTGATTGGTTTCAAGAATCTATATCCACTGTCCGATTTCAAAACGCCTCTTAATTGTTCCCTGTCTTTAATCATGCTTGCATTAACACTCTCACCATCATTCATTTTACCTGAACTTTGACGCAATGCAATTGAAACACTTGACATCACTTTTTGAATCTCTGACAAATACTGAGCATAAAAGATATATTGAGTACTCTTTGCAAATCTATTATCAGCATTCATTAGTCTGTTATGGAAATATCTACATTGTGTAACATTCACATCATGATCATCACTGAATATAGGTGTGCCTGTTGGAAATAATGCTGGGAAACATTTTGCCTCATTACCTTCTTCCATTAACACTCTAACTGGGTTATTTCCTTCACATGGTGCAACACAAAGTACATCATCAAAATACTGATCAAGAACTTCCTGTCCAATATCTGCTGGTTGCAAACATGTATCAAGTGGAATACCACGCAAGCGATCATCATCTGTTTCCTCATCACTACTTGTATCATCAGATTCACCAGCTTCATCATTTTCATTGTGCACCATTTCATCTACATCTTCAGACACAGGATTATCCCATTCACTGTTTATTTCTATATCCCTATACCACGTGTTATACTGCTTAAGGTATCTTAATGCACTTTCAACATGTTCCCTGTTCACAAACTGATACTGGTAATATCCTTTATAAGTTAATTTTCTCTTCAGCTTCACTCGAATCAACTGATTATCATTTCCACACCTTGGCAATGCTGTTACCGTGTCTGTTATATTTGATGGCACACATACAACTGGACCATGAACTGCATTCTGTCCTCCTTTAGGTAATGCTATCATCTTCATGAATGGTACATTAATTGCAATTAGATGTTCCTCCAAAATGTTCAAACAACTCAATTCAACTGGAATGTCTACAAGTGCTAAATTATTTACATTTGCCTCTGCTGGTACTTGATTACTGAGTAATTTCCTGTGACATGTATAGCATATCCACAGACATGACCTACTTGATTCTGATACAAGACATTTGTTCCCACACTCCTCATTGCATGCACAGATATGTAAATACTTCTCAGATATACAACCAACATTCTTGTATTTATTTTTATTACATTTGATAACTTGTTTCCGAAACAGAAGTTTATGACAAACTGCACAGACATACTCTGGTCCTTTTGATACTTCATTCCTCCAATCCCTTGCAACATTGCTCATAATACGTGCATTCTTTTTCTTTCTAACTGAACGTTGTAAATTCATCCTTTTCATTTCTTCACGATAATGTTCATTGTTTTGGTACTTAATTTTTCCTACGTCTATCAAACACCTACGATAATGTACATTACAACGGTACTTGCATTTCTGATAATTAATCACTTTCATTCTGAAACAGCTATTTATACAATACTTTCTTTTTATAGCTTTGATCATCCTGTTTCTATAAATGGCATTTTTATGATATTTATTCTTTGCATTGTCAATTTTCTTTTGCCTATGTGCAGCATTCTCATGGTACATTGTTTTTGTCCTGTTAATTTTCTTTTGTCTATGTGCAGCATCATCGTGGTACATTGTTTTTATCCTGCTAATTTTCTTTTGTCTATGTGCAACATCATCGTGATACATTGTTTTCATCCTATCAATTTTCTTTTTTCTATGTGCAGCATCATAATGATACATTGTTTTTGTCCTGTTAATTTTCTTTTGCCTGTGTGCATCATTCTCATGGTACCTGATTTTTGTAGTATCAATTTTTTTCTTCCTATACAAAGCATTTTCTCGATATTTCAACTTTGCTGATTTTTGTTTATTGCCAGCATTCTCTCTGTACTTCTTTTTGCCATATTCAATTTCATGTTGCCTGTACTGCTCAGATTTGTGATATTTCTCTTTCTTTCTACATCTTTTTGACTCACTATAATTCACATCATTTGCATATCTTTTGTGATCTATAATCCTATGCTTTGCTTTCTTGATCTTCACATCATATTCTGAATCTTTACTTTCCTTTTTCAACTGATACCTTTCTCTAGCTCTTTCTCTATTCAACTGCCGCTTCAATGTCACGTTAACATGTTTCCGTCTCTTACAAGTTGAATGTTTTAATGCTTCTGGTTTTGATTTAGTATTATATTGGTCCTTATCTTTACATGCATTACTACTTTGTAGCTCACACTCCTTGTTACAATCAGGTTCCTGCTCACTAATGTCTGATACATTTGTAATTAACTCATGTACAGTTAAAACTAAATCATAATGCACTCTTCTCCTGTGGTACAAATAAATACCTACTGAACTTGATGGTCCATCACTATCACCACATATACCAGAAAATACATACCACTTATTTGCATCATCAAATGTAAATACATTTACACCCAACATGTGTGCTATTACCATGATTTCAACCTCTGTAGCCCATGTACCACTATCAGAAACTCTTTCTCTTATTACATAGTCTTCCACTGTCATGTGATTTTCCCGTAAGAAACACTGAAATTTAGCTGCATTTTCCAACAAGTAATTAACAGTTGCTATCCTGAGTTTCATGTGATTATCTTCAGTTCCTGATATAGCACAAGAAATAGCTCTAAAGAAACAGTTACCATCACCTTGAATTTTCCTTATGGTGTCAGGTGCTCCCATTTTTTCGCATCTCTTACAAATCTTATCAGCATCAAGACACATTTTGGTCACACCAAATTTCCGACACAATGCAATCTTACTTTTATTAGTTAATGGAACAAATTTAAAAGTGACTGGTTGAGTAACTTTTATGATTTCTAGGTCATTATCACTGTTATCAATGCATGTAATTTCCTCATCAATATCTGTGGCATGTTCAGCATCTGACAAAACTGTGTGTACTGTATTTCTTTTCGATCCACAATTTTTTTCAAACTGTGTACCTGCATTTCCTTTGGTTGAATATTTTGTTTCCATTCTGTGTGTGTTACTTCTGGTGCATGCACTATTGCCATTGTCAATGTCTTCATGACTACAGATGCTCAGATCATCATTAACCCATATATTAACACCTGTAATTTCAAATTGCTCAGTATCAGATAGATTCATAGATCTTCCAAGTTCCATACAATACTTGTACACACCTTGCCATGAAGTTACACATTTCATCAAGCTTCTTCCGTCAGAGTCTTGCCAACCATTGTGATTTCTAGAATGTGAATCAAAAATATAGTACATTCCATCTTGAGCAATTACTGAAAATGTATTCCCATTGAAACATATGAAACATGCAGTATATTTCTGAAGTGTCTGCTCCAGTGCACTACTCAATGGAATCAAATTAAATTCAGATAGATTTGTTTCTCCTTCAAACATACCACACACAGATTCATGAAACTTCATATTGAAATGCTGATTAAAAACATCTATTTCATCAGGTAACTCATTGATTAACAAATACTCATTCATCATTGTAGAACTACGAGATAAATAACTGTATAATTCATTTCCAGTATTCAATACAAAATCCAGATCAGTAGAACACCATTTGTTCAAGTTCCTAATTCTGCTATACATTGCTGCACACAAACTGTTTGCAACACACTGTTTGCCACTATTCTCAGCAAATCTCCAGTCCCCTTGATGAAAACTTCCTTGAACAACTCTACCATCAATTTCTCTTGTCTTTTGAATGCTTGTGCAAAAACACCTGGTTCTACATGTACATGTTTTATTTTTCACTACATCAGATTTCTTTATCTTAAATGACCTATTTCTTTGTGGCAACATTCTCAGTTTCTTTGTACTGCCTGTAGCTTCTGAACAATTTTTGAAACTTTCTTCAGCTTTCCTTTTTGATTTGCCTTTCTCATTTTGCTTTTCAGTTACTACCAACACGGGTTCCTTGTTACTGCGCAAACTATATCGTGACTTCATTCCATTTTCCATATTCTCCTCCATTTCATTTCCAATACTGTGTTCTTTAACATCCTTAACACATTGAACATTGTTCGCTTGTGCTTCTAATAAGTTAATACGTGTAGATTTCTTTTCATTTACATTTTCATTTCTCTTATCTCCATTTTTACGACTAGTGTCCTTGTTACTAGTCATTTTTTTTCTACGCAATGAGTAACCGCCACTTTGTTCTTTTATGCACTGTTGCTTGCCTAGATTTTTCAACTTCATGTTAGCACTGGTTACACACACATTATCTCTGCTTTTGTTAATCTCACCTTCGGGTTCATTAATCTCCTTAATGCCTTCCAGTGTGCAGTAATCATCTTTAGCATACATCATCACTGATTCTTCATTAACATCACCTTCATTCAGGGACATCTGGAATATGTTTTCATCTGTAGGAATGCCAAGATCATATAACAAAGACACAGTGTAATTACATCGTCCACATTTAGAACACATCCATGAAATTGGTTTCCGGAGCACAATATGATCAACATTTGAAAATCCCATGCAATTTACATGATACCATATGTTGCATGTATCACAAGTCACAATTCTATCAAATGGAGCAGTTACTTCATCACACAACCAACACTGCCTACTAGATGTATGCTTCACTGAATGATCATCACTTTCCATTTTGTTCATTTCAAGAACAATTCGATTTTTTTTCAACTTCTTGACGTCATTCTTTGCTTCTGTGCCTGAATTCTTACTCTCAGAAAGTAGCTTATGCTGAAGCTGTTTTTTTGACCTTGTGGACACATACATTGTACTGACTTGGTCCTCTTTACATTTACAATCTGTCTTATTCTGCATGTTCTTTAAAACATAACTAAGACTTCTTCGAGTATGACTTTGTATGTTTTTCTGAGTTTTTTCATGGCATCTTCTGTCTTCTTTATTCATACGACATTCCACTACGTTACCACTCCGCAATCTGTGAAATGCCTGTTTTCGCTCATTCCTTCTGATCTTTTTCCTATTTGGTTTGGAAACCCTCTTTGGCTCTTTACAATACTCAACTACACATTCCAATACCTGATTTCGACTACAACAGCTCTGTCCACTTGCCTTCAACCTTATCAATGCATTTTGATAACCTTTTCTCTTTGGTGTCACATGGCCAACTTTAAACTTCCTGAACACAGTCACTTTTCGTCTCTGCTCATGGTTTGCAGTCCTTTTGTGTCTTTCTTTACTCTGTGTTGTCTGCTTCTCCACATTACTGATGTCAAACACTTCTGAATTTACATTTCTGTGCTTACATTTTCTCAGCTTAAATTTGCTCAACTTATATTTGCTCAACTTATATTTGCTCAACTTATATTTGCTCAACTTATATTTGCTCAACTCAGTGCATCTTTTCTTTGAACTTATCCAGTTGCAAGGCAAGAGGGCCCCAGTACCGGAAGCAAGCGAATTTGGTCTCACTTGTCCCAGTACATACACACATTTGTCGTGTGCCAACTGGTTTGCGCACTGCCTGGCAGTCACAAGCAGACGACTTCTCTGAGGAGGTGCCAACCTCAGAGCATTTGCATGATGAGGTGATGTCAACTTGCTGGAGGATGAAATAGACCAAACACAGGACATAGTAGAAGAATGAAATGGAATCATGAGGGGAGTGGAATGAGGTAATGACTGCAAGACAGACAAACATTCATCAAAGTGATATCCAAGAATGCCCCGGTGCACAGTCTGTGTAGCCTTCATACCTGCAAGACATTAAAACATACAAAAATACCTAAATACATGTATTTATTTCAAAACCATACTCTTTATAAGCCCCATTAAAGGAATACTAAGCCTTGGAGGCGCCCAATTGGGCTACTAAAAGCGTTTGTCCTAAAATGTCTATGGTTGGAAAAAAATTTCAAAAGTAGAATATAATAATGTACACGCCCATCCTTTGAAAATGCACAGTTTGTCTGAAAATATTTAACAAAAACAATTTCAAGGACGCCACTTTGGTTTGGAAAATTCACGCCGTTGGAATTCAGAGTGGTGGCCTTAGTGCTTTACTTGCGTCCAGACTGCACTATATGCGATGCCAGTCTGAATATACATATTTTAATATTTCAGTATTTTCCTCATATCTCCGTAAATATTACACATTATGTTAGAATTTTTACACTCGGATCTTGGCAATAAGTTAGGTAAGTAACCAAAGACATAAACTTTTGAAGGATTCCAGGGCTTAGTGTCCCTTTAATTTATTATACATCATCACCCTCCACATACATCCAACTAGGCATAAAAGTCAAGCATCCATATTATCATTTGCAAAAATAAATGCAAATGTCACATGGCCCCAACCAGCATGCTAGATATGCAATTTCAAAGACTAACACAAGATAAAACATTTTGGGCATCATTCTGTTTGTGCTTCAATGGCCCTTCTTGGTCTTGTCATCAGATCATTCCCACATATTAAGTTATGTAATCAACATATCATATAGTATACATGTATGTTCTTGCACACCATTCTATACTAGATATGGCAATTTTGAACTCTTTCACACAAAAAACACTTCCACATGATGCACAGCCTGACAGAGATACAACAAGCACTGTCAATTCAGTCATGTTGGTGCTAATAGGCTGATCCTCATTCATGTTCCAATCCAGCACCTAAAGGAAAGGGTTCCGCATCCAGCCACCATTTACTGTCCCTTAAATATGACTTGAAAAGTACCAAAAGGTATAAATGTAATGATGAATCAATAATAAATAAAAAAAATAAAAATAACATGTTACTCAGCCGTGTCCGAAACTGGCTTCCAGAGCTACAGCTATTGTCAGCATGTGCCCACATATTTGCAATGGGCAATGACAAACACCTAGCTCTAGACACATGATTCGAATTCAGCCTTATTATCTCTTTTCTGTCATACCCCACAGACTCTGTCAAGTTTGTGCACAAAGTCTTAGGCCGGTGCATACTTCACACAAATGCAAAAGCGAAGCAAATTTCATGACATCAACAATGGTCTTCGCATTGTGACATTTGTCATTACCCTAACAAATTCGCTTCGCACTCAAATTTGTGTCAAATATGAACCAGCGTAATTAAGAATAGTAAGATGCTGCACTAGTAGAACTCTTAATTTCTTACCACAAAATTACTAAACATTGCCAAAGCAAAATTTATGTCCCAAGCATTATCAAACTTTAATATGAGTCACAATGGATAAAATAATGAAAGCAAAAAACTTTCATATATTTTCAAAATTGCTCACATTCATATCTATTATGTTTAAGCCTAGGGCCTAAAAACAAGAACATGAACCTAATGTTATTCCTTCCTCCCTGGATGAACACTGGGCCAGCAGCTTAAAAATGTTACCAATGGACTTTGGAAAGATTTTACTTTAATACCCCCACCAAAATTGGTCAGAAACAGCAAGATCTTGAAAAATACCCATTCATCCTTGATAACAACTGTCTAAACACATGGCAAAACCTCTTATTTCAAGATTTATGTTAGCAAAATCTGTAATTGTAAAAAAGGAAGCAATAATCAACATGCATATGCTGTACCAAGAACATATAACACAGAAAACACAAACTTTCCTCCCCTATTAAACACACAAATTACACAATAAAGTCACAAAATTCAACACTGTGCCAAGTGTTTGTACATTCCTGAATGGATGGTTATTTTCCAAGATTTTGATGTTTCTAAGCAATTTTAATGGGGGGTATTAAAGTAAAATCTTTCCTGGACTTCTTCCAATAGCTTAAACACGTACACAGATAAGCCTATAACTTTTTTTAACATTCGATCATTGACATATCAGTATTATTAATACTGACATACAGCAATGTACAGTGACAAGCCAATGACCGATTATTAAAAAGTCGTACGAATAACGTTATACACGAGGCGAACACAACAATACTCATAAAAACCATAGGTCTGTTACTCATAGCATTTGACTTTAAGTCCCAATTGACGAAACATATGAATAATTCTCTCTTACAATACACAATGAAATAAAAACTTTACAAATCGTCAATAAAATCAATATTTTCTTCATAAATTCCATGCCATATGTATTGATATACTCCACCTTCAGCTTTCTATAATGAGATACGGTGTCTGATACCGGACCCTATCAGGCATTTTACAATACAGGAACCAGACTAATGAAAAAGAGGGCGCTCTTGCATTTTGATCATCCTGTATTTGATTTACTCTGCCACGAGTACCGGCAAGACCGTAGTGTAATGATGATAACAACGATTTTTGATATTTCTAAATCTCATGATTTGATTTGCTATTTATAATTTAAAAAATTAATAAAAACTGTTCGAACTTTTAAAAAAAGGAAGCAGGTACATAACCTTATAATGTTTTATCATTGAAAAAAGAAAGAAATGTAAACAGTTTTTAATTTAGATTTCTCAGTCATCCCATTTAAAATTAGATTTCATAAAAAAAATAAAAATTAAAAAATTAAAAAATTATTACAAATAATTAGTGGTACGGTGTTTGTTCATCCACTAACGAACCAATCCTCCCGGAGGTAGCATTCGTATGTACCATTCGATGTTTTCGCTCAGACCAAGATAAATCGATTCAATAACAATATTATGACGAGAGGTTTTTCGTCAATATGACGAAAAAAGCTGCTCCTCAAGGAAGTTTATGATGTGCATCGTATAAATCCATATTCTACTACACATACAAAAGTAAATATGGCTCAGGTGAAAGTGTGGCCACATCCCGATATTTAACCCAATCGGAGCTGTATGTCTGTAGATTTAGGCCTTAGAAAAATCCGAGTTTAATATGACGTCATATGACACGTGATGACGTCATCATTTCGTCAGTTCAATTTTCATCTATCACAAATGATGGTCTGAGCACATACCGAGATTCAGCTTAATCGGACCTGTAGTTCTGAAGATGTAGGCCTTAGAAAAATGCACCTTAAATGTGACGTCGTATGGCACGGGATGACGTCATCATTACGTCAGTTCAATTTTTATCTATCACACATGATGGTCTGGGCACATCCCGAAATTCAATCCAATCGGTATAGTTCTCTAGATGTTGCCTTTAGAAAATTGCACCTTGAATGTGACGTCATATGGCACGTACTGATGTCATTACGTCAGTTTAATTTTCCTGTGTAACACATGATGGTCTGGGCACATCCCGAGATTTAACCCAATCGGACCTGTAGTTCTAAAGATTTAGGCCTTAGAAAAATGCACTTTTAATGTGACGTCATATGGCACCCGCTGATGTCATTACGTAAGTTTAATTTTCCTGTGTAACACATGATGGTCTGGGCAGATCCCGAGATTTAACCCAATCGGACCTGTAGTTCTAAAGATTTAGGCCTTAGAAAAATGCACCTTTAATGTGACGTCATATATCACGTGATGACGTCATCATTTCGTCAGTTTAGTTTGCATCTATCACACATCATGCATGGTCTTAGCACATACCGAAATTCAGCCCAATCGGACCTGTAATTCTGTAGATGTAGGCCTTAAAAAATGCACCATTAATCACGTTGGAATTGTCTGAAATCATAGTCACGAGATGGCGCTATACACATTTCCAGCTCAGACACTTTAGCAGAATATCTAAATTCCACCTCATTCTTAGAAATTCTGCAACCGCTAAGGTTGTCTGCTGCCCTCAACACATTGGTAGATATGCCCAAACGTGCGGGATGAATTAGACTACTTCCCGCACCATACGTTATATCCTAATCATGTATTAGAAGTCCGAAGGACAACGGAAGGACCGATAACGAGTCTAAATCAGTCCACACATAAATTCACAACGCGCTACAAAATACCCACGGTTATCGCCTTCCCAGAATTCTTATGTTATCTTATTGCTTTTCGCTAAATTTTGAAATGGGCCTTATTTCACACTGGAATGAGCCACGATCATTTCCGCTTGCAGTAAGGTCGACCAAAATACAATGTATGACTTGTCTTATGCTTGCTGTCACAGGTGGTTGCTAAACACGCAAAATTGTGCTTTAAGTTAATGGCCTCCAGATGACGTCATGATGACGTCACGAACATTTCACTCAAGCAGAAACATTTTTGCCGCCCAACTAATACTTTGCAATAGATATAAACTTCACATCTCGATTGGTTTTTCAGATATTGAGCTTGCAAGCGTGGAAAATTAAATATTCATGAGGCCACAATTTAAAAACTACTGACGTCTCATGACGTCATTGCTTTAGGACCATCTACGCTATATGGCCTTTGTTGTGACAACTCGAGGGGACAATACGAGCTTTAATAGTATGAAATTAGGTGGGAAAGGGAGTTGTGTACAAAACCTATGGCAAAAAGGGCAGAAGAAAAAAAAAAAAAAAAAAAAAAAAAAAAATCTTAACGAAAACAATAGCTGCTCCGCAGCGCTTCGCGCCGGAGCAGCTAAAAAGTACCACAACAGCTTAAAAATAATTTCTTCATTAACTGAAAAATGATTTGTCCGCTATTTGTAAATTTTAACCACAAAAACAAACAACTTTCTGAAATTGCTTTTTTCCTAATACTACATGTAAATTCCTTTTTTCACTTTTCCAGTTTCTCAGCAGAAATAATTTCTCTTCAAGCATTTTTTTTTACTATCAATACAAAACAAATCCGACCATATTCAATTATCCATTTACATCATTTACTATTCCCTCCATACCGGTTCACACTTCACAAGAATGAGGCGAATTTTGTGACGTCAACAATAATTGTTTCTTTGTGACGTTCGTTGTTGCCCAGAATTAACTTCACCATCAAATTCCGGCGCGTGAAGTACTGATGAACCGGACTTCAGACTGGTTAATTAACGATTAGTTAATACTACCCCATAATGGGTTGTACGGATGAAAAGTAACATTTGCTTTTACTTCCAGTTTTGTAGCTTTTACTACCATCTCTATGAACAAAACTAAAGCAAAAACTAATACTTAAAAACATTTGCTGAATACAAGACTGAACTTTTATTGGTCTAGCATAGTTGATTGACTATTAAGTACTGTAGCATTTACTTCATTCCGTTTGAAAAAAAGAAACAAAAAAACACGAGTAACTGGCATTTGCTGACCATTTATCAAGGTTGCTCCAAAGTTTACTTCAACTGGTATACGGAAAGAAACAACTGATCATGATAATTACTTTAATAGAAAATATTTTCCAGCCAGAAGTGTTCCTATTCGAAGCAAATTATCTGAAACGTTAGCTCCTATATTCTTAAAAAACCTCAGATCTTAACCAAACTTACCTCAAACATAGACCCTAAGCTGAAATTGTATGTCGAAGAGTGACGTCATGATGACGTCATCACGTGTCACGTGACCATCTTAAAAGTGCGCTTTTCAAGGGCCCATATCTAGAGAACGGTAGGTCCGATTGCCTTCAAACCTGGTATGTTGGTATGGTAGCTCGTGTTATAGATGAAAATTAAGGTGACGTCATGATGACGTCATCATACGATTTTACAGTAGTATTAAAGTTTTTGAACTTCAAAGTTTCTTAAAGCCATATCCCACCAACAGAACATGTTAAATTCAAAATTCTTTTTGTAATAGCTTTGTTAGCTCCTATATTCTTTCACATACATTTGAAAAATGTGTGACGTCATCATGACGTCATCAAAAATGTGCTTTTTTGAAACACATATAAGGGTACGTCCGATTGTCATACAAATTGGGGGGGGGGGTAGGTAGATAGTGCTACTAGCATGTAAAATCCGAGGTGGCGTCATGATGACGTCATCGGCTGATTTTCTGTGAATTGTTTAGTTCTATCCCAAATCCCATAGACTTTGTACACGAATTTTGTAAGTGGCACTTTGGTCACTAAACAACCTCGGATCTTAATCAGACTTAACACAAACATAGACCCTAAGCTGAAAATGTAAGCCGAAACGTGACGTCATGATGACGTCATCACGTGTCATGTGACGTCATCTTAAATGTGCATTTTTCAAGAGCCTATATCTAGAGAACGGTAGGTCCGATTGCCTTCAAACCTGGTATGTTGGTATGGTAGCTCGTGTTATAGATGAAAATTAAGGTGACGTCATGATGACGTCATCATACAGTTTTACAGTAATATTAAAGTTTTTGAACTTCAAAGTTTCCTAAAGCCATATCTCATCAACAGAACACGCTAAATTCAAAATTCTTTTTGTAATAGCTTTGTTAGCTCCTATATTCTTTCACATAAATGTGAAAAATGTGTAACGTCATCATGACGTCATCAAAAATATGCTTTTTTGAAACACATATAAGGGTAGGGACGATCGTCATAAAAATTAGTGTGCAGGTAGATAATGCTACTAGGATGTTAAATCCGAGGTGACGTCATGATGACGTCATCGGCTGATTTTCTATGAATTTTTATTCTATCCCAAATCCCATAGACTTTGTACACGAATTTTGTACGGGACACTTTGGTCACTAAACAACATCAGATCTTAATCAAACTTAACACAAACAGGGACCCTAAGCTGAAAATGTATGCCAAAACGTGACGTCATGATGACGTCATCACGTGTCATGTGACGTCATCTTAAAGGTGCATTTTGGAAGGGCCCATATCTAGAGAACGGTAGGTCCGATTGCCTTCAAACCAGGTATGTTGGTATGGTAGCTCGTGTTATAGATGAAAATTGAGGTGACGTCATGATGACGTCATCATACGATTTTACAGTAATATTAAAGTTTTTGAACTTCAAAGTTTCTTAAAGCCATATCTCATCAACAGAACATGCTAAATTCAAAATTCTTTTTGTAATAGCTTTGTCAGCTCCTATATTCTTTCACATAAATGTGAAAAATGTGTGACGTCATCATGACGTCATCAAAAATATGCTTTTTTGAAACACATATAAGGGTAGGGACGATCGTCATAAAAATTAGTGTGTAGGTAGATAGTGCTACTAGCATGTTAAATCCGAGGTGACGTCATGATGACGTCATCGGCTGATTTTCTATGATTATTTTAGTTCTATCCCAAATCCCATAGACTTTGTACACGAATTTTGTACGGGACACTTTGGTCACTAAACAACATCAGATCTTAATCAGGCTTAACACAAACAGAGACCCTAAGCTGAAAATGTATGCCGAAACGTGACGTCATGATGACGTCATCACGTGTCATGTAACATGAACTTAAAGGTCAAGTATGGAGTACGAAATGTGAATCATAAAATAATCTCAGATCTTAAACATAGCAAAGACATAGACCTTCTGATAATTTATGTTAAAGAAAAAACTAAAACGGAAAAGCCATGCGTATGTTTACAACAGACGCAACATTTTCGGCTTTTCCGCTACAGCAGCAAAGCCTTGGTTTTTGTTCTGTTCGCGCGATTGTGTAGTTTAGTACACTTTCGCCCAGGCATGAACACAATCTACTTGAAAATTGTTCGTTTTGCCACATTCAGAACAAAGGGCCACGTCCAAGAACATCTCCAGGTTTTTTTTTGAATGAAATCGTTAGCTCAGAGGTCAAAAACACATGATTGCACAATACCCAGCTTCACACGGATATATAACTGGTGGGAGAGTAGGAGCTGGTTCGAAATTGACCGAGCCAAAACATGACACAACGGGTGGAAAATCATATTTTCCGCCTTAAAAAACCTTTCCAAATCACAAAAGCACGTGTCATTGGGATTCAGAGAAGTCTACTTTAGTGACAAAAAAGGCTTTTGGAATAATCAAATACTCCAGGAGCTAACATGAACACAATTAATACACAAATCCTTAACTACACAATACCCACTTTTTTGGTTTCTTCTTGAACACGAATTTTGTCTACGGCACTTTAGTCACTAAACAACATCAGATCTTATTCAAACTTAATACAAACATAGACCCTAATCTGAAATTGTGTGCCGAAAAGTGACATCATGATGACGTCATTATGTGTCACGTGATGTCATCTTAAAGGCGCATTTTTCAAGACCCATATCAAGAGAACCGTAAGTCCAATTGCATTCAAACCTGGTATGTTGCTAAACAAGTACGTTATAAATAAAAATTGAGGTGACGTCATAATGACGTCATCATATGATTTTTATAGTAATTTCAAAGTTTTAACATTAAAGATTCTTAAAACCATATCTCATCAACAGAACATATGTTAAATTCAAAATTCTTTTTGTAATAGCTTTGTTAGCTCGTACATTCTTTTATATAAATGCGAAAAATTTCTGAGGTCATAATGACGTCATCAAAGGCATGATTTCTTGAAAGACATATAATAGGGTAGACCATGTCTAATCGTCATGAAACTTGGTGGTTAGGTAGATTTGTCACTAATTTACAAAATTCGAAATAACATCATAAAATCATATGGAAAAGCCCTATGTTCTTAAAAACATAGACCTCTAGTTTTTTTTTTTTTTGCTTCTTTTTCAGACTTTTTGCCCATAGCATTTGTACACGTTTTCTTTCTACCAGGCACTTTTGCTACTTTGATGCAGCCGATTGCCTTTAAACTTAACAGACACTTAGACCAACTGCTCAGAATGCATGCCGAACTTTTACGTCATGATGACGTCATCACGTGATTTTTTATGAATTTTTGAAATTTGAAAATCGTAACATTCATTAAATTATATCTAGCGAACAAAACAAGATATTTTCAAAATTCTTTTTGTTATAGCTTTGGTATGTCTCAAAGATATGCCCTAAAATGCGAAAATTGTTTGACGTCATGATGACGTCATCAAAAATATGTTTTTTTGTAAACGCATGTAAGGGTCAATTCGATTACAAAAATGTATACATTGAATTTTCCTGTACCCAATTCCAAAATTTCATGATCGTGGCTCACTCAAGTAAGAAATGACAGCCATTTCAAAATTTAGACCAAATTCAATATAACACAAAGGAATTCTGGGACGGGCAGATAACCATGGCTATTATGTGCTTGCTGTTTATAAAAGGGGTTGATTTCTAGTCTTTTTTCAAGTCGCTGAATTTTTGAAGTATTAAAATCGTAACATTCTTTTCAATATATCTAGCGAACAAAACAAGATATTTTAAAAATTCTTTTTGTTATAGCTTTGGTATGTCTCAAAGATATGCCCTAAAAGGCGAAAATTGTGTGACGTCATGATGACGTCATCAACAATATTTTTATTTTTTTTACGCATGTAAGGGTCAATCCGATTACAAAAATGTATACATTGAATTTTTCTGTACGTAATTCCAAAATTTCGTGATCGTGGCTCACTCAAGTAAGAAATAGGAGCCATTTCAAAATTTAGACCAAATTCAATATAACACAAAGGAATTCTGGGACGGGCAGATAACCATGGCTATTATGTGCTTGATGTTTATAAAAGGGGTTGATTTCTAGTCTTTTTTCAAGTCGCTGAATTTTTGAAGTATTAAAATCGTAACATTCTTTTCAATATATCTAGCGAACAAAACAAGATATTTTCAAAATTCTTTTTGTTATAGCTTTGGTATGTCTCAAAGATATGCCCTAAAAGGCGAAAATTGTGTGACGTCATGATGACGTCATCAACAATTCTTTTTTTTTAAACGCATGTAAGGGTCAATCCGATTACAAAAATGTATACATTGAATTTTTCTGTACGTAATTCCAAAATTTCATGGTCGTGGCTCACTCAAGTAAGAAATAGGAACCATTTCAAAATTTAGACCAAATTCAATATAACACAAAGGAATTCTGGGAAGGGCAGATAACCGTGGCTTAAATGAGCATGCTGTTTATAAAAAGGGTTGATTTGTAGTCTTTTTTCAAGTCGCTGAATTTTAAATTTTTGGAATCGTAACATTCTTTTCAATATATCTAGCGAACAAAACAAGATATTTTCAAAATTCTTTTTGTTATAGCTTTGGTATGTCTCAAAGATATGCCCTAAAAAGCGAAAATTGTGTGACGTCATGATGACGTCATAAAAAAAAATCTTTTTTCAAGTCGCTAGAATATTGCCCATAGCATTTGTAAACTTTTTCTTTCTTACCGGCCACTTTGGATACTTTTAAACTTAGCAGACACTTACTCCAACTGCTCACAATGTGTGCCGAACATTTACGTCATGATGACATCATCACATGTCACGTGACGTAAAGGGGCATTTTTCGAAACCATATATCTACAAAAGTACAAGTCCGATTAAGTTGGAACGTAATATCTAGGTATGCCACCGGGTGTTATAGATGAACATTGACATGACGTTATGACCAAGTCATAACATGTCACGTGGTGTCATCTTAAAGGGGCACTCGCTAGATTATTGCCCATAGCATTTGTAAACATTTTCTTTCTTACCGGCCAGTTTGGCTACTTTTAAACTTGGCAGACACTTACCCCAACTGCTCAGAATGTGTGCCTAACTTTTACGTCATGATGACGTCATCACATGTCACGTGACGTCATCTTAAAGGGGCATTTTTCGAAGCCATATATCTACAAATGTACAAGTCCGATTCAGTTGAAACACACCATTTAGGTATGCCACCCGGTGTCATAGATGAAAATTGACATGACGTTATGTGATGTCATCTTAAAGGGGCATTCGCTAGGCTATTTCCCATAGCATTTGTACACGATTCCTTTTTTTAAACCAATCCTTCACACATCCAATAACAACATCTTCATCCCTCCGTCATTGTTAACTAACAAACAACTTTAAATATTGCATACACATTTGACATCCAAACTAACAATAAAAAAATTCGAAACAGCCCTGTGTTTGTCCACAAACACTTGCCTCTAGTTGTATTCACATTTCACATCCAAACTAAAAAAAAAAAAAAACGAAACAGCCCTGTGTTTGTCTACAAACACCGTCCGTCTAGTTCTTTTTGTTTACCTTTTTTTTTTTCTTCTTTTTCAGCCAAATGCCCATAGCATTTGTACACGTTTTCTTTCTTACTGGCACTTTGGCTACTTTGATGGTGCCGATTGGCTTTAAACTTGGCAGACACTTAGACCAACTGCTCAGAATGTATGCCGAACATTTACGTCATGATGACGTCATCACGTGATTTTATATGAATTTTTGAAATTTCAAAATCGTAACATTCTTTTCAATATATCTGGCGAACAAAACAAGATATTTTCAAAATTATTTTTGGTATAGCTTTGGTATGTCTCAACGATATCCCCTAAAAGGGAGAAAATGTGTGACGTCATGATGACATCATCAAAAATGTGCTTTTTTAAAACACATATAAGGATAGTTCCGACCGTCATGAAAATTGGTGGGTAGGTAGATAGTGCCACTAGCATGTAAAATCCAAAGTGACGTCATGGTGACGTCATCGGCTGATTTTCTATGAATTTTTAGTTCTATCCCAAATCCCATAGACTTTGTACACGAATTTTGTAAGAGCCACTTTGGTCACTAAACAACCTCAGATCTTAATCAGGTTTAACTCAAACAGAGACCCCAAGCTGAAAATGTATGCCGAAGAGTGACGTCATGATGACGTCATCACTTGTCATGTGACGTCATCTTAAAGGTGCATTTTTTAAGGGCACATATCTAGAGAACCGTAGGTCCGATTGCATTCAAACCTGCTATGGTTGTAGACAAGTACGTGTTATAGATGAAAATTGAAGTGACGTCATGATGACGTCATCATACGATTTTATAGTAATTTTAAAGTTGTTTAACCTTACAGTTTCATCAACCCATATCTCATCAACAGAACATGCTAAATTCAAAATTCTTTTTGTAATACATGTAGCTTTGTTAGCTCCTATATTCTTTCACATAAATGGGAAATGTGTGACGTCATCATGACGTCATCAAAAATATGCTTTTTTGAAACACATAAGGGTAGGTCCGATCGTCATGAAACTTGGTGGGTATGTAGATAGTGCCACCAGCATGCAGAAGCTGAAGTGACATCATGATGACGTCATCGGCTAATTTTCTATGATTCTTTCAATTTTTGAAATTTCATGTTCCTCCCAATAACAACATCCTAACCCCTCCGTCTTTAACTAACAAACACCTTTAACTATTATATTCATATTACACATCCAAAATAACAAAACAACCCCGAAACAGCCCTGTGTTTGTCATAACGTGACAAACACATAGCATGTCTAGTTTGTTTTATTTTTATGATACAAAACGGAATCCCCCGATAGAATGATGGGTAAAACGTTAGTACGGTAATCTGGAGGTGGTGAGTTCGAATCCACAGATTCGCCTTTTTCGTTTATTCCGTTTTTGTTGTTGTTGTTTTTGTGTGTGTATCTTTGGATTAAATTCATTCCAATAAATTAATTAAAGAGATACACTGTTTATTTCATAATACGAAAAGAAGATACGAAATTAGTGTGAAGTGTGAAGTAAAACAGAATAACTATTTTTTGAGGATTACAAATATTGTACAACAAATGGAGTACTGCAAGCGTGATTTTGTAAATATTTTGTAAATACAGCTTGTACATAGTTTAATTAAATTTCAGTTAATTTGAGTGTTTTGTATTGTGTCATCTTTGCTTCTGTCTTTCTTAATCGAATCTACGAGATGGTTGAACCAGGGTCACCTTTGATAGAATAATACAAAATTGAAATATGGTGACACTAGTAGTAGAAAAGTAGAAACATTTTACAAAAACGTTCAATCTGCTTTTCTGCTAATTTAACAGCAGAAAAGCAGATGTCCACTTTTGAACCTCCATGTTTCTCGCTCAGATTTTTACAAATTATGTTTGACTGTTCGCTGGTGGACTTTGTTCCACAATAGATAATGTTCGTTAATTACATAGTACATCAAAGTACAGTGCGTTATCAGTCAGCCAAAGTCATCGATAGCGACTACACCATCTCTATCGAGCCTTTGTCGACATACAGGTCAAGCTAAGCAGTTACTTTGCAAATTTGATTTTTCTTTAAATTTGGATTTCAAAATGGCGCCAACGGTGGTGTTCATAACCGGATGTTCGTCCGGAATTGGTCTGGCTGAAGCGGTGCACCTGGCTACCCAATCCAAACACGACTTCAAGGTATTGAAACATTTTCTTTCGAGTTTATGAAAACTGTCAATAAATCACTTCCAGAACCCACCGAGGTTTAAGCTGTTAAATCCAGAAGTTACAATGTACTCTTTGTCAAGGTGGGACAATAGTTTGCAGACTTTAAATGTGATTTTGAGTAGAGCAGGGTGTGATCTTGGATGCTCATTGTGGAAATATCAACGCCCCGATCTCCCTGTCCGTAAAGTAAGTAGTGCAACATGGCGTCTTGAATAGTCAGTATGACGTCATCATTTTGGGCCTCTCGACCAATCAGAAAGCTGGATTTTGACCACGTGACACATCATTAGCATACAATGGGTGCGTTCGAGTAGCTCACCCGGATCGACTCGGGTTAGCCCGTGCCGTTCGTTTAGGTCTGACGTCATACCCAGGGCTCACTCGGGTCAGCCACCACAGACCCTGCTCGCGGAGCAGAGTCACTGGTGGAATTACGTCACACGCATGCGTAGTTAAGTCTGATTGGCTCAAGGGCGATTGTGTAGTTAAGGACTGTTCCTATAAGAGAACAAAATCCACTTTTAAGTTATTGGACTTAGCAAACTAGATTGCGACATTAAAAAACAACAGGTATGTTTTTGTGGGATTTTTTTGGTTAAAACGACAACGAAGATAACGAAAGACCGCATTGATTCGCAAGACACCAACCGCAAAACACGTAAGAAAATTGCATTTTCTAAGGCAGGAAACTGTTCAAAACTACAAAAAACGATGTCATTAGAATTGAGAGAAGTATACTTTAGGTCGATAAATTTATTTTGAAATGATAAAAACAACCTTGACTCGAAATAGATCAAATATAAAGAGGGGTCCGTAACCACACAATCGCCGACTCAAGTGTTAGGTGACATCAACAGGAGAGGGCGTTTGTGCGTTCTATTAGCCCAGCTCTCGTGTCTGACCCGGCCGTCTGCCTTCACCCGAGTCGATCCGGGTAAGCTAGCTACTCGAACGTACCCAATAAGCCAGTTCGGTATTCGAACTGCGCATGTGCACAACACTATTCGACGATTTTTCTCTCGGGGAAAAACGTGGCAGATAAATGCACACAAGGCTATGGGAGATGTGCTAACCGAATCTGAATTCTGTGAAATTTTTCGTGCAATCGAAAAGACAATAGAAACTTTTGTTCGAACAAAAGTTTGGACACACAAGACACCTGAAAACACTTAGCTGTCCAAACGTTTTTTGAAAAATGTTACTTCAGAATACGACGATCTCTTTAAATTTGCTGGTACCCCCTATGCTTTTGCACGCATACGATGAAATGTTTCTCCCGAAAGAAATTTATTTTTAAAGTGAACAAAGAAACTGGCAGGAGCGGGATTCGAAGCTTGCTTTTGCTCTATGTTGGTGGTCTCGCAAATTGTCAGCATCTTGGTTCAGGTGGGCGCTAGTCAGAAGCCATAAACCCAGAATGCCGTATAGCCAGGGATCACACCCAATTTTACAATACAACCTGGGAAGCGACATTGTGGGGATCACTCAATGAGGTTACGACTTTTTAACTTATAATTCGTTTGACGAAATAAATTAATGTCAAATCTTGATGTGCACATGCGCATTTGGAATACCGCATTGAGCACGCGTTTGCCGTTTGAACTTGATTTGATACTTGTGATGCGTGCATTTATTGCCGAAGCTTAGCATGGCGCACCATTGTTTTGTCAAAGTCGTGAATATGATTTAATTTACTATGATCTCGCCGTACTTCCAATCGAATATTATTTTTTTTTTAAATGAGGTAATTTGGCATGAATTTTAATGCACACACGGCACCGCGCGAAACCTGTCGCGCGGTACGAGTTGTCTTATTTAGAGGTACGAGTTGGCGAAGGTACGAGTTGACCAAGGTACGAGTTGACCAAGGTACGAGTTGTCTAAGGTACGAGTTGGCCAATGTACGAGTTGACTCGAAAGCTTTTTTTTTTAGTTTAATTGTCAAACAGCTGTTGACAAACAGAAGTATTCGCGCTAAAATCAACAATACTAGTACATGCGTTCTACAGATTTCCGGAAGTTTGAGGTAATTTTTTAGCACGATATTTCTCTTTCGATTAGGCTGATTTTGAAGTTGGTAGAAACAATTTTGTGAAGGCCGTTTCAGTGAGTGAATTTCTTGAACACTCGAAATAAAAATAAATTGAAAATACTAGAAATTGTACACGTTAATTTTCCTATTCGAGGTCTCCGGCCTCTCACGCCTCAAGCTCGTCAGTCACGTGCATGTCATTGGCCTTTTGTCGGGCCATTGTCGCAGCCCGTGATTGATCGATACGTCAAAGGGCAGAGCTACAGATCGGTCTTTTCTTCACCGATTTACGCAGGTTTACGCCACCGTATTGAAGCTATCTGAGAAGGGTGACCTTGAATCAGCCGCAGGTGATTCGGTAGACAAGAACCTGTTCATCCGAGAAGTTGATGTCACTAATCCAGAAACCATCCAGTTGTTAGTCGACGAGATTATTCGAGACAACGGCCGAATTGATGTTGTTGGTAAGGCCAGGAGGAAGGAACACAAGGCCAAATCATTTCAGTTATTACTGGATTAAATCATGTTCCTGCTTCCGAACATATAAAAATTATGTCACGCTACACTCATAATTTATGCCTATTTTGAAAACTATGTTTACTTCGTATCAGGGGCCTCAAAGAAATCAATGTTGTTTCCTATCCGTCGGTTGGTTTCCTTATTTGTATGTACTAAAATGCATGCCGTGTTACCACAACGTGCTGTTCCGTCCCCACCTAGCTGAACTAGCTTTTTCGCAAGTTGCGGAAAAGGCAATGTTTTTGCTAAGTTTTTGGGGGCTTTTCCACATATTAGCTTTTCTTCCTTTTTCTTTTTGTTCTATCCCCAATCCCATAGACTTTATACATGTTTCATTCTCGGGGGCACATTGGGCAGAAAGCAGTCCTATGGCCTTGAAACTTGACACAGGCACAGACCATACAGCAAAGATGGTCCGCGCACAATGACGTCGTGATGACGTCATCACAGGTCACGTGACGTCACCTTGAAGGTGCAAACTTTAAAGTCCTATATCTAGAGAACCATAGGTCCGATTGGTTTCAAACTTGGTATGTAGGCATATCGGGAAGTGTTATAGGTAGAAAATGAAGTGACGTCAGGATGACTCATCACATGATTTTATATGAAACACCAACGGTTGCCAGAATTCGTTTTAAATGACGGCCATCCTGAAAATAAAAAATAGAAAGCCCCTCTTCCTACTTTTTTTTCCTATGTTTTTTTTATTCGGCCTAATTCAAACACGGCAATTATTGAATGAATATTCATGTTCATTCATAATTATAATCACACGTCATGTACTATTTTGCAGAAGTTTACGGTGCTATTGTCTGCTGCCCTCTACAGGCATAATTAGCTGTTTCGGCAATTCCGCCTTAGCTGTTTTCGGCAATTCCGCCGAAACAGCTCTTGTTTTCGTTAAGATTATTTTTTAGCTTTTCTGCGAAGTTTAGGAAAAGGTATTGTTTTTGTTCTGATTTGTTTTTGCTACTTCTTTTTGTTTTTCTCCACAAATTCCCAAAGCGTTTGTGCATAGTTTTTCTACCCAAGACTTTGATCATTTTAAAAGATTGCATACTTATTGCACCTAGTCCAAAACAAAGACCATATAACATAGATGGTCCTAGAACAATGACGTCATGATGACGTCAGTAGTTTTCATGCTATGACGTCATGAATATTAATTAGTCACGGATCCCCATATCTGAGAAAATAATGCAGATGCGTAGATTATTTCTATTACAAAGTATTATTAATCCTTTTTCTTGCAATGAAAGACTTGCTGGCAATGGTGATCTCGACCCAGACATGAATTATTATGCTACAAATTACACTACGTCAGATTACCTCTTGTCTGACCAGTTTGTTGAAAAATATCAATCGACTAATTCTCAAAATACTTTTTCATGTTTCCACCAGAATGTTCGAAGTCTCGCTAAATTTGTTGACCAAATGAATGATTTCATAGGTATTCTTAACTTCCAATTCCATGTGATTGGCTTTAGTGAAACTTGGCTAAACGATCATAGTCCTGACTTGCATATATAACATTACTCCTGCGTAACGAAAAATAGACAAAATAGTAACGTATTTGCACCACCGCCTTTGTTTCCGCCAGCTCCGGTATCTACAGTGTTTAGATATGGGCGAGATAGATTGAGCGTAGAAACCGAAGCCAGCGGAGCTGCCATAACGAGGGGAGATGGGAGGGTGGGAATAAAACAAAACTTACCACACAAACGCCTACTGATGACTTGCCTCACCTACGCTGACGTCGAACACTGCTGTATGCCGCGTTCTAATGTCCGCGACGTTCTTCCAAATGCACCTCTGACCGCACGCCTTGCAATACTCGAGACTGCGTAGAAGTCGGCGCTGCCCTCAACGTCGACGGTGGTGCAAATAGGGTGCTTATGGACGCAAATACGGATGGACAGGAAACAAGCACATGTGGATGTCCATAAGGAACTTGGTTTTATTTGATCAAACTGACCTACTTTGGCCAGCAGGGAGAGAACATTTGTAATGTGGAATTTCAGTGGCTGCGCGCTATTTCCCTCAAGCTCAAACTGAAGACGGAGGGAAAGCTACTGTAGCCCCAAAACCCGAGTTTAATGCCCTGTAAAACTGTCCCGCAGCATCCGCCTGTGAAGAATGTGCATCGGAGGAGGTTGCGTCGCGAAGTACCGAAACAGTGCTTTGCCGTCTCGAAACTCTCTCGACCTGAGTATAATGCTTCGGGGATATCTGACTTGGCGAAGTACATTTTCAAGCGCGAATTTGGTGCGTTGCCAATAAAAGGCTTGTTGTCCAAAACCTTGTGGTTGCGGGCCAATGGGCGAAAAAGATAACCGTCTGTGAGGTCGTACTTGTGAGACGCAGCGAGATCTACTACACGCTGGACTGCTCCTGCTGGATCCATATCTTCCTGCCCAGCCAATTTGGGAATGATAATCATCGATGAGTCGCCCTCTCGAACGGTCTTGCCGACTGTGTGATTAAATAGGAGGTCGCCTCCATTGATCCTGGTAATTTCGCAGGTCCTAGTTCTGCCCAGGTCACCGGCCCTGTCACCGGCCCACCACAAGCAGAGGAAGAAGGCCAGGTCCCGCTGCAAAACATACAGATGAGGGAATTTTCCATGAGCCCTGACCAGGCTGGCGAATCGGCCGGCGATCTCTTGCACCAGCCACCTCAATTTGTCGGAAAACATGGGCATCGCTTGTTTTGGGGTGATGTGCGACTCCGCCTGCTCTAGCCGGATTGCTTTTATGTATCGGCGAACCTTGTGGGAATTGCACGGGTTCCCCAACTTGGACCCATCACGCCAGACTTCAGTTCTGCCTAGAGAGTTGAAGAATGCCCTTATCTGGCCTACGTAAGAATCCACTGTACCCGCCGCCAATTTGTGAGGACAGCCGCAAAGAAAGACACCGTGCTTGCCAAGATTCGCACATCCCAAGGCGTGAACCTGCGTGCGTCCATTCGAGTCGCGGTCGACGAGAAAGGCGAGAATGTCGCGGGGTGTCGCCGATTCCAGATCAGACCCTGTAGTATGGTACCCCTTACCATGATGCTCTCCCAAGAATTTATCCAGCGCCGCCAAAAGCCTGTTCTTTTGGACCTCGTACCCTCGACTCCTTAACTTGCTGTCCAGCTCCTCCAGCCTAGCTTCGACGGCTACCACCTGGCATGAAGAAGAAGAAAAGGGGAAATCAATAGAATAAACCACCGGATGGGGACAGATGACCGCATTGTCCTAAATTTGGCATGGTACCTCAATTCCGGAGGGTAGATGCAAAATGGATCGAAGGAACAGCCGCAGGCTACGCTGGAGCTTGAGATTCCCAATCGCGGACAGATGCACATCGTCCTGTAGATGGGATTGCCCGATGCCGTCATTCGAGAAAAAGAGCCAGCCTGCCTCGTGGCATTTTTCCCTCAGCGACGAGTTGACCGTTGCGACTGAACGGTTAACGTGTACCATTCTTGTTTGACACAATGAAGAGAGAACAAATATACAACCCGGAAATTCGTCTCTGATCCGACCAGCGGCTGCTTGAAATACTCTGACAACTTCGAGAGCTCCCGGCCTGCAGTCGGCTAAACGGCTGAAGTCATTTATGCCCCCGTGCAAAACAACTACCTGTCGCTGATCGTGCCGACAAGAAGAAACAAGCTTTCTGCACAATGCGGAAAACTTCGCGCCTCCATTAACAGAAATTTCGACGTTCAAAACCGTGGGCCAACCAAATCCCTGAAGCCCCCTGAACATCGAGTCTGACAGAAGCAAAACTCGCTGCGGATTTAAGGAAGAAACGTCTACTGGCGACACGCCCATGCCCGGGAAATAACATTGAAGGGCCCAAAGCTCGAAGGGCAGGCCCTGGATGTTTGGAACGTAACCAGCGACAGAAGGATATTCCACAATCCCCGTCTGTCCCACCTCCGAAAGCCGGATCGCCCGACGTGCCAAAGACTTCAGGTTGGGCCACCACACTTTGGGCTGATCATGCTTTGGTACCATCATGGTCACAACAACGTCACCCCATTCTTGGAACAACCTGATGATGGATGCGATGAGGCAAAAGGGCGGAAATACGTACAGAACCTCATGTCGAGGACAATGCTGGGCAAACACGTTTGTTCCCGTCGAACCAGGCATTGGGAATCTTGAAAAGAACTTAAGGGGATCTCCGTTGCGACGCCGAGGAACATTCGAAGGAAGGGCCATCAAGTCGAAAGTAAAACCCGAGGGACCTCCAAGCCCGTTCTGGATAAAGTCCCATAGGTGACGAGACAAACGAGCATCTGCCTTAGACAATGCCCTGGACGGTGCATCGGCTGGGTTTTCCTTAGATGGAACCCAAGTCATGTGAAGCGAAAAATTTGCCTCCAGAGACAGACTAAAAATAAGCCTCAGGATGCTAGCCAGATACCGAGATCTGGCCCTAAGACCGGTCCAGGCGTCGACCACACTTCTGGAATCCCCAATCACATCAACCCTACGGTTCCACAGCGAATCCGAAACCGAAAGGAGTACGAAATACAAGGCGAGAGCTTCCTTGCAACATATCGACGTGCTCGAAAATGCCTGTGGGCCAATAATCTCCGAAACTGACGCTTCCCCCCGGCAAGATCAAAGTACCGCCCCATTTGTGCCCCGATGCATCTGACGCTAATGAGATAGTCAAATGGCGCTCTTGCTTCCAAGGGATTGGATGCGAAAAGGAGTCCACAAACCGCCAGAACAAAATCTCCTCCCTTACCTCTGGAGAAAGGCGCGCGAGTGGGATAAAAGTCATCCAGAATCGACATAAAAGAGCAGCATTCTCTAAGAAATAAAGATGCCGCCGGGAAAACGAGGGCAAAACTGTGACCTTTGCCCACAAAACGCTGCATCTGCTTCAGGTCGATCTGGTTATCCTTCAAAATGGATTCTCGTATCTGTGCGAAAGATTCCTTCTTTTTTTCTGGGATCGAAAAGGATAAGGACTTTGAACAGATTCCAAACCCGAGGTGCACCATGTTAGTAGAAGGCCGCAGATGACTCTTCTTTAAATTGATGAAGAAACCCAATCTGGACTGCATGTAGCAGACGATATATAAGGCTCGAAGGGCTCTCAAGTAGGCGGGGTCCCTGCACATATCGGGCGGGGCCTGGAATATAAGCAAATGATTGTGCGATTATAATATGTGCCGGAACTGACATATAAGAAGCACCGCCCTGAAACTCGCCGATAAAACGGTCGTCAATCCAGATTTCTGTATGAATGCCCCTGTTTTTTAGCCATGTCGACAAACAGAAGCCGATAGATGAGTAAACATATGCGCTGTTTTTAAACCCAAAGGGCAGAGTGGTATCAAGGAAGTAATAGCCCGCCCACTCGAAGCCGCAAAAGGTTTTGGATTCTGTGGCTAAGAAAATCTGCTTGTATCCCTGACTGTCATCAGTGCCTGAGAAAAAACCGTTCCTCGTAATGGGCTTGACGATATCCCCTAAAGGTACGAGGGCGAAAGGTGTGTCTTTACACCAAAGGTTGGGCCCTTTCATGGATAGAACCAGGCGCGGCTTCTTTGGCTCCACTGTCAAGGCGTTCACGCATCTCGGCGGGACTACCTCATTGACTTTTCCCAAGATGTCGATGGATCCCTCGATTATTCGCTTAGTGATATTATCGCTGATGAAGTTCCTGTAGCCTCGACAAATAGGTGCATTCAAGGAATACATTTGGGGGGGGGGGGGGGGGGGGGTACTTCGGAACAATAACTCTTACCCCTGTATCGACCACTGAACGGCTGAAAGAAATCATAGAGGCTGACTCCATAACGAAGCCAACCACGAACTTCCTCGCCGCTTGGAGATTCAGCTAAGACGTCATCCCAAACGACTGGGTCGTCGTTTAAAGTGCCGGCAATAAAGAAATCCGGATCTCTAAATCTGAGCGCCTTTAAGTCTGGCGGCGACCTACCCGCGATGACATCGGCCGGGTTATGCGGGAGAGGCCCTGAGAGGCAGCATGGTATACCATCGATGTCCACCCAACGAAAAATGCCCCGCGCTCGTCTGATGGCCTGAGCGCCGACGGGATCAAAGCATTGACCCAGAGGCTTCTCCCACGCATGAGTCCAGACCTTTCAGATAACGGAGGTACTCCTACGGAAGCAACGCACACAATTTTGTTTTTTTGGAAAACCAAAATAATCAAATGGGAAGCTTAACAAAACAAGGACACTTCTGGTTTTCTATAAATTTCAGGGTGATTTTATTGAATCTGAATGCTTTATTCAATAATTTTAATATCTTGACTTGAAATGCAAGGGGGTTTGCGTGCAAGTGCTGCTTGGCCACATCAGCCTACTAGTATCAGAGTACCCTTAAAGGATTTCTTTGCAATCCCGCATCCTATGCCCCAACTTATGACAACGGTAGCATGCCCTCGCCTGCCCGGAGCTAGATCTCTGCATGTTTCTGAAGGTGCCCCCCACAGGAGGACGACCCCATCGAGAGAAACCTCTGCCGCCGCGAAAAAAATTGCTGGCCAGGCCTGAACGGACCGCCCTGTACTCCTGGGCGTGATTTTTGATCGACAGGCGGAGCACTGAGCCCCAAGTGCTTTCTGGCGAAACGCATCCGCTTATCGGAGTCTTCACCTGTGATAGACTTATATATGTACATGGCAATGCCACCCAACTTCGCCTGCACGTGCTTATTGCACTCAGCTAATATGTTTACATACAGTTGTTTTTCCTTGGCATCGTCCGAAGACAACGGTTCAAACTCCTCTACGTATTTTCTAAGCAACGACATGACGTAAGCTACGTTGCGGTCGTAGCCAGTCTCGGTACAAGCCTTGAGGAGTTCCAGGCGTCTTAGCTTGTGGACATCTAAAGCGGATTTTGCCTGAGACGTCTTCCGAGATGAAGAGCTGGAAGTCTCGGCGGGTCCACCCGAAGCACCGCGGGCTGGGTCAACTGCCCTAGAAGTACCCGCTCCCACGTCGCCAAGACCCTCGATTGCACTCCAAGGCCTCTTAGACGGGCTACCGATTTGCTGGTCCAAAGGGCCCGCCTGCACCCGCTGCAGCATCTTTTCCAAATTTCTACGCTGCCCTCCGTTGGGTGCAAGAGCCAGTTTGTGCTCCCTCCAACGCTCGTCCAAATCTTGCAACTGATCCACCTCCTCCCAACCGTCCTTGACAAGCTCTTTGAAACACACTAAGGATATACCGAAGGCGCTACACAAACCCTTGAAAGGGGCACTGGCAGCGCTGTCTGCGTCTGGGTAGGCATCGGCCTTTTCCTATATGATAGCACAAGGGTAGACCCGGGTTTAATTCTAGATGAATTTCACGACGGGCGCGTTGTAACGTTTTTTTTTTTGGTTTTTCCTTTTTGGTTTTGTTTTTTGTGCCGTCAAATATGAATGGCAGAAAGCCTGGGGGCTCGGCATTATCCCCCTGTGCAACTTTTCATTTTTTTTTTTTTTTTTTTTTTTTTTTACTGTGGTTTTGCCATTGGGCACTCGTGTACCGCAGTACAGTGCGCCAAGTGCGTGGGGAGAACTTGAACCCAACAAATAGAGAAAAGGCGACCTTGATATTTGATACTTGGAGGACCCTGCAGACCCAAACCCCGGTAAGAGCGTAATTTTGAAATTCCTTTTTTTTTCATAAAAGCTAACATGCACAATCTGGTATGTTTACCTGAATCGGCGCAACGCCGGCGTCCATTCTGAGCGGGATGAAGGTGTGAGCTAGAGCGAAGTGAAGCTGGCCACGAGACTAGAAACTGCCGAACCGCACCCTACCCACTGAGAGTGAAGCAATGGATCGTATTCTGGAGTAACGCGCCACTGCCCTGCGCGAAAGCGCGTGATGGAAATTGAGGGGATTGTGCAACAAATCCCAAGATGCGCTCGGTCGAATACAAAAGGCGGAACAAAGGCCCCGTGCGGCCGTGGAGCGGACAAAGTTCGACAACCCTCGAGCGAGGATGAAATGACCGAATTAGGCCCGTAAATACCCTTGCTTACTCGATTTTAATCCACAACATTCCACTATCCCGGGTCAGGCCATATGCCCCAAACAACACACATTGTCAAGAGCCGTAGGCTTGCTGAATGATAGTGACTGAACATTTTGTGAAACTATCCAGAGCTGCTAGATGGACGTCCGTCCAGCGGGTTGCGATACTCGAGACTGCGTAGAAGTCGGCGCTGCCCTCAACGTCGACGGTGGTGCATAATTCCTTGAACTTTTTTCTCCGCAACGATTTATTACTGAAGTGTTCTGAATGTGATTCACTGTTTATCGAAATTCCTCGTACTGTGGGTAAAAACATTATTGTTGGAATAATTTATAAACCGCCTTGTTTCAATACGAATGAATTTGTCGATTTTTTCGACAATGTTCTGGCAAATACAAATAAGGAAAACAAAATTTCCTTGATCATGGGCGATTTTAACATCGATTTATTGAATTACCATAGCCATAATCCAACTCGGGGTTTTGTCAATTCTCTTTTTAGCAATTCCTATTTACCGCTGATAGATAGACCAACTCGTATAACTTCTACAACTGCTACTTTAAAAGATATCATATCAAATACTGGTAACATTGGACGTACAGAAAGCGGCATTCTGTTTAATGATATTTCTGACCATTTAGCAATTTATCAAGTAGGCATATCTTTCTTTAATATCAGAAGCATTGACAAAACGCACGTCGTTCATATAGACATATTACAGCGGATAGATTGGAAAAGTTTAAAAAGGACTTATTATGATGCAAATTGGAATATTACTTGTACGGGTAATCCTAACATTATTTTTGATAATTTTCGGAGATGTTTTTACTTGTGTATGGATCCCAAGCGGCACATCCGTATTCTAAAACGGGTCTAACTAGTGTAGTGTAGAGTTTTTCCTTCACAGACTTGGAGCATCGCGAGAAGTTTCTGATTATAAAGTTGAGGGTCCTGATAGCTTTTGCCGATATGAAGTTGACCTGACTGTTCCAGCTTAGGGTTTTGTGAATTTTGATCCCAAGGTACTGACATTCGTTGGTTTCTTCTAGTTGAACACCAAGCATCTTGTACGGTGTTGAACCAGGGTCATCGCTGTCACGCTTCATCTTAGGTTCTTGATCCTGAAAAGAGTAAGAAACAAAAACTGTTCATTAGAGTAGTAAGGGAAATGCCGATTCAGCGACATTTCCTGTTTTTTCACTTTCCTCTCCAATTTTGCTGTAGGTACATACGTCAAATATTTTAAAAACAAAATAGTCAAAAAATTACCCAAATTTTATTCAAAATTTTGCTGTGTATATACACACCAAAATTTGCACAAAATCAAGAAAATAAAAAGTGCTTTTCATAGTCGAGAAGCGTACGAAAACGCCGGGGCGCCCCGGCGAAAAAGGCAAAAAAAATGATTTGTCGCAAGCCAAAAAAATTATCCCTCATCTCTACACTCAGTAGAGATGAGGGATATTTTTGTCGTACTCACATAGCTACGCTCTACTATACACTAAATTACAACTATTCTTCGCAAGGAGCGCTAGGCCTAGCCCCTAAACTCTCATAATCAGGAGGTAAAATACTCACGTTAGAATCACGCTGATACTCTTTACATATTTCTAATCTAAAGTTGTAAGTTTTGCGATAAGATCTTTTTTTTCTTTCTCCATTCTCTCGACAACTTTCTTTTCGACCTCATCGTCTATTTCTTTTTGATTAGAAACGGACTCTTCTCTAGCTTTCGTTTGAGTTCTAATGGCTTCTTTCATTCCATAAAACTTTCTTAATTCTTCGTTAATCAAAGCAAATTCTTCGTGACTTACATCGCCATCGTCTACGGCCTGAGACACTAATTCATTTATCGTATTTAATTTTGTTTCGGCTACTACTCTAATCTCATCGTGTTTCTTAGCTTTACCTCTAAACTTTTTACTAAATCGTTTTAATACCAAACTTACGCCCACGCATCCTATAGCTAATCCTTCTAACACCACGCCTATAGGTATACTAATGACACCAACAACGCTGACTATGCCTATTGTACCGGATAAAGCTCCGAAACATTCTATAACGGTCTCTGCGTTAGATAAACAGGTAATAATTTTATTATACTTTTTGTACAACCGTTCTCTCTTATCTCTCTCGACGGCTATCTCTTTTTGCACTCGTTCGATTTTATTTAACCTAAAGACTGAAGACTCGTTCGTTTCTCTAGGAACATCGGGCAATTTAGGGTAAACGGATTCTGCGGTCATTTTATAAAGTCGTATATTTTATATGACTTATTATTTTAATTTTTTTTGCATGTATACGAGAATCAAAGTACCGACACCTACCAATAACGCCCACACGTGCTCTGCCAACCAACCTACCGACTTACTTAACAACGTGAACAACCAACTCGCGATACTACCCAAAATACCGGGTAAAGCAGCTAATAACTTACCCCCGAGCTTTTTTAGCAAATTAGCCAAATTTTTTAAATGATTACTTATCCAATCTTTCACGTTGCCTCCGGGCTTAGGTGTAGGAGTAACAGGGGTCGGAGCAGGAACAACCGCTGCGGCTGCTGCAGCGCCGCCACCAATAGCAGCCACCAAAGAAGCAACGATCGTGCTTATAGCTAAAGCAAACGCGGCCAATATACTAACGACCGTCACGCCCTGTTCTCGAAACAGAATTCTAATCTTTTCCGCTAGCGAGGTATCTCTTTCTAATATTTTATTAACCGTTTCTTTGATTCTAGCGAATTGATTATTCATGCTTAGTTCAATGTCGCGCTTAAGACTTAATCTACTCTCTATTTCATTTTCAATATCGTCTCGTTCTTTCATTAAGTCTTGCATCCCATTATCGGTTTCTACTACTTCGAGGGCTGTTTTTATTTCGGCGCGTCTATCGTATAGTTTACGCAGTTCGGCTAAATTTAATTCGGCATTACCGCTAATAGTTTGTAGTTTTTTGTCTAAAGCTACAAGTTCTCTGTAATTTAACCCCGCAGTTTGCGCTCGAGCATCTACCCCTTTTGGTTGAGGGGGAGGAATTGTATATCTACCGGTTTCAAAATCATAATCAGGATCAATTTCAGGACCCACCATACTTTCTATACGATCGTGCAGATCGTCAGCTATCTCAACGAGTCTTTGTGGAGTGACGTAAGTAGCAAACGCTTCATCTATCGTTTCTTCCAAGTCTCGTACTTCAAGTTCTTTTTTCGTTAATAAACCCAGCTCTTCTCGTATAAATAAACCGGGTTTAACTCCAGAAAACCCGGCAATTCTTTTTTTCAACGTTTCAATACTTACACAATTTTTGGGGTTGCGTTTATCCGTCAGCAAGATATTGTCGTAGTAAATACCATCTTCTTCTTGATGAAATTTTTCATATTTTATATTCGTCGGTTTTTTATAACCTTTGCTTTCCATAAAATCATAAAACGATTCTGTGTAACCAGTATTTCTTAGACCAGACATTTGATCTAACCTATAAATCGCTTCACCCGTAGTTTTTGGGGGTGGAATCGAAAAACTAGTCTCTTCACCATATTCCCATTCAAAATCATCATCGGCATCATCGGCATCATTTCGTTCGTCTTCTCGACCACGGTCGTCCATTTCAAAATCTTCTCCACCTTCGGCCATTTTATAAAGTCGTATATTTTATATTTTACGTAGTATTTACCACATTTTGAGGAATTACTCCTTGGCTAACCAACCAAGTCTGAGTAGCTAGAGCGCTACCTACCGTAGCGGTGATTTTAACCGTATCTTCTACGTCTAACTTTCCTAAATCGGCGGGCTTAATTTTCAAAAGTTTTTTACTCAACATAGTATAACCTACGGTCAACAAACTCAACACAGCGCCGTGATAAAGAGTATTTGCAACGTTCTTAGTATCCATTTTACTTGTACAAACATTTTATTTTTTATATTTATTCCATTTCTAATAGTTCTTCAACTTTAGGGGGCACGTTTGTAACCACTACTTTTTGCTGCGGATCTACAGGTTTACTCTTTTTAAACGCGAGATATCCAATTCCTAAAACAGCCAAACCAACCGAAGCGTATCCCCAGCTCGGAATGTCTCTCATCGTTAGCGCTGGCGTTTGCTGGGGAGTTTCTTCTTCTATACTTTGCATTTTTTGTATTTGTTCTTTCATCTTTCTGTTTCTTTCGGCCAGTCTTTTACCTTGCTCTACTCTTTTAGGGTCTTTTACTCTTTTTTTGTGACTCTCGCTAGAGCCGGCTGTTCGGGAGGTTGGGGAGGCTGGAGAGGCTCTTGGGGAGGCTGAGGAGTCTCTGCTACTTGATCCGTCGTTGTCGTTTCTAGACTCATCTTTTATAGTAATACTATTATTATTTGTAACGATACTATTACTACTATCTACCTGTAAATGTTTAGTCGTGATCAACATAGCCACCAAAGGAGATAAATAAACCCCATAATTGTAATGCACTTCGCAAAGTAAACTGGACAAACTGCTAGAAATAACGGGATCTTTTTCTAGGTCGTTGATAAGGGCTTCTTCAGAATCTAAACAAAGTTTATAACCAAATGGCGAAGCCAGCGGCAAAGTCACGCCTAAAGCTTTTGCGTAAAGGGTCAACACGCAACCCCCCAAACTGACTATCATTTCTTTACCGAGCTTGGCTTCGTATCTTTTATATAGCTTTTCTTGTTTTTCCGCGGTCAAGCTCTCTATTTCATTAACGGAGTATTCTTTACCGAAATATTTTTTAGAATCACCACCAGCAACTACGCCTAAAAGTCTATTTTTAGGATCTGGAGACTCGTTCGTACTCCCTACGGTCGTAGCTACGGTCGTCGCTAAGCTATGCCCTATGGGCGTAGCAGCTACTGTTGGATGAGGTTCTTGAGATAACGTGCTTAGAGATTCTATCGATTTGCTCATTTAAAATAGAACTATATTTTTTAATCTTATTTCTACAAGACATATAATCGTAAGAAAATAAAGATAAGTTGATGGCTATTACTAGTTTTAATAATAGGTCTAGATATTCTATCATATTTTATAGATGACTAGATAATCTAACAGTTATCTATAGATCATCTAACAGTTATTTAACAGTTATTTAACAGTTATTTAACAGTTATCTAACAGTTATCTAACAGTTATCTAACAGCTATCTATAAATCATCTAATAGTTATCTAATAGTTATCTATAAATCATCTAACAGTTATCTAATAGTTATCTATAAATCATCTAATAGTTATCTAATAGATCATCTATAGATCAACTGCCAACAGACTGGAGGATCAGTTTTTACCAATAATTTACTAAAAGGCACATCTCTTAAAATCTTTTTAATTCTCGATCTTTCTTCTAAAGGCACCGCATCATTTTCATCGAGACATTGATCGAAACTATTTTTATCTTTGCAATAGAACAATACGACAAATGCAGTTTGAGCTCTAAAATCCGTCATTACGCAATTATGCTTTTGAGTCATCAACCAACAGTAGTGATTGTCATGCCTACCGCTAAACGCCAATTTCGTTAAAACGCAAGTACTTGCGTAGCTACGACCGTAGGGAGTACTTGCGTAGCTACGCGAGCGCGCCGCCTTACGATATTTTATTTCTTGTTCCGAGCTACAATCGTCTATCAAAAATAAAACGTGCGATCCTTTAAATCGAGCTCTATAAAATTCTAAAGCTTCGTTGAGAGACACCTTTTCTACCTCTAAATCGCATAGGTATATCTCGGGATCTAACCACAACCAATGTCTCTCACGATAAGTCTTGTTGTTGCTCAACGTAGGGCAAATAACTACGATATTTTCAAAGTGATCTTTATACTCAGTTTCTAATAGATCTAAAATATATTTGGTTTTACCCGAATTAGTCCTACCGCATATTAGCGCGCAGTGTGGTGTTTTTGGAAACGTTTTATACATATTTAATAGTAAGGTAGATAATTTACTCTTTTAAGAGTAACTACCGCTAAATCTTTTATCTATTAGGGGTACGGCTTATTTAAGGCTTATTTAATAGTAAGGTAGATAATTTACTCTTTTAAGAGTAACTACCGCTAAATCTTCCATCTTCGAGAACCAACTGACCATCCATCACCAAGAAAACGTAACACGATAGTTCACCAGCTGTCTCAGCCTCTCTTTCTAAATGGAGAGAAATACCGCCACCTACGTCTCCTATTTTCCTGCCAGAACCGTGACTTTTGTTGTCGTCGGTTACCCTCGTATCTAGCCAAAGACCGTAACTAGTGCTTAAATAGGAGCCTAGCGTCATATCGTGTAAGTCTAAGTCTTTGCACACGCTAGCACCAAATTCTGTATTAGAGTCGCCGAAAAACTTGGTAATCTCATCCCAGTGTTGATAACGCTTCATGCCCTGACTATACAATTGATTCGGCTTACCCTCTATCGTAACGTCTACTTTTTCGATCTTTGGATTATAAAAAATTTGAGGATCTTTTTCGCCCGATTCTTTAAATAAAAGAAGTATACCTTTGAGACTTCTAATGGCTTGATTAAGATTAATGTTCCAAGTAGTATCGGACTTGTTTAACGTTAAAACCGTATATCTTTGAACTTTTTCGTATAGAAAATGAGTTTTACCTCGATATTTTTGTCTGATACTATCGGCCAATGTTTTACTAGTCACCGTTTCAAACTCGCGATCTAACCCCGAAATTTTATACTTCGCGTTAAAATCGGTAGATTTTACTACGCTCGCGTGATCGTTAAATGTAAATTCATAAGTTAGTCTATCTTTGAGCGTCGATGGACTAAAAGGCTGATGATCTGTAAGCATTTCAAAATCTAGAGGAATGTAATATCGATTACCGTAAGCGTTGGCAATAGCTTTGTCTTTTCCACCATTTGCGCTAGCAACCCCATCGCTAGCGCCGATTCTGAGTTTCGTGACGTTAGAAGTTTCGAGTCCTCGATACGCATCGTTCGCGCTGGCTGGTCGCCACAAGTCTTTATACGCGTTATATACATCGGCATCCGTAAACGCTACGAAATCTTTACCTTCTAGTTTGATTCTTACGCCACTAATTAAATTTCGTGCGACGTTATAATATAGAGTTCTTGCATCATCTTCGCCAGTGCCTTCAGATTCTAAGTCTATATTAAAAGCTAATCGTACAGTACCCGGGACGACTACATCGTCTTGACTCAACATAGGAAATTCAACGATCAACAGACTGCCAGCCCCTGCGGTACTAGGATTATGAGTAATAACCATCGATTGTCTCAACCCCTTCAACGCTCTAGGATTTTTTAAACTTCTGTGTGGATTCAGTTTGCTTCCATAAATTGCGTTCATTTTACTTAACGAAACAAAAACAATAAAAGCAAAAAACTTTTAGACAAACTTGTAAACTAAAACCCTAAAACAGCAGTGCCTCCTACGATAAATGCAATTTCACCATCTTTTTGACCTTCGCTGGGTACGTAAAAGTCCGACAATACAGGTTCGCGAGGTAATCGCATATCTTCGCTGGTTACTTCGTTATATAGTCTCAACGCCTCATCTACATTTTTAAAATCTTTTTGAGCCCTGGCTTCTTTATGTAGTCGATCGTTTAGATAATCCAGAACCTTGGTTCTTTGTTCCACCCACTCTTGTTTAGCTTGAGTTAATCTTTCTAGAGCCAAATCGTGTCGTTTACGTTCTTCGTCCGACCTACCACCGAGCTTAGAAAATATAAAGCTTGATCCTGTAAACGCTAAAGCGTTTACAAGAGCTCCACCTATCATCATAAATACGCCCGCCATTTTTAATAAGTCGTTAAAATTTTTACAAAGTATGAAATAAAATGGAAACAAAATTAAGTAAAATATTTTACAGTCCTAAAGGATATTGGAAAGGTGCAGGAGCTATAACAAAATTGTCGTTAAAAGCTAACGTACCCGAGTTAGTCGTTAGAAATTGGTTGAGAAAACAAGCCATGTGGCAAATATATTTACCAGCCCCCAGTTTTATACCGAGACCTACGAGTCTCAATAAGGTTATAGGGCGGCCCAATGAACAACATCAAGCGGATCTGTTGTATCTACCTCACGATGTAGTTAAACGTAAAAGATATAAATACGCGTTGACAATCGCCGATGTGGCCACTCGATATAAAGAAGCTGAACCCTTGACGAATAAAACGAGTACTCAAGTTGTAGAGGCGATAAAAAAGATTTACAAAAGATCGGCCTTGTCTTGGCCTCTCACGATAAAAGTAGACCCCGGTACAGAATTTATGGCCGAATTTAATACTTTGATGCGAACTCGCAACGTCGCAGTACAGAAAGGCGAGGTTGGTAATCATAGAGCTCAAGGTATAGTAGAAAGATTTAATCGTACTTTAGCCGAAAGATTATTTGGCCATCAATACGCTCAAGAAATGTTAGAGCCTACCGAGCGTAGCCGCGAGTGGGTAAAAAGATTGCCCGATGTCGTAGCGGCGTTAAACGACGAAGAAACTAGATTGATATCGACTATGAAAGGCGAACCGTTAACTCCTCGAGCGGCTATGTCTCAGTTAGAAATAAAGCAATTGAGTTCTTCGGGGCTCAAGAGCCCCGAAGAACTTTTAAGCGTAAATGACGATATCGTTAGATATCTTTACGCTCCTGGAGAGCTCGAAAAAGACGTTAGAAGAAGAGCTACCGATCCTATTTGGAGCTTAGAAATGTATACGATAAAAGAAAGAACGACGAATCCCGGACAGCCCGCGTTGTACTGGCTGACTCACGGCCCCAAGAGATCGTTCGTTAAGAAAGAATTAATGGTCGTTCCATCAGATACTGAGTTACCACCTTCTTCAGCGACGTAAAATATCGTAAGCTAGATACCCAACTCCAGCAGCGGCCATTAAACCAAGGACTAAAGCAGTTTTTTCTTGTTCGTGCGAGTCTGGCGGTTGAGGTGGTGATGTAGCTACAACCGTAGGGAGTGGTGGAGGGGGTGGTGGGGTTTGTGGCTCTGGAGGTGGTTGCGGGGTTTGTGGCTGAGGGGGTGGTGGGGGTACGTCTGAGAATGGAGGTGGTTGTGGGGTTTGTGGCTGAGGGGGTGGTGGGGGTACGTCTGAGAATGGAGGTGGTGAGGGTGGGGTTTGTGGCTGAGGGGGTGGTTGGGGTGGCTCTGGCGTTGGCAGTGAAGGTACTCGCGTAGCTACGCTCGTAGGGCGTACTTGCGTAGCTACGACCGTAGGGAGTACGTCTGAGTTCAAATTGATATTTAATCCTATCGGCGCGCCGGGCGTAGCTATCTGTATATTATTATTATAACCTTGGTGAATACCGACTAAAAGCTCCATATTTGATGGAATTAAGTACAATCCAGGGCTAATCACAAAGTTTAACGAGCTTCTAGCGTACTGTAAAGAATCTTGAAATCTGGTTATAGAAGATTCTAAGTCCGTAGGGCTGTCGATGATATCTTCTACTATATTTTCAAATTGTCTTTGTGCATCTAATCCGGTACCTGCAGTTAGTATACTCGTTTTTGTTTGGGCTTGCGCACCGAGTATGGCGTACACGTACGTTCTAACGCTTTCGTTTATTTTTTCTATACCAACGTCGGTAAACGAGCTCGTCTGACGTATGAGAGCTCGAAAGCCGAGTCGTACAACGTCTTCGGATTGTCTGATCCACGAGACTGTATAGCTACTAAAATGATATGCGTCACCCGACTCTCCAAAACCCATATAGGTAGCGCCAGAGTATTTAGCGGAGGCATGCTCATTGATGAGCTCGTGAGGGTCGTAATTTCTACCGGGTACGGGTATATATTTATGCGAGTCTATATCGTAATAATACGCCGTACCTAATCCTCCAGAAGTTAAGTCCGCAGTCTGTTTAAAACTCACGTTTGGATCGACTTGAAAGCGTCGACAAGTATCGATATAAGCGCCGTGATCGATGTTATTGTTTAGATCGTCGAATATATTGTCTCCTGGAACTGGGCATTTTAGAAAGTATAGTATCTTTCTGATCGTGAAATATACGTGAAACTTGAATAAAGCCGATATTACGGGGTTTTTATGAAGCAATAAGTCTAGTCCTACGCCGCAACCCGACGTCGCGCACCAAAATGCGAAGTTGAGTTGATTTTGATAAAACGTCATGGGGTCCGATGCATAGCGTTGTACTTGTTCGTCGTGTTTTATGTCGGACATTTTATAAGCGCTAAATATATCAACTAGTCGAGCGATAAAAGACCTGTTGTCGTTGGTGTTTACGATGATGCTAAGTTGACTCAAGTGCATGTTCAACGGGGTACGCTCCGGGCTTATCGCTTCGTACTTGTCGCTATCGTCTTGACCTCTAGCTAGATTCACGATATCCAGAGCATTCGTTACCGTTCGATTATTAACGTCTAAAAATTTCATAAGTTGAGTGAATTTCATTTTAATTTTAATAAACCAAATATTTTAATCTTATAAATAAGATTTAAAATGGAATCGCCTATCGATGCAATATTTTTACATTGCGATCAGTTATCTACGTCTAATAATTTCTATAACGGAAGGGGCACGCACTTGTTACACGTTATACCGATAACGAAAAGAGATAATACGATTATTGAGAGTACAAGATTAACCGCTCGTAGACTCGCGGGTGATAAGATAAACCAACTTAGCTTTAGTATCAGAGACCGCGACGGCGCTTTAATCAATAATCGAGGAAAAATCACCAGCTTCAACTTGGCGATAGGTAAATTTTAAGCGATTTTTAAAGCTTTTTTTACGCTTTATTAAAATGGAATAGCACGTTTTTGAAATGGCTAGTAACGAACAAACGTTTAGTCTGTCAAAACCTATAGATAACTCTAAGGGAAATTACTGTATGAGTTTAAACAACGCGATATTTACCATCGGTTTTTATAATATAACTCAACGTATGACTATAGAATGGGCAATATATGCTCCGCCGGATAGCCAAAACGGTGAAATGGTAATTCCAGCTGGAAATTATACTATCGATGAGTTAATATCCGAACTTAATAAATTAAGATTGATCACAGTTTCCGTGGACAAGCCTAATAAAAAAATTATTTTTAATGTCGGTATAATATCGGACTATATAACTGTTTATATTGATTTCGATCTATATACTCAAAAAGTGTTGAGTCTACCCCCTACTTGGCGCCCCCTAACTGATGGTGAACTTGTAGGATATTATAGTCTAAATTACTTTAATGCAATTTTTTTACATTGCGGTGAATTATCTACGTCTAATAATTTCTATAATGGAAATCATACGGACTTGTTAGACATTTTACCGGTTACATCTGAATCGGACGTAATCGCAACGTTATAAAATAAAAGAAAAATTACCATACCGCTAATTAGGAATAAAATACCCGAACTGAGTTTTTCTTTTAGAGACTGTGACGGCGCGTTAATCGATAATAACATAAGAAATTAATTTTTCGAGTAGATATTTATCGATCGTCTTGTTCTAATCTTTAGAGAATCCTAAATTTGTTTTTCGCGACGGCGCTTTAATAAATAATCGAGGAAAAATCACCAGCTTCAACTTGACGATTGGTAAAATTTTAAGCGATTTTTGAAGATTTGTTTACGCTTTATTAAAATGGAATCGCACGTTTTTGAAATGGTTGGTAACGAACAAACTTTTAGTCTGTCAAAACCTATAGATAACTCTAATGGAGATTACTGCATGAGTTTAAACAACGCGATATTTACCATCGGTTTCTATAATATAACTCAACGTATGACTATAGGATGGACATTAATTAAAAACACTGGTTCAACTCGCGGTGAAATGGTAATTCCATCTGGAAATTATGGTATCGATGAGTTAGTAGTCGAACTTAATAAATTAACTTTGATTACAGTTTACGCGGACAAGCTTAATAAAAAAATTGTTTTAAATATCGGTATTATCAGTACGGATCCTATTGAGGTTATCATTAGATTTGATCTACATACTCAAAAAGTGTTTGGTGTATCCCCTGTTTGGTTACCCGTAACTGATGGTGAACTTGTAGGGTATTATAATATTAATTACGTGAATGCAATTTGTTTACATTGCGACGAATTATCTACGTCTAATAATTTCTATAACGGAAAGAGCACGCAATTGTTAGACGTTATACCGATTTTAAATATTAGCTCTGATTCGGATGTAATAGCGACTGTCCAGAATAAAAGAAAAACTGTCATACCGCTAATTAGGAGTAAAATACCCGAACTTAGTTTTTCTTTCAGAGACCGCGACGGCACTTTAATCGATAATAACCATAAGATATTTATTTTTCGAGTAGATATTTATCGATCGTCTTGTTCTGGGCTTTAGCTACGCGAGTGACCATAAGCCAGAGTGTCTGTACCATTAGGTAAAATATATCTCTTCGTATCTAAAGGATTTAAAGATTGCTTGACTTGAGACTCTGTGTATATCATGTGACGTTCAGTTCCAAAACGAATCATCTTGTTTGAATAGCATTCGTTCGATAAAACACAATTTTTATACTTTTCGTAAGATAGATCGTTGTCTACAACCACTCGGTTTACGCCTTTGGCCTTTTTTAATACGACGTCTCCGTATAAAATCGAGTACATCTTCGATCTGATGCAAGTAGCTTCGCTTATGACTTTTCCTCCGCATTCGTCTTTAAATTTACCGATAACTTTCTTGTTAGTATCGTCGTATAAAAAGTGGTCGTTCTCATAGTTGCTAAAATCATACAAGTCAGACTGTTTTTCCATATTCCGATAAACGTCTTTCGTATAGATAATCAAAAGCAGCGAGTCCGTGTCTGTATACATCAATCTTACTTTATCACCATACGTCTTTTTTAATTGATTGTAATAAAAGTCATACATTAGAGTCTTCGATAAATCTAAGATACTAACGCCGCAATAGATGGGCTTATTTAAATACGTTTTCTTTTTGTACGATTCCACGAATGAGAGACCGCATTCTTTAAACGCTGTAGTAGACTTGTAACAAGGTTTAGAAACTATTTTTTCGTATTCTTCTACTTGATCGTTTCGCAATAGCACACCATCTATTCTATTTCTGACATTTTCCATCGTTTTACCGAATACAGAATTATTCATTAATTTGAAAAAGTCTTTTTCGAAATCCGACTTTGCTTTCGTTCTGAGTTGCGTGTTTTTATCGATGTACGATTTCATCCAAGGTTTTTGTTTAAATTGTAACGCCCGATGTACTTTAGTTAGTTTTAGGCCTAGCCTCAAACACTGTTTCAAATTGACGTAGTGCAATACATATTTTTCTTTGCGATATAGCGTACCGGTTAATTTTTTAACCTTAGCACCATCTCCTATCTCACTCGCCAACTCTCGTTGATACTCCGATAACCATTCTTCAGGTATGATTATATTATCGGCGGCTAAAGGATAATCGTTGTGTAGATCGTGTAGTTCGGCTGGATATTCCAGGTCAACTTCGAACATATATTCAGTTGAAGCCTTATCTTTTAACGCCATTATACGATCGTGGGTAAATTGTTTTGTACCGACCCAATTAAATCCTCCGTAAGGTAGCGGTCGACTCATGGCCCATTCGTAGAGGTTGTTGGCGTCTAGATAGAGAATATACGAATCGGGTTTATCTTGCTTGTAATCTTTCAGATACTTATTGTTGGCCTTAGCATAGCGCGTACTACCAACGCTCGATATTCCCCCTCTTTTCGCTTTTTCAAAAAATAGATGTTTATCTACATCGGTTAATAATTCTAATTCTATTTTAGTATGCCTTAATAAAGCGTCCCAACTTAATCCAGGTGCCGTGAAGTAGTTGGCTGGATCCAACTTGTAATTCGTTCTACACATTTGCCTAAAATTCTCGAATACGCCGGCTAGTAATAGAGTATCCGCGGTTACGTATAAGTCGTGGTATTCGCCCATGTTTTTTATGTCAAAGGTCCGCCATACTCGTTGCGCTCTTTCGTAGTCTTCGTCCGACACGTGTTCGTCCTTTAGAGCGCTGTAAAAAGATTCTTTCGGCGGTAGAGTAGTTTCGCTAAATCGTTCAAAGCTGTCCATGTACTCGTACGGATATACACCCTTTTGTAATAAGAGGTCCGCGTTTTCTTCACCATAACGTTTCAGGAGTAGCCTAAAAGCGTCTCTCGGGCAAGACTTTACCAATTTGTCGAGACCGCTAGACATAAAATGAAACGAGTCGATAAATCTATATTGACCGATCGAAAATGAAATGTATTTTTCTGAATTTTTGGGTATACACCAGATATCTTGTTGATACTTGGAAATACCCTGCATGATCAAGTGCGCGTCGTAATTTTCTAAGTTGTGAAAGACGACCGGTATTGTTGTTTCACCGGGTTTTACTCGTAATTTAAGATTACAGTAAGCGTGTGCGGCTCCTCTGTACTTACCGGTAGTGTGACAATGATCTCTTACTTTTCGAAATTTGTTAATTTTCTTTTGGCAGAACATACATGTTTTCTCGACGTATCCCTTTTCGTTTTCGTACGTGTATTCTTCCAGTTCTTCTTTACTTTTAGGTTCTACAGGCTTGTAGCACTGGCAATTACACGAGTAATTTGGATAAATTGGTTTTTCGCAAATCCAGCACTCGTTAGAGTTTAGGTGAATTTGTTCTTCTTTTAGCGTATATATTATCGGCTTAACGCGAGCTAGTAAGTCATTAATCTTAGGTTCGAGTTCTTGCAACGAGGTTATAAAATTGTCTATAGCGTGTTCACCTCTATAAGTCTTTCGCTTCATTTTATGACCATCGCATCTAACTACAACGTACGAATAACCGCAGGCTTTGTGAATATGAGTTTTACTCGACGGTTCTACTTGCGTAGCTGCGCTCGTAGGGCATACTTGCGTAGCTACGCAAGTAGGGCATACCGTCGTCTTTGTTTTTTCTTGGGGTACTAATAAGATAGATTCAAAATCGGCGTATATGACGTAGGGTGCATCTTGTAAATTCTTGTAAAGTTTTTAAACATAAATTTGCTTTTGTCTAAGTATTTGTTCGCGCTTTCATGTGGCATTTTAACGGTAGATAAAGCAGAGTCTATTCCTTCGCAATCTTTTATGTGCCCATCCAGCTTCTCTTTCGAATTAAAATGCGTTAAACATCTTAAGCAAAACATTTTACGATGTTGACTATTGGTAACGCCAGATAAGAATCTAGGTAAGTCACTTATCCAACAATAATGACCGTCAAATAATAGCAAACTGATAGTTTTTATATCGTATGGTCTTTTAGATAAATATAGCGGATATATCAAGCCCCTTTTATCTTGTGGATAGGTTTTATTTTTGCAGTCTGTGTCATATCCTAACACGTTTATACTTATATCGTTTTGTCTTTCTATTTTAGATATTTGACTTATGGGTGTGGGGAAGTCTATGTCCTTAAAATTTAATCCGTCATCGGTTTTATAATTAGAAGTTCTGTTTTTTTGCCAACTAAACAGCGGGTTGGTTGCTATTTGATTTTTAACTCTATCGGTATATATACCTAGGGCGGCTCTTATACACCATCTTATACACTCTTGATCTTCATTTTTGATGTTGACGGTTGCGTGTTTGTTAGCTACATACTCGGGTAGTTTTACGTAAGAAGCGCCTACCAGAGGGTTAACTCTGTTTATGTTAATGTAAAACGCGACTATTTTATCTATAGTCCAACCACTTCCTTTATTCGTATATTTATCTATCTGAGATAATATCGTTTCATATTGTTTCCCGATAGTCGTAGCTATCTCGCTCTTGTTTAAGACTCGATTTTGATAACTAAAATGAGTAGCGCTTGATGTTGTAGTCTCAACACCTGATTTTTGTACATACTTTATTTTCATAGCGATCTGTAGTTTCATCGTTTCTATTTTTATTAATTCAGCGACGATTTTGTTTTTTATCATCGACGTATGCTCTGGATCGTCGATAAACAGACTCGGAATCAGTTCCAAATTTCGATAACTGTTTTCAAATCTTCTAGTCTCTCGAAAGTCTGCTTCTCGAAAAGTATTTTGCTCCTTAAATCTTTTTATAGCTTCGATGTAATCTTTTTTTATCACTCGACCATTTCTACCCGAAGAAATAACTCGAATATTTTTATCGTGCGCGAGTCGCTCTAACAAAGCTTTAGATCGTATTCTCAAATTTTTTTAATTTGTCTTCTTCTTCTTTTATAGCTCGAATATAATCTCGCCTGATAGTTACACCGTTACGTCCTGTTGGTGTTCCTAAAGATAAGTTATACTTATCGATATATCTTTTTAAAGATATTTTGTTCCATCTATTGTATCCTCGAATCGTAGGTTGTGTCTCCATCTTTTATAATGGCAATATAATATTTTTTTTTTAAATAAAAAATTATTTAATTTGTTTTGGCTTGCGACAAATCATTTTTTTTGCCTTTTTCGCCGGGGGGGCGCCCGGGCGTTTCGTACGCTTCTCGACTATGAAAAACACTTTTTATTTTATTGATTTTGTGCAAATTTTGGTGTATATATACACAGCAAAATTTTAAATAAAATTTGGGTAATTTTTAGACTATTTTGTTTTAAAAAAATTTGACGTATGTACCAACAGCAAAATTGGGGAGGAAAGTGAAAAAACAGGAAATGTCGCTGAATCGGCATTTCCCTTACTACTATTAGCGTTATTAGTGGTGTAATAGTTAAGCAACGGGTCTGACCTGTAGGAAAATTTGTAATAATACACACCTCCAGTTCTTCGACAGCCTTGGTGATTGCAGGCATCATCTCCACTCGTCGAACTACTGGTTAATACCCCGGGGACTGGTCCACAAGTTCCCGTTCTTCAGCTGCATGTAATCCCGGATCTTGACGTAGATGTTACCGTTGAAATGTTCTAGTACGGCGTGAGGGAGCGGGTTGGTGGTGAATCAATTATTAAATGGAAATCGGAGATGCTTTTGACTGACATTTTGTGTGGGCTGAAAGTTAGGGTCCATTCTGCAAACAAGAACAGACAAAAATCCAGTCTTCATCTCGCAAAAGAGAAGTGGCCGTTTTCTTTTCGGAAATGTCATTGTCTATTCTATATGTGAAATTGGTTGTATCAGGAGCGGGTTCAGGTGGGAAATTGTATTCTTAGCTTTGATATTGTTAATAAATCTGGCAAAGACCAGATGTATTAACAATATATTAGACGGATAAACGACCATACAGTGTGATGACGTACGCCGGAGGCGGAGTCACTCGTCCATTTTTGGCGGGTACTGGAGTGGCCGACAAGCCTCAAAAGCGTTCAATCGGCTCAGTTTCTGCTGGTAGAAAAGCAGATATCCACTTTGGAACCGCCATGGCTACAACGTTCGATCTGCTCTCTCGGAAAGCAGAAAAGTAGAAAAATAGATTTGCTCGAAATGTTGGATCGACTTTTCTGGTAGCATTGAAGCAGAGAAGCAGATGTTCCTTTTTGAACCGCTAGCGTTGGGTAAAAATTTAAAATCTGCTATTCTGGTAGTAGAAAAGTAGAACAATTTTACAAAAACGTTCAATCTGCATTTCTGCTAATTTAACAGCAGAAAAGCAGATGTCCACTTTTGAACCTCCATGTTTCTCGCTCAGATTTTTACAAATTATGTTTGACTGTTCGCTGGTGGACTTTGTTCGCACAATAGATAATGACGTAGTACATCAAAGTACGGTGCGTTATCAGTCAGCCAAAGTCATCTATAGCGACTACACCATCTATATCGAGCCTTTGGCGACATACAGGTCAAGCTAACCAGTTACTTTGCAAATTTGATTTTTCTTTAAATTTGGATTTCAAAATGGCGCCAACAGTGGTGTTGATAACCGGATGTTCGTCCGGAATTGGTCTGGCTCAAGCGGTGCACCTGGCTACCCAATCCAAACACACTTCAAGGTATTGTTCGGTTCTCAACTTCAAGTTGGGCGATTTTCAGAAAGTGAACTATGATGTTCTGTTCAAAATGGACAGGACTGGGCGAATGTGATTAAAATGGACAGGACTGGGCGAATGTGATTTTAAAGAGCAACTACAACGGTTTTGAACTATGGTTAACTATAGTCCTTGATCGAATTGCTCTGTCCGCTATTTTATCTTCCAAAGTACAGGATGCGCAGCTGTATTAGTTAATACATGTATACTGAATGTGTACTATAAATACGAGAACCAGTACACTTTGAACGGTCTTTTTTTTTAGAGTTTAATTGTCAAACAGCTGTTGACAAACAGACGTATTCGCGCTAAAATCCACAATACTAGTACATGCGTTCTACAGATTTCCGGAAGTTTGAGGTAATTTTTTAGCACGATATTTCTCTTTCGATTAGGCTGATTTTGAAGTTGGTAGAAACAATTTTGTGAAGGCCGTTTCAGTGGGTGAATTTCTTGAACACTCGAAATAAAATTGAAAATACTAGAAATTGTACACGTTAATTTTCCTATTCGAGGTCTCCGGCATCTAACGCCTCAGGCTCGTCAGTCACGTGCATGTCATTGGCCTTTTGTCGGGCCATTGTCGCAGCCCGTGATTGATCGATACGTCAAAGGGCAGAGCTACAGATCGGTGTTTTCTTCACCGATTTACGCAGGTTTACGCCACCGTATTGAAGCTATCTGAGAAGGGTGACCTTGAATCAGCCGCAGGTGATTCGGTAGACAAGAACCTGTTCATCCGAGAAGTTGATGTCACTAATCCGGAAACCATCCAGTTGTTAGTCGACGAGATTGTTCGAGACAACGGCCGAATTGATGTTGTTGGTAAGGCCACGGAGGAAGGAACACAAGGCCAAATCATTTCAGTTATTACTGGATTAAATCATGTTCCTGCTTCCGAACATCACGTTACACTCATAATTTATGCCTATTTTGAAAACTATTTTTACTTCGTATTAGGGGCCTCAAAGAAATCAATGTTGTTTCCTATCCGTCGGTTGGGTTCCATATTTGTATGTACTAAAATGCATGCCGTGTTACCACAACGTGCTGTTCCGTCCCCACCTAGCTGAACAAGGTAACACAGTGTGGCGTTATTAGCTGTTTCGGCAATTCAGCCGAAACAGCTCTTGTTTTCGTTAAGATGTGGCTTTTCCGCAAAGTTGCGGAAAAGGTGTTATTTTTGTTAAGATTTTTGGCTTTTTCGCAAGTTGCGGAAAAGGCATTGTTTTTGCTAAGTTTTTTGGGGGCTTTTCCACAAATTAGCTTTTCTTCCTTTTTCTTTTTGTTCTATCCCAAATCCCCTAGACTTTATACATGTTTCATTCTCGGGGGCACATTGGGCAGAAAACAGTCCTATGGCCTTGGAACTTGACACAGGCAAAGACCATACAGCAAAGATGGTCCGCGCACAATGACGTCGTGATGACGTCATCACAGGTCACGTGACGTCACCTTGAAGGTGCAAACTTGAAGGTCCTATATCTAGAGAACCATAGGTCCGATTGGTTTCAAACTTGGTATGTAGGCATATCGGGAAGTGTTATAGGTAGAAAATGAAGTGACGTCAGGATGACGTCATCACATGATTTTATATGAAACACCAACGGTTGCCAGAATTCGTTTTAAATGACGGCCATCCTGAAAATAAAAAATAAAAAGCCCCTCTTCCTACTTTTTTTTCCTATGTTTTTTATATTCGGCCTAATTCAAACACGGCAATTATTGAATGAATATTCATGTTCATTCATAATTATAATCACACGTCAAGTACTATTTTGCAGAAGTTTACGGTGCTATTGTCTGCTGCCCTCTACAGGCATTATTAGCTGTTTCGGCAATTCCGCCTTAGCTGTTTTCGGCAATTCCGCCGAAACAGCTCTTGTTTTCGTTAAGATTTTTTTTTAGCTTTTCTGCGAAGTTTAGGAAAAGGTATTGTTTTTGTTCTGATTTGTTTTTGCTACTTCTTTTTGTTTTTCTCCACAAATTCCCAAAGCGTTTGTGCATAGTTTTTCTACCCAAGACTTTGATCATTTTAAAAGATTGCATACTTATTGCACCTAGTCCAAAACAAAGACCATATAACATAGATGGTCCTAGAACAATGACGTCATGATGACGTCAGTAGTTTTCATGCTATGACGTCATGAATATTAATTAGTCACGGATCCCCATATCTGAGAAAATAATGCAGATGCGTAGATTATTTCTATTACAAAGTATTATTAATCCTTTTTCTTGCAATGAAAGACTTGCTGGCAATGGTGATCTCGACCCAGACATGAATTATTATGCTACAAATTACACTACGTCAGATTACCTCTTGTCTGACCAGTTTGTTGAAAAATATCAATCGACTAATTCTCAAAATACTTTTTCATGTTTCCACCAGAATGTTCGAAGTCTCGCTAAAATTTTTGACCAAATGAATGATTTCATAGGAATTCTTAACTTCCAATTCCATGTGATTGGCTTTAGTGAAACTTGGCTAAACGATCATAGTCCTGACTTGCATATATAACATTACTCCTGCGTAACGAAAAATAGACAAAATAGGTGGAGGTGTTGCACTCTACGTGCATAATTCCTTGAACTTTTGTCTCCGCAACGATATATTACTGAAGTGTTCTGAATGTGATTCACTGTTTATCGAAATTCCTCGTACTGTGGGTAAAAACATTATTGTTGGAATAATTTATAAACCGCCTAAAATATTAATAATGTCTGGATAACACAGATGACCTGCCTTCACACATCTTTATCATATTCAATCAGAGAAAATAACGTATTAACAATACAACTGTAACACGGGTAACGCATCTTCGCACGTCTGGTCCTCTAGACCCTTCGGGTATCTCCCCGGATTCAAAATCGCAAAGAAAACAAAAAACGACAACGACTTGCTCATCAAATACATTAGCTGAAGAAAAATAGTCAAAATTAAATCTGAGAAAATTAAAATACAGCAAATTTGGAATGCTCGAATAATCACAGAAGATATAAAGTATTAACAATACCACTGTAACATGGCTAACGTGTCTTCGAACGTCTTGGTCCTCTAGACCCTTCGGGTATCTCCCCGGATTCAAAATCGCAAAGAAAACAAAAAACGACAACGACTTGCTCATCAAATACATTAGCTGAAGAAAAATAGTCAAAATTAAATCTGAGAAAATTAAAATACAGCAAATTTGGAATGCTCGAATAATCACAGAAGATATAAAGTATTAACAATACCACTGTAACATGGCTAACGTGTCTTCGAACGTCTTGGTCCTCTAGACCCTTCGGGTATCTCCCCGGATACAAATTCGCGAAAGAAAACGAAAACAACAACAACTTGTTCATAAAATATATTAGCTAAAAGAATTGTCGAAATTAATTCTGAAATACGCAAAATGCAGCAAATTTGGTATAACCGAATAATCACAGTAAATCTAACTATTAATAATACCGCAGTGAAACAATGACCCATCTTAACACATCTTTGCCACATTCAATCCGAATATAATCAAAGCATAATAATACATTCATTCGTATAAATACCACTATAAGGCAAATCACACGTCTTCATATGTCTTGGTCCTCTAGACCCTTCGGGCATCTCCCCGGAAACAATAAATTCAACCTCTAGCCCTTCGAGTGTCTCCCGAAATTTGCACGTGAATCCAAATAGTAAACTGTCGAACCAAAACGATATCTTGATTGAGCCTCGAACACGTTGGATTATGTCTCGAAAAAGACAAACTGTAGAAAGAAAATTGATTGATTAAAAACTGATATAGTAATCCTAATTACCCCGTACTTAAAGTTCTCAATCCGATAATATTGCTGAAGACACTGCTAATCTCGACTCTAGGTTTCTTAGCACATATCTGTTCTTAGCATTGGTTGTCTTCCAGCGCCCGTGTTGCACAATGAGATCTTCTGATATACCTTTGTTAGCTAAGTGGGATGCCCCTCCAGACCTAAGGCTGTGGAGACCATAAGCTTTAGGATCCTCAATTCCTATTTGTTTCAAAGCGTCCAAAAACAGTTCCCTGCATCTGGTGTAACTTAAAGCTTTATGCGAAATAGGTTTGTACGATTTCGTGCTAGAAAAATAAGACAATGGAGTGAAAATGAAACAATCTTGTCCAATTTTAATATTACAAGCAGAAATATACCTCAGAAATAAAGACACTGGTGAATACTTGGTAAAGTCATTGGAAACGAACGCTGTGCTTCCTTCTCTAAACACATCTGTCTTGGAACGAGGAATAAATCCACTAAGTCCTTTGTCATCTGGCAACAGAGTTACATGACTAGCTTTAAGTTGTGCTGATTCATCATGTCTGAACATCAGTGCATACGTCAAAGAAACATAACAAGCGGTTCTTAATTCCAGCAAACTGTTATTAGGACCACCAAATTTATCAATGACAGATTTTACATGTCCCAGAGGCAAAGGTATTTTCTGCATAGGTGGTTTATGAAGATTTTTTCTTCCACTTGTGATGATTTGCTGCACAATTGGAGAATCTACTGGGTTAGGATTGGAATTTACAAGATAATGTAGCCATTTTATAGTGGCAGCAGTAGAGACAAGAGAACTATCAGAATGAAAATCTGATTTTTTCTCGAACAAGTAAGCAGCAATAATTTCTTCTCGAATGGGTAAATTGATCGGAATATGCGAAAGTTTAAGCCAATCAAAAAATTGCCTAGATTTGTAGAAGTAGGAAGATATTGTTCCGTCAGCTTTGGCAAATAGAGCATCTTGGAAAAGGAGCTTCTTGATTCCTCCAAAAGGGTGGGGGAATTCTTTCCAAAAACGTTGATTGTATATGATCTGTTAAGGGAAGGAAATATGAGGTGTCACAAATCAAGAAAAATCTAGACTGACTGCGCAAATTACTCCTGCGAAATCGGAAGACCCTAGTAGACAATTCATATTTCTACCTTGTTCCAATAAACTGGAATCGTCAAATGAAATTGAGTCTGTGATCCAAGGGTTGTAACAAGACCAAAGTAAGGGCCAAAAAGCATTAGATGGCCACCTTGGAAAAACAAGTGTTCCCTTTCCTTTGCATGCATGGATGTGGCTAAGCACGGAAGGAATCAGCATTACGGGGGGAATGAGTAGACAATTCTTCCCTGACCAGTTTTGACAAAAGGCGTCTACCCCGTGTGTTCCAGGGTTCCAGAATCTGGAATAAAAACGTGGGAGTTTAGTATTATAAAAACATGCGAAACAATCTATAGTGAACGGGCCCCATCTGTCAGAGAGAATTTGAAATAATTTCTGAGATATCATTCAATCGTCTGTATCTATAAGTCTACTCACTAAATCGGCTTGCTCGTTTTCATCTCTTGGAATCCACTGAACTTCCAATCTCACATTGTTTTTCAAACAGGTTTGGAAAATATTAAAGGAAAGGTTGTGTAATTCCGACTTCATACTCCCGACTTCTGTAATTCTTGCAGCAGATTGACTGTCAGTGAAAAGCTTGACATCTGAATTCTTGATAATCGACATAAATGAGTCAATGGCGAATAGGATGGAATTAAGCTCGCGCCAGGTGGAACTCTGGCGAGATTCTTCTAAAGTCCAAAGTTTATGTGCGGTGTGTACGTCATTGCAGATTATTGCTCCTGAACCTGTAGAACTGGCATCGGAACATATGATTTTATTCACTAAGGCTGCTTGAATAATTGTCTAAGGTTTAGGAGGTGAACGTTATCTTTCCAAAACGTTATATAACATTGACAGGATTCATCCAAACATAAAACACCATCTTCATCTGTCGCGCCAGCTATCATTATTTGACAATGTCTCGTCATGAGTCTGGTTATGTTCCCGCAGACGGGAGTCAGAGAAATGATTCGTCCTACAAAGGAATGCAGTTGACGAACAGTGATATGAGGTAAAGATTGAATCTCTGATATTGTACTGAGGATTTTTTCGATCCTCCGATGCGAAACCTTAAGAGAACCAACAGCTGTGTTCCAAACCATGCCCAACCATTCTGTTTGGGTAGTAGGATCCCAATTAGTTTTCTTTACATTGTAAACAAAGCCGGCTCTAATGAGGTCTACTCTCACATGTTTGGAAACTGCCTTGGCGACTGACAGATCAGATTCTGAATTGTTAGACACCCTAGGGACAACTATAAACCCATCATCCAAATATAGAGCTACTAGAATACCGCAAGATCGCCAGTGAGTGACGAGAGGCTTGAGGGTCTTGGTAAATAGCAGTGGGGCTGATGTTAATCCAAAGGGGAGGACATTAAATTCGAAATATCTACATACAGTACCAATGGTCCAAGAAAATCCTAAGTATTTCTGATGGCTAGGGGAAATGTCTATGTGGTGGTAACCAGATTTTAAATCAAACTTAAATATGAAAGCGCCCTTTGAAACATATTGGATTCCTATCTTCCAGTCGTCAAGTTTAAAATGCGTTTTCTGGACGAACTTGCTGAGATTACTTAAATCCAATATTAATCTTTTCTTTCCGGAGGCTTGCTTGACTACTGATAAAGGACTGGTAACTTAAGAGGGTTGGCTTTTTTCTGTTATTCTATTAGAAGAGAGCAATTCAAAAATTGTTTCAGTTACAAATGAGTATTCTGTTTGAGCTGACCTGTTATTGGCAAAAAGCATCGGAGGAGGTTCAAGAATTAATGGAATTGTGAAACCTTCATTAATAACAGACATAACATATGGGGAAGCGCCAATCTTAGACCAGAAATTGGAGTGCTGTTTAAGTCTGCCCTTTACAGAAATTAGGTCGGAAAACAACCTGTCATAAGCATAAGATTCATAGTCACATCGTACCTCAAGTACATCATTGAACTTGGCTTCAAGATTCTGCATATGGGTATTAGGCCGATGGCTGGGTGGGATCCGAAGTTGAGGCTGCTGCTCGACTGGCACTCGCTGGGCCTGAAGAGTAGATGTTGCCAGCACCGATTGAGGGGCGATTGCTGGGAGGAAGTCGGACCGATTGGAAATGGGGGCTTGCCAAGGGATGCTACCGGTGTGAAAGCTGTTGAAGCCAATCGCGGGACTGATTCGGGCTCTGGGTCTGACCCGACTAGAGAGCATGGGTGCGTTGTATGTGAGCGGGCAGTGTCTTGCCCAGTGGCCTGGCATCTGACAGGTGAAGCATGTGTCAGTATTTGACAAGCCTGATTGGATTAAATAGCAAAACAAGAGAAAACGAAAACAAAACAAAAACAAAACAAACAAACCCAAACAAAACATTATATTAATAAATAATAAATAAATAAAATAAAATAAAATACAAGGGGGGAAAAGGAGCTATCAAAACAACTTGCAAGCGAAAATCATACATTGTGCAAGCAAAACAAACCAAATGCGCCAAAAATAAAGGCATAAAGTAAATACAATATTTACAGGATACAAATTATTACGGATTCATGCTGAAGTGGGGGGGGGGGGGGTGGGAAGCCGCGTTATGTCATCAAAATAATCTTTGAACTTATCAAATAAGGCATCATCAGCGTTAAACGTACTGGCTTGATCCTCTCTAGACATGACGGACACTCAGCGCAAGGTGCAAGACCTGAACTGATGTCTCTTTCCCGAGAAGGAGTATATATAGCGAAACGCTCCACTGGACGCAATGAATGGGAAGGGAAACCCGCGCTGTCAGAACACATGACCGTGAGGCGGGAAGTCAAGCGCAAAGAATCATTACGTAACCAAACAGTAAAGATCGATGTGCGTGCTCTGATTATCCAACCGAACAAAACTAAATTTCCATGCTTCTTCGCTGCGCTCATACGCATAAAAAACAGTTTATTTCTAATGGAGGAATAGATCACGCAAAGGGAGGCAAACAGTTTGAATCTCAGAATTTATTTGACAATATGGGAAAGGGTCTACACGAAGCGGCCGAATGAACAAAGACAAAGAAATTAGAGATAGATGAGTTCGAAGAGGAGTATTCGAAATTTTACCTCGAAAAAGACTACGATCAGCGGAATTAAACCTCGCATGCTTAGCGTCATCGTCATGTGTGAAGGTCCTCTGTCTTTTCCTTAAATCAAACTCCTTGAGTGCAGCGTCCTCGGCCGCCTGAACACGTTTCCGCTGCTCGGTCGTCAGGTCGTCGGATCCTCCCTTTTCCAGATGCTGGACGGTCGTCCACCCTGCTTTGCTTGCGTCAGCAATCTAAATTTTCTGCTTCCTGTCTTTGATGAGGTCTTCTGCCTTCTGAATAGCTTCAATGGCCTTGTCAGTATCTCCTGACTTGAGAATGGCGACCTTAATAGTGTCTAGGAAAATCTGTAACTGACCACAGAACTCATATTGAGCCACATTCCCTGGCCTCTTCAAGTCTTTCGCGACGAGCTTGTTTTGTACTTCTTTCAGGGCGATGTCTGCCGATTTTTGGTTACTTATTCGACTAAATCTGTCATCAAAATAATCTTTGAACTTATCAAATAAAGCATCAGCGTTAAACGTACTGGCTTGATCCTCTCTAGACATGACGGACACTCAGCGCAAGGTGCAAGACCTGAACTGATGTCTCTTTCCCGAGAAGGAGTATATATAGCGAAACGCTCCACTGGACGCAATGAATGGGAAGGGAAACCCGCGCTGTCAGAACACATGACCGTGAGGCGGGAAGTCAAGCGCAAAGAATCATTACGTAACCAAACAGTAAAGATCGCTGTGCGTGCTCTGATTATCCAACCGAACAAAACTAAATTTCTCCTCACTGTCGAGAGAAACAGTACTTGTACATATAATACATATAAACCGTTCGCCTTGCTATCTGCAGTGAGATAGCAAGGTAGTTATTTTCTTTCGGCACCAATACAAGTGTTATTGGTGCCATTTGTATTATCCAAGTCGGATAATTTCATTCGTTTAACCGGACCAGGCAGCTGCTAGCAGGTTGGTTTTTTGCCTACCCCAGTTAGGTAAGTTTTTCTTTGCCTTTCCTTTTTCCCTTGGAATGCCTTCGCAAGCATTATCAACAACCCCCCCCCCCCCCCCCCCCCCCCCCCGGGCGCCTCCGAGCCTTCGAACTGAAGGTTGATGGTAAAGAGGCGCCTAGTGACGTTTTTGAGGTCCTCCGGGAGGTCGGGTCATCCCCAAAGACCACTTGGAGGCCTTGCAGCCTTTACCAGGCGGCAGATTTGATGTCACCTTCAAGTCGGCCGCCTTTGCCCAACATTTTGGGCCACCTTTGGCAGAGCGTCCCGGTTGCCATGTGTCATCCTTTGGCGCCGTGACGCTGGTCACTGTCAAGTTCGTGGAGGTGGACTCGGAAGAAAATGTCCATCCTCTCCCGCTTTGAGAAGGTTCAAAAGGGTAGGTTTCAAACCTACACTGCAAAAACAGTGTTTAGCAATTAAACACTTTCTTGCTATGAGTTTGTAAACACGTTTACGTACTAAACATGTTTAGCGTATTGACGGATAGTGTTTAGCCATTGAACATTGATGTTTAGAAATTGGACATGTAATGTTTAGCTTCTAAACAAGTTTACAAACTCGTCAAACAATCCACAAGGGAAACCGACTAGGTAAATTTGAATACATTTTCAAAGTGAACAAAGAAACTGGCAGGAGCGGGATTCGAACCTGCGACCTCCGGGTTATCGCACCGGCGCTCTACCAACTGCCCTATGTTGGCGGTCTCCCAAATTGTCAGTATCTTTGTTCGGGTGGGCGCTAGTCAGAAGTCATAAACCCAGAATGCCGCATAGCCAGGGATCACACCCAATTTCACGATACAACCTGGGAAGCGACATTGTGGGGATCTCTCAATGAGGATACGACTTTTTAACTTATAGTTCGTCAAACAATCCACAAGGGAAACTGACTAGGTAAATTGGAATACATTTTCAAAGTGAACAAATATAGCTCAGTTGGTAGAGCGCCGGTGCGGTAGCCCGGAGGTCGCAGGTTCGAATCCCGCTCCTGCCAGTTTCTTTGTTCACTTTGAAAAAGTTTACAAACTGATAGCAAGATTGTGTTTAATTGCTCAACACAGTTTTTAGAGTGTACCCGGATGAGCCTGCCGTTTTTACTGGCACCCGGCAGTACCTCATGTCGGATGTCAAGTCCATTCCTTCGGTTCTCCGCATCGGGAACCGCAACGCCTGGGTGTCCCACTTGGGACAGATCAGGACCTGTGCCCGATGCGGGGATCCTGGCCACTCGGCTAATAAATGTAACACCGTGCGGTGTTACAAGTGTTTGGAGATGGGACACACTTCCGAGTGTCCCAACTCGGTAAAGTGTACGTTTTGCGGGGAGGCGGGGCACAACTTCCAGCGGTGCCCCAAATCCTATACGCTACTAAGGTTAAGTCCACCAAACGGTGGGCTGATGTAGTGGTGCAGGAGCCAACTCCTGCACCACCCCTAGCCAAGAGCCTTCCGCTGCGTCTGCATCCGCATCTGTGGAGGCAGACAAATCGAAGGGGTCTCTCCGTCCGGTTCGTCTTCTTGTAGTTCGTCCTCGTCTTCGGATGAGGACACTTTTTCTGGGGATGCAACCCCTCAGATGTCGCAGTTTCAGTTGCTTTGGGCATCCTGTCTTGGATGCTCGAGGATCGTAGGTCCCAGAGTCGGACATGAACGAGCAGGGTGGAGATGAGGATGAATTTTTCCTCGGCAGAATCTCCCCCTGACCCAATCCCTGCACCTAAACAATAACAAGGGGCATTCCACCACGGCAGAATCGCCCCCTTAGTTTCTTTCTAATCCAGAACTCACAATATAGTCGCCATTCTTACTCTCAATATCAATAGAATGCGCAATCCCGTAAAGAGGAGACGAATTTTGAGTTGTGTGGAGATTATGATATTTCCTGTCTTCAGGAAAACCATATCTCCTCCAACTCCGATTTAGCTGCTTGGCAGGCAGAATGGAAAGGCAGGATGTTCGCCAATTTCGGCACATCTAAATCCTGTGGCACCATCATCCTTCTGTCTGCTAAAAGCCCCTTCGTTTTTTTTCTGATCCTTCCTCCAATGCTGAAGGGAGGATCGTTTCTGGTATTTTGCGTGGTCCTTGAAGTGGATCGGGTGTGCGACTTTGCACAATTTATGCCCCCTCCTATTCCAAGCAATCCCATCTCTTCTTTGCGGGATTGGACGCATACATGACGAGTAACCTTCCCGTTATCCTAAAGGGAGATTCTAATTGTGTTTTAGATTTAAAGTTGGATCACCGAGGTTCCGATGACACATCATGTGGCATCGGGGCCGAGGAGCTCGAACTTCTCCTTTCTGAATTTTCCCTTCGGGACTTCGGGACCTAAATTGGAGGATCGCTTGGGGGCACTTAAGACTTCTCAACGTCTTTATAGTTGGGGTATTGGGGATGACAAGTGCCCTCGGGTCGGCTGTGCATGCCGCTTCCGAGTCACTTTGTCATATTTTTGGGACTGTTTTGGGGCAGGATGCCGACCAGGTACTACTTCTCTGTGACAAGGCTTTAATCAAGGCATGGCTGCAAGCAAATTTTGACCGGCTGGACCGGACGTTTCGCAGGAGCCGTGTGTACCGTCGGAGACGACTGATTCCCCTTAAGGGTAGGATTGGAGCTTCTGGCTCTCGTGTTTTGCTCATGTGTTTTGCTTGTTCTTATACCGTACGTCTTGTATTCCGCTTGTTCCTTGTGATATTCAGTTCATCGTTTCGGTTGAAGACGGGGGGGGGGGGGGGGGGGGGGTATACCCCTTCATGGTAACGCATGGGTAGCGAGGCTACACTGTCTTCGTGTAACGTGCCCGTTTAGTGTTTTTTTTTAATGTTTACATGTAGCCTCACGACACAAGGTACAGCGTGGCTATCCTACCTCGGGGACTTTAAAAGTTCCCAAAACTTGAAAATGGTACGGAGCTAGCTGTGAGCATTTTCCATAGTGATTTGTACCTAGTAGGCACATTATACAATTTCCTTGCTCTATGATTATACGGACTATTGTCGATGTACACATAACAATGCTGAGGGCAGACGACAACATTACCAGTTCAAAAACTTTCGCACACACTTTTTCATCCCTCGTTTGGATATTCCACACTGTGCCATTACATTGTACGTATGTACATGTACAATTTTAAATGCCTACATCTACAGAAGTGTATGTCCAATTTGATTTTGTCTTGGTACCTGTGTATATCGGGATTTGTTATAGATGAAAATTCATGTGACGTCATGATGACGTCATCAGATGCCACGTTACATAACATTAAATGTGCATGATTTGTAGGCCTATATCTCCAAAACTATAGTTTTAATGGGGCTGATAGTGCGCACAGGGTGGTATTATAGATAAAAATTTATGACGTCATGATGACGTCATCTGGTGTCAATTTACATAACATTAATATATATCCTATATCTCCACAACTAGAGGTTCAATTGGGTTCAAAAGTGGTATCTGCATAGATAGGGACATGTTATAGATGAAAATCATTGATATCACATTGAAGGTGCATTTTCATCTGTCCATCTGCAGTTATAGATATATTTTAACTTTTAATTAGGAAAGATCCGAAACAGCTGTGTCTGTTCAGTCACGGTTAAGTCTGTTACGTTCAACATGTTTATTTCAAATCAACAGTCAATAATGCGGGGATCACCTTCCTTGATGACATGTTCTACGGAGATACTTTGGATTCTCTCGACAAAGCCCAGGCTATGATGGATGTTCATCTCTGGGGCCCCTGCCAGGTTATCAAAGCCGTCCTGCCGTTTATGAAGAAGCAAAAGTCCGGTCGGATCCTAAACACAACCAGTGAATCTGGGGTACATGGTGGGTATAGGAGGGGAGGTAAAGGAAGGGAGGGGGAGGGACTGGGGGAGGGGGAGGGGGATTTTGTGCGTGAACAGTATATATGTGTGCACGTGTGTTGGGTACGGGCGCTGTGTTGCCGATCTTCGTCGTCAAATCCGAGTCCACCTGTAATACAATCTTCATGTTTTTACTCTTGAGGCAATTTATAAGAAAGTTTATTCACCATACAAAACCATACAGCTGTCAGGTTTTGTATGGTATACCTGCTGTACACTCAGTGACTCACTGTATGGTTTTGTATGGTCACATTGCTTATTAGAGATAAGCTGTGTACCACTGGTGTGTGGTACAATAGCTAGTCCACTGTGGAGCTAACTGTCTGGTTTTGTATGGTCAAAAGACTTGACTAGTACTGAACTATGTAAGGTGATGAATGGTAAATCAACTTGACCTCTGTATGGCACTGTAAGGTTTTGTATGGTTGTACAGGCTGTGTCTGCTGGCAGGTGCAAGGTTTTGTATGGTGAACCAACTCCATTGTGTACTGGGGAACATTGATGAATAGGCCTATACTATTTTAGAATTAGGGTGGTTTCTCTTTATTTATGTACTGGGGAACATTGATGAATAGGCTTATTTGTAAGTTATAACATTTTAGAATTAGGGTAGTTTCTCTTTATAAGTACTGGGGAGCATTGATAAATAGGCATATACCATTTTACAATTAGGGTGGTTTCTCAATACTATTTATTGTATTGATATTCATAACTTTATGTAACATTATATAATTTTACTTATATTCTGTAATCAAACAATAGCATACAATTTTAAAAAGGAAAGCAATATATAACTGCTCCATTAATAAACTGAGCCAACAAAAAAAAGGAACTAAAACACCACAGAAATCAAAGAGCAACATTGGACACACTCCATCCAGCATGTAAAACAAAGCAGTCCAGATAGTGCAAATATGAAACGAAGAACCAGCATAGTGTTATACATTTTATATATAACTCACCATAGCCCCAAAATATGTAGTCTGTTGATAAGCCACAATGGAGTATATTCACCACACAAAACCATTTGGCATACATTGTACACCACAGTGAAGCATTTTTACCATACAAAACCATTTGGCATACACTGTGCACCACAGTGAAGCATACTTACATGTACCATACAAAACCATGTGTATGGTTTTGCCATGTCAATAAGCTTGCTATAGCATTACACTGTATGGTTTTGCCATGTGTGTGTTAATGCTATGGTAACATTTGGATATGAAAATTGTGTAAGGTTTTGTATGGTCAAATAGTAGGAGGGTTAATATTCCATTTATTGAAAATCTCAGCACTGCACATGTAAACACGAACAATAAAAAGCTGTACCATTTAATTTTTTTTAACGGGTACCCGAACCGAAAAACAGAACCGGGTATCGACATCGGCGGTTGGGTACCCGTCGATCCGGGGTACCCGGCACAGGCCTACAACTGACCGATCAACTGACGATCGACTGACTAACCAACAGACCAACCAACTGACAGAGCGACCGTTCGACTGACCCGAGCCAACAAACGAGCCGTGCAACAGACCAACAAACCTGTAGTTTGACCGACCGATCTACCATCCAAATGACTGACAAACGAACTGACTGAATGACATACTGCAGCCAATCAACCCACTAGACCAACCAAATAACCAATCCAGCAGCCAACTATTCAAACATTAAATCAACAAAACAAGCGACAAACAAACCAACCAAACGTCCATCAGCCAGCCAACCCGGCAGCAAACCGAACCGTCCATAAAACCAAATAGCAACAACCAACAGATCTACTTATCAACTAAGCGACGAGTTTCACGTCTGAAATTTTCAGCTTCAAGAGTATTGTGATGTGGATATATGTCAAATTGGGCTACCAAAATCTCAAAATATCATACACAACACTGCCCCTTTAATGTGCAGCTTTTGGAAATTGTGCAGACATGATTTTAAGCGTCTAAAGTTTAAAGGTATAGTATACAACATTTGCAAACATAAAAAGACATAGCTACTGAATTATTACGAAATACCGTACTAGGCTGTAAGTGAATAGTCTCAAACATCCAGTGAAATCATGGCACCTGGTGTGCTGTCAGTTTTTTTTTTAATCGTTTTGTAACGATTGTCGGACGACAATCGTTGGAAATAGTCTAGTTCATCGACCTGATAATTCCCCGACTATATAAATTGCTCCGTTTTGCCTAAGGTATATGGTCGGGGAAACAGACGACTAGAACATAAGTTTTTCCTATAGCATCTATGCACACAAAACTTTAAACAGGTCAGTGTTACAGTATTTGCTAGCACGCTGTAAAATACTAACCCCAAAATCCATTTATTTCTGAAAATTTCAGCAAGAGCAAATGCTGTATACTACCTTTAAAGTTGGAAGTCTTTTCTAAACGTACCTCAGTAGTTCAGGACATGCCGTGCTGTTAAAATAAATGTCCGTTTTGTCTACCCAGGAGCACCCTTTCTAGCCGCCTACGCAGCATCTAAGTTTGCCCTGGAAGGGCTGTCCGAGAGCCTCGCTCTGGTTCTTCGTAAAACTCACAATATCAGGTAAGAAATCTTCATTGTTATATTTTGCCGGTTTTTTTCGCCAGTCATATTGGTTTGAAGTATTCATTTTAAAAGAGAGTACCACTCAATGGGGAATCAGGTTGGCGCAGTGGTTACTGTCCCCACCTTTCACCACTGGCCCGGGTTCGATTCTAGCCCTGGTCCACATGTGGATTGGGTTTTCAGTCCCTACCTGATTCCGTGGGTTTTCCCCAGAATATTCTTCTGGGGTTTTCCTCCCACCTCTAAAACTGTAACATCTTCTCATTGTCTTCTCTCTACAGGTTTCTTCAGCTAGGCTTTCGACCTACAGTGCCTAGGGCACTTTTGAGGAATCCTTGGTTTCATTACCAGAAAATAATAATAATAATAATAATAATACTAAAAATAATAATAAATCTCCTGGATGCGGCAAATGGGCGACTCTTCCCGAAATAACCTTATTGGGGCGACACGAGTGTCGCCCATTTAGAGCACTTTCCCCACGCGCCTTACTAAAAAACACTCCAAAGGGGCAACGTTTACAATAGGGCGACAGTTATGTGTCGCCCTATTCGACCAGGTCACCCTAACCCACTCTTTTCCAGGATTATGTGTCGCCCTATCCGGCAATTGAGGAAAATAATATTAATAATAATAATGACAATCATATTGAGGGATCCTAATTAATTAATTGAAGTTGTTATTGTTTCCAGTGTGATCATTTTGGAGCCGGGCCCAGTCGTCACACCAGGACTCCAACAGTTAATCAGTCCGGAATTTAAACCGGAGCACCTGTCCCATAGCTGGGACGATGCTGCCAAAAAGTTTTTTTCGGAGCATTGGGAGAAACATATGATGCACATGAAGACCACAAATCAGCAACCAGACGAAATTGCCCGTTTCGTGGAAGAGATTATCCTGACGGAAGAGCCTCATCTTCGGTACCAATCGTGCTCCAGGGTCACCGAAGGGGTTGCCGATCATTTCCTTGATACTACCGGTGATTCAGCATTTCAAGCCTTCCAAACAACTCACTAGTCAGTATTTTTCTGAACACCGTATAGGCCAAGTATAAGTTTGTTTTCTTGCCTAATGGTAAAACGTTTAGCTTTGAATAAATTACTTTTTAGTAATTACTGAAAGTAAATACCGAGTATTTTTTCTTAAATAAAGTCATGATAACTTTGTCGATGGGAAACTGATAGCGGAGTGGAACCCTGCTTGGTTATTCGAAGCATAAGCGCCTGCTTTTGTTATATTTCGCAACTGGTGTTCCCCAAATTGCTGATATAGATGATTCCCAAATTGACACAAACAGCACCGATCTGTGCACATCCCAGTTTGAAAGCGAGGCTCTTAGTGCTAACAACTTACTTTGCTGAACGTGCGCTTCGCTATACATTCTGTGTCGTGATTCATTCATGCATGAATGAATTTTGTGAATAGCACTGTTTGTTTAACACTGAGAGCCTCGCTTTCAACCCGGAAGTGCGTAGACGGAGCTAATATAAAACTTGTCTATACCCCTTAAATACAAACTGCATTTTGCTTACATAGCCATTGCAACACCTTGTCCATTTTGACACAAATGAGTTAGAAAAATGCCAAATTGGCGTCGAATCGGAAAGATGGTCTAAATCGATCAAAAACACAAAGAACATTGGCATCATACTTGGTCAACTTTGATTTAACAGTACATGTACTTGGACGGATGTAATCTTGGTGTCTTGACACAACTTTCAAATTTTATTATTTCCATACAAATTCTCGACATCATCAAAGCGGCAGCATTAAAGGTTTCAGTATTAAAATAATGTCGGCCTGTCACTTAAAAAAAAGAAAAAGAATTCATACTAGTTTACAAACTAAAAGAAAACCTGTAATTCGTCCGACATCGATTAAAGGAAACATGCTTCTCAAACACATTTTATTTCATGAATAAATTCATTTATATGTATTAAATGTGAATTAAAAGCCAAACTGGTTCAAGTGAAGTTTTAGTGTGATTATTTGCCGCCCAAAAATTTACCCCCCCCCTTTTTGGAATTTGTTGAGACTCAAATTGAGTGCGCTGTTCGTGACGTATACCGAGGCACCGAAATCCATGGATCGACTGGACCCGGTAAATGACGCATGTACATCGTGACCCGGTAAATGACGCATGTACATCGTATACACACGTACACTAGGTCTACACGTGCAATTTCGTAAGTTGCAACAACTAACATCGAACTTACCCTGATTTTCTCCCTTTTAGCGAAGGCTCCTCACATCTGGGAACTTTGTTGGGATGGCAGTGGACTTGAGCATATTTTTAATGGTCATCCCATGATTTGAAAATACCAGTATCGAAACACGACGGCTCAAAGTGGTCGCTACATAACGCTCTTGTCACCTTCACTTTCGCCGTCTAAATTCTCCGATATTTCGCATCAGTTGAAAATAAATGAAGGCTTACTCCAGCCTTCGTTGTTTTGCTGCACCCTGCACCTATGCATACATGAAATCACAGGTAAAGTTTCCATCACAATCTTCGAAAAACCACCACCTGTTTAGTATGCACTGGGTTTGACATGAGAGAATAAAGCAATTTGTGTTTGCATTTGAGCATTGTTTTCATTTTGTTTTGTATGTGCAGGGTGGGTCAACACATAACATACGGAAATTGAAGGCCAGATATATCTCGTAATGAAGCACGCTGATGTCACTAAATTAACATCATTATACAGCCTAAGATGTTCTCTTTAAAATGACAGGTCACTCACCCACATCACAAGTCATGAGCATGAGGTGTCTACGCAAAACCATAAAAAATAACGTCCGTGTCCAAGTTTGTTTGCTACTAGATCACTGTATTCATTCTGTGGACCTGCAATCCACAGGAGGCACAATCTCAAGACGTTGTATGGACAATATCCATGTCCATGCACATGTCCATGCAACGTTTTCCATTTTCTGAAAAGTGATCTTGGCTTGGAGGCATTTTCGGGTTAAGCCCGGTTCATACTTCATGCGAATGCGAAGCGAATTTGACGTCATGAAACATTCGCAGCGAAGATTCGCACAAGTTGAAATGTGTTCAACGTTTGCGAATTGGCAGCGCGAATATTGGGCGTTGACGTCGTAAATTCGGTTCGCATGAAGTATGAACTGCGGGCTTTATGGTTGTCTGTAGAAAAATGAAGCAGAATAGTCAAGGGCATCACTGTCGAAATTTCATTTCAAAAAAGTGCTAACAGTGTTGAAACATGTTTTGTCTGCTACACAGGAACAATGGAATGTCCACACATTCGCGCTGCGAATTCGCAAAAGTTGAACGCATTTCAACTTGTGCGAATCTTCGCTGCGAATGTTTCATGACGTCAAATTCGCTTCGCATGAAGTATGAACCGGGCATAACCCGAAAATGCCTCCAAGATCACTTTTCAGAAAATGGACATGTGCATGGACATGTGCATGGACATGTGCATGGACATGTGCATGGACATGTGCATGGACATGTGCATGGACATGTGCATGGACATGTGCATGGACATGTGCATGGACATGTGCATGGACATGTGCATGGACATGTGCATGGACATGTGCATGGACATGTGCATGGACATGTGCATGGACATGTGCATGGACATGTGCATGGACATGTGCATGGACATGTGCATGGACATGTGCATGGACATGTGCATGGACATGTGCATGGACATGTGCATGGACATGTGCATGGACATTTTTTTATGTTCTCATGCAATATACGCAAGTCCACACAACGTCTAGAGATCCTGTATTGCGTGAACAGGTTTGCAAGGGCAAAACCCAATACATGATCTTAGAAGAGATATTTGTCCGCATTGCTTCGATTGCAAAGTTCTAATTGTGGGTCTTTTGAATGAAATGAATAGCCCCAGGCGATTGATGCCTCTTTAAGCGAAGGGAAAGCTCCTTTTATTTTATTTTCGAAATTTTCAGATTTTTCCTAACAATGCAAAGAAATGTTAATTAATTCAATCGTGCCATCAGTTGAGGGAACTAAAATAGTTATTTGTAGATGGCGAAACGAGATAGCGATAGAGATAGTTAATCAGTTACAAAAGTTACAAAACTTTTACGGATCTAAGTCTTTGGACAAAGTTGCGGAAACATTTCTCAAAACTTACCATTATGAAACTGATAGCTCAGTTGAATTGGTAGAGCACCAGTACGGTATTCTGGTGGAAGCAGATTCAGATCCTGCTCTTGCAGTGGCATAGCTAAAGGGGTGGGGGTTGTGGGGGCTGTGAGGGTGGGGGTATGGGGTGGGGGAGTTGGCGCACGCTCCCCACTGAACATTTTACAAACACAAAAAATAATAGTAGAAAAAAAAACAACACTGAGCCCCCCCCTACTCTCCTCCTATGCCGGTTTTCTTTGTTCACTTTGAAAATTCATTCGCAAAAATTAATTACCTAACAAAAATACCAGATCAGTTTTCCTTGTGGTTGCTTCCCAGGTTGTATCGTAAAGTTGAGGCCTGATCCCTGGCTATACGGCATTCTGGGTTTATGACTTCTGACGAGCGCCCACCCGAACAAAGACACCGACAATTTGGGAGACCGCCAACATAGGGCAAGATAGCTTAGTTGGTAGAGCGCCGGTACGGTATTCCGGAGGTCGCAGGTTCAAATCCTGTCTTTGCTTTGATAATTCATTATGAAACTTCTCCCCCTCCCCACCCCCCTTCCATCTATCCCCATGGGCTTGTTCACGAGGCCTATACATCTCACTAGCCCACATGAAGTCTCAGTAGCTCAGGGGTGAGATTGGCCAAAAATGAATAATCCACGAAAAATCCACGAGGACCCCAGATCAACATATAGTTTGTATTTGCCTAATAAAGGCATCCCCCTTAAAATATCCGTTTTTATTGGTCTATATCCACTTTTACAGGTAAAAACACCTTCAGGACAACACCTCAGGAATTCCAGATTGCAAGAGATTCTTTAAAAATTCTGAAATCCCAACCAAAAAGTCCTGAAATCGGGAAAAATCCCGACAAATCTCACCCCTGGCATGCTATTTTAGGGCGCTATTTTTGTTAAGCAAAACCAGGAACTACTTGTCTGCAAAATAGCATAAGAACAGCACTAAAATCACATAACATTATCCATAGACACCTCTGAAATTCCCTTTTTTTTATTCTAATGCGGTGGTATATCCTTTGTTTTATCACTTCTTGAAAATCAAAACATCACATCATAGATCCATTACAGGTACAGTGGTTTGCAAAATTATTCGAACACTTGACATATCTGAAGGAATTGATATTTAATGCCTTACAATGCCTGGCTTACATTTTTCACCTGTATTAAATAGAAAAGGTCCTACCATTTTTTTTTATCAAACTTTACTCTAATATTTTGTGTGTCCACCCTTGACAGCAATCACTGTGGCACATCTTTCGGGCATAGTGTCCATATATTTCCTGAGAGTTTCTACACTAATGCTGTTCCAAGTCTTCTGAAGTTCATTCCAGAGGGTTTCATTTGAATGTACATTGGTATATTGATTGCCATTTCATCACAAACAACTAAAGTACCTAAAATGTGCCAAGTGTTCGAATAATTTTGCACACCACTGTAAGTTACCAAGAAGCAAGGCTGATGATGAGCCCGCAGCAGTTCTGACAAGTGTTTAACATGCAGGGCTAGTCACTGAATCAAGCCCTTCTGCTGCAAAGCTTTATTTTCCACAATTTTATTTGTTCCCTCCTTCATTTTGAAAAATGACCCTGATGAGGAATTAAGAAAATCTGGCAGCCCCGGATCATTTCATCATGCCAGATCACACTTTAATTAACCCCTTGAAGTAATTTATTTATAGTGAGGCGCCGGGGCGGCCTGTGCAGCCAAGCGAAACGGACACAAGAGGTTTGTGCAGCCAAGTGTAACATACACAATAATCCAACAGTGGATTGAAACTGCAGAAAACGGCGTGTATAGACGTCATCATCCGGCCTGGTGGCACCGAATTTTTTTTTGGCGGCTATAGCTGTCATCCGGCTTCAAAGGGTTAATTAAAGGTGGAAAACAACATTAGCTTTTGCTGCAATTTTTTAGAAATGAATGGATTTGGGGTTTGTATTCTATAGCAAATACAGTGTGCATATATACACTGGGAAAGCAGAGAGAGAAAAAAATGCTGTTCTTGAAGTGTGGTCCCTGACCCTAGCCCTACTTCAGACAAAACGGAGCAATTTATAGACGTCAACGAATTATGTCAGGGAACCGGACTACATGCATCTGGCTTTATACCCAGCACGATATGGGGCAGAGGGGTACCCCCCTTTTTGTCCCTATACCCTATACACTCTCCAGACTATTGTTACCCAACACATCCCCCCTAGAGATCTGAAAAGAATTCCTGAGATTCCGGGAACACAATGACCGAGGGGGGGGGGGGGGGGGGGGGGGGGGGGGTTGGGTTCCCTCTGCCCCATATCATGCTTCATATATATGTCTGGCTTTCACCCGTTCACAGGTGTGTAACCAATTGCCAAACAAAACGTAAACTAACTAAAGTTGGTAAATTGCAGTATTTGAAAACGGGAATTTTTTCCCAACAGTGGTTGGCCGACCATCACTGGAAATTGATATGAAAATTCCACTTTCCTCGGAAATGACAGCACAGCAGGTGCCATGATTTCACTGGATGCTTGAGACTATTATTTACTCGGGCTAAAAAAAAGTCAAGTAAGGTATTACATAATAATTAATTTAATTTTTTTATTTGCAAACGTTGTATATCACCTTTAACCGCCTTGCATAAAGTTACATGTATAAAGTTGAAAGCAAAATGAACTACCGGTACTTCTCAGCAGTTTCATTTGTTTAAGTAAAAAAAAAAAAATATTTCTCCACTCCCCCCCCCCCCCCCCCCCCTTTGTACATGAAATCTATATCCCACCTTAGACAAATATAAAAAACTTCCGAAGTCGTGCAAGCGCCTGCTTGTGTGTCCTGTTCGTTAATACGCAATGCGAGAACGCACGTCAAGCGTAAACGTAATCCACATGTTCATACACGTAAACACTATGAGAAAAATGGTCTCAGACACTTCCAAGACAACTCCGGTCAGAGATACTTGCAACAAACGCGCTACGAGCGCTTGTGACTGCAGTACACTGCTACGCGCTATACTGCACGTCAGGAAAGGTTGTCCAAGAACTTTATACAAATGGTGGTGGGTCAATTATCAATATCAACTGCAAACAACAGCATGCCGTTTGTTAAATTATACAGATCCAGGTCAATTGGGTCGATTCACAACTTTCGGGTTCGACATAGCGTCTATCGCGTTGTATTAGATGGTGGACAGTACAGCTGTATGGACTTTGCGCGAACGAGTGGATGAGTTAAAGCAATTTTTGACTAATCGGGGAATACCTTGTGCAGGAAAGAAGAGAGAGGAGTTGATAGATTTAGCGGAGAAGGGGTGTAAGAAGTACGGTCGATGCACTGGCGATACCCACTTCCGGTTTTGCGATGTCGACTTTTTCCCATGATGCACTGCGTAATTTGGCTCTCTTCCCGACTTGCCACTGGCAGCGCACCGAGTTGTGAATCGACCGAATAGACTCATCTTTCTGGCTACAGAATCTAATAGCTTGTAAAATATCATCTCCTTTCTTAACCATTGACTTTGAATCGTTTGTAATGGCTTGAATTGGCATCCGTACGGCAAACCATTTTTTACAGTGAGTGTGGATTGCTGAGGCCACTTTGAATCTCTTGGGATAAGCAGAAGAAGTTGTCGAGCAGAAATTTAACGTCCTATGCCACAATCCGTTCCATTTGCTCGTACCCTGCCCGCAAGATGAACTGGAAGTTTGCATTGTCCTGAAGAGGTCTCAGGTCATCGCTTGCAAGAAGGGCATCCACATCCGGCAAATAATACTCCAGATCAGCACCTTAAAAAAACAGAAATGCACCCATGACTTATAACATGTACTTTTTATCCCTTCAAAACCAACGAACCCTTACAAAAACCTACCTAAAACAGATGAATGTATTCTACCAAGCAGGTGTCGTACCCTGCAAAAAATATGGGACTGTTACTGTAAACTGTTACTTTCAGAAGATGGATTTGTTTTGGCGTCGGGATGATGTAAATTATAACAGAGATGTTTTCTCTTTTGCCCTGTCCTGACGTAATGTATGAAGCACTGTATACTCAGTGCTTTCCGAGAGCCTAAGTGGTTAAGACCTCTGCACTCGTAAGCAGGAAGTGGTGGGTTCGAATCCCGCCCAAGTAAGCCTGTGAATTTTTTCACACAGGCTCTCGGAAAGCACCGAGTATACAGTGCTTTATACATTACGTCGGGACAGGGCAAAAGAGAAAACATCTCTGTTATAATTTAAACTGTTACTGGCTACAGGAATTCTTTTTGGAGATGGACAGAAATGCTTACCGGAGTCTAGAATCAACCTTGCCGTCCTGAAGAATATAGTGTCTTCGTAGTTCTCCAAGGGGTCGATGCCCGTTCCTCGGTCTACAGACCAACTGAAGGGGAAAATCAGAGACTATTGGTAGCAGGAGTTTATAAATCTTTCCTACTGGAAAAACTTCACAGAAATCAAAATAGGACAAATGCTAAAAACGGTTCTAAAGTAAAGATGAATACATGAGAAATAGATATTTTCATGGATTGTTGTTTTTGTAATTCATTCAGGCTTAATAGAGAACAAATAGTGCGAGCCCTGTGCACAAAAACAACCATTTCCGGCTGTGACATTACTATCGTAAAATATTGCTTGCCAAATTCTAGCACACACCTTGAACTGTGAAAAAAATTTCCTCCATCCTGGTTACAGTTCACCACAAACCTCAACTACTGAAAATTTGAAAAGCCTGGAAGTGCGGCTAGGACCGTGCTAACTTCTAAAGAACAATAATCCTGTCAATTTTTTTAAAAAACAAGTACCAACTGAAGAAAACCTGCACAAGTTGTAAAATGACAAAACCATTTGCTGACACAACTTACTCGTCTCTGAGAATGGCTTTAGACCATATGCTGAGCTTTAGATGATCATTCTTTGCCTCGTCATCCTTGGAGGGAAAGAAAAGATCATTGCCATCAATTAGTTCTTTCAGTTCAAAATGTCAAGTCTGGTAAATTAATACAAATTGATTGTTATTAGACTTTTTACTACATGTATGGGAGTTTTTTGAGATGCTGCTGGCAGCCGACGTAACGGTAATTTTTGCGAGTTCTGAGCATGTGCACGTACTTCTGAGCATGTGCACGTACTTCTGAGCATGTGCACGACTGGTGAGAACAAAGGAAAAGGACCTAAGTGGAGATAAATGGGGCAGTGACCGGTCACGTGAGAGGGTTTAACCAATAATAGGGAATTATTCATGTGTCGGATATTCATATGACACCGGTCCTTTTCCATTGTTCTCACCAGTCTTGTGCATGCTCAGAATTACACGTAACTATGCGCCCATGCTCATCAGATCCACGCTCGCATACTCAGAACTACGCACGCATGTAGAACTACGCGCATGCTCAGAACTAGACGCGCATGCTCAGAACTACGCGCGCATGCTCAGAACTACGCGCGCATGCTCAGAACTACGCGCGCATGCTCAGAACTACGCGCGCATGCTCAGAACTACGCGCGCATGCTCAGAACTACGCGCGCATGCTCAGAACTACGCGCGCATGCTCAGAACTACGCGCGCATGCTCAGAACTACGCGCGCATGCTCAGAACTACGCGCGCATGCTCAGAACTACGCGCGCATGCTCAGAACTACGCGCGCATGCTCAGAACTACGCGCGCATGCTCAGAACTACGCGCGCATGCTCAGAACTACGCGCGCATGCTCAGAACTAGCAAAAAGGACCCGTATGTACTGCTGCCACCAATGTCTCAAAAATCTCCCATCGCTGTGTGATGCGAGACATGTCCTTTTTGTTTTACCTCCTTGAGGATGTATGGCAATCTCCGACTTCATCTCAGGTGCCATGCTTCCCTCAAGAGAGAGAGAAAAAAAAATGCCATACACCACACCCCATACAGCAGTCATGAATTGTTAAATCTTACATTAGGAACATGCTGCAGAAGATCCAGAGCCTTCTTGAAGTCAAACTCATTGGCGTTGCTGTTGTTATCACTGATGTATAACTGTACGTACACAAGAAGACAGCCCAGGGAGCTACGTTTAAAACACTGCTTACGAAACTTCTTTTATGGAAGTTACCCAATACAAGGCTAAAAGCCACTCTAGGTAAAGGGCTACAGCAGACGCAGTGGGGTTGGCCACATTTTAGGTTGCCAGCCCTACCACCCTTACGGTTTTCCTGGGCCCAGATCTAAATAGAGGATAAATCTTCAACAGATTCCAGAGAAATTATCCCAATTTTCAGACCTATATAGATCCAGGCGGGGGTAACTTCCACTCACCTCCCCCATTCAATACAGAGAATGAGAAAGCTCAGAAAACTGTTTGAACACACCAACTGTTTGGAATTCAAGGAGAAAGCCCAAGGAACTATCTTTAACCCTTTCCTTACCACAAGCCACAGCACCCCTGTTGCTTACCAGTGTCACGTTTACTCGACAAGGAAACCACATATCCAAACAACAAATATATTCATCATGTTTCAGCGAACTGCAGTGCTTGTGTTTTTTGCTGACCATACATGATCTGAAGAGCTTGTTTGGATCTTTCCAATGGTGTTTTCAAATGCATGTGTCACCATTACAATATTTTGAGAAAAATGTATCCGAAGTTTCCCTGTGCAGTTATGTGTATGGAGTGCCATTTGTTCGTGTGACAAACAACTTTCCTGTTTGATAAAGTGGGCCAGAAGAGAAAACAGCCGTAACTTTGCTATTTTAGCAGTCATGACTTTCCGTTTGACACCATATGAAAGAGAAATATTTATGGAATATACTTTAGACACAACATTTTCCTTTTCAATCAATTCTTGAGGGTGAAATGCTTGGTTGAAAATACAACCATTGACCAAGCAGTCAGCTGCTTTTTCTGTTAAGTAGTTTTATGCTTGACTGAACAAAAAATGTGGTACTGGGGGAAGATAAACCAATACACAATGTGGTAAGGAAAGGGTTAACCCCTTGCGTACGAATGACGGAATTTGGCACAAAAAAACAGTGCCACCAGGCCGGATGACGCAATTGGCCGCTGTTTGTGCAGTTTCAATCCATTGTTGGATTAAACAGTGCCACCAGGCCGGATGACGCCATTGGCCGCTGTTTGTGCAGTTTCAATCCATTGTTGGATTATTGTGTATAGGTTACACTTGACTGCACAAACACATTGTAGCGGTTCGCTTGGCTGCCAGAGCCGCCGCGGCACCCCGACGTCTCCCGTAAAATACTGTACCCAAGGGGTTAAGACAGTGTTTACAAACACAAAATCCGACACAAAACTGCAAGAAAGAACACTCTCACAAGTTATTCATAAATACTCCATAGTTTAGCAGTCCCTTACACCACTTTGCCCCTTTTTATTTGGGTGAGGTTCAAGATGATTGAGCAGAATTTTGCCATTGGATGGCCTTGTAATGACTGGCAATTTGCACAAGATGACCCTCCACCAATTTCATGTTGCTCTGAACATGTTAAGTTTCCCTTCTGGTTTATTTGACTAAGTTAAAAAGTCTTATCCTCATTGAGTGATCCCCACATATCGCTTCCCAGGTTGCATCGTTAAGTTGGGACGTGATACCTGGCTATACGGCATTATGGGTTTATGACTTCTGACTAGCGCCCCCCGAAGAAAGATACTGACAACAGGGCAAGACAGTACAGTTGGTAGAGCACTGGTACGGTATTCTAGGTTAAAATTCGCAGGTTAACCCTAACCCCTTGGGTAACTTTACTGGAAAAGTATCCTGAATCCGCCCAAATCCACCTATTTTGTCATGCACAAAAAGTTGGTTTTGGTGACTGCTTAATGTGGAGGTATCCTGAATCCATCAAAATCCTGCAGTATTGCTAGGCTTACAATCCTCAATCCATCAAAATCCCCCAGTTTTCAATATGGAGGCGTCCTGAATCCGCCAAAATCCTCCAAAACAGCTGTATGGATTTTGATGGATTCAGGTAGGTTAGGGTATAAATTCCGCTACTGCCAGTTTGAAAGTTCATTCAAATTACCTAGTCGGTTTCCCTAGTGGTTTGTTTGACGAAATATAAAGTCAATGCTACTCTTTTGCATTACTGACTTACCCAGATAAGTCGTTCAGGGTCGATGACCGGCAAATCTCCCTCATTGTTGTATAACTCCATTTTCTACAAAACAAGGGGGACAAATTAAAAATGACTGGCACACTATAGATCAAATTAGACATAAAACCAAATTCTAAAGTAAAATGCAAACAAACTTGAAATTTGTCAAGCCTATTTGAACCAAACTACATTTGTAAGCTCACCTTGACTAAGTCCTCCGGAAGGAGCTCTTGATGGAGTATAATATCCAACTCAGTGTTGATATCTGTCGGATAGATATTTTATATTTAAATGGATACTGTAATTCCATCGGTCAAGAGAAGTCACACGTCAAGTTTTAAAACAACTGTGAAATCATTTACATTACACAGATACATCTTGCATGTCATTTGTGCACACAATCATCTTCCGAACTGAAAACAGCATTGATGTTCATCACAGTGGATGCAAACTCAATGCACACATGAAACTGGCAGGCATGCAACTTGGAATTAACAAAAAAATGAGGAAATTCCAATCTTTACAAGACTTTGTACAGTGTTTTTCAATTTTCAATGGCGTAATAAGTGTGAAGTGAAAAACGAGGAAATCAGCTGATCCGAGGAAAAGTTGCATGCCTGAACTGGATTGAAAGATGCAGCAAAAACAGCAGCATGCAACTTCTTGTTTCAACCCTTTCCTTACCACATTGGGTATTGGCTTATCTTCCCCCAGTATCACATTCTTTGTTCAGTCAAGCATGAAACCACCTACGCAGAAAAAAGCAGCTGACTGCTTGCTGAATGGTTGTATTTTCAACCAAAGATTTCACCCTCAAGAATTGATTGAAAAGGAAAATGTGTGTAAAGTTTGTTCCATGAGAATTTCTCTTTCATGTGTTGTCAAAATGAAAGTCATAACTGCTAAAATAGCAAAGTTACGGCTGTTTTCTCTTCTGGCCCACTTTATCAAACAGGAAAGTTGTTTGTCACATGAACAAATGGCACTCCATACACAAACTGTACAGGAAAACTTTGGATACAGTTTTCTCAAAATATTGTAATGGTGACACATAAATTTGATAGCAGCATTAGAAAGATCCGAACAAGCTCTTTCTGTTGGTATGAAGAGCTAGTATGGACAGCGAAAAACACAAGCACTACAGTTGAAACATGGGACTGAATAGGTCTCCACAGGGCAATTCTATGGGTTAGGTTGTCTCCACAAGGAATTTTGTGTACAAAGTACTATGGGGGTTTGCTTATAATTAAGTACAGGGACAAAGGGGAGAACAATGCCATGTCTCCACAGGGATGCAAAACGCAGATGGGTGAATATATTTGTTGTTTAGATACTCTGGTGTGCGGTTTCCTTGTCAAGGAAACTCGACATTGGTAAGTAAAGGGTTAATTGAAGCAGTAAGCTCTCAATCACATGTTTGGTAGGAAAAGCTGAAAGTAATCAGAGGTTCAACTGCAACGATTTCATTCATTTCGTGCAGAGTGGGTTAAGCCTGTTCGATATGACGATATTTCGATATTTTTTTCATATCGAAAATCGTATCGGCCCCTTTAAAAAAAAAACGGAATATCGGGGAATTCGATATACCGAAGAATATCGCGATATATGTTCCTTTTGGCCGCATTACGTGTGGATTTGTCCAGTTTACTTTGCTCGAAATTCCAGTTATTTCCAATTATTGGACGTTAGAATAGTATATAATGTATCATGATGTACAATGAAGGAATACAAAAATACATACATGCACTAAATGTGTCTTTCTTTGACCGTTTTCTAAACCCCGACATGACATCTCCGCTCCGCGCGATTTACCTTCCGAGCGATTTACCCTCCGCGCCATACGTTGTCAAGTGCAAACAACGTCTTATTCCCAGTGTACAATGTACGTACCTACACGATTGCGAACTCATCTTGAGATCGAGGGGTATGGCAATTGTTTGCAATAAGGTCAACCCCTGTAGCGCATCTGCGCGTGCGCGTTGCTTTGTTGCTAGCCTTGGTCAAGTGCAAGCAACCGCACTGAATGCCACCGTCTTTCCCCAGTGTACAAGGCACACGTAGTTAGGCGTAGTTACGTGTAGCGAACTGCGCCGCGTCTTGAGAAAAGATTAAAACACGTGCCGCGCATCCATTGTACATTGTGCAATGTCATGTCGTCTTCACAAAATATACGACACGATCGTTTGTTGACAGCTCGCATGTGATCGTCCATGGTATTATCATCTGTGTTACTAATCAACAATGCTGAAATAGAAACAAACGCTAGTCTTTCTGGAGTGCCATAAAGTAGCCAACTGAAGGTAAATGTCGTAAAACTCCAAATACTCAACGAGCGAAGGGAAGCTTTGTCAAACCGGCCCCCCGTTCCTGCCGCTTAATCCCGGCGGGCCCGATCCTGGCGGTGGCCCCGATCTCATAATGCCGTGGTGACTTCCGTCATGTAATTTTTTATTCCTCCGTTCTTCCGGTAATGAAAAAGTGACGTCATCACGATAATATCGAATATCGCGATATTTTTCTGCCGATATTTCGGTATCAAAATAAATGGATATCGAACAGCCTTAGAGTGGGTCACAATTGTTTATCTTTTGTACTTTTCAGCAAGATCGACACAACAAAACACTGATGTCGGGTATGGGTTCCTCAAGAACGCATCAAAGTCTTGTCCCTCAGGTGTAAAAAATGCAGCGCCTGAAATCACATTAGACCTAAAAAGAAATTTCAAGCTTAGTTTACATGCATGCTTTAGATACGAGCAAGGTAGGACGAGGTACAAAAAAACATGACGTCCTTTCTTTGTAGGTCCTATTATAGCTGTTTTTACCTCGGATTGAAGATACAGAAAAGATACGGATACAAAAAAAAAATTAATTAGTAATTTGAGTATTTTCTTTGGGAAAACGTACCTTCTAGTTCTGACTCAGGTACCTCGTCGCAAGCCAGGGCAGTCAACTTGCTCAGGCTCAGCAATGTCTGTTAGAGGTTTGACACAAAATACTTGAATTTTCAAAGTGAACAAAAAAAAATGGCAGGAGTGGGATTTGAACCTGCGACCCTCTCTGTATGTTTACAAACTTACTGTACAAAGAAATAACTCAATATATGTCCTATTTTTAAAAAAATAACCCAATACAAAGCTAAAAGCTGAGGTGGTTGAAATGGCGACATTCTGAATTGCAAACCCAACCACCCTTACATTTTCCTGGGCCCAGATCTTAACAGGATTATTCTTTACCTACTCAGTTTCCCTTGTGGATTGTTTGAAGGATTATTCTTCAATAGATTTCGGAGAAATGATCCCAATTTTCAAACCTATATACCCAGGTGGGGTAACTTCCACCATCAATGAGACCAGCTCACCTCCTATCTATACTGCAGCAGTCTGAATATTAATTTCAAGGAAACAATACATGTACATTTCAGAAAACTGACCTCGGGTTAAACCAAACACTTATACACAAATCAATGACATTGAATTATATGCGACCTGTTCCTACGAAATGGGCGTAAAGTAGCAAAATTTGAAAAATCAAGATTATGTTAAAAGCTTTAATCTGATGTATTGTGTGTTGTATCTCATTGCTCCCCCCCCCCTAATACAATCTTTTAAAGTTATCAGTCTTGGCCCCTTGTTTTGAGAAAATGAAGCCTAAAGTTTGTGATCTGTGCACACAACCCAAGTTCAAAAAATAAATCCCCCGAACAAATATTTTGAGAAGAGATTCAGTTAATAAAAACTTTGAGATACGACAGAATAGGATTTGTTCAAATATACAGTTGTTAAAATCCCAAAATTTACTTTTCACTGAGTGAAAAATTGTTGTTTCTGCTTGTAACTCAGAAAGCCATAGTGCGAGTTTCAGCTCATTTTGTGGTGGCAGGTCACATATGCCTAAAATTTTACTAAAGAGATGCAAACTGTAAAAAAAAACGAAAGAAAGAAAGACGTTACATAAAATCTGACAGAAGCAAGAGAAGAAAAAGTACCTTTTTCTTGGCTAAAGATAATGTCTCTTTTGCCGACAACCGCTTCAGGGTTTCTTGAGCCTAAGAATTCAAAATGGAAGGATAATTAATTCTATTAGATAATCAATCTCTTTTAAATATCCCACAGCATAGGTTTGACGTAAGGAACACCACGCCGCAAAGAAAAACAGCGGTCCTGCAATCAATACCGCATCTGGACAATATGAAATGTACCCTAAGCACTTCATCACCATCAGTACTCCAGCGGTACAATTTGGACTTGTGATGTCACATGAAGAGTCTACAGGTCAATTTAAGAATACACTGATCATGACCTTCAACATATAAAAAGGAATTTCTTCTTCAAATTGCACCTTGTATTTTTACGAAAAGTAAAACAAAAATCTGTTCTTGGGCGTCTGCAAGCCTCCCCAAATAGGCTTTTATTTTGTATTGCTTTCGTGGCTCCAACGCAAAAAGGACACACCCTGCAGGAAGTGAGCTACTGTTGGGGCAAAAATCTTTCAAAATTTGTGTAGAAATTATTCGATAATTAAACCTTTTTTTTTCTTGGATGTGTCAATAAGAAGTGAATTACCTTATAATTATAATTTATTTATTTATATTGCGCCAATTCCATACAATGTACACCGGCGCATAATAAACATAAAACCATTAAAAAGAATATATATATATATTAAAAGACATCAATTAAAAGCTCATTGGTAAAATACAGATGAATAGCAATTATATTAAAAGGACATGGAATAATCGCTTAAACATTAAAATTGTTGACCATAAATAAATAATCTAATAAAAGCAAAAAATGGATAACAAATAAAGATTATTAGAAGAGAAACATTGGTAAATTACAGATAAATAACGAATTACATATAAATGCTACAAAACTAATAATTTAACTAAGTAAACAATTTCTTAGGGTGAAACTCAAAAAAAGGACAGGCAGTTTATCTTTAAGAGAAGTCTGATTTTACCTTGGAGTAATCTTTGACTTGTACATGATGGAGCCAGCTCAGGTGGTCGTGGGCCTGCAGGAATTCACTCAGACCAGCATGCCGGGAAAATGGCTGCGACAACAACTTGCCACGTTTTCCTGGCCAAAATATACAAAACAGGGTTGTTTGATTTAAATCACTCGATTTAAATCATTGATTTAAATCATGATTTAAATCACTGGAAAAATAAAATAAAAAATCACTAATAAAAATCACGTTTTGTTTATTTTTAAATTTTTTTAATGTAAAATTAATTTCTGTTATTCAAACCCGACTGTCATTAACTTTAAATCGCTTATACTCACTCTAAAGGGATGTATAAGGCCAGTTTCCTGAAACAGTGTACTACATTTATCTTGTGTACAATACATATGATTCTGAAGTACATCGTGTGTGTAATGTACTACCTGCATGTATGATACAGTATTCCTCTCTTACATATAGGTTTAAATAACTCATGCATGTTGTTGGCAGGGCTCAGAGTTGTAGTCAGGTCCCTGCAAGTCCTTTCGTAAGTCAAGTCAGAAGTCCTTTCATAAAGCTGGTCACAAGTAACTGGATGAACAATGACAAAGGAATGCCCTTGTCAAAGCTCATTTGAATAGCTTGTGATTGGAACTGGGACTTGAGATAGACTTGCAGGGACTTGTGATGGACTCGACTACATCCCTGGGGCTCATACAAACAAATACATGTACCTGTTTTATGTCAAGGCCGGTGTGTATGTGATACCCTGCAGAATCCAACAAAAATTTCTGTTAGATTTTGTTGTATTTTAGCAGGATTCCCATTTCAGTTTTGTTGGAAATTGTTGGATTTAGCAGGGCCATATGAAAAAAACTGGAGGAGGTTAGGGTTAAACTAATCACTGTATAATTTGGCCTCAGTAATCAGGTAGAATACAAAAACCATTTTTTTTGGTTCCACTTCCCAGAATGCACCAGCGAAGTTCACATTTTACATTGTGACATGAAAAAGAACACAGATTTATTTGAACTCTTACCTTCATCCATGTAGTACTTGAACACAAAATCAGAAAATCCCTGGAAAAAAATGCAAAAATGAAAAAATATTTTTTGGGGATTCTTGGCATCTCTTGAAATGAATATTTGCATAAACTGAGGATGAATTCCGGACCCCTTGAGGGTTCAGATGACTTTTGGGCTGGTGTTGGGATGAAGGACGGTAGAAATTGTATCACTGTTTTTTGGGGGTTTTTTGAAGGGAGTCTCATGGTCTGGTTTGAATTGTGCCACTGGACCATTTCGGATTATTCGGAGCACCCTTGAGGGCTATCTGTCAGTGTTGGAGCAAAGGCATAACCCTCAAGGCCTAAGGCCAAGGCTTTATACAAGGCACTATTTTGTATAGGGCCTTGGCCTGGGCCTTCAGGGTTATCGCCTTGGCCTTAGGGCCTTGATGGTCGAAGCCTTGGCCTTAGGGCCTTGATGGTCAAAGCCTTGGCCTTAGGGCCTTGATGGTCAAAGCCTTGGCCTTAGGGCCTTGATGGTCAAAGCCTTGGCCTAAGGGCCTTGATGGTCAAAGCCTTGGCCTTGGGGCATTGAGGGTTATGCCTTTGCTCCAACACTGCTATCTGTACCGTCAGACCTGTGTCTATTTCAAGTAATGTTATTTCAAGTAAGTTTAATCCCGCGTGGTAGACGAGCCAGGGAGGATACAGCCCAAACAAATTCAGGTGATCAATTTTAGCTCCCATATTTTGAGATTTCCCTCTTTTAGATGACATTTTGTTTTTTAGATTACTGCAAACAAAATTCTAAACTGCTCAACCATTAAGTTCTCGAAATGTTAATATTTTCAATTTTTCCCCCAAATATTTGGAGGAGCCGGTAGTGGAAAAGATTATAATGATGAGCACCTTGGTTGCAAACTGGTTCATGTATCGCTGCAGTCTCTCCTGATTCTCAGTGACTTCACACAGGGTCACCAAGATGCCGAAGTCGCAGTACTTCTCAGCTAGGGATGCTGCTCGCTCGTACTGGCCCTCACCCACTGATGATGAGTTTGATCAGACAAAGTTACGACAGACTAAAACAGCTTGGGATAAAACTTTGACTTCACAACTCACATTTTTTATCACTCCTCAATCAAATCAATTTATAAAAAAAACTAAAACTCGTATCAATCTTTTCAAAGACCCACACATTCAGACCCGAAGACTTAAAGGCAGTGTACATGATTGGTCATTGTTGCAATTTTTAGAAAATGGGCGGATTTGGGGGTTAGTATTTTATAGGAAATATCGTTCCACTGACCTATTCAAAGTTGTTGGATGGCGAAAAAACGAGAGAAAAACGGCGCTCGTTTTCAACCGTCGGGCGGATGATATCCTTTAGTCAAGGCACGTGTGGCTATGGGCGCGTGACGCGCCACGGATATGCCATGGCGCCATCATGTCCGGGGCGCGCCACTCGTCCCGGGTAGCCACGCACGCCTTGACTAACGGCTACAGGGCAGTTTTCCAACGATTTCCAGCTGGAAATCGTTGGAAAACCATATACATTTCCACTTTTCTTGACAACGACAGCACACCTGGTGCCATAATTTCACAGGATGATTGAGACTACTATTAACCTACAGTCTAAAGTATAGTAAGTTATTTCATAATAATTCAGTAAAAAAGAAATTTGGAGGATTACCAATCGTGTACACTACCTTTAAACCAACTAAAATTTGCACCAATAAAGAACCAGACTAATTATAAAGACTCAGTGTCACACTAACTACAAAGATATGACCCAGACTAACTTAGACTACAGGATGCAAAACAAGTCTAATTCTCACTAAGACCAGGGCCCATGTGCATAAAAGGCTACTAGTTTAGCTGCCAACTAGTGCTTAGTAAGATTATAAATTCCCTAGTTTATACCTACGGAGTTGGCAACTAATTTGTGTTGCATAAAACCTCACTTGGCACATTGCTTACTAGTTGCATACAAGGACAATTTGGTTTGTAACTGATTTGGGTGCTATGGCCTTGGAGAGGAGGTGATTATGTCAGATACAATAGGCTTGTAGACAAGTTTATTGTGTTTGAGCTTCGAATCACATTCCAAATTAGCATAACTCCTTTCTAAAGGTCTTTGTAACATTGCATTACTGCCCAGTACTTACATTTTGTAGAACTACATAAATTCTCTATACAAGGTTGCTACAGCTAGTACATAAAGTTACAACTACAACCATGAGTCTCAAGCGTGAAAGAAAAATTAATTTTACCCAAGACGAAAACCTATTTTTGGCTAGTTGTCATCTAGTGACTTAGAGGTACCCCAGATCAACTCTAACTTTTGCCAGAATTTTAGAATGTTACTATATCTAGTTGGGTTTTATGCATCACAATTAGTAATCAACTAGGCTTAGTAAGCAACTTAAGTCCATTTTAGTTGCCAACTAGGCCTAGTAGCCTTTTATGCACATGGGCCCTGAACTCTAGCCAAGACTAAGTCTCACTCAGGACCCAAGCCAATGGGAATAAACTCAGACCAAGACGAACTAAGCTGAGATTGTTATCACCAGGACCAAAGGCCACCATAATCTACACTGACCAAGACCAAAACCACACTCAGAATGCAATCATCCGGACCAAAACCAACTCAAATCCACACCAGCTCAGACGAAGGATAAGTACTTTTTTATGGCTATCGCCCAACAAGGCCAAAAGACCACTAAAGGTGTAGGCTACAAAAGACTAGGAAAGAAAGAAATCACAGGAATAGAAGTTATCTATTCACATTTTGTTTGAATTGTGAAAGATTATAGGTCGAAGGGAAGCAGGTTACAGGCAAGGAGTACCAAAGAAAGGCAGTACGTTGCAAAAATATAAACTTGAAAGAGTATTTCACAGTACTGGCCTTTGGAACAACTGTGAAAGGTTGTGATCTTGAGAGACAGCCAGGCGAGTAGAGTGCTTGAAAGTTTGGACGGGGGAAACTAAAGATGAAAGGCCACTGGAACACCTTCCATGATAATATATGTATGACTCATAATAGTCAGAACCTAACTCGTCTTAAATACAACCTAACTAGACCCAGACTGGTTAATCTGTGACGTTCGTACTCTTCAGAGGCGCAGACCCTTATTTTTTTGTGGGGGGGGGGGGGGGGGTGGGGTGGGGTGAAGACTGACAGTTTTTATCCACAAAAAAAAACAAGAAAAAGGTTTCTGACTGGCTCAGATCTAAGCATAATAAATATATCGTCAAACAAGCACCCACCCGAACAAAGATACTGACAATTTGGGAGACCGCCAACATAGGGCAAGATAGCTCAGTTGGTAGAGTGCCGGGTACGGTAACCCGGAGGTCGCAGGTTCGAATCCCGCTCCTGCCAGTTTCTTTGTTCACTTTGAAAACATAATAAATAAAAATAAATAAATTAATAAATAAAATGAAATTGGCACAGAGCAGGGAGGGTTTTTACCCGCCCTCAGACTTACATAGTGGCACAATCAGAGCATGTCTCTCCTGATGATATTTCTGTTCTAGTTCCTCAAACTGCGGACTGCCTTCACCCAATCCCAGGCCGATGGACTCCAGCTGAGTCACGTACCCTTCCAGAATCAGATCCGTCAACTCCATGACCTGCTGATAGAGATTGCCACGCGACTGGATGTCCTCGCCATTGGGGATGCCTTGCTCTATGGTTATTCGGTGCTTTGTGGTGATTGATGGGTGGAAGAAAAAAAAGCGGCGGTTAGAAAATATTTGTTAAAAATGTTTCCAGATTGTGGAAAGTTTCAAATACCTGGGTACAATTATTGACGGTAAACTGGACTGGAGTGAACATTGTAAAGTTCTCACAACAAAGGGCAATCAGAGGCTATATTTCCTTTGTAAATGACGTTCATTTCGAGTCGACAGGGTGATAATATTAGTCTCTGTTGTTACACCTCGGTCATAGAAAGTGCCGTCATTCACGATTGTGTAGTGTGGTATAATGGGGCCAGAAAACAGGACAAAGATAAACTTAAGCGGGTAGAAGCAAGCATCAAGGATACTTGGAGTAGATATTAATTTGGATGAAATTTGCAGGGAAAGGGTACTGTCTAAAGCTCAGAGTGTGATAGAAAATGATGATCATCCTCTCGGTACATATTTTAAAAGGCTTGTAGGAATGTTACAATGTTTTATCACGTAATGCATTCAACTACTTTTAATACAGCCATGGGTCTGTTGAAAATCGCGTGAAACTTGCACACCAATTGTTGTCAGTTCGGAAGGTTTAATACTCTCAAAAGCACCAGTTCGGAACGTACATGAGCTCCAGTGATTAACAAAGTACTACTGGAATGTAGGCAGATTTACCTGAAACAATTGACTGGCTAAAAACTTGTAGGAACTTGTGAAGCAAACTTTTCAACGTTAGAATCGAATCGCACTAAACCAACAGTAATCATACACAAAACATGTGACACCACTGCGCAAGTGCAGCGCAACGAGAGTCAACCCTGTTGCTAGGTCACCAAACTCATTAACATGCAAGTAATCTTTGTATGGAGCGCCGGGTGGAGCTTAATGCGCAACCATAATTGCCCATTACATAGATTGGTCACTACAGTAGTTCCCCCCTAGATTGTGAGGTAAGTGAACAATCGATATAAGCTGTTGATAATAACAGTCAGTGACAGTCAAATTGTTCATATTTGGCTGGCCAGTGAACTCGTCGACCAGATCTGGTGGATCGTTGCTGTTTTGGTGACGGCGTGTTGGGCGATGGGTGTGATTCTGGCAAAACGGTTTCAGCGGGTGTGTTCTCGCGAACCTGTTGAGGAGACACGGGTGCCCAGTCTTCATCCAGATATGCCACCTTTAAGCGATCCTTAGCAACGGCATCCCGTCTGCCGTTGAGGTCCAAAACTAAGTATTTGCTGGCACGCTTGATGACACGGAATGGTCCATTATACGGAGGTTGAAGGGGCTTCCTCACTGCGTCATGCCGAACAAAAACGTGGGTGCACTTGTCCAGGTCAGGTGGAATGTGTGACTGTCGCTGTTGTGACCTAGGCGGAGTGGGACTAATATCCTGCATGTGACAACGCAGTCTGTCAACATAGATGCTGGGGTCAAGATCGGCGTGAACGTTGCTAGGTGCGATGAACTCACCGGGCAACCTGACTGTGGTACCGTACACCATCTCAGCGGGAGAAAACCCTATATCCGATTTGATAGCAGCTCGTATGCCCAACAGGACAAGGGGAAGAGATTCCATCCAACGTGGATTTGCATGAGCTTTTAGTGATGCCTTGAGTTGTCTGTGTAGTCGCTCCACCATCCCATTGGCAGCGGGATGATAAGATGTAGTGCGAATTCTTTGACATCCAAGCATGTTGGTGAGCGACCGAAAAAGTTTTGACTCAAACTGGCGTCCCCTGTCGGTGGTGATGGTAGCGGGTGCACCGAAACGAGAAACCCAATGGCTAACAAATGCGTGAGCCACGGTCTCAGCTGTCATGTCCGGAATTGGGATTGCCTCTGGCCAACGTGTAAATCGATCCACACACGTAAGCAGGTAATTCTGTCCGGCTGATGGCGGAAGGGGACCGACTAAATCGATGTGTATGTGCGAGAACCGCGCGTCGGGCATGGGGAACGTACCAAGTGGCAACTTGATGTGGCGATGGATTTTGCATTGTTGGCACTTTTGACAAGTCCTAGCCCAAACGCGCACATCTCTGTTAATACCAGGCCACACAAACCGTGCAGTTATTAACTGCTGCGTTGTCCTGATACTGGGGTGTGACAGTCCATGCAAAACGTCGAACACTGTTCGACGAAACTGAGCTGGAATGAAGGGTCGAGGCGTCCCTGTGGAGGTATCACAGACGATGGTACCCTGCGATGTCTGGAGAGGGACGGCTTTTAGCTGGAGAGAGGTGTCAGAGAGATGTTTCAACTCGTCATCGTTGATCTGTGCTTTGGCGATGGCGTCGAAATCGATGGTCGTGTTTGCTGGTAAGGCATTAACCTCCAGACGAGAGAGTGCATCCGCTGCTGCATTCTCACGACCGCTAATGTGTCTAATGTCCGATGTATACTGTGAGATAAGATCCAGCTGTCGAATTTCTCGAGGAGAATGGCGGTCTGGTTTGGAATGCAGGGCGTATGTGAGTGGCTTGTGATCTGTGTAAGCGCTGAATTTCCGCCCCTCCAGCATGTGTCGAAAATGCTTAATGCAGAGGTATAACGCCAACAGTTCTCTCCCAAATGTACTATAGCGCGTTTCCGCCGGTTGGAGGCGCTTGGAAAAAAACGATAGTGGCTGCCAAACGCCGTCAATGTGTTGCTGGAGAACACCGCCCACCGCTTTGTCTGATGCATCGACTAAGAGGCATAATGGTGCGTCAGTCTGTGGATGGACAAGCAGAGTTGCATCGGCCAACGTAGCTTTCACATGCTCGAAAGCTAGCTGTTCGTTTGACCCAAGCTGAAGCGGCTCGTTCTTTTTCTTCCTGTTTTTGAGCTGGTCGGTCAGCGGCTGGAGCATGTCTGCACAGTGGGGAATAAATCGCCTGTAAAAATTAACGAGGCCTAGGAATTCCCGCAACTTACTCAGCGATGCCGGCTCCGGAAAATCCCTGATGACTTGCACCTTTTCAGGCAAGGGGCAGACTCCATGTTGGTTGACGAGGTGACCGAGGAAGGTGAGAGATGGTTCGCCGAACTGGCATTTGTGGAGATTGATGACTATGCCATTTTGCGAGAGGCGGTCGAACAGGAGTCGCAGGTGTTCTTTGTGTTCGGCCTCTGATGAGCTCGCTATCAGCAAATCGTCAATGTAGGCAAAGATGAATGGTAAACCACGGGTTACCTCATCGACGAACCTTTGGAAAGTCTGTGCCGCATTGCGGAGCCCAAAGGGCATGCGAACAAACTCGAACAATCCAAATGGTGTAGTGATCGCAGTCTTGCGGATGTCTGCTGGTTCGACTGGTATTTGATGATAGGCGCGCACTAAATCGACCTTGGAGAAAAACCTGCAACCGTGAAGGTTGGATGAAAAGTCCTGCAGGTGGGGAATTGGGTAACAATCTGGAATGGTGTTCCCGTTCAAAGCGCGGTAATCCCCACAGGGGCGCCAATCTCCGGGAGTTTTCTTGGGGACCATGTGCAGTGGTGACGACCATTCACTACTGGAAGGTTGGACAATTCCAAGGCTAAGCATGTGATCGAACTCGGCCTTGGCGATGGGTAGCCTATCCGGGGCAAGTCGACGTGGTCTAGCTGCAACAGGGGGGCCATGCGTTTCGATGTGGTGAGTGATGTTGTGCCGCACCTCCGTCTGCTTGTACACCGGGCGAGTTACGTCGGGGTACTGGCGAAAAAGCTCGTCATACTGTGATGAAGTTGCATTGACGAACATGGGGCTCGCAGATGGGTCGCCAGACCTGACGCCTGATATGGCCAAGTTGGTTATGGAGTCGACCAGCCTCTGGTTTTTTACATCAACCAGTAGGCTGAATTGCCGAAGGAAATCGGCTCCAATAATTGGAGTTGGCAAATCGGCAACAATAAAAACCCAACGGAAAACTCGACGAAGTCCAAAATCCAAAGTCAGAGACCTCTCACCGTAAGTCACAATAGGTGAGTGGTTGACCGCTTGTAACTGTACAGAAGTGGGTTGAGCTCGGGACTTTTGACCGCGTGGCAGAACACTCACCTCCGCGCCGGTGTCGACTAAGAAACGAGTACCCGTGGACTTGTCAGTCACGTAGAAAAGGCGACCTGTGGTATTGCTGCCAGACTGACCTGTCGCCGCAAGTCGCTGGCTTGGGAGTTTTCCTGGTCCCGCTGTGGTTGTGAGCGACGCGTGCAGGGACTGGTGCATTTGCGTGCATTGGTGCCATACCTCCAATGATACCAACACTGTCCGTCGGATGGCTGGTTATCCGCGGAAGGGGTGGGGGTACGATGTCTAGGTCGACTGCGGGATGTAGCGCGGGGACGTCCTTGTCCCGGGTTCCCCTGTAGCTGGGTTGTCAAGGCTTGTACCTGTCTGGTGAGGTCATCCACCTTGTTGTGCAGAGCGAGTACCTCGGGAGAGGCTTGCTGATACGGGGGCTGAAAGGGTGGGGCAGAAACTGCAGCCATGTGTGATGATGTTGAAGGGTGGGCAGAAACTGCAGCCATGTGTGATGATGTTGTAGTGTGGGCAGATACCTCTACAATTTTATCCGCCAAATCAGCCAACGCTCCAATTCCCAACGTGTCCGCTGTGGAGGCCAAAATGGACTGGGCAGTGCGGGGTAGTCGCTGGAGAAACAACTGCTTCAAGAAATTCTCTTCCAGGGAATTGTCCCCCAACAACTGGTACATACGTCGCAACAGCTGCGAGGGCTTCCGATCTCCCAATTCCTCTGAAGTAAGCAGCTGGTGGAGACGTTTCTGCTCAGAAGCTGATGTGCGGCGTATGAGCTCCACTTTTAGTTTATTGTAGCAGTCCACGGATGGGGGTGAAATCAGAATATCTCGAACCTCTTGTGCAATCTCGGGTTGAAGAGACCCAATGACGTAAGCGAAACGAGTCTCCTGGGTGGTAATATGGCGGATGACAAACTGAGCCTCCACTTGGGTGAACCACAGGGGTCATTCGGCCAAAATGGTGGAAGTTTGAGGCTCACTGCAGCCTGCACAGGCGGTGCCGGTTGTATTGGATGAGAAAATGGTGGTGTATCTTCTGTCCCCTCAGCATGTTCAGGTTTCACTTCAACAGACATGGCTTATACTGGTATTCACAATCTATCACGTCAGGGTCACCAATGTAGGAATGTTACAATGTTTTATCACGTAATGCATTCAACTACTTTTAATACAGCCATGGGTCTGTTGAAAATCGCGTGAAACTTGCACACCAATTGTTGTCAGTTCGGAAGGTTTAATACTCTCAAAAGCACCAGTTCGGAACGTACATGAGCTCCAGTGATTAACAAAGTACTACTGGAATGTAGGCAGATTTACCTGAAACAATTGACTGGCTAAAAACTTGTAGGAACTTGTGAAGCAAACTTTTCAACGTTAGAATCGAATCGCACTAAACCAACAGTAATCATACACAAAACATGTGACACCACTGCGCAAGTGCAGCGCAACGAGAGTCAACCCTGTTGCTAGGTCACCAAACTCATTAACATGCAAGTAATCTTTGTATGGAGCGCCGGGTGGAGCTTAATGCGCAACCATAATTGCCCATTACATAGATTGGTCACTACAGGCTTAGTAGTGGAATAAGATGGCAGTCAGTAAGAACCAGAACCAACAGGTATTTAAATTCATTTGTCCCTTATTCTATACGACTCTTAAATGAACAACATCATCGCTAACATTTATTTTCATCAAAATTTCCAAATTTGATAGTTCATCTTCATCTGGCAAACTATATGTAGATCAGTCTTTACTTTTTAAGATTTCTCTATTTACTTTTGTCGTTATCTTGATAGATTTATATATCATTGCTGTTTATATTTATATTTTTGTTTCTGATTGTTTATATAATTAATTGAGAATTATAATTTAATTTGTATCAATCTATATTACATGTAACGGGTGAATTTCCTTTTCAAAGGACCAATAAAATGGAATTGGAATTGGAATTGGAGACTTCTCTAAGCAATCAACATCATCTTTATAAGCAAAACGGTGTTTAACCTTGCACGGACATGGATGTCTATTTTTAAGCAATCGTTGCTAAAGTGGGTATATTTTCTGCTGATCTTACAGCTTTCAGTCTGCCAGAAGTGGCAAATGGAGCAAAAATGCATATGCTTCGTGTCGGGAAATTAGGCCCAGGTTTAGCATTAGCATCTTGCCTAAAATTATTGAAAAAAGTTCTTATGTGACTTTGCTGGAGTAACAAAAATCTTGCCCTTTTGGTTTTTTAGAGGGTAAATTTCCGATGCTGGAATACATGTACCTGCTGAGCTAGAAGATTTCTCATGCCTTTGGGTCCGGTCGATGCTGTGAGTACAATAGGAAAACAAACAAATATCTAAATGACTGCTTTGGAGTAATGTGGGCAAACAGCTTGGGAGACTTATCTGTACTCCTGTGGTTGATACTTCAGGAATGTGTCACCAACTCCAAAAATGAGTCTGATGTTTTAAAAATACATTTTTAAGCGGGCTGTGCAGCCAAGAGTAAACACAAACATTAGGCACCACATTGAATAGAGAGTGGTCCTAATCATCGCACTTAGAGCCCCCTTTTCTTGTGAATGAAAGCTTTGTTTGAAAAAGCTCCATCTATTCAATACACTCCCATTCAAGAACAATAGATCTCTCCCATAGGGCACCATCTTCGTAGGAAAATTACAACTGCGTGTTCAACGCCATCAGGTGCGTGTGCGCGCAGTGCGCAAAATATTCTAGACACGCGCGCATGTTGCTCAAAATTTCATCGAAATACGGCACAGCCGATGCACGTCAGGAAAATTTGACGCCCAAAATGGAGATGCACGTGGCAATCTGTAGGAAGTGACGTCATTTGTGGCTGAAGCATGAATGGATTGAGTATGTGCAGGAATGCACATATAGATGACAACTGGCCAGGTGGTCTTTATCAAACTGCGGCTGTGGCCGTCATCCGTATTCAAGAGATTAACCCTATTAGTCTTGAATCCTCAAATTTTAATACAATTTTCCACACACCCTAGGGAGTTAGGATTAAGGGACATCAAACCCCCTGGCAGCTGGGCTCTTTCCTCAAGCCTACAAAGCCCTCCACGCCCCCATGATGGCCACTGCAGGATAAGGGAGGGTAAGGGTTCACCTACCGGTCCATGGGATGTACTGCATTGCTGGTCTAGATGATGAACTGCTGTGGGATTGATAAACGAGTGCCTTGGACTGCCGAAGATGCCACGCTTCCTTCAGCATGCCCTGTTGATGGGGAAACCAATCGAATCCACCAAAATCTATTATTGAAGTTCATTTCTTCTATTTTCTTTTATTTACAGAAGCCAGCTGTATGGTGTAATCAATGACATGACATGCATGATCTTTATCACCATCATTGGGTATATTTCTTAATTAAGATAAAGCTGTCAAAAAAAATCAAATACCGTCAAAAACAAACCACAAGGGAAGCTGACTACGTAATTTTCAAGTGAACAAAGAAAACTACCAGGAGTGGGATTTGAACCTTCGATTTCCCGAATACTATATAAAATTGGGCATGATCCCTTGCGATACGGCATTATGGGTTTGACTTCTGACGAGCACCCTGTCGAACAAAGAAACTGACAATTTGGGAGACTGCCAACATAGGGCAAGATAGCTCAGTTGGTAGAGCGCCGGTACGGTATTCCGGAGGTCCCGGGTTCAAATCCCACTCCTGTCTGTTTTCTTTCTTCACTTAAAAAATAAAAGAAATTCACTTACAAAATAACAACTTTAACCCTAACTACCCCAAGCCTTACAAACTCCAACAGCAGGTTTTGTCTAATTTTGATGGGTTCAGGACTGTAGGGCCTTGGCACCATTACTTTACATGGAGCTACATGTATGATGCCCCCAATTTGTCTAAGTCCAAAGAATGTGCCATAGGTATACTGCACAGTGTTGGATTTTGACAGGTTGAGGAACCCTCCTAGTAAAAATTCCTAGGGGGTTACGGTTAAAGGGAGTTAAGTTGAAGATCAGACCATTAATATACCCAGTTTTGAGAGATTTTTTCCGCAACTGGATTCCATACCTGTATGACGGCGTTGATGTTGCTGATCATGCTGACTATATCAGAGGGAGTAAGCTCAGTTGATAGGATATCCTTCTCCTGCTCAACCAGATTTTCGATGATCTCATGGATTCCCGAAACCTAGGGAAGAATTCAAATTCAGTTATTTTCTTTCTCCTGATGACGGTCAGAGCATGCCAAATAAAATATTGAGTATACAAACACATTGCCTTGGAGGTGTAAAAACCATTTGTCGTTAAAAGTAGAATATATTTTCAAGGTGAACAAAGAAACTGGCAGGAGCAGGATTCGAACCTGCAACCTCTGGAACACCGTACCGGCGCTCTACCAACTCAGCTATCTTGCCCTATGTTGGCGGTCTCCCAAATTGGCAGTATCTTTGTTCGGGTGGGCGCTAGTCAGAAGTCATAAACCCAGAATGCCATATAGCCAGGGATCACACCCAATTTTACGATACAACCTGGGAAGCGACATTGTGGGGATCACTCAATGAGGATACGACTTTTTAACTTATAATTTGTCAAACAATCCAGAAGGGAAACTGACCAGGTAAATTTGAATGCATTTTCAAGGTGAACAAAGAAACTGGCAGGAGCGGGATTCGAACCTGCGACCTCCGGAACACCGTTCCGGCGCTCTACCAACTGAGCTATCTTGCCCTATGTTGGAGGTCTCCCAAATTATCAGTATCTTTGTTCGGGTGGGCGCGAGTCAGAAGTCATAAACCCAGAATGCCGTATAGCCAGGGATCACACCCAATTTTACGATATAACCTGGGAAGCGACATTGTGAGGATCACTCAATGAGGATACGACTTTTTAACTTATAATTCGTCAATTCGGTAATTTTATGACAAATGCTTTTTGCAGCCCAATTGGGCTACTCTGAGGCAATGTACCCCTGAAGTCACTTTACATGGTGTATCTGCAGATTTTTCTCTCTCAGCTTGTTTTGAAACATAACTTTATAGCTTAAAGTGCTCCGTCATATTGTTGATTTGAGTACCAGTTGGTGTAAGAGCAAACCTGACTCCAATTTAACTTTGACATAATTTTCCTGCGAAAAGGAAGCTTTTGGAAATGAACCCTTGCTCGCTACTTCAACTTACTAATATCCAGAAGGATTTCTGAAATGAATTTTTAGCATTCTCTGGTCAATTTTTAAGTTAAACTTAAAAATTACTGAAAATGAATTCCACTGCTAAAACTGCTGACAGGATTGACATGGCCTAACGTTTTGAACAATAAGCAAGTTCTTTTTCAAGGGCAACACTACTTCCTTTGCCTTTGAGAAAGAGCTTGCTTAAGTTCGAAACATTAGGCCAGCAAATTTTGTTGACTTAACTTGTGAGAATCTAGGGCTGTCCTGAAGATAGTGAATATTCGAATAGCTTTTTGCCGGTTCGAATATTCGAGAAAAAAAATATATGCACGTACAGATATGACTCTGCTGCTATTTTAATAGAAAAGTGACGGCGCTTAGCAGTGTCAAATGCCGCATTTTTTTTATTGTTCCCGACTAAAACCCTTGACACTTCTAAAATAGTTATTGCAAAAACTCAGGCTGGAGTTTGGTTCCTTGTTATTAGAACGTTATACGTACTCTTAATGATCTTGACACAATGCCCAAAAAATCAGGTGGTCAATAATATCGATCGCCGCATGTAAAACACCAGCATGCTTTGCGTGCAACTTTTTACCGAATATTCGGTCAAGCCCAGTCTTGAATAATCGAACAGTATACAAAGACATGGGGGGAAGGGAAGATCAATACCAATTCCTTACAGTTGTAAGGTCGCACTCCTGAAAACAGACCCATAACGAATGACGTTTTGACTGACCTCTCTGTAGAAGACATCTTGAGGGGCGAGGCCTGCTGGGATGTGTGAGTGACCACGCTTCTGCAGCACCTTACTAATGGCTCCGTCAACAAGATTAGGGTACCTAGATGCACAAACAGCAGTCAGTGATGGAGTGGACACAGAATATTTAGGAAGGAGTGGTTAATCTGTGGTCGGGCCAGGCCTTTGAAAAGCCCAGCCATGCCCGGGCCTTCGGGCTTTTACTCTTGCTACTGTGAGCCACAAATCACCTTACAATAGAGCATCAACTAATCAATAAAGCCCAGCCTCTGCCAGGCCAGGCCTGGTTGTAGCCGCTCCCACACTAATCTGTACCCATTCACAGCTGGATCAAAAGATGCCTCAGCTGTCAGTCAAGTCTGGGCTCCAGAATTAATGGAAGTTTATTGTGTACAATCAGGGGATTATAGAAGCCCAAAGGCCCGGGCGTTCCAGGGGCTTGGCCAGGCTTTTCAACGGCCTGGCCTGACCACAGATTATCCACTCCACCCTTAACTCTCTTTTTTTACGCTTGGGGCGTCCAGCTTAACCTCTTAAATACAAACGACGGCAATAGCCAGACCGCCTGGCCAGTGGCCATCTTTAGGCACATTCCTGTGCGTACTCAATCCATTCATGTTTCAACTGTATTGTACTTGAATGGGAGTGTAATGAATAGATGGAGCTTTTTCAAATAAGACTTTCATTCCTATGAAAGGGGGCTCCAAGTGCTATGAATAGGACCACTCTATTCAGTGTGGTGCCCATTGTTTCCATTACTGATTGGCAGCCCATTCTTGGCATACTAGCCCCCCATCAATAACAGCTGGACACGTGGGCTTAAATCCGTCATATTCATGCACATGTAAATTGCCACAACCAAAAATTAAAATTTTCAGAAGGCGGCATCAGTCACTTGTTAAAACCAGGTATTTTTTCAATGGAGCAAACAATTTGATACTTTCATTTTCTTTCACAAAATCAAGTGAATAAATTGTACCAGCTGAGCTATGATCCGAATCACTGAGAAGCAAACCAAATGGAAGTTGCCTATTGTTTGGCTTCATATCAAACGATTGAATGTTTCTGAAGCAAATTACACACTGGAATATAGATGGAGTTTATGCAGTTTGGGGCTAATAATCGACTTAAGCCTAAGCCGAAGCCAGGGATTCGAAAAGGCCCTTTTAAAAGTATCAGAAAAATTTCCTTTAGTCTGTACCCCAGACTATCGCAATATTTTAACCTTGAATCCAACACAGGAACTAGACATTAAAATTCACATCCTCAACCATGGGGCTACGAAAACGGCGCTCGAACCCACCAACATGTACCGATCATTTTTACGATTGGTTACAAGGCACCCAAGTTCTCGTGAAGAAAGTCAGGTTTTCGTTCCTCAATGGTTTGTATGTATACATGTACGTAAGTAAATTTCAGCAAATAGAGCATACTCTACCCCTCGGATTCACATGATTCACGTTGGTTGACTTTTGATGGCAAAAAAAGAAATAGAAAATCACATCCCTGAGTAAGTGAAAATTACATTTTGTACCATTTTCAGTTTCACAAAGCAACACACTTGTGCACAGAAACATATGCCACTCCTGTGAAAATCTGGCAAAATCGCTTTCAAGTTTTAAGTAGCACTAAAGTCAAGTGAAACTACATTTGTGAAACTACTATTGTGAAACTACATTTTTATCAAGCCCTTCAAACTTTGCACATGCAGTTTAATACCCAAAAACAATGATTATAACTTCGTGAAGCCGCAAATGGCAGATAACATCTTCGAATCATTTTTTTCTTCAAAAACACAAATCAAGATTTGTAAGTGTTTGGCACAAATGAAAACTTAACCCATTAAAACTCCAACTATCTGAAATCAAGTTACATGGAATGGTGGCTGCGTAATGCCATCGCTGCAGCTAACTTCTCTGCGTGTTCACACAGCAAAAGGTGGGTGGAAAGCGGATTCTCTCTGACGACCATCGAGTGGAGCTGTTAGACAAGAAAACAAAATACTGTTTTAAAAAGCGATTGAATACTTTTTTTTTTCTGTGATCGAACACGCTTTGTTACGTGAATAGAGAAACTCAAGTGTTTGTTTTTAATTAATCAGATACAAACAGAAAATAAATACACACCCATTTATATTGTGTTGTATGACAGTCTTGGTTGCTTTGTGTAAAATTTGTCATGAGTTCAGTTTAACACCTTGACTGCTAATCCCGAGAATTCTCGGGATAAACAGTAGGTGCTATGCCCGAGATTTCTCGGGCTGGCAGCATAATAATTTGCCGCTCTCTGTAGGTCAAGAATCGAAATGCTTTTCCCGTATAAAACATATTGACATGCATTAGGGGACACAATTGAATCATTTTCGTCTGGTTTCGGCCGTTGGGCGGGCACCAGCACTGGCGAAGTACCAGAATGTTTACATTATGGGATTTTAAAATGGCGTCGCCCATGAACCGTCCCAAGCAGCGTGTTAGTTTACAAGATGCTGAGAGAGACTGGGGTGAGTGTGTAACTCGACGTTTCGGACAGTCTGCTCTGTCCGTCCTCAAGATGCTGTCGATGAAATATTCGCAGATAGCGACTCTGAAGCAAGTGAATTTGAAGGAGATGATAATTCTGATACTATAGAATCGGAAAGTAATGCCAGTGACGTTGAAAGTGAATCTAATCGACCGGAGGATTCGGACGATGACGATGTTTCGCCAATCGACGCTACATGTAATTCTGGTAGTGAATCTAACATTAGCGGTAGCACACAGTGAATCTAGCGGTTTAGGCCGTGGTCTTGGCAGAGGCCAGGGTCGTGGCAGAGACCTTGGCGGTCGGGCATCTTTATTTTGTTGTTCTCTAAAAAAACTGCAGCACCGTGGGGGGTAACGGTGTAAAAATATGCAACAGTCATAGTGTTAAACATTTACACGCTTTCAAAACATGGGTTCAAAACGCTCAGAAATTAAATGGAAAGTCACATACCGACCAGACATACACAGACTCATACACCTTTTGACTGAACCGGGACTCACCCTGTCCCAGATGTCGACATTCTTGAGGAAGGACAGCAGGTGGTCGTGTGCTTTCATCTTGTCCTCTAGCTGATGAAGGAGGATAAGAGAACTTGTGGAGGAGGCTGAGTCTGAGTCAAGGAGATAGAAAGAAGAAAGGAATGTCTTCAAAGTTGGAATGCTTAGAACATTTGCGACCCACTCTGCAAAAAGGGCAATTATGTTAAAAATAGTGTTTTATATATAGCTGGAAAGGCCATTTTATAAGCTTTCGTATGGTATATATGTCCGAGGCCTGCAGCATTCTGCATTCGCAAGATATTTGCATGTTTGATTTCAGGAATTTCTTGAATTTCTTGACAGACCCTTCAAAAAACAAAAAGCAAAGCAATAGATTGAAGCAATAGATTGAAGCAATAGATTGAAGCACTCGACACAAACACATTCTTTTTCCAACTTTATTTACTGAAATCAAAGATTTTGGTTATGAATTAGAATAATATAGGTATTAAAAATCACTTGTTTGAAGAATTTTTTACCATCTTCACATAGAACGGCCCATTACATGTAAAAGCATACAGCGACTTATGTGCCCTTTTTGCAGAGCGGGTCACATTTGGTCGAGTGATTAAGACATCTACACTAGTAAGCAGGTCATGGCTGGGTTCAAGTCCTGGCCGAGTAAGCCTGAGAAAAAACAGGGCCATATGAAAAACATTGAATAGGGGGTTAGGGTTCAAATACTGGAGCGTTATTAACTCTCATTCCCTTGGACAGATACATACTAAAAGCTTTTCTGAGGGCAACCATAAGGGGTGGACGTATTTTTTTATCCAAGTTCACTCCAAAAAGCTTAAAAGCCACTTGAGGTACGGAGCTGCTCGAGGTACAGAGCTACAAAAGGAAAAAAAAAATCAAAGAAATAGGAGGTACGAATTAACCCTCCTACTGTTATAACTATCATAACCTATCAAAAAACCTAAGCCCTTCCTCTCCAACAGCTTGTGTGTTTCAACCCGAAACTCGGTTTTGATAGGTAGGGTAGTTGGCTCCATTTTGGCACCGAGAGAGGGAGGGTTAATATCACTCTTGAAGCAGGAAAGATCGTAATTTAAAGGGGAACATATGCACCGGGGAAAGAATTCCATCAAGATACAGAACGAGGGAAAAAGCTACAGGCATATATCCAGCTAGAGTATATTGGTGGCAGGGTTGATAAAAATCATGATTTAAAAAAAAATAATAATGTGTGAGTGACTACGTATAAAAATAGCTGAAAAGCTAAAAACAGCTGCCAAAAAAGCTTATATTTTGGAAAGCTCCTATACTTTTGTACACAGCAAGTGTATAAAATGAGCTGAAAGTCAAAACAAAAAAGCTGAAATCAGCTTAAAAGCTGAACTCTCACACATTAAACCACCCCGTACGTGGAAGTGTAATGCACGACATCCGATTCATTTCTGCAGAGCAGGTCACATATTGCTTGTGACTGGTTCTCAACTGATTTTTACTTAACACACACACATTCTTAAATCTGTATCCCTGTGGAGCCAAGTCAGTGTTTTCTCCTTTGTTCCTTTATATAAACCTACCCCCATAGACTTTTTACACATTGTTCCTTGTGGAGACATCACCCTCTTTAGAAATTCCGTGGAGATCTTTTTACTCTTTCGTCCTCATGTCTCCACAGGGTACCGGAAATTGAAACACATCCTCTATTGTCCACTTTACTTTCTTTCTATTTTTCTCCTTTGTCCACACTGAAATCTCAAACCCCATAGCGTTTTCCTCGTGGGGCACCTAGATTTCAAAAGACTTCCTCGTCGGGCACCATTGTTACCCATTGTGCGACGTACCCCCTAAGGCAATATATATAATTCCCCTGAAGAAGGTGCATTGCACCGAAAGCTCGGGTAAAACTATCCGGTGAGCACTGTTTCACCTTTACCATATATATATATATATATATATATATATAGAAACACCCACACAAAAATTCACTGAGCATTATTTTTTTCTCATTTCAGTTTTAAACCTAGATGCAGGTAAAAGATACTTGCCAACAACATTACTTAAGTTTGTCACAACTACCAGTCTGTGAAAAAAAATATTTTAATTTAAATCTCAAAGCACATAAGGGAAAAAAGTTAACAAATCATGACCCACCTTGCGGAATGGATTCAGCCCAGCGAGGGTCCGAGGCAGGGAAGTCATCTATGACTTCCTGGCTGAGCTTAGCGACGGCCGCATCGATGGGCGATCCCGTCTCCATGGGGGATGGAGCGGATGCTGGAAAGAGCTCCTCCACGATGGCTTCAGCTTGGCTCTGGCAACGGACGAGAATGAATCGGCACACTTATTGCAGCTAATCAAACAACTTGGGGTCATTTGTGTCCCCTTGTGTCCAACTGTCATTGCTGGGTGGCTGGTATGCCAAGAACAGGCTGTGCAGCCAAGCGAAAATGTAAACAATAGGCACCACACTGAATTGAGTGGTCCTATTCATTGCACTTGGAGTTCCCCTTTCGTGTCAAAAGAAAGTTTGTTTGAAAAAGCTCCATCTATTCATTACACTCCCTTCAAAAACAATATAATTGAAACATGAATGGATTGAGTACGCGCAGGAATGCGCGTATAGACGACAACTGGCCAGGTGGTCTTTTTTTAAACCACGGCTGTTGTCCGTATTTAAGAGGTCAAGTCCGAGTATTGGTCTGAGTTTAAACTCCTGGTTGGGGGGGCCTCTGGCAAAATCTGGCTTTCTTTTGGATACAGATTCATTGATGCTCATGCCTAAATACTTTGCCTATTAAAATTTGAATTGAAATTCCTGTTAAGAAGTGCCGAGTCATGACTAATTAGCAATTTATTGTATGTTAACTCTTCAGTTCCATTTTCCTATCCTGTGGTGTTTTCTCTGGCCAAAAATCTTTTGATAATTTTTTTTTGATGTGGTAGGTCTTAAATATTGATAACATCAGAACTTTAAATTCAAACTTGTCAGAAATTCACCAGACCCTTTTGGTCACTGCAACAATACGCATACTCCCTTTTATGTCTGGGAGCTTTTCATATTGTCTAGATGCGGTGCCCTATTCCTTTTCACACACAGGCTCTCGGAAAGCATTGAGCAGAGCGTTTCATACACTACGTTGGGAATGAGCATAAAATCTCTCTTCTATTATTTCTAATCATCCTTGATGCATATTCCATCTTCTCACTAATTATACTTCTCGTCCGAACTTGCTCCAGGTTGCCCCTACTTTCCCAGCCTGTGAAGTACATGTACTTACCAAGTTTTGCCGGCATGCATGCAGGAACGCAGCCTTCAGGCCTTTCGTCTTGTCCTCCCCCAGGGTACCGAGGTCCTGGGGCTGTGCCGGAAAGCCAATGATGGATGACTGGTCCAGTCGGATGCTCTGCTCGGCCAGAGAAAGGTCTTGGCAGAAGCTGGCCTCGGACTGGGTCGAAGTGACCGTCACTAGGCCGTAGTTGGTGGAGAAGAACAGGGTGGTACCGTCACAGCTTCCTGCAGTCACGAGGGTGGACACAAACAAACATTTGTTTATTTTAATTTTAAATCTTTAAGGCACACCAAGGGCGAGATTGGCCGAAAATGAAAAATCCACGAAATCTGCAGTGTTTGAAGGTCGCTGAGGACCCCATAGCAATCTAGGGTCGATGGTTTGTATTTGGCTAAAGATACCCCTTAACCCCTTGCGTACGGATGACGCCATATGGCGTCAAACAAAAAAGTGCCACCAGGCCGGATCTTGGTCGCCGTTTGTGCAGTTTCAATCCATTGTTGGATTATTGTTTATGTCATGCTTGACTGCACAAACACATTGTAGCGGTTCGATTTGGCTGCCAGAACCGCTGCAACACCCCAATGTCTCCCGTAAAATACCGTGCCCAAGGGGTTAAAATGCGTGTTTCTATTGCTCTATATCCACTTTTAAAGGAAAAAACACCTTTAGGGAACACCTCAGTAATTCCAGATTGCAAAATAAATTCTTTAAAAAAATTGAGAAAAAAAAAGAAGTAAAAATCTCGACAAAAAAAACCTGAAATTAGGAAAAATCCTGACGAATCTCTTCACTGGGTACACATTAATTCTGCAAGAGTGCCTTTTGGCACCGTAACCTAAACGCCTAAGAAACCTAAGAAACCGGTAGAGATTAGATAATGAAGAAACGTTCAGTTGTAGAGCTGTGATGATTATAGGAAAATGCCAGCATGATATTCTGGAGAAAAAACCCCTAAAAATCCAATTCTAGAACCTTTGAAAAATTGCAAAAAAAAATGTCTTTAATTACGTCCCAGTTGCTTCATTAATTTCCTCAACCACTTTCTGCATTCTCCCTTATATCAGCACTCCCTTACTTTACCCGTGTCTTGCTTTGTATTGTTAAATTAGGGGTGAGATTGGCCAAATATGAAAATTCCACGAAATCCACGAAAAATCCACGAAAAATCCACAAGGACCCCAGATCAACATATGGTTTGTATTTGCCTGATGAAGGCACCCCCTTCAAATATCCGTTTTTATTGGTCTATATCCACTTTTAAAGGTAAAAACACCTTTAGGACAACACCTCAGGAATTCCAGATTGCAAAAGAGATTCTTTAAAAAATTCTGAAATTCCGACAAAAAATCCTGAAATCAGGAAAAATCCTGACAAATCTCACCTCTGTTTAATGTTTATTCAATAAGTTTGTTATGTTTTGTTTTATACCCCGATCAAGGCTAAAAGAAAAACAAAAAGAATCAGATACAAGAATCAAAGATTCAAAAACAATAGACGACCACCAGCCAGGTGGTCTTTTTCGAACCGCGGCTTATGGCCGTCGTCCGTATTCAAGAGGTTATGGGACCAGAATAAAATCATGCTTGCAAAAAAAAACCCAGAGAAAACACACCTGCACCCAGAATGCTGTTTCCCGGTTGGCTGAAGTCCACATTATCAAAAGAACAACTACCTTCAGTAATCCCTGAAAAAAAACCAAAAATAACACTCAATATCAAGCATTCTTCCAGGGACACACATTATCCACAACCCTGCTAAATCCAACAAAATCCAACAATGGTAATAAGCTGTTGTAATTTGTTGGATTTAGCAGTCAACACGAACTACACGGTGTGTTGGATATTGTTGTATTCAGCAGGGTAGCAGCTAAATATACCTGTTCGATTTTGTTGCATTGTAGGAGGATGGAAGCTAAATACACCTGTTGGATTTTGTCGTATTTAGCAGGGTGGAAGCTAAATGTACATGCTGGTTTTTGTTGCATTTATTAGCAGGGTGGGAGCAGATTTCTAGTAAAATTTTAGTTGGATTTTGTTGGACTCATACAAACAAAGACATGCATGACTTGTTGTATTTTGTTCACTAGGGTAGCTGGTGTGTACATGTAGATGGTACACTGCAGAATCCAACAAAATTTGCTGTTGGATTTTGTTGTACATGTATTTCAGTTTTGTTGGAAATTGTTATATTTAACAGGGCCATGTGGAAAAAAAAAACATTGAAGATGGTTAGGGTTTATATATTTATGATCTGTAAAATAGTCCATAATCTGGTTTGATTGAGGATGCTGTCCATTTAACTTCTGGGGTATACACAATAGAAATCAGTACTTTATTGGTGAATTGCTAACGACGCTGTGATAAATTTGACAATTGGTTATCAGTTTCTTTGATAATAAACAAATTCATTTTCTGCGGTTTGTACTCCCAAAGTAGCTTCGTTACAGCACTCTTAGGCGGTCAAAAATATAGCCAAAAGGTCCAGGCTGCAGAGATAACTTTACCAAGAAACTAAACAGATTAAATGTTACATTCTGAAATGAAAAATAGTCAAGGACAGAACAAAAACCTCAGAGAAAAACAATATTTATTTCTTATTTATCCTGGGTAGCCTGCTCAGTGCAAATGCACCGTTCTCCCTCAGGGCCCAGTTTGAATTGAGAAAAGACAATGAAGGAAATTTCAGTTACTATAACTGAAATTTCCTGGGAGGAAAACCCCAGAACAATCATTCTTGGGGGGAAAACCCACACAATCAGGTAGGGACTGAAAACCCAATCCACATAGTGCACCTGGTGGGAATCGAACCAGGGTCACCCGAGGTGGAAGGCGAGGAAAGAACCACAACAACAAACTGACCGCCCTTATATGACGTAAATCAATCATTTGTATTATTGATGTTTGTTACCAGAGCAACAGATGACCATGTTCCTTGAGTAGACATGGCAGGCACTGCTGCTGGAGCTGGCTACTAAGAGACGGTAACCAAGCAACTCTTCCTCTTCGGATATCTACAAGAGAGAACAAAATGGCATTCAGACAAATTTTTTATTTTTTTTTTTTTTTGGGGGGGGGGGGGGGGTGTGGAAGTCACCCTATACAAGGCTAAAAGGGATACAAACAGAGGTGGTAGGTTAATGACATTTTGAATTGCCAGCCCTACCACCCTTACAGTTTTCCTGGGCCCAGATCTAAATAGAGGATAAATCTTCGACAGATGCCAGATATCCCAATGATATGAAGAGTCTTCACAAACTGCTATCCGAGTTTCGAAGATCCCTGGCACATTTTTTTTCTCCTACAGCGGCAAAATCATCTAAAGCCCTCAATCCTGCAAAGTCCTCCGATGCCTTAACTTTTAAAGACCCTCAATCCTCCAAATTCCTCTATTTGGCAAAGAGGATTTGGGAGGGTTAGGGTTTAAGAATCACATGGGTCAGGACAATAATGAATATGAAAAGGTACCAGGAGTTCATTTTCAGGGGTCGGTGGATGAAGTTTCAGAATTTTCCAAACTGTTGACTGAGAGATAGTGAATCACAGGAGAAAAAAAATTGACACAAAATGCCTAGATAGAAAACAATTGAATAACTTAAAACAGGAAACAAATATTCATCATCATCAGTTAATATTATTAGTTGTTTCACATAACAGGGTATGAGTCATCAGTTAAACTGCTGTCAGTGAGGACCCTGCACAATAAATATGACAAACAATTAATTGCAGTATTAAAAAAACACATCAGATACATGAAGAGCACATTGAGACAAAAATATTTGTCAAGGTTTGATGTAGCATTGGTAGAGCCGACAAAGTTGCAGGCAGTGTTCAAACTTCATGGGATTCAACATGTAAAAAAAAAAAAAAAAGAAGAAGAAGAAGAAGAAGAAGAAGAAGAAGAAGAAGAAGAAGAAGAAGAAGAAGAAGAAGAAGAAGAAGAAGAAGAAGAAGAAGAAGAAGAAGAAGAAGAAGAAGAAGAAGAAGAAGAAGAAGAAGAAGAAGAAGAAGAAGAAGAAGAAGAAGAAGAAGAAGAAGAAGAAGAAGAAGAAGAAGAAGAAGAAGAAGAAGAAGAAGAAGAAGAAGAAGAAGAAGAAGAAGAAGAAGAAGAAGAAGAGGGGGAGGGAAAAATCAGGAAAGCTGGAAGTAGGAATGAATAGATTATAGGATTGGAGAAAACACACACTAGGCAAGGAGTTCCAATGAGATACAGCACGTGGACAAACTATCAGAGTAGCTCTTTGTTCTACATCTCGGCACAACTTGAGTGTGTGGGTGAGATGAAGCAGAGAGCCTGGGCCCAATTTCATAGCGCTGCTTAACACACGGAACCCTCGCCCGTTTCATAGAGACTGTAAGCAGAAAGCACAGCGAAGAGCCCACTAACTTCGGAAGCAGGATTCGCTTAAATTAGTGATGCAACAATACAAATCTGCATGCAAGCGCAAGCGTTAGCACGACTTGGCCATACGCTATTTGCTTAAAGGGTGGCTGCAATGAAATTGTACCAACAATTTTATTCTGTGATGTATAACTCTTTTACAATATAAGAAATGTGATTAAAATGTGTTTTCTGTGTTTCTGCCCATTTTTTGTGTTAAATTTTCCCGGAATAAAGTGCCCCCCCTTCTCTATTGTTTCCGCGCCCCTAAATGCGTGACGTCATCTCGGGAACACGGAAACTCAGCAAGAGTAGTTTGATCAGTGTACGTTTGTGTATGTGTGGATGTATGCCGTTGTTGAGGGAACCAGCCACGCGCAATTCAATAGCTTTGGATGAAGGGACCAGGGAAACATTTCTCGTCGCGTTAATATCTTCAAACAGAATCTTTTGGATCTGAATCTGACAATCAAGTGTCGATTTTAGACTTGTTGATTCAGACACTTCTTCGGAACATTATTGGGGCGAGGAAGAGGAGGATCTTGGAGCTCTTCCGTACATGTATGAGCCAGAAGGTGAGAGTAACAGCGAAACTACTGAAGACTCCGAATCGGACTCCCGATGCGGAACGCGTGAAAGACTTGAAAACAACGATTGCTAGGCTAAATAACACTCTCCGAGTCCAAATACGACGTTATTTCAATTCTACTGGAAAGAGGTGAAGACTGACACCATCCTTGGTGGTGTTGCTGAATCCAGCAGCAACACAACGACACGGAATTATCGACGAAAAACATTCGCAAAACACTGAAAGCTTTTCGCGACACAGCGAAAACACACGTGCATGTCAATGCCGCACACTCGGTGTACTATGGCCGACCATACCACAGCCAGCCGGGTTCCCGGGATGACGTCACATCGACGTTACCACTTGATGGGCGGGGCTGACCCCCTCCCGCATTAAATAAAATTATTTTCAAATGCTTACACGAAATAAAAAATACAAACAACACACAGTTGTGTTTCAAAAACTTTATTTCATCGATATACACAATAAAAATTGCATTGCAGCCACCCTTTAAGCAAATTTTCCTTCTATAGTTACCACAACTTTTCTGCTTACCGTTAAGCAGCGCTATGAAATTGGGACCTGGTTGAACGCTCAAATACCCTGACAAGAGGGACCAAGTTTATAAACAGACTGGTGGAACAATTTCCATCGAAATATCTGCAGAACAGACCAAGGGTGGCTACTGTCCTACGGTGGGAAAGGGTTTGTAATGATGAACCCAACTCCTCACCAACCAAATTAACGATTCGCTTCTGCACCTGATCTTATAAAGATAAATGGCCAGGCAGAAGCTCCGGCCCATATATGTGGCAACAGTATTCCATCAGGGGACGTATAGTCGTCCTATATAAGTACAGGATAGCATCGGGAGGTAGAATCTTCTGAGCTCGATAAAGACAACCAACTCGCATGGAAGCACTCTTTGCAATACCTGAGATATACTTCTCCCAGCTGGCATTAGGGGAGATGTCAATCCCGAGAAGGCGTAAATCTGATACCTCAGGCAAAGTTGACGAACCCATAAGAATGAAAGGAAATGTATCATCTCTAGAGCGGGAAAGGGACAGTACTTTAGTTTTCTTTTCGTTGAAGGTTACCAACCAGTCGTTTTGCTCGTCGTCAATTGCTGAAACTTAAAAAGGCTACAGCATGTTAGTTAGGACTTCACATACAATTTTCCCAAAGATGACAGCATTTCAGATGGAACTATTTGGGATTGGTACCGGTAACATCTTTATAAACAGTAAGCTTTCAGATTGAAACTAATTAATTTGGTTGTTGAGCATTACCAAAGCTAAATCACACATGTACCATTAAATTAAAGGGACGAATTAAGAGGGGAAAAAAGTTCGATTGAAACTGAAATTTGTGCGGAGATACTGTGCCAAAGAATTACCTGGTACCCAGCAGACAATGACATCATCTTGAATGCATCGATTTGGCCAGGACCACCTCCCGACATGGACACCAGTGGAATCAGAGCTGGAATCAAAAAAAAAAAACCTTATCGGTTTTAACTTTATGCACGTAATATCGTCAAACAAACCACAAGGGAAACTGACTAGGTAAATTTGAATGAATTTTCGAAGTGAACACAAAAAACTGGCAGGAGTGGGATTCGAACCCGCGACCTCCAGAATACTATACCAGTGCTCTACCAACTGAGCTATTATGCCCTATGTTAGCAGTCCCCAAATTGTCAGTGTCTTTGTTTGGGGGCGCCAGTCATAAACCCATAATGCCGTGCAGCCAGGGATCACGCCCAACTTTACGATGCAACATGGAAAGCGGCATAAATTAGAGTTTGTACAAAAGTTTATTGGACAAATGTCTCCCTATCTCACCAGGTCTCATTACTTAGACACTACAACTGATTTTATCCATACATGTGACTTCAGATCCTGCACCATCCCAATTGCAAGCTGAGTGGATGGGTGCTCAAAGTAATTACATATAGGATCTGGAAGTCAACTGATGGAGGTGTTCAGAGAGCATTAATAGGACCTGGCACCACGAAACAGGTGGAAAGTTGAAAATTGACAAACGGGTGCCACAGTTGAAAATTGAGATATTAATGGTATTTCCTGACAATACGTGTAATAAGCTTATAATTTGATGTATTTTTTTGTTTTGCATTCCTGGTCCCTGCTATAACCTTTGACCCCTCAGCAGGGATCGAAATATTCACTGGACTGCTGGAGAGAGTCCAGTGATTTGAGCATTGGTCTAGTGAACTCTTGACCGAACTACATGTAGTCCGGTAGTCTAGTGATTTCTTTCATACACTGCGTGAAATGCTATCACTAAAGTTAATTTTCTTTTATAAATCTGGTGAACTGAAAAAGCCCCATAATTTCTGGAATGGCAATTTTTTAATTTCAAGGCAGGGAGTTTCAATCAAAACAAGCATTTCTAACCCCTCCCCCAACAAGGTCGGCAAAGGGGAAAAAAATTGAAACAGCACACTCATTCAAAACACTGTGTGTTCTTATTTTTACCATTGGTCTTGTGAAATACCTTCCGGTCTAGTAAAATGTTTGTGCTACTAGCCCAGCTGTCTAGTGGATTTTTACCTGAAATTTGACCCCTGCTCAGTTTACGAAAATGATGCTCAAAGTTTGTGACCTGTGACACTAACTTGGTTTCATGAAAGAAATCAGCCCACAAATTATTACGAGATTGAATTCATTTTACGAGTTGGAATTTTTGCATTGGGATGATGTAAATTCAATACATGGGGTTTTGCCCTTCACCTACATGTATGTATGATAAACACTGTATACTCGGTGTTGTCCCCGAGAGATTATTTGAAGAAAAAAAGATCACTTGGGTGGGACTCGAACCCACGACCTCCTGCTTTCTATTACCACTCGACCACCGAGCTTGCCGGAGATGGCTGGCTGGTTCGAATCTGATATACAGTGTAGCAGCGGGTACGGCAACCAATCTATTCATAAGATGGAATTCATTTCTATAATATAAACTGAATCCCAATTGGGATATGATAAAATAGGACTTTTCAAATGTAAAATGTTCAAAATCCCCAAATTGACTTTTCAGTTAAAAATGATTTTTTTTCTTCTAATAACTCATAACTCAAAGCCATGGTGTGACTTCCCGTTGATTTCGTGCTGCCAGCTCATATTTTATGAGAATGATTCCCTTGCAGGTAACTCACCCAGAGCGTAGTGTAGCACTGGGGTCGATCTAGATGTGTCTGTTGCAGCAACAAGTAGCAGGGCACAATCACTACCAAACGGACACAAAGTAGTCAGTTAATGTTTGACAACATGGCTGCCAGACAAGTCACAACCACATAGCTAACAGGGCTGTAGTCGAGTCCATCACAAGTCCATCACAAGTCCATCACAAGTCCCTCACAAGCTCTCCAGTCCTAATCCCAATCACAAGCTATTCAAATGAGCTTTGACAAAGGCATTCCTTTGTCATTGTTCATCCAGTTACTTGTGACCAGCTTTGTGAAAGGACTTGCGAAAGGACTTGCAGGGACTTGACTACAACTCTGCAAATGGGAGGTGAGTTGGTCTTACCGATGGTGGAAGTTACCCCGCCTGGGTCTATAGGTCTGAAAACTGGGATAATTTCTCTGGAATCTGTTAAAGAATTATCCTCTATTTAGATCTGGGCCCTGGAAAACCGTAAGGGTGGTAGGGTTGGCAATTCAAAATGTTGCCAACCGTACTACCTCTGATTGTAACACCCTTTACCGAGAGTGGCTTTTAGCCTTCAATCGGTGACTTCAATAAAAAAATGAATTAATTACCAAAAAAACTCAAACAATTATGAAGATTGCAAAAAGCCATAGTGAAGCTGACACTAATTGTTGAGCTTTCCATTAGTTATGTGCAAAAAAATGAATTCACCCAGAATTTATGTTTTCCTCCATGTGATGATATAGTGGTCTAGTATTATACAGCTACATGTATATGGTCACAATAAAACTTAGGACCTGCAGCCGATTTCACGAAACCTGACGCAACTGCATAACTCTACTAATGCCACAATTTATTGCATAAGTTGCACAACATCTGTGACATTATTAAAATCGATTTCACAAAAGGTACGCAGTGTGTAAGTCGCTGACTTGCGCCACAAATTATGCTGTAACTTATGCACTTGTTATATGTGGCTTACGTTGTCTGCAAAAACACAGAAATGATGAATTAGCTAGCCGAGCATGAGCATAAGTAGAGCCGTTAGTTGCTCAAATTATTGATTAAATTCACTAGTTTATTTCAGAGAGTAATGAAATGATCATCCGCTGCAGGTTAACCTGTGAGGTATTTATGAAAATTGCCACCAATTTGCCACCGCAGTTATTTCACGACTGCTCCGTGCGTTTTTAGTGTCGTAAAAGCGGCATTCGGCCTCGTCCGCGAAGTATAAAAAAAGAATTTAACCTTGCTCAGCTACCAACTGTTTCGTGAAATGGATCGCAAAGATGTTGCGTAGCTGCGCAACATTTTTATAGCGCAAGTCCTACACAATGGCGTACCTTACGCACTGTTTCATGAAATCAGCTGCAGATGCCGTTTCCTGGTCACCTACGCCTCCCTGTTCCTTCAAAGTTCAAATCCTCACAACCCTGTTGTCCTTCTGCTGTCTGTATAATCAGGCATGCAACTTGGAATTAGCAAAAAAACGAGGAAATTCCAAACTTGACAAGACTTTGTACAGTGTTTTTCAATTTTCAATGGCATAAGTGTGAAGTGAAAAACGAGGAAATCAGCTGATCCGAGTAAAAGTTGCATGCCTGTATAATTAGTGTTTCCAGACCCGTCAGTTTCTTCTTTGGGCCAATTTTCATGGAGCTGCTCAGCACAAAAATCTGCTTAGCATGTAAAAGTCTTCCTTGGTAAAAACAGGATTACCAACCAAACTGTCATGTAATGTACATGTATGTATATTGCTTGGTTGTTTGCTTGGCATGAACAAATCACATGAAGTTTCGGCCGGTAACCTGTTTCTATTTTTTTGTGCAAATTGCTGCGCTTAGCCCCAGGTCATTCTAGTTAACCCCTTGCGTACGGATGCCGCAAATGTGCGCAAAAAAACCAGTGCCACCAGGCCGGATGACACAATTGTCCGCCGTTTGTGCAGTTTCAATCCATTGTTAGATTAAACAGTGCCACCAGGCCGGATGACACCATTGGCCGCTGTTTGTGCAGTTTCAATCCATTGTTGGATTATTGTGTATAGGTTACGCTTGACTGCACAAACACCTTGTAGCGGTTCGCTTGGCTGCCATAACCGCCGCGGCACCCAGACGTCTCCCGTAAAATACCATACTCAAGGGGTTAAGATTGTCGCAGAATATTTTTTATTTAATGTATTTATCAAATTAAGGAGGCCTATGGCAACCCTCATCAGGATCTCAAGACAGGCATGCAACTTGGAATTAACAAAAAACGAGAAAATTCCAATCTTTACAAGACTTTGCACAGTTAAGTATGAAGTGAAAAACGAGGAAATCAGCTGAACCAAAGGAAAAGTTGCATGCCTGTCAAGAGCATCCCATCCCATCCCATCCCTCAATAGGCCTTTTCACAGTAGAGTGCCGAACCCCGCGTCGTTTTACACTAATTTCGTGTAAACCTACCTCAGCCAACCCTGGCGAGCTCGCTCCGGGGTTGGGCATGAGCGTTTCACACTAGTTTGTATTTCATCGACCCCCAGATGGCCAGTTAAATTCCTAACTTCCTCCTCGTTGAAAATAATTCCTGAGATTCCGGGAACACAATGACCAACACAAAAGAGGGGGGGGGGGTCCCTCTGCCACATATTGTGCTTTAGAATAATGGCGCTGCGCTTTCGGTCAAGCTGTATACAATAACAATAGCGCGCGCTTTGACAGGACCTTTGGAATTCTTTTGTCGAGACCACCTGTTTCTCAACCTGGGTTGTACGAAACCCTGCACGCGGGGCGACGTTTCACCCTAACCATTTCGCCCCGGGGCCACCCCCGAGATCGGTCTCGCCCCGGGTTGAAAAATGGTTAGTGTGAAACGTCGCACATTCTCACCCCCGCGTCGCCCTGGGCCGCCCCCCGAGATTTTGTCTAGTGCGATGAAAAGGCCTTATTTAGTGAACAAACAACAAATACAACATACTGTCAATTGATAGAAATTTCCGAATACTGCAATGTGAGTCACAAACGAATGTCAAAGTACTATATGCACACGTCAAAGTACTATATTGACACGCAACTGAATGTACATGTACGTCAATGTCCTTTTTATAAATTGAGCTACAAATGGATGTGCTCTGTATACAGTCTCTGACAGCTATGACAATCATTTCCCCCAAGCATTTCATTTTTACAACAATGGCATGATTTATGCATCGTTAATCCCCTGATACATCAAATACGACCACAAAAAAGGAATGGATGTGACTTAATTGGAAAAGAGTTCTGCAGTGCCAACGAGCAAAATTCTCACTCAAGGGAGTTGAATAGAAAAACGATAGATTTATTTCCTGGAAACCAACCGCCCACTTCTTTTATTATGAGTTGGGGACAATGCATGTGGGGGTTGTTTATATACATATTGTATGTATGTATGTAAAGCTGCTTTTTTTTAGCATGGCTGGCTTTTAACCCTGCGAGCTGCGCGAGCACAAAAATCATGCGCTTCTTCCATGGGGTGATTTTGGAAGGCACCTTCGTTTACGCGTTAATAACAATGTTTTGTGCTTACAATCTTTTCTCTAATGGTCTAAATAGATCAATAGGGGTCCTCTGGACATACACACACAAAAATTTAATCATTCTGGAAATTTGCATGTTGTTTATCACTAATTTTAGAAAAAGAAAAAATGTGCCTTCCGAAATCACTACGTGGCTCCTCGCACGGTTTTTGCACAACTGAATGGGCTTTTGGCTGGGGCCCAGGTTTCTCATGACTGGAGTGACCCCAAGTGAACTCCTTCTTGAAAAGCGACTATACCACTTCAAAATACAATGTATCATTGAGGATTACAAAAAATATGAATGGAATAGACCGACGGCTTCATATGGAAATTAGAAAAAGAAAAAAATGTGCCTTCCGAAATCTCCATGCAGCAGCTCGCAGGGGTTAAAGGTAGTATGATTGGTCATTGTTGCACTTTTCAGAAATGGGCAGATTTGGGGGTTAGTATTTTATAGGAAATATCGTCCCACTGACCTGTTCAATGTTTTGCGTTGTTGGATGGCGTAAAAGATGAGAAAAACGGCACTCGTTTTCAACCGTATGTCCGGGGCGCGCCTGTCACCCGGGTAGCGACGCTCGCCTTGACTAAAGGCTACAGGGCAGTTTTCCAACGATTTCCCGTTGGAAATCGTGAGGAAAACGATATATATTTCTACTTTTTTTGACAATGACAGCACACCTGGTGCCATCATTTCACAGGATGATTGATGAAACTATGATTAACTTATAGTCTAGTAAGGTATTTGGTAAAAATTCAGAAACAAAAATTGGATTACCAATCGTATACACTACATTTAAGCAGGCCCAGGTGAAAAAGTAGAAGAAAAGTAGGATCAAAATTTTCCCCCAAACCGGACAAAAGTAGGATGTTGGCGGTCAAAATCAGGATAAAAGTAGGACTTTTCCAGGCTGCCAGGATTAGTTTTTGTTGATACTCACCCATGTCCACAGCATCACAAGCCTCATCATTTTGGCATGTTCTGTACTCACAACACTTGTGCTCCATCCTCAACTACAGCTCTTAGAAGTAAAGTTGCAGTACTCCTGCACCCAAGCCCTTCATTGTGTGATTTTCAAATGACAGTGTGTAACATTGTCATGAAAAGTATTCAATGAGATTTCATTTGTTTTGACTTGTGGGACAAAAAAGTAGGAAAAAGTTGGAAAAAAAATATGAATTTCAAGAAAAAAGTAGGAAAAGTAGGAGCAAGGCAAAAAAGAAGAATTAGGAAAAAATAGGAAAAGTAGGAATACTTGAAAGCCTGGCTTGGGGAAGGAAAGGACTTGTTTTTCTTCCTTTTTTCTTGTAAGGTAAAAATAGGAAATATCAGGCCTGAACCCCCCCCCCCCCCCCCCCAAAAAAAAAATTCCTGATACATGTATCATCCCTTGGGGGAACCGGGGTAAAATGTGTCATTTCAGTCAGAAAGAAAGAAGAAACATCCATTATCATCATGTTCATCCACAAACCATTCTTCTCTTTTGAGATTTTTCTGACGGTGTTACTGGAAAACCTAAAACTACATCTTTTACCGTGTGCATACCTTCAACACTTTCTGAAACACACAGGTGAAGTATAATTTAAAGGTAATAAACAAAATTTGCAAACATCAAAAAACAAAACTACTGAATTATTGTGAATTGCCTTTATACTTGACGGTAAGTAAATAATAGTCTCAAGCATCCTGTGAAATCATGGCACCTGGTGTGCTGTCATTTTCAAGAAAAGTGGAATTTTTGTATCAATTTCCAGCGATGATCGGCCGACCACCAATCGTTGAAAAAAAACTGACTTTTTTCAAATAATGCCCCCAATTTACCAACTGTAGTTAGTCCACATTTTGTTTTAGCAATCTGTTTAATACACATCCGTGAATGGGAGCAAACAGCTAGTCTAGTTCCCAGACCTGATAATTCCCAATCCCTGACGTCTGTGAACACAGTGTATGCAATCAGTGAGGACCTTTACTGTGCGTTAAAGGTGCAAATGTAGTCTACATAATTGGTCATTGCTGCAATTTTCAGAAATGGGCAGATTTGGGGGTTAGTACAGGAAATATCGTTCCACTGACCTGTTCAAAGTTTAGCGTTCTTGGATGGCGAAAAAAAAAACAAGAGAAAAATGGCGTTTGTTTTCAACCGTCGGGCGGCAGTTAACAGCACTTTTTATAGCGCCATCTGGTTAAATAAGCCCAATTTTTGTAAACGGGATCGTTTTCAATTGGTCACATAACTACGCGAGCCGACTGGTTACAACAAGTCGCTTCGGTACACTATGCAACACACAATTTTACTAGAATTGCAACCTTGTGCCCATTTTTGGATTGTTAACTCATTTTAGAGACGCAATGCGGACTAACTACATTCGGTCAATAGAGGGCAGTATTAACAAATATTTTTCCAACGATTGTTATGCAGAACAATCGTTGGAAAACGATATAAATTTCAACTTTTCTTGAAAATGACGCCACACCAGGTGCCATTATTTCACAGGATGATGGAGACTACTATTAACTTACAGTCTAGTAAGGTATTTCGTAATAATTCAGTAAAAACAAAAATGTGGAGGATTACCAATCGTGTACACTACCTTTAAGTTTGCTTGAAGATAAATTTGTTATCCCACTTGCACTCGAGGAACATGGACTAATGTAGTGTGTCCATGTCCCATATGCCATTCAACTCGGCCTTCGGCCTCGTGGCATATGGGAAACGAACGCACTTGGCCTCGTGGCATATGGGACAGGGACGCACTACATTATTCCGTGTTCCACAAAGATCTGAAAAGGTATGAAATGTAGAGCTGTCCTGAATCAACCGAATATTTGAATACCCTTTTGCCGGTTCGAATATTCGAAACAAAAATGTTCACATGCAGATGCTATTTTAATAGAGGAGTTACGGCTCTTAGCAGTGTCAAATGCCGCATTTTTGTTGACAGTAATTTTTGTGGACGGAAGTTTATTGTTCCCGTCCATGACACTTATTACTGCAAAAATGCAGGCTGGAGTTTGGTTTCTTGTTATCAGAATGTTATACATACCCGTAATGATACAACAGGCGCATTCAAAAAATGTCATCGGGCGGTGTATAATATCAATAGCCAAACATAAAACACCGGCGTGCTTTGCGTGCAACGTTTTTTACTGGCGCGTCATGCAGTTGCATCTGACGCGCGAAAAACCTGCATATCGAATATTCGGTCAAACCCATGTTTCAAATAATCGAATACTAAATTATTCAAAAATCAACAGCCCTAATGAAATGGGCCCAAACGTCTTGGCTCTGCTTTTATTGCCACTGATAGCAGAAAAAACCTTAGCAAGGAATTTTGTTCCGTGTGCATTCTTACACATTATGCCCCAAGGATTCTGGGCCTACAGGGTAAGCGGAGAATTTCTGTGCTTAGCACAGAATAGTCGCTGTAAGCAAGGAATTCTCTTGTTAGCAGAGCCCAAGCTGTTTCCTTGCAGATTCATTACTTTGGCAGCCCAAGCAGTACTACACATTTCTGACATGTTTCTACGCTAGGATTTTCTTGAGATAAATGTAAGCATTTACCTGACGATCTGTAGATCTAGCATCCAGACTCTCAGATTGTCCAAAGATGGAGATCCCTGTAAAGACAGTATTTTTAAAACACAGAGGAGTCAGACTGGCCCCAGTGGTACTTTTCTCGCCTTTCAATTCCATTACCGGGGTTCTAATCCAGCCTATGACTGACAAGTTTGATTGATTCTTCAGTACATGCCCTATTCCATCGGCTCTCCATGGAAAGTTTTTCTCCCAACCCTAAAACCTTAACATTTATTCATCGTCTTCCCTCCACAGGTTTCTTCAGGTTTTCGAGCGGCAGTACCGTTACGCCATTTTGAGGAATCCTTGGTTTTGATTATCATAAGTCATGGAAGTAAACAAATGAATAGTTTCCTGTAATTCAGTTTGAAATTGGAAGACAACTTAAATTATTGGCTGAAACATCAGTAGGGACATCAAAGTAAAACTCTCCCTGGAATCTCCGCGAATTTCCCCCTGATGATGCAGCTGAACACCTCCCTGAATTGCGGGTGCTTGGCAGCATAAATCAATGGGTTCACACAGCTGTTTCCTGTCAGGATGGCGGCTGAGATCGCTTCAAACTTTCCCACACCTAAAAAAGTCAGGGAAATGCTATAAGGAACGATGCAGCCGATGAAGCAGCAGACCACCAACGAGAGATTCGTTGTGATTTGGACTTGAAGTCTGTGGTTGTTTTTGTGTCTGCGTCGCTTAACATTTGTGCAGGTGTAATGCACGATTCTGGCGTAACTCCACACTATGAGGAGAAACTGGACAGGAACATATGCCAGAAAGAAAATGATGTCGGCTCGCAACTTGTCGACTTGGATCCAACAGCACATTGAGGCTAACGGCTTGAAGCCGAATTCGACATACCCAATGCTGACAGTGAGGATTATCACACACCCTGGGATCAGCCAGGTCAGGATAAGGGCCACGATCATCCGCGGCTTGCTAAACAGCTTGCGGTACGTTGCCTTGCCGTGGGTGACCATGACGCACCTGCTGAGCGCGATGCATGCAAGGTTGTTTATGCTGCACCCGACGCACAACAAAAATAAGACACCCGCGAGCGCACAGGCCTGGGGCAGAGGATTGAGATCCCGGCTGAGAAAAATCACCACATTAGTCGGGATTACGTACGCGCAGGTCAACAGGTCGGCAACGCTCAGGTTGAGCACAAACATGTTTGTTGCCTGGTGAAGCTTTCTGGATAGAGTCACTGCGACGATGACCAGGGTGTTGCCAAAGATTCCCAGGACTGAAACGATGATTACAAAAGTGACCAAGGCCTGCTGCTCAGCATAGCTGAAATACACCTCATCGGATGAGCAGCATGTCATGTTGTCTTGGTCATCCATTTTGAATAAGAGCACAATCTTCAGCAGATACGGCACCAGATTGCACCTCCGTCTGTTCAAATGGCTAATTTTTGCAGAGCCGAAAATAAAGAGCTTGTTGTTCACCTCCTTTTACAGACTGATGCCAAGTCCAATATACCAGGAAAACTGGGACAAGTGAGACTCAATTTACACAGAACTGGTTGCAAACCTACATGTGGTCTGCACTCAACAAGCAATTGAGTTCAAAATGTTTTCTCAAACAATGTAACCCAGTCATACTCATAATTCAGTTGAGGCCGCATCCACAATGGTTAATGGCCTATATCGTATATCCACACACAAAATAATCAAAGTTCAATCTGCCTAGCAAGCATTGTCAACACACCCAACAATCCCCCTATTCACTGACACTAACTGCTCATCCTAATCAGAACCACATTATAATACGTGTATTAATGGATGATTTCACCACGGGAAAGCATTCATTTCAGGTAAGTGGCAAACCACACGGTTCATTATGACTCTCCAGGTGCAACAGGCCTTCTGAGTATTAAACATGTACATGTAGTTACGCCTGAGGCAAATCAGGCAAATTGATATCGGGGAATTGGAAGGGAAAAACAAATCATCGCACTGAATTTTCTGACGAGTGCTAATGAAAAATCTAGGGCTGTCCCGAATATACCGAATATTCGAATACCATTTTGCCAGTTCGAATATTCGAAAAGATATACATGTATATGCACGTACAGATACGACTCTGATGCTATTTTAATAGAAAAGTTACGGCGCTTAGCAGTGTCAAATGGCGCATTTTTGTCAATCGTAATTTTTTGTGGACGGAAGTTTACTGTTCCTGTCCGTAAAACCCTTGATACAACAGGGCCATGCAAAAAAAATGCTGTTTGAATGGTCCATAATATCAATCGCCATACGTAAAACACCAATGTTTTTTTTTATCGGTGCGGCATGCACTGAAAAACTTGATCGGCGAGTATCAAATTTTCGAATATTCAGTCAAACCCAGTTTCGAATATTTGAATACAAAATTATTCGAAAATGAACAGCCCTAGAAAAATCCATTTGTGAACTTCACAGGATCAAGTTTGTGTTCCATAGAGAATACGCTTCATTACATTTTCTGATATACATGTATTACTTACTTATAAAAATGCCTACCTGAATACACAATACATAGATGTATGCAGGGTTTCCCCTTAACTTTTTTTTTTCACTAGCCTGCCGGACCAGTAATGTTACTAGCCTGCCAGCATTTTCACTGGTCCGCATTTTTTTTTCACCTTTTAGGCTACTTTTTTTGTAAGTAACCTTTTACGTCAATTACAATGTAAATAACGTATACACCGACGTCGTGAAAATGGTAAATTGGACAGTGATGTTCCAGAATATTATACATATTATTATTAATAACAGGGACAAAGAATGGGCCTTGGGTTATAATTTGTATTTCCAATCCAAGAGAAAGAAAAGGTTCCAGGTAAACAGTTTTCGCAATACTGCACTGTAGGCCGATTTATTTTCCTTCAGAATTGTGATAAAAAAGTTACACAAGTTATTTACTGGTTTGATTTATATTTTATTTCTCTTTCAATGAAGTGAAGTGGCAGGATGAGTGCCTAGTTAATAGTTCCTGTGTACATAAGTTATTGGCTAAAATAGCTTCTTTTAAATCATATCAAAAGAACTTTCATCCCCTCAAAAACTTGAGCATGTTCTGAGGGAATGTCATTCCCTCAGAACATGCTCAAGTTTTTGAGGCGATGAAAGTTCTTTTGATATGATTTTTAAAAAGCTATTTTTCAATTATGTTTCTGAAAAAAAAACACTTTCACATTTTTGTATCAGCCAGAAGAACCTCCCCCCCCCCCCCCCCCCCCCCCCCCCCGCTTTAAAATCTCTTAATAATCTGAGTCAGACGAAACACTATCAGGGTCGTCAATTTCTTCCTCTGGCTCTTCCTCTGGCTCTGATCCACCTTTCTTGATCCACCTTTAGACCAGGATACAGATCCCCCAATTGGTGGATCAGATCCTGCAATTGGTGGATCACGATCAAGTGGGAACGCAAAAGGTGGATCTGATCCGGCAATTTGACCTGTCAACATCCGGCTGGTGCACGAGAGGCGCAAAAAGTTTGCGGTCTGATGAACGAAGAAATACGTTTAGGCGTGTAGCTCATGTGAAAATTTCCCACGTGCACGACATGCACCATAAACAACTACTGAACTACGGGCTGTATACAAAATGTGTTACCACGCGCGCGTGCGCGATGCAAGCGTGCATGCATCCATTCAGCGTACATGTGTATTCCTTTCGTTCCGTACTGGAAAGTCGTCCGCTTCTAAACCTTTTTCATTCGTGTAATTTTACTTATTTTTCCATCCACAAATAATTCTGTGTTAGTGTATAGCCTGCAGCGTGTCATACAACAACAACAACCGCAGCAAAGTTTAAAGAAAATACGCTTTACGATCCGATTTGAGCCAGTACTTATAATATTACGATTAAGTTTGGACTGCTCTCCGCATCCATGGGCAAAATCAGACCGAGAAGCATTTGGATTTCTTCCTCCATGTTGAAACTTCGAACATCAAAACATCGCACATGTATTTGACCCGTCCCAGCATGCAACGCAGCCACACAGCGCGCGCTTAGCAAGCAAGCGCATGCTTAATACCGAACTCAGTGACCTTTCGGACTCGACACTTCCGTTCGAAAAGGTGGATCAAGCATAAGTGGGAACGCGACTTGCGGTTTCGTTGCGGTTAGACAACGGTCACACCAAAATGCCGGATCTTGATCCACCTTTTCCCAATTCGAGTGGGAACGCGGTCTCTTATTACAAGCTGAGAGTAAACTCCACGCAATCGGGGATCGCTGTTGACAATCTGGCTCTGAAGACGCGCGCGCTTAGCTTATCTTGGCATTTTTTTTCACTAGACCGCCGGACTACTTAGAAAAGGGTTTTGACTAGACCGCCGCTGTTTTGACTAGAATTTGTCTAGCGGACCAGCGTTAAGGTCGAACCCTGGTATGTACACAACAATGTCATTGCTACAATGTAGTTTTCACTGACATCATTTATCCCCACTGAAAAAACATGGGATATGTAACAGTCGACATAAAAAAATCAGCAATTCTTCACTTGACTGCACGCATGCTTTTCTCATTACTTTCCGAATATGATCCAAATATATTAACATCTGTGTTCCCAATAGAGCGTGAAAGTCTTGCGACTTCACAATGGCTATTCATTACCTTCACGTGAATGTCTTGTTACATTTGTGCCTTTGACTAGTCTAGTGATGGACACTTTAGTCTGTCTTGGTCAGAAGTTGGTCAAATTTGTCATCAATATGTTGGTGATCCATTTGCAATATATATATAAAAAAAAAAATATTGTATTGAAATACGTCTTTTTCCTTCACAAGACCACATTATTATTTTTTTCCAGCTAAGCCCAGTCAGAAAACAAAATAATTTCATACCATTGGGACCAGAGCTACAAAATTACTAGAGCGCTGACTCGATGTACAAAGTGATGCCTGCTGGTATGGGCGCATCAATGTTTGTGTACAAACCTATAGGAAAACTCAAAATTTTGTACGGCTTTTGTACGGCTATTTGCATATCTGCGTTTGTACCGGTATTCTATACAGTTGCGTTATCGAGGCCGATACGTTCAAAACCAAAATGCACAATCAGTAAATGAGCATTTCATTTTGCTCTGCGCAAACAAGGCAAACGTGTGCGTGTATCCCGCTGCAGATATTTGAAGTGACGTTTTATAACCGTTATGACACGCTTAAAGGTCATATTATTATTATTTTTATTTAATTATTATTATTATTATTATTATTATTATTATTATTTGCTTTTGCTGTAATTTTCCGAAATAAATGGATTTGGGGGTTAGTATATTATAGCGTGCTAGCAAATACTGTAACACTGACCCGTTGAAAGTTTTGTGTGCAAAGCTTCTGGGAAAATAGAGAAAACAAAATTATGTTCTAGTAGTCTGTTCCCTGACCATACTTTAGACAAATTGGAGCAATTTATAGACGTCAGGGAATTATCAGCCGACAATTGTTGGAAAAGGATATATATATGAATTTCCACTTTTCTTGAAAACGACATTACACCAGGTGTCATGATTTCACAGGATGCTTGAGACTGCTATTTACTTACAGTCTAGTACAGTATTTCGTAATAATTCAGTGCATGTAGTTTTGTTTTTTGATGTTTGAAAATGTTGTATACTACTTTTAAGTTCTTTGCTTGTGTTGTACATTTCACGTTGCATTTCGAGTACACTTTTAAAATTCACTCCAACTAATTTTATTATGTTTTACAAACACGCACACGAATTTGAAATGTCTGCGCACAGGAAGGATTCAAGTCTCCTATGGTTCGACCTTTCAAAACCTTTCAAAATCTGCTTACTGGCAAGATGGTGAAAAAATAATTATGAACCTTTTAAAACACTCCAGAATTTGTTGCTACTGCACTACCACACCTTTCAATACCCTTTAAAACAAGCGTCGGAGGAGGGGGGAGGAACAAGCGTCGGAGGAGGGGGGGAGGAACAAGCATCGGAGGAGGGGGGAGGAACAAACGTCGGAGGAGGGGGGAGGAACAAGCGTCGGAGGAGGGGGAGGAACAAGCGTCGGAGGAGGGGGAGGAACAAGCGTCGGAGGAGGGGGAGGAACAAGCGTCGGAGGAGGGGGGGAGGAACAAGCGTCGGAGGAGGGGGGGAGGAACAAGCGTCGGAGGAGGGGGAGGAACAAGCGTCGGAGGAGGGGGAAGGAACAAGCGTCGGAGGGGGGAGGAACAAGCGTCGGAGGAGGGGGGAGGAACAAGAGTCGGAGGAGGGGGGAGGAACAAGAGTCGGAGGAGGGGGAGGAACAAGCGTCGGAGGAGGGGGAGGAACAAGCGTCGGAGGAGGGGGGAGGAACAAGCGTCGGAGGAGGGGAGGAACATCAAGCGCGGGAGGGGGAGGAACAAGTGGAGGTGGGTGAGGCACTGGCAGAGAAAACACCATCAAGAAACTCGAGAAAAATGCCAAGGTGAGTTTTAAGTTTTTCTATTAAAGCTTCAAAGACCAAAAAAATTAAACAGTAGAAATAGGGAGAGACCGATGTTTTTATTCTAAGTACTTGCAGAAACTTTCTCAAGGGTAAAACTTAATAGATGAACAATCAGAAAATGACCCCAATATGGATGAATAAGACAAAAGGGATTGGAACACCTCGTTCCGAAATAAATTTCCGAATCATAATTTATTCTCATTGTTCTCAATGCTATATTGAAAACAATTACATGTTCCATTTTTTGCACATTTTATTGTGTCAAATTCCATTACATGTACATTACAAGCGCTTTCTGTATTCGTTTCCAAAAACTCATTTTAAAAAAAGTTGATCTCAACTTGATTGTTGAAAGCACACCGCCTGAAGTTTCCCTACGTGCATGTAAAAAGGGAAAAGGCCCCCCCTTCCTGCTTCCACATACCGTACATGTACTCAATTATTTGTCCATTCCCTTCACAGGTACCCCAAAGGATGGAAAGGCTAGGTTATTGGTGAACCGGACGGAAAGAAGGCATTCCAGCCAGTAGATGGACGACGGAGAACCAAATGCAATCCTCGTTATTAATGAACACTTTAACCAGTTCGCGTCGGAGGACGTGTTAACACGATCTGGCTGTTTTTATACACGGGCACGGCTGACAGGTTAAAACGTCCAGCTTGCCTCGACTCACCTCCGGCTGACGTCTCAACACGCTAATCCCTCATTTGTTTTGTACACACACACACAAAGTCCGAGAAGTCTGTGGAGGCTGACCGTGTGTTGAACTTGAACTTGGTCGCTGTGCACGGCCTGTTCTACAATTTACGCTCCGGTGGGCGCACCCAGAGTATTGAAATATATCAGGTTTCGGCAAGAAATATTCTACAAATACTGTTGAAATGACTCTTGCAAATCAGTATTTGTGGCGTTTGGCTGTATATATCAGAAGTTGGCTGCTATATTTTGCCTTTTTTGAAAATAGAAATTGTTGGCAAAAATAATCCCGGCGCAAACTGGTTTCAAGTAAGTTAATCAGGTTTAGGGGTGTGCATTTACGGGTAGTAAAAGAACCGGGTACCAGATTGAAAAAAATACGGGTACCCGGGTACCCGTTAAAGAAACCCAACCCAAAACTTCCAATCCCGGAAGTTGCAATAATGTCTTTCTCTGAGATTCAAAAGTCTGATTTCAGACAAAAGTCTGAAAAATATCATGCCTGTCCAGTAAACATGATCACTTCTCCACCATTACATGTTCCGGTAAGTGCATGCGCCGGCATATCACAAAAGACAGAAGCTTTATATACATGTACAGTTGTATTTATTGTGGAATGAGGCATGCTACTACATTGTATGTCTGGTCGAGGCTCTTTATCCATACCCAGACTACAAAAACGACAACCGGTAAATTCCCTTTATTGTCAATTTTCGTGAGCGTCACGGTCATAAACATGAAATCTGTGCTGGTTTCCCATGTAGTCGGGTTTTAATTTTGAAAATTCCCGACAAAATAACATTCGAAACCTTTCCTTTTTCATTTTCTGGGAAGTTACTAAGAGATCATGTAAAGTTGTACGGGTACTCGATTCCATAATCTGGAACCAGTTCCTGACATGAATGGTCAGGTAGTCGGGTACCCGGTTCCGATGCACACCCCTAATCAGGTTCTGAAGGGTTGTTGCCAAGGATGATGCGGTTGCTAGGTAACACAATCTAAATACGAATGGTCCGGAGGTGGGATATCCTGTTCAAATTACTCACAGATCTCCTCTCATTTCGTTGTGTGGCGCTTGATTTGCTTCTGGTATCAAGGTTCAACGTCAGGCAACGTTAAGACCAGCCAATTTGAACACCCCAGGAGGTAATTGGTCATTTCTTTTGTTGATTAGTTTCAAGTAAGTTAATCAGGCCCTGAAGGGTTTTTGCCAAGGAAGATACAGTTGGTAGGCAACAAACATCTAAATTAGCATGATCATATGGTCCTCGAGGCCTCGAGGTCGGATATAAACCTATTCAAATTACACTCTTCTAAATTACATCTCTTCTAAATGGTCATCTATCGATATGAATTCATTTACAAAGAAATAATTCTTTAACCCCTCGAGTACGGTTATCGTAGTGAGGCGTCGGGGTGCCGGGGCGGCCTGTGCAGCCAAGCGAAACGGCTTGTGCAGTCAAGCGTAACATACACAATAATCCAACAATGGATTGAAACTGCACAAATAGCGGCAAATGGCATCATCCGACCTGGTGTCACTGGTTATTTTTGCGCCATTTGGCATCATCCGTACGCAAGGGGTTAACATGGCCCCTGTTCTTCTCAATGCTGTGAATCAGCCAGACTTCAGGCGCAAAAGCCACTTCCATGAAATTTTTTTAAAAACAAGATCAAGTGAAAGCTCTCAGTTCCTAGTATACAATAATCAAATATTTTTTTGGGCTTTTAGTGGCTTTTGCGCCTGAAGTCTTCATTTGTCATCTCCTTGTGTGACGGCATTTATCTGCTCCTGGTATCCAGGTCCACTGCCAGGCAGAGATGTAGACAAGTCCATCACAAGTCCCTGCAAGTCCCTGCAAGTCCCTGCAAGTCCATCACAAGCCCTCCGGTATCCAGTCCTAATCCCAATCACAAGCTATTCAAATGAGCTTTGACAAATGCATTCCTTTGTCATTGTTCATCCAGTTAATTGTGACCAGCTTTATCAAAGGGCTTTATCAAAGGACTTCGACTGGACTTGTGAAAGGACTTGTGAATGGACTTGTAGGGACTCGACTACAACTCTGCTGCCAGGTAACCGTAAGGCTAGCCAATTCGAATACCCCAAGGTGTAACCCTTTCAGAAATACCAACCAAACACTTGGTCATTTCTGGTTTTACACACTGTACTTCGATGTCCAGATTTTGACGGACAAACGTTTGCAAGCACGACGTCGATATCGTCATCGCATCGCGCACGTTGGAATCAGTGCGGCCGCCGGCACGCGTATGTTTTTTTTCTCCTAGGCAATGGAGGGTTAGGGGCAATTATAAATAGGCCTATCATATCTCTAGACCCTCTCACGCATGTGTGTTTAACAGCAAAGTACATACAGAGTAGGGCAGGCCTCAAATTTAAGATTTTCTAGGGCATGGCCACTTTGCCTTCGATAATGAAAAATTTGGCAGGGCACCAAGGCCAAAGCAAAGGGCACCAAGGCCAATGGCATTTTTTAAAGGGCACGGAGGCCAGTCATTATTACTTCTATTAGAAATGTTCTGTGAAGCTCTGTAAAACTTTACAAGCTCTGTAAAACTCCAAAGATACATGTGCATTTACATGAATGTTTGTAGATTTAATCGATCTTTTCGTGGCATTTTTAAAACAAACTTGATAGTTCAGGTTATTGGGTCATTCCACCAGGTTGGGACACAGTGTGTGACATTTATCCATATCTTTAAAAGTACTATTACATTTGATTCAGTTATTTCATGTAACATCAGTCTTTTTTACCAAAAATTATGATAAAAGAAATGTGTCAGTTTGACATAACCAGTTTGACGTATTAACAGGACACGTCCATATTTCCATTTGTGTGTTTTTTCAACACTTTAAATATAAATATGGGAAATTCACAATGTGTACTAATTAAAAGACATGTACTATGCAACACAAGAACACCTTTTTATGGTAGTCAGTGTCCAAATATAGCAGAGACAGCAAGAACAGACATGAGAGTGGACGTAACATGGACACTGTGTCCACTGTTACGTCCACACATGCATGTTTTTATTGTTCTTGCTGTTTCGGAGCTATTTGGACACTGGCAACCATAACAAAAAGTGTTTTCTGGTAGCATTGAGTGTCTTTTAGTTAGTACATGTAGTAAGTTGCATAATTATTTATTTAATGACAAAAAATTAAGGCAGTCTGGACGTAACATTTTGGACTAACATGGTGTGACATAAAAATGCACATTTCCATTTTGTAAAATTGTCAACATTTATATAAATAATTATGCAAACTCACTCTGTATACTAATTACAAAACACAAACTGCAACACAAAAAAACATTTGTTATGATATTCAATATCCAAATGCAGCACAACAGCAGAAATATATGTATGGTCATGGTCTAACATGGTGTCCATGTTACGTCTGCACCGATTTTTCAAATTCTTGCTATTTCTGCTATATTTGGACACTGACTGCCGTAAAACAGTGTTTCATTGTTGCATAGTGTGTCTTTTAATTATTGTACGTAATGAATTTCCCAAATTTATTTATTAAAGTGTTGAAAAAACACAAACATATAAATGTTGGACACGGTGTCCATGTTACGTCCATTTTACATTCAAAATAACACACTTTTTATCATATTTTTGTTAAAATATAACTTACATGATTGAAACTTTCTCAAATAATCTCACACCCAAAGACGGATGTCACATCAAATGACTGAATTAAATGTAATGATGGTTTGAATGATATGGTCATATAACACACTGTGTCCCAACCTGGTGGAATGACCCTATTTATAAACAACACACAATACATCGGTCATACAATGAATGATGTCATGCGCCGCACGTACACAACTCCATGATGAAAGCGCGAGCGAACTTGACAACCAACTTGGTCGATTTGAAAACGTGCACTTGAAATTTCACTTCCTTTCCTCAATTACGTATTTCAAATTCCTAGGCATTGCTTCAGCCCGTCAGATGACCGCAAGATTGTCATGGTTCCAAATCTCCACAGTATCCCTACTGCCTGACCATTCATCATCGACTTTGCTTTTGCCCCTATACCCAATTTCCCACCCTTTGATTTTGTCCAGGGCTAGTAATTCCCTGCCCAGTCAGAAGAAGTCTGCCAATCAGAGCCCTTTGAAAGACAATCATCGTTATTGAACAACCAATAATAGCGGATGTCTTGCTCTTGAATAGCTGAATACAATGTACATACATGTATACATCAAAGGAAACCGGCCCAGCTGTTATGGAGACGGTATGGCTTTGAAGAATAGGTTTTGATTGACAGGCTCTACAAAAGGATCCTGGTGTTCTCCCAAGCAGAGAGAACATTTTTATCAAGCCATTCATTATTTCCTTTGTCTTTACAATCATCAACATTTAAGGAGCAGAGTTTGACATGAATTATAAAACAACGTCTTGTTTCGAAGTCAATTACCCATTTTTCAATTCCACTTCAAAAGCAAAATTTGCTTACCGCCGGTAGGCCTGTTATAATAAGTACAATGTACATGATGTACAGTACAAATCGGCAGTATAAATGTACGTACATGAAATGACCGTGACCGTGGTGATGCATCATGGCTGTGTATTATGCATGGAGTACGGTGGTTCGTTTGTCATTGCACGCATGAAATTAGGTTTCTATGAGGCCTGTTTGTTTTATTCCATATACGAACTCATTTATACGAAAAACATGAAAAATTGCGCATGCCTATTCAAGCGAAAATGTGACCGGTCACATGAGAGGGTTTAACCAATAAAAGCAAAAAAAGCAGTCCGATTTTCATGGAGTCTGATTTTCATATGACAACGGCATCAAAAATCAGGTTAGGGAAACCAGTTTCCCTCCAAAGCATAATAACTTTTGACAACTTCCATCACTCCAAAGAGAGTCGAACGGGGCATACTTATATCAAACGAACCCTGAACTTAGGGTCGTCATAGATTTTCAAATTAGGGTCGCCATGCAGATTTTCAAACACCATTTATGGAAAATTGACACGTGCATTGAGCCCCAGCCATGGCACACCAATTCAATACTGATAGTATCGTGTCTTGACCGCCAAAGCTCTACAATATTTCTCAGTTGATGACAAGTAGAACTCATTTCCACACTACCCATTTTAACCACTATTCTAAGAAACACAAACTTACATGTATCATCATTATTCAAGTTTAACCCCTTGCCACCGGTTGACCCAAATATGTGCAGATTGAAAATTGCCACCTGGCCGGTTGACGTCTATATGTGCCAATTTCTGCATTTTCAATTCATTATTGGGGTATTGTGTATGTTATGCTTGGCTGCACAAGCCTCTTGTTTCCGTTTCGCTTGGCTACATAACCCGGCCTGGCGCCCCGACGCCCCCATGAAATGCCCAGTATGCCCGGGTTCAGGGGGTTAAGAAGGCTGTAAAAAGGCATTATTTTGAGTTACATAATCAAGAGGAGGTTTTGTCCTATTTGCCCAGCTGGTTTGACATTTTTAAACTGTAGATGTGTCACATGTGTTATATTTTTTTTATAACTGTTGGTTGGATTATATTTTTGAGTTTTATTTATTCATTTATTTATTACATTTCTTTACCCAGGGTGTACCCAAACAGTTTAAAAACTGGTTTCCATTGGGGGGCCCTGCATATTATTAGTTAAAACTGAATATTTACACATTCATACAAAATATTTAAACAAATACAATAATGTTTACACAAATAAATCTATTTTCGGTTAACTTTTCAACTCTCCAGTAATAGCCTATTGCTGATGTAACATTTCCAGTGCAACTGACTTCTTTTATGTATTAATTTTTGACTTTTTTATGATTAGAGGACCCCAATGGAAATAAGCTGCTTGCAGCTATTTGTATTACTGGTGTTTTTAGTTTGTTTTTTAAGTTTGACTGAATTTTGACATCCATTGTATTGTCTTTTAACTATCTGAGAAGATTGTCAAATAAAAATAAACAAACATCATTAGGTCATTATAAACCCCTCAAAAACTTTTTTTTAGGAGTTTATAAAGGGTTACTTTAAGGGCAATACTCTTTTTAAATCAGAATTTGACTTTTGAAGCAACATTTATTATATGTACATGCACAAAAGAGTATGAAAAAAGTAGAGTGAAAAATGTTTATACAGAGTTAATACCTTCACTATAACATGGATCTCTATTTGCACACAATGTACTATCCCTCACTAAATGTCAGAGAGTCACAGATGCTAAAATGGTTTTTCAGAACAAACAAATGGGGTCTTCCCCTTTCCCTGGAAACAAAGAACTTACCAATTCTCTCGTGAACTCTTTCTTGATCATGCTGCCGAGCTGCACCTCAAAAACAACCTACAAGGAAATCAGGAAAAAGATTTTCTCTTTCACCACAACATCTAAAGTCATTAGGTTTTTTGTCTTTGTTGAGGTCAAATAAATAATAATAATAATCATAATATTTATTTGAACCAGAAGTGGTTTTCTGCTTGTAATTTGACAACTGATGATGTCACAATGACATCATTGGTTCTGCGGACATTATAAAACTTATTGTTCAAATGGTATGACTCCTCTTTGAACTTGGGTGTTAATCAGATTCTTGAGTTCCTGCCAATCTGATGTTATAAGCATTTTAATCCTAACCCCCTAGGCATTTTACTAGGAAGTGTCCTCAACCTGTCAAAATCCAACACTGTGCAGTATACCTATAGCACACTCTTTGGACTTATACAAATTGTGGCATCATAGCTCCATGTAAAGTAATGGTGCCAAGGCGCTACAGTCCTGAACCCATCAAAATTCAACACAACCTGCTGTTGGAGTTTGTAAGGCTTTGGGCAGTTAGGGTAAATTTGAATTCCTGGTAACCCGGCAGTAAAGGTCAAACAGAAAGAAACAAATTTGACCAAAAATGCCCGTCAAGATCTGTCTAGTCCCCAAATATAAAGGCTATGCGTCATTCAGTTAGGAAGATATGCCATTTGAAAGATATTCACTATTTGTTAATTTTCTACACGATGGCGTCATGATGACGTCAAAACGTAATCAACTCAGGGCATGTCTGCATAGAGCCTAGATAATTCTAATTTATGTATTCAGAAAAAATAATAATAGAGTACCGAAGTGATGACGTCGATGCAATGTTTGGAACCAGAATACTTTTGTTATTTTGTGTCAATGTGTTTGCATGACTGGCTGTTAAACAAAGGAACAGTCGAAATCTACATTTGTCTGGAGCCAGTTGTCGTGCCAACTGACGTCAGACTTGGGTACTCTATAAGGCTCTGAAACTTCCCCTACGCAGAAGCAACACCAAGTCGATTCGAGTTTTGTTTCTGCCGTCAACTCGTTGATAGAAAAATCTTTAGACAGAACAAAAGGCGGCGCTATTTGCTGTCTTCCAGAAATTGTTATTAGCCTTTTTTCCGGATATGGCAGACACAATAGGATGGAGGGCACTATTTGATTTGGGTAAACCTAGCCTTTTGTTTGGCACAAAAGGTTTACCCAATTATAAATGGTCCCCTCCTACTGTGGCCGCCATATCCCCAAAAAGCTAATTGTGATCTTAGCATGGAGATTTCTAGTAAGGCCAAAAAACTAAAATAGTTCTGCTTCCGGTTACCCTACCTACCTTATTTTAACGGCCCTGACCCTATTTTTTTTCCGTGAAAAAAGTAAATAAACATTCTTTTTTTATTGCTGTACATACTACATTTATGTATATGATCAGCACCAAAAAAAAATGCCAAACAATTTTAATTCCCTACCTACCTACCTACCCTATTTTCAAATGCCATGTAATCGGTAGCAGAACTATTTTTTTTTTGGGCCTAAGGGTTGTTTTATTTAAAATATTGCAGAAGGTTTAATTATAGAAAAAAACTAGGGGATGGCAATTGGGCTGACAAAAAGTAGAAGCTGTCTTTATGAAGTATTCATCATTATTTCATAACTATTTACAGCATTTTTAAAGGGGATTTCCTTGAATTCTTGGCAAACATACCCTTTCTGAGCCTGGTTCAGCTACCAGCCATTTCTGTAGGACGTCCTCCTGAAGCACATACAACACCCCTTGGCCGTCCTCTTGTCCCACGGACAGCACTCGCTGCAGCGTCTGTAATATCAATGAGGGAAGTCTGGCTGAGTATTAAACCCTCTCCTGGCATTAGTCTGGTTCCCAGACCAAAATATTCTGACTATTTCTGATGAATATTAGGTCCAGTAGCCACCACCAATGTCGCGTGACGCAACCGGGCAGAATTCTGCCCGTTTCCGAAAATATTCGAAGTTTTCCGAACTTGTTTTCGGTAACATTCGGCTGTTAACTTTGATGTTCGCAATAACAAAATGTCTGTCAGGCCCGTTGCAGATCCTGGAATTTGAATTCTCAATTATATATAAAAACTGAAAAATCAATGCCACACTCTTGCAGTATTTTGCCGACTGGATTTGGCAAAGAAAGAATATTAAATTTGAATGATGCCACTGACGTCACTCGGACTAACTGCACGTCATGATCTACAATGTATTTTAAACCATGGTAGCTACCAGACCCAAGATATAGACGTCAGTGAATCTTCAGGCCATGCAACCAGACTATCCTGGCATATGGGTAACATCCACTCCCTTGATCAGGTACAATTATGACCAGACACCAAACATTGAAAATTAAGGTTTAATGCGGCATTTCCTTAACCTCTTCTTCCCGGCTGTTATTAACTGTTTCAATCTGTCACTTGATAGGTTTTGATATATAGGGTAGCTGGCTCCATTTTGGCCTTGAGAACAGGAGGGTTGATGGGGCGCTGGTATGCCAAGACAGACTTGTGCAGGCAAGCGTAATGCAAACAATAGGCAAACAATGGATTGAGTTCAAACAGGAATGTGCGTATATAGACAACAACCGGCCAAGTGGTATTTTTCAAACTGCGGCCATGGCTGTCGTCCGTATTCAAGAGGTTAAAGTACAGGTACATGTATTAATTTTCTGTATTGCATATTGCTGTGGCTTATTTCTAGGCAAAGCTATAGCCCAGATTGGACTCCTCCGTTGTGTGAACGACGCGACGGAGTCCAGATTATCAATTTCTGCTGACATTGCGAAAAATTTTACAAACATTTTGTTTCCATATTTTTACCTGATGAAGGAAGCTGGAATTTCGCTCACATTATTCCTTGTGCCCAGAATTACAAAGATGCTTGGATTAGAAAGAGTAAATATGTCCTTGGGTGACGTGTTTACAGAAAATAACTCGCAAATCCACACTTGCGACGTAAACAAAATCCTGTACAAACTTCTCGTGCAAAGACTTACGCGCACGCATGCACGAAATGCATAGCAACTGTGTCGCTTCCACGCATGCGTGGTAGAGTAGTGGGCGTGTATGTGTTCGTCACGTCACACGGTAAAGTCATGCAAATTCGCTGTTTCGGTTTCTGAATTTCCTCAATTTTGCCGTCTTTCGACTGCCGTGTGATGTCTTCGTCTTCGGTAATTTGTGGTAATTGCCAAATGGCCACCTTTGAAAAGGCCGAGAGGGGTTACAAGAGATTTTCGGTAAAGGTTTTGTCTAGCCCCGGCACCTTCAGAAAAGTCTTTGGCAAGGTCATAACACCCCTTGAATGTAAGACGCAATTTCTATGTTCCCAAACCGTCCCAAAGAAAAAGGGTTCCATAAAAAGAACCTTTCATCAAATAAACCCCACTTCCGAAACTGCAATAAAATTCATTTAGAAAATCTAAAAGCTTTGACGAACATACACGCCCACAACTCTACCACGCATGCGTGGAAGCAACACAGTTGCTATGCATTTCGCGCATGCGCACGCGTAAGTCTTTGCACGAGAAGTTCATACAGGATGTTTACGTCGGAAGCGTGGATCTGCGATATATTTTCTGTAAAAACGTCGCCCAGGGACATATTTACTTTTTCTAAACCAAGCATCTTTGTAATTCCGGACACAAGGACTATGTGAGCGAAATTTCAGCTTCCTTCATCAGGTAAAAATAAGGAAAAAAATTGTTGTAAAATGTTTTCTGTGGCAGCAGAAATTTTATACCCTGGACGTCAGTCGTAATGCAATGAAGACGTCGTCCAACCTGTGCTAGGCAAAGCTATAACCTTACAACAGGCATGCAACTTGGAATCAACAAAAAACGAGGAAATTCCAATCTTTACAAGACTTTGTACAGTGTTTTTCAATTTTCAATGGCATTTATAGTGTCAAGTCAAAAACGAGGAAATCAGCTGATCCGAGGAAAAGTTGCATGCCTCTTACAAAGATGCCGAAGTCAAGAACGCTTGTTTTGAGAAAATAGAGCTCAACATCCGCCAACCAGGTACATTTTGAAACTTAATTCCATTCAAAACTTAAGCGATGTGATAGACAGGAGTTTTCAGATTAAATAAATGTTAAAATACCAAGATCACCTTTTCCCTTAAATTTGTGTTTATTGTTTCTTGCAACTCAAACAAAGAACTTCATCCACTCCAACAGTTTCCACGAATCTCAAATAGAACCTAATAATTAGGGGTTTGCATTTACGCGTAGTACAGGAATCAGGTACCCAATAAAACAACGAAACGCCAATCCCAAAAATCAAATCTTGGAAATTGCTATTCATATTGTGCGGACCTTTACGAAAAGGTCCGCACGTTAATTCTACCACATCGGTACATCAATGCAGTGAGCTCTACAGATTTACGGTGTAAATTGCATTTTCGCAAGCGTTATAAATGCTAATTTGCTGTTTGTCCATGTACCCTGGTTTTCATTTTGAAAATTCCCCACAAATGACATTGCCTGTGTTGTTATTTTGGTTACAGGTACTCGAATCCATAATCTGGAAACGGTTCCTGACATTAGCGGTCGGGTACTCAGTTCGAATGCATTGCCCTACTAATAATTATAATAATTATTTACCGAAGAGGACTGCGGCCTCTGAGAGCCAAAGAACAGAGATGAAACCCTTGCCAAGACTCCCTGGGAGGGCTTCAGAGGGTGGCAACTGACGGCATTCTGAAGGAAGGAATCAATGAATAAATTAATGGTTTATCAATATGCAAGATGGACAGTTTAACTACATGGATTTCTGTTGGTCGACAGCTGGTCACATGAGCGCGTATTAACCTTTTTAAATGTATTTAAATATGTGCTCTTATTGTCAGCAAGTACAATGGGGGAAGTGTGACATCACTTGCCATTGTTCTGGTTCACGCACTGGTTCACTTGCTTATGTCTTTATGCATGTAACTGTGCTCATGACCAAGAAATACGTTATCACTTTGGTATTCTATCTGAAAAGCAGATAGTTCATAGGACAGACACAACAAAGGTTTGCGTACCAAACTGGTGTTGTCCAGATGCTGATCCCTGTGTGCGGCATAAATGGAAATAAAAGTGTAATGATCCAACCTTTACCAGTCGATAAAGACCTTGCAGGGTTGTGGCAACTGTTAGCCCTAACGACCCCCAAGCCTTGCAAACTCCAATAGCAGGTTTTATCAAGTTTTGATGGGTTCAGTACTGTAGCGCCTTGGCACCATTACTTTACTTGGAGCTATGATGCCCCAATTTGTCCAAGTCCAAAGAATGTGCCATAGGTATACTGCACAGTGTTGGATTTTGACAGGTTGAGGAAGTTTCCTAGTAAAAATGCCTAGGGGGTTAGGGCATGGAGGTATTAAAAGGAAGGAGATCGAACGGCCCATAGATCAAAGGCACTAACTCCCACGCCGCGCTCGTAAAACGCTGGGAGGTTACCGATAACGAAAAACCGCAGACATCAATCATGCACGCAATGATCGGGCTGGAGTTGGCACCCGCAATGCACGCTGGGAAGTATTATGCCAGAGCGCGCATGCGCTATACTAGCAACACTCGACAAAATGGCGGCGTACGGCAAAGACGACTTTTACACTGAATCCGACTTTAGCGATCTTTCGGAGGATGAAAGTGAGCAAAAAGACCATTTTGCAACAGATGTTGATGTAGAAAGTGAAGGCGATGAACATGATAATACGTACTGTATTTGTCGACGACCAGGAACGACAGAAATGGTCGCTTGCGATAATGATACATGCGATATCGAATGGTTTAATTACGAATGCGTCGGGTTATCGTCCGAAACTATTCCTGAAGATTCATGGATTTGCGATCGCTGTCGCCCTACCAATGAACCTCGTAAGTATATGGAGGTATTACAAATTGCATGAAAATACGGCAGAATCTGATCTGCTGCCACGAATCGTACATGTATCTGTACGTTTCGAAAATTTGTAACTGTAGGCCCACGGCCTAAAGGCTTTGTGCAATTTATAGGCCTATGAGTGACGACTGTGCCAATTCTCGGTGTCAAGAAAAAACTTCCTGTACGATTTTTTTAACAAAGTCTTAAAGAAAAAAATCCAACCAACTGAAATGGTTATTTAAATAAATTTTGTTTTGTTTAGGAACTGCTCCGATTTAGAGCCTGCTTTTTTCGAATTTTTGATCATGTACAAAAAAATGTAGCTGTTGTTTTCCTCTCAAATTATATTTTCAAAATGTACCATCACGTTTTGAAAATGAAACGAGGAATACATACTTTATAATGATTATAATATTTTGGCAGAAGAATGTTTCCTTTTTCTATTTTGATATTTTCATAAACTGTAAATGGTACATGTAAAGAAAACACACCTAATAAACAAAATTGTATTGTTTCAGAATTGGTTTACAATCTTCCATGGCCTACTAGCTACTTCTCTCTAAGTTTAATAAAAATTGTAATCCTAATACATGTACATGTGTAATTGTTCCTTGTTTCTGTTTAGAACTTGACGCGATTGTATCCCAGTCACTTCCTGATCCTGATGTTGCCTCGCAGTCTGGCAGCATGGCAGCAGCTACCAATGCAGATGTTAACGAGTTGTCATGCCAATCCCATCCCAGCAGGAAGAAAAAGGCCAGCAAGAGACAAGCCAAGGAAAAGGACAGCGACAGCAGTACAGGAAAGACAGAAAAAAAGAAAAAAACAACAGGTGCGCCTAAACATTCTTGTAATTTATTTTTTTTTTTAAATATAGCTGAATACAGTTTTGGTTAAACAATCAACAAGGGAAACTGACTAGGTAAATTTTACGATGCAATGTGGGGATCACTCAATGAAGATACGACTTTTTAACGTCAAACACTTTGAAAATGTATTCAAATTTACCAAGTCAGTTTCCCTTGTACATTTTTATCTGAAAGCAAATAACTTTTGCAATGTTACAAAAATGGCAATTCTGTGAATACAAAAAACACGTCCTGAAAACATTCTTAGGCAAATAATTGTTTTTATTTAAGCACGACTACATGTACATTACATTGACAATTTTAATGACATGTGTATCTTGAAAGTAAACTACGTGATCATATTGTCATTTTAAATATTTCATTTTTTTCCCCCTCAAAACAGCGGTTCAACGCCATGCAGCTAGATTTACCGAAGATGATGCCAAGGGAAAAGCCAACTCATACTTCAAGGCAGGATTAGCCAACATACAGTCTCATCCTGTGTACTCTGCCAGTTACCCAATTGCCTTATGTATCATGGCACTTGTCGGAAATTTGTTGACATTGGTAAATACATCAGAGTGTTCAGATTTTTCTGTATTTCTTATAAGTAACATTTGGCTTATAGCTACAGCTGGTGATAAACAAAAGCTTGGACCGGATGCCTCTTCGATGATGTGGCGAGCCTTTGACCATTTCAGAACAAATAATGAAAATGTTAGTGAGTGGCATGAGTTCTTACACTCGGTAGGTCTTCCTGAAGAAGGTAAACATACACGCATTGTCTTTCATCACCTGTTACAATTCATACTTCAGTCAATTTTAACAGAAAGGAATTCAACCGATAAACCAACTGAAGACATTAACGATGAGAATCAACATATTTCAAATGAAGAAGAACAGGTGTTGCGATATGTTGCTGGATATATCCCTTATGCTTTGTACAAGAAATTCCAAATGCATAAAAACAAAGTGGCAGAAGTTTACTGTAAATTATTATATTCATGGAAAGTTTCCAGTTGTCATAATGTAAAAACCTTTTTAGATTATTCCAATGAATGGATTAATTTGCAGAATAGGGGAGGTTTGTTCAGAATAAGCGATGATTTGTATTTATTCTTTCGGACTTTGGAAAATGAAAGTAGGAAACTTTTAACAAAAGCAAATTTAGATAGGTTTCCTGGAGTAAATATCAAGAGTACACTGTTTGATAAAATCCTAGCACAACAAAGGGTACATACATACTGGTGTAGCTTGACACAGAGTAAAATAAAAGGTGAAAGTTCCAAATGCTTGTTGGATATAATTGTTAAGTACTATATCAAAATTAGATGCAAAGCGTTTCTCAAAGTTTATTTAGATCTGAAAAAAATCTAGTGCAAAAGTTAAAGCAAGTGAGAAAAAGGTGTCTAAAAAAGCTGAAAAGGCTCTACGAAAAGAGTTGGCATTGACAACGAGCAGCCAAGTAGAGTAACATATGTGATAAAAATCTACTGTTACCTGTCCTGAACATATTCATGTTCAGTTGTAAAAAGTTTACATGTAAATACTAAAAGTAGTTTGTTAGTTTGTTACCAGTGCACTCGCTACATTTGTATATGTACATTCTGCTAAATTTGCTTTGCACAAACTTGAACAAAAGATCCAGCTTTTCGTTTTACTGGTGTTAAAATGCAAACTTAAAACCATCGTAAACCGTAACCATGGAGGTATTAAAAAGAACCGCCATGCCGTAACCAATGCAGCAAATTGTGAACACATTTCTCTTCATCAGAAAACTTGTGATTGTTTTGTCTATGTACATTGACAAAAATTACAATTCAAATGGATTTGGAACCGTGTTTGGTCATCGTAAAATAACAAACATCCGAGTGAAATATATAATGAAATGTATAGAATGCGTTATTGTAAATATTATTTCTGTATCTCAACAGGGGAAAACTCTGTAAAATGTAATACATGCCCTTTTTGATAAAACTGTTCAGCACAACAATAACCTTTGACTGCAATATCGGTACTTGTTATATCCCCGTCTTGGATACTGTATTTTGATTGGCCTAGAACGATCATGTGCCCGGTCTATAAAAATGCATGGCACACTCCAAGCATGATATCACACATCAGCGCAGCCTCTTGAGCTGTATCATTCGATTTTTAGTTGATGTGATTGGACATTGTTACTTCCTTCTAGGAAGCGGGGTGGGGTCTAGCATGTTGACATCGTCTGCTCTTTCTTTGTTTCTTGAATTCCCTCGCTTTGATGCCTTCACACAGCTCGAGGCAACATGTAGAGCCAGCATATTGTGCCCAAACTGCTCTACAGTTGGATTGTCACATGCCCCTCCAGCTCCTCTCTGTTTACTAAAATACTCCTCTAGCGGATCCTGATTCAGCTTTTCGCTAAGCAGGAATTTGATACTAGACGAAGACAGCAAGACCTTTGCCAGCTCAACGAAGGAGTTAACTGTAATAGAAACATAGAATGAAATAAAAGTTCTCAAAGCATTATCACATGAACATTTAAGATGCACTTCCGTGCTTTCCCAAAAAACCCACATTCCTTTCTATGAAAATGTTTTTAACGAATATGTTCTTTAATAAATAAATTGACTTGTTTGCGTTATAAGCAGCCCATTTGTGGTGGATGGTCAAGCCCCCCCCCCCAAGAGGTTGTCAATTTTGTTTTCATTCCTGGAAATTGACCATGGAGATATGTATGTGGCATATTTCCGAGTAATATAATGGGGGTGTAAATGGCGCCGACAATACCACCACCCCCCCTCTTCAAAATTATTTTCCGGGGGAAAAATCTTGGGCAACATTTTTTGAAATTGTTTTCACGAGCCTGTGTGTCAGACGGGTTCAGGCCTTTATCTGCGGGTAGCACACCCTGGCCTCGCTCACTGCGACCCGGTCGCTGACATATCTCCGCTGCATCCTTGCCTCGCTGAGTGCGTGTATACACGTCATCCGACGTGAAATGGTTAAAATAAAATTGGTGAGCCCCCCCCCCCCCCCCCCAAAGTCAAATCCTGGGTGCGCCACTGATGGTCACATCAGGAAATTTACAAAAGACCTTAAAACATCAAATACCTGTTATCCGAAGACCTTCCACAGTTTCGATGCTGAGGCACATCTTCTTGCGCGTGGCGCTGTCCACATCTGAAAGGGCTTTCACCTCATTCTCCCACTCCGACAAGAAGCCCAAGAAGTCCTTCATCAGCCACTGGTATGGTTATAAAAATTATTTTAATTTCTCAATTTTTATTGTAAATGTTGACTTCAGTAAAGGCAGTCTCCATCCTAAAAAGATGTTTTGGAAAATGGGTCAGTGGAACAATATTTCCTATAAAATACAAACCCTCAAATCTGCCCATTTCTGAAAATTGCAACAATGACCAATCATGTACACTATGTTTAATAACCCTATGTATTGATGACGTTTCGTACGGTTTACCGCAGTGCATCATGGGGGAAATGGGAGTCATCGCCGTGGCTCGTATACGATTTGTACATACACTAACATTTTCCACGCTCATTTTTCAACCTTGTGGCTCCCAAGGAAAATCCCCTGCACAGTCATCATCTTTTATAGTTTATGACGGTATTATCTTCCACGACAGATGGGGTTTAAACTGCACATTTGACTGTCTTTTGGTCGAAAACCGATCGTACGTCGGCATTCTGCACGCAAAAGTATAGCGAGCGTCGAGCGGTGACCCCCACTGAAAACTTCAATGTCATGCGGTAAACACAGACATGACGTCATCAAACTATTCAATATAAATTACCTCAAACCGCCAATCATCCACACTGTTGTATGGCGCCAAAGCAGGTTTTCTTGTGCGAGCTCCTTGGCAAAGATTTGAGACGTTCAAACAGTCAAAAAACTGGTCAAACATCCTGATGAACTTCACAGTTGAAGTGGTTCCAACGCGGCCAGAGGACTCCAGTGCATTTGCCACAGTGTTGCTCAGGACCTACCAAGTCATAAATGAGATGTACATGTATTTGCTTAATAAAGAGGGACACGGGTGGGGAAGGTGGCAACTGTTGAATACTTTGGTGTTGGGGGGGGGGGGGGGGTTGGGGGTTGGGGGTTATGACCTAAAGGAGTTAACTAATTCCTCTCAGGCAGAGTCGACAATTTCTGACCCTGGTCTTTTTTTTTTGGGGGGGGGGGTTTGTACAGGGACAAATGTTTTTGTTGGACCATGGAGGTATGGACCTTTTAATACCTCCATGGTTGGACAAAAGAGGCACAAAATAAAGATTAAATTAACGTTTACCTGTGCTGCCAAGTACACTCGCATTCTCAGAGAAGGTGACAAGTGGAGGTGCTCATACGTCAGCTTGTGAAGTTTCCGTAGCCCTGGGGAACTCCTCTTCATTCCGACGTCCCATTCATAGAGCTGCAGAAGATGCGTCCACTTGATCTCCTGTTTGTTATACTGTTAAAATAAAAGAACCATTTTTGTATAAACAAACAGTGACTATAGCATTGGCAGTGACATACCGATAAAAAGTTCAGTTCATGGAGTGATTAACCCTAACCCTGCTAAATGCAACAGTGGTGAAAAGTTGTTGCATGCTGTTGCATTTAGCAGGGTTCATATTTCTGGTGTGTGCATTCTGTTGCATTTGGCAGGGTGCCTAGAGAATACCCCTTGGGGGTTAGAGTTAATGTAGGAATGTACATGTACATGTATACTGTGGCAGTTTTCTTAATACTTACGAACAACTTCCGTGTTCCATTGTTGTACCCCAAATTCTCAAAGTTGTTTCTCGTTGTTTTTATGAGGTGAGGCACATCACATATGAAGTAGACTTTGCGAGAGGGATCTACGTGGTTGACAGTTGCATATGTTGGGCATGAGGATGAGGTGTCTTCAAGGGAGTGAAGCCGGTAAAACTTCCGGTTAGATGAGGCTCCGTCTGATACAAATGCCCGTACCGCCATCCCTGCAGTCTCGATGTAGTTGACGCACTCCCACAAACAAGGATAGAGTTGCTCGCTGGTAACTCCTGTGGTGGGGTACACAGCAACGGGAGAGTGGAGTGAACTGTTGATGCTCCTTACCATCATGACTAGAACATGTGTCGCAACCTGTGCTGCCTCCTCCCCCTTGCATCGTCGCTCAAAATGGTTTACATCGTTAGAAATGTCACCAACATCTGTAAAACCAACAATCTGCCCTGATCGTATCGAGTAAACTAGCCCCGCTTTGATCTTCATCTCGTCAAAGAGGATCGTGACATTTTGTTTAGTTTCTGGATTACCGCAAATGTTGTTGTCATCGACAACCCGTTTCAGCATTGCTGCATTAAATCCAGTTTTTGGATCAGCAAAATGGGTGTAGCTGTGAAGAGTGCTTGGGTGGGGCAAACGCAGAAACCCAAACTCACGCATCAAATTGTATGCCGAAGCAGACTTGTCTTGCATGGCAATGCACCATCTTATAATGGCTGGGTGCCATCGCATCTGTTTTCCTTTGGCTGTGGCCTGTTTCTGTTGCTCCCAAAGAAGCTTAGCTGGCGAGTCATCTAGAAAAACTTCACCGACCAGCCCATCACACATCTTAAACACTTGCTCCATTCCCTCATCTTGCATTGGACTGAGTGAGAGGCTCTCCTCTGCCAACATAACAGAGATTTTGGTCTCTAAAGCTGCCCCTTTCCTCAGCAAACTCCTCCTCTCCGCTTGCAGATCGACCACCTTTTCTTGAAGCTGCTGCTTAGAGAGCGAGGCATTTGGAGCATTTGATGATGCCGAACCACTGCGAGGTTGCTTATTCTTCAATCGGCTTGTGGCTGAAGCCAAGTCTCCTCGGTGTATCTTGCAGATACTGCATCTTGTCACTGACTCAATCATCAAGAGGCACTTCTTGTGTCTTATGGTCTTGTTGATAAAATCATCACAGTCGGTGATTCGAATTGGAATCTGTCCATCTGGACCGGATTTTGACAATATCAACTCCTGGAAATCTGCATTCCCCACACAGACATTCAAGGCAAACAATTTGCTGCACATAATGAATGTGTCTTCTGGGCTGATGAGATGCTTAGGGAACCCTGCACACAGAGGATGATTCTCATCACAGGTTACGCCACTCACTACCACCTGCCATGTGAAATTTGCCAAAATTGTGAAAAACACAATTGGATTGCCCATGGAGTCGGCCTTGAAGATTCTAATCCTGTCTTCACCTCTCCAAACCATCAAAGGGAATTGAGATGCCTTGGAATGATGGTCGTCTAAGCCGATGCCCTCTTTAGCAGGAGAACACCCTTTACAGTCACTCCTGCTGAAGCTTGCAACCTCGATGTTGCAGACAGCTTTTTTCCGCTTTGAGTGGTTGTCTTTCCACCTCCTTAGTTTCAGTTCACAGGGTCTGCACAGGTGTGGAGGATGAATGCCAACTATATCATCAGCTACAGATACATCCAAGGCAGTTCGGATTTCTGTAGCAAAGTGCTCTTTCAATGTCGGATTTCTACCCTTTGGGAGGGCACGGTGCTCGCCACACAGACGACAAACTGCTTTCAAACAATCCTGATGGGAATTCATTGAATCTGTTGGAACAAAATTAAAAATTGTAATTTCTAGCAACATTATTGTATGATATGAATACTTTTTTTTTAGAGTATAAACCTGTCCATAGAGTTTCAAAACACTGAGTATACACTGGGCAAACGAATGTCGGCAAGAGCAAACAAATGATAATTTTTTTATCAAGGCGGTATTTAACACTTTGATCATCATGCTTATCAAAAATTTAACATGGAAAACTTTCCATACGCCTAATATAAATTTAATGCTTTAAACTTCCACAATAAAATCTTATTTATTTATTTATTTATTATTAATTTTCTATCTCTGGCATTTTTAATAACCCCATACCATAGTGTAAAAAAAAAAAAGAGAGAAAATTATTACCCCCCTAAATTATTTCCAGTACCTGCAGTTTAAATTTCCAGCTGCAATATTCATGCCTACATTTACGTATTTCCTTTAAAAATAAAATATGATATAAAACAAAGAAATTCTGATAACTAAAAATTAACCGCTTCAAATTATATTGGCGCATACCTGTTGCACACAACAATCATGATTTCAGCAAAAAGTTTATTTGAAGAAAATCATTGTTTTTAACAAACGACCTGCTGTATGGGCTGCAGGTTGTTTATTTTGGATACAAAATTTAATAAAATGAAACAGGAGTAGGCCTAGCTTCACACCGAGTGAAATCATGAAATAAAATTCTAAAAATAAAAATAATCGAAAATATAATCGAAATAATATATAAAAACTTTAGTCAGTAGACCCTATATTTAAAAAAAAAAATAATTTAATATAACAATTTAATGATAGAAATTCCCCCCAAAACAACAAAGATTCCCCCATCCCCATGCATGCCTGGCTGGCCAGGCTGGCAAAAGTAAGACAAAATATTTTGTTAAACCATGGTTAAACAGTCACGGTAGAACTAGAAAACAAATTAAAAATCATCTCATAAAAATGTGTTTTACCCCTTTTTAATACCTAAATGGTTTTTACCAAGAACGATTTCACATAATGGAAACACAGAGACCATAGGTGGACAATAATTGTCCCGGAAAAAAAAAAAAAAAAAAAAAAAACATCGGTTTTTTCCCCATGTAAAACCAACGTACGGTACCGTACAGTAAAACCCGGTATACGAACAGACAAAGAAAGCAATCCTTTATACCCCCGACAAAGTTTGGTTTTCCGGAAACGTTCGGAATTGCAAGAATTAATAAAAATATCATTTCATAAATGTGGGGTTTTCTACGAACAATGTGATATAAAACTTACCGTAACTTGACGAAAGATTGTCCAATTGTGACGAAACAAAAACTTGGCTAGATCGGAAAATCGTAACGTACTCGGAAATAAAGATGGCGCATAGACTGCATGTCAACAACGCTACTGCGCATGCTTGTATTAAATTGTTTAGCGATCATTACTCCACTAATGTACATTGCACCAGCGTTTTCTTTTCTCCAGTGAGTGGAGCTGCGGCGTGAGAGTTTGCACACAAAGACGTCTTATCTCGGTCGTAAATCAGCTCACACATCGGGGGGGACTCCTATGGGTTTGTGCTGAGTCAGGCAACTTCCTAATTGGCTGCTAATGTCTTGGCCAGATTGTGGCGGGCCGTTCGAACTCCTTCCTTTTAATACCTCCATGGTTAGGGTTAATGAACCGGGATGAGGGCGAGGTCCATCAATAGTGTCCACGCCCCTTTCTGGCCATTATTGACATGTATATCAGTCAACAACCACAACTTTCCAGGGGTCAAAATATACAAAACTCAGATTGCATTAAAATGAATAAAAGAGGCAAAATGGTAGAGTTTAATTAGGGATCATTTCATATCGTCTAAAAGTGGTATCAACTGCGGTAATGCTGTCTTTTTGCGGTACCAATACTAATGCCAGCTGGCTGATATAATGAGGTCATTCTAATTCCATACAGGTCAGTGCAGACAGGCAGTTTTGTCACAGCAATATTCATGAGGACTATGTGGTCCTCTAGCGGCGAGCGCTATACAAAGAATCCGATTGAAGCATCCCCTGGTTCTCTGTCTAATCCATCTCGGACAATGGGGAACTAAAGTGTTCCAACCCAGAGTTCTTCATAAACATTTATTGCAGCAAGACGTCTACAAATAGCAGGGCTGTAGTCAAGTCCATCACAAGTCCCTGCAAGTCCATCACAAACCCTCCAGTCCTAATGCCAATCACAAGCTATTCGCATAAGCTTTGACAAAGGCATTCCTTTGTCATTGTTCATCCAGTTACTTGTGACCGGCTTTATGAAAAGACTTCTGACTGGACTTGCGAAAGGACTTGACTACAGCTCTGACAAACAGAGTTCTTTGTCAATGACCCGACTGCTGCGAAGTGCGAACTGGAAACCTTTGACAAGATGACTGGGCTTGAATGAGCTCTAAGCTGCAGTTTTGACCTCATGATTATTCAGTTATTCAAGTTGCCTGGATTCCCACTCATCAGCTAGGTTTTACGTAACGATTGAGGCACCACAAAGAAAAACAGCGGTACCGCAATCAATACCGCATCTTGACAATATGAAATGCTCCCTTATGAGCTCAATCACGACCCACTGCAGAAGAGTAGGTGCCCAGTCAAGTCAAGTTTGATAAACTAATCAGCTGGTTAAATCAGTACTCCGTGTAATTACTTTGAATAAGAAGATTTATAAATTTAATGCAGAAACTTTTCAGCAGTGCTGAGTTTTTTTTGCCGAGTCTGTCCTTCCGGAAAACATTTGTTTGGTAGAAACTCACCTGAGTGGTTGAGTCCGCAAGGGCGAGTAGCAACAGTTGATTGGTTGTGGTTGCTAGGATACAACCAAAGGGCTGTTGGGAATTTAAAAACAACACTTAAAAGATAGCTTTGTACATGTGCATCTATAGTGGATTCTCCTAATGTATTACACTTCGACTTCCTGACTTGTCTTTGTTGGTGAGCTTTTGCTGTAATTTTCAGAAATGAATGGATTTGGGGGTTAGTATTTTATAGCATGCGAGCAAATACTGTAACACTAAAGTTCTGTGTGCATAGATGCTGAGAAAACAGAGAAAAAAATAATGTTCTATTAGTCTGGTTCCCTGTAGACAAAACGGAACAATTTATAGATGTCAGGAAATTACCAGGTCGGGGAACTAGACTATTTCGGCCGACAATCGTTGGAAAATGATACAAATTTCCACTTTTCTTCATGTTCTTGAAGACGGCAGCATGCCATGTGCCATGATTTCACAGGATGCTTGATACTGCTATTTACTTACAGTCTAGTATGGTATTTCGTAATACTATTGTTTTTTTATGTTTGCAAATGTTGTATACTACCTTTAATGTTAGTACTGGTAACTAAATAGAACTTGCTTTCCAAATCAAGTTTTTAGCACCTTAAAAACTAGGCTCCTAGTTATATCAATCGCAGAGCATGAAATTTGCTACTGCTATAAGATTGCAGCATTATGCATTGACCCTACCATACAATGTACAATGACCAACCGTACTGACACTGTCAATACGTTCACACAATTCCTGACACGAACCCTGGGGCGCTGCGGTCAAATGGTTACCGTGTTGACATACCATTGACTTACGTGCGATGGTATGTGGGTTCGATCCCTGCCAGAGGGATAGTGCTTGTGTGCTTGGGCAAGACACTTTACTGTAATTGCCTCTCTCCAACCAGGAGTATAAATGGGTACCTGTGAGGGTAGAGAACAGATTGCGCTGATCTCGAACTGCTGCATAAAATTGATCTCATGGCCTGATGACCAGGGGTAATAATTGTGAAGCGCTTTGAGACATTTGTATAAAGCACTATATAAGCACCACATTATTATTACTATTAAGAACAACAAACAACATGGCGGAATTTGTGCTGGTAATAGACAACGATTTAAATGAGCTTGTAGACAATTCCGACACTGTTAACCCCTTGAGTACGGTATTTTACGGGAGACGTCAGGGTGCCGCGGCGGTTATGGCAGCCAAGCGAACCGCTACAATGTGTTTGTGCAGTCAAGCGTAACCTATACACAATAATCCAACAATGGATTGAAACTGCACAAACGGCGGACAATTGCGTCATCCAGCATGGTGGCACTGTTTTTTTTGCGCATATTTGCGGCATCCGTACGCAAGGGGTTAACACCTAAAATAAATTCCGTACGCGGTCAGCAGATTGGAGACATATGCAGTCTTTGCTGTGACGACTATAGCTGTCGTTGACTTGAACACTGACTTACAACTGTTTGGGTTGGAACTTTTACTACCTGTGGGATTTTATATGTTGTGGATGGCCATGGAAATGAAGTAAAATTGAAGGTAAGCCGAAGTATTTTTTACATAAAATATCAAATGACAAGCATGTTTTTTAATTCATGCAATGGAAGGAATATTTTCATTCAGTGAAAGATTGACTCTTCCATTCAACTCGGCTACACCTTGAATGGCACAGTCAATCTTTCACCTTATGAAAATATTCCTTCCATTGCACTCATAAACATTCAATACTTGTATACGGACACTTGCACATTAGATACAAAAATGTAGGTCTAAAGATAACAGTGACGCCAATGTACCTCAAACTGTGTCAGCGAGAAGCACTCTTCGCCGTTGAGATCCGCACTGCTCTCTGCGAAAGCGCCCTCACTGGCAATGCTGGGCCAGTAGCGGATGATTCCCTCCGGAGAAGCAGCCATGACAGAGATGCTCTGGCTGTCCCGAGCAGCAGGGATCAGACAGACCAGCTCGGCCTTGTGGGATAGCTCGCTCGGCGGAAGGGCAAGCTCCTTGCAGAAAGTGGCCTGTTAGATGGAATAAAATCTGATGTAAGCCATGTCAGCTTGGAATGCATTTAATGCTCATGTCACCTAACCTTCCCAAATCCTCCAAAATCGTCTTTGCCAAATGGAGGAATTTGGAGGATGAAGGTCTTTGGACATTAACCCTCCTACTATTATAACTATCACAACCTATCGGAAAACCAAATCCTCTCCTCTCCCACAGCTTGTGTGTCTCAACCTGTCACTCGATAGGTTTTGATAGATAGGGTAGTTACACGTACATGTAGCTCCAATTTGGCACAGGGTTAAAGCAGTTACGTCTTTAGCATCAAGTGTTCATTTTTTTTTCACACGTTCTATGCCCCATCGAGCAGTGATGCATTCGCAACTTGGCAAAACACGTGGGTGCTTTGAATGTAATAGACTCTTAGAAGCGACGTGCACACGGGCGTGACACCACCTCGACAGACGGCAGTCACCGGATTACAGTTTAACAGGGAAAACAACATTTCTACAAGAATTATTTTGTTTTTCGGACTGGGTTGAGAAAAAGAGGCATTTTATTTTACATGTTGAAAATAATTATAAATGACAACAAAAATAATAAAAATCGGAGCTCAAAATCTAATCAATCAACCTATCATTCACATTGCTGTGGGTAAGGAGAAATTAAGGAGTCCAAGGCTAGACTAGTCTGTGTTTGGTAGGGCTGTGCATCCGAACCGGGTACCCAACTGCTGTCAGGAACTGGTTCTAGATTATGGAATAGAGTACCTTTAACCGAATTAAAATATTACTTTGTAATTTCTCAGGCAATGAAAAAGAACATTTTTGATTGTCACTTGTGGGGAATTTCAATATGAAAACCAGGGTACATGGAAAAACAGATTAACGTTGATGAATTGATGCCTGCGAAAATGCATCTTGTGGCACTAATGCACCGATGTGGTCGTAATCACGTTCGGACCTTTACAAACAATATGAACAGCAATTGCCTAGATTAAATTTTTGGGTTAGGCTTTCATTAACGGGTACTCGGGTACCTGTGCATTTGTTTTCAATCGGGTACCCGATTCCCGTACTACCGGTAAATGCACACCCCTAGTGTTTGGTACAAAGATGTTCTCATACATGTAAACAAGTATTAACCCTCCTACTGTTATAACTATCATAACCTATCAAAAAAACCTAAGCCCTTCCTCTCCAACAGCTTGTGTGTTTCAACCCGAAACTCGATAGGTTTTGATAGGTAGGGTAGTTGGCTCCATTTTGGCACCGAGAGAGGGAAGGTTAAGGAAAAGTTACATCAAGTTGTGAGTCTTGTACACTTGTAGAGTGGATTCCAGTGAGGTCAGGTGTCTATCAGTGTCAATGCACCCACCTTGGCAAATGTGTTCTTGTATCTCCACACAAAGAGCTTCCTACCACACACGACACAGGTCCAACCTAATGGGTCTATCCGCACACTCATACTGGCCGAGCCTGTAGGTTTAATACAGGAAATACCACTGGTATCACACTTTGAGACGGCACAACAAAAAGTGTCTTTGTAACTTCTGATATCCAGAAAGGATCAGGATCATTTTCTTTTTTAACTGAGGATGCTGTAACAATGCTTCTCTGGGGACGTGTAAATACATGTAGATCTGCATTTATACCTCCTGATGCTATCCTTTAACTTTACAAGACAACTATAAAAATAATGTCCTCTGGGAAAAATGTGAGTAATTATAAAGTCCACACAATAAAGTTTGTTTCTTTTGCTTTATAGCACATACTTTGTGTACTGAAATCTTTCTATCATAAAACAGCCATTTGGCCCCGGATGAACAAAACACTCTTGATAATTCCTGCAAAGTTGGTTAGTTTTAGATGGGGGTGGTGAGTTTGTTTATGCATTCAATAGGGGACCTTTAACAATGGAGGACAATGGGGTCCCCGATTGAGAAAAGGTCCCCGTTTGAAAATCGTGTACAAAACCAATGAGTGGCCTTGCCAAAAAGTTAAAGTATGAACAATAGGAGGACACTAGGAGGTCCCTGATTGCAGGTGTTTACACACTTGTGTGAGTTGGTCTCACTAATGGTGGGAGTTACCCCGCCCTGGTCTATCGATCTGAAAACTGGGATAATTTGTTTGGTATCAATTGACAATGATTGAAGATTCATCCTCTATTTAGATCTGGACCCAGGAAAACTGTACATTGTATGGGTGGTGGGGTTGGCAACTCAAAATGTGGCCAACCCCACCACCTCTGTTGTAGCCCTTTTATACCTAGAGTGGCTTTTACTTAGCCTTGTACTGGGCAACTTCAATAAAAAAGTAATACCTGTAGGCCCGATGGACACACATGTACCTGCAAGGTTGGTCTTCAACTGGGGTGAAAAAAGGGTCTGGGTATAAATTTACATTCCCGTAAACTATTCAGAGGTAGAGAGGTCTTTCTTTTCAAATACTGACTACTAGGGCTCCACGATGTTATCACCTGAGTACCACAAGACTTACGGTCTGCCATTGCTAGAGCCTCCGAGATGAGAACAGGAACGGAAGGGCCATAATTCTCAACGGTGTACTGCGCTGTCTCTGCAATCACGGAAGTCTGTAGAAATGAGCGATTGCCAATTGCCGGACTTCTGAAATGCAATTTAAAAACATTGTTTTGTTGTTAGATTCACTATTCCTGAAAAAATGGAGGCAGGATAGTTCTCATTATCACTGAGACATCATTCTTTGGACTTTAATTAATTAATAGACAAATTGGGGCATCATACATATGTAGCTCCGTGTAAAGTAAATGGTGCCGAGGCGCTTAAATACAGTCCCGAACCCATCCAAATTGGACAAAACTTGCTGTTCGAGTTTGTAAGGCTTGGCGTAGTCAGGGTTAAAGAATGTGTAAACTTTCTGAAATGTGATCATGAACTGCAAAATCTTATACATGTCAGAAACTCAGAAGTAACATACAGGGACATCACTTTAAGACAAAAAGTCAAAGAGAAACAAGAAGTAGAAAGGTGAAACAAATCAATTCCTCTATGCGAGGTCGAACGTGAAACTGGCATGGCTTGTGTGTTGGACACTCTAGCCACAAGGCTACTGCATGGCAAAGCTCGACCATGCCAACCAAATCAGCAAATTGGAAATGTTACATAGTTGTTCAAATCCAATAAGTTAACCCTAACTTACATACATGTAAATCCATCAAAATCCTTCCCCTGTTTTGAAGGATTTCGGCGGATTCAGGATACCTCTATATTGAAACCTGGGGGATTTTGATGGATTGAGGATTGTATAAAGCCTAGCGTTACTGCAGGATTTTGATGGATTCAGGATACCTCCATATTGAGCAGTCACCAAAACCAACTTTTTGTGCATAACAAAATAGGTGGATTTTAGCGGATTCAGGATACTTTCTAGTAAAGTTACCCAAGGGGTTAGGGTGAACACATCCGTGATATTAACTAATCAGAGAAGACTGCCAACAAGACATGCTTCTAACAATTTGCCGGTGCAGGCAAAATATCTTTTGGGCACAATTGGGTGATCGTGTGGCGCTATCACACGATTTATCGTTTGTGCAAAAAAGCATCGGTCGACCGTGCAAACATTGGCTGTTTCGTACACAGGGCAGATTGTGTATGATCTACGGATCTTGCAGGGCAGTTGCTGTACGATCTGCCAATCTTACAAAGTTACAGGGCATACACATCATGTAGAAACAGGTTTGCGTAGTCAGTCAATTGCAAAGGACGGGTTCACGATCGACTGACTGTGCAAGGCAAAACTTGTGCCATCAGCAGATCATGCCGGAACGGGTTTTCACGATCAGCAGATGGTGTTTGTTTTGGTGATTGTGTAGCAACATGTATGGCCCCTCTTTAGATTTGGTCCAATTTGAGTCAAGTGTGTAGGCCTACATGTATTTATCATTCTAAAATGACTTTATCGACCGGAAAGAGTTCCATATCCGGCCATCACTTATTTTCCCTTAAAATTACTTAAAAACTACAAGAAAGTGTAAATATGATGAAGAAACACGAATTTAGGAGAGACAAAATTTCAACTTTTTCTTTGAAAATACTTTAACTTTTTTTCTCATTGCCCGTAGACTTTGTGCATGAGGATCAAGTGATGGCCGGATATGGAACTCTTTCCAATGCAATTTTCTTACATGTTTTGCAGTTGGTGTCTTGCGAATCAGTGCGGTTTTGCATGTTCACTGTGCATCGCGGTGATCACTATCTATATTTTTGTGTTGCGTTTTGTCGTTTTCGTCATAGTTTTACCCCCAAATTACCCACAAACAAAAAATCTAAACCCTGCCCTCTATCTGGGACATAAATGTTGGTTTTTAATGTCGCAAGCTAGTTTGGTAAGCCCAATAACTTAAAAGTGGATTTTGTTGGCTTAGGAATGGAGCCTGTAGTGTAACGACTCAATCGCCTTTGTGATACCGCAAACCCTGTTTACTTTGTACACAAATACCCTTCTTAAATGCTTCACGTTTCCTTATTTTTTAATGTTAGGGCCTACCTCGTTCCCGTCCCCGAAAACGCAGTGAACGGCGACCGTCTTGCACCGGAGGCACTGCCGAAAATCCCGGCGCTGCTTCGACGCGAGGTTGCGGTCCCGCCAAGTCGAGAAACTCGGCCCGTGCTAAAAGGAGTGTACTTTCCCGTAGTACTGCCTGTACGTGGAGTGTACATTCTTCAAGATGTCGCTTTTAAAATGATCCTAAAAGTCTGTATTATTTTGTAAAGCTTCGAAAAATGACATTAAATTTGCTTTATGTGTACACATTCGGTTTGTGAACTCGCGCCATGTGACATTTTACTACGAAGCATTGTGGAGTGCAGTCAACGAAATTACTTGGTCAATAATTTCATCCAACGGAGTCACACGCATAGCACATCATGTAAGCCGCTATTTTCCAATGCGGGTCAATTTGATATGTAACATCCACAATTTAAGAGCGCCACCAAGCATTGACTTTGTGGACAAAATAGCATGAAGGCCAAAAAGTGGTGTTGATCGGTCGGACAGGTAAAAATAATGGAAAAGAGGGTCGGTCGGTTTTGCTTTTTTCGGCTTCGCCACCGACTTCTTGAATCACCGAGAAGCAAATTAAATGGAAGTATTCTAACTTTTGGCTTCATATCAACCGATTGAATGAGAAACATTTGTACGACGACGTTTTTGCCGATTCGATTTGACTCTCCTGTAGGCCTATATCTCTATTGGTTATATTTTTTGTACATATCATTTTCACATGCGCTGTCCTTGTTTTTGTTTCTTGCTAGACTTTCCCCGACTTAAAGTTAAGGGTTTTTAGCTAGGCTACTCTTCAGCATGCCCCCCCCCCCCCACGTTTTGACGGGGGGGGGGGGGGGGGGGGGGGGGGTGGTCCTTTGGATCATCCCCCCAGATTTGTGTGGTGAGAAACAAAAATAATGCTGATTTCGAGGTAACTCTCCAGTCTTGTAACTTTCCAACAGTCAAAATGTATTTTAAAAAACGGAAAACAAACAGTACAAAAACTTTAAATGTACCGTTGTGTTGTCAGGCATAGGGACATAAGTACAGTGTGCAGCCTACATTGGGTAACCGGACCTTTGTATTATGAACGGCGCCCGCTGGTGTCATAATTTTCTAAAGTCCCCCCCCCCCCCCCCCCCACGCTTTTCGAATTTCTTTGGTCGGCCGGGATTTTGGTCACCCCTCAGATCATCCCCCCACTCGCCATCCCCCATCCACTCGCCGATTTTACGCCACTGCTCTTCATCCCGAATGGAGCTTTGACGACCGCGATGGATCGAAGTCATCTTCACGCTCGGGCGTGTTTAGGCCTATTATGTTGGACGAACCCCCTGGTTCAATTTTTACATGGAAATACGCATAAATTAAAGAAGGTTACATCAAACACAAACACTTTTTGAGACAGAGAGGCTGAGTTATGTTTTTATTGATTAAAAAAAACAAAAAAACAACGCCGACCCTGATCCTGTCGATTTTTACGGTCGGTCGGTCTGAAGGCAACACAACAAGTTTGTTTGGCCTAATGATAATTTTAAAATGCTTTTTTTGGGTGGGGCGAAGGGCTAGGGTAAGGTACATAGCTGTGTCTGACTCCTCGCAACGAGAAATGGTTGGTACAATTTTGAAAATTGTACATTCATGTAAGGTGCATTCTAGGGCAATCCAGAAGGAATGCCAAAAGAGTAAACTCCCCGTGGAAATGTATATGTATGGGTGTCACTATATACCGGAAAACACCGGAAAACACCGGGAAATACCGGAAAACGACCGGAAAACACCGGAAAATTACCGGAAAACAAACTACATACCGGAAAACACACTAAATACCGAAAAACACCCAAAAAAGCACTAAATACCGGGAAACACCCAAAAAACACTAAATACCGGAAAACACCAAAAAATCTCACTATATACCGGAAAACACTAAATAACGGAAAACACCAACAAAACACTAAATATTGGGCCTATATATTTCGTGTGTTTTGTTATAGTTTTCGATATTGAGTGAGATTTTAGGAATTTTCCGGTATCTAGTGTGTTTAGTTGTTTTTTAGTGTAGGCCACCCCCCCCCCCCCCCCCCCCATAATGTGAGTCTTTGGGGTGTTTTCCGGTATGGGTGTATTTGTGAGTGTTTCGGTTTGAAGTGTTTTGGGGTGTTTTCAGATATTTAGTGGTATTTTTGTGTTTTCCGGTATTTAGTTATATTTTTCCGGTATTTAGTTTTGTTGTTGTTTTTTTCCCGGTGTGTTTTCCGGTATGTAGTGTGTTTTCCGGTAGTTTTCCGGTGTTTTCCGGTAGTTTTCCCAGTGTTTTCTGGTTCTATAGTATCACCGATATGGGGTAGCAAAATAATTAGGGCGCAACTTGCCTCAGGTACCCCGTCAACAAAATATTATTCGGGTGGGGAGGCGTAGTCTTGGTTCGAAGACCTTCGTGTTCTTTCTTTTTCCCAGTCCCCCCCCCCCCCCCCCCCGCAACCAATTTCCAAGGATTGTTTGCGGGGGGGGGGGGGGGGGGGGGTGGTTCTGAAATGTTACTCAACGTTGGTGGCGCCATTTAACCTTTTTGTTTTGTTCTTACCCGTACACGCAAATTAAGACCTTTACGGGTTTTTTTGCTTTTCTTTTCTGGTTTGCTACCTAGGCGTACCGAGGCGAAGGCCCTTTTTTACAAGTAAAGACAAATTGGCAACGAGCGGGGGGTGGGGGGTGGTTCGACCCCCCCCCCCCCGGATGCGCCCCTGGATCCGCGCCTGCCCCCATTGGCAAAAACCAAAAGCATCAATATTATATAGAGGCCTAGTTGGCTTTTCCGAAATCCTTCGGAAAAGGCTTTGTTTTTGTTCTGATTTTTTTTTTTTTGGCTTTTCCGAAATCCTTCGGAAAAGGCTTTGTTTTTGTTCTGATTTTTTTTTTGGCTTTTCCGAAATCCTTCGGAAAAGGCTTTGTTTTTGTTCTGATTTTTTTTTTGGCTTTTCCGAAAATTTTTCGGAAAAGGCTTTGTTTTTGTTCTGATTTTTTTTTTTCTTCTTCTTTTAGTTCCGACCAAAATCCCATAGACTTTGCACACGAATTTTGTCGGCGGCACTTTAGGTCTTAAAAAACCTCAGATCTTAACCAAACTTACCTCAAACATAGACCCTATGCTGAAATTGCATGTCGAAGAGTGACGTCATGATGACGTCATCACGTGTCACGTGACGTCATCTTAAAAGTGCGTTTTTCAAGGGCCCATATCTAGAGAACGGTAGGTCCGATTTCCTTTAAACCTGGTATGTTGGTAGGCTAGCTCGTGTTATATATGAAAATTGAGGTGACGTCATGGTGACGTCATCATACGATTTTATAGTAATTTTTAAGTTTTTGAACTTCAAAGTTTCTTAAAGCCATATCTCATCAACAGAACATGCTAAATTCAAAATTCTTTTTGTAATAGCTTTGTTAGCTCCTATATTCTTTCACATAAATGTGAAAAATGTGTGACGTCATCATGACGTCATCAAAAATATGCTTTTTTGAAACACATATAAGGGTAGGGACGATCGTCATAAAAATTAGTGTGCAGGTAGATAATGCTACTAGGATGTTAAATCCGAGGTGACGTCATGATGACGTCATCGGCTGATTTTCTATGAATTTTTAGTTCTATCCCAAATCCCATAGACTTTGTACACGAATTTTGTACGGGACACTTTGGTCACTAAACAACATCAGATCTTAATCAAACTTAACACAAACAGGGACCCTAAGCTGAAAATGTATGCCAAAACGTGACGTCATGATGACGTCATCACGTGTCATGTGACGTCATCTTAAAGGTGAATTTTGGAAGGGCCCATATCTAGAGAACGGTAGGTCCGATTGCCTTCAAACCAGGTATGTTGGTATGGTAGATCGTGTTATAGATGAAAATTGAGGTGACGTCATGATGACGTCATCATACGATTTTACAGTAATATTAAAGTTTTTGAACTTCAAAGTTTCTTAAAGCCATATCTCATCAACAGAACATGCTAAATTCAAAATTCTTTTTGTAATAGCTTTGTTAGCTCCTATATTCTTTCACATAAATGTGAAAAATGTGTGACGTCATCATGACGTCATCAAAAATATGCTTTTTGAAACACATATAAGGGTAGGGACGATCGTTATAAAAATTAGTGTGCAGGTAGATAATGCTACTAGGATGTTAAATCCGAGGTGACGTCATGATGACGTCATCGGCTGATTTTCTATGAATTTTTAGTTCTATCCCAAATCCCATAGACTTTGTACACGAATTTTGTACGGGACACTTTGGTCACTAAACAACATCAGATCTTAATCAAACTTAACACAAACAGGGACCCTATGCTGAAAATGTATGCCAAAACGTGACGTCATGATGACGTCATCACGTGTCATGTGACGTCATCTTAAAGGTGCATTTTGGAAGGGCCCATATCTAGAGAACGGTAGGTCCGATTGCCTTCAAACCAGGTATGTTGGTATGGTAGATCGTGTTATAGATGAAAATTGAGGTGACGTCATGATGACGTCATCATACGATTTTACAGTAATATTAAAGTTTTTGAACTTCAAAGTTTCTTAAAGCCATATCTCATCAACAGAACATGCTAAATTCAAAATTCTTTTTGTAATAGCTTTGTTAGCTCCTATATTCTTTCACATAAATGTGAAAAATGTGTGACGTCATCATGACGTCATCAAAAATATGCTTTTTTGAAACACATATAAGGGTAGGGACGATCGTTATAAAAATTAGTGGGCAGGTAGATAGTGCTACTAGCATGTTAAATCCGAGGTGACGTCATGATGACGTCATCGGCTGATTTTCTATGATTATTTTAGTTCTATCCCAAATCCCATAGACTTTGTACACGAATTTTGTACGGGACACTTTGGTCACTAAGCAACATCAGATCTTAATCAGGCTTAACACAAACAGAGACCCTAAGCTGAAAATGTATGCCGAAACGTGACGTCATGATGACGTCATCACGTGTCATGTGACGTCATCTTAAATGTGCATTTTTCAAGGGCCCATATCTAGAGAACGGTAGGTCCGATTGCCTTCAAACCAGGTATGTTGGTATGGTAGCTCGTGTTATACATAAAAATTGAGGTGACGTCATGATGACGTCATCATACGATTTTACAGTAATATTAAAGTTTTTCAACTTCAAAGTTTCTTAAAGCCATATCTCACCAACAGAACATGCTAAATTCAAAATTCTTTTTGTAATAGCTTTGTTAGCTCCTATATTCTTTCACATACATTTGAAAAATGTGTGACGTCATCATGACGTCATCAAAAATGTGCATTTCTGAAACACACATAAGGGTACGTCCGATCGTCATAAAAATTGGTGGGTAGGTAGATAGTGCCACTAGCATGCAAAATCCGAAGTGACGTCATGATGACGTCATCGGCTGATTTTTTATGAATTTGTAAATGTTTCAAATTTCATTGTACTCTTAAAATTTTGCACTTCTTCAAATGCCATGAACTTCAAACTTGGCATATGCATTGACTATCTACTCGAGATGGGTGCCGAATCATGACGTCATGATGACGTCATCACATGTCACGTGACGTCATCTTAAATTTGCATTTTTGAAGGCCCTATATCTATTTTTTTTCTGCTTCTTATTTTAGTTCTATCCCAAATCCCATAGACTTTGTGCATAGATTTTCTGATCGGCACTTTTGTCATCAAACAACATCGAATCTTAGTCAGTTAGCATAGGTATAGACCCTGATGCAAAGTCGTGCCGCGAAGAGTGACGTCATAATGACGTCTTCGTGTGGCATGTAACATGAACTTAAAGGTCAAGTTTGGAGTACGAAATGTTAATCATAAAATAATCTCAGATCTTAAACTTAGCAAAGACATAGACCTTCTGATACTTTATGTTAAATAAAAAAGAAAAAAAGGAAAAGCCATGCGTATGTTTACAACAGACGCACATTTTTTGGCGTTTCCGCTACAGCAGGAAAGCCTTTGTTTTTGTTCTGTTCACGCGATTGTGTAGTTTACACTTTCGCCCAGGCATGAACACAATCTACTTGAAAATTGTTCGTTTTGCCACATTCAGAACAAAGGGCCACGTCGAAGAACATCTGCAGGTTTTTTTTTGGAGTGAAATCGTTATCTAAGAGGTAACAAAATACGTGATTGCGCAATACCCAGCTTTACACGGATATATAGCTGGTGGGAGAGTAGTTGACCGAGCCAAAACGTGACACAACGTAAGAAAATCGTATTTTCCGCCTTAAAAAACCTTTCCAAATCACAAAAGCACGTGTCATTGGGATTCAGAGAAGTCTACTTTAGTAACAAAAAAAGGCTTTTGGAATAATCAAATACTCCAGAAGCTAACATGAACACAATTAATACAGAAATCCTAAACTACACAATACCCACTATTTTGGTTTCTTCTTAAACACGAATTTTGTCTGCGGCACTTTGGTCACTAAACAACATCAGATCTTAAGCAAACTTAACCCAAACATAGACCCTAATCTGAAATTGTGTGCCGAACAGTGATGTCACGATGACATCATTATGTGTTACGTGATGTCATCTTAAAGGCTCATTTTTCAAGGGCCCATATCAAGAGAACCGTAAGTCCAATTGCATTCAAACCTGGTATGTTGCTAAACAAGTACATGTTATAAATCAAAATTGAGGTGACGTCATAATGACGTCATCATCTGATTTTTATGGTAATTTCAAAATTTTAACGTTAAAGATTCTTAAAACCATATCTCATCAACAGAACATGTTCAATTCAAAATTCCTTTTGTAATAGCTTTGTTAGCTCGTACATTCTTTTATATAAATGCGAAAAATTACTGAAGTCATAATGACGTCATTAAAGGCATGATTTCTTGAAAGACATAAGGATAGACCATGTCTAATCGTCACGAAACTTGGTGGTTAGGTAGATTTGTCACTAGTTTACAAAATTCGAAGTGACATCATAAAAACATATGGAAAAGCCCTATGTTCTTAAAAACATAGACCTCTAGTTTTTTCTTTTTGGCTTTTCCGAAATCCTTCGGAAAAGGCTTTGTTTTTGTTCTGATTTTTTTTTTTTTGGCTTTTCCGAAATCCTTCGGAAAAGGCTTTGTTTTTGTTCTGATTTTTTTTTTTTTTCTTCTTCTTCTTTTAGTTCTGACCAAAATCCCATAGACTTTGTACACGAATTTTGTCGGCGGCACTTTAGGTCTTAAAAAACCTCAGAACCTAACCAAACTTACATCAAACATAGACCCTAAGCTGAAATTGTATGTCGTAGAGTGACGTCGTGATGACGTCATCACGTGATTTTTTATGAATTTTTGAATTTTTAAAATCGTAACATTCTTTTAAATATATCTGGCGAACAAAACAAGATATTTTCAAAATTCTTTTTCTTATAGCTTTGGTATGTCTCAAAGATATGCCCTAAATTGCGAAAATTGTGTGACGTCATGATGACGTCATCAAAAATGTGTTTTTTTGTTAACGCATGTAAGGGTCAATCCGATTACAAAAATGTATATATTGAATTTTCCTGTACCCAATTCCAAAATTTCATGATCGTGGCTCACTCAAGTAAGAAATGACAGCCATTTCAAAATTTAGACCAAATTCAATATAACACAAAGGAATTCTGGGACGGGCTGATAACCATGGCTATTATGAGCTTGCTGTTTATAAAAGGGGTTGATTTCTAGTCTTTTTTCAAGTCGCTGAATTTTTGAAGTTTTAAAATCGTAACATTCTTTTCAATATATCTAGCGAACAAAACAAGATATTTTCAAAATTATTTTTGTTACAGCTTTGGTATGTCTCAAAGATATGCCCTAAATGGCGAAAATTGTGTGACGTCATGATGACGTCATCAACAATATTTTTTTTTTTAAACGCATGTAAGGGTCAATCTGATTACAAAAATGTATACATTGTATTTTTCTGTACCCAATTCCAAAATTTCATGATCGTGGCTCACTCAAGTAAGAAATAACAGCCATTTCAAAATTTAGACCAAATTCAATATAACACAAAGGAATTCTGGGACGGGCTGATAACCATGGCTATTATGAGCTTGCTGTTTATAAAAGGGGTTGATTTCTAGTCTTTTTTCAAGTCGCTGAATTTTTGAAGTATTAAAATCGTAACATTCTTTTCAATATATCTAGCGAACAAAACAAGATATTTTCAAAATTCTTTTTGTTATAGCTTTGGTATGTCTCAAAGATATGCCCTAAAAGGCGAAAATTGTGTGACGTCATGATGACGTCATCAAAAATATGTTTTTTTTTTAACGCATGTAAGGGTCAATCCGATTACAAAAATGTATACATTGTATTTTTCTGTACCCAATTCCAAAATTTCATGATCGTTGCTCACTCAAGTAAGAAATGACAGCCATTTCAAAATTTAGACCAAATTCAATATAACACAAAGGAATTCTGGGACGGGCTGATAACCATGGCTATTATGAGCTTGCTGTTTATAAAAGGGGTTGATTTTCTTGTCTTTTTTCAAGTCGCTGAATTTTTGAAGTTTTAAAATCGTAACATTCTTTTCAATATATCTAGCGAACAAAACAAGATATTTTCAAAATTATTTTTGTTACAGCTTTGGTATGTCTCAAAGATATGCCCTAAATGGCGAAAATTGTGTGACGTCATGATGACGTCATCAACAATATTTTTTTTTTTAAACGCATGTAAGGGTCAATCTGATTACAAAAATGTATACATTGAATTTTCCTGTACCTAATTCCAAAATTTCGTGATCGTGGCTCACTCAAGTAAGAAATAGGAGCCATTTCAAAATGTAGACCAAATTCAATATAACACAAAGGAATTCTGGGAAGGGCTGATAACCATGGCTTAAATGTGCATGCTGTTTATAAAAGGGGTTGATTTGTAGTCTTTTTTCAAGTCGCTGAATTCTTGAAGTTTTATAATCGTAACATTCTTTTCACTATATCTAGCGAACAAAACAAGATATTTTCAAAATTCTTTTTGTTATAGCTTTGGTATGTCTCAAAGATATGCCCTAAAAAGCGAAAATTGTGTGACGTCATGATGACGTCATAAAAAAATTATTTTTTCAAGTCGATAGAATATTGCCCATAGCATTTGTAAACGTTTACTTTCTTACCGGCCACATTGGCTACTTTTAAACTTGGCAGACACTTACCCCAACTGCTCACAATGTGTGCCGAACTTTTACGTCCTGATGACGTCACGCTTAAAGGTCAAGTTTGAAGTAGCAAAAGACATAGAAGTGATGGAGCTTTGTGCTTAATATAACAGAAAAACGGAAAAGCCCTGCGTCTGTTTGCAAGAGACGCAAGATGTCTAGTTTTTCTTCTTCTTCTTTTAGTTCTGACCAAAATCCCATAGACTTTGTACACGAATTTTGTCGGCGGCACTTTAGGTCTTAAAAAACGTCAGAACCTAACCAAACTTACATCAAACATAGACCCTAAGCTGAAATTGTATGTCGTAGAGTGACGTCGTGATGACGTCATCACGTGATTTTTTATGAATTTTTGAATTTTTAAAATCGTAACATTCTTTTAAATATATCTAGCGAACAAAACAAGATATTTTCAAAATTCTTTTTCTTATAGCTTTGGTATGTCTCAAAGATATGCCCTAAATTACGAAAATTGTGTGACGTCATGATGACGTCATCAAAAATGTTTTTTTTTGTTAACGCATATAAGGGTCAATCCGATTACAAAAATGTATATATTGAATTTTCCTGTACCCAATTCCAAAATTTCATGATCGTGGCTCACTCAAGTAAGAAATGACAGCCATTTCAAAATTTAGACCAAATTCAATATAACACAAAGGAATTCTGGGACGGGCTGATAACCATGGCTATTATGAGCTTGCTGTTTATAAAAGGGGTTGATTTCTAGTCTTTTTTCAAGTCGCTGAATTTTTGAAGTTTTAAAATCGTAACATTCTTTTCAATATATCTAGCGAACAAAACAAGATATTTTCAAAATTATTTTTGTTACAGCTTTGGTATGTCTCAAAGATATGCCCTAAATGGCGAAAATTGTGTGACGTCATGATGACGTCATCAACAATATTTTTTTTTTTAAACGCATGTAAGGGTCAATCTGATTACAAAAATGTATACATTGTATTTTTCTGTACCCAATTCCAAAATTTCATGATCGTGGCTCACTCAAGTAAGAAATAACAGCCATTTCAACATTTTGACCAAATTCAATATAACACAAAGGAATTCTGGGACGGGCTGATAACCATGGCTATTATGAGCTTGCTGTTTATAAAAGGGGTTGATTTCTAGTCTTTTTTCAAGTCGCTGAATTTTTGAAGTATTAAAATCGTAACATTCTTTTCAATATATCTAGCGAACAAAACAAGATATTTTCAAAATTCTTTTTCTTATAGCTTTGGTATGTCTCAAAGATATGCCCTAAAAGGCGAAAATTGTGTGACGTCATGATGACGTCATCAAAAATATGTTGTTTTTTTAACGCATGTAAGGGTCAATCCGATTACAAAAATGTATACATTGTATTTTTCTGTACCCAATTCCAAAATTTCATGATCGTGGCTCACTCAAGTAAGAAATGACAGCCATTTCAAAATTTAGACCAAATTCAATATAACACAAAGGAATTCTGGGACGGGCTGATAACCATGGCTATTATGAGCTTGCTGTTTATAAAAGGGGTTGATTTCTTGTCTTTTTTCAAGTCGCTGAATTTTTGAAGTTTTAAAATCGTAACATTCTTTTCAATATATCTAGCGAACAAAACAAGATATTTTCAAAATTATTTTTGTTACAGCTTTGGTATGTCTCAAAGATATGCCCTAAATGGCGAAAATTGTGTGACGTCATGATGACGTCATCAACAATATTTTTTTTTTTAAACGCATGTAAGGGTCACTCTGATTGCAAAAATGTATACATTGAATTTTCCTGTACCTAATTCCAAAATTTCGTGATCGTGGCTCACTCAAGTAAGAAATAGGAGCCATTTCAAAATGTAGACCAAATTCAATATAACACAAAGGAATTCTGGGAAGGGCTGATAACCATGGCTTAAATGTGCATGCTGTTTATAAAAGGGGTTGATTTGTAGTCTTTTTTCAAGTCGCTGAATTCTTGAAGTTTTATAATCGTAACATTCTTTTCACTATATCTAGCGAACAAAACAAGATATTTTCAAAATTCTTTTTGTTATAGCTTTGGTATGTCTCAAAGATATGCCCTAAAAAGCGAAAATTGTGTGACGTCATGATGACGTCATAAAAAATTCTTTTTTCAAGTCGATAGAATATTGCCCATAGCATTTGTAAACGTTTACTTTCTTACCGGCCACATTGGCTACTTTTAAACTTGGCAGACACTTACCCCAACTGCTCACAATGTGTGCCGAACTTTTACGTCCTGATGACGTCATCACATGTCACGTGACGTCATCTTAAAGGGGCATTTTTCGAAGCCATATATCTACAAAAGTACAAGTCCGATTCAGTTGGAACGTAAGGTATGCCACCTGGTGTTATAGATGAAAATTGACATGACGTTATGATCAAGTCATAACATGTCACGTGGTGTCATCTTAAAGGGGCACTCGCTAGATTATTGCCTATAGCATTGTACACGTTTTCTTTCTTACCGGCACTTTGGGTACTTTTAAACTTGGCAGACACTTAGACTAACTGCTCACAATGTGTGCCGAACTTTTACCTCTTGATGACGTCATGACATGCCACGTGACGTCATCTTAAAGGGGCAGTTTTTGAAGCCATATATCTACAAAAGTACAAATTCGATTAAGTTGAAAAGTAATATCTAGGTAGCCCAGTAGGTTTATAGCTGAAAATTGACATGACATTATCATAATTGATGTCATCACATGTCACGTGACGTCATCTTAAAGGGGCAGTTTTTGAAGCCATATGTCTACAAAAGCACAAGTCCGATTAAGTTCAAAAGTAATATCTAGGTAGCCCAGTAGGTTTATAGATAAAAATTGAATTGACGTTATGATGACATCATCACATGTCACGTGACGTCATCTTAAAGGGGCAGTTTTTGAAGCCATATATATACAAAATTACAAGTTCGATTAAGTTGAAAAGTAATATCTAGGTAGCCCAGTAGGTTTATAGCTGAAAATTGACATGACATTATCATGATGTCATCACATGTCACGTGACGTCATCTTAAAGGGGCAGTTTTTGAAGCCATATCTACAAAAGTACAAGCTCGATTAAGTTGAAATGTAATATCTAAGTAGGCCAGCAGGTTTATAGATGAAAATTGACATGACGTCATGATGACGTCATCATACGATTTTATAGTAATTTTTAAGTTTTTGAACTTCAAAGTTTCTTAAAGCCATATCTCACCAACAGAACATGCTAAATTCAAAATTCTTTTTGTAATAGCTTTGTTAGCTCCTATATTCCTTTACATAAATGTGAAAATTGTGTGACGTCATCATTACGTCATCAAAAATAGGCTTTTTGAAACACATATAAGGGTTGGTCCGAGCGTCATAAAAATTGGTGGGTAAGTAGATAGTGATACTAGCATGTAAAATCCGAGGTGACGTCATGATGACGTCATCGGCTGATTTTCTGTTAATTTTTTAGTCATGATGACCATCAAATTATTTGTATATTTTTTTTAAGGTTTTGAAATTTTAAGCCATATCTCATTAACAGAATATAATAAATTCGAAATTCCTTTTTGTAATCAATTCATTAGGTCAGAGTTATGTATGTTAAAATGTGTAACATCATCCTGACGTCATCAAAATGCCCTTTTAAAAAACACATGAGAGTAAGTGGATCGTTATGAAAATTTGTAAAATCTGAAGTGACGTGATTGGCTGATTTTGTAGGAATTTTTCATTTTTTTCAATTTTTTTAAACTGTCATTGATCAGATTGACTGCAATCTTGACACAAGCCAAGACCACGTTCCGAATATGTGACGTCATGACGACGCTATCCTACGATTTTATGTTGATTGTTAGGTTTTTTAAATTTTTTATGTAATTTCTAACCGGGACTTGCGCCACATAACAGCCTAAGGTCTTAAACAAGTTTGTCATATATATCCTATAATGGAAATTACATGACCAAGAAAGAAGTCAGGATGGCGTCACGCTTAAAGGTCAAGTTTGAAGTAGCAAAAGACATAGAAGTGATGGAGCTTTGTGCTTAATATAACAGAAAAACGGAAAAGCCCTGCGTCTGTTTGCAAGAGACGCAAGATGTCTAGTTTTTTCTTTTTTTTCTTCTTCTTCTTCTTTTAGTTCTGACCAAAATCCCATAGACTTTGTACACGAATTTTGTCGGCGGCACTTTAGGTCTTAAAAAACGTCAGAACCTAACCAAACTTACATCAAACATAGACCCTAAGCTGAAATTGTATGTCGTAGAGTGACGTCGTGATGACGTCATCACGTGATTTTTTATGAATTTTTGAATTTTTAAAATCGTAACATTCTTTTAAATATATCTAGCGAACAAAACAAGATATTTTCAAAATTCTTTTTCTTATAGCTTTGGTATGTCTCAAAGATATGCCCTAAATTACGAAAATTGTGTGACGTCATGATGACGTCATCAAAAATGTTTTTTTTTGTTAACGCATATAAGGGTCAATCCGATTACAAAAATGTATATATTGAATTTTCCTGTACCCAATTCCAAAATTTCATGATCGTGGCTCACTCAAGTAAGAAATGACAGCCATTTCAAAATTTAGACCAAATTCAATATAACACAAAGGAATTCTGGGACGGGCTGATAACCATGGCTATTATGAGCTTGCTGTTTATAAAAGGGGTTGATTTCTAGTCTTTTTTCAAGTCGCTGAATTTTTGAAGTTTTAAAATCGTAACATTCTTTTCAATATATCTAGCGAACAAAACAAGATATTTTCAAAATTATTTTTGTTACAGCTTTGGTATGTCTCAAAGATATGCCCTAAATGGCGAAAATTGTGTGACGTCATGATGACGTCATCAACAATATTTTTTTTTTTAAACGCATGTAAGGGTCAATCTGATTACAAAAATGTATACATTGTATTTTTCTGTACCCAATTCCAAAATTTCATGATCGTGGCTCACTCAAGTAAGAAATAACAGCCATTTCAACATTTTGACCAAATTCAATATAACACAAAGGAATTCTGGGACGGGCTGATAACCATGGCTATTATGAGCTTGCTGTTTATAAAAGGGGTTGATTTCTAGTCTTTTTTCAAGTCGCTGAATTTTTGAAGTATTAAAATCGTAACATTCTTTTCAATATATCTAGCGAACAAAACAAGACATTTTCAAAATTCTTTTTCTTATAGCTTTGGTATGTCTCAAAGATATGCCCTAAAAGGCGAAAATTGTGTGACGTCATGATGACGTCATCAAAAATATGTTGTTTTTTTAACGCATGTAAGGGTCAATCCGATTACAAAAATGTATACATTGTATTTTTCTGTACCCAATTCCAAAATTTCATGATCGTGGCTCACTCAAGTAAGAAATGACAGCCATTTCAAAATTTAGACCAAATTCAATATAACACAAAGGAATTCTGGGACGGGCTGATAACCATGGCTATTATGAGCTTGCTGTTTATAAAAGGGGTTGATTTCTAGTCTTTTTTCAAGTCGCTGAATTTTTGAAGTTTTAAAATCGTAACATTCTTTTCAATATATCTAGCGAACAAAACAAGATATTTTCAAAATTATTTTTGTTACAGCTTTGGTATGTCTCAAAGATATGCCCTAAATGGCGAAAATTGTGTGACGTCATGATGACGTCATCAACAATATTTTTTTTTTTAAACGCATGTAAGGGTCACTCTGATTGCAAAAATGTATACATTGAATTTTCCTGTACCTAATTCCAAAATTTCGTGATCGTGGCTCACTCAAGTAAGAAATAGGAGCCATTTCAAAATGTAGACCAAATTCAATATAACACAAAGGAATTCTGGGAAGGGCTGATAACCATGGCTTAAATGTGCATGCTGTTTATAAAAGGGGTTGATTTGTAGTCTTTTTTCAAGTCGCTGAATTCTTGAAGTTTTATAATCGTAACATTCTTTTCACTATATCTAGCGAACAAAACAAGATATTTTCAAAATTCTTTTTGTTATAGCTTTGGTATGTCTCAAAGATATGCCCTAAAAAGCGAAAATTGTGTGACGTCATGATGACGTCATAAAAAATTCTTTTTTCAAGTCGATAGAATATTGCCCATAGCATTTGTAAACGTTTACTTTCTTACCGGCCACATTGGCTACTTTTAAACTTGGCAGACACTTACCCCAACTGCTCACAATGTGTGCCGAACTTTTACGTCCTGATGACGTCATCACATGTCACGTGACGTCATCTTAAAGGGGCATTTTTCGAAGCCATATATCTACAAAAGTACAAGTCCGATTCAGTTGGAACGTAAGGTATGCCACCTGGTGTTATAGATGAAAATTGACATGACGTTATGATCAAGTCATAACATGTCACGTGGTGTCATCTTAAAGGGGCACTCGCTAGATTATTGCCTATAGCATTGTACACGTTTTCTTTCTTACCGGCACTTTGGGTACTTTTAAACTTGGCAGACACTTAGACTAACTGCTCACAATGTGTGCCGAACTTTTACCTCTTGATGACGTCATGACATGCCACGTGACGTCATCTTAAAGGGGCAGTTTTTGAAGCCATATATCTACAAAAGTACAAATTCGATTAAGTTGAAAAGTAATATCTAGGTAGCCCAGTAGGTTTATAGCTGAAAATTGACATGACATTATCATAATTGATGTCATCACATGTCACGTGACGTCATCTTAAAGGGGCAGTTTTTGAAGCCATATGTCTACAAAAGCACAAGTCCGATTAAGTTCAAAAGTAATATCTAGGTAGCCCAGTAGGTTTATAGATAAAAATTGAATTGACGTTATGATGACATCATCACATGTCACGTGACGTCATCTTAAAGGGGCAGTTTTTGAAGCCATATATATACAAAATTACAAGTTCGATTAAGTTGAAAAGTAATATCTAGGTAGCCCAGTAGGTTTATAGCTGAAAATTGACATGACATTATCATGATGTCATCACATGTCACGTGACGTCATCTTAAAGGGGCAGTTTTTGAAGCCATATCTACAAAAGTACAAGCTCGATTAAGTTGAAATGTAATATCTAAGTAGGCCAGCAGGTTTATAGATGAAAATTGACATGACGTCATGATGACGTCATCATACGATTTTATAGTAATTTTTAAGTTTTTGAACTTCAAAGTTTCTTAAAGCCATATCTCACCAACAGAACATGCTAAATTCAAAATTCTTTTTGTAATAGCTTTGTTAGCTCCTATATTCCTTTACATAAATGTGAAAATTGTGTGACGTCATCATTACGTCATCAAAAATAGGCTTTTTGAAACACATATAAGGGTTGGTCCGAGCGTCATAAAAATTGGTGGGTAAGTAGATAGTGATACTAGCATGTAAAATCCGAGGTGACGTCATGATGACGTCATCGGCTGATTTTCTGTTAATTTTTTAGTCATGATGACCATCAAATTATTTGTATATTTTTTTTAAGGTTTTGAAATTTTAAGCCATATCTCATTAACAGAATATAATAAATTCGAAATTCCTTTTTGTAATCAATTCATTAGGTCAGAGTTATGTATGTTAAAATGTGTAACATCATCCTGACGTCATCAAAATGCCCTTTTAAAAAACACATGAGAGTAAGTGGATCGTTATGAAAATTTGTAAAATCTGAAGTGACGTGATTGGCTGATTTTGTAGGAATTTTTCATTTTTTTCAATTTTTTTAAACTGTCATTGATCAGATTGACTGCAATCTTGACACAAGCCAAGACCACGTTCCGAATATGTGACGTCATGACGACGCTATCCTACGATTTTATGTTGATTGTTAGGTTTTTTAAATTTTTTATGTAATTTCTAACCGGGACTTGCGCCACATAACAGCCTAAGGTCTTAAACAAGTTTGTCATATATATCCTATAATGGAAATTACATGACCAAGAAAGAAGTCAGGATGGCGTCACGCTTAAAGGTCAAGTTTGAAGTAGCAAAAGACATAGAAGTGATGGAGCTTTGTGCTTAATATAACAGAAAAACGGAAAAGCCCTGCGTCTGTTTGCAAGAGACGCAAGATGTCTAGTTTCTTTTTGGCTTTTCCGAAATCCTTCGGAAAAGGCTTTGTTTTTGTTCTGATTTTTTTTTTTTTTCTTCTTCTTCTTCTTCTTCTTCTTTTAGTTCTGACCAAAATCCCATAGACTTTGTACACGAATTTTGTCGGCGGCACTTTAGGTCTTAAAAAACCTCAGAACCTAACCAAACTTACATCAAACATAGACCCTAAGCTGAAATTGTATGTCGTAGAGTGACGTCGTGATGACGTCATCACGTGATTTTTTATGAATTTTTGAATTTTTAAAATCGTAACATTCTTTTAAATATATCTGGCGAACAAAACAAGATATTTTCAAAATTCTTTTTCTTATAGCTTTGGTATGTCTCAAAGATATGCCCTAAATTGCGAAAATTGTGTGACGTCATGATGACGTCATCAAAAATGTGTTTTTTTGTTAACGCATGTAAGGGTCAATCCGATTACAAAAATGTATATATTGAATTTTCCTGTACCCAATTCCAAAATTTCATGATCGTGGCTCACTCAAGTAAGAAATGACAGCCATTTCAAAATTTAGACCAAATTCAATATAACACAAAGGAATTCTGGGACGGGCTGATAACCATGGCTATTATGAGCTTGCTGTTTATAAAAGGGGTTGATTTCTAGTCTTTTTTCAAGTCGCTGAATTTTTGAAGTTTTAAAATCGTAACATTCTTTTCAATATATCTAGCGAACAAAACAAGATATTTTCAAAATTATTTTTGTTACAGCTTTGGTATGTCTCAAAGATATGCCCTAAATGGCGAAAATTGTGTGACGTCATGATGACGTCATCAACAATATTTTTTTTTTTAAACGCATGTAAGGGTCAATCTGATTACAAAAATGTATACATTGTATTTTTCTGTACCCAATTCCAAAATTTCATGATCGTGGCTCACTCAAGTAAGAAATAACAGCCATTTCAAAATTTAGACCAAATTCAATATAACACAAAGGAATTCTGGGACGGGCTGATAACCATGGCTATTATGAGCTTGCTGTTTATAAAAGGGGTTGATTTCTAGTCTTTTTTCAAGTCGCTGAATTTTTGAAGTATTAAAATCGTAACATTCTTTTCAATATATCTAGCGAACAAAACAAGATATTTTCAAAATTCTTTTTGTTATAGCTTTGGTATGTCTCAAAGATATGCCCTAAAAGGCGAAAATTGTGTGACGTCATGATGACGTCATCAAAAATATGTTTTTTTTTTAACGCATGTAAGGGTCAATCCGATTACAAAAATGTATACATTGTATTTTTCTGTACCCAATTCCAAAATTTCATGATCGTTGCTCACTCAAGTAAGAAATGACAGCCATTTCAAAATTTAGACCAAATTCAATATAACACAAAGGAATTCTGGGACGGGCTGATAACCATGGCTATTATGAGCTTGCTGTTTATAAAAGGGGTTGATTTTCTTGTCTTTTTTCAAGTCGCTGAATTTTTGAAGTTTTAAAATCGTAACATTCTTTTCAATATATCTAGCGAACAAAACAAGATATTTTCAAAATTATTTTTGTTACAGCTTTGGTATGTCTCAAAGATATGCCCTAAATGGCGAAAATTGTGTGACGTCATGATGACGTCATCAACAATATTTTTTTTTTTAAACGCATGTAAGGGTCAATCTGATTACAAAAATGTATACATTGAATTTTCCTGTACCTAATTCCAAAATTTCGTGATCGTGGCTCACTCAAGTAAGAAATAGGAGCCATTTCAAAATGTAGACCAAATTCAATATAACACAAAGGAATTCTGGGAAGGGCTGATAACCATGGCTTAAATGTGCATGCTGTTTATAAAAGGGGTTGATTTGTAGTCTTTTTTCAAGTCGCTGAATTCTTGAAGTTTTATAATCGTAACATTCTTTTCACTATATCTAGCGAACAAAACAAGATATTTTCAAAATTCTTTTTGTTATAGCTTTGGTATGTCTCAAAGATATGCCCTAAAAAGCGAAAATTGTGTGACGTCATGATGACGTCATAAAAAAATTATTTTTTCAAGTCGATAGAATATTGCCCATAGCATTTGTAAACGTTTACTTTCTTACCGGCCACATTGGCTACTTTTAAACTTGGCAGACACTTACCCCAACTGCTCACAATGTGTGCCGAACTTTTACGTCCTGATGACGTCACGCTTAAAGGTCAAGTTTGAAGTAGCAAAAGACATAGAAGTGATGGAGCTTTGTGCTTAATATAACAGAAAAACGGAAAAGCCCTGCGTCTGTTTGCAAGAGACGCAAGATGTCTAGTTTTTCTTCTTCTTCTTCTTTTAGTTCTGACCAAAATCCCATAGACTTTGTACACGAATTTTGTCGGCGGCACTTTAGGTCTTAAAAAACGTCAGAACCTAACCAAACTTACATCAAACATAGACCCTAAGCTGAAATTGTATGTCGTAGAGTGACGTCGTGATGACGTCATCACGTGATTTTTTATGAATTTTTGAATTTTTAAAATCGTAACATTCTTTTAAATATATCTAGCGAACAAAACAAGATATTTTCAAAATTCTTTTTCTTATAGCTTTGGTATGTCTCAAAGATATGCCCTAAATTACGAAAATTGTGTGACGTCATGATGACGTCATCAAAAATGTTTTTTTTTGTTAACGCATATAAGGGTCAATCCGATTACAAAAATGTATATATTGAATTTTCCTGTACCCAATTCCAAAATTTCATGATCGTGGCTCACTCAAGTAAGAAATGACAGCCATTTCAAAATTTAGACCAAATTCAATATAACACAAAGGAATTCTGGGACGGGCTGATAACCATGGCTATTATGAGCTTGCTGTTTATAAAAGGGGTTGATTTCTAGTCTTTTTTCAAGTCGCTGAATTTTTGAAGTTTTAAAATCGTAACATTCTTTTCAATATATCTAGCGAACAAAACAAGATATTTTCAAAATTATTTTTGTTACAGCTTTGGTATGTCTCAAAGATATGCCCTAAATGGCGAAAATTGTGTGACGTCATGATGACGTCATCAACAATATTTTTTTTTTTAAACGCATGTAAGGGTCAATCTGATTACAAAAATGTATACATTGTATTTTTCTGTACCCAATTCCAAAATTTCATGATCGTGGCTCACTCAAGTAAGAAATAACAGCCATTTCAACATTTTGACCAAATTCAATATAACACAAAGGAATTCTGGGACGGGCTGATAACCATGGCTATTATGAGCTTGCTGTTTATAAAAGGGGTTGATTTCTAGTCTTTTTTCAAGTCGCTGAATTTTTGAAGTATTAAAATCGTAACATTCTTTTCAATATATCTAGCGAACAAAACAAGATATTTTCAAAATTCTTTTTCTTATAGCTTTGGTATGTCTCAAAGATATGCCCTAAAAGGCGAAAATTGTGTGACGTCATGATGACGTCATCAAAAATATGTTGTTTTTTTAACGCATGTAAGGGTCAATCCGATTACAAAAATGTATACATTGTATTTTTCTGTACCCAATTCCAAAATTTCATGATCGTGGCTCACTCAAGTAAGAAATGACAGCCATTTCAAAATTTAGACCAAATTCAATATAACACAAAGGAATTCTGGGACGGGCTGATAACCATGGCTATTATGAGCTTGCTGTTTATAAAAGGGGTTGATTTCTTGTCTTTTTTCAAGTCGCTGAATTTTTGAAGTTTTAAAATCGTAACATTCTTTTCAATATATCTAGCGAACAAAACAAGATATTTTCAAAATTATTTTTGTTACAGCTTTGGTATGTCTCAAAGATATGCCCTAAATGGCGAAAATTGTGTGACGTCATGATGACGTCATCAACAATATTTTTTTTTTTAAACGCATGTAAGGGTCACTCTGATTGCAAAAATGTATACATTGAATTTTCCTGTACCTAATTCCAAAATTTCGTGATCGTGGCTCACTCAAGTAAGAAATAGGAGCCATTTCAAAATGTAGACCAAATTCAATATAACACAAAGGAATTCTGGGAAGGGCTGATAACCATGGCTTAAATGTGCATGCTGTTTATAAAAGGGGTTGATTTGTAGTCTTTTTTCAAGTCGCTGAATTCTTGAAGTTTTATAATCGTAACATTCTTTTCACTATATCTAGCGAACAAAACAAGATATTTTCAAAATTCTTTTTGTTATAGCTTTGGTATGTCTCAAAGATATGCCCTAAAAAGCGAAAATTGTGTGACGTCATGATGACGTCATAAAAAATTCTTTTTTCAAGTCGATAGAATATTGCCCATAGCATTTGTAAACGTTTACTTTCTTACCGGCCACATTGGCTACTTTTAAACTTGGCAGACACTTACCCCAACTGCTCACAATGTGTGCCGAACTTTTACGTCCTGATGACGTCATCACATGTCACGTGACGTCATCTTAAAGGGGCATTTTTCGAAGCCATATATCTACAAAAGTACAAGTCCGATTCAGTTGGAACGTAAGGTATGCCACCTGGTGTTATAGATGAAAATTGACATGACGTTATGATCAAGTCATAACATGTCACGTGGTGTCATCTTAAAGGGGCACTCGCTAGATTATTGCCTATAGCATTGTACACGTTTTCTTTCTTACCGGCACTTTGGGTACTTTTAAACTTGGCAGACACTTAGACTAACTGCTCACAATGTGTGCCGAACTTTTACCTCTTGATGACGTCATGACATGCCACGTGACGTCATCTTAAAGGGGCAGTTTTTGAAGCCATATATCTACAAAAGTACAAATTCGATTAAGTTGAAAAGTAATATCTAGGTAGCCCAGTAGGTTTATAGCTGAAAATTGACATGACATTATCATAATTGATGTCATCACATGTCACGTGACGTCATCTTAAAGGGGCAGTTTTTGAAGCCATATGTCTACAAAAGCACAAGTCCGATTAAGTTCAAAAGTAATATCTAGGTAGCCCAGTAGGTTTATAGATAAAAATTGAATTGACGTTATGATGACATCATCACATGTCACGTGACGTCATCTTAAAGGGGCAGTTTTTGAAGCCATATATATACAAAATTACAAGTTCGATTAAGTTGAAAAGTAATATCTAGGTAGCCCAGTAGGTTTATAGCTGAAAATTGACATGACATTATCATGATGTCATCACATGTCACGTGACGTCATCTTAAAGGGGCAGTTTTTGAAGCCATATCTACAAAAGTACAAGCTCGATTAAGTTGAAATGTAATATCTAAGTAGGCCAGCAGGTTTATAGATGAAAATTGACATGACGTCATGATGACGTCATCATACGATTTTATAGTAATTTTTAAGTTTTTGAACTTCAAAGTTTCTTAAAGCCATATCTCACCAACAGAACATGCTAAATTCAAAATTCTTTTTGTAATAGCTTTGTTAGCTCCTATATTCCTTTACATAAATGTGAAAATTGTGTGACGTCATCATTACGTCATCAAAAATAGGCTTTTTGAAACACATATAAGGGTTGGTCCGAGCGTCATAAAAATTGGTGGGTAAGTAGATAGTGATACTAGCATGTAAAATCCGAGGTGACGTCATGATGACGTCATCGGCTGATTTTCTGTTAATTTTTTAGTCATGATGACCATCAAATTATTTGTATATTTTTTTTAAGGTTTTGAAATTTTAAGCCATATCTCATTAACAGAATATAATAAATTCGAAATTCCTTTTTGTAATCAATTCATTAGGTCAGAGTTATGTATGTTAAAATGTGTAACATCATCCTGACGTCATCAAAATGCCCTTTTAAAAAACACATGAGAGTAAGTGGATCGTTATGAAAATTTGTAAAATCTGAAGTGACGTGATTGGCTGATTTTGTAGGAATTTTTCATTTTTTTCAATTTTTTTAAACTGTCATTGATCAGATTGACTGCAATCTTGACACAAGCCAAGACCACGTTCCGAATATGTGACGTCATGACGACGCTATCCTACGATTTTATGTTGATTGTTAGGTTTTTTAAATTTTTTATGTAATTTCTAACCGGGACTTGCGCCACATAACAGCCTAAGGTCTTAAACAAGTTTGTCATATATATCCTATAATGGAAATTACATGACCAAGAAAGAAGTCAGGATGGCGTCACGCTTAAAGGTCAAGTTTGAAGTAGCAAAAGACATAGAAGTGATGGAGCTTTGTGCTTAATATAACAGAAAAACGGAAAAGCCCTGCGTCTGTTTGCAAGAGACGCAAGATGTCTAGTTGTGTTTTTCTTTCGATGCGGCCCCCGAGCTGGCACTGTGGCCCCCTGATGCCCGAAGCTGGCAATCGATTCGGCAATGTATTCGATTCTGAAATGCTTTACTTTACTCGATTACTCGATTTACTCAAAATACAAGTGTCAGACAGTAACGTCTTGGACCAAGACTAGGAAGGGTGTGGCGACTAAGGGTCACCTGTCGCTAAATAACAATAATAAATGTTCAGCCGATTTCGAATTGTAGGCCTATGCCAAGTTTTCCTCTTCAAAAATCGGGGAATACCATAGAAGTAAAACACTGGAATTTGTGGGAACTTGTGGCTCAAGCACTTGACTTGTTGATGATTAAAAAAGATCTCTTGTGCTTTTTTGGAGGGGGCGCGGGCGGGGGGAAACCCTGACCCCAAAAAGCTCGATATTGAAGAATTGAATTATGACGTGAGAGGGATTATACAAACCCAAGGGTCGTAGATCACAATCAAAGAGAAATCAAGACAGTCGGGTTATGGGATAGTTTATGTAACTTGGAAAGAATAAGGGGTGTGGCTCGCGTCAGCCCCCCCCCCCCCCCCCCACACACACACACACACACACACACAGTTAAACGTGTATCGACCTCCAAACGTGGACGTCCTATTGTTCCTCTTTTGTTTGTACTTTTTCTGAAGACCTCCACATGTTTTGTACACAATCCCAATCGCGGACGTATGCTGGGAATCGCGGACGATATTGTTCTCTTTTGTTGAACATTTGTCGTCTACGGTTTGAATACCCCCAACGCCCCAAGACACAAACGACGGCTGCTTCAGTTGTGCAATTTCTTCATGGCAAGTTGAATCACAGTTTACTCATCCCAGATAGGCCTACTAGAGTTTCGACCCATTTTAATTTATTTGAAAAAAACTAGAATGTTCTAAAATGTACGTCCACGCAAGTTGGAATGTGTACCTGCCAGACAGTGCAGGCTTTCGTTTGCACTGTTCGTTGAAGTTCATCTGCGGTCAGTGCGTAATTATGTCTCGTCGCACAGGAATTTCCACTCAAATATGAAGTCTAAAATGTCAAGCGGATCAGGTTATGGCATAATCGTGTCATAGCTAGTCGACATGTGTAAAAGGTGGTAAGCTATACATTCCTCGGCTTATCTATTACTTATAGCCAAGAATAACATGTCACGAGTCAAAAATGTGCGCAGAATTGTCAGTGGTCCAATAAACTCTAATTTCTGGCCAAAAATTATTTTGAAGCCCCCTACATCTTCAATCAGCGTGCAGTGAAACTCGAGGAATTTGTCACAACGTACGCGTATATAGTGTTGGCGACAGGCTGATGAGAAAAGCAGCCAACCTACCGTGGAACGTGGAGATTCCTCCATAGTCGATAAATCGTCACGCTGGGTAGGCCTTCCTTTACACAGCACTTAATCAGGCTGGGAGATTCTTTCTATCAGTCATCGTGAAGGTGAGTTCGACAATTTGACTTTTAACCCACCTTGCCTCATTGTAAACACAAAATCCTCAAAACACAAAACAAAATCTCTGTATGTTTTTTATTTTATTTTATAGAAGTCGCCCAATATAAGGCTAAAAGCCACTCTATACAACAGAGGTGGTGGGGCTGGCCACATTTCTATAAGTTGCTAGCCCTACCACAGATCTAAATAGAGGATAAATCTTCAATAGATACCAAAGACATTATCCCAATTTTCGGACTTATAGACCCAGACGGGGTAACTTCCACCGTTGGTGAGACCAACTCACCAACGGTGGAAGTTACCCCGTCTGGGTCTATAGTTGCCTGAGGCAATTAAAGTGAGATAATTCAAGTGAGCAAAATGTCCTTATTTAGTCACCTCGAATACTAATTCTATTTTGCCCACTCTTGCTATGAAATCGGACAAAGTTTTGGAATCGACGTCTACATTAAACATGACGATACCAGACATTAATTTGGCGGCCATGGAGGGTTAACTGTGGTTATAATTGCTCTGTTTTCTTGACAGGCCCTGAAGGCATTACACGATGGAAGTGATGCAGGATGTTGAGATTCCGGAGATGGACCAGGTTCAGCAGGACACTACAAACAATCTGAACCCGTTGGAGCCCGAGGAAGACGAACCTTATGAGGAAGTTAGCAGAGTCCTCGTTGAGTATGATATCATTTCATTTTTGTTTAATAAAGAAGGTAATTTTCGTAATCTTAATATACACAGTAGGCTACAAGGATATATACCATGGAGGAAGGAACACATGGATATATACAGACCACGACATTATGCATGCAGTTACGGGAAGTCGAAAGTTAAACGATGATGTTCACAGGACGATGTGTGATACCATTGACGACGTTGTGACACGGTTGCGATGTGATGAGGCGATGACAGTGGTAGCGGCTGCTGTGTTATCACGGTGATGACAGTAACGTCAGTGACAACGACGATGACGGCGATGATGGTAACGAAGTAATGACGATAAATAACGGTGATCGATGATGAATATAACTTTGGTTTATACAGCGATGACGGTAATTACCAGAGTGACTGTGTTCAAGGGCGGATACGGGGGGGGGGGTCAATAAAGGCCATTCCATACTATTTTTCTAAAATTGAAAACACTAACAACTGACTGGCCCAATGGTGATATACCGATATGCTGTTGCATATACCATTAGGCCCGTTCAAGTAATGGGAGACTTTTGAGACGCTGGTTGCAGCAGAGTGTTAAAGCGGTCCTTTTCTGTTGTTCTCACGCGCATGCCCAGAAAGGACCGTTATGTCTGCTGCCGCCATGTTGTGTCTCAAAAGTCTAAAAGTCTCCCATCCAGGCGCTCGATATGCGGCATTAAAATCGCCCCACCAGCGTCATATAGAGTCCTATAAACCCCACCCCCAACAAATTATTTTAGGGACGCAACATTTTTCGGACCACTTTGAAAAAAATCGGCCCTCCAAAATGTGTGTTCTGGATCCGCCAGTGATTGTGTTGGTGTTGGGGTTAGTGGTACATGTAGTTAGCAATCCGTGATGCACGAAGTGACGACGGGTGTAACTTTGATAGCTATGGTGTGACGGTAATATTACGTCACCGCCATGACGCTGGCGTCATTCACTGGTCTAATGCAGCATAATAATTATGATGGTAGTAGTGAGATTGAGGTGACGGTGGTTATGAGGATGGTGAGGAATGTCACAGTGTTGTTGGACTACGATTGTGGAAAGTGTACGTCATTAATATGACAATGTAGTACGTCAAAAGTAATATGACAATGTAATACGTCATTAATTTGACAATGGTGGTAGTCCAGATGTTGACGACAATGTTAAAACGATGGAACTGGGATGTAATGAAAATGCTTATAGGCCCTATAAAATAGGAGAAGATGAGTCATACTACTTCAACCACATACATTTATTATCGTAAAAATAGGAAACCATCCGTCCTTGTAACGTCTCTCTGTCCGCCGGCCATTTACACTTTCAAGAAAGGCATCTTTTTGTTCAGAATACGTGTGCATCAACTAATCCCTGCGCAACACCAGATTGTGTATACTCCTATGGCGAGTCAGGTTGGCCTAGTGTACTTTCCTCGCCTTTCGCCGGGTTCGAATCATGCCTGATTCCGTAGGTTTTATACAGAAAATCATTCTGGGGTTTTCCTCCCACTTTTAAAACTGAATATTTATTCATCGTCTTCTACAGGTTTTGGCAGGCTTTATTCGAGCTACAGTGCAATATGCGCTTATTTAAATAAATACATCTTAATTTTGGCCAGAGATTGATTTATTTCCATAACAACGGATGAGGACTCTAGACATACAAAACAAATCACTGTAAAATACAAACATATTACGTCCATACATAAACGCTCCTAATGGTATGAATGGTTAAATTCCGCAGACGCATATCATTCGTCAGTTATTACAACAATGCCACGAATGCGTATAGCGCACGGCGGCATCTGGCCGAGCTGGCGGGGCCATGCACCCTGTGGAATGACTGCCATAACTGGCATAGCCACGGGGAACAACATATCAATGTCATTAGCATAATCACTCTCTTCAGTCGGTCGGTTTCGTTGAATCGGTTTTGTTTCCATGGCATGGGGTTCATGAAGATGAATTTTCAACTTCAGCCTGATGACGTGTAATTTGTTGTAATGGCTTCGTCACATCACATCGCCCCATTAACGAAAATAGCACCGATCTGCCCACTTTCGCCATTTATTGCGTGATTCATTCATGCATGAATTAATTTGTTGAAAAGCACTTTGTTTGTTTAGCACTGAGATTCTCGCATTCAACCCGGAAGTGCGCAGACGGGGCTCAATGTGAAATTCGTCATTTGTTCCAGCGGTTAAGCAACAAATTTGTCGCTTTTGGGCATCGAAACGTTTGTTCTTAATAAAAATAAAAATAAAGATATGAAACTTTTACATTAATATCCAAAATGCCCAACCAAAAGAGGATTGTTTAAAATTAAGAAGCAAATAACTTTTTGGCATGTCAGTGGCCGCTTTTGACAATAGAGCCTGAAAGTAAAAGGTCACGCGGCGGGCTTCCAGAGGGTAAGCACCACTGATCTCTATACACTGGATTGGCAGCGCAGCAGTGATTGCCTATGCGTGAATTGAAGCCACCGCGCGGCCATCTTGCTATATTCAATACAATGGCCATTTTCCAAGCTCCAGGCTTCAGCTCCGTCTCCAACTTCAACCCATTCACAAACTGCATGCATGAATGCAGTTTGGCAATGAGCTGAATTCGGAGACGGAGCTGAAGCCAGGGGCTTGGAAAACTGCCATTGTGTTGAATATCGCAAGATGGCCGCGCAGTGGCTTCAATCGCGAAGCTTCGCAGCCAATCCAGTGTATAGAGATCAGTGGTAAGCACTTATAAATCCAGAACCACCAAATGACATCGTCATGTATTACTGAAAATGCACTGGGCCTTATTGAATAGGCACAAGGCCTTATTGAATAGGCACAAGGCGCGATGCGCGCGACGATGTCATTTTGGTGGTTCTGGATAAGTGCTTACCCTTCCGGCCGGAGACCTCGCGCAGCCCGCCTGTGGACATTTTACGTTGCATTGCTCTTTCACCTGCCATAATTTTTGGTAGAATGATTTCTAACTTTAACCACCACAAGAAATACTTGGCGTGGAATTTAAAGCCATTATTTTTCAAATACAATTGTGGAAAAACACTCGTAGACAGGGGAAAAAGGAAATATTATTTTTGACCTTAACATCCGTTCTTAGCATACCTATAGGTGAAACTCCGATTTGCGCTTTCCTTTTCATTTCGCCTACTCGCGTGAGAACGAGAATGTAGAAATTGCGAAGCGCGCGTTTTCTTTTATCTATATACCTACAGCCGATGGGTTCTTAATTAAGTCGGGCTGGCTTGAGTGTCTAGCGTACAGCCTCACTCAACGTCCTTATCAGCAGATGCATTAAATTTCTTTCGAAATTGGTTAATGAGTCCTATGCGTTTATTAAAAAATATTTAGCCAGAAAAGAAATCAAATTTTATTCTTCTACTTAACTTTCAGTTTTTACCAAATGATTGCCACAAAATGTTTTCATAAATGTTCATCTTTGTAAGAGAGTACACCGAGTTTCACTAGTCCGTATGTGTTTTAGATTTTCGGAAGTGAGAGGTCAATTTTTGGCACGATATTTCTCTTTCGCATCAGGCGATTTATTAGTTTCGATAAATTGATATGCTAGTAATAATTTTACAAAGGCCTTTTTTGGGGGTGATTTTCTTAAGAAATCAATGTACCAACAATAATTGCAAATTTTACAAGTTTTACACGTTAATTTTCCTATTCAAGGTCTCCGGATGCGCGCCAACAGGGGTGAACTTTCAGGCTCCAGAGCAAAAACTGAAGAACTAGGTTTGACACATTTATAACTTTTATTGCCATCACATCGCCCACGTGTTACTTGGCTCTCCAGAGTTTAAAGTGTGGAGTGAGAAGAGTGACTGGAGCGTGACACGACTGGGCAGCTCCCAAACTGCCCAGCCGACTTTGAGTCAACTTTGTGAAATGTACCGAATCGTCTCATTTTGTTGTGTCTGTTGTTCATATACACCAGTCTTTTGTCGGGATTCCTGGTGTCCTATGAAAATCTGACTCCTATGAAAATCGGACCCCTTTTTCCTATTATTGCTTAAACAGTCTCACGTGACCGACACTCTCCTAATTATCTTCACTTTGTACAATATTATGAGCCCGTATTATCATACAGGTAGTGACTGAAATTCACGCTACATCGGCAAGAACGAAGAAAATAATGCTAGACAAGGCCGGCCTGCAAAACTCGGGATAGTGACGGATTCTTCGGTTTGAAGTTTCAACTTATATAAGAAGATACTTAAACCCTTTTTAAGGATAGACCGAAAGCATAGGTGGGACAATTTCACTGTAAACAGCTTTCACTGTAAATCACATCCTACTCTATTCAAAATCACATCTGAAGCCGGTAAACCATTGCCCCACCTTGACAAAGAGTACATTGTGACTTCTGGATGTGATTTTGCACCCTCGTTGTTAAAATCACATCATCCCAATCCTCCTGTCCATTTTCAAGTTAAATAGAAAGTCGCATCCAAGCGGTTTCACGGTGTTTGACGCTGTCAAATGGGGACTTCGTGTAAAAAATCAGTGCAAACCATCAAGGGCGGGTCTAGCCTTCATTTAGAGAGGGGTTGTACCATTCACCCACCAAACGCGGAGGCACCCCCCCCCCCCCCCCCCCCCGAAAAATGTTGAAATCCGGGGGCTTTCTCCTGCAATCTGAGGCATCTCGGGCACCGTTTGAAGCTACATAATTTGTGGTTTTTAAAGAAGAATTTGCTCATATTGGGCTGAAAAATTGCTTATCACAACTTTGCTCAGCAGCCCAAGAGGGGGGGTTGCAACACCACCCCCCCCCCCCCTAGATCCGCCCCTGCAAACTCTCCAAGAATGCACATCACTGAATGTCTCCGGTCTGGCCGGCGATGCGTAGGTGTGAAGAGCTATAACCAAGGAGCTTTGAAGATCCATAACTACAACTGAAGAGTGGGGAGTTGCAATTTGGCATTTATGCTATCTGCAAGTTCAATTTGGTGTCAAAGTTTTTCGGCCCAGTTTTTGCAGACCCAGTCACAAATCCTCGACTGGTATGCCTTCTTCAAAGACGAAATTTAACTTACCCAATAGATATGCATTATAGCAGTAACGGCGCTAGTAAGCTTGGTTGAATGTACACCGGACAGTCAAGATAAAATGATCGCACTTAAAGGGACACATTGCTTTGGATGTTGCGATTTGGGCTATAAAACTGAAATGGATATGGTTGGGAAGCTTTTTTTAAAGTAGAATATAAAGATTCACATAACTATCCCTTCAAATTGCGTGATTTTTGTTTAATTTCGTGACAAATAACGGTCCGCCATTTTGTAGAACCAAATTTTTGACTCCACAAAATGGCGGACCATGTTCACCAGTCGTATTTCCAGTCGCATCTGGTTGAAGTACGTTCTGTTGATCCATTTTCATGTACTGTGGCACGGCGCGCAGCACTGACGATATGTGTCGCGAGGTAGAGAATTGTACCTGGCGATCATCTGATAGGTTCACAAGGCCACTGGCTGCGGTGCCAGCCTAAAGACTCTTACAGCGTATTTTGCGCATTATTTAGACGGTGGTATTTAGTACTGGAAATAAGTCTATGTTTCGCGGGTCAGATGTCAGGGGTAAGCGGCCAATTTTTTGTTTTGTAATCACTACTCACTAATTACAACACATTATACGTGATTTTTTGCATGAACAACTCTTATCAAAGATAAGGAACATTTCTAAACAGCAAAATTTCATGACATTTGAAGGCAATGTGTCCCTTTAAGGAAGCTAGCCCATAAGCTGACGACATCCATCTTTGATGAGCGCAGCTGGGAACTCATGAAGAGCTTTTAAGTCCATCGACAGATACCTCAATGCTCTCCTATGACCAAATAAATCCTTCAAGCCAAGGAAAAGACCTCCCATCGTGCCGCTATACCGGGTTATCAATCGACAGACAAGATCAAGATGCGATGAATGTAAAAAAAAAGGGGAAAAACAGGAAAACTTGTTCGTGTTTATTATCAGTCACCACCCAATGCGACATGAACTCCAATAAACCATCCGTAGTCGCCATGACCCGACGTGTGAAGTGTATACGTGTATTACGATCTGTCAGCCGAGCCAATTATAACTCATCTTAGGTGAGTGTCTTAATCAAACGAATGGCATACCCCCTCTGGAATACTTCAGGAGTTCCTTCTGGGAGCATCGATTTTTGAAAGTGAAGTATTTTTAACAGGGGGAGGTTGGGGAGATAGCCGTCACTGACACGGTGAGAAGGCACTTAAAATGTGCCTATTTTAGTTAGATTCATATTTGATGGCAAGGTTGTCGGTTGTCCCTAATGATGGTAGGCCTACATGGTACAGATAAAATTCATCGTCGACACTCGGACTTCAGTTCATATTCTCCAGTAAGACTGTCAAAAGCAAGACGTCGCAGTTGTATGTCGAAGTTGTCAAACTGAACCAAGAAAGATCTGAAGATGATGAACACCCTGAGATAAAGCTCAGTGCGAGGGCTTCCGCGGAAACACCACGAACACGCCCGGGTAGGATTCGGTAAAGATGGCCAGTTTTAGGGGCGAGGCTACATCAATTCGTCGCTTTACCATGGATTTCAGTTACTTGGACATGCTATGGCCCTCTGGCACCAAGATAATCGTCAGGTCTGGGGATGCCGACCCCGTAACAGTGCTGGAATCGCCTTCGCGGCTTGTGGCGCGGGGTAAACTTGACGAGTACGGGTAGGTTGAATGATCTACAGTCTAAATATCAGTGATGGGAATTTGAAAGTTTAAAGATTCTGTCACGACGTTTTACCTATCATAAGTATACAAAAGGCGTAGACCTGTGTGCAAAGGATTCAGGACAAAGTCCATGCAGGCACAATTAAGTCACTGTCGTATAGGGCAAAATATAGGCTGGACAAAGACTCTAATTGAATTGAGTCGAGTAATTTTGTCGAGTCCGGGTGAGTCGCCACTGATTAGGTCCAGTATTCTGGAAAAGATTAAACCTGAGTTGACAGTGTGAGAACTCCAGTCCATTATTTTAATAAGTAATTTTGTCGAATCCAGGTGAGTAGTCACTGAAAAGTCTGGACGCGTGCATTGTGAGTGTCACGATTACTAAAGATGTAGCAACAAGTTTATATAGGCCTATACAACACTGACAACGGACCTTTGTGAGTAACGTTGGCTGTTTGGTTATAGACGTTATGCGTATATAGCGGCCATCTTAGATGTATTATTTTTGTCATTCATGCTCTGTAACAATGTAAGCACAAAGGTTATGCTTATCCTGGGGAACAAAGGCATTAGCCTCGTAGATGTGACCGCGCCGCGACGCATATAGAGCTCTTCTATAGCCTGTGAAAAATACATATTGGCTACTCTAGAACCTTACTGTTGGACGTGACTTCTTGTGTATTGATAACAAAAATAATCTTCTGTCAGATTGTGTACAATTTCACACTAGGGTTGTAGGTGCAAAGTTAGCAAACTCTGACAACTTTTGCTTTGCCAAAATAGGTCACAAGTAACGTTGCAATAGGAGACTTTTAAAACGCTGGAGGGCATCAGACATACCGGTTTTTGGGGCTAGTTCTGAGCATGCGCGCGTAGTTTAGAGCATGCGCACGACTTGTGAAAACAATGGAAAGGGACCGGTATGTCTGCTGCCACCCAGTGTCTGAAAAGTCTCCCATTGTCCGATTTCGTAAACAAAAGTAACTAAAGTGTATTTGGGACACTTGAAATGATAAAAGTGAGGAATGTTCTCACTTTTGTCATCTCAAGTTGTTGGTAGACAAACCCTGTTGGTAACAAGCATTAACATGACAAACCAGCTATAGGCATACAATGTACTATATAGACGTGTTCGTGAAATTCGTGTGTCCACCGCAATGTGCTTTAAACCAAACAATCCCAAATTCTCCAATTTTAGGGGGTTAGGGTTTATGAAATTGCAGCAGATCTGAATACGTACATGCGTTAGTAATAAACGCGTAGCTTTTCATATTGATGAAGTTTCAATGGGATGTTCAGCATTCCTGAATGACATTCCCATTAGTGTCCGTGATATTTCAATTGCACTCGGACGTGTCCAATTATAAGACTGACATTTTCATAGCTTGCAGACGGTACAGACTGGTCTGGGTTGATACAAACGTTTAGGGTAGCATTGTATTGAGCCTTTTCCAAACATCATAATAATGTCGATCTTGAAAGATGCAAAATGCTCAAGGACATCTGACATCAGTGATCGTCATTCTGAGATAAAATGTCTGAGGATATCCAGCTCTGTCACTTCTGGTTTGTTCGCAGGCCTGAGAAATCCTTATTTAAAAGCATACACGACATGTTCCACACTTTGCAGTCTGCGATATTACGTGCACGTTTTACGTGCACACATTTAACCAGACGTGCAATATATGAATGAAAGACTGAAGTACATTGGCTATAACGGTTCTGGGTGTATGTGACAAAAAAATGTAGACAAACTAAAAGACAATATATGTTTAAACTTTAAGGTTGACAGAAATCAAAATAGAAAAAATATACAGCAAGGTTTTCATGCATTTGTTATTTCAGTAATTTAATCGAGATTAATGACATGAAGAAAATCACGGGGTGTGCCTACCCATTTTGGGCTGTGACGTCAGCGGCAATAACTCAGCATTTTTATTTCTTACACTCTATAAAAACTGTGTTTAGCAATTAAATAAAATCTTGGTATCAGTTTGCAAACATTTTGAGAAGCTAAACATAACGTGTCCAATCCTAAACATCAATGTCCAATGGCTAAACACTATCCGTCAATACGCTATGTTTTTGTTTAGTATATGTAAACGTGTTTACAAACTGATCGCAAGAAAGTGTTTAGAAAAGTGTTTAATTACTAAACACTGTTTTTACAGTGTATGTACTTATTGAATTGAATTGAATTGAAAATGAATTGAATTGAATTGAATTGAATTGAATTGAATTGAAAATCCACTCAGCGGTATCATTTTCAAGGGAAACTTTCCAGACGCTGGTGGCAGCAGACATACCGGTCCTTTTACCATTGTTTTCCCCAGTTGTGCGCATGCTCAGAACTACGCGCGCATGCTCAATACTAGCAAAAGGGGTCTCAAAAGAGTCTCAAAAGTCTCCCATTATCGTGGAATATTTAACATTATAGCCTGGTACTTTGTTTCAGTGGTTTAAACCCCGTTGATTCGGTGGTGCTCACGGCTGACCGAGGCTATCTGTTGTGGACCAATCCAAGGGGCTCCATCGAGGTCAGGTTCAGATACGGCCGATCCGGAGAAGATTTCAAGTAAGAGTTTTGAAATTTTTTTCAACTGTCAAAAGGAGTTTAGTAGTGCATCCAGGATTTGAAGAGGGGGGGGGGGGGGGTCGATGGGTGGGGACATGTCCCCCACTTTTTAGATTGGGGGACAGCATATCAGATGTCCCCCCCTACACTTTTTGATTGCCAATTAGAACAAAATGCTAAATAAAATACAAATATATTTGGTGAAAGAGAATATTTGTTACAATTTTTGATCAGAGAATTGCAACGTTCGAATGGTAAAATTGTTTTGTTTTTACTAATGATTGACCTAGCTCCGTTGATAGAGCGCCGGTACGGTAATCCACAGGTCACAGGTTCAAATTCTATTTTTGGCAACTTTTTTCGTTCAAAATCAACAAATCGAAAAATCAACAAGCAAGAACTGCTTTCTAATGTTGGAAAATGCAGATTGTAGGATATAGGCCTACAATGCGGCTATTTGAAACGATGCTATTTTCAAGTAACTTGGACGGGGCATGACAATATTTTACTTAGTCTGTTGCACAAAACCCACTATATACTGAAATTAGGCGATGTAAACTTGAATTTACTCATAAGGAGAAAACCGGTAGTGATGAGAGAAATGTTCAAATATTTTTGATCAGTTAATACAATTTCCTTCAGGGTACACTCTAAGAAATTGTCCGACCCATGGGCAAGAACTTTATTCCTAAAAATCTGGCACTCAAAATAATTGAGACGATTCGAAAGAACAAAATAATTTCCTCATTGTGTCAGGTCATGTGCCTAAAATACCAAATTTGTATCTATTGTAAATGGAGTCAGATGTTTCGTCAGAATGTACACACTTTGCAGGATACATCTAACCGCACTGAAAGTCAATGCCCGGTGAAAGCCTGCAGATGAACTTGTTACGGAGCACTAGCTATACTTTTGGCGTTGATGGGAGAAATTGAATGGCAGCAGTGCGCCACCGGCCCACCCGGTGATATCACACGGGGCACGTAAGTCGCTCGGCCGCAGTGCTATCTGGACCGCGTGGCGGTGATTGACTTACCCCATCAGGCCGGGTCTATCGTCCTTTTTCAGCTGCATTATTTCTCTCGGCATCTTACTAGTATTTTCTACCTTTTCTAAACTGTAAAAGTTCTGGGTTTCATTCTTTTTAGCCAAACTTTGTTTCTCGTGACCGTTGGTTCATCGATTCTATTGCCGAAAAATTACTACGCATGTGTGCTCTTTTTAGCCGCGTCGCATCGCAGACGGCCGGGGCTCTTAGCGCTTAGCGCGCGCGTTTTTCTTCTTCTTGTGCCAAATTCGTTTTCGCGACACGGCTCAAGAGAAGAGGGCGCTACAACATTTACTATACTTTACTGATTCGGTGGATGGACGACGCGGCTCCTGCACGAATTCGTGCTTGTTTATTACGAAAAAATTAAAGAAATAAAATATTAAGGCCCTAATGTTTTGAAAACAAAATGGCTTTCTACAATGCGCTAGTTTTTGTCGCCTGAGTTCGTTCTGAATATCCAACGGCGGATCAAGGGGGGGGGGGGGGGGACGGGGAACGGGGCCATGGCCCCCTCCCAAAAACAAAACCAAGTCAGCCACTGCGTACACCCACATACAAAATAAAACAAAGTAAAAGAAAGGGAAGCAAAAACCCTCCATTTTATGTGATTTGTGGACGTTTTTGGACCCCCCTTTTTCGGGGATATAACAATTTTGTTGCCCCCCCCCCCAAAAAAATAATAAATTGTGTTCTGGATCCGGCCTTGTGAATATCCGGCCTGTGCAGGATCTGATCCTTTCCCAAATATCGACATATATACAGTAGGAACTATTCTGAAACTACAACTTAAACGTAGACGATTTTGTATTCGTTTAATGTCTCATTGGAAAGCTAATACCATTAATGCTTGAAAATTTGCAGTTTAATTTAAGTAACATTGGGATACCACGCCCACAAAGCACGGACATAGCTATTCGCAGGCGCGCGGTTTGTGGTTTTTTTTTTTTTGGGGGGGGGGGGGGGGGTTGCGGTAACCAATTTTTGAGACATACATTTCAAATGTCTTCTAAAAAAATTCGGAACACTTCGAAATCCTGTTAGCCTGAATTCCAGGAATGTTTAAATTTAGTCGACTTCGTAGAAACGTCCGTTACGATATCTCGTTATTAATTGCTTGGGCCCAATATAATAGTGTTGCTAAGCACAAGATTTACTGCTGACAGAACCTCAGCCATTAGCCTTTTAGAGGTATGGTGGACACAATAGGAGGGCGCTATTTGATTTGGGTATACCTTAAAGGTTTACCCAAATCAAATAGCGCCCTCCTATTGTGTCCGCCATACCTCTAAATGGCTAATGACATAGAGACCATTTACGCGCATGCATAGAAAGAGCCCGCTAACTTTACTGGCAGAATTTGCTTAAAATATTGACGTAACAATAGAAACCTCCGTTAAGCACGACTTGGCGCTTTATACTACGCCAGCAAAATTGTTCCGATATAGGGTATACGTTCAGATATCAGACGAAGCGTAAGTTAGTAGTTAATCCGAAAATACGGTACCATAGTTAGCACAACTTTTCCGCTAACTGTTAAGCAACCCAATGAAATTGCTCCTTGGCCTAATGTTCACCAATCAAGCTGCTTGTGTTCACCTTGGAACCGCTTTCATGACGTAAACCCCTCATTAATTATTCATGTTTTTCTCCCACTTTCAACCAATCAGCTGTTTCATAGACCCCCAGCATCAAGGCGTCATGATCTACGAGCTGTGTGGCACCTACCGGAAGGAAATGGTCGTAGACGGCCGCCAGCCGTTGTCCAAGAACACCAACCCACACCACATGAAGGCCATGGGGGTGCGCCGGAAAGAGAACAACTTTGAATTCCGCTCCAAAAACAGCGAGGTGCGCCTGGTCTTGGAGAAAGTCAGAGACTATGAATTCCCCCAACAACAGGCGTTTAAATTTAACTATGTACTGACCCTGTGAGCAGCGGAAATTGGAAACGTCTTGAAGCAAGGCTAACAATTCCACCACCGTGACAAGGACACCGGGACAAATTTCATGGAGTTGCTAATCACAAAAATGTGCTTAGCATGAAAAGTTTTCCACGGTAAAAACAAAAAAGAAAAACACAAGATTACCAACCAAATTTGTGATTTATATAATTGCTTGTGACTGGTGTTCAACTTTCGTTTGCTTAGCATGACAATCACATGGCGTTTTGGCTGGTAACCTGTTTTACTAAGCGAGACTTTTTGGTGCTTAGCAATTTTTTTGTGTTAGCAGCTTTGTGAAATTGGCAACAGAACGCAATGGGTGCATTTGCGAGTATCCATGCCATCGCAGTTTATGGTCATAAACGGCAAAGCAGATGTTTAATATCTCTAATTCATTTACGTTTGATGTACACAAATAAAGAAAGGTGTCAAAGTTATTGAAAAATGTTTGCAATTACTTTTGGGTGATAAATCGTGTTGATATGAATTTATCCAACTGTTACAATGGGTTGTTGCATTTTTAAATATTACTTTCCATTTTTGAAATTAGTTAGATAAACTGCCGTAAAAAATGTTAAATTGAAAAAGCTAGCCTTATGACTTAAAAAAATAGCGAATATTCGATCATCAACAGAATATTCAAATAGCTTTTTGCCGATTCGAATATTCGAAAAAAATATATATCCACGTACAGATATGACTATGATGCTATTTTAATAGACAAGTTACGGCACTTAGCAGTGTCAAATGCCGCATTTTTTGTGGACAGAGGTTTATTGTTCCCGACCGTAAAACCCTTGACACTTCTAAAATAATTATTGCAAAAACTCGGGCTGTAGTTTGGTTTCTTGTTATCAGAAAGTTATAAGTACTGGTACAATGCAAAACAAAATTCCTTCGGGTGGTCTCTGATATCGATCGCCGCATGTAAAACACCGGCGTGCTTTGCATGCAACTTTTTCCTGGCGCGGCATGCAGTTGCAGCAGACGCCTGAAAGACTTGATCTGCGAGTATCGAATATTCGAATATTCGGTCAAGCCCAGTCTCGAATAATCGAATACTAAATTATTCAAAAATGAACAGCCCTATACAGTGTATGAACCAGCAGTATACCCACTGGCAACAAGAATGTGGTTTAGCATTGTTATCACAACTTTGCTCAGCAGCCCAAGGGGCGGGGAAGGGGGGGGGGGGGTGGGGTTTGCGACCCCCCCACAACCCCCCTCTAGATCCGTCCCTGATAGTTGCAGGCAGTTCTGATACTTTGTGTGATTCAACATATACATGAAATATCAAACTTGTACAGGTTTGAGCTCAATACGTCAACCGAGCCACAATAGTGAAAATAGTGAAAAATCATTGTTTTAACAGTGATTGTGTACATGTTCTTTAAAGTGCTCATTTCAATTGTTGAAATCAAAATAAGCCACAGCATTTTGGGAGGTCTTCAGATGCAATTTTCTTAAGATGTAAGCATTTCAGACGGAAATATTATTAGAAGGATTGGTACTGATACCATCTTTATAAACAGTAAGCTTAAAGATTAAAACTAATCAATTTAGATTTTGGTCAATAAGGTTATATCATATCTTTAATATAACTGACCTATCATTGGTATGTACAACACTCCTTACACAACTCTATATAGTTTTGTACAGTAAATTTTGTTTGCCAAAGATTTTGGCTTCAACATTAAATTGATAGTTGATGTGCTTCGACATTTCTTTACAAATTGTGTCTACAGGATTCTGCCATGAAAGGTCAATTAACTTGGAAGACTAGGATAAAGGATATTGCACATGACATCACTGAGAGTAACCTTTAAAATAATCTAATAATGCTAATTTATGTTTACAGATTAAGATCTGATGAATTTAGTTTAGTTTGAATGCCTGAGAATTAGAAAAAACAAATGAAGTACAGAGTTGTGAATACCCGGCTGGAAAAAACATGAGGATTTAAATATGGACTTTTACATTTGTAAAATGTCTATTTTTAACAGCAACAGAAACTGCTTCTAAAAAACACTTTAAAAAACCCCAAAATACCAAAAAAAACATGAGCACCAACATTTTTGCGGATAGTACTGAAAAACTACTGAACCCCCCCCCCCTTAACCCCTTGAGTACGGATGTTATAATGGGGCACCAGGGTGACATGCCGGCTTGTGCAGCCAAGCGTAACATACACAATAATCAACAATGGATTGAAAATGCAGAGATTGCATTTATATAATTGTTTTGGACATGTATAGACGTCATCCGGATGCAACATCCAGTCAAAGGCGTAACCCACATTTTATTGGGGGTGGGGGGGGGGGGGTGGGGGGGAGGGGTTGGGGGGGGGGTGATGATGGCTTATGTGTGGAAATCAAATGTCTGAAAAAGGTTTGTTGTCTGCACCAGTCACGGTCACGACACCTCCTTTTTCATACAGTAGACGATAACCGATGGAATTGTGGAAACTTGAACTGGAGGGGGCGGCGGAGGGGGCGGCGGGGGGGGAGGTGGGGCATTCAAAATATTGTCACACTGAGCCCCTTCCCCTGACTGACTGACAGGTTGACTGCCATCAGTCTTCGATCCAAGGCAGGTGCTGTCTGAGCTGCTATTGGCTGGCTCCACGACTGGCTGGTTCCCTGTATTGAGTTGTTCTTCTCTTGAATGATCGGAGTCGGTAGAACTGGAAACTTCCTTCGGGGAAGAGCTGCAGTCACAGGTCTCCAACATCTGAAGCGGGGTTGAGTAAATTCAAGGAGGGATGTTTAAACGGGCAGAATTTGCATGTGGCACTAAAACTAAAAGAGGGCTCAGAATCGCGTAAACTTATTATTCGTAACTGCAGTCTAAAATGGGTGGGGTAGGGGTGGGGGTGTTAAAGGCAAACACTGCCCTGAAATCCCCCCAAATGTCATCTCTTTGGTTTGCAAAGTCTGAGCGTAAATATTGTACATTTACCATCATGTGTAATCTTCATGCAAACATTGTGGAATAAACCAAATCATTTACATCCGGACATTCGGACTGGCTCTGCACATAGTACAGTCTGTATGTGGTGAAAGTCTCATGGGAACCACTGTGAATTTGGTTGCACATTTCCAAACCAAACTTTCGTCCCCGAAATGATTTTGATCAATGATTTTCGGTAAATGGCACATTTTCAAGGGATGGTCATGTACATTATTATATTTTTACTACTGAATGATCTTTCCAACCACAGTTATTCTAGGACGAATGCTTTTTGTAGTACAATTGGCTCCAAGGCAAGGTGTCTCCCCCCCCACCCCCACTAAGGTCAGGGGCATGGGGAGAGAGAATATTTTTAACTGAGGCTAAAAATGTTTAATCTCAGTTCCGTCAGAAATAGTCAAGATTGAGTGAATTAACTTTCGGCAAAATTAAATACTTTTTCACCCTCTGATGAATGGCACTCTTCACTTCAACACCAATTTCTCTCGAGTTTCACCACATCCAACTTCACAGCATTCACTAATTATTACACATTTACATTTCTTTTCATTTTTGGCACCACATGTCTCTTATGCTGTGTGCCTTTAGTAGAGGGGTGCCCACTATTTGTCATAGGGTTGGGTTCATAACTAATTTTTGTCCCAATTTTTTAAAACGTTTGTAGCACCAATTTCACTTGGCAATTTTGCTATTTCAGACTTGGGCAACTAATGGTGTATAAATGTGCACTGATATTCTACACGACAAAAAAATAAACCTCTTAAATACGAACGATGGCCATAGCCGTGGTTTGAAAATGACCACTTGACTGGTTGTCATCTATACATGCATTCCTGTGCGTACTCAATCCATTCATGTTTCAACTCTATTGTTCTTGAATGGGAGTATAATAAATAGATGGAGCTTTTTCAAACAAAGCTTTCATTCACACGAAAGGGGGGGCTCCAAGTGCAATGAACAGCACCACTCTATTCAGTGTGGTGCCTATTGTTTGCATTTACGCTTGGCTGCACAGCCTATTCTTGGCATACAGCCACCCATCAATGACAGCTGGACACAAGGGGTTAAATTTAAGAAATGAAAATTTAAGAATTGACAAGCTCTTGGGTAGGGCTCATGCCCCTTGAACCCTTGCACTGGCTGCGCCACTGGCCCCACCCCTTCTCTACAAACTTTGGTCCACCCCCTCCCACTCCTCATACCTGTGCATCTAGCGTGTTGACTGCTTTGCAGTATTCATATCCCAGGTGCGCATAGAAGTCCTGTTTGTCTTTAGTGTTGAGGTACATCGTCTTGAAGCCTTGCATCCTGGCGTGGGACTCCGCTAGCTCCATGACTCGCCTTCCCAGGCCTCTGCCTCGAAGATTTTCAGGGACTACCACTGTTGATTCAAACATATGTACAATGTACATGTGGAAGTGCCGTGGCCTAGTGGTTTGGAGCATTAAATTTGTGGTCTGCGGGTAATTCTGCAAGTTGTGGGTTCGAGCCCAGTCCTGGACCATAGCGCTTAATATGGATAGAGGCATTATTAATGCCTTGCAGTGGACTAGTTACCCATCCCGACCCTATTCATACTGTGAAGAGATCAGTTTATCGTGTCTTGTTTCAGTGTGAGGGGCTGGTTCTTCCACACTTTCCTCTGCAGCCCACACCTCGAGTGGCCTTTGGCCTTGTGATGGTCGATTTCCATAAAAGAAATATGTACTAAACAATTATGGTCTTTTACAATGTAAACCAAGATGTTATATCTAATCAGTGTCATTTGAAAATGAATTAAGCTGCTGCAAACTACTAACTGACTGGATTAAACTGAAATATACAAATCAACAAAATTAGCTGGCCTAACATTTCAAACTTAAGCAAGTTTATTCTCAAACTTCTTTGAGAAAGGCATTGACAAAACCTCACATACAAGGCCCAGGTCTTTATAAGGAGAAAGGGAGGCGCGACGGACGCAGAAAGGGAAAGGATGCTACCTTTTGTTGGTAGGATAGGATGATGTTAAAATCCTTACCAGACTCAACGAGCACACTGCTGGGTACGCTGATGACTTTGGCCAATCTGCAGTAGCCAATCACAATACTGGGATGAGTGCTCGTTTCGCATTTGTCGTCGACCATCACTAGAGAATATGGCAGTCCGTCGCAAGACTTGTCCAGTGAGTGAAGCCTAGCTTGATCACAAGGCAAAATGATTTACAACAGAATAACTGAAATTATACATTCTTTTGGTAGATATTTCAGTTTTGCATTAGTTGTTTTTGAATAGACAGATCCGTTAAGTCCTGCCCCTTGATGCACTGACCAATCACAGCAAACTACAGCGACTACGCATTAAACAGTCTGATGTGCACGGCACGTGTTTATGTGTGGCACATGTGGCTGTGATTGGTCTATACCTCAAGAGCTGGGGCTTAATGTATCAGTCTACCGATGGAGATTCCGTGCGTTCATCAATTTTTTTGAAATTCCTTAATTCATCTTGCAAATTGTAAAAACTGACCCAAGCAGATGTGACATATTTTAGCAAAATTTTGTATTGATTTCCACTGCACAATAACTACTCGAAGGTTTATCTGGAGGCAAGTATATACTGGGATGTAGCCCTGCCCATCTTTCCCCCACAAAAGCTAGCCCCACCCCCCCCCCCCCCAAATATCTTTTCTCCCCTTAAAGGTAGTATACAACATTTGCAAACATCAAAAAACAAAACTACTATATTATTACAAAAATACCGTACTAGATTGTAAGTAAATAGCAGTGTCAAACATCCTGTGAAATCATGGCACCTGGTGCTGTCGTTAAAGAAAAAAGTGAAAATATATATCGTTTCCCAACGATTGTCGGCCGACAATCATTGGAAATAGTCTAGTCCCCCACCTGATAATTCCCCGACGTCTAGAAATTGCTCCGTTTTGTCTTAGGTATGGTCAGGAAACCAGACTACTAGAACATAATTTTTTTTCTTCTCTGTTTTCCCAGCATCTATGCACACACAACATTATACAGGTCAGTGCTACAGTATTTGCTGGCACGCTATAAAATACTAACCCCCAAATCCATTTATTTCTGAACATTTCAGCAAAAGCAAATGGTGTATACTACCTTTTATATGCATTGTGCAATTTAACCCCAAATGTCTTGCCCCTAAAAAATGCCACAAGTTTCTCCCAAAAAGAAGAAAACAATAAAAGAATGTATATACCTGGCTGCTTTACTGCGGGGCCACTGGGCATTCAACAAGTCCACGCAAGCATCCATTAAATCTGGCCTTATGTGCAATGGCTCCATATAAATGCCTGTCCCAACGCAAGCCATATCCTGCAGTCTAAAACAGAAATTGAAGATGATGAAGAAACATGACTGAAAAGTGAATTTTGAACTTTCTACGGTGAAATATTTCTTGAATATGTTCTGCCATGATTTGTTTTGTCAAAATTCAGTACGGGTAAATTTGAGTCCTGGGGCTTACATAGTACATGTAGATGCAAAAACACATTTATCCCAACATTTTTGTCACAATACTCTCAGTACCCATCAACAAGTTTGTTTTAGCAAAATAATCAACATCTAACAGAGTATTTAAGAAGTTAGACCTGGAATCATCTTCAAGATATTATGTTTGTAACATATCAAACATGTACAATTTCTGGAACATATTAATCTTTATACAACACCTGAATAAATCCTAGCCATCCGATTGGTGGATCGTCCATCACGTGCATTGAATTATTCGACCCATCACACGACGCGAACCCGCACCGCCCAAAACGTTCTATCACATGGTTCTATCAAACAGTGCGCGCGCATTGATAGAACCAAAAGACTTACAACAGGGCTGTCATTCACACAACATAGCGGCAGAGTTTCCCGAACTGCCGCGGTTTGTTCTCCTAACAGACGACGAAATATTGGAACTCGTAGGCGATGCTGACGCTCCAAATACAAAGAGACAAATCAAATATGCAGTGAAACGATTAGATGAATTTGCAAGACACACAGGAACAACAATTGAAGCTTTAACTGATTCGGAACTCGACAATTTTTTGTCGCGGTTTTATGCGGGACTGATGAGAAGGTAAACGGCACGTTGTAACGTTACACAAAGAAATCCATGCATGCAATCTGTCGAATTTATTCAGGCGTTGTATAAAACAAATAATGAATGTTTCACATTCGTGCAATGGTAAGAATAATTTCATTCGGTGACAGATGATATGTCCCATTCCACTCGGCTTCGCCTCGTGGAATGGAACATGTCATCTGTCACCTCATGAAATTATTCTTACCATCGCACTCATAAACATTCATTATTTGTATAATATCACATCTTAATTTTTTAAAATACCTCAACATTTGTCATAATTCCCACTGATAACAATCCTGACATTGTTAGAGATGTAAACTAACCAACATTTCGGAATGGTACTAAATTCCTCTCTTTTTTGTCCAGTCAATAATAAAAAAAATTCCGTCCATGTTACAAACTTACAATTACAAACATAATGATAATGTCTTGAAGATGACCCTCTAATTTCTTATATATCCAGAGTGTTGTCCTATTTTTTATGTCAGTGTGATCACTAACAGCTCTAGAAAGCATCAGAAAAAACATTTGGGCAAAATACTTGATTTGATGTCCCTCTTCCATGTCTTACTCCCATTGCTATCTTTTGATGCTAATAATATGGTCCCTTTTATTTAGTGTGGACTAGACCCATTTCCAAGCCGGCCGCGCCGGGGTGAAAGTTATAAACGATTACTTTTGAAGATCGACTCAACTGGGGTCGATTTCTCTTTCCAATGTCTGAAGAAGAAAAAATGCTGGAAATATATATGAGACTTGAGATTATAACATTTTTCGACATCGATCAAACAAGGAGCAATTTGAAAAGGCCATACTAAAAGAAATATACTTTAAATCTGCAATATTTTCAAGATAAAATGGGGGAAAAAATCAGCGAAGTTGCAAATCTCAAAATCGGTACTGGTGGCATCGATGAAATCTAATCGATACTCTCCCAGCGTACGAAGATGACTGCTTACGACGAGATAGAGAGGGGAACGCTTCCCGAAAGACTTTCGGCAAAATATGAGAGGTAACGGTACAAATTCAGTTCTCAATGACTCCTCTATAGTGTGTAATATAACCAAGATTAATTTGGCTTTGCATAGATTAATATATTAATTTACAACCTAAATAAATCCGATTATAAACGACCATAATTTACCTTTGTGGCGAGCTTGCAATTGTCGAGTATTTTTAATACGTTTACAACAGAGGGCGCTTTTGCTATACTAAACTTGCACAAGTTGCACTTGCAGTCGGTCACATTCATTTTTAGTCTTCCACACCCCTTCGCCAGTGCAGTGGGGGGCGGGCGGGCGGGCGGGCGGAATTCTTTTTTGTTTTAGCGGTTCCGCATACAGTGCGGAACCGCTATTGTTTTCGTTAAGATTTTTTTAATTTTTTAATTAAATTTTTTTTTTCCGCCCCCCCCCCCCCCCCAAATCGTCATTGAGATTGTACACGAATTTTCTAGAGGTCACTTTTGTCATTCAACAATCTCAGATCTTAAAGGGACACATTGCCTTCAAATGTCATGAAATTTTACTGTTTGGAAATGTTCCTTATCTTTTATAAGAGTTGTTCATGCAAAAAGACACGTATAATGTGTTGTAATTAGTGATTAGTGATTACGAAACAAAAAAATTGGCCGCTTACCCCTGACATCTGACCCGCGATACATAGACGTATTTCCAGTACTAAATACCACCGTCTAAATAATGCGCAAAATACGCTGTAAGAGTCTTTAGGCTGGCGCCACAGCCAGTGGCCTTGTGAACCTATCAGATGATCGCCAGGTACAATTCTCTACCTCTCGACATATATCGCCAGTGCTGCGCGCCGTGCCACAGTACATCAAAATGGATCAACAGAACGTACTTCAACCAGATGCGACTGGAAATACGACTGGTGAACACAGTCCGCCATTTTGTGGAGTCAAAAATTTGGTTCTACAAAATGGCGGACTGCTATTTGTCACGAAATTAAACAAAAACCACGCAATTTGAAGGGATAGTTATGTGAATCTTTATATTCTACTTTAAAAAAAGCTTCCCAACCATATCCATTTCAGTTTTATAGCCCAAATCGCAAAATCCAAAGCAATGTGTACCTTTAATAATAACGGGCACATACATCTATAGACCCTATAGCGAACCCGTGTCTTGAAACATGATGCCATGATGACGTCATCGGGTGTCAAATCACAAGCCATTTAACATAATTTTGGTCAATCTTTGAACATGCATACATGCCATATCGCATCAACCGTATGAGACCGCAACTTGCTTTTTGCGGCAACAGATAGAGTTGACATAGGGCTTCATTTTTTATTGTGTGCGTGAAATCACGTGACCCTTCCTTCCGGGTCAAATCGGTCCAAACTGGAAGTGGCTCATAATTTAAAATTGGTAAAATATTTCAAATTGCTTTCAACGATGTTAGAGTCCGCCAAGAATGGGTTTTTCAAAAATGTGACTGATGACGTCATCAAACATTCGAGCGCCCTCTAGCGGCAGGTTGAAAAATGTCCAAAATGAAGTTTGAAGTGATGTCTGTGGCGAAGTTTGCGATAATCACTTCAGTCCGGGAAACCTACAAATTTGACAACGTTGTTAAAGACGACAACAGTTGTCAAATTTGACAACTAAAAGTTGTCAAATTTGACAACTTCAAATTCAAGTGCAAAAGATGCAAAATTGGCACAGTTACGCACTCTATTTAGTCCATAATATTGTTAAACATTACCTTAACTAACTTTCTATCTGCGTAAATTCAAAAGTCGCCTGTGCATTTTGTCGTGATTCTCCTTTACTTTTCACCGACCACTCGGTTGAACCGTTCGTGACTGTAACGACGCCATTTTAGATTTCGTGTCATGTGACTTTGCATCCTGGTCTAATAAGTTAATTTACCGCGGCATGAAAATAATTTAGAAGATGCCCATTACATCGGCAGAAAAAAGTGTAATTTATTGTTGTTGAAATAATTTCACTTTATGAATCGGTCACGTGCCATGTAAAATGTGCATCGTGTTGTCCTAGTGTCTGTCGGGGCTGTCAGTGGAGCTCGATCGCCTGAGTCGTATGGTGGTTCCGTGAAAGATAGGAGGGGCCCCAAGCGGTGATACTATATACCGGAAAACACCGGAAAATACCGGAAAACACCGGGAAAACTACCGGAAAACACACTACATAGGCCTACATGAAAACACACTAAACACCGGAAAACACAAAAAAACAAACTAAATACCGGAAAACACAAAAAAAAAAAAAAAAAAAACCACTTCACACCCAAAAACTCGGAAGTACACACATACCGTAAAACACCCTCAAAACAAACACCTCACACCAAAAAACTCGCAAATACATGCATTTGTACCTGAAAACACCCCAAAAAATACACTTCATAACGAAAAACTCGGAAATACACACATACTTCACGCGAATGCGAAGTGAATTTGACGTCATGAAACATTCGCATTTCGCAGCAAAGATTTGCACCAAGTTGAAAGTGAACTTTGCGAATTTGCAGCGCGAACTTTAATATTTGGCGCTGACGTCATAAATTCGCTTCGCATTCGCATGAAGTATAAACCGGTCTTAACACCCCCCAAAAATACACTTTACACCGAAAAACTCGGAAATAAACACAGTAACACACCGTCTAACACCCCATGTATTCACACTGAAAAACAACACACACTTTGAATACACACAAACATCAAGTAAAAACACACAGTTTTCACCGAAAAAAAGTTAAACAATTAAACACTGAAAAATCCTGGCAACACCCACCCCAAAAATATATATATATATATAAAAAGGAAATAAACAACAGGCCCAGAATCAAAATTTGGGGTTCAAAGACATTTTTGGAGGCGAGAAAAATGAGTATTTACTCAACGTAACTTTTATTAACTACACGAAGACAATTGACAAAGGAATGTCCACAGTGCGTGAGTTTTTCGGTGTCAAGTGTGTTTTTTGGGGTGTTTTCTGGTAGGCCTATTTATAGTGATTTGTTGGGTGTTTGCGGTATTTAGTTGTTTTTTTCGGTACTTTTAGTTTTTTTTTTTTTGGCGTTTTCCGATGTTTAGTGTGTTTTCCGGTATGTAGTGTGTTTTCCGGTAGGTATATAGTGTCACCTGCCCCAAGCTATGTGCTATATCATCTTGAAGTGGTGCGTCGGCATGTTTGTGGAGGACCAGGGCATGATCTGGATGAACTATTGATCGATCAAGACAAACCCCCTTCCTAGGCCTGGCGCACACATATAATACACAAAAGTGCGCACCCAGTCATGCCAGTCGTACTTCCCCAATACGTGTGAGCAGGACAATAGACTAAGCACGTACTTCTACGTGCGAGGACCGATTTCAACAAAAGACTTAACGTGCGAGGACTGAAAGTTTTTTTTGTATTTGTTTCTTTCTCCTCTTGTCTTCGGAGATATATACAGTGCACGTACACAAATTCAGTAGTGTCAGTAGTTTTGAAAGTTTGTTTCATGTTTACTGAAAATGTATGATTTCACAAACGATTCAATTTCTGATATTTTTTGGTGATTCTTGTAAAGTGATTCTTAGCTTTGAAAGATGGAGTAGGAAGGGTAACTCGGAACAACTTTTATTAAATTAGCAAAGGGGGAACTTGTTTTCTTTTCTCATTTTATTTATTAATCTATAGTAGGTAGGGTAACTAGGAACAACTTCAATTGAAACAGCAAAGGGGGACTGGTTTTCTGTTCTCATTATATTTATTAATCTCTAGACCATGAGCAAAACTCTACTTTCTAAGCTACAATGTATATATAGGCTACACAAAAAGAACACCACTCATCATCAAGATTGTCAATATATACAGCTTCATAAATTGGCATATATTGCCAGGTTTTATTTCTACATGCATACAGTTGAATGTTGCTGAATTGCTAGACAAGAAATCTTAGAAATTACAACAGTGGCCGGCAGTATGGTAATCCGCAACATATTGCTTTTGAAATATAGTCTGTAATTGAAATAATTTATACATAATTTTATTAATAAGCAATCAGAGAAGATCGATACATAACACATTTCTAGTAGTTTCTAGTAGTACAATTATATCCTGCCAATTTTTTTGTAAAAGGTTTTTAACAAAAAGTAAAAGCAACATTTACAAAGATAGTTTGATATGATGTGGAGAGATTATAATAAGTAGGCCTATTTATAATTGCTGTTGTTAATTTATGCAAGAATTAACATGTGGACTTCTTGACAAATGAGCAAGATGGATGGTTTTTCAATAAAAATGATTGCAATTACAAAAAAATGTTTGCAAATAATCTGTTCCAACTGTGTACAAACTTTTTTAAACCGGTATATACAGTTTATTATGAGCGCTGCATATAGCATTCCGGAAGTTGTCAAAGTTGACAACGGTTGTCCTATTTGACAACGTTGTCAAATTTGTAGGTTTCCCGGACTGACTTTAGAACTGGTGCAAATATTTACCGTTATGTAAGATTGATGACGTCACCAGACCAGAGGTTGCAATGAAAAATCCTTTAAACCTTACAAAATTGCTGTAAAATCAACCGCGAGAGATATAATCCAGATATTTGCTTCAGATGGCAGAGTTAACATAACTCTCGACCTTTCTCATAATGACGTCACGATGACGTCATCAAATATCGGATTACAAGCAATGAAAGATTTCTAGATTTAATCTTTCAAAATCAATATAAAATCAACCGAGAGAGATCTGATTTTGCTTTTTACGGGAACTGATAGAATAATGCAGGGTCTTCATTTTTTATATTACGTGCAAAGTCACGTGACCCTTCCTTCCGGTCCTAACTGGAAGTGCCTTATAATTTGAAAGTTTAATCTTTGGAAATCATTATGAAATCAATCGAGAGAGATCTGATTTTGCTTTTTATGGGAACTGATAGAATAATCCAGGCTCTTCATTTTTGATATTACGTGCAAAGTCACATGACCCTTCCTTCCGGTCCAAACCGGAAGTGCCTTATAATTTGAAAGTTTAATCTTTGAAAATCAATATAAAATCAATCGGAAGAGATCTGATTTTGCTTTTCGTGGGAATTGATAGAATAATCTACAGTTGTAGGGTCTTCATGTTTTATATTACGTGCAAAATCACGTGACCCTTCCTTCCGGTTAAAACCGGAAGTGCCTTCTAATTTGAAATTGCTAAAAGATGTGAACTTGCTTTCAACAATGTTAGTCTCCGGCTAGGTTGTACTTAACAACAAAATTACTGGTGACGTCATAAATTGTTAGGGCGCCCTCTTGCAGGAGGTTGAACAATGTTAAAAATGCATAACCAGTTGATGTGTGTGGCGAAGCGTCACATGACATCAACCTAAATTTGCAAAAGTAGCAACATACATCTTCCGTCAATAGAGGGCGGTATATATTATAACTCGAATTGAAATTGGGTGTGGGTGGTGCGTGCCGATCGTATCTTCGGGTGCGGCTACATTTCACATAACAACAACCTTAATCCTACTTTGAGTAAAGTATTCCCAATGTTTTGTGTTCTAATCTTGAACGTTAGTTTTCTCACAAGCAATGTTAAGTCACGCATGAACAACTGAAAACGCGGAACCGCCTGTGCCCGTCCTCGCGACGGGAACATTTCTCGTTTTTTTTACATTTCCCGTTTTTTTGTACGTTTCCCGGAAGTCCAACTTCAAACCATACACAAAGTAAAACAAACACACAAATGTTGTTAGGCCGATAAACAGTTTAATATACGTAGCGTACTAGTATGCCTGCCTCTTCAGCGATGGCCGCCGGGTCCTTCACTCCATCCGAACAATACATACCCTAGGGCTGCCAGTGCTGACACTATCTCCTGGGGCTCTCTTGACCACTTTTTGGTGGACGTGACCTTTGTGTGTTTCAGCTGTATTTGAGCTGGCTTAACCCCTTGACCTCGGGTTTTAGATGGGAGGTTGTGCAGCCAAGCAAAATGGAAACAAGAGGCTTGTGCAGCCAAGCATAACGTACACAATATCCTAATAATGGATTGAAAGTGCAGAGATTGACACAAATAAAAGTCAACCGGCCTGGTGACAATTTTCAATCTGCACGTATTTGTGTCAACCGTACGCAAGGGGTTAACATTCAACCAGAAAACCTCACGAAGTTGATGTGGTAGCCACACTGCATTATATACAATCAAACAAGACTTTTACACCCAGTTTGCAACACTGATCTCTATACACTGGATTGGCTGCGAAGCTCTGCGATTGAAGCCACTGCGCGGCCATCTTGCTATATTCAACACAATGGCAGTTTTCCAAGCCCCTGGCTTCAGCTCTGTCTCCGAAAACGGCCATTGTGTTGAATATAGCAAGATGGCCGCGCGGTGGCTTCAATTCACGCATAGGCAATTACTTCTGCGCTGCCAATCCAGTGTATAGAGATGAGTGGTTTGCAATGAATGCTGAGCATGTATTAAAGACGCCATCTTGGCTTCCCCTGTGCAGTTGATGCATTTTTTTGTTTGAATATTTATTATATAATCGTTTGTGTAAATATACAACAACAAAATTCCAAACTAAATATTAAAATATATAGTGCGTCAAACAATCCACAAGGGAAACTGACTAGGTAAATTTGAATACATTTTCAAAGTAAACAAAGAAACTGGCAGGAGTGGGATATGAACCTGCGACCTCCGGGTTACCGTACCGGTGCTCTACCAACTGAGCTATCTTGCCCTATGTTGGCGGTCTCCCAAATTGTCAGTATCTTTGTTCGGGTGGTTATGGGCACTAGTCAGAAGTCGTATCCTTATTGAGTGATCCCCACAATGTCGCTTCCCAGGTTGTATCGTAAAAGGGGGTGTGATCTCTGGCTATACATAATACGGCATTCTGGGTTTATGACAATGTTAGGTTTAATAATCGGCTTCCATCTCTGATTTTGTTTTCAATTATATAATCATGTTTATGTGCCCACATTACATTGAGCTTATACGCCTATCAATTGTCCCCCCCCCCCCCCCCCCCCGGACCACCCCACCTCTGAGGTGGGGATTGTCACTTTTAAAGTGACAAAATCCCCTACCTCTGGGAAAAAAATCTAGCGACAATCCCAACCAAAATAGGTGGGGACACCCCCACCTTATACTAGGGTGGGAATTCGAATTTTGATACTATCATGTATGATTTATGCCTTGTAAAGGGATCGAGGATCGGGGGGGGGAGGGGGGGGGGATCAATTGATATGCGCATTACATGCATCGAGTTAAACCTACATGTATGTACATGTAAGAGATGAATACTGTATTGTACAATGTAGGTAGAACCGGTACATTACTTCAGAATCATATGCATTGTACACAAGATAAAATGTAGTACACTGTTTCAGGAAACTGGCCTTATACATCCCTTTAGAGGGAGTATAACTATAAGCATTTCAAAGTTAATGAAAGTCAGGTTTGAATAACAGACATTGTTTTTTACATTAACAAAATAACAGAAATAAGAAATAAATCAAAACGTGATTTTTATTAATGATTTTTTTCTATTGATTTAAATCATGATTTAAATCAATGATTTAAATCAATGATTTAAATCAATTGATTTAAATCAATTGATTTAAATCAAACAACCCTGGGGGAGTGTAATGAATACATGTAGATGGGGTTTTTCATTTCATACTCCCCGCATGCCAGCACTTTATCTACGGCCTGCGTACCCACTCATTTGTCCGGTGCTCCGCACCACCCTCTATCAGTAATACCAGTTAGGAGTACGCTCTCTTGGTAACAGTGCCCCAGACTCGGGTGTTAATTTCCCTTTCACTGTGGTTACTTTTGGGTTACATGTAGACCAGTACAAGGTCTTGACCTAGCTGTTTTTCTTGTTTACCTTCAGATCGTTTGCATACAAAACAATCAGAGATCGACTTCCAGTCATTCTCACCAAGGTGATAGACACTCTGTACACGTACCGCATAAAGGCAGCTCAACAATATGGAGAGGTAATAAAAGGTGTTTTTCCTGTAAGTCTATAGCCGCGTTCGCATTGGACTAACTATTGTCAAAAGTTACCGTAAGTGATTGTTAACATTCCACTGTGGTTTATTCTTCCGTGCGTCCGCACTTGGATTACACGGCTTGCGGAAAGTCCTTGGCCAGAGAAACTATCCAGTGGTTTTGTAGAACGCGCTAAATTTACACGCAATTCATTGTGTATGCAAGCGTCATTTGTGTTTTATTCCGAATCAACATGAAGCGACAATCAAACTCCTGATCATTTCTAGGATATCCTGATCATTTCTAGGATATCGTGTAGATCAAAGTAAAATAGCAGAAAACGGCAGAAATGTGGCTCAGCATTCGCTAAAGTTAACGAAAGTTTCATGTCATCGTGCGTGCATTCAGTCAGAACTGCAGCTATAGTACACAATGCATGGGGCCCAGCGCGCGTCCCGTAAGCTCGCAAAATCGTAGAGGCATGCATTGATCTGCAGACGGCACGTGATCAAAATGTAGGTTTTACTTTACCGTGGCTGTCCGCACTGGACTTTTCAGCAACGTAAAACCTACCACGTAACTCTTCCGCTACTCGCCACTTGACGATCGACACTTGACAATTTGGCAAGCTTACCGGCTGTCCGCATTGGACTTAATTTGGTTAAGTTGACAACAGTCTCCGTAGGTTTTACAAAAAAAAGTCCAATGCAGACAAGGCTAAGGTCTGACGAGGTTTTCCCCTTCTCTTTTGATGGGGTCAGATGATTAAAAACAAAATTACATGCTTATGTTTAATCCCTTCTGTCTAGCTGTTATTGATGGGGTGCTGGTATGCCAAGATGGGCTTATGCACCCGAGCGTAATACAAACAATAGGCAAAGAATGGATTGAGTATGTGCAGGAATGCGCTTATAGACGACAACCGCCTAGGTGGTCTTTTTCAAACTGCAGCTATGGCCGTCGTCCGTATTCTGGTCAGCTGTTATTAATGGGGTGCTGGTATGCCAAGATGGGCTTATGCACCCGAGCGTAATACAAACAATAGGCAAAGAATGGATTGAGTATGTGCAGGAATGCGCATATAGATGACAACTGGCCAGGTGGTCTTTTTCAAACTGCAGCTATGGCCGTCGTCCGTATTCTGGTCAGCTGTTATTAATGGGGTGCTGGTATGCCAAGATGGGCTTATGCACCCGAGCGTAATACAAACAATAGGCAAAGAATGGATTGAGTATGTGCAGGAATGCGCTTATAGACGACAACCGCCTAGGTGGTCTTTTTCAAACTGCAGCTATGGCCGTCGTCCGTATTCTGGTCAGCTGTTATTAATGGGGTGCTGGTATGCCAAGATGGGCTTATGCACCCGAGCGTAATACAAACAATAGGCAAAGAATGGATTGAGTATGTGCAGGAATGCGCTTATAGACGACAACCGCCTAGGTGGTCTTTTTCAAACTGCAGCTATGGCCGTCGTCCGTATTCTGGTCAGCTGTTATTAATGGGGTGCTGGTATGCCAAGATGGGCTTATGCACCCGAGCGTAATACAAACAATAGGCAAAGAATGGATTGAGTATGTGCAGGAATGCGCTTATAGACGACAACCGCCTAGGTGGTCTTTTTCAAACTGCAGCTATGGCCGTCGTCCGTATTCTGGTCAGCTGTTATTAATGGGGTGCTGGTATGCCAAGATGGGCTTATGCACCCGAGCGTAATACAAACAATAGGCAAAGAATGGATTGAGTATGTGCAGGAATGCGCTTATAGACGACAACCGCCTAGGTGGTCTTTTTCAAACTGCAGCTATGGCCGTCGTCCGTATTCTGGTCAGCTGTTATTAATGGGGTGCTGGTATGCCAAGATGGGCTTATGCACCCGAGCGTAATACAAACAATAGGCAAAGAATGGATTGAGTATGTGCAGGAATGCGCTTATAGACGACAACCGCCTAGGTGGTCTTTTTCAAACTGCAGCTATGGCCGTCGTCCGTATTCTGGTCAGCTGTTATTAATGGGGTGCTGGTATGCCAAGATGGGCTTATGCACCCGAGCGTAATACAAACAATAGGCAAAGAATGGATTGAGTATGTGCAGGAATGCGCTTATAGACGACAACCGCCTAGGTGGTCTTTTTCAAACTGCAGCTATGGCCGTCGTCCGTATTCTGGTCAGCTGTTATTAATGGGGTGCTGGTATGCCAAGATGGGCTTATGCACCCGAGCGTAATACAAACAATAGGCAAAGAATGGATTGAGTATGTGCAGGAATGCGCATATAGATGACAACTGGCCAGGTGGTCTTTTTCAAACTGCAGCTATGGCCGTCGTCCGTATTCTGGTCAGCTGTTATTAATGGGGTGCTGGTATGCCAAGATGGGCTTATGCACCCGAGCGTAATACAAACAATAGGCAAAGAATGGATTGAGTATGTGCAGGAATGCGCTTATAGACGACAACCGCCTAGGTGGTCTTTTTCAAACTGCAGCTATGGCCGTCGTCCGTATTCTGGTCAGCTGTTATTAATGGGGTGCTGGTATGCCAAGATGGGCTTATGCACCCGAGCGTAATACAAACAATAGGCAAAGAATGGATTGAGTATGTGCAGGAATGCGCTTATAGACGACAACCGCCTAGGTGGTCTTTTTCAAACTGCAGCTATGGCCGTCGTCCGTATTCTGGTCAGCTGTTATTAATGGGGTGCTGGTATGCCAAGATGGGCTTATGCACCCGAGCGTAATACAAACAATAGGCAAAGAATGGATTGAGTATGTGCAGGAATGCGCTTATAGACGACAACCGCCTAGGTGGTCTTTTTCAAACTGCAGCTATGGCCGTCGTCCGTATTCTGGTCAGCTGTTATTAATGGGGTGCTGGTATGCCAAGATGGGCTTATGCACCCGAGCGTAATACAAACAATAGGCAAAGAATGGATTGAGTATGTGCAGGAATGCGCTTATAGACGACAACCGCCTAGGTGGTCTTTTTCAAACTGCAGCTATGGCCGTCGTCCGTATTCTGGTCAGCTGTTATTAATGGGGTGCTGGTATGCCAAGATGGGCTTATGCACCCGAGCGTAATACAAACAATAGGCAAAGAATGGATTGAGTATGTGCAGGAATGCGCTTATAGACGACAACCGCCTAGGTGGTCTTTTTCAAACTGCAGCTATGGCCGTCGTCCGTATTCTGGTCAGCTGTTATTAATGGGGTGCTGGTATGCCAAGATGGGCTTATGCACCCGAGCGTAATACAAACAATAGGCAAAGAATGGATTGAGTATGTGCAGGAATGCGCTTATAGACGACAACCGCCTAGGTGGTCTTTTTCAAACTGCAGCTATGGCCGTCGTCCGTATTCTGGTCAGCTGTTATTAATGGGGTGCTGGTATGCCAAGATGGGCTTATGCACCCGAGCGTAATACAAACAATAGGCAAAGAATGGATTGAGTATGTGCAGGAATGCGCTTATAGACGACAACCGCCTAGGTGGTCTTTTTCAAACTGCAGCTATGGCCGTCGTCCGTATTCTGGTCAGCTGTTATTAATGGGGTGCTGGTATGCCAAGATGGGCTTATGCACCCGAGCGTAATACAAACAATAGGCAAAGAATGGATTGAGTATGTGCAGGAATGCGCTTATAGACGACAACCGCCTAGGTGGTCTTTTTCAAACTGCAGCTATGGCCGTCGTCCGTATTCTGGTCAGCTGTTATTAATGGGGTGCTGGTATGCCAAGATGGGCTTATGCACCCGAGCGTAATACAAACAATAGGCAAAGAATGGATTGAGTATGTGCAGGAATGCGCTTATAGACGACAACCGCCTAGGTGGTCTTTTTCAAACTGCAGCTATGGCCGTCGTCCGTATTCTGGTCAGCTGTTATTAATGGGGTGCTGGTATGCCAAGATGGGCTTATGCACCCGAGCGTAATACAAACAATAGGCAAAGAATGGATTGAGTATGTGCAGGAATGCGCTTATAGACGACAACCGCCTAGGTGGTCTTTTTCAAACTGCAGCTATGGCCGTCGTCCGTATTCTGGTCAGCTGTTATTAATGGGGTGCTGGTATGCCAAGATGGGCTTATGCACCCGAGCGTAATACAAACAATAGGCAAAGAATGGATTGAGTATGTGCAGGAATGCGCTTATAGACGACAACCGCCTAGGTGGTCTTTTTCAAACTGCAGCTATGGCCGTCGTCCGTATTCTGGTCAGCTGTTATTAATGGGGTGCTGGTATGCCAAGATGGGCTTATGCACCCGAGCGTAATACAAACAATAGGCAAAGAATGGATTGAGTATGTGCAGGAATGCGCTTATAGACGACAACCGCCTAGGTGGTCTTTTTCAAACTGCAGCTATGGCCGTCGTCCGTATTCTGGTCAGCTGTTATTAATGGGGTGCTGGTATGCCAAGATGGGCTTATGCACCCGAGCGTAATACAAACAATAGGCAAAGAATGGATTGAGTATGTGCAGGAATGCGCTTATAGACGACAACCGCCTAGGTGGTCTTTTTCAAACTGCAGCTATGGCCGTCGTCCGTATTCTGGTCAGCTGTTATTAATGGGGTGCTGGTATGCCAAGATGGGCTTATGCACCCGAGCGTAATACAAACAATAGGCAAAGAATGGATTGAGTATGTGCAGGAATGCGCTTATAGACGACAACCGCCTAGGTGGTCTTTTTCAAACTGCAGCTATGGCCGTCGTCCGTATTCTGGTCAGCTGTTATTAATGGGGTGCTGGTATGCCAAGATGGGCTTATGCACCCGAGCGTAATACAAACAATAGGCAAAGAATGGATTGAGTATGTGCAGGAATGCGCTTATAGACGACAACCGCCTAGGTGGTCTTTTTCAAACTGCAGCTATGGCCGTCGTCCGTATTCTGGTCAGCTGTTATTAATGGGGTGCTGGTATGCCAAGATGGGCTTATGCACCCGAGCGTAATACAAACAATAGGCAAAGAATGGATTGAGTATGTGCAGGAATGCGCTTATAGACGACAACCGCCTAGGTGGTCTTTTTCAAACTGCAGCTATGGCCGTCGTCCGTATTCTGGTCAGCTGTTATTAATGGGGTGCTGGTATGCCAAGATGGGCTTATGCACCCGAGCGTAATACAAACAATAGGCAAAGAATGGATTGAGTATGTGCAGGAATGCGCTTATAGACGACAACCGCCTAGGTGGTCTTTTTCAAACTGCAGCTATGGCCGTCGTCCGTATTCTGGTCAGCTGTTATTAATGGGGTGCTGGTATGCCAAGATGGGCTTATGCACCCGAGCGTAATACAAACAATAGGCAAAGAATGGATTGAGTATGTGCAGGAATGCGCTTATAGACGACAACCGCCTAGGTGGTCTTTTTCAAACTGCAGCTATGGCCGTCGTCCGTATTCTGGTCAGCTGTTATTAATGGGGTGCTGGTATGCCAAGATGGGCTTATGCACCCGAGCGTAATACAAACAATAGGCAAAGAATGGATTGAGTATGTGCAGGAATGCGCTTATAGACGACAACCGCCTAGGTGGTCTTTTTCAAACTGCAGCTATGGCCGTCGTCCGTATTCTGGTCAGCTGTTATTAATGGGGTGCTGGTATGCCAAGATGGGCTTATGCACCCGAGCGTAATACAAACAATAGGCAAAGAATGGATTGAGTATGTGCAGGAATGCGCTTATAGACGACAACCGCCTAGGTGGTCTTTTTCAAACTGCAGCTATGGCCGTCGTCCGTATTCTGGTCAGCTGTTATTAATGGGGTGCTGGTATGCCAAGATGGGCTTATGCACCCGAGCGTAATACAAACAATAGGCAAAGAATGGATTGAGTATGTGCAGGAATGCGCTTATAGACGACAACCGCCTAGGTGGTCTTTTTCAAACTGCAGCTATGGCCGTCGTCCGTATTCTGGTCAGCTGTTATTAATGGGGTGCTGGTATGCCAAGATGGGCTTATGCACCCGAGCGTAATACAAACAATAGGCAAAGAATGGATTGAGTATGTGCAGGAATGCGCTTATAGACGACAACCGCCTAGGTGGTCTTTTTCAAACTGCAGCTATGGCCGTCGTCCGTATTCTGGTCAGCTGTTATTAATGGGGTGCTGGTATGCCAAGATGGGCTTATGCACCCGAGCGTAATACAAACAATAGGCAAAGAATGGATTGAGTATGTGCAGGAATGCGCTTATAGACGACAACCGCCTAGGTGGTCTTTTTCAAACTGCAGCTATGGCCGTCGTCCGTATTCTGGTCAGCTGTTATTAATGGGGTGCTGGTATGCCAAGATGGGCTTATGCACCCGAGCGTAATACAAACAATAGGCAAAGAATGGATTGAGTATGTGCAGGAATGCGCTTATAGACGACAACCGCCTAGGTGGTCTTTTTCAAACTGCAGCTATGGCCGTCGTCCGTATTCTGGTCAGCTGTTATTAATGGGGTGCTGGTATGCCAAGATGGGCTTATGCACCCGAGCGTAATACAAACAATAGGCAAAGAATGGATTGAGTATGTGCAGGAATGCGCTTATAGACGACAACCGCCTAGGTGGTCTTTTTCAAACTGCAGCTATGGCCGTCGTCCGTATTCTGGTCAGCTGTTATTAATGGGGTGCTGGTATGCCAAGATGGGCTTATGCACCCGAGCGTAATACAAACAATAGGCAAAGAATGGATTGAGTATGTGCAGGAATGCGCTTATAGACGACAACCGCCTAGGTGGTCTTTTTCAAACTGCAGCTATGGCCGTCGTCCGTATTCTGGTCAGCTGTTATTAATGGGGTGCTGGTATGCCAAGATGGGCTTATGCACCCGAGCGTAATACAAACAATAGGCAAAGAATGGATTGAGTATGTGCAGGAATGCGCTTATAGACGACAACCGCCTAGGTGGTCTTTTTCAAACTGCAGCTATGGCCGTCGTCCGTATTCTGGTCAGCTGTTATTAATGGGGTGCTGGTATGCCAAGATGGGCTTATGCACCCGAGCGTAATACAAACAATAGGCAAAGAATGGATTGAGTATGTGCAGGAATGCGCTTATAGACGACAACCGCCTAGGTGGTCTTTTTCAAACTGCAGCTATGGCCGTCGTCCGTATTCTGGTCAGCTGTTATTAATGGGGTGCTGGTATGCCAAGATGGGCTTATGCACCCGAGCGTAATACAAACAATAGGCAAAGAATGGATTGAGTATGTGCAGGAATGCGCTTATAGACGACAACCGCCTAGGTGGTCTTTTTCAAACTGCAGCTATGGCCGTCGTCCGTATTCTGGTCAGCTGTTATTAATGGGGTGCTGGTATGCCAAGATGGGCTTATGCACCCGAGCGTAATACAAACAATAGGCAAAGAATGGATTGAGTATGTGCAGGAATGCGCTTATAGACGACAACCGCCTAGGTGGTCTTTTTCAAACTGCAGCTATGGCCGTCGTCCGTATTCTGGTCAGCTGTTATTAATGGGGTGCTGGTATGCCAAGATGGGCTTATGCACCCGAGCGTAATACAAACAATAGGCAAAGAATGGATTGAGTATGTGCAGGAATGCGCTTATAGACGACAACCGCCTAGGTGGTCTTTTTCAAACTGCAGCTATGGCCGTCGTCCGTATTCTGGTCAGCTGTTATTAATGGGGTGCTGGTATGCCAAGATGGGCTTATGCACCCGAGCGTAATACAAACAATAGGCAAAGAATGGATTGAGTATGTGCAGGAATGCGCTTATAGACGACAACCGCCTAGGTGGTCTTTTTCAAACTGCAGCTATGGCCGTCGTCCGTATTCTGGTCAGCTGTTATTAATGGGGTGCTGGTATGCCAAGATGGGCTTATGCACCCGAGCGTAATACAAACAATAGGCAAAGAATGGATTGAGTATGTGCAGGAATGCGCTTATAGACGACAACCGCCTAGGTGGTCTTTTTCAAACTGCAGCTATGGCCGTCGTCCGTATTCTGGTCAGCTGTTATTAATGGGGTGCTGGTATGCCAAGATGGGCTTATGCACCCGAGCGTAATACAAACAATAGGCAAAGAATGGATTGAGTATGTGCAGGAATGCGCTTATAGACGACAACCGCCTAGGTGGTCTTTTTCAAACTGCAGCTATGGCCGTCGTCCGTATTCTGGTCAGCTGTTATTAATGGGGTGCTGGTATGCCAAGATGGGCTTATGCACCCGAGCGTAATACAAACAATAGGCAAAGAATGGATTGAGTATGTGCAGGAATGCGCTTATAGACGACAACCGCCTAGGTGGTCTTTTTCAAACTGCAGCTATGGCCGTCGTCCGTATTCTGGTCAGCTGTTATTAATGGGGTGCTGGTATGCCAAGATGGGCTTATGCACCCGAGCGTAATACAAACAATAGGCAAAGAATGGATTGAGTATGTGCAGGAATGCGCTTATAGACGACAACCGCCTAGGTGGTCTTTTTCAAACTGCAGCTATGGCCGTCGTCCGTATTCTGGTCAGCTGTTATTAATGGGGTGCTGGTATGCCAAGATGGGCTTATGCACCCGAGCGTAATACAAACAATAGGCAAAGAATGGATTGAGTATGTGCAGGAATGCGCTTATAGACGACAACCGCCTAGGTGGTCTTTTTCAAACTGCAGCTATGGCCGTCGTCCGTATTCTGGTCAGCTGTTATTAATGGGGTGCTGGTATGCCAAGATGGGCTTATGCACCCGAGCGTAATACAAACAATAGGCAAAGAATGGATTGAGTATGTGCAGGAATGCGCTTATAGACGACAACCGCCTAGGTGGTCTTTTTCAAACTGCAGCTATGGCCGTCGTCCGTATTCTGGTCAGCTGTTATTAATGGGGTGCTGGTATGCCAAGATGGGCTTATGCACCCGAGCGTAATACAAACAATAGGCAAAGAATGGATTGAGTATGTGCAGGAATGCGCTTATAGACGACAACCGCCTAGGTGGTCTTTTTCAAACTGCAGCTATGGCCGTCGTCCGTATTCTGGTCAGCTGTTATTAATGGGGTGCTGGTATGCCAAGATGGGCTTATGCACCCGAGCGTAATACAAACAATAGGCAAAGAATGGATTGAGTATGTGCAGGAATGCGCTTATAGACGACAACCGCCTAGGTGGTCTTTTTCAAACTGCAGCTATGGCCGTCGTCCGTATTCTGGTCAGCTGTTATTAATGGGGTGCTGGTATGCCAAGATGGGCTTATGCACCCGAGCGTAATACAAACAATAGGCAAAGAATGGATTGAGTATGTGCAGGAATGCGCTTATAGACGACAACCGCCTAGGTGGTCTTTTTCAAACTGCAGCTATGGCCGTCGTCCGTATTCTGGTCAGCTGTTATTAATGGGGTGCTGGTATGCCAAGATGGGCTTATGCACCCGAGCGTAATACAAACAATAGGCAAAGAATGGATTGAGTATGTGCAGGAATGCGCTTATAGACGACAACCGCCTAGGTGGTCTTTTTCAAACTGCAGCTATGGCCGTCGTCCGTATTCTGGTCAGCTGTTATTAATGGGGTGCTGGTATGCCAAGATGGGCTTATGCACCCGAGCGTAATACAAACAATAGGCAAAGAATGGATTGAGTATGTGCAGGAATGCGCTTATAGACGACAACCGCCTAGGTGGTCTTTTTCAAACTGCAGCTATGGCCGTCGTCCGTATTCTGGTCAGCTGTTATTAATGGGGTGCTGGTATGCCAAGATGGGCTTATGCACCCGAGCGTAATACAAACAATAGGCAAAGAATGGATTGAGTATGTGCAGGAATGCGCTTATAGACGACAACCGCCTAGGTGGTCTTTTTCAAACTGCAGCTATGGCCGTCGTCCGTATTCTGGTCAGCTGTTATTAATGGGGTGCTGGTATGCCAAGATGGGCTTATGCACCCGAGCGTAATACAAACAATAGGCAAAGAATGGATTGAGTATGTGCAGGAATGCGCTTATAGACGACAACCGCCTAGGTGGTCTTTTTCAAACTGCAGCTATGGCCGTCGTCCGTATTCTGGTCAGCTGTTATTAATGGGGTGCTGGTATGCCAAGATGGGCTTATGCACCCGAGCGTAATACAAACAATAGGCAAAGAATGGATTGAGTATGTGCAGGAATGCGCTTATAGACGACAACCGCCTAGGTGGTCTTTTTCAAACTGCAGCTATGGCCGTCGTCCGTATTCTGGTCAGCTGTTATTAATGGGGTGCTGGTATGCCAAGATGGGCTTATGCACCCGAGCGTAATACAAACAATAGGCAAAGAATGGATTGAGTATGTGCAGGAATGCGCTTATAGACGACAACCGCCTAGGTGGTCTTTTTCAAACTGCAGCTATGGCCGTCGTCCGTATTCTGGTCAGCTGTTATTAATGGGGTGCTGGTATGCCAAGATGGGCTTATGCACCCGAGCGTAATACAAACAATAGGCAAAGAATGGATTGAGTATGTGCAGGAATGCGCTTATAGACGACAACCGCCTAGGTGGTCTTTTTCAAACTGCAGCTATGGCCGTCGTCCGTATTCTGGTCAGCTGTTATTAATGGGGTGCTGGTATGCCAAGATGGGCTTATGCACCCGAGCGTAATACAAACAATAGGCAAAGAATGGATTGAGTATGTGCAGGAATGCGCTTATAGACGACAACCGCCTAGGTGGTCTTTTTCAAACTGCAGCTATGGCCGTCGTCCGTATTCTGGTCAGCTGTTATTAATGGGGTGCTGGTATGCCAAGATGGGCTTATGCACCCGAGCGTAATACAAACAATAGGCAAAGAATGGATTGAGTATGTGCAGGAATGCGCTTATAGACGACAACCGCCTAGGTGGTCTTTTTCAAACTGCAGCTATGGCCGTCGTCCGTATTCTGGTCAGCTGTTATTAATGGGGTGCTGGTATGCCAAGATGGGCTTATGCACCCGAGCGTAATACAAACAATAGGCAAAGAATGGATTGAGTATGTGCAGGAATGCGCTTATAGACGACAACCGCCTAGGTGGTCTTTTTCAAACTGCAGCTATGGCCGTCGTCCGTATTCTGGTCAGCTGTTATTAATGGGGTGCTGGTATGCCAAGATGGGCTTATGCACCCGAGCGTAATACAAACAATAGGCAAAGAATGGATTGAGTATGTGCAGGAATGCGCTTATAGACGACAACCGCCTAGGTGGTCTTTTTCAAACTGCAGCTATGGCCGTCGTCCGTATTCTGGTCAGCTGTTATTAATGGGGTGCTGGTATGCCAAGATGGGCTTATGCACCCGAGCGTAATACAAACAATAGGCAAAGAATGGATTGAGTATGTGCAGGAATGCGCTTATAGACGACAACCGCCTAGGTGGTCTTTTTCAAACTGCAGCTATGGCCGTCGTCCGTATTCTGGTCAGCTGTTATTAATGGGGTGCTGGTATGCCAAGATGGGCTTATGCACCCGAGCGTAATACAAACAATAGGCAAAGAATGGATTGAGTATGTGCAGGAATGCGCTTATAGACGACAACCGCCTAGGTGGTCTTTTTCAAACTGCAGCTATGGCCGTCGTCCGTATTCTGGTCAGCTGTTATTAATGGGGTGCTGGTATGCCAAGATGGGCTTATGCACCCGAGCGTAATACAAACAATAGGCAAAGAATGGATTGAGTATGTGCAGGAATGCGCTTATAGACGACAACCGCCTAGGTGGTCTTTTTCAAACTGCAGCTATGGCCGTCGTCCGTATTCTGGTCAGCTGTTATTAATGGGGTGCTGGTATGCCAAGATGGGCTTATGCACCCGAGCGTAATACAAACAATAGGCAAAGAATGGATTGAGTATGTGCAGGAATGCGCGTATAAATGACAACGGACCAGGTGGTCTTTTTCAAACTGCAGCTATGGCCGTCGTCTGTATTCAAGAGGTTAAATGAAACGTTCTGGTCCTCATGGTCCTTCACGGATTCAAGTTTGATCTGGACTTAACCCTAACCCCCTAGACCCTTTTTGCTAGGAACCATCCTCAATCCTCCAAAATCCTCCGATTACCCTGCCCCCAAAAATGCATTCATCCTCAATCCTCCAAAATCCTCTGCTCTACACACCATTCATCCTCAATCCTCCAAAATCCTCTTTAAAAAGAAATACCATTCATCCTCAATCCTCCAAAATCCTCGTTTGAAACACCATTCATCCTCAATCCTCCAAAATCCTCTTTTAAATAAAATACCATTCATCCTGAATCCTGCAAAATCCTCCAAAACTGCAAGGAGGATTTTGGAGGATTGAGGTGGGTTAGTGTTAACCCCTTGCGTACGGTTGACACAAATACGTGCAGATTTAAAATTGTCACCAGGCCGGTTGACTTCTATTTGTGTCAATTTCTGCACTTTCAATCCATTATTGGGGTATTGTGTACGTTATGCTTGGCTGCACAAGCCTCTTGTTTCCGTTTCGCTTGGCTGCATAACCCGACCTGGGGCCCCGGTGCCCCGGTGCCTCCCATCTAAAACCCGGGGTCAAGGGGTTAATACAGGCAATATTGGTGATTAACTTCAGTAGAATACAGAAGTGGGACGTCGGTTGGCATAGCAGCTGGTTCTACAAACTTTTTTTTTGAAGGGCTACTGAGCAAATGGGCATTATGAAAATGGTTGTCGCGATTTTGAAACTGTTCCCTGAAGATTGCTCTGTCATAGTGTTAAAACATTGCAGCGACGTCATGTCATCACTTTGGCTTTCTGTTCCCATGATTGTTGCCTTGGTTCCCCCTGAAATGTTCCGTGTAGACAGTTTCATTTTCAAAGTTGCATGTACCTCACAAAGCAACACCACCTGTAGCAAATTAGGTTATCTGCTAGATTCTTAAAACTTCATTCAGTGCATTTCAGTTTTGCTCGGTGATACACCGAGTGGGGAACAAACATGGTAGGCCTATAAACCGTATTTCATCTTCGCAACTGTTTCTGATCCTAAAAAATTCTTTCCAGTGTATTTGGTTTCTTGAGCAGATTTCCCCCCAGAAATTTGAGCCCTGGAGCCACACAAGAAGAAATATAATAGAGCTGTGCCGAAAATACCGAATATTCGAATATTCGATCATCAACCGGATATTCGAATATTCGATCATCAACTGAATATTTAACATGTTTAAATACCTTTTTGCTGGTGTGAGTATTCGAGAAAAAAATATATGCACGTACAGATACGACTCATGCTATTTTAATAGAAAAGTTACGGCGCTTAACAGTGTCAAATGCCGCATTTTTGTGAACGGTAACTTTTTGTGGATAGAGGTTTATTGTTCCCGTCTGTAAAACCCTTGACACTTGCAGAATAATTACTGTAAAATACAGGCTAGAGTTTGGTTTCTTGTTATCAGAACGTTATAAGGACCCTTACGGAACTTGGATTGACAATAAGTTTAGTGTTGTTCCCTGCATCCATTATTTTTAGGAGGGAGCGACTGACTGTAAATCCATTGTCGCCAGTCTTGCCAAATTCCGCAATGAGCTACAGACGGACAAGCCAATTCTTCCCCTGGTGAGCAATGAGGGCGACGACAGTACGGTATGGCAGCGCTATCTAGACGCGGAAACTGAGAGGAACGGGGGGCGTCCCCCAAGCTGGTTCTACTCGCCCTGGCTGTATGTGGAATGCTACATGTATCGTAGGATTGTGGAATCTATCAGAGAAAGGTAAAGACTGCTGCTATGTATGCCAATTGTTCAGGGCACTTTCCGGCCTTCCGGCAAATGGGAGGTATGGATGACACAGCAACCTGTACAATCATTTAAGTTTTAACCTTACCTACCCCAAGCCTTACAAACTCCAACAGCAGGTTGTTGAATTTTGATGGGTTCAGGACTGGTAGCGCTTTGGCACCATTACTCAGAGTTGTATTCGAGTCCCTGCAAGTCCTTTCACAAGTCCTTTCGCAAGCCCAGTCAGAAGTTCTTTCATAAAGCCGGTCACAAGTAACTGGATGAACAATGACAAAGGAATGCCTTTGTCACAACTCATTTGAATAGCTTGTGATTGGGATTAGGACTGCAGGGCTTGTGATGGACTTGTAGGGACTGTGATGGACTTGTAGGGACTCGAATACAACTCTGCCATTACTTCACATGGAGCTACATGTATGTTGCCCCAATTTGTCTATAAAAAAGTCCAAAGAATGTACCATAGGTATACTGCACAGTGTTAGATTTTGACAGGTTGGGGACACTTCCTAGTAATAATTCCTAGGGGGTTAGGGTTTATAATTAAAAAGGATGTTGAATGCTGAGTGAAGTCTGCATCATTTTGTAGTTTTATGTAGATTGTATGTTGTGAATTAAAACAGCGGATTATTTTTCTGCAATAATATAACCAAAAAGTGACTTTAGGGTAAAAGTAAAAAAATTGGGGGAGGGTTTCAAAATATTTCGCTATTTGTTTAGATAGTAACAAATTTTTGAGACCCAAAAACCAGAGTTGTACTCGAGTCCCTGCAAGTCCTTTTATAAAGCCGGTCACAAGTAACTGGATGAACAATGACAAAGGAATGCCTTTGTCAAAGCTCATTTGAATAGCTTGTGATTGGGATTAGGACTGGAGGGCTTGTGATGGACTTGCAGGGACTTGCAGGGACTTGCAGGGACTTGCAGGGACTTGTGATGGACTCGAATACATCTCTGCCAAAAACAAAACCTGTTTTTTGTTTAGTATTAACAATGGACAATTTTAGAAGCTTAGTTACTTGAAATATTTCAGATGCTTATCAACCCCCTCCCCCATTGAATTATTTTGTTGAATGAAAATGTTCCTGGTTTGTGTTTTTGGAGGGGAAAATATTTCTGCCCTTGATGTGTTTTGGATCCGCCGGTTGTTTTGGTCTGTGGTTATTGGTCAGTGGTCAGTCAGTTGGGTCACTTGTGTTTGCTGATTGGTCAGTCAGTAATTTACAGTCACTCAGTCTGTCATATACAGTAGAATGCCATTATAATGAAAATCACAGGTCCACAAAAATTGTTCACTATAGCGGTTGTTCGTTATAGTGAATAATGGTATGTACTGAATACTATCAATTTAGGTGCCAAAGAGGATGTTCATTATAGCCAAATGTTCACTATAGCGGTTGTTCGTTATAGTGAATAATGCATTGAATACATCAATTTGGGAGCCAAAGATCTGTTCATTATAGCCAAATTTTTGGTATAGCGGTGTTCGTTATAGTGATGTTCTACTGTATTGTTGGTTGGTGGGTTGTTACTTTGTCTTCCAGTCAGTTGCTGTGTCATTTCTTCAGTCAGTCAGTGGTGATTAGCGTTTCAATCAGTCAGGTTCATGTGGTCTCTCATACATCACAGTCGATCAAACAAAATTTAGAAATTAAGTGAGAGTGTACAGTCGTAAAGCCCTCGGCCCGATAGGGCTGGAGCTCCTTCCTTTATCTGCCATCGTTATGTTCAAGTGACTAAGTAATTGCTAGACAGCCCTCCTCAACTATTAAAGACCGAATGTTTTCAGAATTAGATCTCTGTATTTTGGTTTATCATATACATGTACATTGTACAGCAAGCATCTCAAGAGTTTTGACCCATTCCGTGAGCAGAAGGACAGAGCCCTGGAGCTGTCCCAGGATGCGCTGATCATACTTGCTGAGTATCTGGAGCGTGCCACGGAGGAAAACAGCAAAGGCTTTGACTTATTTGCTGAATTTGTTCAGGTGAGGTTTGGAAAGAGCTACACACAAATGAAAGCAGTCATTGTCGAGAAACAAATAGATATATAGCAACAATGATTTATGATCAAGATCATTACCTCTTGAATACGGACGACGGCCATAGTCGCGGATTGAAAAAGACCACCTGGCCGGTTGTCGTCCATGCTCATTCCTGTGTGTATTCAATCCATTGTTTACCTATTGTTTGCGTTACACTTGGATGCACAAGCCCGTCTTGGCATACCAACATCCCATCAATAACAGCGGGAAAGAAGGGGTTAAGGATATCTTTCATGCAATTCACCAAATTAGATTTTTGGCTGTTTCGGAAGTTTTCTGAAACAGCCCTTGTTTTCTTTTTTTTCTTTTTCAGACGAATGCCCATAGCATTTGTACACGTTTTCTTTTCAGGGGCACTTTGGCTACTTTTATGTAGCCGATTGCCCTAATTTGGCAGACACTTAGACCAACTGCTCAGAATGTGTGCCGATCTTTTACATCATGATGACGTCATCACGTGTCACGTGACGTCATCTTAAAGGGGCATTTTTCGAAGCCATATATCTACAAAAGTACAAGTCCGATTAAGTCGGAACATAATATCTAGGTATGCCACCGGGTGTTATAGATGAAAATTGACTTGACGTTATGAAGTCATCACATGTAACGTGATGTCATCTTAAAGGGGCATTCGCTACACTATTTCCCATAGCATTTGTACACGATTTCTTTCTTTAAACCAATCCTTCACACATCCAATAACAACATGTTAATCCCTCCGTCTTTGTTAACTAACAAACAACTTTAATTATTGTATAAACATTTGACATCCAAACTAACACAATAAAAAAAACACCGAAACAGCCCTGTGTTTGTCCACGTGACAAACACATGTCTAGTTTTTTTTCTTCTTGGTACTTTCTAATTACATGTTTCATTTTAACAAAAAGAAAATCACTTTTTGCTAGTTTTAGGCGCATCTATTACAGACAGAGCTATGCCCAAATTATTATTGGTCGCAAACAGTGATGTAGTCGAGACCGTTCACAAGACCGTTCACAAGACCGTTCACAAGACCGTACACAAGACCGTACACAAGACCAGCAACAGGCATAAACCATGACAAAGGAATGCTTTTATACACTGTTATAACAGTTCATTTGAATAGCTTGAGACTTGAATTAAGACTGAAGGTTATGCGATGGTCTTATGATGGTCTCGACTACATCACTGGTCGCAAATAAATAAATATTTGTAATGTAACTTATTGATAACTAAACCTAGGTGGTTTTTGGTTTGATGTCTCATTAAAAAGTGAATAACTCTTGTATCGCTGGAAAAATGGCAATTTAACCCTAACCCCCTTGGCATTTTTACTAGGAAGTGTCCTCAACCTGTCAAAATCCAACACTGTGCAGTATACCTATGGCAGGTTCTTTGAACTTAGACAAATTGGGGTATCATAGCTCCATGTAAAGTAAATGGTGCCAAGGTGCTACAGTCCTGAACCCATCAAAATTCAACACAACATGGTGTTAGAGTTTGTAAGGCTTGGGGCATTTAGGGTTAAAGAAATAAAGTTATTTTTGGGGTAAAACTTGAAAATAGCATAGATAGTATACACAACTGTATCTTTATGCATCTACCCTTGCCCAATTTCATGAATTCTGTAATGCTAGATTCTACATTTAAAGGCTTGCAATAAGCCAGTTCGGTATTTCAACTGCGCATGAGCACAATGACATTTTGTCTTGAATGACCCGCGTGACCTAACGCGTGCGTGTGAACGCAAAAGGTGGTCACGCAACGCGCACGTGTTAAATTCAATCAGAATGGGCGTTCGCGTACCATGGCGTGACATTATGTCAGCAATTTTATCCCGAACAACCTTTGACCTTTATTCTGTGCTAACTGAGCTAGCAAAGACATTCTGCACTTAATTAACACTGTAAGCACGGAATCCAAACCACCTCAATCCTCCAAAATTGCAGTTTTGGAGGATTTTGGAGGATTGAGGATGAATGGCGTTTCAAGCGAGGAGGATTTCGGAGGATTGAGGATGAATGCATTTTTGGGGGGCAGGGCAATCAGAGGATTTTGGAGGATTGAGGATGGTTACTAGAACAAAGAGGTACTAGGGGGTTAGGGTTAATTACAGCATGAACAGATCAGCACAAGCCAAAATTTGTTGCTAGTGTTAGTGTAGAATTGTCTGCTATAGTATGGGGTGATTCCTAGCTAACAGCAAGCAAAGCCTATAGTTAGTGTGCAGCTAACATTGGCATGGTTCCAGACAAAAACATTTTTGGGGGGGGTGTTGACAATTTTTTGAATTTTGAATTTTTAAAATGTTAAAAAAAAGAAATGCTCTAAAAAAGTCCATTTGCATTTACTTAACCCTAACCCTGCCAGACGCAGCACAGTGCATCTGTGCTGACAGCTCCACTTTGCTGCACTCTGCACACAAGTCAATGTGACAAAGTATGCAATCTGATGCGTCTGGCAGGGTTTCTAGCCAAAATGCCCTGGAGGGTTAGGGTTAATGAAAGAAGTTTTTTGGGGTGCCTAATGTGAATTTTAGGGGATGTAACCCCCAGCCCCCTGTATCTTAAAGGTAATATACAACATTTGCAAACATCAACAAATAAAACTACTGGATTCTTATGATATATACCTTACTTGACTCAGTATAAAGTCTCAGGTATCCTGTGAAATCATGGCACCTTGTGTGCTGTCATTTTCCAGTGATGGTCGGCCGACCATCGTTGGATTTAGTTTAGTTCCCCGACCTGATAATTCCCCAACATCTATAAATTGTTCCATTTTGTTTGAAGTAGGGTCTGGGAACCAGACTACAAGAAGGGCATTTTCCTGTATCTAGGAAACACAAAACTTTAAACATATCATCTTAGCCTCAAAATAAATTTTATTTGAAATTTGTTTTACAGATTTCGCTATGGGGAAACAAGTGTGATCTGTCCATCTCGGCCGGTGTAGAAAACTCGCAGAAGATAAGGCCACTGTCTCAACTCAAGGAGTTGAAGGACAAGATTCTTGTTGACGACACCGAGAAACTGTGGCAGTGCTTGCAAAAAGCTCGCGATCACCAAAGCGAGAATCGCCAGGTCAGATTAGATATCGTCCTGGATAACGCTGGCTTTGAACTGTTCACAGACTTGTGTTTGGCCGAGCTGGTGTTGCGGACGAATGCTGTGGACATAGTGGCCATGCATTACAAAGCAATGCCCTGGTTTGTGTCTGATGTTTGTCACGGCGACTTCATGCACACTCTGGGTTTCCTGGAACGCCACGAGAACAAAGTCTTGAGAGATCTTGGTAAAAGTTGGCTGCAGAGACTGCAGGATGGATCCTGGAGCCTGCTGGGACATCCGTTCTGGACGACTCCGCATGACTACAGCGATATGCAGTCAGTGGCTCCGGACTTGCACTCGGAACTATCCGGCTCGGATTTGATTCTCCTGAAGGGAGATCTAAACTACAGGAAGCTAGTCGGTGACCGGCGTTGGGAGCACACAGTCCCCTACGCCGAGGCCCTGTGTGGGTTCCATCCTGCACCCCACTGTGCCTTGCGAACCAGCAAGGCCGACGTCATCGTAGGACTGGAGGAAGGCGTGTCCGAACAAACTGCAGCTACCGACGAGGACTGGATGGTCGATGGAAAACATGCCGTGATTCAGTTCTGCGGGATTGTCCAAAGTTAATGCGGTCTGGCACGGATCTGTATACAAAAATCTAATAAAGAGTGTAATAATTTTGGCAAATTTTATTTTTTTCTTCATTGGAGCTGAAAGTACATTATTTGACTAATGCCTGATTTTACTCCTTGTTGACTGGATTTATAATGAACGGCAGCTAATGACATTCTTTAATGTCTGTTTAGCTAAAACATGTCCTGAACTATCAGGCTGTGTGGTAAATCTATGTTCTGGGGAACACTGTTTTAATGTGCCATGCCAGCATTGAAACTTCAAACACCTGAAGATTCATATATTTTGTTCTTTCTGCACACCAAGATATATATATTTTTTTGTAAAGCCTGAATTACAGACAGTGAAGCATAGCAGCTAATTATGAATTATGATGCAACTATAAATAGCACTCATGTGTAGTGGGCCTTTACCAGCCTTGAAATAGTACTAGCCCGGCGTACAGATTCCAGTGAAAATCGCTCCGGGCTACCCAAACTTGCTTCCTGGGTTGCCCAGTGGGCTAGTGGAAAATTCAGTAACCTACCTGTTCAGATTGAGGTCAAAACAATGCTTTTGGTATTAATAGATACAGGATCACAATACATAATGCCTTCTAAGTCCGTTACCACCGGCCTTTTATTTTTCCGAAATATCAACTTCATGACTGGTGCGCCAAATAGAACTTAGTCTAAAGGAAAAGAAACCTACATGTACATGTATGTAAAATTGATAAACCCCAAATTTATACCGGCTAGTAAAATCTGCAGTTAGCTAGCCCAGTGGGCTAGGCTAGCCAGGAAAAAACAAAATATTGCAAGGCCTGCTTTATTGAAGAATGTTGCACTAAGAATGTGATATAACAATGCGATAGAAAAATTCTGCCGTACACCATTGGGGAAACTAAGAGAAACCTCAATACAAGAAAGCTTTAAGAAAAGCTCATAAGGGCACGCGCGATGTCCCCTTTAAAATGCAATAGAATAAGTGTTGGTGTGTGCTTCATTGTATGTGACCCAACCAAACAAAATGAGTCTCAAGTCACCATAGTTACTGTTAAGTTACAGGCCCTTAAACATGACTTTACTGTTGGACATCAATAGGAACTGTCAAGGTTTTCACCCACATATTCATCAGGATGTCAAACTGAGTGATATATCAGAATGAAGAGCCAAGTATGCTCTATCCAATGCAATTACAAAACTAACAAATTAAACAAATGACCTTAAGACTTATTTCGTAGGATCCAGTCACTTACGTAAAGGATAATGCCCGAGGTACGCGCCATTCGTGTGAAATTATGGCCCGAGGGCCATTATTTCACACGAATGGCGCGTAACCGAGGGCATTACCCGACTTAACCTCCACCCGTGACGTCACCCTATTGTCCCAGCGCTCCATTATTTTGCACGAATGGAGCAACTTTGTTCACTTGTACAAGATATTATTTGTTACGTAACTTTGAAAAGGAGCCATGCGGTATAAGCCAAATTGTCAGTATCTTTGTTCGGGTGGGCGCTACCCGAACAAAGATACTGACAATTTGGGAGACCGCCAACATAGGGCAAGATAGCTCAGTTGGTAGAGCGCCGGTACGGTAACCCGGAGGTCGCAGGTTCGAATCCCGCTCCTGCCAGTTTCTTTGTTTACTTTGAAAATGTATTCAAATTTACCTAGTCGGTTTCCCTTGTGAATTGTTTGACGTAATTTTAAGAAATTTGCTCGTGGCATTATTAGTACATGTATTTGGAAGAAACTGTTAAAATGATGAGAAAAACCAAATATATCCGAAACATACAGAAATTGATGTAAGTGTTATTGGCAAATTTTATTGCAAGGACTGATTATTGTGCCATTCATCAAATGTCGTTTTTTTCTTAGCTTGTTCTGTGCTTCATTATTTTGTACGAATGGAGTGATGGAGGCATTACCTTCCAAAAAGAATGGAGTGGTATCGCCTCCAACGCTCCATTCGTGCAAAATAATGGAGCGCTGGGACAATAGGGTGACGTCACAGGTGGAGGTTAAATCATAGAGCATCTCATAGAGCAAGGAACTGTTCCTTGCTCTATGGTTAAATGTACATAGACCCTTTTCACCCACACCTACACGATCAGATAGCATTAGATAGTAAACAATTCCACCTCTCTAGTGGACTGCCTTGGAATGATTATTATATCACACAAGTGCAAATGTATAGTATGGGCCAGGTTAAAATCATGTGACATGCTTGGCTGGTTTATCTGAATCTGCTTCAATCAGTGCTAAGCAGTCCAAAATCAAATGCGTATTTCGATTGTAGCTACAGAAAATGAATTAATTCCAATCAAAAAAGAAAACACCGGGTGTGGGTCCATGAAATTCTTCAAAGCAGGAAAGAAAATGGGGCCTATTAGCTTTAAACTTCACGAAGAAAACTTCCGACAATATTTCCGTGTATCAAGAGAGCAGTTTCGGCAACTTCTAGCTCTTTTGGCTTGAGTCGGAAATCACTAAACATTGCATCTCGAGAGAACCCTAGTCCAGGTTGGACGTCCTTACTTCATTGCATTCCGTTGTAGCGCAATGTAATGGAGATACTAGAGCTCTAACCTGGGCTAGAGAGAACCCATATATCAGCGCTTGAACTACTGGCATTATATTATGCCTTCGGTAAGTATTAAAGGGGCTGTATCGTCACGATCATAGCAGGCTTGCGGCTGTACACTGAATCTCGAACTGAGATGAACGCAGATGAACCCATTAACTGCAAATAATACCCCACGACCGCGCGCTGACCTACAGGGCTCGCGCGCCAGATCAGATTACAATTGCAATGACTGCTGCATGCATGATCCTGTAGTTATGATACATACTGCATGTACAAGTATTTTGTATGTGTTTGTGCCACCAAAAATATACGATAGGCCTACAGTCAACATAATCCGTGCCACCCACCCGCCGGCCAAACGCCAAAATGTACCATGACAGAACCAAACGAAAATAAGTAAATACGTATTTATAATTGTAAAATAAATAATGTACCAGCCCCTTCCTATACAAAAAGAAAGTTGTAGGCCTATGTATCGAAATAAATTTTGACTAAAATCGGATGTGCGTGCAATGATGAGCAAATCAAAGTAAAACAGCTATACTGATGGCGATATCGAGTCCACGACCTTGTGTTACATTTTGACGGCAGGACTTTATAGAAAGTTACATCATAAGAGTTATTTTAACACTATCAAATAATAAACACAATAATAACAGTTATTACCAATAAATAATATACGCCAATGAAATGAGATTTCACCAGTGGCGAGTAAATTTGTGTCGAAAAGTGGGGATGATTATTGAATTTGTCAACGAAGTAATGCATCTTCAACTGTTCTCAACGGGGGATACCCCCGCCCCAAACGCCGCTTGAAATTTGAAACATCACTTTTTGTACAATTTCCCCTTTTTAAATTTGTTTACGAAACAAAAAGAAATCGGCGGGCCCCTGAACTCCTTCCCCGTGTTTACGCCACTGGCGCACAGATCCCCACATCATCACCGTGATAAAGATGACTACCGAAGAAACAAAGAAATAAACACCTCGACAAATATTCATTCAAACAACCCTAATTTTCACCTGTTTTGCACGAATTATTCGCTTATTACTTTTTATGACATGAACAATTCACATACTGAGTACATGGATCGGATGTACTGTACATGTCGACTATACATTACATGTAGACTTGATGTGCGGAAATATTGTTTCACACAGCGAGTTGTTGACAAGTGCCAGTGGAATAGCGACCAAGTAAAGTTGTTTCAGCTCCATCTATCAATACTGTTTAAAAAAGAATGTACTTCTAAGTTCTAGATTTAAATTTTTTATTTTCGCTGCTAAAGAACTGTCTGCAGCCACTGTACTACCCCTCTTTTATTAGCATGATAATTTTGTTATTGAAGTGACGGGTCAAAACTCAAAATAAGCCTGAAGCTTTTTATCGACCAAAGTTTACAAACAAGATACATCCAAATAAATGCGTGTATATAAGTATGCGTGTAGAGGTGTATGTATGTACCCGTACGTGTGAGTGAAAAGCGCGCTGGGACTTCCCCTGCGATTGCACAATACATGTATTATTGAATGCTTCGCGGGCCGTCGTACGCGTGAGTGAAAAGCGCGCTAATAAGACTTCCCCTGCGATTGCACAATACATGTATTATTGAATGACATCATTGCTTCGGGCCGTACGCGTGAGTGAAAAGCGCGCTGGGACTTCGGCCCGAAGCAATGATGTCATTTAATAACATGTAGGCGTCAACAAAATTCCCAGAACTAAATTTAAGCTGTATACGTGTTGCCAGCCAGCTCCTTACCTTCATTGATTACGCTCGGTGTTTAAGACCGACATAACTGTCTAGTCTGAGCAGCCAAAACGGTAAGTTTATACGGTAATTTCAGTCGAAAACAATGCCATACAGTGCCGCGCCGCGCCGATTATGACTTGCCGCCGTGCTGATACATTGCCATTGCCGTACTAACTCTTCGCCGGTCGGTCAAGCCATAGGCAACTTCCCCGCTCACATTAATTTTTAAGTCGTGTGCCCCAGCGAAACGTGCACACAGTCGTATTTTCCTATACTAGTGAGGACAATGTTTGTCCAACCCTGTAGACTAAGCACGTAGTTTTTACGTCCGAGGACCGATTTTAACAAAAGACCGACTCCCGAGGACAAGACATATTTTCTTTCTCCTCTTGTCTTCGAACGTATCTAAATGTAAAAGAGTGAAAATCTCACTCTCCAAAAGACGGTGAATCTCGATCTTAATCTTATAAAAGTAACCACTCCAAAAGAGTGAATCTCTTATAAAAACCAGTCCAAAAGAGTGAAATCCACTCAAAAAGAGTGAAATTTCCACTCTTTCGAGGAGCCATATAACTTGAGGGACCACTCTTTTTAGACTTGACTTTTAGGCCTATATGGCTAGCTCCTCGAAAGAGTGGGAATTTCACTCTTTTGGAGTGGTTTTCACTCTTTTGGAGTGGTTTTTATAAGAGATTTACTCTTTTGGAATGTGTTTTTTTTTTTATAAGAGATTCACTCTTTTGGAGTGGTTTAGGGATTCACTCATTTTGGAGAGTGAGTTTTTCATTCTTTTACATTATGTATACTGTATGCAGTATATGTAGGCCTATATGTACATGTACATTGTGTACGTGTGCATGAGTGTCGAACTCTGAACTCTGCATGCAAGCGCTTTCAGCCGCCATCAATGCTCCGTATTACCCTTTACATCAGTGCCGTATGCAGGGGGGGGGGGGAGGTGGGGGAACCCCCCCCCCCCGGCGGCATTTGAGGTTTAAAGACAGTTTAGACGTTTGCCCTCGCTCTCTGGCACAAAAAGCTGGAATAGAATGGGTTTTTAATGTTTGAATTTGATTGTATTTAAGGTATGTGCCCCTCATAGACCCGTAAAGGGGTGTGTTTTGGCAATCATAACCGAAAACTGGTTCAGGAATTTTGAGTATTTCATAATGGTGTATAAATTCTTGCCTATTTAAACTTCCCCAAGAAATTCACCGACAACAAACAGCCGGACCAATTCTTTGTTATGACTGTTTATAACCGCCAAGACGCACCCTGGGCCCTTCTAGGGTGGATAGGCCTACGTACCTTCACGTCGAATCCAAGGGCCCTGTTTATGTGCTTTTAGGGTAAGCCTATAACTCTGAAAAATAAATATTAAAATTAAATGGCTAATTCCTTAGCATTGGATAAGATCGACCTATGATAAGTAGGCCCCCTAACAGATTTAGTAAGTTTCAAATTTGAATTTGCGGAACGCCCCTTTATAAATCCTACAGTATTATATTAATGCAGCAGTGTTAACAATATTTAAGGACCTTCACCAAATAGAGTGCACACTGAAGTATCCAATACATTTTTTTTTTAGTGCGAGTGCGGATAGGCTAGGCCTATAACAGATTTAAAATGGTAAACAAAAATCAGGACGAAAAAGAAAACCTAACTTGATAACCGGAAGTTAAATGTAATTGATAGGAATTTGATAATTTCATAATCTATTTCTATTTGATTTGATTTTGATTACTTTATTTTGATTCCAGTTGACGTGCATCATCTTTCGAAATGAGTTAAATCTGCAGCATACAGCTCGTGGAGTTTTTGCTCCAGTAAACCTTAAGATTTATTTATTGTTTTGGCTGAGAAAAATCTATTCTGAATTGATTGGTGTATTCAACAGCCTGAGTAATGCAGTGATTGTTTAACACCCGACTCGACCCGACACGACCCGACGCAACGAAACGAAGCAAAACCCGTAATTCGAAACCCAATAGAGTACCGAAGTCTGACGTCAGTTGCCGCGGCAACTGGTTCCAAACACGTGCCGTTTAGAATGTATTCTGGTTCCAAACATTGCATTGATTGACGTCATCACTTCTGTACTCTATTTCGAGCAAGACGCATCGAACCTGAAAAACCAGTCATCATAATTACTAACATGAAATCCCGGGAATGGGGGATATATATCCCCCACTTTAGTCTTGTTGACCAGGAGATGGGCCATTGGATTTGTGTGGTAAGAAAAACAAAATGCTGATTTTGAAATTAGCTTGTAACTTTTTAACAGTAAAAAACGGAAACAAACAGTACAAAAACTTTAAATGCACTGTTGTGTTGTACGCATATTCGCATTAGATGTACACAGACAGGGTGAACAAACCTTTGTAATAGTGCCAGGTTGTCTACACTGCCCCCCCCCCCCCCTTCGAATTTCCTTTGCCGACCAGGATTTTAGCCAACAGACATCCCCTCACTTACCATTCCCCATCCCCCAATCGCCGACTCGGATTTACGCAACTGAGTTTCCTCTTCTCTGACAATAGCAGCGCAAGTCGTGACAATCTATCTACCGTAGATGCTGTGTGCTGGAGGCTCTTCAAAGGAAGATTCACCAATGGGTAAAAGCCTTTTAGCGTCATGCTGTTTGTTTTCAAAAAGAGGACACGACCCTTGCTCTTGTTTACACTCCAACGCACTTCAATATTCGCCCCCCCCCCAAAAAAAAAAAAAAAAAAAGAAGAACAGATTTAACTCTTTCGGCCAAAAACCAATTGTGGTGGCCTTTTCCATTACAAAAAAGAATCCCCAATCAAAAGTCTGGAAATGCAAAAGGCAAAATAGCCAGTGAGACATGAATTTGGCTAATTAATAATTAACTTATTTTGAGCAGAGAGCGTGAGGCCAAAACTGTTTGGATTTGGATTTTCAAAATCAAACAAAGAAAACTGGCAGGAGCGGGATTTGATCTATCAACTGAGCTATCTTGCCCTGAGACACTGAGAATTTGGGAGACCGCCAAGGGCAAGAGCTTATAGTTGGTAGAGCGCCGGTGCGGTATTCCGGAGGTCGCAGATTCAAATCCCACTGCTGCCAGTTTTCTTTGTTCACGTTGTAAATTCTTTCAAAGTTACCAAGTTAGTTTTCCTTGTGGTTTGTTTGACTGGATTCGGATTTTGTAATTACCGAAAAATACTATTCTTTTATGGTTTATCTCCAACCGATTGCATTCCGCAGAATATTTGAGCGACTGCTTCCTCGACGAGTTAGCGAGAAAGCTTGCTCCAAGCGACATGGTCCGTCTGGGCCTTCAACTGGAGTTCAATAATCCCGAGTTGGAAACGTTCAGAGAAGACTACCAACGGAACGCGCGGATGCAGATTTTCCAGATGCTGATTGCCTGGCGCGATAAGCAAGACGCTGACGGACCCTCTCAAGTTCGACAACTCGGTGAATGTCTAGCCAAAGAGATTGTTGGGCGCACGGATTTGATGAAATATTTATTTACTTTCTATAATATCAATAGGAACTCCTAGCTGTATTGACCATTTTCATCCATGTGACCAGCGCGACTGAAATGTAAACAATGCCATCACGTGGGACCGTCTTGGAGTGACTGATGATCCATGTATATAGACCTTTTTCACGCAAGATTTTTTATAAGGGGGTGCGTATCCAAATTTTGCGGACCAAGTTTAAATTGTGTGTGATAAATGTAGGTCTACCCCGATTTTTGGGGACCACAAATATTTTTAAAAACTAGGGTGGGGGTGGGGTTTGAATTGTTGTATATTAGGGTGATTATCCAAATTTTTCTTACCAAGTTGAAATATTTCGTGAAAAATGTACCCCGATTTGTTGGGCTCCTCAAATATTTTTAAAAGCTGGGGTAGGGGTGGGGGTGGGGGTATGGTCCACTTTTGTAATGCCGGTACTTTCATTACATATACTTCCAAACGGGACGCATATCATTTCACCGTTTCACCGATTCTAAAACTTTGAAGAAAAAGAAACACGAAAAAATAGACCTTTTGCCGGGCCCCTCTTTCGAAAATAGTTTCTGGAAGTGAATTATTAACAGATCCATGTTTTAGAAAAATTGTAAAAATTTTCCCTTTGACCCCCCACCACCACCCCACCCACCAACATGGATATCACTGGTTGTTAAACTTGTGATACGTTTACGGTTAAATTTGAATGAAGTTTTGGGAATAAGTCCGGTCAGTATTATTTTAAACCCTATAGGGTACATGCACAAACATATTAAAATTGGAAGATTTGGGACTGTCAGGGTTAATTAAGGCGGAACATTGCCTTGGAGGCGCCCAACTGGGTATATGGGCTATACAAAAGACGTTCGTCCTAAATTTGGTATGGTTGGAAAGATCGATAAGTAGAACATCATAGACCATGCATCCTTGAAAATGCGCAGTTGTCTGCAAATCATTGCCAAAAAATATTTCGGGAACGAAAGTCAGACCATTGGAAACCGGATAATAGGCGTAGTTTTTCGTTAATAATGATTTTCAGACAGACGGCGCATTACAGTTTTAGGACTGTAGGAATGTAAGGACGGTAAGGAATGTTTGTTTTCTCCTCCAAGGCCTCCCAATTCCCTTAAATGTACTGTTAAATATTAATTCAGGTTTCAAGATCAAGTTACATAATAGTATTCAAGGTTTTTCAAATGATGTGGATTAGATCTTTAAGTTTTTCAAATGCAAATGATGTGGTTCAAATCTTTTATACTGCCGTTATCGTAAAGACGAATTTCAGGGTAGCCCCGTCTACGCGCTTCCGGGTTGAAAACGAGGCTCTCAGAACTAAGAAAAAAAAGGGCTATTCAACAAATCGATTCATGCATATGGCAGATGACAGCTTAGCAAAAGGCCAGCATGGTCAAGCGGTACCTCACGACAACAAAATTTTAAATTAATTCTCAATCGACATGATGTTAAACTATTTCAAAGAAGAATGTTTCTCAAATAAACCTACCTGCATTAGATTGTTTTTTGGACGACTCGATCAGCCACTTTTCAAAATGAAAAAAACAATTACTGTGTATAAATTGCAGGAATGAACGCAACATAACTTGTTTACTTAGCACTGAGCCTCGCGATCAAACCTGGAAGTGCGCAGATCGGTGCCATTTTCGTCAATGTAACATTTGTCTTTTAGCAAGATGTAATTAACACAACTTTTGATGAACATTTGCAATAATTCGTGTATGATTGCCATCCCTTGAGCTGACCAATGTCATTGTTACTAAGCAATTTTTTCTTCACAAAATATTATTGTTTAGGGTTCAAAACGAGTTCCATTTCAGGGCCTCGTTTGTTGTGGATTCCATTATCGAACAATATTCAACACGTTTACATTTCGTTTTTCATAAATACTTTTCTATTGTTAGGTTACTCGTGGTTTTGCATGCATGTCTTATTTGGGGCCAAGTAGCTACATTGCCTGATATCGATTTTTAGCCAAGACTTTTTATTTTTACGGAAAAGTAGCCACATTTTGATCTTAGTTATATCTTTAAAAAGGAAAACATGAAAATCAACAGTTAAATATGAACGTGTTAATTTCGTTAGTTTTAGGGTAACCCTTTTTAGATATATCCCTCATTCGCACTCACCTTGTCTTAGAAATTGTAATCAATGTAAAAATTTATTTTTCAAATATTAGGCCCGATTTAGAGTACTGTACAGTTGTATTGAATTCTATTTCTGCAAATTAGGCCCATAGGATTCCAACGTTTCTTCTATTTTCATGCAGAGGGCGTCGGTAATTATAACGGTGCTATAAACTAGATTATCTGGAATTATGTGATCTCTACAGACTCTACTCTGAAGCATAGAAGAGATGTCAATGAGTGTTTGTTTCTATGTAAGACAATCGGTGTTAATATAGTACCCTTAAATACACCATGTCCCTTTTTGGTAACGTTAGTGATGACTAATAAACTGAATGTTTAGAAAACAGGAACCAAAGTTCCGAGTTGTTCTTTGTGAATGTCATGGTAGGCCTCACCACAATTCGTCACCGTTTTCACGAACTGACACTCACGCGCACCTAACTGGGTATCAGTTCGTGAAACCGCGTACTTAGTACATTTCGGTTTCACGAACTGACACCCAGGTGTGCGCGCGCACATCGGACACTGACTCGCTAGAGTAGACTTCGTTTTCACGAATTGACACGCAAGCATTTAGCGGAAATACCATTCCAAGAAAAACGCTTTAAAAGTTTGACACGAATCTACTCCATCTGTATACTTGTGGATTTACAGAAACATTGAACTGAAAACCTGTAAACTCGTGAAATTAAGAATGGTTTCAGTTCGTGAAAATGAAAATGTGGTTAGCGCGCGCTCCCCGGCCCTACTTGGGTGTCAGTTCGTGAAAACGAAAATTACTCTGTTCTATAAAATATGCGCGCGCCCTGGCACTCACGCGCTAGAGAGTGTCAGTTCGTGGTGTTGGTGACGAATTTTGTGTAGTGCTATATAGTGAAGCTGTAAGGGATGAAAACATTTATTATTCGAATTCACCGTCTTTATTATTCAAATTCGTCCATCAGCATCGATTTAGTGCACTTCCAAGGTTTAATTTCATCTTTTGTCATACAATTTCAATTGTTGTTCAATCGAATTCAATCCACGAACACCCATTTTCGGCGAGGAGTATTCAATTTCGTCTCGTCTACGCCGGACAGTTTTATTCAAAAAACAAATTCGTCTTTTGCCACACAATTTAATGATAAGTTTGTTCAATTTCGATACACTTCATTACGACATCTTCTGCAGAAGGCATAAAGGTCGCAGATGAGGATAATTTCTCAACTATTTTTCTGTAATTTCCCTGTTATTCATAAATATAGGCCTATTGCTTGTTTCTTTTTAATCAATTTCCTTAAAAATGTGGTATAGACTCATTATAGGTAGCCTAGTTCTACACAGAAATGTAGCAGAGGAAAATAAAGGTCATCGACCGCTTTTTTTTTGGCATGGTCGTCTTTATTTTTTCACTTTCTTTATTTATTATAAAACTGAAAAGAACTTTGTTTTGCTGTCCTTGTTAATTTTACACTTTGGTTGTAAATGTATTGTTGCAGTTTAAATTGAAGTTAACATTATAAATTTAATTCGTCAAACAATCCATAGGGGAAACTGACGGTAAATTTGAATACATTTTTAAAGTGAACAAAGAAACTGGTAGGAGCGACTGGATGAGGAGGGTAAGATAGCTCAGAGCGGCGGTATACGGTAACCCGGAGGGCGCAGGTTCGAATCCCGCTCCTGCCAGTTTCTTTGTTCACTTTGAAAATGTATTCAAATTTACCTAGTCAGTTTCCCTTGTGGATTGTTTGACGAATTATATGTTAAAAAGTCGTATCCTCATTGAGTGATCCCCACAATGTCGCTTCCCAGGTTGTATCGTAAACTTGGGTGTGATCCCTGGCTATACGGCATTCTGGGTTTATGACTTCTGACTAGCGCCCACCCGAACAAAGATACTGACAATTTGGGAGACCGCCAACATAGGGCAAGATAGCTCAGTTGGTAGAGCGCCGGCACGGTAACCCGGAGGTCGCAGGTTCAAATCCCGCTCCTGCCAGTTTCTTTGAAAATGTATTCAAATTTACCTAGTCGTACAGTAATTCCCTTGTGGATTGTTTGACGAAATATACATTTCGACTGTTCCTTTGTTAAAAACCCCTTGGGCACGGTATTTACGGGAGACGTCGGGGTGTCGCAGCGGTTCTGGCAGCCAAATCAAACCGCTACAATGTGTTTGTGCAGTCAAGCATAACATAAACAATAATCCAACAATGGATTGAAACTGCACAAACAGCGGCCAATGGCGTCATCCGGCCTGGTGACACTTTTTTTGCGTCCACAGACATCATCTGTACGCAAAGGGTTCAGCCAGTCATGCAAACACAGTACCTAAGTCTGACGTCAGTTGGCATGACAACTGGTTCAAAACAGGTGTAAATTTCGACTGTTCCTTTGTTAACAGCCAGTCATGCAAACACATAACAAAAGTATTCTGGTTCCAAACATGGCATTGACGTCAACACTTCGGTGCTCTATAGGAAGTCAGTCAGTGGTATTTCCTCAAAGTTCCATCCGGGTCACAAGATGATCCGAAATATCCACTGGAACCACATCCTCCAAACCATTGTGTTTGTTCACCTTTGTGACCTGATGTTGTGGTCTTCTAAAACATTACCAACCTTCGTTTCTAAAAGTAAATCTTCTAAAGGTTAATAAGAAAACGAGTTTAATCTGAAAGAAACCAAACTGGACGGACAGACGGACGCACGCCGCCCGGTAAAATACCCACCTAGCTCTAGACTAGTAAAAGCCACTCTATAGGTAAAAGGCTACAGCAGAGGTGCCTGCATAGCCTCAGTCAACACCCTTAGAGTTTCGGGCCCAGATCTAAATAAAGGATAAGAAATTATTCAAATTTTTAGACCTATTGACCTGGGGGGGGGGGGGAACTTCCACCGTTGGTGAGACAAACTCACCCTCCCTCGTGTAAAGGGAAGGTAACAAATGAATTTGAAAAGTGAGAGAGATAAAATGTGAGCTTCAAAAGCGAATATCTGGCAGGAATAGTTCATACATGTTATTTGGACAGATTTATTTGGATGTTTTATTCATGCACATAAAAGCTGGCATTTCCGGGTGTGGTTGCACGGTGAGTCATGTTCCTGTAGGGAAAAGTATTATGTCGATCAGTATACATAATGAATATTTATGATTTAATTTCCTACCATCCAATAAATCAAGAAAACCCACCTGATGTGTCTGACTACACTCTAAAAACTATGTTTAGCAATTAAACACAATCTTGCTATCAGTTTGTAAATATGTTTAGAAGCTAAACATTAGGCCTACGTGTCCAATTCCTAAACATCAATGCTCAATGGCTAAACACTATCCGTCAATACGCTAAACATGTTTAGTATGTAAACGTGTTTACAAACTGATAGCAAGAAAGTGTTTAGCAATTAAAGTGTGTAATTGCTAAACACTGTGTTTTTGCAGTGTGTATCAAAATCCTTGTGCTTTCTTGATTTGCTCATGAATTCTTCACTGTTGTAGCCTTGGAACACAACACCACCCGCCCGCTTAAACTGGACATCTCGTCAAAACTTAGCTGGGACACATAGAACTTCATGAAAACTGACTTGGTGATTTTAATCAATTTTTAGAGTGAACAAGGAAAATGATAGCAGTAAGCCAGAGTTACCGGTACCTCCGTAACACTATAGAGTACCGAAGTGATGACGTCAATCAATGCAATGTTTGGAACCAGAATACATTCTAAACTGCATGTGTGTAGAACCATTGCCCCGGCAACTGACGTCAGACTTCGGTACTCTATACCGGCGACCTATACTGGTGCTCTGTCAATTAACCGTGCTATCCTGCCATTTTGTTAGTAGTCCCCTAATTTATCAATATCTTCATTAGCCTTTTAGAGGTATGGCGGACACAATAGGAGGGCGCTATTTGATTTGGGTATACCTTTTGTATGGCACAAAAGGTATACCCAAATCAAATAGCGCCCTCCTATTGTGTCCGCCATACCTCTAAAAGGCTAATGTGATGGAAATCAAGTCATAAACCCATAATGGCGTACGGCAAGGTATCGTGATCTCTTTGTAAAGAATCTGGATAGCGCATTGCTGTTTCTAGTTGAAGCCGTCGTCTACTATATTACCACTCCTATAACCTTATCAGCAGGGTCTACTTTCTCCCTCCTCCTAGGCCTTCGCATCAGGGGTGCGTTCTGGCGGCCATAACGAAAACTGGTTCTGTTGTTTCTCTTTGGTTAATCATTTTGGGTATTTGAGTACCGGTACACTCTAAAAACTGTGTCGAGTAATTAAACACAACCTTGATATCAGTTTGTAAACATGTTTAGAAGCTAAACATTACGTGTCCAATTCCTAAACATTAATGTTCAATGGCTAAACACTATCCGTCAACACGCTGAACATGTTTAGTATGTAAACGTGTACACAAACTGATAGCAGTAAAGTGTTTAGAAAAGTGTTAACTTGCTAAACACTGTTTTTACAGTGTATTTCATTATGGTGCGTAATTCTAGCCTATTTAAAATTTCCGAAGAAAATCACCGTCAAGAAACAACTGAACGAATTCTTGGTTGTGAATGTTTATGACCGCCCAAACGCATCTCATAAAGTAGACAACAGCTATAATGTTTTCAAAGTTATTTCCGACTTTACTTAAGAAATATCTTATAGTTTGGCAGTAGTGTTAATTTTCACAAGGAATGTTTATCCCGTATACCTCCCTCCCCCGGCGACAATATACACACCGTACACATTTTCAACTCGTTTATTGATATGTCGACGAACAAAATGAGTGGCAAATGTGCCGGGGCGAGATTGGCCGAAAATACGAAATCCACGAAATATGCAGTGTTGGCGGGGGGGGGGGGGGGGGGGGGGGGTCGCCGAGGACCACGTAGAGCAACATTGGGTCTATGGTTTGTTTTTGCCTGAAGGCACCCCTTCAAATACCTGTTTCTATTGGTCAATATCCACCTTTACAGGCAAAGGGTAACACCTCAACAATTACACATTTTTAAAGAGATTCCTTAAAAATTCTGAAATCAGTAAAAGTCCGGGGAAAAAAATCCGAAAATCGGGGGAAAATCCTGACAAATCTCATCCCTGAATGTAATACTGGGGTTAAAACAACCCCATCGTGTGAGCAAATAGCCCCAAATAATCATCATTCCTGTTCATGAAGTACACGTACTAATTGGTACGGACACGCCTCACACGATGGGAGTGGTAATATGACGACTGCTGGCTTCAGTTGTCTGTGCGGCGGGGAACGGCCAATGAGCATCAATATTTTGTGTACATGGAGAACAGCGACCACGTCCCAACTTTACTATGAATTATGGGAATGCAACAACCCCATCGTGTGAGCAAATAGCCCCAAATAATCATCATTCTTGTTCATGAAGTACGCGTACTAATCCTACCTCCATGCTGGTACGGACACGCCTCACACCATGGGAGTGGTAATATGACGACTGCTGGCTTCAGTTGTCTGTGCGGCGGGCAACGGCCAATGAGCATCAAGATTTTTTTTACATGGAGATCAGCGATCACGTCCTAACTTTACTATGCATTATGGGAATATAGCGGCAGTATGGAGATGAAGACAGAACTTTTTATTACGTAATTTCATCAAACGAATCAAAAGAGAAACTGACGTAGGTAATTTTACAAACTTTTATTACAAACAAAAAATTGACGAGGGCAGGTTTTTTTTTTTGCTATACAGCTTTTCCAAAAATAGCAACAAAAATTCAAGACAAGGTCAAACCCATCCACCCCTCACAAAGTGTTAACGTATTTTTGTGAATATTTTTTTGACAATAAACACTTTTACCCGGATGAAATTATTAAAATGCTAAAACAAGGTGGTTCTCGAACCACGCTGATAACGGTTGAAGGAGCAAGGGTTAGTGTAAAAAGAGAATAAAATGGCAAGTTATCAAAAGCAAGAACCGATGAGCATGCCTAAAACAATGGTAGGTGACAAAAGCAATGTGGAAGGAAAATGTTGTCCAAAGTTACGAACATTGAGTGAAGGCTAGAGAGGATTAAAGCATAGAGATTACTGACACGACCATCAGTTATAATATTGCATGCATGACCCAAGTTTGATTCCAATTGGACTTCCAGTTTTCAAATGAGACAAGTTGGACAATTCCAGCCTATTTTACAACGTGACCTCTAATGACCTTTGACCTCAGTACTTGACCTTTGGCACAAGCATCATATAAAGGTTGCAATATTGAATGCATGACCCAAGTTTGATTGCAATTGGACTCCAAATTTGCGCATAAGACCAATTTGTCGAAACTTTAACCAAAATGACACATGCGGACTACGTACAGACTACGTACAGACTACGTACGGACGGACTACGTACAGAAATAGTGATTGCATAGTCTCTTCCTGAACTTCGTTCAGGCAAGACAACAAAAGCTTAATCTTTGTAATTATTTCATTAAAGTGATTTAATTAAAATTTCATTAAATTGCATATCATGTATTTTGTATAGTTTAAATGCAGCGGAATTTATAGACTTTAAATTTACCATCAGAATATAAAGTTCTTTGATAAATACATGTGATACAGTACACTGCAAAAACAGTGTTTAGCAAGTAAACACTTTTCTAAACACTTTCTTGCTATCAGTTTGTAAACATGTTTACATACTAAACATGTTTAGCGTATTGAGGATGGTGTTTAGCCATTGAACATTGATGTTTAGGAATTGGACACGTAATGTTTAGCTTCTAAACATGTTTACAAACTGATAGCAAGATTGTGTTTAATTGCTAAACACAGTTTTTAGAGTGTAGTTCTGTAACAGTAAAGCACAAAGTGAGTATTATAACGTTTAAATAATGAGTAACTGAGTAATAAACAATAAATAATTTTTTTTTTCTGTAAAGCTTTCTAGATTTGAAACTCTCCCTCGGTTACTTTCAATCGAGGATGCTTTCCAAAATGACATCTCAAAAGCGAGAATCCCCCACCCCTGATGACCACGGCAATCCGTCATTAACTTCCATTTGTGTCCAGACTTGACCCCTCCTCAATGTTCTCCTCCGAGTCTGTCCTCTCTCCAATCAGCCTGACCAGTCTCTCCAACTCGAACAAGTGTTGATCCGCGGCCTCCGGCAGCAAAGTCCGCACCGCCTCGGCTAGATTCAACAGATACTCGATGTTTTTCCCGCTGGGTCCCACAGACAGGAAAATCTGCCGGGCTATATCCTCCATTGATGCCGGTCCGAGAAAATTATTGTTATCCGGTGTCGCTATGTAAATCATGACGTCAAAGGTTTGGTGAATGTTAATGGCATCTCGGGGGTGAAAGGTCACGGAGGTCAGCGAGTAGCCACCTTTCTCCCGGAAGTCCAAGTATTCTCGCACATGAGGGATGTCATCTTCTGCAACTTTGTAAGCCATGCCCCATACTTTGTCCTGCCAAATGCAGAGAAATTCATCACAATAAGTAACACGGTACACCACAAAGTTGTTTGACCATATGAGAGCCATTTCTAAAATTATTGCATGGTCTACAAATCTTCCACATTAGAGAACCAGCATTAAAGAAAAAAGTCTGTACCGACCAGGAAGCTTGCCAGACATTTAATGTTAGTTAACCTTGTGGGTAAGTTAAGTTACTTTTGATGATATTTCAAGTGGCTTGTCAATTTAAGAGTAACTTAATAGAGGGGGCGGGATACCACGGTGGTTCCGCAGTGGGGGCCCGGAGGAATGTACCCCAGGTAATTCGATCCGGACCGGTTATGCAGGGGTCGATTTAGAAAAACAAAATCGCATGCACTGGTGCATGTAGACCAAAAAAGTTACATGCACAAAATAAATTTTACATGCACAAAAAAGTGTGCACACAAGTCATAACCCAAAAGAACAATAGGTAGACATATCTGTTGTTTTAAAATATGTGTATTCCTACAAATTTTCAAATGTAGCTATTACATGTATAGTGCTGTTAAGGAATAAGGGTGTTATTTTGCTTTGTAAATAAAATGTGTTTTTGTACAATTGGTATTCGCTGTTTGTTTACTTCATCAGTGGTAATTAGCAATCTCTGACACGATCGCGAGAAGACGAAGGCGAAGCCGAAGTTACGTTACTACTGTAGTATCATGTTCCACGGTGTCAGAAGGCTGTTCGATATTTTGATACCGAAATATCGGCCCAAAAATATCGCGATATTATCGTGATGACGTCACTTTTTCCTTACCGGAAGAACGGAGGAATAATTTTTCTTTTTAAATACCTGATGGAAATCACCACGTGTACAGCATCATGAGATCGGGCCCACCGGGATCGGACCCGCCGGGACTGAGCTCGGTTCCGCTAAAATTTAATATCAGGGCCGGCCATCGCCACCGAGAGATCGCGAATCGGGCCGGGGGCCGGGGTCGGGGGCCGGGGCTGCGCCGGCAATCGGGGCAAGAAGGATCGGGGGCCGGGTTGATGACAAGGCTTCACTTGTTGAGTAGTTGGAGTACAATACGACATTTACCTTCAGTTGGCTTCCTTGCGGCACTAGAAAGACGAGCGTTTGTTTCTATTTCGACACTGTTGATTTATAGTAACAGCTGAAAATTTATACTATGGACGCCCAAATCACACGTGAGCTGTTAAAAACATTGTCTTGCATGTCTTGTGCACAATGCATGTGCCGCACGCGTTTGTCGTTTCTCAAGACGACTTTCGCTTCGTGTTAGATGCGTGTACATGCATTGTACACTGGGAATAAGACGGTGGCATTCAGTGCGGTTGCTTGCCCTTGTCCAAGACTAGACTAGCAACAAAGCAACGCGCAGATGCGCTTTGCCTTTTGGGGTTGGCTTTATTGATCAATTGCTCTAACCCCAGGTCGCGGAGGCCGGGTTAACGAGTCTTTTCTCAAGTCAATGTTAGCTGCGTGTACGTACATTGTACATTGGGAATAATACGGTAGCAGATCGGTTGCGGTTGTTTGCACTTGACCAAGACTACAACGATGGTAATATCAAAGATAGTATAGCGCCGCGTATAGCGCCGCTACGCGGCGCTATAGGATCTTTGGTAATATGCAGGCACGCACACATCATGTCGATCGTTGCGTGCAATAAATCGGGTGCGCGTTGTGATACGTTAATTGTTCAACATGGGGAATATAACAGCAGGTACAGGCTTAAAAATGTACATGCACAGCGTGCACGTTGTACCAGAGGTTTACGTGCACAGAGGAAAAAGTACATGCACCAGTGCATGCGTGCACCCGTCTAAATCGAACACTGCGGTTATGTACCCCAGGTTAGGTGGGCTTGATCAACCCATTGGTTTGTGGGAGCCAGTTTGTCCATAGAGCAAGGATAGTTTGTCCAAAGCATCTCAGCAATGAGAGACTGGCATCTGGCGGTCTATTTATGTTGGTAGTGCGGTCGAAAACGAAAACAGTTGATTTAATCATGATTTGATCAGTGAAAAATAAACACATTCAGGCTGCGGCAAATCCAAAATACGTGTACATGTACTGGTGTGTGGTATTCATTTGTGTCCGAGTGTAATGACTTTGTAGTACTTACTGAACCGACGATACATGTACGTATGTGTCCATCAAACGCACATAACTCACTGCAGATTTTCTCACATGATACACTACAGTTTATAATTTACAAAAATAATGGCAACTTCTCTGAAAAGTTCTTTGTACGGAAACAACACTGAAGACAACCTTAATTCATGTAGTTGATAGAAATGATATTGCTTTGGTAATGATAAAAAAATAACATGATAAGTTTCAGTCTGAAAGCCTACATGTAAGCCTATGGTACATGTACCAGTCTGCAATAACCTGGTATGATCGTGAAGAAAATCACTGTTAAAACAGAATGGTTTTTCAATATTTTCTTGTGATTCCGATGACGGATTGAGCTCAAACTTTCACAGATTTTTTGTTTCATGTATATATTAAATCCATCAAAGTAAGAACACTGCCTGAAACTGCGTTGTCAGCTCTACCAATGCTACATCATTAGATCTTCAAATAAGTACACTTTGCTGTTTTCAATTTCATTGCTTAATTTATAAATTATATAAAATGTTTGACTTTACCTGTGGATCTGGGACAAGAGTGACAACACGTCCAGGCTGAGAAGGCAATAAAAATGAAAGTTATATGTCAGTAAGAAAGACATATCAATGTCTAAGATCGCACTTGGGTCTATCCACACTAATGACCCCATTTGGTGGGACACAGGAGGGAAATTTCAGATTGTAGTTATTATATAGAATAATTTTCCATTGATTTTGTCACAGTACATTCAATACGCATCAACAAATTTGTTTAGCAAAAAAAATCAACATCTCACAGAGTATTTAAGAAGTTAGACCAGGAATCATCTTCAAGATTTTTATGTTTGTAACATCAAATGTGTAACATTTCTGGACGGACATTTGTCACATAATGTCCGTCCATGTTTGAACATAATTTATATCACATCTTAATTTGTTAAAATACCCCAACATTTGTTATAATTTCACTGATAAGAATCCTGACATTGTAGATGTAAACTGACCAACATTTCAGAATGTTACTAAATTCCTCTTTCATTTTCCAGTTATTAACCCTCCTACTGTTATAACTATCATAACCTATCAAAAACCTATTAGTCCTTCCTCTCCAACAGCTTGTGTGTTTCAACCTGAAACTCGATAGGTTTTGATAGGTAGGGTAGTTGGCTCCATTTTGGCACCGAGAGAGGGTGGGTTAATTAAAACAATGTCCGTCCATGTTACAAACATAATAATGTCTTGAAGATGACCCTCTAATTTCTTATCCAGAGTGTTGTCCTATTTTTTATGTCAGTGTGATCACTCACAGCTCTGAAAAGCATCAGAAAAACATTTGGGTAAAATACTTGATTTGATGTCCCTCTTCCATGTCTTACTCCATTGCTATCTTTTGATGCTAAATGGTCCCTTTAGTAGTGTGGACAGATTTTGAGTCAGATTTTGGAGCGTATAATTTTTTTCCCAGCAAAAAATTGAGAAGGTATCCAGGAATGCCCCAAATAGTGCCAAATTAATACGCTCCAGAAAGTGTAAAATCACAACAAAAAGCAGCTTGGCATTTACTGTGTCTTTCAAAATATTTTTCTTTTCGAAAACCTTTCTTTATGTACACAAAGGAGTAAGGACTGTCTTCCAGGATATGGTGGACTGAGTCCCATACACAGCTAGAGCTACATAGATGGGCTACATGTACATTACCGGAAGACTCACAGGAAAATGATAAGATATAAAGTAATGTTCATGTATAGGCAATGGACTTGGAAGAAGTATTTACATGTAAGTTAAAAGTGGTTGCAGATTAAAAATGCACAACAACCCTTAAGTCTACTCTTTTGAAACTTGGGTCGAAGTTATTGCAACTATGTAAAAAAAAAAACAGAAAAAAAATCAAGAGAAAATGCAGAGTGTACAACAAAGGTAATTATCGTTCCAAACAAAAAAACCACCCCCCTTCAAAAAATGGTCGAGCCCCAAATCTCTTCGAAAACTCCACGCGCATGCGCAGTCTGGTGGACTGTATTAGTCAGCTGTGCGACGCCATGTTCATCTCGGCTGAATATGTCGGTTGGTGAGTAAAAACTCTGATTTCTCAATAAATTGTCCGTTTCAATGTTCCGCAAATGTGCCGCAAAAGTCTCAAAGATCTGTAGGAGGGATTGGATAACCTTCTGGGGAGATTAACGTTTGGGAAAGTGGAATTCTAGAACATTGTAACTGATCTAACAAGAGCGTATTGCAAATCCCATTGAGTTACGGGGTCCAAAAAGGAATATCGTTGTAAGGCTAACGGAGAGCCTTACATTTTTTGAAGTACCCCAGCCCCGTCTAAAACGACAGCGCTGTCCGGCCAATCAACCATGTCACCCCGCAAAAAAGAACCTTCCCGGCCCCGCATATATCCAATCCCAGCCCCGTGCCACAAAATATAGACCGGCACGACAATTCACGTTACCCGGCCCCCTGTCATGCCTGTGTCCATCCCGGCCCCCTGTGTACCCAAGCCCCGTCCAAAACGACAGCGCTGTCCTGCCCATCAAAAGTCACCCCGTGCCGTTCCTTCCACAACCAATTCCCCTATCTACGAGTCGACTTGTCTCAACGGACGAGTTGTCTCAACGGACGACTTGTCTCAACGGACGAGTTGTCTGAACGTTTGAGTTGTCTCAACGGTCGAGTTGTCTCGAGTCGGCCAACGGTCGAGTTGGGGTACCCGTCGAGTTGTCCGAGCCCCCACGGCCCAGTATTAAAGCCTATCCTGCAGCTTGTAACCTTTTTACCTTTCCTGGACGTCCCCGATGATCGGTGCTGCCCTGCCAAAATCGCCTTGCATATCCTTCGATGTATCCCGCTACCTTCTCTTCAAATGGAAAGTTTACTTTCCAAATTAAGGACCCGTAACCAAAGACCCACATTTTTCATGAAAAAGTTACGAGCGTCCAAATTCCGATTTGTTTACTTCTTCGTGACCGGCCGGCCCCGGTGACCAAATGTTAAAGCGCCCTCTATTGGCAAGATGCAATAAAATGCCACAGAAGTTGAACTTGGAAGCTGAATCTATCTTTGACATCGATGCGACTGCATGCAGTGAGTACTATTAATAATTTTGAGGATAATCCATAAAGCCGGCCAACCATAAACGAAGTTTGAAAGCAACTTGTGTTCATTGCTAGACGGATAGGTGGTAGGTACGTAGTCCGAGTAACTTGGACCCTTCATATCGCCTTTTTTAACATTTGGACATGATCTGGCGATAGTAGGGTCCAAGTCGATTGCACAATAGAGAATGGTCAAACACAAAATCCCCCCAAAAAACATCAGAATTCAACCTTACAACGGCCACCAAAATACTAGATACGCCACCACCTGACCAAGTGGAGTTCCGTGATCAGATAAATGTACCAAGGTTTACTTAACATCCAAATAAAAAGTGAAATTTTACCGTTTATTTCCCAGAGACCCCCGCAGAACATGTCTTTTCGCCGTTTTGAAGTTCAAAAAGTGACTCCTCCATCTTGCATGACGTACGTCACCCTGATGCGCAGCGCCCGCATGCACCTAGTCTAGGTTCCAAGACGTTCTTAGCGGTGCGACGTATAGCGCGCACGGCCGGCCGACAGCGCCCTCTCGCCAGTTTGTGTTTGTGTAGCTAGAGGGTGCTGCCATGCCGTGCGCGCTGTACGTCGCACCGCGCTAAGGACGTCTTGGAACCAAGACTAGCATGCACCGCGCGACAACCTGTTTATGCCGGCGACTGTTTCGTGAAGAATTTCCTACCTCATGACGCGCGTGAAACCTCGAATCAATATACTACACATGCTACATGTATAACTCTATGATCTACACACGAACACGTACAGCGACCGTTTTACCACTCGCGAAGCAGTCGCCGGCAGGTTGTCGGGCGGTGCATGCGGGCGCTGCGCATCAGGGTGACGTACGTCATGCAAGATGGAGGAGTCACTTTTTGAACTTCAAAACGGCGAAAAGACATGTTCTGCGGGGGTCTCTGGGAAATAAACGGTAAAAATTTCACTTTTTATTTGGATGTTAAGTAAACCTTGGTACATTTATCTGATCACGGAACTCCACTTGGTCAGGTGGTGGCGTATCTAGTATTTTGGTGGCCGTTGTAAGGTTGAATTCTGATGTTTTTTGGGGGGATTTTGTGTTTGACCATTCTCTATTGTGCAATCGACTTGGACCCTACTATCGCCAGATCATGTCCAAATGTTAAAAAAGGCGATATGAAGGGTCCAAGTTACTCGGACTAGTAGGTACGTACATGTATATTTGGGTCATTCCATAAATTTGTGGTCCAAAAGTCATGAACTAACGTTATTTTCCTACCTCCATGGTACTACCCACTACGTATACGGCGCGGTAGGGGTCATGCTAAAGTAATAATAGCGTCACGTCAACAAGCGTCAACAAAGCGTCAACAACGCGTCAACAACTTATATAAGCACTGTTAAGCTACAACATGTTATTCACAATATTTAGTGGGCTCCTATGATTATTTAAAAGTATCATTAGTATTTAAAAGTATCTTAAAATGTGTGATTTTTAAGCGAAAAAGTACGACTTCAACGGTGCATTTTTCCGGCAGCCATCTTGTTTTTCTGGGACATGGTGCAATCGCGCATGCGCAAAAGATAAAACAAAGATGGCGGCGCCCATTCATCGTAATTCTGTCGTCAAAAAATTTCGTTTTTTATGTGGGATTGTGAACGAGAATTCGCCCAATTTCTAATCTTACATAATACGAGATGCGAGAGTTTGTTGAATACAAGTATAGCTTTTGTGAAGCTTAAATGTGCACTTTGAGCTTGTTGACGCTTTGTTGACGCTGATCGGGTTTGTTGACGCTTGTTGACGCTAAATAGCATGACCGCTACGGTATTAGTACTACTAGAGTATAGACTGTAGCGTCATGAGTGTAGTACTAGGGCGGTAGGGCCCCTCTTTAGTTTTGATGAAATAAGATTCAAGGGTATTTTTTCTCATTCCAAAATGACTTTTTCAAACTAAAGCAGACTTCTCTCAATTCTTATTGACATCGTTTTTTGTAATTTTGAACAGTTTATTTCGATAAAGAATGCAATTTTCTTACGCGCTTTACGGCAGTTGCTAAGCGAATGAACGCGGCTTTGCGTGTTTACCATGCGTCGCGGTAGTCGCCATCTTTATTTTCGCGTTGCGTTTTGTCGTCCTCATCGTCGCTAGCCGCTTTACCCCAAAATTTCCCTCAAAACTAAAACCCTGCCCTTTATGACGGCATACATGTACCTATTAGTTACTTTGTAATGTCGTTTGGCAATTCCAATAACCTAAACATGCTAAAAGTAGATTTTTGTTCCCTATAACTTAAGTTATATGGAACAGGGCCCTACACTACACAATCACCCAAGGACGCCATGATATGGCGTCCTGGCGCACAAGACTGCAAAACAGTCCTACGTTAGAAACAGAGGTTCAGAAATCACACTTTACCTGCCTAAATATTCTTGGCATCATCTCCGTCCACAGTTCAACAGCCCATTTCCCCGGTGCAGTAGGATAGAAATATTCCCCCAAGAATGTTAAGAACAGGAGATACATTGTATTTGCGGCGCAAAATCGTCTCCACACGACGCTGACTTCACAAACAAGAGGAGTGTAGTGCAAGGACGACCCGTCGGAGGTGTCCAAGTCATAGATAGGGTGAGTCGGTCTTGGGAATTACTACATTGGCGTCGCAGACAGGATTCTTCAGACGACACTGGATCAAAGTTAGTGCCGTGATTGGAAACCCACGCGGTTGCTACGCTGCGCTGCCGGACGACGAGCCAGGTTGGGAAGGGATTTTTACCATAGGGGTTTCGTGAACTGTTTCGTGGTTTTCTCAAAGTTGTTATTTGTTATTGCTTGTTGGAAACTTGTGGAGAATTACAGGATTGCACGTTTCGGTATAGGAAAAAGAGAGAGAAAAAAGTGTTTTGAGATTTGTTTCTTTGCCACCGATAACGTTCACGTGCACAACGTTATATACGTTAGCGATAGCTGATCACGTGACTCTGATAATCAAAGTCCGATTGATCAATTTGTGGAACACTGCACAGTACATTTTTTTTTACAGGGAATTAGCAGTCCTATTTCTACACCCTCCTGTCAACTTTTTAGCCTGTCTCACTGTCATTTTTTTTGTTTCGTCAAACAATCCACAAGGGAAACTGACTAGGTAAATTTGAATACATTTTCAAAGTGAACAAAGAAACTGGCAGGAGCGGAATTTGAACCTGCGACCTCCGGGTAACCGTACCGGCGCTCTACCAATGAGCTATAATACCCTATGTCATGTATGTTGGCGGTCTTCCAAATTGTCAGTATCTTTGTTCGGGTGGGCGCTAGTCAGAAGTCATAAACCCAGAATGCTGTATAGCCAGGGATCCCCACAATGTCGCTTCCCACGTTGTATCGTAAAAAAATTGGGTGTGATCCCTGGCTATACGGCATTCTGGGTTCATGACTTCTGACTAGCACCCACCCGAACAAAGATACTGACAATTTGGGAGACCGCGGCGCTAACATTGGGCAAGATAGCTCAGTTGGTAGAGCGCCAATACGGTTACCCGGAGGTCGCAGGTTCGAATCCCGCTCCTGCCAGTTTCTTTGTTCACTTTGAAATTCTTTTTTTTGTTTAGTAGAATTTGTGCAGGCCAAGGACTCAAATAACAGGCCTGGTGATATGATTTGAACTTGTTTATTTATGATTTGGTGCATAGTTTTAGCAGATTTGTTTCATAATCCCATCAAGACTGGAAGTTAAGAGGATTTGTTTTTGTTTTCATGATTGATTCTACGCTTTCTCATTGCAAGGTTGTCCCAAATGAGAAGGTTTTTGGATTAGCTGTGTTTTTTGAGAATAATTGTTGGACATTATTCACTACGTGTAGCTCTGTTTAACAGAACTGGTAGTTACCGGCCAACTTACAAAGGTTTTTGTGAGATTATTCGTGTTCACTGATTTAACAAGTTTGTGTTAGAATATGTGACCCGCTCTAGAAAAAGGTGATATAAGTCGCGCTATGCATTTACGTGTAATGGCCCTTTAAACGTTGAGAGGGTGAAATTTTTCATCAAAATTGATTTTTTGTTTTTTTGTTTTTAATGACATCTTAAATATCTAAAGTTTCAGGTTTGGTGCACAACAATGTTGATTTCAGTGAATAAAATGAAAAAATAACCTTTTTAGAGTGCATTGTTGCATTGTATTAGAACTAGTTATTTCAAAGCCTATTTTCTCTGTTGTGCAATTTGAACTCAATAGAACTAATTAATATGCAACAATGCGATATCTCCAGAATGGAAAGGGCTTTGGAGCTCTACCACATACCAAATGAAAGCTTACATTGCGGGCTTTCCAAAAATACATCAAACTAATTTTTCATATTTTGCGACATAATATACCTTTTTCCAGAGCGGGTCACAAATAGACTCTGTCCGTTGATTAAACAGAGGCTGTTTTTTGAGTAAGCAGTTTTTACTCGAAGGAACAGAGGTATCGCGCGTTTGTTTTTCCCTTTTTGGTGCAAACAGAAGTTGATGCTTGCACATTGTTGTCGTTCTTTGTAGTAACAGAAGTTGTATTGTTACAAAGTTAAATATAAGAGAAGTTAATAGAGAGGAAGGAACTATTGGTTAACTTACCTGCTCTTTGGCATGGATAGGGTACCGATCAACTACTGCTGTTACCGGGACTTGATGTCTGTCCCTGTTGTTGGAGATGCCCTGGCAAACACCATCATAGACATGAGGGGTGCTCATGGTAATATGACACCAGAACTACTTCTAACCGTCCCATATGTGAGAAACAGGTCTGACTTACTGAAGGTGTTCGACTTCAAACCATATAGGCCGTTCTCAGAGAGAGGAGTCAGCCGACACGGCACCCCTGAGCCGCCTTAATTCAGACAAATGTTGCCAGCGACAACGTCTGCTCCCCGCCAGGCTGCTTCAATCGAAGATTTATGGAGAATTTCTCAGGGTGTGGCTCCCAAGATTGAACCTTCAATGTCCGGGTTTCCAGGGTCACCTTACCCCTTTGATAGCTACCCCCCGCAGCCGCCGTCTCCCTATGCTCATCGGGCACAGCTGCGGGACGCACGTTATCTGCACGAGGACGCACAACCAGCAACTTTTGGTCAAGACACTCCCACTTGGTCAAGCAGACCTGCATTTTTGAAATGGAGGGAAGCCAATTCAGCCCAGAAGCATGCAACTTTGCCGAGGACAATAACGTACGACGGAAAGGGTAGTTGGCAGGCTTTTTTTGCCAAGTTCTCATCCTACGCCGACGAATGCAGTTGGTCCGCCAAACAAAGGAAGAACAAGTTGTGCTGGTGTTTGGTAGCCAAGGCTAGTGAATTTTATGCCATGCTCACCGAGCAAAAGCCGGACCTAGAGTATTTCGATCTAATAAAGAAAATGGAGAAACGATTAGCTTACGTGACTTGCCAGAGACTACACAGATGCAGTTCAACTATGCAAGGCAATCAGCAGACGAATCAATCCTTGATTGGGCTGACCGTGTCCTCTACTTAGCTAGCTACACAAGCCTTTTCAGATATGCCCTAGATGCATGTGCAGAAACAGATTGTGTTTGAATTTTTACCAAGGCTGCTTAGACAGTGAAGCAGGTCAATATGCAATTAACTCAAGGCCTGGTACCATTGAAGCAGCGATCGGTTTTTGTCAGATGGTTTTAGCACACACTACAAGCCATCTACATGTATGGTAGATCTAGGCGAGAGGTGAAACAATGTCATTCACTGCAGATGACATGTCAGGGATTGAAGCAGTTATTTAAGGTGGGAGTCAATGCAAACACGCCATCCAAACACCCAAACCCAGGCGAACACTCGGCCCTAGAGAAGAGAGTGACTGACTTAGAGGAGAAGTTCTGCTCCATCCAAAGATCTCTGGACAAATTAACAGAAGCCCTTGTTACTCGCCGTCCGCGTGAGAGATCCAGATCCCCAGCCCTTGATCCGTCCAAGAGTCCATGCTACAGGTGCGGTAAATTGGGACACTTTTAAAAACGAGATTATCCCGGCATCAAGGTGGAGAAGATGATCTGTCAAACTACATTTACAGCAAGTCAGAGAACGAGGCCGATCTTCGTCCCGAGCAGATACCGGCCGACCACCAACAGTAGATGCTCTAACTAGAGCAGCTACACTAGTAAATCCAGTCACCCCTGAACAGTCATCACTGCATTCTTCTCGCCCAGTTGTTGATCTGACTGAACAGATTGTCCCCTTGCACCCTGCATCCAATGATGTGGTGAAACTGCATAGTCCTGGTCAACCTGATTTTGAACAAGATACAGGTCAACTTACTGGCATGGTCAAGCATGTCCAGAAATGTCAAGAATACGTTGATGACATGACTGACTGTCCTTCACAGGACAGCATTGGAACAGATAATTCCAAAGATGACACTCCTTATTCATTGGAGGGGGGAAGAGGGGGGGGGGGGGGAGAGGAAGTGGTGGAATGTCAGCTTCATTCACGCTCTATGTTTAGCGTGGGTGTAGGTTTAGGCAATCTCACACTTACAACAATTATAGACACTGCTGCAGAAGGCACCATCATCTCAGACCGCATATATTTCAAGAATATACGCCCAAACCACCCAAAGTCAAGAATGTGAAGATGAGAGGCATAGTCTAGGTAGGAAGCAAAAGCTTCAAAGAAAATATATATGTGAAACCCATCGAAGACGACATGCTGCTGGGAATTGACTTCCTGCGACGTCATTTTAAGATTGACTTCCACATCCAAGACTCGACACTGGTCCTCAAGAATGAAAAGATTCCTATGACATTTGGATTAGGTGGCCAACCATCTAGAGTTGCTTACGTATACGTACGTACATGTAAGACCACAGTCGTTCCACCAAACTCGGTGAAGAAGGTTTCAAGCAAGATGAACAAAACACTAGGGCAATATATGGTTGAGCCATCACAAGGATTGAGTGTGCTGGTCCCCCGAACAGTTCACAATTCTGGGCAAGATGCAGAATTGTATGTAATCAACCCTACTGATCAGCATGTGCGATTGAAGAATAATCGCCAAATAGGAAACGCCGAAGAAAGAGCTGCGGTTATAGATGTTCCAGTTGGGCCCGTAGACGAAAGTTCATCTACCAACAAGGTTATTGTTGCGGCCGATGCTGAAGTGCCTGAATACTTAGTAGAATTGTTTAATCGATCAGCAGAGAATTTAGTGGGGGACGAGCACACCAAACTCAAGGACGTCTTGATCGAGTTCCAAGATGTCTTTGCAAAAGACGAGTACGATCTAGGGAATTTTACCACCATCGAACATTAAATCGATACTGGAGATTCTAGACCAGTTAAGCAAAAAAGCAAGACAACACCATATCGACCATCGGCTAATGGCCAGGTAGAACGTTTCAAGCGCACATTAATGGACGCGGTTAGGTGCTACATTGGAAAGTATTAAAACCATTTGGATAAGTTCTTGCCACAGATCGCTGCGGCCCTCTGTTCGACCGGAGTACGGGGTTCACCTTAACATGTTAATGTTAGGTCGAGAACTTGTTCAACCTGCGGACCTCGTTTCCTTTTCCCCCGATGGTTAGGCAGCCAAGATTGCCTGATCAGCATTGTGCCGATCTGGCCCTTGGGGGGGGGGGGGGGTGTAGTAGGAACGGTATTGGTATCACCCCTTTTTTCCAACTTGGTTTGGTTTAACCTGCCGGGCATGCATGCAGCGGCCTCTCGTCACCCTTTGACCTCCCAGAACGCGTCCCTTTTTCCACCACGATGTTTGACTACCAGAACCGAGAAACTGACCGACAACTTTCAGCTGTTTTCGTGAGCAGTTTTGGTGCTGGACTTTATCTTTAGTGATCCGCCAAGATCCACAAGACCCCTTGACGACCCGTCGGAGGTGCCGCAAATACAAATGTATCTCCTGATCTTAACATTCTTGGAGGAATATTTCTATCCTACCGGGGAGATAGGCTTATGTAGGTAAAGTGTGATTTTTGAACCTCAGTTACTAGCATAGGACTGTTTTGCAGTCTTGTGCGCTTGGACGCCATATCAGTGCATCTGTGTTTTGACAGCTCCACTTTGCTGCACTTTGCACACAAGTCAATGTGACAAAGTATGCAATATGTTGCGTCTGTCAGGGTTTCTAGCCAAAATACCTTGGAGGGTTAGGGTTAATCATCTTGACATTTAAGACATGATCAGCCTACTTTAACCCCTTGAGTACGGTATTTTACGGGAGACGTCGGGGTGCCGCGGCGGTTCTGGCAGCCAAGAGAACCGCTACAATGTGTTTGTGCAGTCAAGCGTAACCTATACACAGTAATCCAACAATGGATTGAAACTGCACAAACAGAGGCCAATGGCGTCATCCGGCCTGGTGGCACTACTTTTGTGGCGCCATGTTCCGTCATCCGTACGCAAGGGGTTAATCGCCAGATCATGTCCCAATGACATTTTTTTTTTAAAGTGATACGGTCCAAAGTTACTTAGACTCTTCTACATCGTGATTTTGTGGTATTTTGTTTCGGACTAGTTTCTGATTTAAAAATGCGTGCAGTGTGGCAGAATAACTTGCTACGCTGTGTGTGTTCCTTAATTAACACCTGTCAGTTGTTTCACCCACCCCCCTCCCCCCCCCCCCCTGAGCTTTCCCACCCCAAATGTGGGGATTCTGATTTCTGAAGTGACCAGAGACCCCATCCTTGGCCTAATCCGTGTAACTTCGACCCTACTTATTGACTTTTTGGGACCTGATCTGGCGCTGGTAGGATCATGGAGAAATAAAACACATTTCTCCATCTTCCAAGGCAAATGACTGTCAACGTCCTTCATTTAATTGAAAAAGTCTGAAGACCTAACAAAAACATTAGATTTCACCCTTTAAAGGGCCACAAAAATACTACATATGCCACCTTACCTGAGATACAAGTAGAGTTCCAGGATTAAGATGTGGGTAGGATTACTGACAAGCTGGATGAAAAGTGAAATTTCCCACAAGTGCACGGTATCGTTGTTGTGATCACGTGATCATGTCAACGTCACGAAGGTACCTTAGTCAGAAGTCATAAACCTGTAATGCCGTGTAGCTAGGGGTCACGCCCCAACTTTACAATACAACCTGGGAAGCGACATTGTGGGGATCACTCAATGAGAATACAGCTTTGTTTGTCAAACAAACCACAAGGGAAACTGACAAAGTTTAAGTCAGTTTCACTTGTAGTTTGTTTGACGATCTTTTAAAAATGGGTATAATGTAGAGACTAAAGTGATTTACCTCTTTCTATCCTCTACTTTTAACAGCTCATCAAAACCCCCAAAAATGGCAAACAGATTTAACTGGTTACTGAGCCTAGGCCTCCTTGGAGTTTCTGGAGGAGTTGGATGGGTTCTCATGAAAGCAATCTCACCGTCACCAGAGGACATGCTTAAGGTAGTGTTAAAGGAACGATTTTACTTTAATACCCCACCAAAATCGGTCAGGAACAGCAAATGTGTTCAGAATTATAAACACTTGGCACAACCTTTATTTTTGTGCAATATATGGGAAGAATGTTTGTGTTTTCTGTGTTTTCTGGCAGTGTATGGTCACTCAGAGTTAATGTTAATGTTAATTTCTGCCTCATTTTTGCAGATTCTCAAATAAGTTCAAATAACGGATTATGCCACATATTTAGAGGAGGGTTAATTATTTTCCAAGATTTTGATGTTCCTGACCAATTTTGGTAGGGGTATTAACCCTAACCTACCTAAATCCATCAAAATCCAAACGCTGTTTGGGAGGATTTTGGCGGATTCAGGATACCTCCATATTAAAAACTGGGGGATTTTGATGGATTGAGGATACCTCCATATTGAGCAGTCACCAAAACCAACTGTTTGTGCATGACAAAATAGGTGGATTTTGGCAGATTCAGGATACTTTCTAGAAATGTTACCCAAGGGGTTTAAGGTTAAAGTAAAATCTTTCCGTGTTAGGCGTATGTGTGATTTAGAAACAGTATGCAAATTACTTGAGAGTTCCCAAACAGTATAGGCCCAAATGGTATTAATCCCGGGCCCAAATGCTATACACTTCTGGATAGGCTGCACAATCGGATTAGCCCCATTGTGATGACAGTGGTCCCTTAAATGGCTGTGCCACTGCTAATCCACCAGGGTTAATTAACCCTGGATGATTAGCAGCTGCACAGCCATTGAAGTCCAGCAGGCAGGAAGCTCCTTTATTTGGTAAAACCCCAACAGCAATCAGCCTCTTTTGTTGGGCACTTGAAGCTGATACAAAAAAGCAAACCATTTGGGGTCTAAAAGCCAGGCCCAAATGATAGTTTACAAACCATTCAATGGTCTAAAGACCTTTGTGAAGGATTCACATACCGTTTGTAATTCGCCCACATGCCTTATGATGCCACTGGCTTTGCGATTTATGAGTCAGAACATCTACAGAACACCCTTTTTTTAGTTGACTCTAAAGAAGCTTTAGATTCTTGAGGTACGAATGTTTGAATCTTTTGGGCTTCACAAAGTTTGAAAACCTTTCCCCAAAAAATCCATGGGAAAATATGTTTAAGTGAACCAAAATGGTTATCAAAATAAAAAAAGATGTGTTCAGTTTTATTAAAAGAGCTACTGCTTATTGTTAAATTTTCAAAGTAAACAAGGAAACTGGCAGGAGCGGGATTCGAACCTGCGACCTCCGGGTTACCGTACCGGCGCTCTATGAGCTATCTTGTCAGACGTCATAAACCCAGAATGCCGTTTAGCCAGGGATCACTAGCGCCCACCCTAACAAAGATACTGACAATTTAGGAGACCGCCAACATAGGGCAAGATAGCTCAGTTGGTAGAGCGCTGGTACGGTAACCCGGAGGTCACAGGTTCGAATCCCGCTCCTGCCAGTTTCTTTGTTCACTTTGAAAATGTATTCAAATTTACCTAGTCAGTTTCTCTTGTGGATTGTTTGACGCTGAGAGGGAAATCATTTTCAATCTTTTAAAGGCCCGGGCACATGTCTACATAGCCTTGAATTAAGGCTGTGAGCGTTGTTTTGGCCTGCGTGTCCCTGCCCTGGCAGTGCAGCAAGCAAACTCCACATAACACGTACGTGCACGGTCCCCGCAGTGCTTGTGTGTACGCACCGCCGGCCCTGTGTGTACGCACCGCCGGCCCTGTATCCGTGCTCCGCCAGGACCACAGCCTCGATGATACTGTTTACTTCCGGGTTTTGCCGGTATGTTAATAATTAAGCTATTTTCAATCGCGCGCGATCTGATTGGTCCTAAATTGAACGACACGTTGAATAATTCATGCTACATGCGCGCATGAAAAACATGGCATCATCGCGCGATGAATGCGCGTTGGTTCAAAAAGGTCAATGGTAAAACATTCCAGATAACTGATTGGACATTCGTAAATGAATAATTCAGATTCAGCTGCGCAAACCAAGAAGCTATTGGCCATTGGTAAACATACGTTATTCATGCTGGATAATTTACATATCCACTCACCCCCCCCCCCCATTCGCTCTGGAATTCCAACGCAAAATAAAGAAAAACAATAAAACCCGGAAGTTACAGAATCATCAAGGCTGTGCTCCCGACAGAAGACTCATGCGTGTGGGTACCGAGCGGTGCGTGTGCAGCGTATGTACTCTGTATTACCATGCTCTATGCGTGTACATGCATTGCGGGAAGATCGTGCGTGTAAAGGATCGGTGTTTGCCGTGCAGGCCGGGTGACCGCAGGCTGCTTAGGCAGCACGCACAGCCTTAACTCAAGGCTAATGTCTACACTGAAAAAAATGCCTTATGAAGAGCAAATTCTAAAGTCCCAAGTCTGTTCCATCCATGCAGTCCTCTGATACAAGGTCCAGTTTATTACAACATGTAAAACTGGCTGCATTTTGAGCTAAACTTATGTGAAAGAGTAAATGCAGGTTTTCAAGTACTCCTACTTTTTCTACTATTTGACCCACAACTCCAAAAAATTCTCTCATTGAATATTTTTCAGTGTTACACTAATACTTCCAAGAGCTTACTTGAGTATGGAGCACAAGTGTTGTATCCTGGTTTTTTTTTTAAATTTGATCCTACTATTCTCATACTTTTTTTTTACCTGGGTCTGCTTGAAAGCCTGTAAATGCTTATGTAGTTCTTTTCTTGATTATTTCCCGTGTGGATATTTTGTCTGTTCCTACCAGATATTGCCCGAGTCGGATCCCAAAATCATGACGGAATCGAGACGGCGAAGTCAAGAGTGGATGGATGCCATCAAAGCTGCTGCTGAGAACCCGAACCCTATCCACATGTCTTTCTCACCCCAGACGCCGATTAAGAAAGACTGAGGGAACCCAAGAGCTTCTGGGAGAACAGCTCAGGCATCATTTTGCTGAGGAATTTCCTTACAGAGAGACCCAGGGTCCTGTATTGGCCATTTGGCATCCGAGGATCAGTTGTCGAGTCAAGATTTTGGCCAAGTTAACCCTTTCTGGCCGGCTGTGCCGATATGCCAACATGGGCTTGTGTAGCCAAGCGTAATGCAAACAGGCAAACAATGCATTGATATGAGTATGCACGTATAGATGGCAACCAGCCAGGAGGTGGGGGGGGGGCGGTGTGGAAGAATTATTTATAAATAATTTATTTCTATAAGTTGTTAGTAGGGAAAAATCTGTTAAATTATAAAACTTGTCAGAGCACCGACATAGCAGCATTAAAGGTCGTAATGAATGGATTTGGGGGTTACTGGTTAGTATTTTATAGCAAATTTGTGTGCATAGATGTTGGCAAAACAGAGGAAACAGAAGAAAAATAATGTTCTTCTAGTCTGGTTCCCTGACCCTACTTAAAAGGGAGCAATTTATAGACGGGGAAATATCAGGTAGACTATTTCCAACGATTGTCGCTGGACATCGACACAAAAATTCCACTTTTCCTAAAAATGACAGCACACCAGGTGCCATGATTTTACAGGATGCTTGAGACTATTATTTACTTAGTCAAGTAAGGTATTTCATAATAATTCGGTAGTTTGGTTTTTTAATGGGAAAGAGTTCCATATCCGGCCATCACTTGGACCTTGTGCACAAAGTATTTTCAAAGAAGTGATGGCCGTATATGGAAATCTTTCCTTTTGATGTTTGCAAATGTTGCATATTACCTTTAAACACAGTTGAACAATTGCCGATTTTTTACGCATTGACATGACAAAATTGGGAGACTGCAACTGAAGAGCTGGATAGCTCAGTTTGTAGAGCACCATTTTGGGATTCTGGAGGTCACAGGTCTTGTTCATTTTCTTTGTTCACTCTGCCTTGGAGGTGGAAAAAGCATTCGTCCTAAAATTGCTATGGCGGGAAAGATGTTAAAAAGTAGATTATAATATTGTACCCTACCATCTCTTGAAAATGCGCCGTTTGTTTTAACATTGACAAACAAATATGAATACCATCTGGTTTCCAACAGAGACTTTTTCCCGACTTTTGTACCCGGAAATATTTTCATGGATGATTTTCAGACAAAAGTGCTTTTTCGAGGGATGGCCGTGTACATTATATTATACTTTTGAATAATCTTTCTAACCATAGCTATTTGAGAATGACTTTTGTGTATTACCCATTGGGTACCTCCAAGGCAGTGTCCCTTGTGATTTGTTTGATATTACATTTTTTTTATACTACTGTCAAGGAAACATTTCAAAGAAATTGTTTTCACAGGATGTTTTATTCATATTAACTATGCACTACACACTGTACCTGTTGACAAGTAATTAATTGTTCCTCGCATAGGAAAATAGTGATTAAGATTTGCAATTCATTTATTGTCAGTATTCAATGCATACAAATCTAATTATGTAGAGAAATTTTGCTGTGCAACATTGTCGGACGAAACCATTTAGGTATACAATAAAACTGGCAATTATTTCTGCCATGAAATACCAAGTAACTTTTGAGAGTCCTGTCTAGCCAGGTGGTGTCATTTATCGAAGAGCTATGTCACACAAGGCAATCGGTTCCAGGCAATCTCCAAGAAGAAGAAACATTCACATTTTCTCAGGATTGTAAATACACTGTCATAAAAAGACTTGTTCTTCCCAAGCATTCCTTTAGCCTGCAGTGCTGTTGGTTATCTCCAAGTTGCTTGTAAAAATTGCTTTGTGTGACAAGGACTTAAAAGTCATTAGATGGACTGTGACTGCCGACAATGTTCCAGGCAAGTGGCATACTCCCGAAGTTAAGCAACGTTGACTGCAGGAACTACTTGGATGGGAAACCATGGCGTGCATTGGTCTGGGGCATGACAGGCCCTTAACCCTAACCCTGCCAGACGCTGCACAGTGCATCTGTGCTGACAGCTCCACTTTGCTGCACTCTGCACACAAGTCAATGAGACAAAGTATGCAATCTGATGCGTCTGCCAGGGTTTCTAGCCAAAATACCCTGGAGGGTTAGGGTTAATCATCAAGTGTCACGTACTTCAGATGGGACATTATTAAAGCTGGAGGTCCCGAGTGCTCTATAGGATCAGTGCACATAAAAGTCAGGTTGGGGGGTTGGCCTTGTGATACTTTCCTCGCCTTCCACCACTGTGACCTGGGTTCAAATCCCATCAGGGCCCACGTGTGGATTGAGTTTTCAGTCCCTGCCTGATTCCATGGATTTTCCCAGAATATCATTCTGGGGTTTTCTTTTCACTTCTAAGTCATCTTCCCATAGGTTTCCTCAGGCTTTTGAGGAATCCTTGGTTTCATTACCAGAAAGAATTAAATAATAAATAATAAAAGAACACAAAGCACCTGTCTTGAAAGTGTAGGGGGGTTTGCCGCAGTGCCTCTGGTCCCTTTGCCCAAAGACGGTCTACTGAAAATCATCTTCTAGATGATGTGACTACCATCTACATAATGTACATGTATAAATTTAAGCTATTCTTTAGAATTTAGTAAAAATTACTTTGTACACAATTTAAACACAATTGGCTTTTGCTGTAATTTTGAGAAATAAATGAATTTGACGGTTAGTATATTATAGCGTGCTAGCAAATACTGTATCACTGACCTGTTTCAAGTTTTGTGTGCATAGATGCTGGGGGAAAACCGTAGTCTGCATAAAGAGAGAAATTCTGTTCTAGTAGTCTGGTTCCCTGACCATACTCTAGACAAAACGAAGCAACTTATAGATGTTGGGGAATTATCAGGTCGGGGAACTAGACTATTTCTAATGATTGTTACGTGTAACAATCGTGGGAAAACGATATAAATTTCAACTTTTCTTGAAAACGACAGCACACCAGGTGCTATCATTTCACAGGATGATTGAGACTGTTATTAACTTAGTCTATTAACCCTAACCCCCTAGGCCCTTATTGCTAGGAACCATCCTCAATCCTCCAAAATCTTCAAAAATCATCCTGTGCTTCAATCACCATTCCTCCTCAATCCTCCAAAATCCTCCTGTGCTTCAATCACCATTCCTCCTCAATCCTCCAAAATCCTCCAAAACCACCATGAGGATTTTGGAGGATTGAGGGTTAGGGTTAAGGTAGTATTTTGTAATAATTCAGTAAAACAAATTGGAGGATTACCAATCGTGTACACTACGTTTAAACGGTGTACACATTGTCCCACATGATTCAAACTATAACATTGCATATTACTACCATTCAGTGCATTGTCTCATTGAAACGGGAGTGCGCAATAATAACTGATGCTGCATGTACATTAAAATGGTCTAGATATCCAAACAGTTTTTTGGGGTTCTCATTCGTTCTGTTTTAGACATGTCTCTTCACGAAAAGCACACTGGTCTCCACTTCCCACCAATGTGTACTAAGACAATACAGCCAGAAGTGTGTATTCTTTGAACATTTTGTTTCAGATGTATTGACAGATTTCAGCCCCACAAATATTTGGGGAAGATACACGTATAATCTGGACAAAATGTTTGGGAACGAAATTTACACTTTTCAGGGGTGAGATTTGAGGAAAATTAAAAATTCCACGAAACATTCGGAGGCATTTGATTTTTATAGCATTGCTGAAAAATGCATACGAAAACTGCATTTTCTACCAAAAGATACTGTTCAAAATATTCAAAAATTAGAATTAAAAGAAGACTTTCAGGTTGCAGAGGTCATTTTGGAATGAATAAAAACAATTTAAGGACCAACAAATCTGGAAATCTGGAGAAATTTCACCCCTGATTTTTGGAAGGTATATGTACCGGTACATGTACATGTAGTTTGAAGGTAAGCTTTGAGAAACTGATTATTAAAGTTCATTTTTCGGGAGAAGATTTTTGAAAATGTTGGAAAAATTTCATTTACATATATATGCAAGAAGGGATAGTGTGAAACAGTTTTCAGTTAATACAGCAACTAACAGAACAGGATTTTCTGCCCCCCCCCCCCCCCCCCCCCCCCGGTAAGTTGTCATGGTACATGTACATAAAGCAGTGGAGCTAAGATCTCATGGCTCTAGACCAACATGACTTTGTCAAGAATCAAGATATCAATAATGCCGAGATTAAAACCGTCTTGAGACTGAGTACAGTAATGTACATGTAGGGATGCAGTCCTTGCTGCAGGGCAACATCTTGGAGTGACTCCAAGCAGTTATCAACTCCATAAAATGTACAGTATGGAGAAAATGGGCATCAGGATTGCCCAGACACTGCCTGGGGGTACATTTTGGCAGTCATAACCGAAAACTGGTTCAGTTGCTTCTCTTTGGTTAATCATTTTGGGTATTCGAGTATTTCATTGTGGTGCGTAATTCTCGCCTATTTAAAAATGCCCCAAAAAAATCACCGACTAGGGACAATTGAAGCAATTTTTGGTTTTAGTGTTTATGACCCCCAAAACGCACCCCTGGATTCGACTCCAAATCTGCAATGTACAATGTACGTGAACGGCACGCTGACACCATCCATTGAAAAGTAGAAATAATACATCATGGCTGATTTCATGGATGAAACGGCTGGCTCTGTGAAGTGCTACATGCAGTCTTTTCGGGAAACTGGCAATCTTGAAATCCTTTTTGGGATTGTCAAGCTCAAAAATCGTAACAGGGTAACTTCATGTTCTCAGTTGTTCTGTCAATCTAGCATGCACCAGCACATTGATCTCATTCACGAACTCCGGAGATAGCTCTTCCAGTTTGTGTATGAAGATGTCCCTCTCACGGTCCGACCACTCTTCAAACCAGTCGGAAAACAGTTTGAGCTGGCACTGGAATATACTCGGGGGTTTGTCGCTCACTTTGAGCGTCTGCATGGCCTCAAAGAGACTCGTCACATCCGCTGGGGTTGCCTTGTTGACGAGGTCTGTAAGGAAGTCCCGTCTCTCGTAATGGGTCCATGTTGTGAACCAGTGAACCACCGTTTGTAACTCCTGCTGGAATACACTGGCTGCCATTTTTTCCCTGCTGGGGGATGAGGCTGCAGTGGCCATGATGGCTTCAACACGTCAGTGAATGGTTGTCTGAAATTGGAAAGACATAGGGTGAACAGGTTAACCCTAACCCTGCCAGACGCAGCACATCTGTGCTGACAGCTCCACTTTGCTGGACTCTCCACACAAGTCAATGTGACAAAGTATGCATCTGGCAGGGTTTCTAGCAAACATGCACTGGAGGGTTATAGGGTTAATTAATGGCTTTAAAAAGAAATTAAGACAGACAAACAGTTTTCAGAAATTCCTACACTTGATTGTAATTTAATAAACGGAAAGAGTTCCATATCCGGACATCACTTATACCTCATGCACAAAGTCTATGGGCCAAGTATTTTCAAAGAATAAGTTGAATTTTTTTCCCTCCTAAATTCGTGTTTCTTCATCAGATTTACACTTTTTTGTTTTTTAAGTCATATTAAGGGAAAATAAGTGATGTCCGGATATGGAACTCTTTCCGTAAGCTTATATTTTATTTTCCGGTGGATCAGTTAACATTTTGAGTTTTTTTTTCACCTCATTTCCACTGGTAAAATTTTTCTTAAATCCAGGTGGCCTCTAAAACGGAAGAGGACGGGGACGCTAAACATGTTTTTTTTTACTTTGTCTTACTAGGGGTATGCAAAAAAGACCTAGAGGATTTTGGAGGATTCATGCTATGATCCCCATAAGAGGATTTTGGAGGATTCAGGTTATATGGAGTTTTAACACTTTGAAATCAGAGGATGTTGGAGGATTCAGGTTACATGCGGGGAAAATGATGTAGGGAGTTAGGGTTAAAGAGCCACTTTTCCCTTGATTTACCGTGAACCAACATTTTCACTGTTTTTTTAAACATATTAAGGGAGATTAGGGGTCCGTGAAAACACCCTTAGAAAAGTCCTTTGTTTAGCCGTCCATGAAAATCCGGTGACTTCAGCCACTAGCGCCAGATTGTGTATAACCAGGCCTCGATCTTAAGCTTTTTTTAACTAGTCCACCGGGCAAGTTAACTGGGATTTTTACTAGCCCGCAGACATTTTTACTAGCCCACATTTAATGGACATTGTAAATATCCCATTAACGATAAACTCCCTACGGTGTCCGAAATATCGTATTAAAATTCAGGAGGATTCAGTAGAGTTGTAACTAATAAGAGATTTTTCAAACTATAAAATAGAAAAGAAATTACTGAATGATAAGGTAATGTTTCCTTCCACTCCCTCCGGTCAGTTTCATTTCGCAGCAAACACGGCAAAACATCGTATTTCCATCGTAGCTAAGCCAGCCAAAGTCCCGCTCCCAGCCTTGTCTGTAGACACGTTGTCTTTTATTTTTGCTCTAGTTTGCATCGTATTCTCTTTTGCTTCCTTTTTTGGACGGATTGGATACATTTAGATATCGCCACATGACGGAAAATGTTAAGACCCAAGTGAATAAAACTTCTCACCAACCACGTACACCGGCCCGGTACAGACCACACACACAAAATCCGGTGACTTCAGCCACTAGCGCCAGATTGTGTATAACGTAGTGGAATCCGTGAAAACTCCCATATTATAATCTTGTGGTTGAGCTTGGCAAGTCTGCTGCCTGGCCCTCCAGAGTGTTTAGAATGTTTACAATAGAGAGTTTATATTGACCGTTATGTATGACCAATGATAATCCTCAGTGGCCAGGGTCATTAAAAAAACATGAAAAAACCGTTACAGGATTAGTGCTATAAGCCCCAGGTAAATATCTGTGAAACATCCTTTAGGGATTAATTTCACAGCAAAGTGGACTTTTAATGGGAATTTAAGGGATTAGATGTTCATAGTGTGATAAAAAGGGTATCCACCTTTCTTTTTTTAAATGTATGATGCTAACATTTTGTTTTACGTATTATTTTTTTTCAAATTTTATCTTACTTTTCACCTTTTAAAAATAGGGAATGAACTTGGTTAACAGTTTCCAAACTTTGAAAAGGTGATGTAGGGTTCAAGTTATGTAGCCCCACCTCTGTGGTCTACAATACAGCAAGACGAGTATTAAATCAAAACTAAATAAACTTAGGCCACACTCACTAATGACGGTGCTTCATGTTCAAATTCAATTGAGCTAAAATTACAATGTAGTACAAACTTTGGAAAAAATAAACTCTTGAAGCAAAAACAATGTTAAATCCTACAATTCTGGGAAAGATTTTGCTTTCCCCCTCCCCCAACAAAATCGGTAAGGAACAGCAAAATCTTGAAAAATAACCAACCCTCCTTGATTATTACGTATGATAACAACGGTCTAAACATGGCACAACCTTGTTATTTCACGATTTATGTTAGCAAAATACATTGTAAAAAATCAGCCAGAACATGATGAGTGACCATACACTCTGCCAAGAATATATAGCATCTCTAACCATGGAGGTCCTTCCTCCATGCTCTAACACAGAAGACACAAACTTTCTCCTACGTTTGTACATTTTCTATATTTCCTGAAAATCTCTTGACAAATTGAAGCCTTTGGTTGTGCCATCATAATTCTGAATACGAATCGATGGTTATTTCCTAAATAAGATTGTGCTGTTCCTGACCAATTTTTGGTGGGAGCATGGAGGAAGGAACACTAGTGTTCCTTCCTCCATGCATGGAGGTTAGCTTAAAAATTCCAGCTCTAAGAGTCTAAGCTCATGTGAGATTTGCCATTTCTAAATGGCGATGAGCTCCGTTTTCCTTCCTCCATGGTTAAATACTAAAAATAAAATAGAGTGGATTTTCAAGCTAGCATGGAGATATCCTACCTCCATGATTAAAGCAAAGTTTTTCCCAATTTCGGAACCAAGTAAACACATGCTGATGCTGATTTACATGACAAAGTTTAAGGGAAATTTATCCTACCTCACAAAATGCCTCAGAGGCTCAGGCAGGCTGCATGCAGTAGTGCAGTCATTCATTGCATGATCCATTCAGCGAATGAGTACTCGTTCCCAACAGCGCTGTGATTTAATATAATTATTTCGGGTGGGAACCAGTCTAACGCATTTGCCTGTGCTATAGTATTGACCTGAGAACAAGGATGGAAAATACAAGATGGCGGCCCCCATGGTAACCTCGTCGGTAACTCTCAGATCGGGAGAAAAACAGGTATTTAGCCACCCAATTAAAGGTGCGGATGGGCAGATCACACATGAGAAGTTAAGAGAATGTCTGCAGACAGTACAACAGGAGCTGAATGAGTACCTTACCATTCAAGTTGATCTTGAGAAGGGCTTGAACGTGTCAAACTCGAAGTCGAACCAGAAAAACTCTCGCAGTAATTCCGAAGCTGAAGGTTCGTGCCTTACGTATCGAGAGAGGGCGCTGTCTGATTATTCTCTGTTGTGCCCCCCCCCCCTGGCCGGCGGGCGGGCCCTTTCGATTGTTTCATTACTCCTCCGACCTCCACCCCGGCAAATTTGTACCCACCTTTCCACCCCTTTGACCCTGGTTCGAATCCCACTAACGTTAAGGCATATTGTCATGGATTGGGTTTGTTTACTTCAAAAAATGTAGGGTTTGTTAGTCCCTACTTCAGTGTTCCCACATGGTCGTGGAAGTCATGAAAAATCCTGGAATTTGAAAGTATTAAATGGAAACTGGAAAGTCAAAATGGAAAGATTTTACTACTTCCCCACCAAAATCAGTCAGGAACAGCAAATCTTGGAAAATAACCATCCATTTCTGTTCAGAATTGTAGAAATACTTGGCACAACCTTTAATAAACCTTTTCGACATTCTCAATGCATTGTGGGTTTGGAGGCCAAACAAACCATGTAATTTATACACAAACCTATGGCACTGTGAACCAGTCCAAATATTAATTGATTTTATGCTAAATATCTGTCATGAGTTGAGCGATACCCTTTTCACATATCTTTGCATGGAACATAAGGAAAATAATAACCAGAAAAATCAATTTTAAATGGCAATAAAAATAAAGGAAATAATTGGGGAATCCCTCTCAGGGTACCAGTTACTGATGAATGCAAATTTCTGGAATTAGAACAGCTAATAATGTCACATTATTAGCCAATCAGAAGATGATTTTTGCAAGCATGACAACGAACATGTGACCAATGCGACCAATCACGTCCGTTCTAATGTGCTTGCTCTTCTAATGCCAGTTAGGGTTGATGCAGTTCCCATGATGCTTTGAGAATGTCGAAAAGGTTTATTTACAGTAACAGGTTATGCACATACTTTTACTTAGAAGATTTTGCTGTTCCTAACCGATTTTGGTGGAGTATTTAAGTAAAATCTTTCCTTAACACACATCCTTAAGCAAGGTTTGAGACTTTCGTAGGGAACTTTTTGTGCACTACATCAAAGGGAGGAAAATTTGTGTTTACTGTGTTAGATACATGTAGATGTTTTTGGCAGTCACATTGTACAGTCACTCAAAGTGTTCACATATTCAAGTTAATTTCTGCCTCATTTTCCACGAATTTTGCAGACATAAATCTTGAAATAACTGGTTGTGCCACGTCTTTAGACAGTTGTTATCAAGGAGGGTTGATTATTTTCCAAGACTTTGCTGTTTCTGAGCCATTTTCGTGGGGGTATTAACGTAAAAGCTTTCCAAAAGCCATTGAAAATCATGGAAACTTACATAACCAATACACATGGGAAGTGTAGTGTAAGAATTGGTCATGGAAAACCCTCATTTTTTGGCTGGAAAGTCATGGAATTTCTTTGGGAACCTGCTACTTCATTTTTTTGGTTTCCTCTGCTATCTGGGGTTTTCCTCCCACATATAAAACTGTCATCTTCTTCCTCGTTTCCTTTCATTCAAATTTCAAATCTGGACCGGAGGGCAACCTGTGGTTAATCAGTGATCAGACTACACAGGCTAATGAGAAATAAGCAAATAAAGGAAATTTCCCTGTCTATAAAAGTGCCAAGGGAAACCTAGCTAGCCACTCTGACACAGTATACGATCCAACCTCAACATCCCCACGAGACATTCATTAACCCTAACCCCCTATGTATTTTTACTATAAGAAGCTTCCTCAACCTGTCAAAATCCAACACTGTGCAGTATACCTATGGCACATTCTTTGGACTTGGACAAATTGTGGCATAGCTCCATGTAAAGTAGTAATGGTGCCAAGGCCCTGCAGTACTGAACCCATCAAAACTTGACAAAACCTGCTTTTGGAGTTTGCAAGGCTTGGGGTAGTTATGGTTAATTGACACATCTCCTTTGTTTTAATTCTCAGATGAACAGGATGGAGAAGAAGGTGATGATGATGATGATACAAACAGCCACAAGGAGACGGGACAGGGAGATCAAGAACCACCACAGAAGAAACCCAAGAAATGAAATCTATTTGTTGTATTCTTGTGAACTTGAAGTGATGATACTCGGAAGTCGGAACCAGGATGGAAGTGATGATTTTCATGGATAAATGCTTTGAAAAATGCAAAAAGCTAAAATGTGGCCCGTGTTGGTGAACCAGGATTTAGAGACAGTCCGGTAACATTTTTTTCTACATAGGTAAGCGCTTTGATGCTCTCACTGATGAGACAGGACACCAGACTGGATTAGTGGAATGCAATGTACCTACATTTTTTAATGCCATATTGGGACAACACAATAATATGGTCTAGACCATATGAAAGATATCAACATTTTCTCTGTAATAATACCCATGATAGCAATTGCCTTTCTCAGTCACACTATTTATTATCGTTAACCTTACTTAACGACCTCAATTTGATTGACAATTGGACATGGCATTAGGTGCCATTGTAGACAAAAATGTTTTAGCAGGGGAGTTGATGAGTTAGTCTCAGTGATGGTGGAAGTTGCCCCGCCTGGGTCTGGAGTGTAGGTCTGAAAATTTGACATTTTCTCTGGAATCTATTGAATTATCTTTTAATTAAGTTAAAAAGGGCAAGATAGCTCAGTTGGTAGAGCGCCGGTACGGTAACCCGGAGGTCGCAAGTTCGAATCCCGCTTCTGCCAGTTTCTTTGTTCACTTTGGAAATGTATTCAAATTTACCTAGTCAGTTTCCCTTGTGGATTGTTTGAGGAATTATAAGTTAAAAAGTCGTATCCTCATTGAGTGATCCCCACAATGTCGCTTTCCAGGTTGTATCGTAAAATTGGGTGTGATCCCTGGCTATACGGCATTCTGGGTTTATGACTTCTGACTAGCGCCCACCCGAACAAAGATACTGACAATTTAGGAGACAGCCAACATGGGGCAAGATAGCTCAGTTGGTAGAGCGCCGCGGCGGTACGGTAACCCGGAGGTCGCAGGTTCGAATCCCACTTCTGCCAGTTTCTTTGTTCACTTTGGAAATGAATTATCTTTTAATTCGTCAAACAATCCACAAGGGAAACTGACTAGGTAAATTTGAATACATTTTCAAAGTGAACAAAGAAAACTGGCAGGAGCGGGATTCGAACCTGCGGCCTCCAGGTTACCGTACCGGCGCTCTACCAACTGAGCTATCTTGCCCTGTGTTGGCGGTCCCCCAAATTGTCAGTATCTTTGTTCGGGTGGGCGCTAATCACCGTCAACACACCGTCAACACCTCCAAAACACATTCTAAATTAACAAAAGAAGCATAGAAATGTAATGCCTAGGCTAAATTAGAATGTCCTTGACTGTTTCATGTCCATGCTTTTAGAAAGTGCCTTCCGGAGCAGCACCTTGGTGTGCCCGAGTCATTTTTAGAGTGGTGCTGTGCGCAGGGTTAAAATAGGCCTACACCTGACGGAATTCCTCCAGTTATATTCTGGTTTGTTTCTTGTACTCTGTCATTTGCCTTTGAGAAAGAACTCGCTTAAAGGGACACATTGCTTTGGATTTTGCGATTTGGGCTATAAAACTGAAATGGATATGGTTGGGAAGCTTTTTTAAAAGTAGAATATAAAGATTTACATAACTATCCCTTCAAATTGCGTGGTTTCTGTTTAATTTAGTGACAAATAACGGTCCGCCATTTTGTAGAACCAAATTTTTGACTCCACAAAATGGCGGACCATGTTCACCAGTCGTATTTCCAGTCGCAGCTGGTTGAAGTACATTCTGTTGATTCATTTTGATGTACTGTGGCACGGCGCGCGCGCAGCACTGGCGATATGATATTATGGGCGATATGTGTCGCGAGGTAGAGAATGGTACCTGGCGATCATCTGATAGGTTTACAAGGCCACTGGCTGCGGCGCCAGCCTAAAGACTCTTACAGCGTATTTTGCGCATTATTTAGACGGTGGTATTTACTACTGGAAATAAGTATGTTTCGCGGGTCAGATGTCAGGAGTCAGAGGCCAATTTTTTGTTTTATAATCACTACTCACTAATTACAACACATTATAAGTGTTTTTTTGCATGAACAACTCTTATAAAAGATAAGGAACATTTCCAAACAGCAAAATTTCATGACATTTGAAGGCAATGTGTCCCTTTAAGTTTGAAACGTCAGGCCAGCTATTTTTTTTATTTACAGTTATATTCTAATTAGCATTGCCCGCTGTGGTGTGGCATGAATATCAGACTCTCTGAAAATCCGACTTGTTGGTTATACTGCGCATTTTCACTAGACTCCCGTATACAAAAAGCAACGAGAAGCATAGGGTAATGCGACGATGAGGATTGGGGAGGGAAATAGGGTTTAAGTTGGGTTTATGGTTTTAGGATAGGATTATTATTATTATTATTTATTCGGCCAAAATTTCAAACATACAACAAACAATCAACAAAAATAAACAAAACAAAAACCAATCCAAGCTGGCCAGGATTAACAAAAGTATAATAAAACACTGTGACTCGAAAGCCTGTCAATCCTAACTCGAATTGTATACAAAATAGTACAACTTTAAATTAGAACTATAAATAAACTGTAAAAAGATTGTTAAAAATAAGAGTTAAAAACATTGAGAAAATTGCAAAATATTACAAGTTATCAAAGGCAAGAATAACTGGCAAAAAGTAGAAAATTATACAATGATAGCAAATAGATTTAGAAAACATAGGCCCTAAAGCAGACCAAACAAATAAAGCAGAACAAATAAAAAAAAATTAAAAAACGAAACATTCATGTTAACGAGCAAATAATCTGTTGAACCAAAATAAGCATAACCCCAAGATTTAGCACTCTTGATAATAAACAAATAATCTGGTGTTGAACTGTGTAAATGAATCAATCAAAAGAGAGTCTCTTATATGTCTCTAAAAGTGAGACAATCCTGGTGTCGAGTGTTAACCACCGTGTTGGCCTTCACTGATTGACAGTCAACTAGGTTAAATAGGACCTTGACTGTAAAGGAAACAATGTGCTTTTGTCTACGTGCATCTAAAGTCATCCAATTCAAAGCATGTAATCGGTCCTCATATGACATGGCACCTTTGGGCTGTTTCAGACACATCCTACTTGCTCTTCTCTGCACTCTCTCAAGTTTGGCTACATTGGATGCTGTGTAAGGGGACCAAGCTGGCAACCCATATTCAAGTACGGGCAAGACAAGTGAACGATAGAGCGATGTCAAGGCATTGGTCGAAGCACCACCCGCAATCTGCCAGATAAAGCCTAATGTCTTATTGGCCTTTTTAACAGTGGCATCAACGTGATTGTTCCAATTCAATGATTCGTTGATGATAACCCCAAGATATTTGAATGTATATGTAAAACTAAGCGGTTGACCATGAAGAATGCAACTTGGAACAACTGCTGGTTTCCGGGATCTGGATATGTGCATGACCTTGGTTTTCTTGATATTCAACTGCATGCCATTGAAATCACTCCATTGTTCAAGTTTAGTTAGGTCCGATTGGAGGGAGAGTTCATCTTGGGTTGAGTGGATTGGCTGATAGAGGAGTGTATCATCCGCAAAGAGTGCACAATTTGTGGACAAATTATGAGAAATGTCATTAATAAATACATTAAACAAGAGGGGGCCAAGGACACTGCCCTGTGGGACACCTGAAGTAACTGGTGCCCACTCGGAGAAGCATCCCTGATATGCGACACTTTGTTGACGACCTATTAAGAATGATTTTATCCAGGTCCATGTTAATCCACGAATATTGAAGTTGCTGGCAAGTTTGTTAAGTAACATGTGGTGTGGCATAACATCAAAAGCCTTACTGAAATCATGGAGGAAGGTGTTCCTTCCTCCATGCTGAAATCGAGGAAGATTACGTCAATTCTAGGAGGGTGAGGTTTATCCAAGATGGTTGCCCAATCGTAGATTATGTTTGCCTGCTGGGTGACACATAATTTATAGGCAGTGAAACCATGTTGTTGTGGGTTGCTGTGGCAAAGTGATGTTACATAGGGTTGGGTTGGGATGAGGTTAAAGGTTATGGCATTATTCCCAAAATTATTGTGTTCATTATAAAAGCAGAATTGCGTTACAATGCATCATGGGTGTAAATAGGGCAAATAAGGTGCAGGGTAATAAATTAAATACCCTTCTAGATGTAGGTAAGTTGATCCAAGCCAGGCCATTGGGCATGACCTGGGGGTCAAGTCTAGCAGGAACTTTCCAGTAGGTATAGCCGACTCTGTGTCTCATCAGTTGCCAGAGTTTGTAGTTTTAAGAGAGTAGTTGAATCATGCAGTTGGGTTACAGTAAATAGATTTAGCAAAGATCTTCCCTGTAAGAGTTCCCACACAGTCGGTAAGTTTATATGCCATTTTATCTAATTAATCTTAATATCCATTTATCTTACAATTATTGCGACAATTAAGTAGTTTATTAGTAATTGGGCCAATGTTGGGATGAATATGCGCCAAGTTTCTGGTATATGCACAGATTGAGGTTTAGCTGAACTGGGATACGGGGTTATTTGTCACTGTAAAAGAATCCCTTAAAATCACAGGTTTTTCCCCCTGTAAAAAACAGACTATCACCGTATTTTAGTTTGAACGGGTATTGAACGTAAAATCTCATGTTCTCCGACACGAATCTCATTACGCAGCAACTGACCAATCAGAACTGAGGAAATTTCATGTTATATTGCAGTGTTTCGTCCAAAAACGATTTCTTGACTAAAATAGTTAATTATTTAAGCAATTCCACATAGGAATTTAGACTTTGTGTAAACAGAGGTAAAGAATCGCATTACATCTTCTTTCGTATTCAAATATTAAAATTGTTCATCGGAAACCGTGACTTCATGATGGCAGGATAAGGCTGAATATAAAGCTAAAGCGCGACATCAATTAGTGTGTAGTTTGTAGTAAATTACTGTAGCATTTGTACAATTGATATCTGGAGTAATGTACATGTATAATATATCATGTCTATTTAGTTTGGTTCCCATTTCTGTAAATTCGTGATTACTTACACCAAGTTTCCAGTTTCTGAGTGAAATTTTTTATACCCTGTATTTTTTCAGGAATAGCAGGGTTATTTTAAGGGACAGCAACGTAAAATAACAGTGTTCATGAGTCGCAGCTTGCACCGTTTTTTACGGGATTGCGCTGGCGTCCAAACTGCCAGGAAATTCCCGTAAAAAGACGGTGTTTTTTTACAGTGTGGTTACCGTATTATTTGGTTATTAGGCCTATAGGGCCTAATCAGTTTGGCGGCAATCGGGACAGATACATAGAATTCTAGGACTGTTGTCGATTAATTGGTCTCATTAGTTTCTTTGGTTAATTTAGTTTGTGAATTAAATAATTACAGAACGGTATACATCTAATCTTCCATCTCTTAATATTGTGTGTTATGCATGAAACGGGCATGAAACCAGTTAAAGTATAATGTCCATTGCGTGTTTGATTATAGTGAACCGTTAGACAGCGCTACTACACCGTTAGGCGCTAGATGCTAGAAGCTACACACGTTAATATCGAAGCACGAGTCTGCTAGAAAGAGCAGATAATAAAGATCAAACGTACAGCGAGTTCACGTTGCGGATTTATATAATTTTTATGTACAGAGGGTACAATGGGTAAAGAGTCGCATATTTACGGAGTCGGATATGACACCGGCCCCATATTTGGAGCGATAGGGGCTATTCAAAATGTTCAATGTTTTAAAATTTCGATTTTTATTTATTTATTTATTTTTTTTTCGAAAATGTGGGTGGGTGGGTCAAGGAAAATTATTGAAAATCGAAATTAAATTTTCAATAAAAACCTAAAGAAAAATTTAAGAAATGCTCTTTTGACTTGACAATTCCGCATTTCGATTCGTTATTTTTTCAACCCTACGGCCTATGCGTAGTCTTAGACGTTGTATTGTCAGTTCAACAGATTGGAGTGGTTATTTTATACTTAATAGACTGTTCTTATATAGCTTTTCGAATTTGGCACAGCACTGCCGTCGGGCTGCACATTATTGATCAGATATAAAAGCATGAAGAAACATCATCTTACAACGACTGCCATCGTCTTTGCTTTAAATATACAATTGAAGCGTAGCAAGAATTCCTCTTTTTCGCCAAAAACGCTTGGCAAATGCTTTATGTCCTTCAAACAAAATGATGAAGTAACGTTTGTATATAATAATCGCAATACATTTTTTTGAGTATTTGAAATGTAAATAACGGTGTCTGAGATCGAGAGAATAAAATTCTATACTAGACCTAGGCCCCTATATACATTTTCCGTAAGTCATGCATTAAAATAAACCCAATCAAGTGCGCACTGTAGACTGGTGCCCGTCTCTACTGCTATCAATAAAATACCGCAGCAGAGATGGGAACCGTGCTAATAACCATACACGTTGCTTGCGCGATGCGAAGCCTTGGGAAAAACGATATGTGTAGTGATTTTTACACGAATGTCAACTTCAAAAGAGGTATTGTGTGGCTTCAACTTCAAGAATTTCGGAAGTTAGTGAAAAAACTTACTTGTGACTTGACTTGCAAAAAAAATTACTTGGTAAAAAAGTTGGCTAGTATACAACACTGGTTGCCACGTGGGTATTCGGGTGGACGATCTGAGTGGCGATATTGTGAAAGAGAGTTTTTGAAAGTTGTTTATGCGTTTGTACATTAGGATTTTAGGAACCTTGCACAACATTTTTATCATGCCGTAATTTGTAGACGATTTTATCGCCATATCGGTGATATAGCGGGGGAAAAATATCGGCTACGAAAAAAATCAGTATCGCTTGCGCTAGGTCAGAAGCTGATTATGAAATACAAGAAGTCATCAGGGCACATGTTCAAGTAGGGGAGACCAACAGCTAGCTGCACCACGGTGTCATGAAACTGGGCATTGTATTATTTGTTTAATTGAATGGCAAATCAATATTTTAAGATCGAAAATTGGGGTGGGTGGGTCAAACAAATTTCGAAGAAAAAAATGCTCGATTTTAACAGGCCTATAACAAAGGAGTAGGGGTGGAAGTGGGAAAGTCGGAAACAAAATCAAGTTTCTAAATATATCTGCCCCTGTCCAACTTAAATGCATTCAGAGTTTGCGAATTGCAATGTCCGGTCACTTCCGTATTGCAACAACAGCCCAAGGTCCGCGGGAACCTTCGCAGATGTTCAAATAGGCCTAAGCGTGGAAATGCGGACCGTATGTTTCTAACCAGTATTTATCAGTCCTGGACGGCACACGCGCACGAATAAAAGCTGACAAAACAGTCGCCCGAGTCATTAATTAACCAAGCAAATTTTTTCAGCAGGGGCAAAAATGCCAATTCAAGCCAGTTGGCGAAATTCACACAGGCCTTGGACCGAAACGGTATATAACAGTCGTTTGGAGTAGCGAAATTAGTATTCCATGAACCTTAAAATTGCTACAGTTTCTCATCTCTGCACGCGTATATTTAGTATAAACCGAATCTGCTTTAAATTCCAAATCACATCTTCGTTGCACTAGTATTTTATAATTGATAAAACCCATCGACAATGTGGTATTCAAGCTACAGATAGAGAGTCTCTTTTCATATAGCCGAAGTGCATGCGTGGACAGTAACGCAATATGGTGAGTCTCAGTCAGTTTGATTAATGCTTTGTCGTTAGAAGAATGTTTGTATTTAGTAGATTAAAGGGGGGCTAGGCAACAATAAATTGTCACGAATAAGCTAATATTTAATCGCCCTCAATGTCTACATCGTTGATTTTCATTCCAGAAGTCCACCACTTTAATTAATTTAATGTTTGAAATAAACAGTATTAAATTGCGATCACAAAAACTGTCATTAGAATGACACTTGATGATTCATACTTAGTTTAAACATGCAGGAATAAAACATGGTTTAAACCATTTCAAAATAATCATAAAGTCACGCCAGCAAGCAGAATGGCAGTGTTGTAGTCGAGTACTTTTTTCCGAGTACTGCCGAGTACTTAGATTGCCGAGTACCATTCAAGTCCGAGTACTTTGCCAACCGAGTACAAGTACAGGTCTCCGAGTCCGAGTACTTGTATTTCCGAGTACGAGTACGAGTCCGAGTACTTGCATTTCCGAGTACGAGTACGAGTCCGAGTACATTGTGCTTGAAGTAAGGATAGGACGTTTACACGTTTAAACGAAAAAAAAATGCAAATTTGTTTATATATTTTCCCAAACGTTTAAACGGAACTCAAATTTCAAAAATGGGACCTTGTATTTACGCAATCTACCTTCAAGTTTTATTTACAAAGAATCTACGATCTTTGAAAACGTGGATGTTAAATAAATTTTTCAAACCTGTGTCTTTGTCATTATTTTAGACAGTAATATGCAAGTTTCCAAAACAAAAACACTCTCTCCTTCATAGAAAAAATGCCACTTCCCGACGTGACATCACTGACTGCGCGACGGTCAACGTTAAACCGCCATCTTGAATTGCCTCATTATGTTTCATGATCATGAATGCATTTAGTTGTATTTAAGCCAATAGGGGGAAAAGGCGCACTGTGTTTCGGGCCGTGTTATGAATATTTAACAGGTCAATCGCAATGCCATTCATAAATATTGAAACTAGAATCTCCATGCCTTATAAGGGTGGGTAATTTGAATTTGAATGCCTGTATCAGAAAGCGCCAATGCCACTCAAAAGTGAGATCAACGATCACCAAAAAGGGATGAGCCAAGCCTGGCATCGGCATGGGGAGGGGGAATTCCAACCGCGATATTGCCGGAGGATTGGGATTTTGGAGGGTACAGTGAGGTACAATTTGCGGAAATTGCAAGATAATAATTCTATGGAAAACGAGGCAAGATCTGAAGACCACCTCCTGCGGAGTTCGCGCCGAAACTTCGCACGAAACCATCGAACGACAATGTTGAGAACACCTCGGCGTTTCACATTATGATTGGCCCAATTACGGGTTCACGGCTAGATATTTGTCCGGTTTGCTCGTGGCCCCCGCTTGCAAACAGGATGCTGGCAAGGGCTGATCTCTTTGAGCTCTCATTGGACAGATTTTGCATGACCTGTGACGTAGCATGCTGCGCACAAACTCGATTGCTAACTGTTTATCGTGTAGCGCGCTAGCTGCATGCGAAGGTCATGATAAGTTAATTACCCATAATGCCATCTGTACTTCATTCACAAGATTCTGTGAAGCGACATCAGCCCTTCCCATGCCCAGCGCCCTGTTTGCAGGGCGGGGTACGGAAGCGTATATGACCATCCACGATACTGCGTTACTGCGATAAAATAGCTTGGAAACGTGGAATTCCGTGATAATTGTTCGTGGAAACGTGGAATTCTGTGATGGACTATCACGGAAACGTGGAATACCGTGATATGTTATCGTGGGAACCCGGATTGCATTGGTTGCATATCATGGAAACACAGAATGCCGTGATATTTTATCTGGCAATGCGGATGCGGAATGTACGGAAGCGTATTTAGGACATGACGAAAAACATTCCCGCTCACTTTTTCGCCCGGGCGGATTAGTATTTCGCCCGGGCGGATTACTGTCGAAATGGTGAAACCCGTTTGTACCGTCTGTACATAAGAATTATAGAAATCCGCAACTTGAACTCGCTGTACGTTTGATCTTTATTATCTTCTTCTGATAGCAGACTCGTGTTTCGATATAACGTGTGTATATGTAGCATCTAGCATATAACGTCTAATGGTGTCTAGCGCTGTCTAGCGGTTCACTATAATCAAACACACATGGACATACTTTAAGTTTCATGCGTAACACACAATAAAGGGACGTATACCGTTCTGTAATTATTTAAGTCACAAACTAAACTAACCAAAGAAACTATTGAGACCAATTAATCGACAACAGTCCTAGAATTCAATGTATCTCTCCCGATTGCCACCAAACTCATTATAACAACCAAGAACCCTGTATCACAGTTCAGCTAAACCTCAATCTATGCATATAGGCCTACCAGAAACTTGACGCATATTCATCCCAAAATTTGCTCAACTAATAACCTATACTTGTCACACCTAATTATAAGATAAATGGATATTAAGATTTAATTAGATTAAACTCTTACATGGGAACTCTTACATGTAGATCTTTGCTAAATGTATTTACTGCAACCCAACTGCATGATTTAACTACTCTCTTAAAACTACAAACTATAACTGATACATAGCAACTGAGACACAGCGCTGTACCTACTGGAAAGTTCTACATGTATTAAGAGTTCCCACACAGTCGGTAAGTTTATATGCTATTTAATCTAATGAAATCTTAATATCCATGTATCTTATACTTAGGTGTGACAGGTTGAGGTTTAGCTAAACTGGGATACAGGGTTCTTGTTGTTATAATGAGTTTGGCGGCAATCGGGAGAGATACATAGAATTCTAAGACTGTTTATATATTTATTTATTTATTTATTTATTACATTTCTTTACACAGGGTATGCCCAAACAGTTTAAAACTGGTTTCCATTGGGGCCCTGCATATTATTTGTTAAAACTGAATATTTACACATTCATACAAAATATTTAAACAAATACAATAATGTTTACACAAATAAATCAATTTTCGGTTAACTTTTCAACTCTCCAGAAGCCTATTGCTGATTTACGGGATGGGCGAAAAACCCGCGAAAAACCTTTTAGGGTGAAAAACAAGGGGAAATTCCCATCCGGCTCCAAAGTATTTTGGCAACCAAGTTTATAACTCCGCAGATCAGCGTAAATGACAGAAATATCACTGATCGGAGTATCTCCGATTTAAATGTACTTAAGGAGTTTATGGTTCTCATTTGTTCAGGCAGATTATTCCATATACTGGCACCACTCACAGCGAAACTTGTCACGTAGCATTCCTTTTTGGCGAAAGGAACTTTCAGTGCCATTTGGGTCGATTGTCGTGTTTCACGAATCACTGTAAGTGGTGTGAACAGATTTATCATGTACAAAGGAGTCATTTTGTTAAGGCTTTTGAAAACAAGGATAGCCTTTTTGGACTGAACTCTTTCATTAAAAGGAATCCAATTAAGTCTGGCAAACATATCAGCAGAGGGGGTGAGGGAGGTACATTTAAGGATTATCCGTGCGGCTCTCTTGAGACATTTGTTGAGGGTATTGTCGTGAGATATGTACCTTCCTCCCCACACCGTACAGCAATAGTCTAAAGATGGCATAACTAAACTTACAAAGAGTGTGTGCAGGCTGCTTTGGGGAACGTAATCACGAATTCTATTTAACACACCCAATTTAGACGAAACAGTCTTCCTTACGTATTCAACATGTGTACCCCAACTTAATGTTTCATCAACAACTACACCCAAGCATTTACAAGATTTCACTTTTTCGATATCAGCAATGCACACGTTCAAGTCGACGTTGGATATTTTCTGCCTTGAACCAATAAGCATAGGCCTACATTTGGTTTTGTTGGCATTTAATGCTAGTTTGTTTCTTAGGCACCAGTTGTGAATACTAGCAAGAGCTACATTCAAGTTCCTTTCTATTTCGTTAATACTAGAGGAGCTACACGTTAACGTGGAGTCATCTGCATACATAAATAAGTTGCAATTTTGGGGTATACAAGATGGAAAATCACTACTATAAACAATGAATAAAAGTGGCCCTAAGATCGACCCTTGTGGAACGCCTATGTCTATGGGCAAGACCTTCGATATTGTGCCCTTAATATTTACAGACTGACTACAACCGCATAGGTACGACTTAAACCAATTAATTACAGAAGATGACAAATTCAGCTTCTTCAATTTGCCTAGTAGGATTACATGATCCACACAATCAAAAGCTTTACTGAGATCTATGAACACACTACCTGTAACTTCACCTTGCCCCATAGCCTCAAAACACTTGTTTGTTAAATCGTGTAGAGTGCTTTCAGTTGAGTGCAAGGGTCTAAATCCCGATTGGCAACTAGGTATCAAATTGTTATCATCGAGGTAGCTATATACTGCCGAGTGCACCAATCTTTCTAGAATCTTAGAGATAATTGGAAGTATAGAAATAGGCCGATAATTACCTGTACTACATTTATCTCCTCCCTTGTGAATTGGTGTTACCAAGGCGTGTTTCCAATCTTTAGGGTATTGCTCGCATCTTATGCAGAGGTTAAAAATATAAGTTAAAGATTTAGTAATATAAGGGGAAGCAATTTTAATCATTTTAACACTGATGCCATCCGGACCTGTTGCTTTCCCAACCGACATAGATGATATTTGCTTTTGAACGAACTCTTCTGTAATATTAAGTACAGTGCATTCTTCAAGTTCATCCAGAGAATCAACGATAGAGGCGTAGGTATCATTGTTTTCAAGTTCGCGCGATCGGCAATTTCTAGCTGTAGGCCTACGTTTTCATATTGTAGAAAAGTGTTCATTTAATTAATGTATCAGCAATGTCGGTGGGATCGTCAATATTTTCTCCATTTGGGGAAGTGACAGAATTTGGAGCAATTTTCTGTTTTTTAGGAAGTACCTCCTTTAGTTGTTTCCATAGCATAGATGAATTGCTTATATTTTCTTCTATGGCTGATGTATAGTATTCACTCTTCTTAGTGCGGATTTGTTTAGTTACATTGTTCCGCAGCTTTTTGTAAGAGTCCCAATCGATCTGTGAGCCTGAGCGTTTTGCGATTTTGTGTGCACGATCCCGCTGTCTCATAAGTTAAAGAATTTCGCAATCGAGCCAAGGTAAAGATCGAGGCACACCGAATACGTTTAGTTTTGATTGGCGCATGAAAGTTAATAATACTCATAAATATGGAGTGCCATTTGCACTGTTGTCGATTAATTGGTCTCATTAGTTTCTTTGGTTAGTTTAGTTTGTGACTTAAATAATTACAGAACGGTATACGTCCCTTTATTGTGTGTTACGCATGAAACTTAAAGTATGTCCATGTGTGTTTGATTATAGTGAACCGCTAGACAGCGCTAGACACCATTAGACGTTACATGCTAGATGCTACATACACACGTTATATCGAAACACGAGTCTGCTATCAGAAGAAGATAATAAAGATCAAACGTACAGCGAGTTCACGTTGCGGATTTCTATAATTCTTATGTACAGACAGTACAAACGGTACACAATTTTTTCGTCATGTCCTAAATACGCTTCCGTACATTCCGCATCCGCATTGCCAGATAAAATATCACGGCATTCTATGTTTCCATGATACGCAACCAAGGCAATCCGGGTTCCCACGATAACCTATCACGGTATTCCACGTTTCCGTGATAGTCCATCATGGAATTCCACGTTTCCACGATAACTTATCATGAAATTCCACGATTCCGCGATAACTTATCACGGAACTCCACGTTTCTGTGATAGCTTATCACAGAATTCCACGTTTCCACGAACAATTATCACGGAATTCTACGATTCCGCGAAAACTTATCACGGAATTCCACGTTTCCAAGCTATTTTATCGCAGTAACGCAGTATCGTGGATGGTCATATACGCTTCCGTAGCGGGGGGTACAAGCGAATTTGTCCGGACGGTGCGCAGAGGAAGTCGATTTCCCTGCAATCAACCATTTGAAAGTATCGATAAAATAATCAGTGAGGCCGTGGTAAGTCAAGCCATACGTTTTTTTTTCGGGTATTGCTATTCGAGTACGAGTACCTTGATGATCGAGTACAATTTCGACACGTCGAGTTCAAGTACTTTGCTGCCCGAGTACGAGTACCGTCAGTTGGAGTACGAGTACGAGTACGAGTACGAGTACGAGTACGAGTACGAGTACGAGTACGAGTACGAGTACGAGTACGAGTACGAGTACGAGTACGAGTACGAGTACGAGTACGAGTACGAGTACGAGTACGAGTACGAGTACGAGTACGAGTACGAGTACGAGTACGAGTACGAGTACGAGTACGAGTACGAGTACGAGTACGAGTACGAGTACGAGTACGAGTACGAGTACGATAAAAATGGTACTCGAGTAGTACTCGAGTACGAGTACCGAGTACGAGTACTACAACACTGCAGAATGGACACACAAAGCTCTATCGGTCATTCGACCAAGTTAGAGCACGGTGTCCCTGTTACATCCAGAACCTGTTGTGAGGCAATTTCAGTACTTCTACATATCACTACACAGTTTTGCTATGCATGTTTAAACACACAGAATAGATCCCAACAAGCTTTAAGTTAGTTACTCTTATCTGAAATACAAGTAAATCAGTATAGCTATAAACGATTTGACACGTACGGTACCCTAGTGTGATATTTGCTGCGTTAACACATATTTTTCAACATATCCCTTGTAATTTTATCTACAATAACCTTATAAAAATACGTACCGGTATGGTTCCATTTTGTGGTCATTTATTATCAGGGGCGGCGGAACACTTTTGAAAGGGGGGGGGGGGGGCAAAGCAGCGCCGGTGCTATGTTTTTCTTTATGCAGAACTGCCAAAAGTGGGGGGGGGGGGGGGGGGCAATTGCCCAAAGTGGAAAAGGTGGGGTGGGGGAGCAATGGCCCCCTGTTCCGCCGCCAGTGTGTATTAGTATGCAGAAAAGGTTTGTACAATAAATCTTGCAACACGACAACAAGATGTAAAAGACACACGGTGTCCCTGTTACACCAGAGTCCGAAATTGTTCATGAAATGTCAAATTTCTCAGGCAACTAATGTTCGAATGGTACAAAACTTGCCCGAATCTGTCCAACTTCCAAGACAAATATCACATGTTGAATAAATATTTAAATAATTCAGTCTATAGATGGAATGTAACTGGACATGTAGGCCTAGTGAAATATCACACTTTGTGTTCCAACTTCATGCCTTTTATAGTTACTGCTCAAGCTCCGAGCGCCCCAACCCCTCTCCCTTCCCCGGGATACGACGATCCGGATGACCGATTAAAACCTTTACACCGAAGTAAATTGTTATCCAACATCATAGAAACTATAGCTGTAAAAGATGCAATCCTCGTTTTCATGGTAATTTCGACACAGGAAACCAAACCAACAAAGACCACTGAAAGCCCAAGAAAAGCAGACAGTGTCCAGGGTGAGAATGACCAGACACTAGACAGAATGTCGGTCAAGGTGCTCGCTGAGAGGGATATCAAGGAGGGTATCCTAGCTCTACAGGATAGACTTAGGGTGAGATGATAAGACAAATGCAAGAATTTGGCAGAGACGTCAGGTTGTCATACTAAAATATACTAAGTTTTTTGGCTTCGGCTTCGGCTTCGGCTTCGTCTCCGAAATATTCTAAATTTTTGTAGCATGTTCTGCTTCAGAAACATTCATTCGGTTGATTATGAAAGCAAACAGAATATTACATTTGGTTTGCTTCTCAGTTATTCAGAAGTCGGAGACGAAGCCAAAGCCGAAGCCGACGAGCCAGGGTTTCGAAGAAAAAAAACTAAAAATAGCAAAGCACAGAAAGGGTGCCGACTAGTCTGGTAAAGATATCTTTTCAACACAAAATTAATGCCAAGGCGTAGTGGAATCCGACTATTTTAGAAAATATGGTAGAACAACACGTTCTAGCATTTAAACACTTTTTCTAAACATTGTTTCTAAAAAGTGTTTAAATGCTAAAGTGTTATCCCGGTACACGTCACAAAGCTAAATGTTAAATCAAAACATGTCGTAAGCTAAACGTGTCAAAAAAGTGGGTACAAGAAAATAATGTGTTTAAAATCTAAACGCCATTTTTACAGTGTTGAGGTTGGTAACATAAATTTTCGAACTTAATTAGGTAAGGGGCTATGTTAGTCAGAAATGCCTCTTCATATCACTTTTAAAAATCTCGCCTATTGCCTCTTTCCAGTTGATGGATAACGTGTGGGCGAGTCTATTTTTGAAATTCTGGGCCCGAGGCCTGTTCAGAACATAATGCTCTCACTATAATCATGGGCTTGTTTTAATTCAGCTTCAAATACGGAAATATTTGCCGATACTCTTGCCACACAAGAACTTTTTAACATTTTTGTTAATTTCGATTATTTTCGAAACTTTCAGACGTTCTAAACAAATCTCTACAAAAATATGGAAGAGGGGCAAAAGGCAAAATGTTTGGGAAGATAATTTTGTGGAAGTTGTAGCCCTTCCTAGGGGCGGATCCAGAGGGGGAGTTTTGGGGGTCGAAATTTGCCCTTTCCTTACCGTACGAGCCACATGCATTCAGCACAGGCGCGGATCGGGGGGGGGGGGGTTGGGGGTTGGGGGTAGAAACCCTCCCTGCTCGTTGCTATTTGTTTTCTTTTCTTGTAGGGGCCTACGCATAAAGTTGCAAACCAGAAAAGAAGAAACCCTACAGGTCCCTTTTTTGCCTATGGGTAAAAACAAAACAAAGAGGTTAAATGGCGCCACCAACTGTGAGAAAGTGTATCAGCCCCCTCCCGGTCCCCCCTTGAAAAAATTGTTTCGCAGACGAAACATTTTGGGAGTCACCTTTCTGGGCAAATTTCAGAACCCCACCCCCCCCGCAAAAAAAATCCTGGATCCGCCCCTGCAGCCACCCCCTTCTCCGTCTTTTTGAGCTTTTTTTTGCTTTTTAAATAACCAACCTCAAAAGTCAAACTTTCTCGGTGCGCTGTCATGTTGTAACTTTCACAGCAACTTGAGATGAAGCTGAGCGACTGCACCGAATTATACCAAAGGAGACGCCATCAGCGAGCCGCCAAGCTCAAGGAGGCACGGATGGCCCAGATATGTAGCAGGATTCTTGTGTGTTCTGCCGTCATGATAGTCGCTTCCTTCATTATCAGGTGGTTGAGGGGTACCACCAGCGAGCCCTGCACTTCATGATTACGGCATCTCGACTTCGCTCGTATACCCACCGCCCACTTTGTTTGAATTCTTGCTGTTCTGCAATCATACAACTCATATCTCGGTCAGCTCTCTGCAAAGCCTAATGTACCCTTCGGTATCTGCGTTGACACAATTTCAGTTTCGCATTATGAATTTTGCCTAACATTATTACCATGATCCCATTTTATTTCAGTTTTCCCCCAAACAAGGCTCTAATATTTTTGCATGTGTATATGTATTTCTGTGTACATGGATAACAAAATGCTCAATAAGATTCCGAAAATTATACAATTTCTATACTTTTTTAATTTGTACTTTTTTTCAATTTGAGGATCAATCCGATGCCCACTAAACATCTGCAGGTATCTGTAATAATATTTGTGATGATGTGAGACACTTAAGATGCCGGTAATGTAAATATCTTTTACACTATTATAAATTATTTAAGAAAATCGTATTCATTATTTAATCAGTAATTTTATTGAATGCCAAATGATTGATCCATTTATCATGTAAATCCAGGCTAATTCATGTCTAGCCAGGATTTACATGGTAAACGACCCATTCAATAAAATTACAGATCAAATAATGAGTACAATTTTCATAAACATTTCATTATAATGGGATAAGTAGCATCAGTTGTACAAAGTTGTTTAGATTTCTACTGATATGTGTGGCATTAAGGAAGTAAACCATTCTTAAAACATTTCTGGAACATCGTTTCTTATTGTCATACTTAATAACAAAGTGAAATACCGTATACTGACGACCCGAAGTTGTATTTTGTTGTATGAGGCAGTCACGATAACTAGGGTGAAACATCGGGGGGGGGGGGGGGGGCACCTGGGGGTGCACACATTTTTTCAAGGGGGCACTGAAATTAATTGAACTGCGGCTTGCCTTTTTCGTTTTTGGACTGATACAAGCCTACCGTGTATATGGACGTAAACAAAATGCTATAGCCGTTATACTTTCTGAAACACAAACCACAGGGAGTTACGCTACCGTTGTTATCAAATCTTACCAACAAAAATTTAAGCAACTGGATTTTTCTGTTGTTGTGCTTTCCTGAAAAGGTAGAAACAAACTCATCCAGGTCGATTGCCTTGGATCTTTGTGGATGGATGGCAAGAACTGCTACTGAGGACAGCTTTGTGTCAGACATACAGTTGCGGAGGTAGCTCTTAATCTGACGCATTGACGAGAAGCTCCGTTCACATGAGGCTGAGGTTGGTGGAAGAACAAGCGCAATTCATGGGAAGGCATCTTTGAAGGGGCTCAAGAACTCTGCTATTTGAATCATATTAGTGATGGGGATCCCCTCTCCTGTTTTAGACTGTATGAGTCTCTTTGCTTGACGCAGATCAATATCAAGGAATATGGGATCACTTGAATATTTCTCGGCCATGGGTTTCAGTTGCCCAAAGTCCAAGAAGTTAGAGTTACGAGGATCCAGTGCTGCTGTCGATTTCATCAGCTGTTTGTTTGTGTTACTGAACCTTGAGTTCATTTCATTTAGAAGGGGATCTAGCACAGGATAGTATAACCTAGTACAGTACTCTTTCTCGCTTGTGATGTTCTCCCTTTGACCTACTGTCTCTTCGACAATGCTATCAGCTATACAGTTGCTCTGCTATGCGATCGCCGTGCTGTTTCCTTTATCCCGACATCATTAGCAACCTGCTCTACCTGTTCCCAGATATTATGCCAAGAGGTGTCATTCCCCTCTTCAGTGAGGTCTTCTTTCACTGTGTCGACCATGTCAGCAGCAGAAAGATCCAGCTTTGGGGACTGCAGCATATCTGATAGTAGTTTTGTCTTCTTGAGCACATGGGTAAACATCACAAGACACACCAGAAACCCAAAGTTGATGTTCATTAGCAATCCCTGTGCATCACTGCATCTCTTTCCTGTGTGTGTCGTTGCCATTTTCTTGAGGGATGAAAGAACGGCTGGGAGAGTATCCAAGAGTACTTGGCAAGATGTGTACTGACATGACCATCTGGTGTCACTCAGTTTTTTTAGTTTGCGTGGCTGGTGTCTTGGTGCTAACTACTCTCCTGCTCCTTGAGAAATATTTCATGAGGTGTGTGGGAAGACATGAAAACGTACAACTTTTCCAGTGTACAGAAGAAAGAATCAGCCAGCCTTACACACCTAACGCTGTCCACGATGACCCACTTCAGCCTGTGGTTAAAGCAGTGGATATATACTGCATGTGGGGCGAACTCTTCTCTGAACTGCAGTTCCTGCACACCTTGATTCACGCCACTCATGACTGACGCACCGTCGTAAGTCTGTCCAACGCAATCCTTTGAGTTTATTGCACATTCTCTCAGCACTTCAGCCATCCTGTCTTTCAGATATCTTGCGTTCAGCTCATGCAGTCTCGAAAAGGCAAGGAACTCTTCATGGATGCAGTTCTGATACACATATCTCACCACCACTGAGAGCTGTTCCCTGTTGCTTATGTCCTCGTCAACCATGATGGAGAACTGTTTTGAGTATGCCAACTCACCACTTATTTCTTCCCGAACCATCTTGGCCATCAGTTCCAAAATCTCATTTTGGATATTAGGACTGAGGTATTTAACTCTCTTTGGACCTTCCATGTGGTTTCGTACCACCTCGTCCTGTTCACCGAGTAGTGTCAGAATTTCAACAAAGTTGCAGCTTTCTAACTGTTCCCTGTATCCACGTTGCCCAATTTGTTGAGTTGCAGTTAGGTGGAGGAAATGTTCAGAAAGTGCTTTTTCACTCACAAGAATGACATAGGGGTTCTTGCTGTAGGAATAAGCAGTTTATAGACGTCTTATAATTATCAGGCTGGGGAACTAGACTATTTAACAACGATGGTCAACCGAACATCGTTGGAAATTAAAAATCGCTGGAAAAAAAAATTCAAATTTTCTTGAAAATGACAGCACACCCAGGTGCCATGATTCCACAGGATGCTTGACACTATAATTTACTAAGTCAAGTAAGGTATTTCATAATTCGGTAGTTTTTTATGTTTGCAAATGATTATTACCTTTAACAAGCAACATCATGTAGTTTGAATTTTCCATTTGTTTAGACTTCTTGTTGTTTTTTCGGTAGGTGTTGCATTCAAATGTTCATTATTCATTTGCACCTACCATAGTTTTCCCCAAATACTGAGTCGGAAAGGTCCGCCCACCAAAATCCGATGCCGCAAGAGGGCGCTATTAACATTGTTGTGGCGAAGGACGTTGACCAGGGGTGCGTTGCACTACTAACGCAAACAATGCACACGTTCGCCAATTTATTGTGCACATCCAATGGAAAATTTGGAAAGTTCGCGTGAGTGGAACGCACCTCTGCTGTCAATAGGCATGTGACTGTGTCCTGTAGTCTGTGCGTATTACTCAAAGCTGCTCGAACATGGTTTTCCTTTTCTGAAGTAACCTTAAGGCAACGAGGCTCAGTGTTACAAATTAACCTATGAATTATGTAGGATTGTTGCCTTGGGTTTTGGGTTCCCAGAATATCGCGTATCTGGGACCGCGTTGACAGCGTATCAGATTATAATTGGTGAGCGATTCGGTTGGTTGGAGTGTTTACACAGGAATTGACACAAGGGACCTCTGGTATAAACACTCCCTCTATTAATAACCCAACTGGGTATACACATACGCATGTATTTCGCGCCAACTATATGGTACAAAATCCTCCCCCGACATTGAATCAGTCGGATTAACTTCGTGCACGCACAATGCATTATGTCGACCGTAAAAACAAGGTAAAGACTATTGATGATATTTAAGTTATTGATATTTTATGCCTTGGACCGTACGGGTCACTGCATGCAGTTCAATAACAACCAGGTGTTCTGTGCATACAACATACCCGTACAATATCACATTCAAAGGGTTGCAGGCCAGTAAGCTCTAACAGTCGGCAAATAATGGCGGCAAACCGACGGATTGGCAGGACCACCAAATCCACAAATTCCACTAGCGGAGAGCTTCGCGTGCGAATTCAAAGCGGTGCAGAGATTATTGGTGAAATCCACAAGGTAGGATGGGAATCGATTTAGCAGCCTAGCCAAAGCAAACGGTGTCTGTACACGTACTCTACTCGGTTTTGTCTGTCTAATATAATGTTGGTTTATACTCACGTTTATTTGTACTCACATATGTACATGTACACTGTACATTATAAATATATTTTTTGCGCTATGACTATAATATAGTCATATCGCAAAAAAATATATTTATAATGTACAAATAAACGTGAGTATAAACCAACATATCGGAATTGAACCTAAAATATACATGATATCAAACTGATGTCACCAAATTAGTATCATTATACAACCTCAGATCTCGTCTCTTTACAGTGATAGGTCACTCACCCAGATCAAGTCACGGTTTACTGAGCATGAGGTGTCTATGCTAAAAAGAAAGGGTCGCGTGATGTCGATTGGTACTATAATAGGCAGGGCAGAAAGTTAACGTGTAAAGCAACTGTCACACTTGTGCCGAAAGTTAGAGAGGCTTTACCGAAGCTGCATCAGCATTTGTTGCAGAGGTCTAAGCTTCTACTGTACTGTGTCTAATTTGGTTCACGTGGCCTAATGCCACATTGTGCATGTTGGAGAAAAGTGAGCCTTTTTTGTCGCTATAGCGCAAATATGCACATTGATCAATGTGCTGAAGGTGCTACATTGTTACCCCTGCTCATCAGACATATTATTCCTGAAACCTCAACTTCCTGCGGAGTATATAGAGGCCCGGCCGCAAGTTCAGCGCACGAGCTAATCTAACAATAACCATCACTGCCCTCATACCGGTACCCATTTACTCCTGGGTGGAGAGAAGCAAATTGTGGGAAAGTGTCTTGCTCAAGGACACAAGTACCGTGACCTTTAGCTGGACTCGAACAAACAATATGTAGTATCACCACGATCTTGAGTCGGGTACACTAACGCTAACTGAATAGTTCGAGTAAAAACGTCCCCTTTCCTGGCTGGCCATCTTGGAATCTAATGCGACGCATGATGAAGCAGCTACGGCATTTCATCCACTATATTGTCGGAATTGAATTAGACAGGGCATACAATGTAATTTCAACGTTTATTCAGAGACCCGAGACGTAAACATAATGTATTTACCTCGTTGCATTCGTGAAGCCAGGTGTTGTAGGGACCGTGTAGCGTGAATTTCAGTCACAATGGAATACGGGCTCATTATTAGTATTACAAATGCCTATTAAAGTGAAGATTAAGGAGAGTGGCCGGTCACGTGAGAGGGTTTAACCAACAATAGGGAAAAAAGTAGTCCGATTTTTACAAGAGTCTGATTTTCATATGACAACGGAACAAGACGCTGTGGTACCAAGGTGGGATGTCAATAGACTTACGAAGAAAATGACGTCACACTGTGTTTACCGCGTTTGCCAAGTTGGGACGTGTGGACATTATCAACAAGTCGTAGTACAGTGGTTTCTCCGACAAAATGTACATTGTAGATGCTTATTTTAAAGATAGTTTTTTTTTCTTTGTATTTGGGACCTAAACGAAACAATTGCTTCCTTATTTGTGTTTGAAAAACGTATAGTTTGGTGCTTGTCGCAAAAACAGGCCAAATTGACATGATGCCAAATCGTATGTTCTGAAATGCATGCCGTGATCACAGCGCGTTGTTCCTTCCCCACCTGGCGGTACGAATGGACGCAAAAAACGAGGTAAACACAGATTGACTTCATTACTTCGTACATCCATTGCTTCCTGTCTTTGTGACAAGCACCAAGACTATGTTTTTGAAACTCATCAGGCAAAACAAATCCTTTTTCTTTAGGCCCTTTAAGCTGAAAGTAATTCGTCGGTTGAGTCAAAGCGTATTAGACTTTGTAGACCTAACAGTCTTCCGGCATGTTCCCACTTGGCAAACATTGTAAACTCAGTGTGTGTGACGCCATTACATATCAGGGCTATTCAGTTGTACGGGCACTGATATTACAAAAATAACATGTCATTGGTTGAACTGATTTGGTTACGTAGACGTCGCCGGACCTGCGACGTCGCCGACGTCGCAAGTCCTTTGAGGTCCAGCGAGATTTGCTTCTCGACGACAATGAGTTTGCCAAACAGAAGAGCGCACTAAAGGACGAGTTAGCACGCCTTACCGGCAAAGTTCAAAAACTGAAAACAGTCCTGTCTCATCAAAAATCGCTCCGCGAACCTAAACCACAGTCTGCAGACAGGATTCGCCTGCCGAATAATACGACGAGGTTCCAGGTACCCGACGAGTGGGACCAGACTCTGGACTCCCTGTGGCAGTTTTTCCTGGCGAGTTTGGCTGTGATTCTCGCCCTGTGGTTGGCCGTGAGTCTCTGCCGGGGTGTGGCCGTGTATCTCTTGCCCGAGCTGTTTCTGGAGTGCGCTGTCCTTCCCTCCGCTCCGGAGACGGCTCTCGGTGACTCTGCTTTACGGGCGCGGACGGCGTTAGCGTGGCAACTGCTACTCGGTCACCACCCGTGTCATCCGGTGTATTTGCAGGGGCAGTGTGATGAGCAGAGCCCGGTGAAGTGAGCGTGTTTGCATCTAGTCTTGGTTCCAAGACGTCCTTAGCGGTGCGACGTATAGCGCGCACGGATCAGAGCCGTACGGCGCCCTCTACACACGCACGCAAATGCCAAATCGCCAAGGACGTCTTGGCCCGCGCCCTTTCGTAGTTCTGCTCGCGAATTCGCGAGCAACTGTACTTGTGGCATTTGCATGCGCGCTGACGTAGAGTGCATATAATGTATAATCGCGTGACCTACATTAAATGCATTGTATAATCGCTGACTCAATGGTCTAGTTTCCCCGCGCCATACAGCTTGAGGTACGCATGTACGTACGTATGTTACCTGACGAGCCAGCTAATTACTAAAACATGATTTCATCCAGTGCGCAAGAGCCATTTATTCTTTTGACCTGCCTGTTAAATTATGCATATACAGGTCGCGCGCAGTCCCTACGCGAAAGGGCCAAGACGTCCTTACAATTTGGCCTTGGCGTGCGTGTGTAGAGGGCGCTGTACGGCTCTGATCCGTGCGCGCTATACGTCGCACCGCTAAGGACGTATTGGAACCAAGACTAGTTTGCATCTCGACTGGAGGGGCGATGATCGGATGGAAGTCACCCATTCAGGGAACGGATGTCAAGAAAAGATCAACCTCATCATTAATAAGACTTTTGTGGGACATTGACTTGTTAATACGTGTACATCAATGTGCAGTGCTTAGACGGTCTATTAAACTCTCCTGTTGTAGCGTAATCTTAGGCCGTTTCTGAAACTGATGTTTGTGTCTACGGCTACGGATGTCAACCATAGCGAGAATATGGCAAAAAATCGAAGCCGAAGCCGCCAACGTCAGATTCGAACACGGCCTTGTTTCTTCATGTTCTGTATTATAAAATGGCTACCAGACGTTTGGATTAAGATGAGAATGCTTCATTACAGCAGCAAGAAGCAATTCATGTTCGACCAAGGACTATGATTAACTGTAGTCGACGATTGTTGGCCTAATTTTACCTGAACGCAGTATAGTCGACCACGTCTGGTCGACCATTTGGAACCAGCCTACAGGGCATGGTCGCGCTGGTTACAATAGCGACATTGCTCGTACTAAACTGTGACAAGTGAAGTGGGGACCAGCGACACAGTAGTTCGAGGAGCTGTCGTTCGCAATCGTTGTTACTGCGCATTTATAAGTTACGTCACGAATCGACTACTGGTTAACCAATTTTCCTTGATCGAACTTGCCCAAGTTTGGACCTGAACTATACAGTTAACTATTATTGACAATGTGGATCCGGTACCTCGTTCAAACATTGGCTAGTCAGTCACGTGACCACCAGCCTACAGGGCGTGGTGGCGCTGAATATGTGCTAAAACTGTGATAAATGAAGAGGAAACGAAATCAGTCACTCATTGTTAACAGATAGATGTTGAATGAAGTTTACTTGGAGGAAATTCGGGAAATGACCATCGGTCGATAGGCCTAGTGGTTGGTCGTTGCCTAACCTACACCCAAGCTATACGAACGACTCTCGTCTAGCCCTATGAGTCTAGCCCATAATGGGAGACTTTTGAGACGCGTGGTGGCAGCAGACATTTCCATTGTTCTCACCAGTCGTGCACATGCTCAGAACTACGGGCGCATGCTCAGACTAGTGAAAAGGACCCGTAGTGTCTGCTGCCACCAGCGTCTCAAAGTCTCCCATTATGGCCTCCGTCCATGTACCGTGCGACATAGTACACGTAGGGAAAAGGATACCAACTATTTTGTCACTGGTCCCCTTTTTTACTCGGCACAGTTCAGCAAGGAAACGTTAATTGATATCCAGCGAGACCATTACATGTCCTGCAGGCTGCTTTCAGATGGCTATAATTATACACGTGGTTGACTAGCCACGGTTCGGGCAAGGCTATAGTCCAACAGTTCCCAACAGTACACTCTAAAAACTGTGTTTAGCAATTAAACACAATCTTGCTATCAGTTTGTAAACAAGTTTAGAAGCTAAACATTATTTTTGTTACATTGTCCAATTCCTAAACATCAATGTCCAATGGCTAAACACTATCCATCAACACGCTAAACATGTTTAGTATGTAAACGTGTTTACAAACTGATACCAAGAAAGTGTTTAGAAAAGTGTTTAATTGCTAAACACTGTTGTTGCAGTGTATTTAACTATAGCTCTTGCCAACCAGGTTTTCCCAAAGATATCCTAAAATTCGCCTCATTCTTGGATGTCGTTTTACAGTAAACTATAGAACTATAGGCTAAACATAAATTGTAGGCTGCATGCACTTTGTCTAAGACATATACCCAAGAATCAAAGTAGACTACATGTATCTAATGGGTCTTTACAAAAACAACTTATGTATCATACTTCACACTTCTCTCTCCCTTTTGTAAGTTCCAACAGATTTAAATATGGGCATTTGGTGTAATTAAGAATAATTTAAGGATATCATTATTTTAGCCTGGTTTTGTGGAAACTAAAGCTGTCTGCTTCTGAACATTCAGTGACAAAAAGGAAAATTCGTTGCAAATTTTGAACACCACAATGGTGAGGAACAAGGAAGGGCCTACCATAATTGGCACTAAAGCTGGCTTTCCATAAGTGCGTTTTACGGTCTATTTTGTGTCCGTTGCGTGTTTAGCCCCAGTGACGTCCTTGTCGCGCGCGCGGTGCGATGTCATGCATCAGTGTGAACATGTTAATGACTACACAGCGCCCTCTACACACGCACACCATACAAGGCCACATCGCCAAGCGATATAGACTGGTCCCCGCCTCCCATATGTAATACATTTGAAGTCCGAAGGACAATGGAGGGACGGGAACCAGTCTACAAGTGGCCTTGCATGCTGATCGCAACCCGCGATAAGGACGTCTTGGAACCAAGACTAGTTTAGCCCATACATGTACCTTAACTATAGTCCAAAAACGCAACGCAGACAAAACGGACTGAAAACGCACTTGTGGAACGCCAGCAGGCCTATGGGAGTGTGCCATGAACCTTCTAATCAACAAAAAGTCACGAATGAAAATAAAATTGTATATTCTACATCACTTTATTTACTGAGATTCAGTGGAAAATAAACATTTTTACTGCACCAAAAATGCAGTGTTCATGGACAGCAGATTAAAAATACAATTGCAAATTTACAATACAGTACTATACATCTGGCTAAAAATTTACGTAACATGAAGCTATTGGACGGCTGTAATTTAATGTACACTTTGCAAAGAGGCTACTTTTTAATAGTTTGTAACAGAACTATTACAAAAAATATTGCACAATTTATTGCAAAATTGTACGGTTTGTAAAAAGGTTTATGCGTGATATCTAATAGTGTTGACGGAAATGGTATTTGCATAGTGAATATTCTGTGGCTTTTCATGGTCAGATTATTACCACAATCTTCCACAAAATTCTTGCCTATCACCAGCTCTGTTCTGCCAACCAATATTGTTGGTCTTGTTCGCGTATGGGGCGCCAACGATCTGTTTTTGTGTACACGAGTTTCAACAATCAAACATTTTACCACACCAGTCAACACTGACTGGGAAGAGGCTCAACGAGTTTTGTCCAAGATTGTAGATTCACGAATACCTTTATAGTTAAAATTTTGCACCTACAGATATATATATGAATATTGACGGGTGAATGTGTTTTAAATAGCTCTGACGTCACTTGTTCTGCACCAACCAGGAAATATATATTTATGAAAGAAGTTCAATTTCGTTGATGGATTCTTTAAATAATTGATAAAAAAGGCTGAAGTAACGTTAAAAAATTGTAAACATTTTATTTAACGAAATTACTGATCTAAACAAATCAAAATGGAGAAATTAAAATATTTTCCCCGTAACCAAAGGTGTACATTTGTTATTTAAAGTGTAATTATGTTGGGAGAACATACTGATCTCTTCATTGTCTTGTACAGAAAAGAATCGAACGATAATCGTTTCGAATTGGTGGTCTTCATTTTCCCCCTCCGGTTTAAAAAGGAGGTACATGTATTTATGAATGAGAATATAAGTGTTCTTGCCCCTTATTTTTGTGATTTGGGGAAGAATACACCGTCCTTATATTAATGGCCTGTGCCAATTTCATGTAGCCACTAAGAAAATAATTTAGGTTACCAGCTAAAATGTTCAGCTATGTGTTTTGCACGTCACTATCCTCTTCGTAAGTAGCGTTAACTTCCGGTTCCCAAATACCTGAGACTCTGGGCCTGTTTGTTTCACACAGATCCGGATCGCGATCAGTGATCCGGAGCTTCGAAAGCTGCTCCGGATCACGTTTTTAGGGATCCTGCTCGCGAGGTAGGTTCGCAAGATCCAAGATGGCGACGTGCGAAACGGACAGAGAAAAGGTGACGGTATTTTTTCGTAGATTTGAAGCATTTAATGAGTTTTTTTGACAGTATTTATTCATAATTATTTTACAGTGTATTTTTGTTATTAAAGCTATGTACGATTTATTTACTTTTCTGGAAATACTAGATAGTTTATCATAAAAATATCCCTACAAAATCTGAAGCAAACGACATTTGTTGTGTAGTACAAATTCTCCCAGCATGCAACATATAGCGAGAGGGCGCCCTAAAGGGTTCGCGATCCTGTTTGTTTTCGTTCGGCTCTGGATCACCTCCCGATCTGTGTGAAACAAACAGGCCCTCTATGAACATCGCGTGAAACAACACGCGCGCGTACTTCATTCGTTTGTACTGCACTTCCTAGTTCAAATAATGACGTCACGAGGAGGATCATTATTAGCTGAATTTTGCTTAGCAAGTAAATTTCCTAAGCAACGGTTTCTGATTAGAAGCTCCATGAAATAACTGTGTGCTGGCGCTGGCGTATCAGCTAACGATATCAATATCGTGCACAAAACAACAGAGAAGGCCAATAGCACGCGTGACTAAGCAAGCACAGGTCAATGCGGGGTCAACATCTGAACAAAATGGCGGCGCGGCCAGCGTCATATTCTATCTTTTCGCCCGACAATGTGTTTATCACGCTAGGAAATAGTTGCCCATTGTGTTACTTACCATACAACGTCAGAATCCCATGGTAATTAATCGGGCCTGTAGGACGTCACAGCAAACAGGCTATTTTAATTGTCAAATACGTTGCAAAGTCATATGTTTAGCATGGGCGCAGATGTCCAAATTTACAGACCTTGCGTCCCATTGAAGACGCTATTCCTTTCTCACATCTAGAATTCTGACTGATCAGACTGCTTGCGAAGTGTGTCATAAAAAGAGTGATCATCGAATGCCGATCCAGATTTGTTTTGTTCTATAAACCTTTACAGGGTTTTGCTTTTCTTTCCGGGTTTGTTGTAGGCATCGGCGGATCTACGAGGGGGGGGGGGGGGGTGTTTAAACCCCCCCCCCCCCCCTTGGGCTGCCCAGTGAAATCGTGATGTGCTTAGAAAAAAATTAAAAAGCAGCACAGCTAGACACAGAAGAGATGGTCAAGCGCTTTGTCAGGGCTTATCCAAGGCGTCTCTTCTGCAACTCCATCTTGTTTGACTAACGTCATGTAATAAACTGTTAATCAGTCACTGATGTATTTGTCATCAAAGTGAGCCCTGACAGGCTGTATACTTCTGGCAACATGTTCATGTAATAAACTCATGGTTTTGTCAACAAGCCAATTCTGACTTATAATCATATAAAAATGTTGCCTCAAATTGCTTCATTCCAACCCCAAATTCTCTGAAAAGATGCCCCAAAATGCAGGAGAAAACATCTAGATTTCAATTTTTTCCGGGGGCATGCTTTACGGGTTTAGTGCCCCGGACCCCCTAGCAAGGCGTGTGTAGGCCAATCATCTCAGGTAAACCCCCCCCCCCCCCCCCTTAGTTAAAACCTAGATCCGCCCCTGGTAGGCCCTACTTTAGGCGTGCCCTACTTTAGGCGTAGGCTCTTACAAGCAAAAATAGCAACGAGCAGGGCGGGGGGGGGGGGGGGGGGGGGTTCGACCCCAACCCCCTCCCCGGATCCGCCCCTGTAATATCTAAAACTAATTATATCTCCACCCTTCTTTTAACAAGGAAAAAAGAGAGTAGGCCTATATGCACCCAAGTTGTTTAGCGCCTGAAGCCTTGATTTCCATATAATTGCAATGTACACCGACAACACGAAGAAAGCAATTCGACGACTGTCGAGGCAGAGTTGGTTCGTGACGCCCGGATAGTCGAACATTTCTCACAATTTTGTTTTTTCTGGTAGACTTTTCTGAAAGCTGAACCGATACTTCATTTCGATTTTATTGATATTGAAATTTTATATTCTTGATTCTTGGACAAAAGGATAAAATGAGTCAAATCCATGTCACTCAGGTGGAGAGAAAGTTGTTGAATATGCGCGGCATGCCGGTACGTGTATTAGAATGGGCCCTACTGTCACGACTCGACGCAAATTGGCCAAAATATAAACAACTGATGTGTTGCCCTCGGACCCACCATAAAAAACGACAGATTCTGGGTCGTTTTTTGTTTAGTTTTTAATAAAATATCAATAAAAGCATAACTCAGCCTCTGTCTCAAAAATATGTTTGTATTTGATGTAGGCCTACCATATCTTTACTTCATGCGTATATTTTCACGTAAAAAATTAAACCAGGGGGTTCGTCCAACGTTTAGGCCTAAACACACCTGGGTGATTAGTCTTGGTTCCAAGACCTTCGTGTTCCTTTTTTCCTTCCGAACGAGGGCGCTGTTTCTCAGTTAATCGATTCGGATTGTATTCGATAATGTTTTATATATTACGCGCTCTGACAAGAATCGATTCTACTGTTCTTTGCTCGGTAAATATACTTCCACGAAGGTCTTGGATATTTCTGTCCGCGGGTCTTAACTTTTTCATTACTTTTTCGACATTCTCCCCCGACTTTCCGGGGGAGCCAATCAGCGATTGAGTTTGACCTTGACAAATGAATTATTCATTACTTGGCGAGCATGCACGATTAAATAGGACGCGGTGCGGTCATCACCCCCTTGGTGCGGTTTTTTGTGTATGATAATGTGTGTTGTGTTGTCTGGAAATTTGAATTCACCGCGCCCGGGCCGGGCCCCCGACGCGTCGACCGTTGTATTGTTTTGGATGAAGGATTGCGCGATCCGCGTGACCCAGTCTGTCATGATGTCTGTGGGAAATATATTTTAAGTTGAAGTGTCGGCGGCACGACGTACGTGTCGTTAAAATCCGCGAAGTATCTGTAGTGCAGCTGATTTCTGTAGTGCAGCTGAAGTTTATTTAGACATTAAATAAAGTGTTTTATGTAGGCCTATACGAAATATTTGTGCGGATGATGAGTGAACATGTGAGGTATATTTTAATACTTCCTAATGCAAATTTAGAACTATAACCTTTGATGACAGCCAGTGTGTTTACGTGGTTACTATTCCACATGTAATAGAAAAAATACATGCAGTAGTCGGTGTACATATATTGGTTAAAAGAACTACATCACAATTGATTTCATTACAGTCATAATTGATCATTTTCAAAAAAATTTTTTAACAACAATTTGTATACAAAGGAAAACATATCAGAAAGGATTAACAAAAGGTGATACATACGGCGTACATAATAGCCTAACTTTTATAGTTAAATATAATCCCAAAAAAATTGTCGACAAGAAGAAGTGTTGATAAGTGAAGGCAAAAACATAGATTTCGGGGTTGTGGGGATGGGGAATATATCGTCACAGTTTTCACGAACAGACGAATTTTGCCTCTCCGCATTAAACTAAAGTTACAAGAAAATCAGGTTTTAAGCTGCTCACTTTTTAAATTGAAGATATTACCCAGTGCGTTCATACCACATGTTGATTCAGTGTTGACACTATGTTAAAGTTCAGTTCTCGGTCTTTCACAAGTAATTGGCAGCTAAGCGATAAGTCAATTAATTACAGAGTTATTAATTGATTAATAAATTTGTCTGTTCGTGAAAACTCAGAAGCGAGAAATGGCCCGTTTTGCCCCACAGAGTGTCAATTGTCTCTTCGTGAAAACCCCAAATCCATTTTCTGGCAATTTTGCCCTTCACAGCCATACTGTATTAACACGGAGTTTAAATTCGTCTCTTCGTGAAAACCCAAAATCCATTTTCTGGCAATTTTGTCCTTCACAGCCCTATTGTAACATAGAGTTCTGAATTGGCTCTTCGTGAAAACCCAAAATCCATTTTCTGGCAATTTTGCCCTTCTGAGCCATAGCGTATATATGGCCGAGAAGGGCAAAATTGCCAGAAAATGGATTTTGGGTTTTGGCACGAAGAGCCAATTCAGAACTCTATATTGACTTATCGCTTAGCTGCCAATTACTTGTGAAAGACCGAGAACTGAACTTTAACATAGTGTCAACACTGAATCAACATGTGGTATGAACGCAGGTAATATCTTCAATTTAAAAAGTGAGCAGCGTAAAACCTGATTTTCTTGTAACTTTAGTTTAGTGCGGAGAGGCAAAATTCGTCTGTTCGTGAAAACTGTGACGATATCTCCACCCACACACACTTTATGACAAGATCACCCCTAGACAATAAAACCAGGCAGAAGAAAAAAATTAAAATAGACCAGGAGGTAATTATAAATTTCATATGGAAATTACAGTAGAATTGTCGGAAAGAGGGTTAAATTTGGGTTTGTGTATGGACCATAATTAATACATGTATAATAAACAGCGTAGTGTCCAATCCCCCCCCCCCCCTTCGAAATTTTCAGTTGGTTGGTTTTGGAAATGTCATGATAACCCCCCCCCCCCCCCCCCCCCTTTTCCCGGTCTCCACACATGTCATAGTCAAATCATGGAGGCGCGCTTGAGTGAAGGTAACAATTTATGAGAAGGTATTACCGATGACATGTACATTATATATTGTGCATGTACACTGTATGAGCTAGAACACTGGTGTATAAACATGTGAGGTGATAAACTTAAAAAAGACTTCAGAATGGAGGACGTCCCAGCCAGTTTGTATAAATAAATGTATTATACATTTTTTAAAATGCCACATGTACATGTAATGTCGATTTTTTTTACACTGAGTAGTATAATGACCGGTACATCTGCCAATTTAATTTTTCAGGATGGAAATTGAAAATACATGAAAAAAGAGATATAACAAATGGTGTGTTTCATATTTCTGATGAACTCTGTGGCAGTTCTAACCTTCAATGGTAAAGTATATGTTAACATAAATGTAACTTTACAATAATGGTTTAAAATCTTTACAGAAATACATTTTATCCAGTGAAAAATTATGTTTACCTCAAGAATTAAAATAAATGAGTGAAGTTAACCATCTACTTTGATTTTAAATCCACTGCATTTAAGTGGTTTGCTGGGCTTGCTATTTCAGACTTCTCTTCTTCATTTTCACTTTTTCAAATATTAGTATATATGGATTACTATACACATGTAGGAATGTAATGTATTTAGTGGAGGAATTTTTTATTGGGAGAAATATAAATAGATAAGACAATGATGAATTTAAGCTCCACCTTGAAGACAAAGTGAGTAAAAACGTTTTTCAGTCAAAAGTTGACCAAAGACCGTCCTGTAAATTGTGCATGCAACTAACTGGACTGAAATATCCAATACAATACTGGGCCTGGCCATGGCTGGCTGCAAAAAAGGCACCACATGTTTGTACATGTAATTAAACAAGACTGGCAAAAATCAATCTTTGATAAAAAATAATTTAAAAATTTGACTATTCTGCATTTATTCATTCACATTGGCTAATTAACATCCCAGATTAAAGTGCACACCTGCAGGTAAATTATCATTATCTCATTCTGGGACGTAGCAAGAAAGATCAGAAACTCCCAAGTTATTCAAACTTGAAGTTTAAGTACGTATACGTACGTACACTATACAATACAATCCACAGTGTTCAAATGTGGATGTACATTGTATATAAATACATGTACATGTACATTGTATGTAGGCCTACAAGTGGCTTTTGTACACAGTAGTACATCCACGTTTCTTTTCAAACGGTATTATATTACACGTCGCGTCGACCGCAGGCGCATTTTGCATAATTGGGGCAATCGGTCAAACTTAACCATGGAGGTCAGACCAGTCACGTGATATGAATGATGCATGTTTAGCCACGATTTCCATAGTCGGGTCCCGCCCCCAAAAGTAAGAAATATCCAAGACGTTACTGTAACTCCGTGATTGATCGCGCGCTCGCCCGCTGGTGACAGCCTGTAAATTGCGCCCTCTGTTGATGACAAGTATCAGACAGTAACGTCTTGGAACCAAGACTACCGGGTGATGAGCGGGAAGACGACTTCGATCCATCGTGCTCGTCAAAGCTCCATTCGGGCTGAAGAGTAGCCTAGCTAAAATCCCTAAACTTTGGATCTGAGGAGGTGTTGCAAGAAAAAACAAGGACAGCGCATGTGAAAATGCTATGTTAGTACATACAACCCATCCAATCTCTTTTAGACATGAATAAATAGGTCTATATTGTACCGTAGCGGAAGAGTAAAATCAAATTGGCAAAAACTTCCTCGTATCTCTCGATGTTTACAACAACCGGGAGAGAAAAGCAACCAACTTGCTTCTTCTTCGAATAGGTCACATGACGGCACAGTACAACTATCTTCCTACCTCTCCAGGCCACGAGCTTTGGCGGAGGCGGGAAATTACTATTTAAACCGTAGGCCGACCTCCTTCAGAAACCAGCTGAAATTACGGCTATTCTTCTCCCGCCGAAACGTGACTTGCCTGCTGATGTCACCGATGTTGAAGGAGGGCGCCCTCGTGCGGGGCCTGCTGTCATAGACGTAGTCCTTGAAGTCGTCCAGCCATACCTCGGCAATTCTGGCGAATTCTGTTGAATACAAAATTTTCGAAAAAAAGATGCAAAAATGGACTATACATACTGAAAAAAGACTGTATACAGGAATCACAATGCACAATGCGTTAGACCAAGGGACCATTAACCAGTGGTTGCATGGTACCTTGCATCTCTGCACAATAACATCCAAGTGTAAAGATTATCTAGTCGAACTTAGCGTCTAATACGACAACGTTGTTGTTAAATTGAAGGGAGTTTTTCCCCTTTCCCGACGTAGTGTATGAAGCAATATGTATACCCAGTGCTTTCCGAGAGCCTGTGTGGAAAAAAATCTAAAGCTTACTCGGGTGGGACTCGATCCCACGACCTCCTGTTTGCCAGTGCAGATGTCGTAACCACCACTCGACCACCGAGCCGGGATCGGCTGGATGATTCGAATCTAATTTAGGGTACCGCGTAATCAGTGGGAATTAAGATGGATTTTCCCAACAGGCTCTCGGGTAAATCATACAGTGCTTCATACACTACATCGGCAAAAGGGCAAACAATCTCTCTTCTAATTTACATCATCCCCGACGCAAATTCCATCTTCTCAACGTTGCTGCTCGACTCGAGTCACTGTGAACAAATGACTCGACTCGACTCGACTCGACTCGAGTCTCTCACCAGAAGACTCGACTCGACTCGACTCGACTCGACTCGACTCGACTCGACTCGACTCGAGCGAAAGCTAATAAGACTTGGGTCCCAATAATAAATTGAAAACTTTGCGAAAAATATTTATGTTCTTGTCACTTCGCGTTTAATACAGACATACAGTCGTACTTCCCCAATACGTCCGAGGACAATGCTTTGTGTTTCCTATTGTTCCTTTAATATAACCAACCCCCATAGACTAAGCACGTATCCTTACGTTCGAGGACCGATTTCAACAAAAGACTCTACGTTCGAGGACTGAAAGGTTACTTTGTGTTTCCTTTCTTCTCTTGTCCTCGGAGATATATACAGTGCACGTACACGCGTACAACGGCCACTTCATTCGTGCACAAACATACACCGTGTAACGTCACGGACTCCCGCCTTGTGGCCAGCTTTGTAGCGCACAACATAGTATACTATGATCCCGGAAATAGACTTTTAACGCATTTTCGAATTCCCTTGAACAGCGCACCCCCCCCCCCCCCCCCCCCCCCCCCCCCCCATTAGAGGATATCATTAGTTGGTTGCACAGGGTTTCAGCAAAAAATAAGTTTCAACTGAAGTTTAAAGAAAGTATATATCACAACATTTACTTTTGCTGTAATTTTCAGAAGTAAATGGATTTTGTGTGCACATATGCTGGGGAAAACACAGAGACAAAATGCAGTTCTTGTAGTCTGGTTCCCCGACCCTACTTCAGACAAAACGGAGCAATTTATAGACCTCGTGGAATTATCAGGTCGGGGAACTAGACTATTTCCAACGATGGTCGGTCGACCATCGCTGAAAATTGATTTTAAAAATCCACTTTTCTTGAAAATGACGACAGACCATGTGCCATGATTTCACAGAATGCATGAGACCATTATTTACTTTCAGTAATAATAATTCAGTAGTTTTTTATGTTTGCAAATGTTGTATATTACATTTAACTACTAGAACTTCAAGTGGCTCAACGATTCATCACCGGGCCTGACGTGTAGGAGGGATCGCGTGCTCGGGGGTTTAAACCCCCCCCCCCCCCCTTGGGCTGAGAATTTAAAAAAAAATAACCAGTGTCGGGTGTCGAAAATTCGGCACGCTGGGTGTGTAGGCCAATCACCTCAGGTAAACCCCCCTTAGTGAAAACCTAGATCCGCCCCTGGTACGTACCAAGGCGTTCAATTAAAAGCGCATCGTATCGTGAGATTTGCACTGGAAACACTGGTATTGAAAACTTTGAAGTAATTTTTTAATACAAACGTGTCTCTTAAGAAAAGGAAGCAGTATCCTGCACCACTGAAAGTTCGGGATATTAAGGCATTTATTGTCAATGGCTTAAAGGGACACATTGCCTTCAAATGTCATGAAATTTTGCTGTTTGGAAATGTTCCTTATCTTTTATAAGAGTTGTTCATGAAAAAAAACACGTATAATGTGTTGTAATTAGTGAGTAGTGATTACAAAACAAAAAAGTTGCCTCTGACCCCGGACATCTGACCCGCGAAACATAGACTTATTTCCAGTAGTAAATACCACCGTCTAAATAATGCGCAAAATACGCTGTAAGAGTCTTTAGGCTGGCGCCGTAGCCAGTGGCCTTGTAAACCTATCAGATGATCGCCAGGTACCATTCTCTACCTCGCGACACATATCGCCAGCGCTGGGCGCCGTGCCACAGTACATCAAAATGGATCAACAGAACGTACTTCAACCAGCTGCGACTGGTGAACACGGTCCGCCATTTTGTGGAGTCAAACATTTTGTTCTACAAAATGGCGAACCGTTATTTGTCACGAAATATAAACAAAAACACGCAATTTGAAGGGATAGTTATGTGAATCTTTATATTCTACTTTAAAAAAAAAGCTTCCGAACCATATCTATTTCAGTTTTATAGCCCAAATCGCAAAATCCAAAGCAACGTGTCCCTTTAAGTTCACTGTAATTTTGTTTTTGATTTTGTACACCTAATTTTTGTTTGTTTTTACATTTAACATGTTATTATTTAAAAAATGAAATTCAGTCAATTGTGACGTTTTTAACATGTATTTTGCACTTTAACATAAAAACTGTCAACAAACATAACTAATGTAATTAAACAATCTAAAATTACCCATGTTTGGTATTTTTACAGACAGGACATTGTAGGTTTACAACTTGCTGTGATTTAACAATTGCAGCGTGAAATTGCAAACAAAAAATGACAATAAAACAGAATATTTGCTTTATAACATTTGAAACATTTGTTTTAATTATTTGTGTGTGTGTAATTGAAAAAGCAATGTTCTGCTTTTTTCCCTTTGTAAATAGACAAATATCCTTCAATGTAGAAAAACATTATCTTTATTTACACTAAATTTTTGTTTGTTTTTACATTTAACATGTTATTATTATTTCAAAACAAATTTCGGTCAATTATGAATTTTTTAAACATGTATTTTGCACTTTAACATAAAAACTGTCAATAAACATAACTAATGTAACAAACAAACTAAAATTACCCAATATTTGTGTCTTTTTACGGACAGATAATTGTAGGTTTACAACTTGCTGTGATTTAACAATTGCAGCGTAAAATTGCAAACAAAAAATGACAATATTGCAGAACATTTGTTTTATAACATTTAAAACCCACCATGCAAAGCTTCAAATCGTATCTATCGTCGCTCTACGGAGAGCTAAGCATCCGACAACTCAGCCTAGTCACTGGAACGCACCACCACCAAGCGTGCCAGACTCATCAACCTGCCTGAAAAGATGCCGAGACTCCAATATTATCCCCAAGGGCCTCCTCATCCATGACCCCATCCGCAACAACCGTTCCCAAGCCATCCTAGATCGGGCCAGCAAAGCACTTCTCCGAGAACGCATAGCCAGCACCAGGGCCTAACTTGCACATCTGAGCCAACACACTTCCAGCCTCAATACAGGCACCCATTATTTCCAGGCCTCCCGTACCAAGTAGATCAAGAAGTTCAACCAGCTTCGGCCGGCGAGGGTTGATTGCCAGCCCAACAACCCAGCCTTCAACACCCGTTGCTTCCAGATCTCACGTGGCGAGCACAACGACAGACCCTGGTCCAGGGGGTTGGGCACCAGCAATAGAGATTGTAACGGAAGAGATTTCCGTTGCGCCCAACCGCCCAATTCAACCATCCACGACCAAACCCCACTCAGCAACAACGTGACTTTTACCCAGGCTACCCAGCACACAGTCGTCAACACCAGCCATCGTACTCCCACCGCCCAAGAAACCAACGGATCCTGTCCAAGGGAATGAACTTCGCTCTCACTCCACGCAGTATCCCCGTGGAAGACATCATCCAGTCCGTCCGTGGAACCAGCCCTCAAACACCTAGACAAGACCACCGCCAACGAAGTCCGCATCCAAGTCCAGTAAACCCTCAAGAATGCCAAGTTCACTCATCAAATTCACCATGGAACAAGAACAGACAGAACAACTCCATCGCTTTCCTTGACGTCAAGCTCACCCGCAGACCAGATGGCACCATATCCCACACAGTCTACCGCAAGCCACAGCTCTTCGTTCCACCATCCACGCTTCAAGTCATCAGTATGCAACACCCTGGCACGCCGAGCCTACAGTACCTGCTACTAGGCCAGACCTCAAGAACTCCACCACATCAAGACATCACTCAAGCTCAACGGATACAACAGCGTCAACACCAACAAGCCCAAGCCCCCCACCCCACCTGAACAGCGCCCTCAATTCAAGTCTACAGTCACACTCCCGTACATCGGTCACCTCCAACAAGCTACAACGCATCTTCAGCCAAGCTCAAATCAAGGTCTTCCACACAGCACCAGACAAGGTCCAAGCTGAACTACAGACACACAAGGACAAACAAGACCCAAACACCAAGGCAGGCGTCTACCGCATTCCCTGTGAATGTGGTAAGGTATTTCTATTTTTTATTTGCAGTTTTATTTAAACAGGGTAGCCTCATCAGTTATAAAACTGCTCTCATTATGGGCCCTGTGAGATAATACAAAATAATAATACAATATATTAAACAAAGAACATATAAAATATAAAGAACATATAAAAATATAATAAACGTATAAAATATAAAACATTAATTTAAGAATCCTGATTAATTAACTAAACACGCAAATATAGGTCAAACTTTAAGGGCGAAATAAATAATTAAAAGAACATGAATCATTAGATTAAAATTATAGTAAAATATAGCTATTGAATTAATTTAAGAAATGAACAAATGATAAAACAAACAGCACAAAAATATATCAGTAAAAAGAAATTGCTAATAAGCAATACAACGAAAATCACAAGTGCAACTAGGTCTACATTGAAATATATATATTAAAACACAAACAACATAGATTATATTAGAGACGTATTAAAACAGGTGCAAATAAAATTTAAACAAAGAGCAATATGGTAGGTAGAGTACAACTGTCATAAAAAGTTTACCAAACACATACTTATTACTATTATTTAACAACAATAGACACAGAATTAAAATCAGAATAGAATTATAACAGTTTATAAACCATAAGATTTTTAAATTTTGATAAAGACTTAGCCTGTCTCTGCTCAGTGTTTAATTGGTTTCATCCCAGGGTCCCAAGATGTTGGAAAGTGCGCTTGGTAGCATTAGTCTTTGGAATGGTAGACATGCATAATGAGCCGTTGGATTGTTGGCGGGTACCAATTGAATGACACGGCGTTTTAAAGCGCTCATTAAGGTACTTTGGATTGATATTATTTACACATTTGAAAACCTCGATCATTCTGTGTCGATGCCAACGGATTGGTAATGTTGTCCAAGAAAGCGTTTCATGTAGGTCAGCAATGTGTGTTCTGGGATGGGCATTTAGGAGTGTTCTGGCAAGACGATTATGCAGTTTGATAAGCCTATCAGATTGGGTAGTTGCACAGTTTGACCAAACAACGTCACAATAATCAAATAAAGGCAAGACCATGGCACTACTGAGTATCTTGAACGTGGAGCTGGGCAGACAAGGTTTGGCAGAGCGTCTAAGGAACCCAATTTTCTTAGAAATCTTCTTAGCTGTATAGTCAATGTGGTCATTCCATGATAAATGTTCGTCCAGCATTATCCCTAAATACTTGTACACTTTAACGCGTTCAATAGCCATTCCATTTAAGGAAATTTTGACTTCATTAAATACGGAAAGTCGAGGACGTGTTCCAAAAATCATGAACTTTGTTTTATTGACATTCAGTGTTAGTTTGTGGTCCATTAACCATTTCGTCACCTGCTGAACTGACCAATATCCATATCCCTGTTAATTTGTTCGGGTGACTTTCCGCTGAACATTAATATCGTGTCATCGGTATACATATCTATTTTGCACCCAGGAAGTGAGACACCGATCGGAAGACTATTTATAAATATGATAAAAAGTAGAGGCCCAAGAATAGATCCCTGGGGGACTCCAACCCTTAGATTGGCAAAATCGGACGGGGCACCAGCTACTTGTGTGCACTGTTTTCTTCCACATAGGTAAGATTCAAACCATTTGAATTCAAGGCCATTGACACCGGTGCTCTGAATTTTAGACAACAGTATTTTGTGATCAACGGTGTCGAATGCCTTTTTTAAATCTAAGAAGATGGCGCCAGTTACATTTCCAGCGTCCATCTTACTCAAAATATGATCAGTAACATCAAGAACTGTAGTTTGAGTTGAGTGGCGTGGTCTGAAACCCGATTGATGTTCTGTAAAGAAGTCCTTCCTAGAAAGAAAAGTATAAAGCTGGTCATGTACAGCTCTTTCCAAGATTTTGGATACAAGTGGGAGGACTGATGAAATAGGTCTATAGTTGGTAACTTCATCTCGATCACCACCTTTAAATATTGGTGTAACTCTCGCCATCTTCCATCTTTGTGGAATACTTCCTGAAGATAATGATTTATTTATTATGTACGTGAGCGAGTTACATATGGCTGGACAGGCAGTTTTGAGTAACTTGCTTGATATACCGCCAATTCCTGTTGCAACTGACGGGTCCATCTGCCGTATTTGTTTTTCTACAAAGAGAGGTGTTATGTGCGAGAATTTGAAGGTATCGGCGCACTCATTATGACAAGCATAATGATGCTCTTTTACAGTTGGTGGATCATCTGGGAAAGCTTCTGCAAGATCAGCGCCTATGTCGGCAAAAAAGGAATTGAAATCGTTAGCTAAGGTTTGTTTATTAGTTCCTGAGCTTGATGGTAGGGTAGGATAACTTTTCATAGAACTGGCTTCCTTTGCCAGGGACCACATTTTCCTTGAATTATTCTTGTTGTTAGAGATCTCTTTTTCATAATAACTATTTTTTAGGTACTTGCCCAAGTTATTGGCTTCGTTACGTAGTTGCTTAGCAACAAGCCAATCATCATTTCTACCCGTCTTATGAGCTTTAGATCGCATGTGATCACGTTTACGTCCAAGTTCAAGCATTTCTTTAGTCACCCAAGGTGCCATGTGATTTCTTCTCTGGCAAAATTCCCGGAATGGCACATGTCTGTTACAAACACCATTAAAGATTAATTCCCATGTATGCCAAGCCTCATCAATATCATCTTTTTCTTGCACTTTATGCCAAGGCATTTCAAACATCTCTTCTAAGAACAAGCCGTCATCAAAGTGTGTATAATTTCGCATTTGTATGACCCTGGGAGGAACTTTAACCTGAACATTGGTTTTCCTGTTGAACAAGACCATCGAGTGATCGCTTAGACCAAGAGGAAAAACATTGGTGAAATTAATGGTTTCGGGATGGGAAGATAAAACAAGGTCAATACATGTACTAGAGGTAGAAGTGACTCTGGTTGGGTAGTCAACAAGTTGTGTAATTTGGAATTCACAACATAAGTCATCTATTTTAGAACATTCTGCACTATCAAACATATTCAGATTAAAATCACCTACAATTATTAATTCACGACGGCTGTAATCTAATTGATTAATCATATTCTTAACATTTAATAAATGCTCGGTTCTTTTGTTTGGCAGGTAGACAACTCCTATAACAATGGGGTTACATAATTTTAGATTAATTTCAATCCAACAGGATTCAGAGTCGCTGCTAATTTCATTCATGATGCGGTAAGGGATATTATTTGAAATATAACATGCTACACCACCGTGATTGTCTGGGCCTTTGCGGTCACTACGAACCAAAGTGTAACCTTCAATATTATCTTCAGTATCATCAATGTTGTCATGTAGCCAAGTTTCACTGAGGGTAAGCAAATGGATTGAGTATTCTGCCAAAAGGAGCCGCAAATGCTCGATCTTTGGTAAAAGGCTTTGCACATTTAAATTTGCAATTTTTAGGCCTCTCAACTTTTTGAAATTATCGAGCATGTTTTTACATCCAGTATTGCTTTCCCTGTCCTGAGTGGATGGGCTGTGGCTGGTAACAGTACTGGTAATTCTAGAATTATCCCTTTGATCAATCCAAGGCCAAACCTGGAGATGAGATTTCGCTAGTACTACCAGGCTCATTGTCATTATTTACCAACCTCGCTGCAGCTGTATCATCCTCTTGTATTTGTACCACTCTGATCCCTGTGAGGGCAGAGAGGGGCGGTGGGGCAATCGGCACAGAGGTTGCTCCTGTGGTGAAAGGGGGTCGATTCTCTTCCGAGATTTCCAGACCTGACAGCGGAAATCCTGACGTTTGGGCGCATGAGGACCACTGTTTGGTCTGGATGCACATGTACTGCTGACAGCCTGGACGTAAGTGAGGGGTGAATGCTCATCTCGGTTTACAGACAAAGTCTTACGTGACAGTGACATAGGAGGAGATGTATTTGGTTTGTCAGGGCTCATGCAGGAGATTGTGGTTGCGACTGGTGGAAGACCTCGTAAATGTCTGATGAGATTTCGAGCGAAAACAGTGATGCCAATGCGACCAAGATGGACCCCGTCAGAGGCTAGATGACGCTGATTGATGTTGTCATTATTTATATAATTCCAGTTACGAGAACAGCAAATCTGGCTAATTAGTTGATTTGCGGAGACTATTTTGTTGTGCTCATACAAATTCTCCGGGTTTCTGTGCATTATTGATGATATTGTGACATCACGGATGGAGTATTTCTCCTGCGCCATTTCACACAGAGATTCCAGTTTCTTTGAGATTGTCTCTGCATCGTCTCTAGTGTTGTTTGTACCTACATGGATGATTAGTTCAGTGGCTTGAAGTTGAACAGTTCCTTCCATGATCAAAGTCGAGAGGTCTTCAATTTTCGCTCCTGGGCGAGAAATTACTGTGACACATTTGGATTGGCTAAGTTTCTGTCCATTTATCCGCTTAACCATTGAATCACCTATGAGAGTTACTCTGTTGGTAGGCCTATCTCCAAACTTCGCCTTCTGCTTTACTCGGTATTCATCTATCTGCTGTTTAAACAATGTTGCAGATTTATTATCCCGTAAAGACGACGGAGACTCTAACTGAGATGATGACATCGGCAGCTCCCTTTTTGAGGTGTTTGATTCAATGTTACAGTTACCGGTATCAATTAATTCGTGATAGTAATGATCAATCAGTTCCTCGGCTGTTGGTTCATGCACTTCCGATCCAGCTTCATCGGCCAATCCAGCAAAACGATTAGAGCAAGGAACAAGAGACTCTTGGCTTTTGTCTGTGCACCCACTCGGGTGGGAGTCTCTGAGTGGACTATTGTTGTTGACCACTGTCCATAATTGTTGGCAGGTGTCATTGTCCACGTTATTACTGCCAGTGTTACTGCAAGTCGTTGCTACGTGACAACAATGTTGCTGATCTTTGGTCAGTAGTGCAATGGCGGCTTGTAGATTTTCCAACATCCGGTTTTGTGATTTTAGCTCAGTGTTGTCAATGAACTGGGCTCTCATTGCTTTTCTCCCCTCTAAGGTCCTCAATAGATAGTATTAAAGCCTGTATCTCAGCATTTTGGCCAGGTATTTGACTAACGACGTCTAATTGAGTGGCGGCTATATTTGTGGGTGTCCTGTCATAATTGTCCTTCTCATGGGTATTTCCAAGAGACATTGATTCCAAGTTAGAAGCTGATTTCAGTTTGGCTGATGACAGACATGACTTTGGGAACTTACTGCATTTGTTAGTGAGGTACTGGTAGAGTTCGATGATATCATCCACAACTGCCTCAACTGATCGTCTGGACTTTAGTATCAAGTGTTTAATAGAGCTACAACCTTGTGTACCGTTTTGTTCATCGCCATGTTGTAACCTATCGGCATACTTCGCTTCGCCCAGTGAGAACAAATATTTCCGAGCTTCGTGTAGCTCATCTAGGGTCATCTCTCGTTGCATCTGTTGTTTCAATGAATCCTGTGACACATTTCCAACTTCCAAAAGGATCGGTTGTAGGTTTACGCAGAGATCCACCAAAAAGGACGGAGCCGATATCGACGTGCGTGTGCTTGGTACCGCCATATTACCTTCGGAGAAACCGGCAGAGACCTCAACACAAGACTCAAGGAACACCAATTCAAGCACACGGCAGGAAAGGAGAAATAGACAAGTCAGCAATCATCAAACACTCACACGAACAAGAACACCGCATCAATTGGAACCAAGCCAAGATCATCGCCCCAGTCACATTCTGGCACCCAAGACGCATCAGAGAGGCCATCGAAATCCGCAAACACAGCACAGTTTCTCAAGACATCGGATTCCACATCAACGACATCTTGTCCCAACTCACCAAACGCCATATATCCTACACCCACGCCACCCAACAAGCTACTGCCACACCCCAACGCACACAACAGCATCCAGTCGTCACACCCGACTATAGGCACCCATAAGGCATAAAAAACCTGCAGCAACTCCGCATAACATCACTCACACTCCCGAGGACGGACAGAGCCCACCGTCCGAAACGTCGAGTTACACACTTATCCCGGTTCTTTTCAGAACCACACTTCTTCCTAGAAGACATTTATTTCACATGGTGTTACCCGCAATCCCAGTCTTTCTCAAACATTTGTTTTAATCACTTTTTAAAAATGTAATTGAACAATACAATTTTCATTTTTTCCCTTTTGTAAATAAACAAATATCCTTCAAATGGTACGTTCTTTTACAAATATGATAAAAAGAGGCGGATGTGTGTGTTTTATGTATACGTATTCAAACCGTGGACCGTCCTTAACAAAAAGTTAAAGGTATAAACAATAAGGACAATAGGAGGTCAGCGATTGAATAATGCATGTACACGTTTAGTGGGGGGGGGGGGGGGGGGGGAGGGGGGGGGGTGGAGCGAAATTAAATCCGGAGCTACCCATCGCTGTTGGCAGTCTCCCAAAAGTCGGAGAGACCACCAACACAGTGATAGATATGGCAGGACATTGGTCCTGGAGGTCGGAGGGGTAATCCCCTTCCGTTAGATTCTCATTATTCGTCTGTTTCTAACTCCGCTACCTTGTGGAGACCGAGAAACAACAGGGGACAACAGGTTGAAAATGTCTCCGAAAGAAAATTCTAAAGAGGAGGATGTCTCCATAATTATATAAGGACATTTGGAAAGAAAGCCTAAGGAAAGAAAGCCATGTCTCCACAGAGGGATGTATTTTGGAGTATGTGTAAAAAATAATGTGACGCATTATGCGTTAGAGGGCGCTCTTGACGGTTAACACAGAGTCGTCAATTGAGTTCTCAGTTCTCGAAAGCCTGGACACAAATTGTTTCCGCATTTAAGTATTCATTCTTCTTTGCCTGAAAAAAAAGGAAAGAAAAAAAAGCGAGCAGGGTGTGCCAAACAGTTTAAAACTGGTTTCCATTGGGGCCCTGCATACATTTCGAAATAGGTTGGTGCAATAAAAATTGTTCGGCCTATTTACTGTTCTGCAATCTGAAGGTCTATACTAAAAGACCGAGAAAATGGGTGCAAGTATTTTACAATGAGCCGGGATTATAATAATAAGATAACAGATAGTGGTGTATCCAGCGATTTTTTTTTATGCAAGTTCGCCCCGAAAAAAAGGCCAAGAGCCACTCGAGGTACGGAGCTACGAAACAAAAAAGGAATCAAAGATATAGGCCTAAAGAGGTTTAGAGTTTAGAGTTTAGAGTTTATTTACATCTTCGACCCATATGAACAATGGGTATGAGATCTTTAAAAAATATAACAAATATGTACATACAAAATAGTTCACACCTTTACCCTCACCGGTAGGAATTAATATTTCTCTTGAAACAGGAAAAAATCGTAAGATGAAGGGAAACATGCATCAGGCAAAGAATTCCATAGATATACCAAACGATTTTGCTTTGTTGTTGTTGTTTTGACACTGTTAACAGTTGTCCTGGCAAAAAGGAAAAAAAGTTTCAATTTTTGCCCCTATGACAGGGATGTGATTATGAGGGTAGCGTCAACGGCCAGTACCAGAGAACCGCAGCCGGCCCGGCTGGCCGGCTCGTCAATCTGATGAGAAGTGACTCGCACACGTATACGGGCAAATTATTGCCAATGGACTATCCTAATAAAATATTCGGACTCAGTGGATGAAGTTGGATGAGATTTCTAGGAAAGCTAGTTTCGATAGTGAGATTTTTCCTGCAGCATATTATCACAATTACAGCGACTGAGGCTCCGTGTAGAGTAAGGAAACTATACTGGGTCACGATAAAAAAAAATAATAATAAGAATAAAATAAACAAATAACAAAATTATCGGGCCGCGTTCATGGCTTTTTGGTGGTTTAGGGGTAGGAAAACCCTTCAAGCGACCAGTTGAGATCTGACGTATGTCAACTACTCCTTCCTGAAGTGGTGGTATTGGCCTGGGGGGGGGGGGGGGGGGGGGGTAACAGTGGCATGCCCGATCATTCACAAGTTCTTTTAAAAAAGTGATAGCAACCTAAATTTCCCTTCTGGCTGTAGTGTTTGCTCCGACCCGGATTAAAGTTAGTTTTACTTCATTTAAATCAATTTAAGCCCCCCCCCCCCCACAAAGAAAATGAGAAACCACTGCTAGTCCCCGCCCCTACATGTGCACGGAGCCAATCCCCGGTATACGCCATCTGTAGACCGATATGCGACGTTCTGTACAAGGGTGGGGCCGTGGGCTATATATAGCTCCCTCCAAATTGGCCTTTTGTTTTCGTAAAATAATAAAATGTCCCGAGAAAATTCCCCGAATATTTTTCACACAAAAAATAAGGTTTTTAAAAACTGATTACTCATGTTGAGGTTTTAGCCAGCTCTTCAGTCAAAAACGTCTATAGAGCCATGCCTGAAAGACTTTACTCGACAAAAGTGATAAATATACATGTTCTAGGTGCCACACGTTCGAAACGCCCCTTGCTTGAACGGTGAGTCTGAAGTTTAAGACGGAGGTCAAAAAGTGAGTCAACTGGTAACGGTATATTAGCCCCACACGCAGCAGTATATTCAAACTAATGTTGGCAAATAGTTGCCTCAGATTTCAGAGATTAAAGAAACCTGAGTCACTTTCTTCCCTTTTGCTGCATATTTATTATGATAATTGCGAGGGGCACGCTTTATCATATGCCGGGAACGGGTAAGTTTTGGAGGGGGTTGTGGGGGAAGCGAGCCGGGCAAATTGGCGTGATTCACCGTGAGTGGAATCGTTTTGGAAGTCACAGAGTTTACTATCCCGTGGGTCGGTTGCAGACCCGTGCACAATATACACACGTCAAGGATCTGTCAACTACCTTATCTGGTGGAATCATCGCGCTCTACTGTTATAGTTTGTGACAGAAAAACGTAAAAGGAAGTATTACAAAGTGTTCCTAGAAGTGGAGGGTTTCTGGACAGCCAGGGTGTCGTGAAGTTGGAATTTCGTCTTCAAAATTAATAAAACCGTGAGTAGGTCTGACACATCGTATGATATAAATCAGCGACGTGATTTCCTTTTCTACCTATAACCGATGGAAAGTTTCTTCATTCGCATTTACAATCAAAGACCTTGTGTTTTTTCTCACGACGCCGTGGAAAAGTTGTCATTGCAGTTAACAGATGTGAATGCATGGTTCGTAATAGATATTCGAATATTATGACTTGTTTACATAGAGCGGTGTGATGGCTTTTTATAACAGGCAGAACAATGGAACAATTTTTCTGGTTTTTTTATGTTAAAGGGACACATTGCCTTCAAATGTCATGAAATTTCGCTGTTTAGAAATGTTCCTTACCTTTGATAAGAGTTGTTCATGCAAAAAAACACGTATAATGTGTTGTAATTAGTGAGTAGTGATTACAAAACAAAAAATTGGCCGCTTACCCCTGACATCTGACCCGCGAAACATAGACTTATTTCCAGTACTAAATACCACCGTCTAAATAATGCGCAAAATACGCTGTAAGAGTCTTTAGGCTGGCGCCGCAGCCAGTGGCCTTGTGAACCTATCAGATGATCGCCAGGTACAATTCTCTACATCGCGACACATATCGCCAGTGCTGCGCGCCGTGCCACAGTACATCAAAATGGATCAACAAAAGGTACTTCAACCAGATGCAACTGGAAATACGACTGGTGAACACAGTCCGCCATTTTGTGGAGTCAAAAATTTGGTTCTACAAAATGGCGGACCGTTATTTGTCACGAAATTAAACAAAAACCACGCAATTTGAAGGGATAGTTATGTGAATCTTTATATTCTACTTTTAAAAAAGCTTCCCAACCATATCCATTTCAGTTTTATAGCCCAAATCGCAAAATCCAAAGCAATGTGTCCCTTTAATAATTAGTTATTTTTTGGTTTTATTATTTAAAAAAAAGTTTTCGAGATTGCGCTTTCTGTTTATAATGTGTGCCCCTGGCCCGTTTTCACTGGTGGGTAGTATCCAAGTTTCGGACCAAATTGCAAAATTCTCTACCGGGGGGGGGGGGGGGGGGGGGTAGGGAGGGAGGACGCACACAAAATGTAAATACAGGGTTGGGGTGAGTCGGGGTGTATGTCAGAATATATAGCCTATACAAGTCAAACATAAAATACCAGGCACCGCCCCCTTTTTAAACCAGCTTACGGACAGTATGTTTTAGATTTAGATAAATTTCAGATTTAGATTTTAGATTTATTTCTCACACTCGACCCTTATAAAGCGTAATTAAAGATATACTGTCTGCGCTTTTCAACAAATTAGTTTTTTCCTTCTAAATATTTTCTTCTAACGTGTTTCCATTTTAACGTAAACACTATTTTGTTCTATTCTAGGCGTCTGCAACCCTCCAAAAGGCTTTTTACTTTAGCGCATATAATGCACACAAAAATACGTCCGACGTACCGGTATTGTTCGGCCGTAAAAAAATTACGTTTGTAATAACCATTGAACTAAGTGGGTATAAGTGCATCGTCAAGGTTGGGGCGATCGACGGAAGAAAAAATCAACACACAACCAACAATAAATTGTAAAGATCCTGGATGTGGGCTGATCATTGTGTATTCTGGACATATTACTGGTGCATGTAAATGCCAATGACCCATAAAATGTATACGGACAAGGGGAATTTATTGGTGGGGGCACTGCCATAGCCGACCCCTCCCAGTGGGGGGATGTGTCCCCCACCCGGGATCGCCGCCCATGCGTGGGTGACAGTTTTGTTCAAGTTCTCATTAAAAAGTGAATAACTTTTGTATAAAAAAAAAACAATTAAATAGAAACAATATTTTTCGAGCGAAACTTAAAAAGAGCACGGACATTAATCTTTCAGTGTGTGGCACATAAAAATAAATATTAGGCGGCCAAATGTCACTGCCATTAATCAAAACACAGAAATGTTACAAGGAAAATAATAGACACATGTACTTAAATTACATGGAAACAAATTTAATTACAACTATATAAATTAAGAAGCAATAACAAAAAACATATGCACAACACATGGATGAACCCAAAACAATGATGCAATGATTTTTGATAAGAGAAGCTCAGGAAAAGATTATCAAACAAACCACCGGGAAACTGACTAGATATTTTTGATAAATGTTCAAAGTGAACAAAGACAACTGGCAGGCATGCAGCGGGATGTTATTCTGAGACCTCCGGTAAGGTAATCCGGAGGTCGCAAGTTCAAATCCTTCTCCTGCCGATTTTCTTAGTACATTTTCAAAATCAATAAGGGGACTAGCGTTTTGGATTTTTTTATTTTAACATCCTTGCCGGTAATGGTGACTTAATCAAACCATGGAGGAAGGCACCATGATCAAACCCTTCTTCTCGGGGGTGGGTGGTGGGGTGTGGGGGGGCTGAGTTGGTGGAAGTTACCCCGCCTGGGCCTATTGGTCTGAAAATTGGGATTTGGTATCTACTGAAGATTTATCCTCTATTCAGATCTTACCCAGAACTTCTTGGTGAGAACCATAAGGTGGTAGGGCGGCAACCTAAAATGTGGCCAACCCCACCACCTGTGGCTTTTAGCCTTGTATTGCAGGGGCGGATCCAGGATTTTTTGCAGGGGGGGGGGGGGGGGGGGGGTTCTGAAATTTGCCCAGAAAGGTGACTCCCAAAATGTTCCGTCTGCGAAATTTTGTTACAAGCAGGGGGGCGGGGGGGGGGGGGGGGGGGGGGGGGGGGGGGCTGACACACCTTCTCACCATTGGTGGCGCCATTTAACCTCTTTGTTTTGTTCTTACCATAGGCAAAATAAGACATGTAGGGTTTGTGGTTTGCAACTTTAGGCGTAGGCCCCTTCAAGCAAAAAAAAAAAAAAAAAATGGCAACGAGGGGGGGTTCCCCCCCCCCCCCCACCCCTGGATCCACGCCTGTATTGGGCGACTTCCATAAAGAAAAAAGACACAAATTGTCAAGTTTTTATATACAGTGAAAGATTTTGCAACGATAATTTCAGTTGTGTCACCCGCAATATTTATTTTAATTTACACAACAGATTGAGAATTGAATGCTAAAATTGGCCTCGTCGATGCCTGGTACAGGTCGCCGCAAGTACGCATGCGCGCTATCGCCATTTTCTGATGGAAGCGAGAGGAATGGGTTGTTTACCAAGGGCCTTGCGACCGTTCGCCTCCGTACTTGCTGTCTTCTGAGCGGAACGGCCATGTTCAGCAAAAAAACTCACGGCGACGTCAAGAAATCCTCGCAGAAGCTCCTGGACCCGAAGAAGGATGCCGTGACGCGGCTGAAACACCTCCGAGTTGTGCTCGGTAAGTGGTCCGATTTCTCGCCCGCTGCATGCTAACGGGGATCACAGATGCCAGTGGTGGCCGTTGCATTCCACTGCACTAGTTTCGTGATAATAATATAAATGCATACTGAGGGGCTAGCCCAGGTTGGACGATGTCTTCATTGCACTACGACTAACGTCCTGGATACGAGATGTCGCATTCATTGAAATCAAAACATTAACAGGATTTTTTTCACGTTTTACCTCGTTGTAGAAGCTAATTTCATGCCCACACATGACATACTCTTGGTGTTCTTATCTATCTGTCCGTTTAGGTTTAGGAATTCCATATGATACGCTGGCCGACGTTTTCCAGGAAAATAAACTCAAACGCAACGTTAAACTTGTAGACTCTTTTCATCAGTTTCATACCGAGTTACATGACGTTGTAACGGGATTAGCGTTACTTTACAGATTCGGATGACTATAAATGACTCGGGAGACCAAGACGATTATGTTGATTTACATACAATTACGAACTGGTTTAATCACACACATGATCAACACATAGGAGCCATCTTGCCAACCAAGGCATGGCATTTCCCATCATGCACTTGTCTAAAGTATGGAGTGCAAAAGGACAATAAATGAATATGTACTCAGTATGTACATTTATACCGCTACACTCCCCCCTCCTATGACGAGACGTGGGAGAATGAAAGTGGATTACATATCTCCAATAAACGATTACAATGTATGTAGTGTAAGACACAGTTGGATACTGTTGGATTTAGCAGACAAGTCATTTTTTGTTTTTAGGTACCCAGCAACTTGGCATGTTTGGACTGTGTTGGACTGCGTTGGATTGAGCAGGAAACTCATATGAGTCACCGTTGGACTCTGTTGATTAAGCAGGGTAGTCCTGGTGAATCATTAGGAGGCCTAGGCTTAACTACAGCTCTTATGCAATTAATACTTGTACAAAATGTACAACGGTGGACATGGAAAGCTTAAGACAGCTGAGCCACTGGTGCTTCAGGCACAAATACATTGTAAGCCATGTACATGTACGTGTACATTGTACATCAGGGCTGTAATGGCTAATAGACATTCTAATGGAATGAACAGGGAAATTAATGTTCATCTTGTCAGTGGAGTGTCTTTCAGTGTGCCTATCTGAAGCTCACTTGCTGCTAACCACAGGCCATGCAGAACATTATTTCTCCCAAAGTTTCTAAATAAAAAGAAAAACCTTTCCATTTGGGTGATTGGAGTGGCAAATTAAATCGGTTATTATTTGGGTAATGTGTGCTTGATTGGCTTAGCTGATAAAACTGTATGGTGAGCAGGCAGTAAAACTTGATGTATACATTAATTAGTCCAACTAACTGGACTCCCCCCCCCCCCTTTTATGAATTGAATGTTGAGAAGTACACCTCCAATCTAATTACAAATGTACCCTGTTTTTTGGTGACAAACTGACAATGAACAAATCCATGTACATTGTACCATATACTTGTACATGTACTACATGTGAGCAAAGAAATTTAACATACATTTTACATATAAATTTGGCTCTTGTAAAATTCACATTTTGAAAAGTAGAATGCCATTGTAACAAACAATAAACATCTTGGAATCCCCAAAGAATGTTAACTATAGTGGTTGTTACAAACATGTAGAAATGAATGGTACACGTACATGTAAGTATTGAATACATCAACATGTTACATGTACATGTACCTGTAGGTAGGAGCCAAAGATGATGTTCAATCATTGTAGCCAAATGTTCAGTAATGCAGTTTTTGTTACAGCAAAGTTCTACTGTATGACTTGTTTAAAATGTCATGAAATTTCATGAAATTTCATGAAAAATAGCAGTCTTACAGTACATGCTCAAGTTTTTGAGGCGATGAAAGTTCTTTTGATATGATTTAAAAGAAGCTATTTTTCAATTATGTTTCTGAAAAACAAACAGTCACATTTTTGTATCAGCCAGAAGAACCCCCCCCCCCCTTAACCCTAACCTTCCCTAACCTGCCAAAATCAAACACCCCATTTGTGTTGAATTTTGTGTGATTGGGTACTGTAGAGCCTTGGCACCATCACTTTGCATGGGACTTGAATTGATGCCCTGATTTTGTCTAAGTACACAGAATGCGCCATTGGTTTACTACACAGTGTTGGAGTTTGTGTGGTTAGGGAAGGATTCTAGTAAAAAGCCTTGGGCTGTTAGGGTTAATGGAGTTGGGGGGGTAGTGGGAGGGTATCAGAATTTTCAAAAACATATTAATTTTAATTTTTTTTTTTATGCAAGTCGCCCATCACAAGGCCAAGGCCACTCGAGGTGTGGGCTACAGAGGAAAGTGTGGAAGAACCAGCCCCTCACACTGAAACAAGACATAATCTGATCTCTTTACAGTATGAATAGGGTCGGGATGGGTAACTCGTCCACTGCAAGGCATTAATAATGCCTCTACCCATATTAAGCATACAATGTAGAAGTGCTATAGCCCAGGACTGGGCTCGAACCCACAACCTGCAGAATTACCCGCAGACCACAAATTCAATGCTTCAAACCACTGGGCCTCGTGGTACAGTAGAACTTAACCCTAACGTCACCTAAAGCTATAAAATACTACAATGTAAGTACATGTAGTTAGCGGTAGTATGCAGTTCTCTTACTACAGTACACTGGCGTATTATAAATTACACATGTGCTGTAAATGTACATGTACAATGTACATACATGTATGTATGCGTGTAGTATTATTGTACTTTACCCCCAACTGAATGCCTTGGACATGAGAGTTAACCCTCCTACTGTTATAACTACAGTATCATAACCTATCAAAAACCCCTAAGCCCTTCCTCTCCAACAGCTTGTGTGTTTAAACCTGAAACTCGATAGGTTTTGATAGGTAGGGTAGTTGGCTCCATTTTGGCACCGAGAGAGGGAGGGTTAATGAAAAACGGGGTCGGCCAAGTGGTATTTTCTTCGTCTTTTAGTTCTACCGCTGTGACCTAGGTTAGGTTCCCACCCCGGGACGACAGCGCAATATGCGCTTTCGAGGAATCCTAAAAAAGAGAGAAAAAATAAACAAAACAGTTGTATTCAGTGCATTCCATATTTACTATACCAAAGGACCACTATGTTACAAGTGGATCCTGTGGTGTTTGTTATACATGTACATGTAGTCAAGTTCTACTGTACATGTACATGTAACATCGCAAACAAATTACTTAAACAGTAGTTTACAGGGAAGTCTTTACATAACATGTACATTGTTGTACATGTACATGTAAGTTGTTTTAGTGTTTTAAAATATTGAATGTTTTGCTGTTGAATCCCAGTCTAAATGATATTTCAAGTCCAACGGGTTGAGTCCGAGTACCAGTCTCAGTTCACTTCTTTGTGACTTGAGTCCGGGTCCAAGTCACTAACATTGTGACTCATGTTGTACTTAAAGGTACATGTATGATTTACATGTACGTGCAGCGTTGGTAGTACTGAAAACAGTTCAAGGTACATGTACATTGTATATGTAGTGTTTATGTAAAATAAGCCAGTTCGGTACATGTATCTCAAAGGTCAAAGGATAAAATTGCTGACGTAATGTTCTGCCATGTTAATCGAATGCCTATTCTGATTGAATTTTACATGTGCGCGTTGTGCGACCACCTTTCGCGCTCACACGCATGCGTTAGGTCACACGGGTCATTCGGGATAAAATGTCATTGTGCACATGCGCAGTTGAAATTCCGAACTGGCTGTAGGGCTGTCCCGAATATAGCGAAGATTGAAATATTCGATCATCAACCGAATATTCGAATAGCTTTTTGCGAGTTCGAATATTCAAAGAAGAACAATATATACACGTACAGATACGACTCTGATGCTATTTTAATAGAAAAGTTACGGCGCTTAGTTGTCAAATACCGCATTTTTTGTGATTTATTGTTCCCGACCGTAAAACCCTTGACACTTCTAAAATAATTATTGCAAAAACTCAGGCTTGAGTTTGGTTTCTTGTTATCAGAACGTTATACGTACAACAATGTACTCGTAATGATCTTGATACAATGCAAAACAATTTCCATTGGGTGGTCTATAATATCGATCGCCGCATGTAAAACACTGGCGTGCTTTGCGTGCAACCTTTTACTGGTGCGGCATGCAGTTGCAGCAGACGCCTGAAAGACTTGATCGGTGAGTATCGAATATTCGAATATTCGGTCAAGCTCAGTCTCGAATAATCGAATACTAAATTATTCGTAAATGAACATCCCTAACTGGCTGATTACATGAACTTAATAAACTCATGAAAGTTTGAGCTCAATCCATCATCTGAGTCGTGAGAAAATACTGAAAAACCATTGTTACGTGTACACGATGTATTTAACACAATAATATTGTTTGACGAAATAATATTGTTTGACGAATTATAAGTTAAAAAGTCATATCACTCATTGAATGATCCCCACAATGTCGCTTCCCAGGTATCGTAAATTGGGTGTGATCCCTGGCTATACGGCATTCTGGGTTTATGACTTCTGACTAGCGCCCACCCGAACAAAGATACTGACAATTTGGGAGACCGCCAACATAGGGCAAGATAGCTCAGTTGGTAGAGCACCAGTACGGTAACCCGGAGGTCACAGGTTCGAATCCCGCTCCTGCCAGTTTCTTAGTTCACTTTGAAAATGTATTCAAATTTACCTACATGTAGTCAGTTTCCATTGTGGATTGTTTGACGAACAATAATATTGTGCACGTTCACATGTTCTTGTTTTGATTTCTGAAATCGAAACAAGCCGTGGCGTATTTGGACTGGACGTCTTGAGATAAAATTGTCTTGAAGATGACAGCATTTCAGACAGACAGATTTCCCAGGAGGATTGTTACAGTTACCATTAAGTCTTTATAACCTGTAAAGCTTTCAGACTGAAACTAGTCATTTTATTTTTTGACTATGACCAAAAGCTGTAGCACTTTTAACCCTAACCCTGCCAGACGCAGCACAGTGCATCTGTGGTGACAGCTTGACCTTGCTGCACTCTGTACACAAGTCAATGTGACAAGGTATGCAATTTGATGCGTCTGGAAGGGTTTCTAGCCAAAATACCCTGGAGGGTTAGGGTTAACTTTTAATTCTTTCTGGTAATGAAACCAAGGTTTCCTCAAAACTGCAAATGGCACTGTAGTACATACACATGTGTAGCTCGAAAGCCTGAAGAAACCTCAGTAGGAAGACGACAAAGAAATGTTCAGTTTTAGGGGTGGGAGGAAAACACCAGAATGATAGGGAAAACCCACGGAATCAGGCAGGGACTGAAAACCCAATCCACATGTCGGCCCTGGTGGGAATCGAACCTGGGGTCACAGCAGTGGAAGGCGAGGAAAGTGCATGTACCACTAAGCCAACCTGACTCCCGATCATGAACCTTTAAGTCCAGTTTTGAATCATTGCCCAACAACTTTGACCTTTGCCTTTAGCAGGTAATAAAGTCAAATCGGGTTTTAAAGGTAGTATACACGATTGGTAATTCTCCAATTTTTGTTTACTGAATTATTACGAAATACCTTACTAGACTGTAAGTTAATAGTAGTCTCAATCATCCTGTGAAATGATGGCACCAGGTGTGCTGTCGTTGTCAAGAAAAGTGGAAATGTATATATCGTTTTCCAACGATTTCCAGCTGGAAATCGTTGGAAAACTGCCCTGTAGCCGTTAGTCAAGGCGCACGTGGCTACCTGGCCGGACTGGCGCGCCCCGGACATGATGGCGCCATGGCATATCCGGGGCGTATCACGTGCCCATAGCCACGCGCGCCTTGACTAAAGGTTATCATCCGCCCGACGGTTGAAAACGAGCACCGTTTTTCTCTTGTTTTTTTTGCCATTCAACAATGCAAAACTTTGAACAGGTCAGTGGAACGATATTTCCTATAAAATACTAACCCCCAAATCCACCCATTTCTGAAAATTGCAACAATGACCAATCATGTACATGTACGTACATGTACACTACGTTTAAAGTAAAAATGCATTAACCCTAACCCTGCCAGATGCAGCACAGTGCATCTGTGGTGACAGCTTGACCTTGCTGCACTCTGCACACAAGTCATTGTGACAAAGTATGCAATCTGATGCGTCTGGCAGGGTTTCTACCCAAAATACCCTGGAGGGTTAGGGTTAATTAATGCATTTTGACTTTAAGAGGATGCAAGCTGAATAAAACGCATACTGAGGAGTTACTTGTAACCCTCATGTGCATACATGTATGTGCATTACATATATATGTACATGTATGTCTTGTGGGTGTATTGGGTATGGGAAAGAATGGAATTTGCATTGGGGATGATGCAAATTGGAAAGACATTTTTGCCCTTTCCTGACGTACATTATATTGTACATGTATTATTTGTGAAGCAAACAAATTCACAGGTTTATTCGGGCAGGTACATTTGTACATGTACCTTGTACGTAATCAGTGAAAGGATGGAATTTGCGTCGGGGGAGAAACAAGGGTATGGGAAGTCAAAATAGGCCTTTAATTTTCACACTACGAAAAATCTCGGTGTTAGACCCGGGTCCGACCCGTGTTAACTAGACTGACCTTTTCACACTGCAACATTTCAACACGGCACTGACACGTGTTGAAAGTCGTAGTATGAACACCTCTGGGTTGAGTTCGACCGGTGTAACCGTGGATCGGAGTGTGCGTGCAGGGCACCACATGTACTAGGCTGTTCGATATGATGATATTTCCCGATATTTCGGTATTATGTTGCTTTTTGTAGCGTTTATAGTTTCTCCAAGTATGTATTAATTAAGTGTGGATTAGTCTAGATTACCTTGCTCAAAATTATTTCCAATAAATTTGACGACAGAATAGTACATAACGTATATGGAGGAATACAAAAATACATGTACATTCTGTACTAAATGTGTCGTTTCTTTGATCGTTTTCTAAACCCCGACATGACTTATATCCGACATCTCCGCGCCCTATGTGTGTGTGCATGCGTATTCCATCGTTAGTGTAGTCTTGGTCAAGTTCAAACAACCGCACTGAATGCTACCATATTATTCCCAGTATACAATGTACGTACAATGTACATGCAGCTACATGTACATGTAAATGTGTTGCGAACTTTGTCTCGAGAAAAGGCTACTAAGACATGATGATGAGGGGGGCTGGGGTTAGAACAATTGTTCAATATGGGGAACCCCAAAAGCGCATCTGCGCATGCGCGTTGCTTTGTTGCTAGCCTTGGTCAAGTGCAAGCAACCGCATGCCACTGTCTTATTCCCAGTGTACAATGCACACATGCGGCATTGCGCATGCGCGCACCTGACATGCGTTCATTTCAATCGTGCATGCTACTTTCAATCGTGCATGCTACTTTCAATCGTGCATGCTACTTTCACTAGATACTTTTACCTCCGATATGTCAGAGAAAATGGGCCCCAAATCCGACAAAAGATTGACATGGATTAAGGAGGAGGTGAATGCTATATTGGGCTGACAGCTCCATCCAAAGCCAGCTCGACGGAACGACCAGAAATAATAAGGTTTTCTTCAAAATAAGCGAAGCGTTGATGGCTGCCGGGTTTCCAATTCGATCCGTGTTGATCGAACGGCCGGCCGTGTTTGTAGTGTGAAACGATTGCACAATACACGGGTCGAAACGTTACACGTGTAGCGGAAATGCTGGTGTTGATGAGTAGTGTGAAAAGGCAGCGTATAATTGACCCATGTTGAAATTTTAAGAAGTCTACACGGGTCGGGCCCGTGTAGATTGCGACACGGGTCGAACGTACATAGTGTGAAAAGGCCTAATGTAGCTAGCCCTTGATGACATCTCTGTCCAGGCTTTCAGCTGCCTCTTAGACTGGTATAAAGGTTGGAGCCTTTGTTGAGCAGCTGTCAAACTGATGAGCTCATCAGGCTTCAGTTTTTGTATTACATACATGTATGTACAAGACTGCTTATTAACTTTCCTCCTTTACATGATGTACACGTACATCTATTTTTGTATCGCTATACACGCGAGGACATTCCTTTGTTACCCTTTGATATAACCCATCCCCATAGACTAAAGCACTAGTTTGCCTGTCCTCACATTTTCCCGAACAAAGAAAACAAAATGTGAGGACAGTTTTGTTCCCTTTGTTATACCCTCTTTTCTGTCCTCACTTTTAATGCGATACCATGACGGTACTCTGCATTGAATTCAATATTATGTACAGTGTACAATGTACATGTACAATGTATGTGTACTGTGAGTTTAAAGGCTTGTACATGTATGATAGATGTGTCTTCATTATTGAGTAGATGGCCCATCATCTAATGATGATTTGCCTGCATCGGCCCTTTTCATTGTCATTGAAATGTAAGCCACATGGTTCTAGTGAATAATACATGTACATACACATACGTTCATGGCTATCTAAACGTGCATTATGTATGTACATTGTACCCGTACATTATCAGTATTGAGGTTGAAGTAAAACAAAATTGATTGTCTCGCTTTTGAGTGTTCCTTGCAAAATGCAGTGCGGGGTCCTCATACACGTGATTGATCGGCAGGTGCTATTTTGGCATTGCCCGAATGCTGGTGGCTTATCAGTTCTTGTCAATTTGTTGTTGGCGTGTGTAGTGAAAGTGAACAATGTGTAAACTACACAGTATGGACTAAACGTCATTGTCCAACACGCCACGTGTCAATCTAAATTGACATTTCTGTACTACTGACAAGTGTAAAATGAGCTTTTCTGTCTTCATGCCCCCCCCCCCCGACCCCCACACACTGTACAAGTTGCATCATGTCATCTGTGTTTGTACACGTGGGCATGTTGGGGTATTTAAACCGACGAAAAATGCCGGAGAACAAAAGATAACAATATCATCCGCGATTGGGATTGTGTACAAAACCTATGGAGGTCTTCCGAAAAAGTTAAAGTACAAATAGAAGAGGAACAAGGACGTCCACGTTTGGAGGTCGATACACGACTGCGTGTACAACATGTACATTGTACATGTAGTGTATCACCTTCATGCATGAACTGTTGGGGGCACTAGCTGTACCGCTTAGTCTTAGTAGTAATGTGTGGACACTTTAATTACATTGTACAAATGTACTTCATAGACAAGTTCGCACAGTCATGCACCGTAATTGTGAGGACATACACTGGTCATGCGATAGACTTTGTGGGGACCAAAATTGTTATGGGGACAGAGAAATGTCCCCATAACACAGACCCTCATAGATCATGTACATGCGCACATATTGCACATGTACTGACTACAGTACATTGCAATTGAAAGTTAACACTATGAATGGGAATGGAAAATGTTGTGAAAAGAATTCCCCTTCACATTCACATTTCACATTTCTCACACAACTTCAACTTCGCCTTCCCACCCCCCCCCCCCCCCCCCACAAATTCAAGTGGGAAATTATTTTCTCACTTTGAGAAAAGCTGTGAACATTTTTTCCCACTTTGTGAAAAGGCGTGAAAATGTTTTCCCACTCTGAAAAGGCGTGGAAATATTTTCCCGTTTGTGTGAAATGGTGTGAAAATGGTTTCCAACTTTGTGAAAAGGCGTGAAAAAAATGTCCTACTTGTGTGGAAAGGTGCGAAAATGTTTTCCAAATTTTGGAATTGTTTTCACATTTCGTGAAATGAAAATAAATTCCCTGGGAAGAGAAAAAGTGTGAAGAGAAATTCCCATTTTGAGGTCAATTGCAACGTACTGTACCTGAACTCCTCTTGTAGCAAGATCTTGCTTGTACATGTACATGTGTACATGTATGTCTTATCATAATTTGTCACATTTGATTCCCCTTTCACTGGCTGATATAATGGGAGACTTTTGAGATGTTAGTGGCAGCAGACATATCGGTTCTTTTTTGCTACATTGTACATCTCAGGCCTTGAATTTGGTAATTTTTAGTGCAAGGCCACTTTGGCCTTGAATGTAGCAAAATTATGGAGGGCACCAAGGCCAGTAAGTAGGGCACCAAGGCCAAATTATATCTGCAGAAAGGGCACGGAGGGCGCGGCACTGTTGATTTTTTTCCGTTCAAAACGTATTTAACTAAGAGTAAGAGTAAGACTATGAGGCCAAAAACATACTGCTTCCGATCACATGGGTATTCAATTATATTTGAATTTCAGCCTAAACTATTTCCGTTTACGCTACGAAAGCTATAACATAAAATTGCCCCAAAAAATGATCAAAACTTGCCTTAATTAATGTCAACAATATTTACGGTCGATAATTCTTAAAAATCATGGAGAATTTAGGTCGTACACATCACTATGCACAACGCTAACCATAACGCTAACCATGATGGGAAACTGGCCAACACTGTCCGTTTATCCATGGAGAAATAAATTTCTCCATGGTTTATCGTACGGTGGTAAGCGTGCGTGATGCACTTTGTGTGGCGGGCGATAAACCTCGTGTTGCGGCAGGAAATGTCGGGGAAACACGCTGCGGTGTACGAACGGTACAACCTCGAAATAAATTCATGAACACGGAAAAAGCATACACAGACAAAATACAATGTAGATCAAGTTCTGTGAATTAACGTGCAGAAATCTTCTTTCTCTATCGATTTTTTGGGCCTAATTATTCATTGAAACTTTTGACAATCGGAACACCGCGTGGCATGTGACCAAAGTTCATGAAGTTACTGTACATATGTAGCGCGCCGAAGGCGTGCTTCATAGCGCTGCCTACAAGGGCGCGTTTCCTCGTACACGAACATCGATGTGTATTGTGAGGCGCACACGTGCAAGTACTGAGAAAAAGAAAGTCAGTTGACTGCACGTAAACGTTGCCATAACATGTACATACTCCTGCTGCTTTGTGTGTACGTACGAATACACACATTTAATCTTGCGGTGGGGGTGTTGATGCTTGAAGTATCGGCACACTCCGAAACTGGACCAGATTAATAGTTTGTGTGCATGTTTCTGTACGATCGCCAACATGTTGTGCAACGAGATTTTATGAAGGGCTGGCATGACATCGAAAAAACAAATGATATGAAGGATTGTAGTGGCTGTGTTTTTGCAAAAAGGGCACGACGGCCAAGGTAAATATGGGGCAAGGCAAAACTGGCCGTGAAGACGGAGATTTTTTGTGGGGCACCTCGGCCAGTAAGAAGGCAATGACGGCACTGGCCGTCGTGGCCGTCGTTCATTTCAAGCCCTGACATCTGAGCATGTGCGCATACATGTAGTTCAGAGCATGCGCGAGTAGTTCTGAGCATGCGCACGACTGGTGAGAACATTGGGGGGAGGGGTGGGGGTGTTAACATAACTCTATGGAAGTCCCAATCATAACTTGTTTTGTATGTGTGTAAACTTTCATTTTTTATTGCAGGACCCCAATGGAAACCAGTTTTAAACTGTTTGGGCACACCCTGGGTAAAGAAATGTAATAAATAAATAAATATGCGTATTCTGGTGCACAATATACACATACAATGTGTACATAATGTACTCATGAGCAAAAGAAACCAAAACCTACTTACATGTAGGTATTTGTACACAACTGAAGGAAATGAGAAGGAAATGAAAAGCAACACAACACCATACACAGCCATGTACACACACATGTATAGATGTGCAACTAATTTTGTTCTGACATTGTACATATGTAAATGTACAAAATGTAAAGCTTGGTACATATACGTATGTAGTTTGACAAGATACAGATTATTGGGGTCGTGAAATGAAAATAAATTCCCTGGGAAGAGAAAAATGTGAAGAGAAATTCCCATTTTGAGGTAAATTGCAACGTACTGTACCTGAACTCCCCAATGAAAAAGGACTGTACATTGATGTACACACCAGCCTTGGCATTTTACAGCCACCCTGCTGAATCCAACAAAATACAACAGGTAATTTGTCCTTACATGTATGAGCCCTGCCAAATCCAACAAAATCCAACTGAAATTATACTTGAAGTCTGCTTCCACCCCCCAGATTACAAAATCCAACAGGTACATGTATATTTAGCTGCTACCCCACTTAATACCACAAAATCCAACAGGTATACATAGTACCTGCTTCCCTGCTGAATAACATGTAGGTGTGGCCGTGATTATAGGGTGTGCATGTTGTGTGCACGACTGAAGAACAGCTGATGAAGCATCTGAATATGGCATGAGGAAGCCATTTTGCCTGCATCACCCAGACATCACCCAAAAGAGTGTTGCTTTGCTGCTAGACAGTTTTTGTATTTTTCTATAGGACTGTGCACAAACATGGATGCACCTGCATCAGCCTTCAAGAATTTAGAATCCACGTAGCTCTAAGGTTTCCAAGAAAATTAATATAATAGGACTACTTAATCAATTCTACAAAAATCCATCAAGACAACTCCCCTCAAAAATGAAAAAGTGGACCTTTGGATTTTTATTTTTATTTATTTATTCAATTTTTTTTTTGGGGGGGGATGTACATGTACATGTACATGTATGCACCTCCCATACCAACCCCAATCCGCCAGCCTGTGATATTACAATTTAATCATCATTTTTCAAAACAATGTCTCACTGCAGAATTTTGTTTCCAAAATTGTCTGACTCTGAATAATAATCAGGTACAATTTGGTTGTTACTTTCTTGACTGCAGATAACTTGGACCAGTTGGAAGCACGCAGCTTCTTTGAACAGTACTACTCCCATATCTTCTATGTCTTCTATGAGAACTTCATCTCGGTGGAGGCGAGCCTCAAACAGCGGGTGCACAAGGCACAGCGGGAGGAGTTAGATGGCATCGTGGCAATATTTGAGGTTGGTATCCAAGAGTCGGCCGGTTTTAATGAACACGGGTGTAGGGTCAGCAGACCGAATATTAAGCTCTGCCCCTTGAACTGTTGACCAATCGCGGCTGTGCATGCCACATGTATGTACGCACATGTCAGACTTTTGTTGGATTGGTCTATTGGTCCGGTCATCGTTAAGGTCACCGTTCAGGTCCGGTTGATGTATAGACCAGTCTATTAAGCCCTGCTCCTTGCATTGACCAATCACACCAGAATGCCACATGTATGCCACATGTAATCATGGTTGTGATTAATCATCAGGTCAAGGAGCGGGGCTTAATGGATCGTTCTATTGGTCAGGTCACTGGTCAGGTCACAGTCTATTAAGCCCCGCTCCTTGCATTGACCAATCACACCAGAATGCCACATGCATGCCACATGTAATGCCACAGTGTGCTCTGTCCATCCTCAGGAGTGTGAGAATGGACAGAGCACACTGTCCGAAACGTCGAGTTACACACTCACCCCGGTTCTTTTCAGAACCACACATCTTACTAGAAGAGATGGTGTTACCCGCAATCTCAGTCTTTCTTGTATCGTACTCACCATGCAAAGCTTCAAATTGTATTTATACCTTTGGTTCTTTTCAGAACCATTCTCTTAATTTGAGAAATATTTCCACATGGTGTTTCCGCAAACCTTTCATTTATTTTATATGTCTAGATTTATACTCTTGAACGTATCTAGAATGTATGCAATCGAATACCAGAATGCATGACATACACGCTGGATTTTCTGGGGATGGTGCCAAACCCTTTAACCCTCCTGTTCTCAAGGCCAAAATGAAGCCAGCTACCCTATATATCAAAACCTATCAAGTGACAGGTTGAAACACACACAAACTGTGAGAGTTGGTGGGTAGAGTTTTTGATAGGCTGTGATACAATGTAGTTATAATCATAGGAGGGTTTCAACATCCATACTTCAGACAAGACTTCCTGTGATATCACTTGCACCAACTATAAATGGTGCGTCTGTCACTGTGAACAAGTAACAATGGATTTAGTGCCAAGTAACAATGACTGTTCATTGTTAGTGCACCGTTTTTCTTTTGTTAGATGTTCATAGTGTGTGGCTGTTGGAAATAGATGTTGAAATTCCAAGACTAGTGTGAGAAGCACCACAAATGACTCTATAATTGAAGAAAGTAGTAACATAAAGACCTGACTCCCGTTTATTTCATTTCTTGCAGAAAATTCTACTTTATGTTCCGGATTTAGTGCATGCAAGATGGCAGTACCAAAGCATTGGTAAGTCTTGGACACTCAGCTTTACCTAGGCAGTGAAGTTAGGGAGGAGTGGTTAATCTGTGGTCGGGCCAGGCCTTCGAAAAGCCCAGCCATGCCCGGGCCTTCAGGCTTTTACTCTTGCTATTGTGAGCCACAAATCACCTAACAATAGAGCATCAACTAATCAATAAAGCCCGGCCTCTGCCAGGCCAGGCCTGGTTGTAACCCCCCTCCCACACTAATCTGTACCCATTCACGGCTGGATCAAAAGATGCCTCCGCTGTCAGTCAAGTTTGGACTACAGAATGAATGAGCAGTTTATTGTGTACAATCAGGGTATTATAGAAGCCCAAAGGCCGGGTGCGTTCCAGGGGCTTGGCCAGGCTTTTCAATGGCCTGGCCTGACCACAGATTAACCACTCCACCCTTGAGCAATACCAGTAGAATTGTGTTAACCCTAACCTCCTTCATTTATTTTCAAATGGCCCTGCTAAATCCAACAATTTCCAACAAAACTGAAAAGAGAAGCCTTTTTTGTTGGATTCTGCAGTATAAAACCGACACACCACAGCCTTGGCATTTAGCTACCCTGCCGAATCCAACAAATAGGCAAGGAACGCCTAGGACCTTGACGTCATGTAAACACCAACCAGCTGAATTGTGCCATAAGTGCTGATGGAACAATTCAAAACCTGAAACTGTAAACAAAATGTTGTTGTATGATCCAAAAATTGTATGCCTGTTTTGACCTTTTGTCTCAGCAAGTGTTGTATCCCGCTGAGCTGAAACTTCAACAGGTTAATTTTTAATTTTTAATTAGTACACCATAGATGGATTCCACATGCTCAGTGATGTTGTGAATTAAATAAAACCCTGAGCTGTATTCTTAACCTATTGAATATGGATAGGCCTAGGGCTGTGCCGAATATTGGAATATTTATTTTCGAGTTTGAATATTCGATGGTGATATGCAAAGGATATAAGGAGGAAAAGTTACTAGTTACTGTATAAATAATTGTATGACAACAGGCTATCTATCTGTGTTTCAAACACGTAATGGTGAATGTACATACATGTAGGTCTGTTCCTACTTTTTGTCTGAAAAATTAAATTTTGTCACCAGGAGAAAAAGAAGTATTTCTGCATTTGTGCACGTGTGCTAAACCTTTAGTAAATCATTTCTTGGTCCTGGCGATAGTCATAAAAGTGAGAATCTGTTATAAGGAGGATTATGAGCACTTTCGCATGTTAATTAGACTGCCTCTGTACATACTTTGTTTACCCCCAACAACCGAATATTTGAATATTCAATCGAATGGAAGGTTGAATATTCGAATATTAAATTATTCGATTTGACTCTGCCCTACAAGGGCCATACAAGGGTTGATGGCTATAGGCGCATACATGCACGGACTCAATCCATTCATGTTTCAACTATATTGTTCTTCAGTGGGAGTGTAATGAATAGATGGAGCTTTTTCAAACAAAGCTTTCATTCCCATGGGTCTCCATGTGCGATGAATAGGACCATTCTATTCAGTGTGGTGCCTATTGTTTGTGTTTAACACTTTGCATACCAGCACCCCATCAATAACAGCCAGATGCATGGTGTTAATATAATTAAGTTAAAACTAATAGCATCTTTGCTGTACACTGGTTGGCTTCTCCGACATCTTGACTGCTGGAGGCTGTGTAGTCAAGCATGAGAACACGACCTAGAGCAACTTGATTTTAGCCTTCTGTCCTCGTTGAGACATCCGAGGAGAGGACCGAGGGATCACACACTGACACCTAATCCTCCCTCTATAGTCCAGTAAGAATTGACGAGGACCCCGACATTTTTGTTAACAGGCAAATTTTAGTGGCAATGTGTTCATTGGGACTTGAGCTATACCTCCCTTGAAAATTCAACCAAAATCTACCTTGGGGAAATAAATATAACAAAAGGGATGTACAATTTATATTGAAAAGGCATGTACATTTATTTCCGACACCTAAGCTAAATCATAACCTTTACAAAAATGGGAAAGGGTCCTCGTAAATTTTTACCTTTATTAAAACCCTAACCATCCCTAACCTGCCAAAATCAAACACCCCATTTGTGTTGAATTTTGTGTGATTGGGTACTGTAGAGCCTTGGCACCATCACTTTGCATGGGACTTGATGCCCTGATTTTGTACAAAGTACAAAGAATGTGCCATTGGTTTACTACACAGTGTTGGAGTTTGTGTGGTTAGGGAAGGATTCTAGTAAAAAGCCTTGGGCTGTTAGGGTTAATGCAAAATGGCAAAGGTGAAAACTTAATGAGGATTATGACCAAAATTATCATGAAAAAAGAGTATTTTAAGGATGTCGTCATCACCATTGCATAATCATTGTCATCATCTTCTGCCCTCAAAATTCTTCAAGATTTTTTGGGAAGAGGTGACCCTACATTGTAGATACTGACGATTATATTTTTATTTACTGTTTTAGAGTGGCGTAATGGGTAAGGGGGCATTGTGTCACCCCCCCCCCCCAATTGAGGCTTTTACCCCTCTACCTCTTTTGCTCCCCCATCCTACCCCATCCCCTTAGAAATGTGGGAAAAAGAAATAGGCCTATGTTTGTATTGTGAAAACTCATCAAGTGCTTCTACAGCCATGACAGCAGAAAAAATATGGCGTAAAACATTATGAAATCACCTGTAAAGGTATTGAGAGTAATTTTGTTTAGAGAAATGTAAAACTTAAAAAAACAAAACCATAAAACCTTAAAATCAGATATCAACTAACAAAAAATTCCGTCTGGAAGTTATTTTATCTAGCTGCAAAATAATATCAATCCGGTTAATAACGTCAGTTCGTTTAAAATATGGCAATAACTGAGTCTGTGATCGAGTAAAATAAAAGTTAGCTACATGTACGTCGGTTTTACGTGACATGCTCTATTGCCCATAGTGGAATTTGACCAACTAATTATGATGAGCCTGTATTGGTTAATCATTGTTCCAACTTGGGCATCAGTAATTCGGTAATAGCACATTCACGTACAGAAATCGGCATTAAATCACATTTCCCCAAGGAAAAAATTGGTTCAATTTTTTGTGAGTGTTCATGGCAAATATATTCTGAGTAAAAATTTGGTTCCCTCTTAATGTCAGGGTTGGGAATTTTTCATGTCAATTCTTACTGGACTACTATGGGGACTCTGAAGGAAACCACTTATCTTTCTGTTTGAAATCTGAATGTTCAGCAATGAGCAAGTTCAATCGACAATTATTGGTTAACCAGCAGTTGATTACATTGTTAGTACTATACCATAAGCAACGTTACCGTTATTTAAAAGTGAGATGACGAACTGCACGATTGTGCCGTCGTAGCTGTATATAAAGACAATGATTTTAATCAAACTTGTTCATTTTGTGCAGCAAAAGGTGAGATTTTGAAAATTTCTTCCCCCCCCCACCCAAAAAAAGAGAAAGTTTAAAAAGGCACGGGGGGATACTGGGGATTTGCCACATATTTTCTTGCGTTCTTGGCAGGGTTCTGATATGATAGAAGCTGTACAGTAAGCTCAGTGAAATGCCAAAGCTTTTAGCGAGTCACTAATTGTTTCCTTCCTTCATTATGTACATGAACACCACATGCTTAGATTGAGTCGCACTATTCCTGTATGCACATTACGTGTACATGTACATCCCTACTGTGTAGGGTTGTATGTACAGACATGTACACATTCATGTACCGGTACATGTACAAATGTACATGTACCTTTGACATGTGTACACGTCCATGTACATGAACATGTGCATTGACAAAAATTATATTGCCATGGGGATTACATCAGATCCACCTCTCATCGTCTCATTTTTGGCTAAAGCATACATGTACATGTACATGTTTTTCTCAACCTGTGTACATGTACATGTATATGTACATTTGAAATGTTTAGTATTTACTTGCATGTAATTTAATTTCCATGGACATACACATACATGTACATGTACATGTACATGTACATGTACATGTACATTGAACATTCCACATTAACTCTAACCCCTAACCCCTTGGGTAACTTTACTAGAAAGTATCCTGAATCTGCCAAAATCCACCTATTTTGTCATGCACAAAAAGTTGGTTTTGGTGACTGCTCCATATGGAGGTATCCTGAATCCATCAAAATCCTGCAGTAACGCTAGGCTTACAATCCTCAATCCATCAAAATCCCCCAGGTTTCAATATGGAGGTATCCTGAATCCGCCGAAATCCTCCAAAACAGGGGAAGGATTTTGATGGTTTCATGTACATATGTACATGTACGTTAGGGTTAACGGTTACAACTTATATTTACCTTTGGGGGTGAGACATGGGAGGTGGGTGTCAAATCAGTTTTTTTGTGCAGATTTTTGTTTCTGAACATGTCTGTATCATTTGTGATTGCACTGACAAATAGGTTGATTAACTGGATATGCAGGAAATTACTGAGTTATCTTTAAGATGAAATGATAGCGTTCATAACATGGACAAACATTCTTGTATTATACTGGTACATGCATGTACATGTACATGTATAGTCTTGTTATAATTAATCCAGACCGTGTTCAATTATCCAGTTCGGTATCTTGATGAAACACTCTGGGGCAAAGGTTATTTGGGATAAAATTGCTGACGTAATGTCAAGCGATATTACGTGAACGCCCATTCTGATTGAATTTAACCCATGTGCGTTGTGCGACCACCTTGCGCGTTCATACACACGCATTACGTGTAGTTATCCCGAATGACCCATGACCAATGTCATTGTGCAAATGTTCAGTTGAAATACCGAACTGGCTTTATGTATAATTTACAAAAATGCACTTGTTCAACTTAGAATGGTTATTGCTCAACACTGAGCAACCTACACGTACAGCTACATGTACATGTATATTAGTACATTTATGAAATTAGGATGCGACATGAACAATTGAACATTGATAACGTGGATAGAAATGCTGTGACAAATATCTGTCCCTGTTATGAACATAGTCTTGAGGATGTACATGTACATGTATACTCTGTAGTTTCAAAAATACCTAGGGGGTCAACTTAAGATTGGCCAGTGGTAATCCCTCAATGGATAGATTTGCATCATGAACACAATTTGGGACACATTACAACGTCTGTCCATGTTACGAATGTTAAATCATAAAGATGATTCTCTGTCATTTCTTGAATACTAAGAAATTGATGAAACCTTTTGGTGGGCAATTGTGTACAATGTACAATGTACATGTACATGTAGAGAAAGAGAAAAACATTAATTACCTGTTGCATCGACTCCTGTCCTTGGTTCCCTATAAATGTCACACTTTTGTAACCGTTAGTGCATGTGGAAGTGCCCTATGCACATTTTGGAAAGATTTAACTTTTAATATCGCCACCAAAATCGGTCAGGAACAGCAAATCTTGGAAAATAACCATCCATTTGAGTTCAGAATTGTATAAACACTTGGCACAACCTTAAAATTTTAGAATTTAGTTGGAGAATGTTTGTGCAAGAATGTTTGTGTTTTCTGTATTAGATGTTCTTGGCACAGTGTATGGTCACTCAGTGTTCACATACAATGCACATGTACAAGTTAATTTCTGCCTCATTTTTAGTACATATTCTGCTGACATAACAGCAGAATCTTGAAATAACAGGTTGTGCCACTGTACAAATGTACATGTATTTAGATAGCAGTGTGGTCGAGACCATTTCAAGACCAGGCACAAGACCATTTCAAGACCAGGCACAAGACCAGCTTAAACAGGCACAAGTAACAGGCATAAACCATGACAAAAAGGAATGCTTTTGTTACAGTTCATTTGAAGAGCTTAAGACTTGGATTAAGACTGCAGGTCTTGTGCTGGTCTCGCAGGGTCTTGTGATGATCTTGACTACAACACTGTTATTAGATACAATGTAGTTGTCATCAATGAGGGTTAATTATTTTCCAAGATTTTGCTGTTCCTGACCGATTTTGGTGGGGTATTAAAGCAAAATCTTTCCCAAATTTTGTTTGTCTTGAAACAAAGGTTCACAAAAATTTAAATAGGAAAGGATGACTTCACAGCCAAAAAAGGGGATTTTTTGTGGGTGGGGACATACACCAATGATTTTCTGTTCTACACGTATACATTGCAAGTGTCCATAAATTAATTAAAACACAGAAATACACCAAAGAACTATTTGTAGCATTTTTCCTATTTTGATTTCTGTGAAACTTGAACCCCCTTTTATTTTATTTTTATATGATCCTGCTAAATCCAACAAATTCCAACAAAACTAAAATGAGAACCTGCTAATTATACAAAAAATAATCTTACAGCAAATGTCGTTTGAGTCTGCAGTGTACAGCCTTGGCATTTTGCAGCTGTACCCTGCTGATAATCCAGTAAAATAATGTTTACAAAGTTATGTTTGATCTTTACGATTCTGTTCAAAGCAATCAAGACCATACGTGTACATGCACCTAGGGTACTGCATCAAGAGTCAATCTGCACGGGGGCAAATTCCATGATTTATTCTGCATTTCACGTTATACATGTATGTATTACTATTTAGCATTCGCGCATTATCATTATTTGAGTGGTCATGAAGTGCTGGTGTACACACTTTTAATAAACATGTACAAGTTACATATTGTATGTACACTTGTACAGGCATTAAGTAAAGGGAAGTACATTGTACATGTATACATTGTACATGTAGGTGTAGGTGTACTACACATGTACATGTACATGTACATAGTATGTACGTGTAGACCCTGTAAACGTACATGTATGTACATAATTTGTACACCCTAGTTTTACACGTACACTGTACTTCACCATCATTTGTGACCTTTTTAAATTTCCAATTTGTAGGGGTTGTTGACAGTGGTACATGTATTTAATCAGGGTGTAATTTACAGGGCTGGGGTGGTGGGGAACATTACGAGGGCATGCACTATTTGTAGGGGGTAGCGGGATTACAAATGTAAATGTAGTTTCAAAGGGTCACTAGGTTTAACTGGGGGAGGGTCACTAGCCTCATCGTGGGGAGGGTCACTAGCCTCATCGTGGGGAGGGTCACCAGCCTCATCGTGGGGAGGGTCACTAGCCTCATCGTGGGGAGGGTCACTAGCCTCATCGTGGGGAGGGTCACCAGCCTCATCATGGGGAGGGTCACCAGCCTCATCGTGGGGAGGGTCACCAGCCTCATCGTGGGGAGGGTCACCAGCCTCATCGTGGGGAGGGTCACCAGCCTCATCGTGGGGAGGGTCACCAGCCTCATCGTGGGGAGGGTCACCAGCCTCATCGTGGGGAGGGTCACCAGCCTCATCGTGGGGAGGGTCACCAGCCTCATCGTGGGGAGGGTCACCAGCCTCATCGTGGGGAGGGTCACCAGCCTCATCGTGGGGAGGGTCACCAGCCTCATCGTGGGGAGGGTCACCAGCCTCATCGTGGGGAGGGTCAGGGTTGGAATGTCAGGTAAAAATCTGCTAGACAGCCAGGCTAGTTAAATGTACATGTAGCTCAAACATTTGTGGGGTTTCAGATTAATGGTAAAAATAATACACAATGTTTTTCATACCATTGTGCTGTTTCAAATTTTTTTGTTGACAAAACCTGCCTTCGAAAGTTTTACAGGTGCACAGCATAACACGTACATGTACATGTAGGCCTATGTACCTAAGAACACCATTTGAATTCATAATATCGGGAAAACAAAAAGAATATATGATCTAATCATCGGTGTACAAATATTTACACCCCCAGTTCCCATGGAGCCACGTATCGTATAGGGCAGGGATCTCTCGAGAATTTCGAGAGGAAAAGAGATGGCTCTGTCATTCAGAAGTACATACACTGGGGTATACAAACATGTATTTTACAGAGAGTGACATTTTATAGAATACAGTAGTGTGACAAAACAGGAAGTTGATTTAGCTTTACATAAATTGCTCATCACTTGCAGCAGTAAAGCTACCGAATGTTTTGCCGTGAAAAGGTCAATAAACGTTTAGCAGACATTTGGAAAAGTAGATTTTTGCGCTTAAATTGCTTTTTGATCTATGAAGGTAATGGTAGAAATGTAATTGGAATATTTTTTTATAATTAATGTACACGAATGTATTTTAACCCTAAACCCCTTGGGTAACTTTACTAGAAAGTATCCTGAATCTGCCAAAATCCACCTATTTTGTCATGCACAAAAAGTTGGAGGTATCCTGATGAATCCATCAAAATCCTGCAATACCGCTAGGCTTACAATCCTCAATCCATCAAAATCCCCCAGTTTTCAATATGGAGGTATCCTGAATCCGCCAAAATCCTCCAAAACAGGGTTTGGATTTTGATGGATTTAATTAGGTAGGTTAGGGTTAAAACAGGCTTTACAATGCCGCATGTGTGGCCAGTGGAAGATTTTATGCTTGCATGTTGGGATAGGGCTCGATATCAGGTTAAATTAATTTGCGTGTTATATCTTTGCACATATTAGCAGAAGCTTTTTACAGGTGCACAGACTTCAAATTGTCAACAGCCTGCCTCAACAAATCCTCTCCGAAGTAAATACTAATTTGCATAAAGGGAATAATGCCTTGACAGACAATAAGATTGCTTTTTAACCCTAACTACATGTACAAAATGTACATGCCCCAAGCCTTACAAACTCCAACAGCAGGTTGTGTTGAATTTTGATGGGTTCAGGACTGTGTAGGGACTTGGCACCATTACTGAATAAATCCCCAGCATCCGATTGGTGGATCGTCGATCATGTGCATTGAATTATTCGTCCCATCCAACGGCGCGAAGTTACATCGCACGGTAGGGGCGTGCGATGTAACTTCCCTCATTTCACGGTCACTGTTGGTGCCGCTACAACAGACTGGTTTCCGATCCCTCCATTGTCCTTCGGACATCAAATGTAAATTATATACATATGGGGACCGGGAACCAGTCTAGGCTGTCATTCACACAAAATGGCGGATGGTGTTTCCGAACCGCGGTTTGTTCTCCTAACAGACGACAAAATATTGGAACTCATAGGCGAGGCTGACACTGCTAAAACAAAGAGACAAATGAAATATGCAGTCAAACGATTAGAGGGATTTGCAAGACACGCAGAAACAACAATTACAGCTTTAACATGTTTAACTGATTCTGAACTGGACACTTTTTGTCGCGGTTTTATGCGGGACTGAGAAGGTAAACGGCATGTTGTCTAAAACAAATAATGAATGTTTCACATTCGTGCAATGGTAAAAATAATTTCATGAGGTGACAGATAGAATGTCCCATTCCACTCGCTTCGCCTCGTGGAATGAAACATTCAATCTGTCACCTCATGAAATTATTCTTACCATCGCACTCATAAACATTCATTATTTGTATAACATTGTACATGGAGCTGTATACATGTATGCCCCAATTTGTCCAAGTGCAAAGAATGTGCCATACATGTAGGTAACTGCACAGTGTTGGATTTTGACAGGTTGAGGCAACTTTCTAGTAAAAATGCCTCTATAGGGGGTTAGGGTTAATTAACAGCTTAACCCTAACCCTGCCAGAAGCAGCACAGTGCATCTGTGGTGACAGCTTGACCTTGCTGCACTCTGCACACAAGTCAATGTGACAAAGTATGCAATCTGATGCGTCTGGCAGGGTTTCTAGCCAAAATACCCTGGAGGGTTAGGGTTAATCTTTCACTTCTTTTACTTAACAACTATTTGGAAGCCTTCCATTAATAATGAAAATTTTTCTTAAAATCTATGTACACATTGTTTTTTCCCCTCTCCCCAATTCTTATGCTTTTAGGACGGATCTTGAAGACCCTTTTGCATGTTGGCAACTGTCTAAAGGTAAGATTAAGAAAAATATAATTAAGTATGATTCTAAAAAAATAAAAAACACCTGGATGGTGGTTATGTATGTTTTGGTACATGAACCAGTATCAGTTGTGGTAACACTTTTATTAGCCTTACACCTTTAGCCGAACACAACCCATACATGGCAATTGGAGCCATTCATCATGTTCAATTCATAAAACAATACTCCCCAACAAAACATAAATGAAATAATGAACAAAAAATTGGCCGTTTGTGAATTTGAGGTGCTGACCTACCCTTGGGATATAGGCCTGCCCAGTGTGCATGGAACCCATACAACGGTAAAGCAAGAAAACATTTATTTACAGAAATTAAAAACTAAATCTAGTATTCAACATTACGGAGACTAGACGAAGCTGCAGTTTGTCACGACATGAATAAGGAACCTACTCATTATGTTAGTTCGGTTGTTTCGGTATTTGTTCATTCCCGGGCCATTATTAGTCATTGTGATAGTGTTCTTTGAAATAAACTGATGGTCAGATGATCCTTTACAATGTGTACTGTAGATCAAAATGGTTTTGGTTTCCTTCCAATGTGCATACAAAAATGTACAGTGTGTACACATTTCAAATTGTGGAGTTTCCAAATCAGTTTGTCGATACTCAGTAAGGTGCCTTCAAAAATGTAAGCGGCAGTATTATTTACTTCTTGCATCAGCACAGATCCACATGTTGTACCCTGTTTGTTTTTGGCTGTAGGTCGGGGTTCGGGGTGGTGGTGGGGTGGGGATAGGGGTGGGGTTTGGGCATGGCAGCCAGGGGGTGGGGCATGGGAAGGGGCATGGAGTAGGGCAGATGTCCCTCTCAAAGAGATGATCATCTACAGCACGTGACAGGCCTACACTTGCTATACCATTGCCTGTGTGAAGGAAATGAGTTTATGAGTAAGGGGATAAAAGTGTGATGACCCGGTCTTTACCATGTCAATATTAACCGAGGAGGGGCATGACTGCTGTTAATGGACCGAGCCGAAGGTGAGGTCTATTAACAGCGGTCACGACCCTTCAAGGTTATTATTGACTGGTAAAGACCAGGTCATCACATTTTTATCCCCATTTTAAAAGCCTTCTTACGAAAAATGCAAAAACCTCCCGTAAAAAGGACAAAATGCGAAGCTTTTTCACCCCACTTTTTCTCCTATTTGCGCCTGTCTGTCGCGTGCGCATACGCGATGCAGCATTTTATCCGCGTGCATAAGCGTTCTTACATTATGAAGTTCAGTACATCTTGTGCGCGCACCTACATGTACTACATGTACGCTCTCCCTGTTGCTTATCGTCTGAGAACAGCTGATTATGACGCGCCATGTTTTAACAACTTCCTGCCGTTGTTAAACAACCGCTTAAACACACCCACGTGACAGGCTCTCGACTAATAGGGATAGTGAAACTCGCTGAGGCATTTATGAATGAAAAATGAAAAACGATCTAGTGGGAATTAATGTGTTGATGCCCCAGCTGAGAATTGTCTCTTGTTTTACTTTGGTGTTTGTTCCCTCTTGCCATTGCTGGCATACATGTATATGTATTTTGGGTTCAGGGCAAGTCCCACCTCAAACTCAAATAGTGCATGGTTTTCAACTACATGTACAATGTGTACACGAAACTAATATCCTTTACCCACTACAAACTGCTTCACCTGGAGATTTGCCGCCCGGGTTGGGTTAAGCTTGTATTAAACCGGGGTTCTTAAAAACCCTGCCCTCTGTGCCCCCCTGTTGCAGTAACTCAGAGGTTTGTTAAACCTGGGGCGAGCTTGCCATGAGTTAACAATCTGTCATTGCCCACTACACTCATCGCAATGCCACTAATGCAGTGCGGGTAGGCCGGTGCCACATCGGGTGTCAGCTTTTGCACTTTCCTTCAACATTTTTTTTTCCTCCCATGATATTATACCTGTTTTGTTGTAGAGAATAAAGGCAAGAAACATGATTGTGCATGGACACACACAGGTGAATAGTGATGAGTTAATAACTGTCCCAGACAGCCGGCTACTGAAGTTAAGCAATGTTGACTGCAGGCTGTACTTGGATGGGAAACGAAGCCATATTGCCTGCATTAGCGTGCCTGGCAATTATCAGTGCATTGGTCTGGGGCATGACAGGCCCCTATTCATCTCAAGTGGGCCACATCCTTCAGATGGGACATTAAGCTGGTGATCCCATGTGCTGTAAAGGATCAGTGCACGTAAAAGAACCCAGGGCACCTGTCGTGAGAGAGCAGAGGTTCGCCCCGGTGCCTCTGGTCCCCTTGCGCAAAAATGGCCCTTTGAACTTCATCTTATAGGTGACATAGCTACCATCTATAAATTAAAGCTGTTATTGTGATTATTATGGAGTGTTTTCTTGCACCGTGTGTACAGATTCGCATGGATGGTCTGCGGTTGTTCCTCCTCTGGTTCATGGCCCTTCAAGAGCACTCGACGGAGGAGGCCTACCTCATCTATGCTACCCTCATCCACGGATTCCCGTCCCCACCTGCCATACATGGCACACCGCTGGAGTCCATCATGACCCATATTATTAGGCCTGCAGTTAATTCAGACTGTAAGTGAACATCTGTCTAAAGCCAGGAGTAAAACATGCCTCATCAATCCTCAACTCAAATTTTGTTGAGGATTTTGGAGGATTGATCGGGCTGTATGCATTTTGAAATTGTTGAGGTTTAGAGGATTGAGGCCACATCCTGATTCAGTGTCAATTGATTTTCGAGGATTGAGGTTGAATAGCTGTTTGAAATTGTAGTTGATTTTGTTGGATTGAGGAAATAAATGCAGCCAGATTTTGGAGGATTGAAGCAGTACCGTAATTTTCGGAATATAGGCCGCGCGGAGTATAAGCCGCAGCACGCAAAAATCTGCAAATTAAGATTTAAAGTTGGCGTATTAGCCGCACCGGCGTATAAACCGCACCGCGGCGTTGATGACCGACCACAAAAGTCATCGTGCTACATAGCGCTCGTATGTAAAATGGTTCCACTATCGAAATCACATGCAATCCTAAAGTGTAAGCAGCGCAAGAACGAGATAGGCGGGGAAAAAGGCGAGTTTGGGTTCAATATCGACGTTATCTTACCTGACTTCAATTTAAGTGTCTGGTTCCTGCTATGATATTCTTATTGAAAACGCAATTATCGAGAGTCGGCAAACAGACAAAGCAATCCCACTGGTGGTATTATTACGAGTATCTGTGGACAGCGCCCTCAATCGACGCACACGGAGCCCAATAAACTTTCATAAGTCCTCGAAATTACAAATTTTGACGGGCTGAATGAGTGTCCTGGCTGGGTGGGCCGCGCGTCAGTTCTTTTTTTTTGTGACGAGGCAGGGGAATTAAAAAGACAATGACAACTTTAACCACTAATCTGAGCTCAACAGTCGCCAATGAAGGCCAGATGAAGGTCTTGCTTGCATACTGGTGTATTTGTACAATTAGTCTCTTACGGCAGTGAGCAAAACTTTTAGACATGTGGAAGGTGCCAAAAAACAATGAAAACTGAGTATTTGCTTGCGTATTTGTTTTCTTAACCACTTAGAAATTACAGAGTAAGGAATGCGTAGCACTGTTCAATACGTTGCTTTAATATCTTCAGCACACCCATCGATCAATATTAATGAAAAAAATGATTCATATTAATAATAACATTGAGTTTGTCGCGGTTTTTCTTTTGCTAGTCAATTTTATCACATTGCTAATCAAATGAAAATATGATTAGCATAATTTGCTAATAATTTTTTTTTCTTATTTCCATCCCTGCCTGAACTTTTAAGTTGTATAGTCATGGAGGAAACACGACCCGTGCCGGGCATGCCGCGCGACGGCATGAGTGGTTTTACCGTGCGTTGCCGCCATCTTCACCGGCCACGTTGCGTTCACTCCCCGCACGGGCCATTCGGGAAATCACGGTGCGCTATATCGCTGGCGGAAAAAGCGTCAACGTTGTTGATCTCCTTTTTCAAGTCACCCAGTAAAAATGAGTTTGGTTCCGTGGGGCAAAAATGAGTTTTATCATGATTCATGTCATTCTTGCACTTAATAGCCGACTTGTCGAGTTCAATTTGTCCGGAACGTTTCAATTAATTAAGCGATGCAAGGCATAATTGTCGAATAAATCGCAAACAGAAAACGCTTTGGTAATTCCACGTGTCCGAGTCATCACAGCACACATGCACTATGCACGATCGTTTGCACGAGTTCGTTGTGTTAAGTTGAACAGGCAACGCTACTCCCTCTGGACCATCGCTAAACCGCACACATGGCTTATAATTAGCCGGCTTTGGGGGGTTCGGGTTACTGTAGTAAGAGCTACCTGGCTAAAGCTAGCCGCGGATTCGGCCGCGGATTCAGAGCTTGTTTTTAGGCTGTGACTGGTTCCCGCCCCAGTGAGAAAGAAGAAAAATAATGCATGGACGGAAACCAGTCTGCTTGGGGAATCGAGGTTTTGTGAAGGTTTTTACATGGGACGCACGGGCCGTGCGGGCTCTAGCGCGATCGCTCATCACGCGCACGGGCAATTACCAGCGCGATCGAAAAGCGCCATTTTGTAGGATCCGGCAACGGTTTGGTACTGAAAAATTGAGCAGTTTGAGGGCTTGGTTCGGCAAGAAGGGCACAACGGCCAAAGTATTAATGGAGCACAGCACAACTGGCCGTGAATAGTGCATTTTTACAAGGGGCATCACGGCAACTAAGCCTTAGGGCATCGACGGCACTGGCCGCCGTGGCCGTCGTGAATTTCGAACCTTGTGTGACTGATTTTATTCTTCAAATGTTGCCGTATAAACCGCCCGAAGTAAAAGCCGCAGGGACATTTTTCAGCGTGAGAATCAACGTATAAGCCGCGGCCTATATTCCAAAAATTACGGTATTTAGGTGCTGTCTGTGTTACACATTACATAATACTTGGTAGTGAATTTACGAGTCATTTGAACACTAAGTAAAACATTTTGGAAATTTGTGGAGGAATGAGGAATAATGTATTTTTTAGTGGGGAGGAAGTCAGACAAGTTTGAACGATTAAGGTTTCATCCTAATCCAAAATGCCTATGGGTTAATACACGGGAATCTCAGTCAATGATACAATGTACATTAGTGTCGTTTTCCAAAGCATTTACATGTATGCATGGGCAATGCAATAATTTCATGCAAATGAACCTCGCATATTGCTTTATAATTTGTGTCACCAGCTTTTTTTCTAAGATTTGGACTCGTGCACAAAGTGTTTTGGGGTTCAGATAAATTTTATTCGGGTAGGCACAAAACCCATTGGATTATCTTGCTTTTTAGTCTATTTGATTGGTCCATACTACGTCCCCTACTAGGTCTTGAAATATTGACCAATCCAGACCAAAAAGGGTGCCAAGTTCAATATAGTTTTGTTCATAATGCTACCCAAAATATTCGAATTTGTTGAATGGAAATTTGATTTGATTTGATTTGAAATGGTTTATTATCGTTCAACCATAACAGCCAAAAGCTGAATTGCGGTCAAATTACAAAGGAAACGGTAACAAAAATTACACATAGATTAAAAAAATGGACATTTAAAAACAAACGGGAAAACCTGCATTTACATGTAAGACGACTAATAACATGGTAACATTTAACAAAATAATTACGTGTATCAGAGATAAAATTGACTAGAGTAATATTTCAAATTGGAAAACATTAGATAAGAATAGAAGAAAACACACATACATTGTACGCACACACAGTCGTACTTCCCTATACTCGCGAGCACAATGCTTTGTGTTTCCTATTCTTCCTTTAATATAACCCAACCCCATAGACTAAGCACGTACCCTTACGGGGATCGATTTTAACAAAAGACCGTCTCTCGAGGACAAGAAAGATTCTTTTGTATTTCCTTTCTCCCCTTGTCCTCGAACGTAGTACAGTACAAGAACACCCGTTCTAATGGAGAGAAAAAATATACACCGTGTGAATTTACAGAGATAATCTTTTCATATAATACAAACATTAAAAGTTATAGCTTTAAATATGTTACTGAAAAAATCTCTATAAAACACTAATAAAATATGATAGGTTATTGAATTGCTTTCAGATTAGAATAAAAAGAAAATGAAATATAGATATACTTAATTTGCACTATCTCCGGGGTAAAAAGAAGTGCTCAAACAGAGTTTGACAATTGTTCATTTTTAGAAGACGGGTCAGAAATGGGATTGCGCCGTTTTTGGAGCGCTCAGTCTTACATCTGATGTTCTCAAAGAACTGTTTGTGCCTTGTACTGTACGCCCGAGATGCACTTGGTGGGAGCAAGTGGTGCAGTTTAGATGCAGGTTCTTATCTGCATTTCATGAGTCATATTTCTGATTGTAACGGAATTCTGTTGTTAACGGAGCCGTGACATTGCCCTTGGCACTTATGATCAATACTTGCTTTCATTACAACAACTGTAATTATAATAATAATAATAATAATTATAAATCTCCTGGATGCGGCAAATGGGCGACTCTTTCCGAAATAACTCTATTTGGGCGACACTCGTGTCGCCCTTTTAGAGCACTTTCCCCACGCGCCTTACTAAAAAAAACTCCAAAGGGGCGACTTTTACAATAGGGGCGACAGTTATGTGTCGCCCTATTCGACCAGGTCACCCTAACCCACTCTTTTCTAGGATTATGTGTCGCCCTATCCGGCAATTGAGGAAAATAGATGTTATTACATTAAATTATTGAATTCATGACAATTACACAAGGTAATAAATTTAATAAATTAATCAATTACATGTACTATAAAAAAATAAAAAAAATAACAAATAATAAAAACAATAATAATAATAATAATGATAATAATTGAGATTGATAAGAGATTTACCCTGACCTCTGTTTGACCAGATCAAGTACAGGAAGTAGAGATCTTGCCGATCATTCCTTGCCAGCCGGGGGACAAGATTCCAGATAATCTGACAAGGCTCATGCTGGAGGCTGTGCTTCATTTCAGCATTTCACAGGTAGCTACGACCAGACTGTCAAAACTTAGCTTGTGGCCCCTTGGCTTTATACTGGTGGGCACTTCTACGGAATAGGGACAAATCTCCAAAAATTCAAACACTTCAATTAAAAAAAAAAATTTAAGTTTGGATTTTGCATTCTGCATATATTGTGGATAACAAATCTGTGTTGTCACTTTTAATTAGCTCTCAGTAATTTGGAAAATATTATTTTTGAGCATCACTTTTTGGGTGATTTTTCTAACATTTAGTGATGTAACGTAAGTGATGTCACCTAGTACCGATTTGATGCAAGTCCTGCCTGGATTGCTAATTGATTTGTCAGAATTAATGTTGATTTAAATGTTCAGCTCTGACCCCTATGCGTTTCAAAAGACAGGTACTTTTGAAGTGAGTTCAACCAGTTCAGAAGACAATTGGTGTTATTGGGTGTTAAATACACCATGCCCTTTTTTGGTAACGTTAGTGATGACCAATAAACTGAATCTTCAGAAAACAGGAACCTAAGTTCCGAGTTGTTCTTTTGCACCTCTTGGTCGGCCTCACCACAATTTTGTGTCGTGGCTTTGCCTTTGTCAATGGGCTTTGAAGCTGTGAGGGATAAAAGTGACACGACAGTCTATGGGGAGTACCGGCCAGGTTTACCTTAAAACGCTTACGTCGCAGAGTTTTGGGAACAGATCATAGTTCTGGCTCCATGTTGACTGATCTGTAAAGTTTTTGTACAAAATAATGGAGGGCAGCAGCAAAGTTTTAAACTGTGGAGGGAAAAAGACTTTTTTGTTTTTATCAGACTGCAGTTCTGGCTTACTGATTACTTTTTGTTTTCCTTTTGGGCAAATTGCGAGAAAATGTTTGTTTCCATCTTGGTTACATGTAATAGTTTCCACATTGACTTTTGCCAAAATTGAGCCATGTTTGTCCAAAAGTGGCCAGCGACCGATGTAGTGCACATGCGCTGTTTAGTTATATAGTCGTTTTTATAATTCCAGTTTGGCTTGTAAAAGCAAGTTTGTTTTTTTTCTTCCCACTGTTGAAAATGAGTAAGCAACTTCCTGACATTTGTGGAAGCTGTTGCTATAATGTCAATTTAGGCATACAACCCTAAGGGAGCACTGCCTAACCCATGATTGGGCCAGGCCGTTGAAAAGCCTGGCCATGCCCGGGCCTTCAGGCTTTTAGTCTTGCTATTGTGAGCCACAAATCACCTAACAATAGCCTCTGTCAGGCTAGGCTGGGCTGTGGCCACTTCAACACTAATCTGTAGTGATTGCTTTTGTTGTCATTCCATTCACAGGCCAAAGATCAAGTCTGGGTGAACAGTGGGAGCTGGCTAGACTCCAGCATTAGTGGGGCAGTTTATTGTGTACAACCAGGGGATTATAGAAGCCCAAAGGCCTAGGTGTTCCCGGAGTTTGCAAGGCTTTCAACGGCCTGGCCCAACCATGGGTTAAGCAGTGCTCCCTAAACTTCTGCGGGTTTTCTCTGTAAAAAATTCTGACCATATAAGGCACTACATAGTTGAAGAACAGATCAGTGGTTGTTGCCCACTGATTGGTTAAAATCTGGATGTCAAGATGCGGTTGTCTGGCATAATTAACCACGGAATCTGCACACATGTCATAGACGTTCACAAACGGTTGCACATATTCTAAGAAACCGGACCGATGACTGTTCTGTAAACCAATGCACCACCAGCGTCTAAGACGCGATTAGAATAACATTTTACGTCGCCCATTTTCTTCCCCCCTAGCTCATGAAAATGCATTGGAAGGAACAGCGGAGGCATGAAGATGCTTTCATCTTCCTTCTAGACAACTTCCGCCAGTATTACCTGCCTCACATCTTCCCAGGCTTCTCCAGCGACACCAGCCTGTACCAGCCCAACCTCGGTAAGGCATGTCTTCAATGTCTTCAGTGCAGGGTATAGACTAATCCAGCTAACAAAATTGGAAGCCATTTTTGGGTACCCAGTCGGAAGGTACCACGCACACGCGCTCATCATACGTGCGCACTTAGTGCTCCTTTGACCAATATTATTGCCAAAATATACATGCGCCTCAAATGTAAGCACGCATACATGTATGACGCCTGCGTGAGCGCGGTACCCAAAAATGGCTTCTAATTTTGTTCACTGGATTAGTTTATAGTCATCAATTGTTGACTGCTGTGATGTGGGATATGACGTTTTTAACACCAGAGCGACGCATAGCTCAACTTGCCTTGCTCAGTGGAAATTAATTCAAACAAATCACGCGATCAAAAGAACTGATCGTCTGCTAGTTCGCTACTCCCATTATAGTTTACTTCCATCAACAGTGTAGGTGAAAATTGCGTGGGTACCAGTGATGCAGCTGAATCCGCTATATAGCTGGCTGGTGTGTGATATCATGCTTGGAGTGTGACAGTCGTTTTTATACACCGGACGCGTGATCATTCTAGGCCAATCAAAATACAGTATCCAAGACGGCGATATAATAAACCCATTTCAGCCACCGAACCAGAGATTGACCCACTCTTGGGACACCTCAAAAGTATACTGCCACTCTGCCCCCCCCCCCCCCCCCCCCCCCCCCCGCCCAATGTTGATGTCCGTGTCCTTGATGTGGTGCCAATAACATGTTTCACTTTGCACAAGTTTCGGCGGTTAAGCACACTGAGCCATCATTGACTGAGGGGGGGGGGGGGGGCCTAAGTTTTCTCCAAGATTGTAGATAGTAAACAATCCTGCCGAAATCCCCATTGTATCATACAAAGTGTTGTAATTGAATTCATTCATGAAACACTGTTTATGGGTGAAAGTTTTTTTAAATGTATTTTTCGGCGTGTCACGCCCAAAATGCACGCACACACAGACACACAGAGATACCAGACTTCCGGCTTTTTCATATTTTTGGAAAAAAACCTCCGGCCTTTCGGCATTTGTGGGCCGGAACGACAATATTAATACAAATTACCGTAAGACCATACATGTACATATACAGTGCTTTCCTACCTTCATGCCGCAATACACGTTTACAACGATTCGATTTACACATAGCGCAGGGCACTGTATAAGCAGTGTCCTGCATACGTATGCAGCGGACACTAGACTTACATACTATGTACACGCAACTGGTAAATTCCAGTCTGTGAGGAACTGTCACAATTTTTGCGTATGTTGCGTACCACTGGTGCGTACACACAATGAGCGTGCAGAACAAAATGCGATCAATCAACGACTTGGTCAAGTTTAGTTCCACAGAGATTGCTGATTTAGTTGATTCCCATGCAACTCATATTCACTTTACGCAGTCAAAGTAGGGAACCAGTTATGTTCGTGCATCAAATGGTTTCGCGAGCGTGCGTGTGCAGCGTGTGTACCACATGGCGGAATTACAACAGCAGAGATCGTTCGACAAAATTGGAAGTTGAAATGATTATGCATAGCGTATTGAACATCTACGATGTGATTGTGTATACTGGTACTGTTCATTGTTGTTCGATAAATCTATGTTCGCTTTGGAAACATTCTCGTTGGAAAAATAAATTGAGCACTTTGTAAAAATAAAGCAGAAGGCGGCGTCTAAACAATTTGGCAATGTTTATTGTACAATGTACATGTATACGCATACATGTATGTAATTGTAGCGTGGCCCAGATTCCGGACACGCAATTTTTTTCTGGCCCTGCAGCCAAGAACTACTGGCATCCCTGAGACACAGCATTTTTAACTGGTACCCGTTTCCTTTTTGACTTCCATAGACATCCCTAGTTCAAGGTTTGCATCCAGCTCCCTACTAAGCAGTACCTTCGGCAGTTATGACCCCATGCTACTCTGTAGGGTCAGTGTCGTCCAGTGGGTGGTCTCATTCATCACGGTCAAGAAGGTGGACAATAACACCGTCAGGTAGGTTTGTAGGAGTTGGGCTGTGCATCCGAACCGGGATTCTGTAGACACATATGCACTGTGTTTTGTGTATGGTTTCTGACATTGGACATCCCAAGCAGTGCTTTGTTTTTTTGCCGATAACATCACAATCAGAAAAGGGATGCTTTGCGATTGTAAATACCGGCAATCGTGGACTAGGGACAAAAGGGTTAGGGCGTAGACAAAGGGTCCACGATTGACCGAACGTCCACGATTCAAAAAATTGTGTGCAAAACATATGGGAGGCCTTCTGAAAAAGTACAAATAGAAGAGGGACAATAGGAGGTCTGCGATTGTTGGTACTTGCACACTTGTCTGTGTAGGCGGGGGCAGAGATTAAGATTTTTTCTATCCTACATGTAAGTGTCAGTAAATGACTATGTACATATTAAATTACTAAAATTGAAACATTTGTGAAAATCTGTATTTTTAACTTTACCCCATAAACACCCAAATTTGTACACAAGGGGGGGGGGGGGGGGGGGGGAGGGGGTCATTCCGTGTCAAATCATCCCCAAAAATGAAAATTTAAACCCGACCCCTTCAAATTGTATGGGGTAATTGAGGCTGAAAAAGCTGAAATTTCAAGTTTTAGCCCAATTGCACCAACAATTATCACACTACGACAAACCCTTTTTTTTGGCGATTTTGGCCAAACTTTGAGAAAGCTACTTTGTAGAAAGCAAACAAGAATATTATACCTGTAATTTTTTGATATTATGTAGAAAAAATGTTAGGGGTTAATTTTCACCCAATTTCCATCTCAAGGTCACGTGATCCACAAGGTCAAATTCAAGGTCAAAAGGTCATCAAACCTCAAATTGCTCCTACATAAATAAAATAATGGCAATTTTGGATTGATCATGCAATTACCTTTCCAAAGACACCAATATCAACAGATTTGGCCCACTGGTTACAGAGATATAGTCATTTGAAAATTGGTGGGTGTGCCCATTTTGGCTATTAAAAATAGCCAAATAAGGGTGTGTCGTTGGGGCTAAAATTTCAGCCTTTTCAGCCTCAATTACCCCATACACCAAATTTGAGCTACATTGTAATTTGAAGGGGGTCAGGTTTAACCCATTGGGTGATCTGACACGGAATGACCCAGGGTTAATATGCCCCAGAGAGCACGGTCTCCAGAAGTAATCCCTTCTATCATCACTGCGAAGTTCTGAATTATTTTGTTTTTTACAAGCCACAAGGGAAACTAAATTAGCACTTCACCAACTGAGCTATCTTGCCATGTGTTGCCTGTCTCCTAAATTGTCAGTCTTTTTTATTCAGGGGGCGCTAGTCAGAAGTCAAAAATCCATAATGTACAGCAATCACACCCCAGTTTTACAATACAACCTGGGAAGCAGTAACTGGGGGATCTGTCAATTAGGATATGCCTTTTTATACAACACCTGAATAAATCCTAGCCATCCGATTGGTGGATCGTCGATCACGTGCATTGAATTATTCGACCCATCACACGACGCGAACCCGCACCGCCCAAAACGTTCTATCACATGGTTCTATCAAACGGTGCGCGCGCATTGATAGAACCAAAAGACTTCCCTAATTTTACGGTCACTCTCCGTGGCGCTACAACAGGGCTGTCATTCACACAACATAGCGGCCGAGTTTCCCGAACTGCCGCGGTTTGTTCTCCTAACAGACGACGAAATATTGGAACTCGTAGGCGATACTGACGCTCCAAATACAAAGAGACAAATCAAATATGCAGTGAAACGATTAGATGAATTTGCAAGACACACAGGAACAACGATTGAAGCTTTAACTGATTCGGAACTCGACAATTTGTTGTCGCGGTTTTATGCGGGACTGAGAAGGTAAACGGCACGTTGTAACGTTACACCAAGAAATCCATGCATGCAATCTGTCGAATTTATTCAGGCGTTGTATAAAACAAATAATGAATGTTTCACATTCGTGCAATGGTAAGAATAATTTCATTCGGTGACAGATGATATGTCCCATTCCACTCGGCTTCGCGTCGTGGAATGGAACATGTCATCTGTCACCTCATGAAATTATTCTTACCATCGCACTCAAACATTCATTATTTGTATACTATAAACGTATATATCTTCAAACAAACCACTGATGAAACTAAACTTGGTAATTTTAATTAGGGTGGGTAAAGGAAAACTGGACGTGCATGTACAGAGACGGTGAACATTTTGCATTTTCCGTTCTGCAATTTTGTAAATTACATTTGTTTTCGTTTTTCTGGAATTTGAAGCCTTTTGAATATAATGACCTCCCTGATGAGTAAACGGTGCGTATTAAAAATTGGTAAAATCACTAACCTGAAAACGTCCCCATTGCATACATGATTATGAGTTGTCTCGTGTAGTCGCCCAATCATTACGTCCCTCCCCAAAAGAACTATCCAGAAGTGAACAGTATACAAATATTTACTGCTTCAAGTGGTGTAGTAAAACTAGCCTCCGGAGGTGATCCATGGAGCATTCTATTTTCCCGAGGCGAATCCGAGGGAAAATAGAATGCTCCATGGATCACCGAGGGAGGCTAGTTTTACCACACCACAGATTCTGCTTGATTTAAAAATGTTAACATTATTTAAATCTAAATACAGTTAAAATGGACTTCTATTTCAATAACAAATTAGTGGAAAATTTATTTGCTCTTTTCAAAACCACCCTTTAACAAAATGTTTGAACCCAGCTCTGTAGCGCTGGCACTTTGGAACAATACGCGTTACGCGCAACGCTCAACGCGCACACACCGCGCACACAGATACCGCGCACACAGATACCGCGCCATGTGTATATTACTTTGGTTGCTAATGGTATAGTACTTTTGGCCGTGCACAGGAAGATAGCAAAAATAGAAAATGCCATGTGACTCGCTCTTGGCCAATCAAGTCACAGAATCTGTGGATGAGGTGTTAATAATTAATAATATACCTAACGCGATATGGGACCAAGGGGTAACCCCCTCTTGTCCCTATACCCTATACACACTCCAGAGTATTGTTACCTAATACATTCCCCCCCCTCCCCGATATCTGAAAGGAATTCCTGAGATTCCAGGAATACAATGACCAACACAAAAGAGATGGGTTCCCTCCGTCCCATATCCCATATAATTGCCCTCCTGCTTGTTTTTGTTTTTGATTCACGCTAAAAATGAATCTCTTGCAAATCAGTGCCTTGCAAGAAGAGAAGCAGGAGAGCCAGAAGGACTCGCTGGAGCGCAAGCTGGATGCCTCCCTGATCAAGGACGGCGAGACTCCGACGGTCAGCCCCAGCACGACCCTCAACAACAAGGACCAGAATGCCCTCCTTGGGGCTGGGGGTGGCATCGTGGGCCTGGCGCCCGTCACTCTGTCCCCCGAGGAGGAGGAGCTCCTGGAGATTGCGCGGCAGATTGTGCAGAAGGTCTTCTACTCCTCGCGGGGGAACATCAACTTCGTGCATGAGGTGTTGAGACAGGTGAGGCGATGAGGGACTAGTGGTGGGATATAAATCCGGATTTTTTAACATTGGGTTTGAATTCCACTATTCGGTTTCAAGTTTGGAAACCGGATATTTGAAAGCAGCCTTAGATTTTTTTGTGACACAGGCTGAAGAAAACAACTGGAACATCCTCCAATTTGCTCCATGGTCTCTGATTGTAAACTGCATTCACTCGCTAGTGGTCTACTTGGTATATAAAAAGCCTGCCCATCCATTTTCTTTTCAAAATTACAGTTCTGGAGTTTTTGTAAAGGCCCAGTGGTCACTGAATCCTGCAAACTATATCCAGTCATTGGTAGGGCTTTTCATGCAGCACCTCACTCGTCACTTTTTGTTGGCGTGACTATGAGCTAGATGGGAACTTCCGGTGAAATCAGACAACCGTTATTCGGTCTGAATAAAATTAGCATAACCGGATTTTGAAATCTCTCATTTCTACCACCACTATGAGGGACCCATGGGGTTCTTTTGTTGAGGCATTTTGACTCCGACCTTGATCAGGAATCACGAATCCATTCAGAATCGACTCCATCCTTTGAATCTGCGAAGCTTCACGATTGATTTCATGGTTGAAACAGATGGTTATACGAAGTGCCGCACATGGTCTTTTCAGATTTTTTTTTTTGTAGTTCATGATTTTCAGAATCGTCGGGTGGTGCCTGATATCTACTCCAAATGAATAGAAATTGGTTACTTCAAGGAGTCAACTCAAAAAAATGGAATTGCAATTCTAATTCCCGTGTCATACTTGAGTAGAGTCAACTTTTGCATGATCACCCAAGTCTAGTGCATAGTCAGATTGCTGAAACTCACATATTCTTCTCCTGAAACCCATGGTTATTCTGCAGATCATTCCTAACACAATCCTTTCACATAACGGCAAAATCTCTGTTCATGTTTCGACCCTCTGTTCCCAAACCGATTTTTTAAAGCAAACGTTTTTATTGGAAAATTTATTATATGTGGAAATAAGGAGATCCACTTGATGTACAGTTTGCACCAAATCTTGAGAGTCAATAAGCTATTTACTTCACTGCGTTTTCAAAGGCCCTCTGATGGTAACCTTGGCTATTTCTTTAGCCCTGGGGCTGATTCTGAAAGTGTGAGATTTACTGCACCCCCTGACATTAGAGTTTCATGATTTTTCCATCTTCTTTATCCTATAAATGTATGATTTCGAAATATTGCCCCTTCCAGGGCCCTTTTCCAAACCTTGGCTTGGGCTTGGACTTCGGCTTCATCTCCAGCTATTCCCCAGTCCCACTGCCAATCTGAAGCCTTGAATATGTACATGTAAATATATAAACAGGCTCTGGCTCTGGGTTAAAACAAAAGACTTTAATGTACATGTACATGGAGCAAAAACAGCGTCCTAGATCTTGCCAAATCTAGGGACCTAAAATTACGCGAAGCCGAAGCCCGAGCCCAAGCCAGTGTTTGGAAAAGGGCCCATATTTTCACTCTTGTACAGAATTGCCATAGAGCGTGCTGCGTGGTTGTATCGGGTACATGTATTTTTGGCTTGCTCAAGTAATGTGCTCCTGGTATAGGCAGATTTCTGCATGTGCTTTTTGGATGACATCGAAAAGAGCACATTCTAAAAAGCACCTGCTGGGATCTGACCATACCAGGAGCATATGCTCGAGCATGCATGCAAGCCAAGGTACCAAACACGACCACTTAGCGCACTCTATGGCGATTTTGTACAGTAAAACATGAGTGAAAATCCTCGGAAACAGACCGTTTTCTGTGAGGGGTAATGTTTTGAAATCATACGTTTACAGGCCAAAGAAGATGAACAAATCATGGCGGTGCAGCAAACTTTAGATTGAAGGGCTTTTTCGCAATCAATCAGCTCTGAGACTATTTCTTCAATAGCTTGTTAATGTGCAGTTTGTGTGGGCAGACTTTCCGTTTCCTATTAAGCCAGCCACAGTGTAATCCATTAACTCTCTCTTCCCACTGTGTTCCCCCGTCAGGGATTTCTGCTACCCATGTCTGAGGCAGGTGCCGTCCGGAAAGCACTCAGGATATACAATGACTGGATCCAGGTAAGATGCTTGCACTGTAAGATATAACCACTTCCGTCGTTACTATTGTGGCTTGCTCGGACAACGCTATTTAGGGGCGTATCCAGAGGTTTTTAGCAGGGCTTTTTAGTTCAACATAGTTTTTAAAAAAGTGTCAGTTAAGGGATCATTTGATATTGTCTGAAAGTGGAAATGCTTTCTTGTTTTTTTTTTCTTTTTTTGGCGGTGCCAACATTAAATCTAGCTGGCTGATATAATGACCTTATTCATATTCATGAGGGGGGACCGTGTGTGGTCCTGTGGCCGCAAGTGCTTTACAAAGAATCCATTTGCAGCATCGCTAATTCTCTAACTCTCTGGCTAATCCATCTCGGTGCACAGTGCGGAATTATCCCCTTGCGTACGGAAGACTCCAAATGGCGCAAAAATAAAACAATTGCCACCAGGCCGGATGACGTCTATACACGCCATTTTCTGCAGTTTCAATCCATTGTTGGATTATTGTGTATTCTACGCTTGGCTGCACAAACCTCTTGTGTCCATTTTGCTTGGCTGCACAGGCCGCCCCGGCGCCTCACTAGAATAACCGTACTCAAAGGGTTAATGTGTTCCAAGCCAGAGCTCTTTAATAAACATTCACTGCAGCAAGACCTCCACTAGTGTTACTCAAGATTATTCAGTTACTCAAGCTGCCTGACTTCCCATTCATCAGCTAGGTTTGAGGTCAAGGATTGCAGCGACGCATAGAAAAACAGCGTTACCGCAATCAATACCGCATCTGGACAATATGAAATGTTCCCTCACAGACCTGGGCCCAATTTCATCGAGCTACTAAGTACAATAATTTACTTAGCATAAAAAAAGTGTTGCTTAGTAACAGCAGATTACCAGCTAAAACTGCATGAGGTTTTCATGCTAAGCAAAAAAACAGCTGAATACCAGCCACAAGCAGTATACATCACATGAAAGCGTGGTTGGTAATCCTGTGTTTACCGAGGGAAAATTGTGACCCGCTCTACAAAAATGAGTCTGATGTTTTAAAAATACATTTTTAAGCTTTACAGTTGGTCTGAAAGAGCATGAAATAAGCTTTAATTTCATATATGGCACAACTCTGTAGTGTAATGCATTGTTTTTTTGCGATTTATTTTAGTGTGCGATTTATTATAGTTATATTAAAGTCTGCGACATTAAACCACCCCATACGCAAACAATTTTTGGTAATTTTTTTTGTGCTGAGCAGCTCCGTGAAATTGGCCGCTGGTCTGAGATTGTAACACATAAAAGTGAAAAAAATATAATAACAAAATAACAAAACAAAAACAAGTGGAGGAATGGGTCTTGTCTGAAACCTGCTTTTATTAGTAAAACAAAAATGAACCGTTTTGGAGTCGACCCCCAAATCCTCTCGGGATCTACCGCTGCCATTTGCGCAGAGTTTATCCCTGATCAGGATGCACGTGCTTGCACTAATGTGGTTGGGAAAGGCTTAGGGGAGATCAGGAGTATCATTACTGGCAAAAAGCCAAGGGTTCTTTGATTTTTAGCATATCCTCGCTATCTTTAAATAGCTATTGATCCCAAAATAGATGTGAAAATGAGTCAAACTAGAGTTGGAATTACGCGCTTGCACAATATATAAAAGGGGATCGCACGGTTTGCTGCTTCTGATCAAGATGCACGTTTTCTCAAATGCTTGCTGTTTGAGCAGTGTGCCTTGCTGTCATTCACACAATATGCCAAGAAGTTCCCGTGTTGATCGGGGGAGGGGTTGGTAGTGGGTTTGGACTGTGTATTTATACTTACGTAGTGGGGTGTGAATTTTGTGCCCTCCTCAACATTGAACTAAAACTGTTATAAACATTTTCAGGATTTCAACTGTACACGCACAGTTTGGCTCCAATTCTCTCTTGGCCTATAAGGGTCAACACAGAGCTGCCAAACATTACAGATTTTCCACATTTCGTACAGAAATTCACAAAAAATACAGAAGTATAAATGCATTTTTGTTTATAAATACAGCTTTTGTGAAATCTGATCATAATCATGTTTTGTCATGCGTTATGCTGTTATACTGCATGTGTATTGGCTCATTGTTGCAATCCCAACCGAACGGATGCAATTTCAGCTTTGAAAAAAAATAAGGAGACGGTCCATCCAGTGTGTGGAAACTCACCAGGCACGTGGCATGCATGCGTAGCATGAGCTCAGGTCAAGTTTAAATTTCATGAAATATACGGATTTTCTGAGCAAAATACTGATTTTTTTTTTACTTTCTGAATATGGAAATGAGTTTGGAAAGGTTGGCAGCTCTGTCATAAGGTCCAGTGATTCCTGATGAATTAGGGTCAAAGGTCAAACCAGAATACATGTACGTTTAGTATAAAGACGTACAGTGTAGCCCGGGTTGACAAATATGCCCATGAATTGAGCTGGATCAATGCCAGAATGTGACTCAACATGGAAATTGAGTCACGAGTGAATGTACATGTACCGTGTACGTGTTTCTTGTAATTGGCTCTCTAAGTTTGTGAAAATTTGAAAACTTATGTTTTATTCATTTCAATGTGTTGTTTAATAATGATTTGCTTCATTTGTGCAAACTTCACATTTGTTTGCACAATAGCAATTAGTTTTTGCAAAAAGATAGAAATATAAGATTTAAATTGAAAACATTGGTTCAATTTCATACACATTTTATTTTTCAAAGCCTTTTCTCCATAACACTCAGATGATGAGCAAACATATCTCAAGAACAAATGCCGTTTCAAGCCCAACACATCTCCAATTAGAGTTCACTTTGGCAATAATTTAAAAATGAAATGCTCAGATTTGTTGTTCAAAATTAAACGTAATTAAATGTTTCGATCAACAAAAAGCTTGAAATCTGATATGTCATGTTGATGGCAAAATTGCAGGCTTTCACTGCTTGCATCCTTTTCATTCCATGCACAATCCTCCAAACATACTGACATTTTTCACGTGAAATTTTTGCTTGGTTTTGAAAGAAAAACAGTCATCAAGTACATGTACACCAAAAGTGATTGAAAAGTGATCGTAAGTTCGCCACCCAAGTGCCATGAATTGTGAAGTTCCTTCAATACCTAGAGCAAGTTCGACTGAAGACTAAAGTAAATTATTGGTGACAATTGATAGACTAATCTTGCTCAAACCCCGGCTTGCCAAGCATGTCCAATCGAAACCAGCCTACAGTGTACATGTACATTGTACGTTACACTGGTTATCAATAGCAATGTTTGTCATGCTAAACTGTGACAAGTGAAGATGGGACCAGTGACACAATAGTTTGACTAACTATCATCTGCCCTTTGACGTTAGTGTACAAATGTAAGATACATCCCTAATAATCAACCGCTGATTAAAGGACTTATGCAGTAGGATTTTATGTCTCGAATGCATATAGAACAACTTTCTTTATGTTGCAATGAATTTTCACCTTCTTCATAGCAGTCCTGGGGAGTTATTTCAACATTTTTGATTTTATCAAAAATGTCCATATTCAGAAGCCAATTGATGTCAGGCAAAACAAAATAGTTGTGCTGTCCTCAGTGACCGACCCAAAGTCACAAAAGTCGGGTCACGTTTTATTTTTATTTTTTTTTTTTCAAGAAATGTTCAAAAGTTTTATTAAAATGATTCTTTGAATAAATCTGTGACGGCACAATTGTGCATTACGCCATGAATCTCACTTGCTTACTTTTTGCCTCCCGACTTCCAAGTTACACGACATGTATTGTTTTCATGGATGGTAAAAAAAAAAATTTGACTAACCGACCCTTTTTGATACCAACATTGAGATCTTTCTTTTATTGTAAGACATGGTAATATTGTAAAACTGGATATCTATGACGTCTCCTTTGACTCCTTACATGTATATGTCTGGCTGTCATTGATGGGTGGCTGGTATGCCAAGAATTAGTTGTGCAGCCAAGCGTAAATGCAGACAATAGGCACCACACTGAAATAGAGTGGTCCTATTCATTGCACCTGGAGCCCCCCCCCCCCCCCCCCCTTGTGTAAATAAAGCTTTGTTTGAAAAAGCTCCATCTATTCATTACACTCCCATACAATATAGCACAATATAGTTGAAATATGAATGGATTGAGTACATGTATATGCAGGAATGCACGTATAAATTACAACCAGCTAGGTGGTTTTTCGAACCGTGGATATGGCTGTTGTATTCGAGAGGTGTTAACCAATGTTCTTTGCTCGAACTTGCTCCAATCTGTCCATTTCTTCACGTGTCCACTTCATCGACCATCCATCTTCACCATATCAACTTCACCCAGGCACAGCTCACAGCCATCAAGCCCATATTCATGGAGGAGCCCACTCCCAAGGTAACCGTTGCCACGGTGCCCGCATCCCAGGGTGCCGATGAGGGAGTGAACGAGGTGGATAGTCCGTCCTACGAACAAATCCGATCCTTTGATGACAACTTGCCTCAGGTATGTCAGTGCTGTTGCAGTCTGCTTCCCCGCCGCGTTCTTGTAGTTATTGGCCACATTGGTTTCCCAGATTGGCTTTTGATGGTTTCTGTTGCCATGGAAACCATTTTCAAGATGGCGGGGGACCCAATGCTAACTTCAAGAAGGATGTATTCACAAGGCCCTTGCAAAAATTTAATGAGTGAATATATTTATGAATACCATTTAGTTGCCATGGTGTTGGATTTCTTGGCTACACCTCGTCATTGTTATGATACCATGGCTACCATATTAACAAAGATTCCAATTTTGTTTTCATTTTGTACATTATAAACCATACATAAAAACCAACGTAACCCAGCCATTTCATTTTTTTCTGTTTTAACCCTAACCCTGCCAGACGCAGCACAGTGCATCTGTGCTGACAGCTCCACTTTGCTGCACTCAGCTCGCAAGTCAATGTGACAAAGTATGCAATCTGATGCGTCTGGCAGGGTTTCTAGCCAAAATGCCCTGGAGAGTTAGGGTTTAGCTACAATTAACTTATCATTTTGTGTAAGAAAAAAAAAGTGTGGTTATCTAAACAAAGCAAAAACATCAACGAAAACTATGCAGCTTAAAAATGTGCAGCCCAGAGCAGTGCTTTCGTTCCAAAATTGTTGCTATAAAGCCAATTAATTTGCATAGCAATATTTTTTCTTCAAATATTAGGTCAAAGAAAATAGCTGCAGGCTTTCAGCCTGTAAATTGAATCAACAGGAAACCGTTGTAGGAAGGTGGCTAAACATTTCAACTGTAACGAACATAGCCTTTTTATGGAACCGTGAATAATAATGTGTACAGTAGCTGTCATTTTTTATACCTTCTTGATTTTTGTGTAAAATCAGCAACAAGCAAAGTGTGTTTACCCACAGATTGGTTTGCATAATGAAGCTACGGTAATACAAATCACGCATTAATATTCAGTTTATCAATAGAATTTGTTGATGTTAAGCAAAGTTTTCTGATTAGTTACAAATTTTCAAAGTGAACAAAGAAAACTGGCAGAAGCGGGATTTGAACCTGCGACCTCCGGAATACTGTACCGGTGCTCTACCGAATGAGCTATCTTGCCCTGTGTTGGTGGTCTCCCAAATTGTCAGTATCTTTGTTCGGTGGGCGCTAGTCAGAAGTCATAAACCCATAATGCCGTATAGCCATTGATTAGTTACAATTCGTCAAACAAACTGCAAGGAAAACTGACTAGGTACATGTAAATTTACCTAGTCACTTTCCCTTGTGGTGTGTTTGACGAATTATAAGTTATGAAGTCGTATCCCCATTGAGTGATCCCCACAATGTCCCTTCCCAGGTTGTATCGTAAAATTGGGTGTGATCCCTGGCTACACGGCATTATGGGTTTATGACTTCTGACTAGCGCCCACCCGAACAAAGATACTGACAATTTGGGAGACCGCCAACATTGGGCAAGATACATGTAGCTCAGTTGGTAGAGCACTGGTACGGTATTCCGGAGGTCGCATGTTCGAATCCCGCTCCTGCCAGTTTTCTTTGTTCACTTTGAAAAATAGTTACAAATAAGTAGGGATTCTTTGACAGCAAAATTATGAAATTAAAACGGGAAAAATTGTGCATAGTTACATGTACATGTGTTTTTCAATATTTCAAAACCATGTTGTGCTTGCTGAGGGCTATAAAGTGCACTTATTGTAATATACTTATGCCCTGAAAGATCCTTTAAAAATAAGATGTATAACATTTACCAACATCCCTTGTTATTTCTTTTTTTGGAGAGAAACAGCATGTAATGTAAATTTGTTACATGTATGTAGATTTTTTGTAATCAGTTTAAATGTATTTACATCTGTTTTTGATCTCTTCTGAATTCTGTAGCATTTCTTGGGACGATAGACATAAAGACAGCACAAAGTCCTACTTTGGTTGTGTACAGGTTCTGTATATATCTCCGAGGACAAGAGGAGAAAGGAGATACAAAGAAACCTTTCAGTCCTCGCACGTCAGGTCTTTTGTTGAAATCGGTCCTCGCAGTCTATGGGGTTGGGTTATATTAAAGGAACAATAGGAAACACAAAGCATTGTCCTCGCATGTATTGGGAAAGTACAACTGTGTATACATGTATGTATGTGTGTACATTCATGTACATTCGTGTACATGTATGTCAATGCATTACAACATACATGTACATGTACTACTTTTTCTTCTTTAGGTTTACTGATGACGAGGCATATTCAAATCTCTTCAAGTGCATAATTTTGGTGGTAAAGATAAAAGCTGTAAATTGGGTTAACACCATTCTTTGAATGTTTGAACTCAACTTTGAAGTTGAACTTCCTGTATTTTTTCCCCCTCTACTAGCCTGACATGTCGCAGCCGTTGCTCCCCTCCCCCACCACCCTGAGAAGCCAAGGCAGTAGGACATACCTAGGGGCCATCAACGAAGCCATCAAGGAGGGCCTGAAGAACTGCAATGTGGAAGCTGGACTGCAGGCCACCATCCAGGTCTTCATCACCAACTCGGCCAATGTCTTCCTTCTGGAACCGGTACCCAACAGCCAGCCCCAGGCCATCAGGGATCAGGTATGGGGTTGGGTCATGGGGTGGGGTCACTGGGTGGCATTTTGGGGTGGGATCTTGGGGTGGGATCGCGGGGTGGGATCGCGGGGCGGGATCGCGGGGCGGGATCGCGGGGCGGGATCGCGGGGCGGGATCGCGGGGTCAGTTCAGAATGTTTGCCTGAGGTCTGTTCAAAATCATGGTCAGATGTCAAAATGGAATTTGGGTCCGGGGTCAGGGGTCAGTGGTTAGGGGTCAGGTGTCAGGTTTGCATCAAAGTTGGGTCAATTCCTCATGTGTTGTCAGTTCTTGGTCAGGGTAAAGATTTGTGGTCGGGTCAGTTCAGAATGGGTCTGAGCCTCAGACAGTAATATCAAAAAAGTAGGCAAGCTTGAAATCCACTAGAATCCAAAACTCCACACTTGAGCCCTGGCTCCTGTGCAGACTTTACACTGGACACCAGCGTACAATTCTAATGTCTCAATGGCCTTAAGAGTCACATCCGGACTCGTCAGTTCAAGACTTGGCTAGTCTGACCAACTAGGGGAAAAATAATACCAGGAAAATTGAGAGCACGTAGTAGAATTCAAAACGGAGTATATCAAAACTTGGATTGTGCTTCCCCAGGTTGAAATATGCAGGCGTGTGTTGAAGCTGTACAGACACATCGTCATGAACGTCGACATGGACACGAGGACGTGGGAACAGCTACTGATGGTGTTGCTGCGCGTGACGGAAGGCGTACTGGGTGGAGCGCCCTCAAGGTCCAGGCTGAATCTAGGACAACAGCTGGCCCAGATACTGTTCCAGGTATGGCCGGTGCCGTGTGCGGTTTCAGTGATGGCATAATTTCTTTTGTCACAGCATTGGTATTTTACATTGTAAGGATATGTACATTAACCCATTAAATACAAATGACAGCTTTAGCCGCGTTTGGAAAAGACCACCTGGCCGGTTGACGGCTATACCCCAGGGGTGAAATTAGTCAGGATTTTTCCAGATTTCTGGATTTTTTTTGTCAAGAATATTACTGATTTCAGAATTTTTTAAGAATCTGTTTTGAAATCAGGAATTCCTGAGGTGTTACTCTTAGGGTGTTTTTACCTGTAAAAGTGGATATAGACCAATAGAAACGTGTTTTTTTTAAGTGGTGGCTTTAGGCAAATACAAACATAGACTCTGCATTGCCCCCCCCCCCAAAAAAAAATAAATTGCAGATTTTGTGGATTGTAAATTTTCCGCCAATCTCACCCCTGATAACTGCATTTTCTGCGTATTCAATCCATTGTTCAGTTATTGTGTGCGTTACGCTTGGCTGCACAATTATATTATGTGTTACGCTTGGTTGCATACCAGCGCGTCATTATAACAGCTGGGCAGAAGGCGTTAACCCCTTGCATCTGGATGTTATTGATGGATTGCCTGGGCACCAGCCTCTCAATGAAAGGGGCTGTGCAGCCGAGTGTAAATGCAGACAGGCACCACGCTATTCATTACACTCGGACCCCCCCCCCCTTTTGTGTGAATGAAAGCTTTGTTTGAAAAGCCGCATTAAATCATTACACTCCCATTCAAGTACAATATTATACAAATAATGAATGTTTATGAGTGCGATGGTAAGAATAATTTCATGAGGTGACAGATTTGAATGTTCCATTCCACGAGGCATTCCATCTGTTACCGAATGAAATTATTCTTACCATTGCACAAATGTGAAACATTCGTTATTTGTTTTATACAACGCCTGAATAAATCCTCGTCGGATTGCATGCATGAATTTCTTTGTGTACAGCGTGCCGTTTACCCTTCTCAGTCCCGCATAAAACCGCGACACAAAGTTGTCAAGTTCCGAATCAGTTTAATATAGAGCTTCAATTATTATTCCTGCGTGTCTTGCAAATTCCTCTAATCGTTTGACTGCATATTTGATTCGTCTCTTTGTGTTAGCAGCGTTAGCATCGCCTAAGAGTTCAAATATTTTGTCGTCTGTTAGCCGCGGTTCGGGAACATCGTCCGCCATTTTGTATGAATGACAGCCGTGTTGTAGCGCCACCTATAATGACCGTGAATTCAGTGAAGTTACATCACACGCCTACCTTGTGATGTAACTTCTCGCAGCGTGCGATGGAACGAATAATTCAGTACACGTGATCGACGATCCACCAATCAGATGGCGGGGATTTATTCAGGCGTTGTATAAAGTTTAATAATGAATGGATTGTGTATGAGCAGGAATGCGGTTATTCACATCAACCGGCCCAGGTGTCTTGCCTCACGCCGTGGCTATGAGCGTACTCCGGCTACAAGGAGTTAATGCAGCTTGTGGTACTACCAATTGTCTCCAACAAATGGACCGAGTGATTATTGTAAAGCTAAAACTTGGTTTCATCATACAGTTTAGCTGCAATGAATACTGACGGCGTGCAAGATGTCAAGTTGCAGACCGTCAAGGCACAGACAGTTTGTGATGCAATTCCACCAAAAACAATGTGGCACCTGACCATTTTCATTTTCAAAATAGTGATTTTTGGGTGGTTATGACTTTTGTGAAAGCATGTAATTTAATTTGATCTATGTCAGTTTATGGGCTATTGATATCTTGTTTGCTAGTCAAAAAAAGAGAATGGGTTAACATTTGTGGCACTTAAATGAGGGCCATCTCTGAATGCTCAACACTTGACTCACCTGCCTGTCGCATCACATTCTTTTACTGTTGTTTGTTAAAAGGATAGTACTGTGAGATACTCTTCAATTTTTTTTCCCCGCGTATTGCCTCTCTTTGGAACTCCTTTATTGTAAGCAGTGATGTAGTCGAGACCATCAAGACCAGGCACAAGACCATGCACAAGACCATGCACAAGACCATTCACAAGACCAGCTTGTTACAGGCACAAGTAACAGGCATAAACTATGACAAAAAGGAATGCTTTGTTACAGTTCATTTGAAGAGCTTGAGACTTGAATTAAGACTGAACATCTTGTGTTGGTCTTGCAGGGTCTAGTGATGGTCTCGACTGCATCACTGCCTGTATTACCTGTTTTCCTTCCACCCATAATCTTTCACAATTCAAACGAAATGTGAATAGATACCTTCTATCTCTGTGATATCTGTCTTTTGTAGCCTTGAGTGCCCTTTTGGCCTTGTGTTGGGCAATATCCATGAAAAAAAAATAGGCCCACTCTTACATGTATGGCAAAATGTAGATAGGCAGAGTTGAATTTTATCTTACTTTGCCGACTGTCTCCACCTAGTCTGAGCCAGTTACGACAAAACGTTTCCACATAATACATTGCCGTTGGGCACTCAGCGATACTGTCAGCAATTTTTAATATATGGAAACCAGTTTTACCAAAACAAGCATCCTAAAAAATCATTCCCTTGAGCCTTGTACAAGTCTGGTCGAGATAATAATTCTTATGATTTTCTGCGACAAATCCCAACAATGGGAGAAAATGCTTTGTAAAAACCCTACACAGTAACTACCCCAAGCCTTACAAACTGAAATAGCAGGTTTTGTCTAATTTTGATGGGTTCATTACTGTAGAGCCTTGGCACCATTACTTTACATGGAGCTATGATGCCCCAATTTGTCCAATTCCAAAGAATGCGCCATAGGTACATGTATACTGCATAGTGTTGGATTTTGACAGGTTGAGGAAGCCTCGTAGTAAAAATGCCTAGGGGGTTAGGGTTAAACAACTGGTGGTCGATTACGTCTTGTCTTTTGAAGTTCCCGAGGCAAGATCACATGATCCACCTACAGCAACCAAATGTAACTCCTTCAATGATGTCCATATAAAGATGTTTATGGACATTGCAATGGGTACATACATCTGTCAATTGGCCAGTTCAGTATCTCAAAGGTCAAAGGTTGAAATTGCTGATATAATGTCAAGCCATGTTACGCGAACACCCATTCTGATTACATTTAACACGTGCGCGTTGTGTGACCACCTTTTGCGTTCACACGCGTGCGTTTATAGTTCACGCGGTCAATTGGGATAAAATGTCATTGTGCACATGCGCAGTTGAAATACCAAATTGGCTTATTGTGTGAGATTCCAATCTTTGCTTGGTTGTGGGATTATAGAGTACCGAAGTGATGACGTCAATGCAATATTTGGAACCAGAATACTTTTGTTATCTTGTGTCAATGTGTTTGCATGACTGGCTGTTAACAAAGGAACAGTCAAAATCTCCATTTGTTTGGAGCCAGTTGTCATGCCAACTGACGTCAGACTCCGGTACTCTATTTCTTTTTCACATGATGATGATACTAAAATCACTAAACAAATTTGAAGAAATCATGAGGGAAACGTTTCACGAGAGAGAAAGCAAACATATCCACTGCCTTCATGCTGTTGACATCAGCTTCTTATCTCTGTAGTCCCTTATAGCCAAACGATTGCTTGTAATCTTTAAGGAAACACATGCACAGATGCATGATCCGAGAGGAATTTTTAACAATAAAAATGAAGAATTCTTGCGAATGTTTCTGTGTTAAAACTACCTCATATAGATAGGAATTAAAATCAATAAAGGATTAAACTGCTAGTACCTTAAATTTGTTGATGCAAGATAAACAATGCAGAAAAAAAAGAAAAAAAAGCAGTGTTATTTTTCCTTACTCGGAAACATGTAGTGGTATGCGACAGCATGCGGTGGTTAAAAGTGGGTTCCAGTGAGTATGAGCCATTTAAAATTGAGATTAACTGAAGCCTGTTTTACACGAGCGCTGGAAACACACATCTGCGATGATTTGCGCCAGGTGTCTGACAGCTTTCTCACGATACAACACAGTCCGGTAGCGAACGTCCCTCATTTTGCAGTGTTTGCATGCGTAGGTTAAAGGCTACATGTGTATCGCTGGTACTGTGATGTTCTTTGAACGATGAAATTTATAGGGTACCAGTGATTTGCCCGTACTGTAAAGAAAATTCTGTAAAATAATGGGTTTTCCCCCCTTAAACATGTTAACCCCTACTCATGAAAGCCAGCAAAAGTCCTACTTTATCCTGATTCTCTTCTCCAAAGTCGTACCTTTGTCCTTTAAAAAAAAATTGATCTAACTATTCTCCTACTTTTTCGCCTGGGTCTGCTCGAAAGCCTGATATTGCTATTTATGCTTGTACTTGTAGACTCTGATTGTTTCCTGGATCAAAGCCAACCTTAAGATTCGTGTCTCCAAAGACTTATGGGATAGGTTCCTGAATGTGCTATCATCACTCACCCATTGGGGCGAGCTGATCACAGAGTGGTCGGTAAGTTGGCCTTTATGATCTGTACTCGGCTAGCTGTACACTGCATAAGTTTGTTTACAATCTGTGACCATGCTTGTAAGAATGAGAGGCTCAAGAACTTATGACATTTTTATTTAAATCTTGATTTTTATGTTAGTTTTCTTTTTTAATGTCTGTAGTTACAGATGTCAGGAAATTGGAATTTTTATGAAGTAAATGAAAACACAGACGCCCGGCTTGTTCAAATGTGTTTATTTTTCAAGCCTCATTTTGTCCAATATGATTCCACATCCATCCTCTAATGTAGTTCCGACTTGTCGTAAACATTATCACGAATGAATATTCCACAGAAAACAATGGAGACTCTGACCCGGGTCCTCTCCAAGCGCGTGTACAACATGGACTTGAGCAACCTGCCGCTGGACAAACTGCAGGACAACCGCAACAAACGGCTCCGCGGGCCTCGGGCCGCCCAGCCTGACCGGGACAGCAGGAAGCACGACCGGACCTTCTCCCGTGGCTGGAGCCGGTGTGACTCCAGCTCACCCAAGGGCTCGGACGAAGCGGACGGCAAGCACCGGGATCGCATCAGCACGGTGGGGAGCCGGGACGACCTGGATCGGCTACGACACAAGATGCCGTACATGAGAGAGGTGTCGTCTAAGGAAGAGGCTACGTCCGTTCTTACCAGCCTCAAGTGTAAGTACAGTCGAGCATGATTATTACGAGCACGGTTGGGACGAGAACACAGTTAATATCACAAGCATATTTCGTCAGTCCCGACCAAAACGTGCACATTTCTATGGGAGAAAATTGGCTTAATACGAGAAGCATTAACACGAGAAGACGGTTACGACGAGAATTTTTGGCGGCCCGGTTAAATAAAAAAGCATTATTTTCAACATCTTTAAGACGAGTACGTTTTGAAAACCCCTTGCTTAATCCCAACCCAGAAAAAATGGTGCCAGTAATTATGCTGCTAATGTAAATCTGCTCGTTCATCCACGCTGTGGTTTAAAAAAAAAAATATGGTAGCTGTGGTTTCGCGCTGCTTTTTTTTTTTATAAACACAGACAATGGGTGTTGCGGTTTTACTGCTGACAAAAGGAGTTCCGTTGCCCGACTGTTGTATTTTTGTGCCGCGAGTATAAAAGACGGATGGTGCGTTTGTAGTGCTGCAAGACGAGTTCTATTGCAGCCGGCTGAAACCGCTAGAGGGTTTTCTTCTATTTCAACCAAACAATGGGAAACATGGCTTTTTTTTACTTCACTTGTGACCGCGATGAGACCAAGATGGAGATCATCAAGGTTGTAGAATCGGGCCGCAAGAAAGCAGACATCGGGCGCCAGTGCAGGATTGTCTGAAGTACACTCTCGACAATTCTCAAGAACAAGGCGGACATCGTTTGCGAAGTTCGAAACTTCGAAGTTCCAACCTATTCGGAAGAGATTCCGCACCGCTGCTCATGAAGATGTAGAAGAGGCCCTGCTCCGTTGGTTTCGGGGAGTCCGTGCAACAAACCTTCCCATAAACCTTCCCTTCTTCGTGAAAAGTCGGAACAACTAGCCAAGATGATGGAGTGCCAGAATTTCTCGGCCAATACTGGATGGCTCACGCGCTTCAAAGAACGACACAACGAATAAATCAAAACGGCTCTTTTCAGAGCCACCACAACTTCAAAAAAGAGATATGCCCGTCGGCAAAAAAAAAATGAAATAAATAAGAAATGCTCCCCAAAAATAACTCTTTCACCCCTCCCCCTTATAAAAAAAAATCCCATTCCCGAACGGAAACCTGTGAAGCCAGAAAAAAAATAAAAGTGACATGACTCCACCCCTCCCAAATTTTTTTTTATCCCATTCCCGAACGGAGAGAAACCCGTAAAGCCAGTTACAATTAATTTACAAATGTGAAATTTGTCTGAGTTCTCTCTTTTAAACCTTACATTGTATCATGATTATCAAAAATTTGAGGTCCAAAAGAATAATAATTTGGCCAAAAGCCTCTCTTCCAGATTGACAAAAATTTCAAACGAAAGCTTTTAACCTGTACTTGATTTTCAAATTTTGGGACTTTCCACCAATTTTGTAGGAACAGGTCACTTATTCATTCCCAGATCCATCTCCGCTCCCTTGGGAGCATACACAGCCACATTTTGCTGCTGCAGACACCCAGGACTGCAGTCAACCATGCCAACAATTGCAAACTCTGCCTTCACAGGTTCCCATGTACGGTAAAGAACCTAATACCCAAAGGGTGCAAACACTATTATGTCCCATGTAGGGCTGTGCATCTGAACCGTACCTGGGTACCTGGGTACCTGGGTACCCGGCCGCTAATGTCAGGAACCGGTTCCAGATTTATGGAATCGAGTACCCGCAACCATATTATCATATTAGGCGTCAGTGCGATTTAGAAACGGTATGCAAATTACTTGAGAGTTCCCAAATGGTATGGGCCCAAACAGTATTAATCCCCGGCCCAAAGGGTATACACTTGAGTGCTCACTGTCTGGAGGTTGGTAGGCTGCACAATGGAGTACTTATCGGATTAGCCTCCATTCTGATAACAGTGGTTGCTTAAATGGCTGTGCCACTGCTAATCCACCAGCGTTAATTAACCCTGGAGGATTAGCAGTGGCACAACCATTGAAGTCCAGTGGGCAGGACGCTCCTTTGTTTGGTAAAACCCCAACTGCAATCAGCCTCTTTTGTTGGGCACTTGAAGCTGGTACAAAAAAAGCAAACCATTTGGGGTCTGAAAGCGAGGCCCAAATGATAGTTTACAAACCGTTCGACAGTCTAAAGACCTAATTTGCATACCGTCAACGATTCACATACCGTTTGTAATTCGCTCACACGCCTTTTAGTAATATCTTGGACAGTGAAATTAAAAGAAAGCTTTTGAATGACATTTGTGGGAAATTTTTAAAATGAAAATGCGAAAATGCCCTTTGCACCATAAAGCTATAGAGCTCACTGTACACACTTGCATCTTGCTGCATTGATGCACCGATGTAGTAGTATTAACGTGCAGACTTGTACGAACAATATAAACAGCAATTTATGAGATTTAATTTTGGGGATTTAGCTTTCTTTAACAGGTACCCGTGTACTTTTTTCAATCTGGTACCCGATTCCCGTACTACCCGAAAATGCACACCCCTAGTCCCAGAGTGGGATTCGAACCTACATTCCTGAGGATTTGACCACAAGAACACGACTCTATCCCCATGAAGTCTGCTGTCAGAACCAACCCAAGGATTTTTGGGATGAGTGTTCAATACCAGACCCACAAATTGCTTTTGAGATGGCTGAGGGATCTTGCCTGAGAAATGCGCCTCAGTTCTCAATTAACTTCTGTGTTGCTCGGTTGCTGGTACTTGAACAGTGTGGTCAGAACCAGGGGCCAATTTCACGGAGCTGCTCAGCAGAAAAATATTGCTTAGCACGAAGAGTCTTCCTTGGTAAAAACACGACTATCAAACAAATGTCCATGTGATGTATATTGTGTGTGTCTGGCATTCAGCTGTTTATTGAACATTAAAATCGCATGGGGTTTCGGGGTAACCTGGGGCTAATTTTTACGGAACTGCTTAGCATAAAAATTTGCTCAGCACCAAAATGTCTCGCTTAGTAAAAAGAGGTTATTGTAATTTAGATGTAATTTTCTTGCTAAGCAAATAACAGCCGAATACCAGTCACGTGCAATATACATTACATGAACATTTGGCTGCTAATCCTGTTTTTATCAAGGTAGAAATTTCATGCTAAGCAAATTTTTATGCTTAGCAGCTCCGTGAAGTTGACCCCAGATGGGGTTGGCCGAATGCTTTCTCCCATCGAGCCCCCACAGTTCTTGGGCTGCTCTTGAACTCCTAACAAAGTAACTCCTTTTTAACTGAAACTGACAACAAAAGCCCCCCCCCCCCCCCCCCATTTATATCTGGGGGTTCGATTGTGGGTCAACATTGGGCATAACCGGGTGGCAGGGTATCAAATGAACAAGTTTGATCAACAAATATAGGGCGTTTCTCAAACTTGGCTTCGGCTTCATCTCCAGCTATTCCCCAGTCCCACTGCCAATCTGAAGCCTTGAATACGTAAATAAATAAACAGGCTCTGGCTCTTGGTTAAAACAAAAGACTTTGATGTACATGTAGCAAAAACAGCGTCCGAGATCTTGCCAAATCTGGGGACATAAAATTACGCGAAGCCGAAGCCCGAGCCCAAGCCAAGGTTTGAGAAATGCTCATATTTGACAATTGTTCGACTATTAACGCAGTATAGTCGACCATGTCTAGTCAACCATTTTGGAACCAGCCTACAGGGCATGGTCCTGCTGGTTATCAATAGCATCATTTATCATGCTAAACTGTGACAATCGAGGAGGGGACCAGTGACAACATATAGTTTGACTGGCTATCGTTCGCACTTGAATGCCTTTGCACAGGGATAATGTACATCGGGAATCTACCACTGGTTAACCTCTTAACCCTTTGCGTACGGATGACGCCATATGGTGTCGAAAAAAAAAATGCCACCAGGCCGGATGATGGCATTTGCTGCCGTTTGTGCAGTTTCAATCCATTGTTGGATTATTGTTTATGTCAGCTTGACTGCACAAACACATTGTAGCGGTTCGCTTGGCTGCCAAAACCGCTGCGACACCCCGACGTCTCCCGTAAAAAAAAACGTACTCAAGGGGTTAAAGACCACCTGGCTGGTTGACGTCTATAGGCACATTCCTGCACATATTCAATCCATTCATGTTTTAACTATATTCTTGAATTAGGGTATAATGAATAGATGGAGCTTTTTGAAACAAAGCTGTCAATCACACGAAGGGTGGTGGGGGGGGGGGGGGGGGTGGGGAGGTTTCCAAGTGCGATGAATAGGACCACCGTATTGAGTGTGGTGCCCGTTATTTGCATTTACGCTTGGCTGCACAGCCCGTTCTTGGCATACCAGCACCCCATCAATAACAGCCGAATGCACAGGGTTAACCAATTTTCCTTGATCAAACTTGCTCCAAGCTGTTAGAAGGGTAGGCCAGAGGGAACACACAAAAAAGTCGGGGAAGCCTCGGGGGAGTGATTTTTAGGGGTGTGACTTTTCACCCGACATTTTCTGCGTAGGTTTAGACAACACGCCTAACCACAGGACCTGGTACCAGGGATGGCAATGACTTACACGTATGGGTGCGGTAGTGGTAGCTAACAAATATTCAGATGCTGCTTCTTCTTCTTCTTCTTGGTTTTTCTCCGTAGTGCCTCTTAGCACCTCCCAGCCCTCGCTGCTTCATCAGCAAATGCTAACCATCAGCCCCTCCTTGGACAACACCACGGGTAGCTTAACTAGAAGCAGTAGCGAAGGAAAGCTGTCCGAGGGTACTCACAGATACCAAGGTGCGCTTTGCTCACTCACAGGCTCCTCGAGGGAGCACCTCAAAATGATGGAATGCTCCACTGTGAACATTACTCGTTTACGGGACTGTTGTTAATGTTAATGTTTGGATTTGTAAAGCGCGCATATCTACCCTCAAGGTGCTGCATTATTACCCCCACTCGTCGGGCTCATCAAACATTCCTGAAACCTTCTCAACTACCTGGGGAGTGTACACCCCGGCTGCAAGTTAAGCGCAACCATCACTGCCCTCACAGGTACCCATTTACTCCTGGGTGGAATGCAGCAATTTGTGACAAAGTGTCTTGCTCAAGGACACACCCACCTTGACACCCTGGCTGGGCTCAAACCCACAATCTGTAGTATCACTGAGATTTTGAGTCCAGTACACTGTACCATGAGGCCACTGTGCTTTCCCCATTTAAAGAGCCTGATAACGCCAGGTGTTCCTTGTATGGGAACAGTGGTCTATGCGCATGCACGGTTACTGGAGCATAGCCCGTTTCTGTTGGGATCATGCTCGGGAACATGGTATGTTCCAAAGCATTCCAAATTTAATGAGAGCATTCCGACGTTTGAGATGCCTACATTTGTTTGGGGCTTCTGTTGGGGGCTTCTGTTGTCCACATTGCCGTCATCAATTGTTACATCATTGCATAGTTTCTCTGAACTCTAAATCTTCCAGGTGTGCATCTCACAAATTGTCTTGAACGCGTCTGCACCCGTTCTTTGCTGCAACTAGCACTTTGAACAATATATCTTTTCTCACTTACAAAAAGCATGGGCTGCTTGTTTTATTGGAGTATTTATTCGTTTGCAACAATCAAATACTGATGCGGTGGCGGTGTCTCGGACTACTACCGGTGTAATATATTAGGGGAGAAAGGTGAAAGTTACCCTGCCTGTGTCTATAGGTCTGAAAATTGGGATAATTTTTTAGGAATCTGTTTAGATCTGGGCCCAGGAAAACTCTAAGGGTGGTAGGGTTGGCAATTGAAAATGTCACCAACCCTACCACCTCCGACTATAACCCTTTTCATACCTAGATTGGCTTTTAGCTTTGCATTGGGGGATTTCAATAAAAACAAAATCTGTGGAGAACATCCCTGTGCATCATGTTATTGTAACTGGTGTCCAGCAAGGTTCATCACTCATCACTAGATTGAGTTCAGGATACCAGGAGGTGTGTCATCTCCAGCGGCAGCTCTCACCGCCTCAATTCAACAAAATTAGCAATTTAAAATGAAATTGGACTTTGGAAGCACACCCTGTAGTGTGTACTAAACAGATAAACAACACCAGAAATATAATGACATATGTACACAATTTTTATTTCATAGTAAATTTGTTGATTGAATTTGCTAAATACAAGGCCAAAAGCCACTCTAGGTAAAGGGCTACAACAGAGGTGGTGGGGTTGGCCACATTTTAGCTTGCCAGCCCTACCACCCTTACGGTTTTCCTGGGTCCAGATCTAAATATAGGATAAATCTTCAATAGATACCAAAGAAAAGATCCCAATTTTCAGACCTATAGAGCCAGGCGGGTAATTTCTAATGTTGGTAAGACCAACTCACCTCCCCCAAATATGTGGCAGAATTGACTGTCAAAAATTTGTTTAGCCTTTTTCAGTTGACACGAACTACACGACACACATTATGAAAGTGAATCTTGATTTGTGAAACAAATTTCAGGGTTAATATCAAAAATGGAAATTGGACATTTTCAAAGTAGTTGTGGTTTTCCAGAAATGTTTCCACCACTAGTTCTACACTGTCTCATTCATTCTCATAACCCCAGTGGCAAGACAGGCATCGGTACCCGAGTCGCAGCCAACCAGGGAGCGGGGGACCAGGGACTCGCTGATTGAGAAGGCGGGGTCGCTTCCGGAGGATTACGACGTCATGGAAGTGAAATCCATAACGGACGAGAACGACGTGATGGAGTTTAAGACTCTGTCGGAGGACAAGATTTCCCTGGAAGACAAAGTGTCATTGGAGGACAAGTCCAGTAAACAGGATGGGCTGGAGTTTAAGACGCCGTCCGAGGATAACTCGCTGGAAGATAAGATCTCGTTGGAAGAGAAATCAAGTAGAAATGACGAGTATAGATATGGTGAGTCCACCACATTCAAACTGTTTTGGGAAATTCAACAGTTAAGATGAAGATTAATTCAATAAAATAAATAATTAAAACTAAATAATTACAAATTAAACTAAAACAGGCAATTTGCAAATCTTAAAGTACGGATGCCCGAGATGACAAGACCTTAGTCATGGGTCATTCTATAAATATAGGGGTCCAAAAGTGTGACGTGTTTTGGTGTCCCTGTTACACCTGACCTGTGTAATTTCCCATCAAGTATTATTAAAATTGACTTCACACTATTGTTTTACTTGTTTGGCAGGTACTTTGCTTTGCATAATCACCCTTGGAGATGGAAGGCATTAACCCTAACCCTCCAGGGCATTTTGGCTAGAACCCTGCCAGACGCATGAATACTTTGTCACATTGACTTGTGTGCAAATTGCAGCAAAGTGAAGCTATCAGCACAGATGCACTGTGCTGCGTCTGGCAGGGTTAGGGTTAAAGATTGTCTGAATTGCAAAATCCTATACATGTCAGATGTAACAGGGACACCAAAATCGGACCCCTAATTTATAGAATTACCTTCATACATACACAGAGGAGACCAAGATTGGGGATTACCACCTGGGATTCACGCAGACGGACACTGTTAGCATTGACAGCTCGGAGATCGCCACTCCGGACACCGCTCACACCATACTGGACAACAACCGCCTGACCCCCACCAGCCTGACGGACATGATCGCCTCGGACATCATCACCCCATCACCGGCCAGCCAATCGCTGAGCAGCACGCCGTCGCCGGCTATGCCCATCAATGGGGAGGCTCTGGTTGCCAAGGGGTCGCACATCTACGAGCCAATCAGGTTGGAGGAGCAGGATAAGCTGGATGAAGCCATGTTTGAGATTGCTGGTGAGTGCTGACGGGGGATGAGGTGAAGCAGTGAGAGGGGTGTGGAAAAGAAAAAAGGGTGGAACCTATTAGATATCCAAACACTGATTGACATAAAGGGTGGCAGTATGTAAAGGGTGGAGCTTATGTGATATGGAAATGCTGATTGATAGGAAAGAGGTGTGGCACAATGTAAGGGGTGGAGATTATTTGGTATGGAAATGCTGATTGATAGGAAAAAGGGTATGGCAGTATGTAAGGGGTGGAGCTTATGTGATATGGAAATGCTGATTGATAGGAAAGAGGTGTGGCACAATGTAAGGGGTGGAGATTATTTGGTATGGAAATGCTGATTGATAGGAAAAGGGTATGGCAGTATGTAACGGGTGGAGCTTATGTGATATGGAAATGCTGATTGATAGGAAAAGGGTGTGGCACTGTATAAGGGTGGTGAAGGCTTGGAGCTTACTTGATGGAGTAGAGCTTATTTGGTAAAGGGGTGAGCTGATTGGTAAATAGAAACTGACAGGAAAGGGGTGTGGTAGGATGGAAGGGGTGGAGCTTATTTGGTGAATAAACACCGATTGACAGGAAAAGGGTAAGGTAAATTCTAAAGGAATGAGTTCACTTGGTATTTACAAGGAACACTGATAACACCGATTGACAAGAGGGAGGCATATATAACGTAAAAGTTCTGGCTTATTTTTTATCTGCAAGGGGGTATTTCTAACACTCATTAAAAGAGGTAAGATATGACAATGTGCATTGTGATGGGCTTGGTGTGTAAAAGAAAACACTGATGACAGACGTGCGGTATTATCAAGTCTTCATCCCGATTAACCTCTTTAATTCAGCATGGCCAAGAAACCGCGGTTTGACCATTGTTAATTGATTCCTTTGTGACTTGGGTCATTCAGGAATCTGTCAAACTGTATGTTAAAAAATGAGTAGGCCTATTGACAGTGATTGACTTAAGGGGCGTGGCAAAGTTGAAGGGGCGTGGCAAAGTTGAAGGGGCTGGCAAAGTTGAAGGGGCGTGGCAAAGTTGAAGGGGCGTGGCAAAGTTGAAGGGGCGTGGCAAAGTTGAAGGGGCGTGGCAAAGTTGAAGGGGCGGGTTTGGTTTTGTGTAACACCCTCATATCCAGCACCTGCTTCACTCCAAGTTGACTTGTAGTGTACTCAGAATTTACGATGGATTAGGAGGTCAGCAGTGTGTACACCATGGAAAGTGTTAGGGGAGAGAGGATTTTGTTAGAGGTAGGAAGGCATAAATGGACAGAATGACGGGAAGGGGTGTGATTGACAGTGAAGCCTTGTCACACACCCCATTCTCTCTACCCTCGAATCCATCCCTTCAGAAATGCTGCACAGCCCCGATGCCAGCATCATGTCTGGCGGCACGCGGCCTGGCTGGCAGCCCGATGTAGCCTATGTGCTGTGGAGGCGGATACTGGGAGCACTGGGTGATGTGAACGATATTCAGATTGCCAGGCTACATGCTGTAGTCATGGAGTGCCTGTGGAGTACGTGGCAACTGCTGGCTAAAGTAAGTTCCGATACTAGATGCTAGTAAGTACTAGATACTTGTACTCATTTCATACCAGCATCAAGTTATAAACTTGAAATGGCACGGTACCCCTGCTGCTTATTACCAATGTTGAGATGACGTGACAAGGTAGCGACATAAAAGCCGCAAACTTGAATTAAAAAAATAATAATAAATAAAAAAAAAAAAAAATCTCCACCATGCACGACCTCAAATCACAATGTTGCTTGTTTTGTCGTAATCGTAGATCCGGGACAATCAGGGCGTGAGTTCAGACAACCAGAACACCCCACCACCTCCAGAATACATTCCCCCTCTGAGGATTCTCTCTCCCTGGCTCTTCAAGGTAAACGGCTCACTTCCGGTGATTTCCAACAGCTTATGGGAAGGAAATGTGAAAAGATAAGAGTCTAGTCCCTGCTTAAACACTTAATAGTACAAAATGTTAGTGGGAAAAGTGGTGCAAAACTTAGGCCTGAAGTCAATTTAGGACCGGTCTGCATACCGGTTCCTGGTATCAGACCGGTTTAAACCGCAGCCGGTATTATACTTGCTCATCAGCATTTCAAAGCCACCTTAATGAATAGACTTGCGGTTGAGCTTACCTGCTGCCTGATGGCCCTGCAGAGTGTTTACAATGGGGAGTTTATTGACTCATGACTGACTTAGTATACACATATGTGCAGGTGATTACTGAAGTGTGAATACTGTGTGGTCAGATATGTCCAGTGGCAAACTTTTTGAAACTGAGCAAATGTTTAGGGCCTTTTGTTAACCCGTGGAAGATTATTATCAGATTAAAGTCACCCCATTGTCTGCATTTAGAAGGAGTTCACCAGCCCAGGAACTCGACACAATGGACTCCCAAACCGGGCCAGCCTTCCAGTAGAGGCTCGGATGGTATCCAAACCGGTTTAGGAGGATTAAAATGAACCGGTTTGCATACCGGGAGCCGGTATACATAGCGGGAGCCGGTATACATACCGGCCCTATTTGGACTTGGGGGCCTTAAGCCTATTTCACCGTTTTGAAGTAGCAAATACTTGTGCTTTTCATGTTGATTTAACCCCTTGAGTACGTTTTTTACGGGAGACGTCGGGGTGTCGCGGCGGCTCTGGCAGCCAAGCGAAACGGCCGCAAAGTGTTTGTGCAGTCAAGCGTAACACACACAATAATCCAACAATAGATTGAAACTGCACAAACAACGGCAAATGGCGTCATCCGGCCTGGTGGCACTGTTTTTTTTGCGCCATACGGCATCTTCCATACGCAAAGGGTTATTAGCAATCGCATACTTTAATCAATATCATCAAGGGAAACTGACTAGGTAATTTCAATAAATTTTCAACGTGCACAATGAAAACCGGCAGGAGCGGGATTTGAACTTTGACCTCTGGACTACTGTGATCCCTGGCTATACGGCATTATGGGTTTACTCACTAGCACCCCACCAGACAAAGACACCGACAATTTGTTATACCACCAACATAGGGCAAGAGAGCTCCGTTGGTAGAGTGCTGGTAAGGTATTCCGGATATCACAGGTTCGAATCCCGCTCCTGCCAGTTTTCTTTGTTCATGTTGAAAAAAATTATTCAATCAAGTTGGTGTACTCTTTACTGATCGGGTGCAAACACGTAGACATTAGCAATGGCTGGCTCTGATATCCATATTTTTTTCAGGATAAATGTATTCAGTGAAGACAGGACTTGTTCAAAAAGATGTAAAAACGAATCACATGGCAGTATATTTAGGACAAGATGAGTATTAAGGCAGCAAGAAAATAATAAAAGTTGGGCCACCCTGTAAAAACCCCCTTGTGGGGAACCCTGATTTATATTACTGAAGTAAACAATGATAGTAAACTGCTGCATCAAAACAATATCTGCCTGCACAGTGCCAATCATTTCTTTTACACAGCTGGCTTTCTTCAAACAATTTTCCAGGGGCGAGATTTGTCGGGAATTTTCCTGATTTCAGGATATTTTTTGTCGTGATTTCAGAATTTTAAAAGAATCTCTTTTGGAATCTGGAATTCCTGAGGTGTTGTCCTAAAGGTGTTATTACCCATAACAGTGGATAATAGACTAATAAAAACGGATATTATAAGGGGGTGCCTTGATGCGAATACAAATCTGGGGTCCTCGTGGATTTTTCATTTTTAGCCAATCTCACCCCTGATTTTCAAGTATGGCGACAATTTTTCTTTCTTTGATCTTTAGGCCGTGCAGCTCTCAGAGCGTTACCAGCAAGGTAGACTGTCGGCCTACAAACTCCTATGTGCAATGACGATGAGGAAACAAGACCACCCCCTCCCCAGGGAGCACCTGACCCACTTCTATAGGGTGCTGCACTATGGCCTGGTTGGGATGGACCAGGTCAGTGACCTATGACCTGTAACCCAGTCGTCAAGTCTTTGAGTCTGACCCCAAGTTACATTCAAATTGCCTGAAATCAGAAAAGCGTGTGTTTTTTGCTTATAAATATCCCTTGAAAGAGTTATTAGCTTTGATGGACAAGCTTTTAAATTAATGTTATTTTTGGCACAATATCTTGATTTTTATTAAAGTGCACGGTGGAGATCTTTAAAATATTAAGAGGTCTCGCAAACGAAAGAAGGAAACAAAAGGTTTGGCTAACATGATTTTGAGTCTGCTAATGGAGAATTAAGCGAATTATGATTCATCAATTTCCATTAATCTCAAGTAGAAATTCTAGACCAATCAGTATTGAAATTGTCCACACTATAAAACCTTCCACCAATTTTTTTCCCCAGTTTCGAGACATTAGTTGGACTTCCAAATCAGTTAATCTTCACACACAATTTGCAATACCATATTTAACTGAATGATTTTGAAGCTCATCGATGAAGAAGTTTATCTTTAAGCAAACTTGAATCCTCGATCCTGATTGGTCGATCCGTGGCAACTGACAGTGTGATATTATCCCATGTTGCACGGTCTACAATCGCGCTCTGCGTATTGCACTATACGCAAAACACAGAGACTGTTATTGATACGCGTGCGTGTGTTGTACATTCTGGTTTGTGTACAGCTTGCGTGTTCCATCTATATTGTGCATCAAGTTTGCTTGAAGATAAACTCGTTATCCCACTCACGCTCGTTGGAACACGGAAAATGTAGTGCATCCGTGTGTCATGTGTCACAAGGCTTTCGTCCTTTTGGCATATGGTACACGGACGCACTACATTATTCCGTGTTCCACTTGCACTCGTGGGATTGGCAACACGACAACAAGTTGTGAAACTCTGGATAAAAATATCTTAATGTGCAACATTAGGCGACCAGACTATTATGATACCTCCAGCCAGGGATGTTGTTGAGACCCATCACAAGACAAGACAAGACAAGACACAAGACCAACTGCAAAGCGTGCACCAGACCATTCACAAGACCAGCTACAAGTAACAGGCATAAGCAATGACAAAGGAATGCTGTTAATTACAGTTCATTTGAATAGCTTGAGACTTGAATTAAGATTGAAGGTAGTCTGGTTCCCTGACCTGAAGATTCCCTGACGTCTAAGTCTTAGGTCAGGCAGCTACCGCGGTTTAAAATAGATCATGACGTGCAGTGTTAGTCCGAGTGACGTCAGTGGCATCATTTAAATTTTAACATTCTTGCAAAATCCAGTCCGTAAAATCCTGCAAGAGTGTGGCATTGATTTTTCAGTTTTTATATATAATTGAGAATTCAAATTCCAGGATCTGTAACGGGCCTGACAGATATTTTGTTATTGCGAACATCAACGTTAATAGCCGAATGTTACCGAAAACAAGTTCGGAAAACCTCCGACATTTTCGGAAAGGGCCAGAATCTAGGAATTTTCGTCACGTGACATTGGCGGCTACCGGACCTAATATTCATCAGAAATAGTCTGAATATTTTGGTCTGGGAACCAGACTAGACTGAAGGTCTTGTATTGGTCTTGTGTTGGTCTTGTGATGCTCTCGACTACATCCCTGCCTCTAACCCCAAATTCACCAAAGTCTGTGTTCTCTACCAGGAGGTAATCAACACCATCATCCAGTACAGTGCTCCCGATTTCTTCTCCTGTGGTCTGCCTGGATCGACGCTACTCATCCTAGATTACATCCAAGCAGCCAATATGATCGCATCCAACCACAATCCTGATGTAAGTCCAATCACGTTCTGTTTTACTCGAATTAGTTTTCTGCCTTTCTGATCCTGAAAATGAAAATTGTAAATTCGGGCTTCAGTTTTTTTAAACAGATTACAGTAATACATTTTATTTTCCCACATAAAGTTGGGCTTGTGATATCACAGAATTTGACTGACTTTATATATACCTCAAAGATGGCCACTGCACATAAGGTCCATACAATGCATGGTACACTAGTTAACACACAAGTGTACACAAATTGATATTTCCCGAACTACATCACAGGGGGTGTGATTATGATGTCATCACACCTTTCTTCGTTTTGCGTTCGGGCAGTCTGTTTGAAAGGTTGTTTTTTTTCCGGACCTGTCAAGGTTATGTTTTCATACACTGCAAAATGGATGTATACTTATGTGGAAAAGGCACAAGGTAAATTGTTTATAGACTTTACTGAAAACTCCATGAAATCACCTTCATTAAAGAAAAATGTATACATTTTTAGGTTTAAAAAAAAAATTGTGATTTCTTTTTATATTCCAAGATATTGAATTTAATTAAAATGCCAAATCTTCGAGGCATTCTTTAAAATCATTACTGTCTAATAAAATTAATGTATATTTTTACAGAAGTACTTGTGGCACTGTAATTTGCCTGAAGAGACCTCTGGAGAGAATTATAAAGAAATGTTCTGTCTCAGAGAAGGAAAACCACAGTTACCTATGCTTACACATGAGTAGTCTGTTTTATCAACTCGTTGGGTTTCTTTGCGTGTAGGCACCGAGGATAGAAGCTCTGTCGTTACTAGGCTCCTTGGTGTGTTTTCCCAACCTCTTCTGCAATATTACTGTGCTACAGCCATCATCCAAAGATATCAGCACCATGCAATGCAAGGATGTCAAGGTAAGCCATAGTATAACTTACTGCGCAAGTCTTAGGGATGGCATCCTAATTAAACAGGCGGTGTGTTTTAGTGGTACCGCTGTTTTTACTGAGGTACCGCATTCAGTGTTTTTTGTCGATGCTTTTGAATGGAAGTCCCACCGTTTTGAACTGTAGAATGAACATGAGGTCAAAAAATGATCTGAAAACTCAATTAACCCTTTCTTTACCAATGTCGAGTTTACTCGACAAGGAAACCACACACCAGAGTATCCAAACAACAGATATATTCACTTTGTTTCAACGAACTGTAGTGCTTGTGTTTTTCGCTGTCCATACATGATCTTTGTACTAACAGAAAGAGCTTGTTCAGATCTTTCCAATGTTGCTATCAGATTCATGTGTCACCATTACAATATTTTGAGAAAACTGTATCCGAAGTTTCCCTGTACAGTTTGTGTATGGAGTGCCATCTGTTCATGTGACAAACAACTTTCCTGTTTGATAAAGTGGGCCAGAAGAGAAAAACAGCCGTAACATTGCTATTTTAGCAGTTATGACTTTTATTTTTACACCATATGAATGAGAAACTTTCACAGAACAAACTTTACACACATTTTCCTTTTCAACCAATTCTTGAGGGTGAAATCTTTGGTTGATAATACAACCATTCAACAAGCAGTCAGCTGCTTTTTCTGCGTAAGTGGTTTTATGCTTGACTGAACAAATAGTGTGGTACTGGGGGAAGATAAGCCAATAAACAATGTGGCAAGGAAAGGGTTAACTCTTCATCATTAATGAATTAGTCAGGATACCATTTGTGTGTAGTCAGAGCCACCAGGTGGGGCATACCATTACCTTAAAAAAAAGGCGGTACCACTAATGAGACGCCTGTGTAATAAAGATGTCAGCCCTTACGCCATTTCCGGCTGTGCCTGGCCAGAGCCCAGTTTTTACTGCAATTGGGGAATTTTTTTATCATTTTATGCATTTTTTCCTTCACGATTTCCTTTTGCAGGACCACCTGATCAAGGTGTTAATAAAGTGCAGTCGCAAGGAACCAACGTGTGAAGCCCGCTGCATCGCCCTCTGTAGTCTGGGCATCTTCCTGTACGAAGAGATGGTGCACGTCACGTTCCATCCGAGGACCCGAGAAGCAATCAGCGTACTCCTTGCCAGTCTAAAGGTAGTTATCCAAGTGAGGAAGTTACCCCGTCTGGGTCTATAGGTCTGAAAATTGGGATCATTTCTTTGGTATCCATTGAAGATTTATCCTCTATTAAGATCTGGACCCAGGAATAGCTTACAGGTGGTAGGGCTGGCAACCTAAAATGTGGTCAACCCCACCTCTGTCGTCCTACAGTGGCCTTTATTAACACTGTATTGGACGACTTCCATAAAAGTGGTAGTCTAATCACAGCAAATATAATCCCATCAGGGGTGGGATTTGTCAGGATTTGTCCTGATTTCAGTATTTTGGGTCACAATTTTTCCTGATTTCAGTATTTTTTGTGAGGGTTTTTCCTGCTTTCATTATTTTTTCAGGATTTTTATTGATTTCATAATTGTTTAAGAATTTCTTTAGAAATCTGGAATTCCTGAGGTGTTACCCTAAAGGTGTTTTTACCTGTAAAAGTGGATAGAAACGGGTATTTTAAGGGGTAGCTTTAGGCAAACCATACATTTGTACCTTGCTCTGGGGTCCTCGGCAACCCCCAAATACTGCAGATTTGGTGGATTTTAAATTTTCGGCCAATCTCAACCCTGTCCGACACACGGCGCACATTCATAGAAAAGCAAGAGGTTAATTTCAGTTGGGAAGTGGAACATGGCTATAGGCAATGGGGTCATGATTCCAGCAACTTCCAAAGGTTATAGCCTGGGGTAGGAATGAGCCACGGCAAACACACAATACATTAAAGTCAATAAGGGATTAGTTCATAAAGTCTGACAGCGGTATCAATTACGGTGCCGTATAATAACGGTAACACGTTTCTTTTGCGGTACCAACAGTAACACCCAGCTGGCTGATATAATGAGCTTGTTGAGGTCAGTGCAAATGCATGAGGAGTGTGTGGTCCTCTTGCTGTGAGTGCTTTACAGATAATTCAATAGAGGAATCCCACAACGACGAGTTTAGCGCCGATCTGCGCACTTCCGCGTTTGAAAACGAGGATCTCAATGTCAGAGTAAACAACTTTATGCTGATCGTGTGCCTGCGCTGCCTTATATGGCCTGATTAATTCATGCATGAATGAATGTGCTGAAAAGCGTTGTTTTGTTTGCCACTGCCATTCTCGCTTTCAACCCGGAAGTGCGCAGAAGGGGCTAATGTGAAATTCCTCTATTGCAGCAGCACTAATACCCTGACTGTCTGGCTAATTCGTTAATTCATCTTGGGGAATTAGTGTTCCAAGCCAGAGCTCGTAATAAATGTTCATTGCAGCAAGACCTCCACTGATAGGATTCTTTGTCCATGGTGTGACTGCTGTAAACTGGAAATCATCGACAAGCCGACTGGGCTTGAATGAGCTCCAAGCTCCGGTTTTGACCTGATGATTATTCAGTTATTCAAGCCACCTGGCTACTCATTCATCACTAAGGAGTGTGGCACTGCAAAGAAAAACAGCGGTACCACAATCAAGACCGCATCCGGACAGTATGAAATGCTCCCTAACCTCTCCTTTCAGGAAATACCATAACCTGATTTTTTTCCAGTTTTGCTACATCCCTCCTGTTTCATGTTGCCAGATCAGAATGTAAACTTTCAGACAATTCATTGGCAGTAAAGACATGATTTTTGTTTTTCCCTTTCAGTTTAATAATCGGATTGTTGCCCAGGTAGCCTGCGATATGCTCTTACTGCTCGCAGACCATGCAGAGATGCTGAGGAGACACAACAACGAGGCACCAAAAAAGATTATTGAGGTGGGCAGAAATATGGCAAAATCTTCTTTTATTTAAAAGCATTATTTTAAAATCAATTTGACAAAATGGTAAACAGCTTCCCAACATTGTATAAATCTTTTAATGGAAATGGTTATAATTTACAGTAATTAGTATCTTACCAAGCAACTGCCGAGGCTTCAAAGGAAAAGTCGCCTGCTACTGCTGAGGCTTTAAGATTTGCCTGCCTGCCTGCAAACGCCACCTACTTGCCTAGAATGAAATAAACTAATAGTAATACGATTTACAGTTGAAGAAAATGCTGGATTCGCAGTAGTTGTCTTCTCTCAGAGTAGAGAGGAGTGTGTGTTTGCGCGTGGATTAGTGCTTGAGATTTTATACCTATGCAGGCATGTAATAGTGCACGAAAAGAAAAGAAATATTTAGTGCGTCGGCTGCTTGCGTAAACTCTTTTATTTGTAAAACCAGTCGCATACTGTGGGTCATTTTAAAAGAAGGAATTTAAAAGAAGGAATTGACCACCCTATATTTGGCTAGAGCTATAAATGTAAACCTTAGTGAGAGCACCTGAAGAACTTGTCCTTTTATAAGCATTAGTACATTGCAATTGAAAGTTAACCTCAAAATGGGAATTTTTCTTCACAGTTTTTCTCTTCCCAGGGAATTCATTTTCAGTTTACAAAATGTGAATAATGTGTCCCAAACTGGGAAAACATTTTCACACCTTTTCACACAAGTGGGAAAATAATTTCGTAGTTTAATTCACAGGTGGGGAAAGTTGTGAGAAATGTGAAATGTGAATGGAAATTCTTTTCACAAAATTTCCCATTCCTATTCACAGTGTTAACTTTCAATTGCAATGTACTTAGCTGTAATCACTGTTCACTTTCCATACAACATGATCTGCATGCAGGATGATTTTGGTACCAATCACATCAGTTCCATCATGTGTATATTTTGTGTTATACTAGACTTTTGATAAAGAAAATGTCTCAGGTAAAAAATAGTCATATCCTCATTTAATTGCCTTTTTGGGATATGACGGACACAATAGGAGGGAGCTATTTGATTTGGGTAAACCGTTTGTGCCATACAAAAGATTTACCCAAATCAAATAGCGCCCTCCTATTATGTCCGCCATATCTCAAAAAGGCTAATTGAGTGATCCCCACATTGTCACTTCCCAGGTTGTATCCAAATGTGTGGGCATGATCCCTAGCTATACGGCATTATGACAAAATTGGTTTCCATTGGGGCCCTGCATACAATTTAAATATAAAATGGATATTTACACTCATACAAGAATATTTACACAAATACAAGAATATTTACACAAATAAGTCTTTTGACTAGCGCCCCCCGAACAAAGATACTGACAATTTGGGAGATCACCAACATAGGGCAAGATAGCTCAGTTGGTAGAGCGCCGGTACGGTATTCGGGAGGTTGCAGGTTTAAATATCACTCCTGTCAGTTTTCTTTGTTCACCTCGATAATAAAAAACAAATTCAATCGTGGACCTCCTATTGTCCTCCTCATTGGTTTTGTACACGATTTTCAACCGTGGACCTTGACTCAACCATGGACCCTATTGTCCTTTGTTAAAGGTCCACGGTTTGAATAGCTATACAAACTCACATGTTCTCTTCGCAGGTGATAGCGATGACCATTGCCAGTTTGCTGTCAAATGCAGAGTTTTCGGAGAATGAAGAAAATAAGAAGGTGAGTGTTAGAGGCGTTGTAATGTGAAAAATGGGTAGCCAGTGTACAATATGTGATTACTGCAATGTGATGATCATGTTGGCCTCATTCGTAGAAGCCTTGTGCATTTTAGCATTGCATCATGATTTGATTGTCAAAGCTTTTTTCCACTGTAATACTTTACACACAGTTGACAGGCCCTTAAGCAGGATTTTGCGGGTATCCCGATTTTCCTGACCGAATTTGAAATTTTCTTTAAAAAGTGCCCAGAGGGTGGGAGAGGGGGGTGGGGGAGGACACAATTTGGAAAGTACCGCATTCAGTAGCCTTTGTACATATATCTAAACACGGTAAGGGTAGTGGGGATACCAACCTAAAGTGCAGCCAACTCCACCACCACGGTTGTAGCCCTTTACTGAGAGTGGCTTTTATCCTTGGGCGACTTTCAAACTATTGGGTGACTTTAAAACCACCAAAAAACCCAACATACTAGAGGTCTGTGTCTGTTTTGAACAGAACACGGGGCTTTTCCGTTTTCTTGAGCATCGAACTTGTATTGTAGGGTCTTTGTCTAGTTTGTTTGATTTAGATGTTAACGTGAACATACATTTTTCACCGAATGTCATTGCAAATATAAGCTTTCAATTTATTATTGGGACTCGAGTCTTATTAGCCTTGGCTCGAATCGAGTCGAGTCTTCTGGTGAGAGACTCGAGTCGAGTCATTTGTTCGCAGTGACTCGAGTCGAATTGAGTCATACACCTGTCGGGACTCGAGTCAAGTCGAGTTGCCAAAAATTGTGACTCGAGTCGGAGTCGTGTCAGACTGTCACACTTCTCTTGCAGTTGGTCGTCTCCATGTTATTCTGTCTCCTGGAATGGTGCATGGCAGTTCCACTGACCGCTCTCTTGGAGGTCAGTGAAGGGAGGACTAAGAAGGATGCAAAGATACTGCTGGAAACGGTCTTCAAGGTTAGTCAACCATGAAATTTACCTGCTTGGCAGAGTTGTATTCGAGTCCCTGCAAGTCCTTTCACAAGTCCTTTCACAAGCCCAGTCAGAAGTGCTTTCATAAACTGGATGAACAATGACAAAGGAATGCCTTTGTCACAGCTCATTTGAATAGCTTGTTGGTTGGGATTAGGACTGGAGGGCTTGTGATGGACTTGTAGGGACTTGCAGGGACTTGTGAAAGGACTTGCAGGGACTCGAATACAACTCTGCTGCTTGGAAGTAGGAGTTGTTTTAGATGGTCTGGTATTTGTCAAGCCTGTGATAACAGGTTTTTCCGCCTGTTCCCACCAATATACTCTGTACTTTGAAGTAGATGCCAAGAGCTTTTTTCCCTCGTTCTGTGTCTCTATGGAATTCTTTGCCTGGTGCGTGTTTCCCTTCATCTTACAAAAATAAGAAACAAGTTGTGCAATATTTATGACATTTTTAAAATCGATTTCACAAAAGTGACGCAGTTAATCAAGTGATGCATTTTCAAGTGATGTGTATCGCTGTAAAGAAAAATGATTTGTGACTTACATGTATTCTCAGTTATGATGGAGCTGGTCATGTCTGCTTGAAGATTCTTGGAACAAAAATGTTTTATGTTCTCTAGCACTGTGATATTGCTGCTTGGACCATTGCCAGAAACCTCTTTTTTTCTCCTAAAAAGCATGGAATGTTCTAAAATACCGTAGAAAGACACAAGAAAAAGCCATGTTACCTGTTCAATTTTCTCCCTGTATGAAGTGATCAGTTTTTAACCTGCGGATAAGTTTATGTGGTTGTATTAATTTAGGTTCTTCAGAATGCGGCAGAGGGCCTCTCCACAAACCAACGGACCAGCGTCAATTTCTCTGAGCTGGCCTCGACGGACTACGACCCTCACGTCAATCTGGACACCGTGAGAGACGGTCCGTCCTTTGGGGGAAGGAGCCCATCGCAGCACGACACCCTGGACCAGGTGTTTGAAGATGGTGAGTTGTCTTGTGGGACACTTATTGTGACGGTGACTTGTGACATTGTGAGGATGGGAAACTGATAGCGAGGGCTGTTGTGTACAATGCGAAGACGAGGGTTGTGACGCTGATAGTGAAAGTGATTGTTTGGATGCCGATTTTGAAAGTGACAAAGACCATAAAAAATGATAGTTGTGACACTGTAAAAAGTGGCAGTTGTGACACTAACTGTAAAAAAGTGACAGTTGTCACACTGGCTCTGAAAACTGACAGTAGTAACACTGAGTGTAAAAAGTGACAGTTGTGACACTGACTGTAGAAAGTGAGTTGTCACACTGACTGTGAAACTGACAGTTGTGACACTGTTAAAAGTGACAGTAGTGACACTGACTGAAAAGGGACAAAAGTGGCACTGACTGTGAAAAGGGACACATGTGACACTGACAGTGAAAGTGATGATTATGCCATTGACCGCCAGTCTTGATTTTTGCAACATTCCATGAACTCAGAATTGTTGAATTTGATCGTTACAGCCGAGATGAATTCTGATGTCCAGTTTAGCGTGCCGTCATCAAAGGTGGTCAGGCTGGCCGCAAACACGGTATGGACACAACTACTTCTTTTAGAAACTGACACTACTTGTAATCAGTGCAATTAACTGTCTCATAGCTTTCAGTGTAAACAAAATTAACTATTGGGTGTGATCCCTGGCTATACAGCATTCTGGGTTTATGACTTCTGACTAGCGCCCACCCGAACAAAGATACTGACAATTTGGGAGACCGCCAACATAGGACAAGATAGCTCAGTTGGTAGAGCGCCGGTACGGTAACCCGGAGATCGCAGGTTCGAATCCCGCTCCTGCCAGTTTCTTTGTTCACTTTGAAAAAATTAACTATTAGGTAATTTTTTCTAAACCATGCTGAATTCAAATTAGAACTGCAGGCAATTTCATTTTGATCTTGTTGATCTGAGCAGTGAAAAATAGATCGTCTGGCCCTCTCATAAATTTAATTAGAGATCTGTACGTCACATGCACAAATGGCATTCTATACACAAGACTGCACAGGGAATCTTCAGATACGGTATTCTCAAAATATTATAATGGTGACATATAAATTTAATAGCACAATTAAAAAGATCTGAAATTGCTCTTGCCATTGGAATGAGGGTGAAGTATGGACAGTGAAAAAGACAAGCACTACAGGTTGTTAAAAACTGGTAAATACATGTATGTCTGTTGTTTGGACACTGTGTGTGTGTTTCTCTTGTCAAAAAGTAAGGGATCATTTCATAATGTCTGAAGTGGTATCAATGCCAGCAACAGTTTCTTTTTTGCGTTACCAACATTAACGCCCAGCTGCCTGATCTGATCAGCTTATTCTATACAGGTCAGTGTACACGGGCAGTTTGGTCACTGCAATATTCATGAGGAGTGTGTGGTCCATCGGCCACGAGTGCTTCATCCAATTGCGTCATCACTGATCTCGGGCTCTCTGGCTAATCCGTCTCGATGGACAATGGGGATTTTAAAGTGTTCCAAGTTTAGAGTTCTTAATAAACATTCATTGCAGAAAGACCTCAGCTAATAGGGTTCTCTATCCTTGGTCTGACGGCTGCAGACCAGAATCTTTGTCAAGCCAACTGGGCTTTAAAGGTCCAGTTTTGACCTCATAATTATTCAGTTATTCAAGCCGCGTGGCTTCCCATTCATCAGCAAGGTTTGAGGTAAGGATCGCAAAGAAAAACAGCGGTACCGCAATCAATACCGCATCTGGACAATATATAATGCTTCCTAAGCTTGACATTGCTACGCACTCTGCAAGCGAATAGGGCTGTCCCGAATACACCGAATATTCGAATACCATTTTGCCGGTTCGAATATTTGAAAAAAATATATATGCACGTACAGATGTCAAATGGCGCATTTTTGTCAACTGTAACTTTTTTGGATGGAGGTTTATTATTACCATATGGAAATCCCTTGACACCTATAAAATAATAACTGCAAAAAAGCAGGCTGGAGTTTGGATGCACCCGTAATGATACTGATAAAAACAGGCACATATGCAAATTTATTCCGATCGAGAGGTTTATAATATGGATTGCCGCACGTAAAACACCGGCATGGTTTGCATGCAACTTTTTACTGACGGGGCATGCAGTTGCAGCTGACGCGTGAAAAGCTTGATCGGCGATTATCAAATATTCGGTCAAACCCAGTTTCGAATAATCGAATACTAAATTAATCGAAAATGAACGGCCCTACAAGCGAAGCTGTGTCATGTTGAGTTAGCTTGACATTGGTATGAATCGGATGAACATAACCCCCTCACAAAGTTCCCTTTGAAATCTTGCAGGTAATGGGTCACTTGGTGAACCATCTGAACCATTTCCCCCTTGGGGGTGGGCCGGCCCTCATTACCTCCATCGTCAATGAACTCGACGACCTGTCCTTCAACGGAGACCCTGATGAAACTTCGTCCGCACTCTTTGACTCCCCAAATGTTCAGTTCTTCATCTGCAACAATTCTTCCCTGATATCATTTGTCCAGTTCTCTGACGAGGTGCGTAGACCAACCAAATGTTTCAAATGTTTTTCTTTTACAATTGGACTTTTTTTTTTTTTTTACAATTGTTTATTTGTGTTTCTGATTAATTTTATGGGTGATTAATCCTTTGAATAGCTCATAGTTTATTTGCTCAACCAAGCTGTTTACTGTTTTTGTTTTTTGTTTTTTGTTTTAGTTTTTTAGTTTTTTTGTTGTTTTGGTTTTTTTTTACCAAATATTTCACTATCAAGAAATTATTTTCTGTGTAAAGTTTGTTCCTTGAAAATTGCCTTTTTATATGTGACCTGACAGCACAAAATGAGAATAAAGTCGCACTATGGCACAAGCAGAAACAACACTTTTTCACTGAAAAGTAAATTTTGGGATTTTAACAACTGTTTATGTGAAAAACTCTCTTCTATCATATCCCAAAGATTTTGAATTGAATCTTTTCACGAAATATTTTTTGGAGATGATTTCTTTTTTAAACTCAGGTTAAAGTGTGCACAGATCACGAACTTTGAGCTTCATTTTCTCAAAACAAGGGGTCAAGACTCTGATAACTTTAAAAGGTTGTATCGGGGGCTAGGAATGAGATACCACAACACACAACATATCAAATTAAAGCTTTTAACCTGTACCATAATCGTGATTTTCAAATTTTGCTACATATCCCCATTTCGTGGGAACAGGTCACATATGGTTTAGAAATTAAATTCAAAATCTGCCAAAATGATGGCCCTTTTCATGGCCGTAATAGACCTAAGACGTAATGACGCAATGGCTTTGGTTACATGTGCGCTTTTCTATAGGAGCCAGGTCAGGACGCCAGACAATCGTCCCCACCTGGCTCCCATAGGAAAGCGCACATGTAAAGAAAGCGTGACGTCATTACGTCTTAGGTCTATTGGTCACAAGCAAATTTAAGGCCATTTTCTTTTCTGGCCCTCAAGTGGTGACTGATTTTGCATTGCACTTATCAGAGTTTAGATTTTTTTTGGGGTGGGATTTTCTAAAGCGAGTGCTGTTTGAATATGTTATTTGTGATGCAATTAAAGGAACACATCAGCACAGGATTATGGAGGTGTTTTGGAATTTTTGGAGTCCAAATTCAAATGTTTATCTGCCTTGTATGCATAAACGTGTCGGGATACAGGAGATTTTCCTCAAACATCACTGCAATACTCAGGAATATGGAAATGTATACTAGCCCTAACCCCCTTTCAGTTTTTTTTTTCAAATGGCCCTGTTAAATCCAATAATTTTCAATGAAGCTGAAATGAGAAACTTGCTAAATATAATAAAATCCAGCAGTAGATTTTTTTGGATTCTGCAGTGTACCACCTACACACCAACCTTGACATTTTGCAGCTATTCTGCTGAATCCAACAAAATTCAACAGGTATTGTTTGCACCCTGCCAAATCCAATAAAATCCAACTGAAATTTTACTAGAAGTATGCTTCCACCCTCCTAAATACAAACAGGTATATTTAACTGCTACCCTGCTGAATACAACAATATCCAACACACCGTGTAGTTTGTGTTGGCTGCTAAATCCAACAAATTAAGACAGCTTTTAAAAATTTCAACAGGATTTGTTTTTTTTATTTTTTATACTGTTTTTGGATTTTGTTGGATTTAGTAGGGTTAGGGCCAGAATAAACAGTTGAATGTGTGCTCCAAACATACCACATTTCGGGAAAATGGTGCCATGCAATGAAATGCAAGTATAAATATTCTACTGAAGATCCTCTTTATTTTACTCCAACTTTTAATCCAAACAGCCCCGTCAGGAATCGAGCAGTAGTCTGACCACAGCTAACTCCCACGCCCGCATCGTCGTGCGTAATGTCGGAGGCAAGTTTGTATGGGACACCAGTATCCTGTATGGGCCTGGGGAGAGTCGAGTGCATGCAGTACAAGGTTAGTATGTGAAGAGACTAAACCTTGAATACCTTGACAGTTGACCTGTTGCCGTTTGTGAATAAGCCAGTTCGATATTTCAACTGCGCATGTGCACAATGACATTTTATCCCAAATGACCCGCGTGACCTAACGCGCGCGTGTGTGAATGCAGAAGGTGGTCGCACAACGCGCACGGGTTAAATTCAATCAGAATGGGCGTTCGCGTAACATGGCGTGACATTACATCAGCAATTTTATCCCGAATAACCTTTGACCTTTGAGATAACGAACTGGCTTATTAGCCATGCTCCTGGACAACCCTATAGAATTGTGTGCAAGAGTTTTTGTTCGTCTGTAGACTTGTGACCTGGGATCAATTTCACGGAGCTGCTAATCACACAAATGTGCTTAGCACCAAAAAGTTTTGCTTTAAATATTTAAAACAGGTTTACCAGCCAAAAGGCCATGGGATTTTCATGCTAAGCAAACAGCATGGGAATCTAGGGCCAATTTCATGAAACTGTTAAGCACAAAAATTTGCTTAGCATGCAAATGCTTCCTTGATAAAAACTGGATTACCAACCAGATTTCCATGTGTGGAATATTGCTTTTGACTGGCATTCAGCTGTTGTTTGCTTAGCATGAAAATAACATGGACTTTTGGCTGGTAACCTGTTTTTAATAAGCAAGACATTTTCATGCTAAGCAAATGTTTGTGCTTAACAGCTTTATGTATTTGGCCCCTGGTTGGTAATCCCGTTTCTATCAAGGAAGTGTTTTCATGCTAAGCAAATTTTTGTGCTTAGCAGTTCTATGAAATTGGCCCCAGGGGCCAATTTCATAGAGCTGTTAAGCACAAAAATTTGGGTCTGGTCTTGTGTCTTGGTGGTTTGTTTGGTGGTTTGTTTGCCGGCTCATAGTGGCCGCCGGCCCATAGTGACCACTTTTCTTTGGTTCCTTTGGTGGCCACTGTGTACAAAGGTTTGTCTCTAGTATAAATGTCCATTCATTACACTTTGTTTTTTTGTTTTCCTTTTTGGTTTTTAAGAACCGCTACGCAGACCTAGCCGGAACAGTGATGTTTTTCAGTACACCACCTCTACGAAGAGCAGGTCGCCCGTCTACCGAATACTGAATAAGTCTGTCAGCAGGCTGCCATCTTGGATTGATGTGGATGACTCGTTGGATGTCTTAGATGAGGTTTGTGTTCCTTGGTGGGAGAATGCGGTAGGATAGGTCCATCGACTGCCAATCTGAGAAACTTGTAAAAAGCCAAATCTCAGGGGTGAGATTTGTCAGGATGTTTCCTGATTTCAGGATATTTTTTTGTGAGGATTTTTACTGATTTCAGAATTTTTAAATAATCTCTTTTGAAATCTGGAATTTCTGAGGTGTTATCCTAAAGGTGTTTTTACCTGTAAAAGTGGATATAGACCAATAGAAATGGGTATTTTAAGGGGTGCCTTTAGGCAAATACAAACCATAGACCCTACATTGCTCTGGGATCCTCAGCGACCCCCAAACACTGCAGATTTTGTGGATTTTTCATTTTCGGCCAATCTCATCCCCTGAAATCTGTTCTAGACACTGCCTGCAGAGTGTAGACTGATCTGTTAATCTATGCCCCTTGACATTTTGACAAGTCAGGACTGCAACTGTGGTCTGGCAGTAGTGTGACATGTGCTTGGGTTTGTTTTTGCATTCAATAGAGGACCTTTAACAATAGAGGACAATAGGGTCCCCGATTGAGAAAGCTCCCCGTTTGAAAATCATGTACAAAACCAAAAAGTCCTTGCCAAAAAGTTAAAATATGAACAATAGGAGGTCCCCGATTGCAGGCGTTTACACACTTATGTGTGTGTGCGAGTACGTGAATGCTGGCAATTGTGGAATAGGGACAAAAGGGTTTAGGGCATAGACAAAGGGTCCACGATTAACCGAACGTCCATGATTGAAAATAGTGTACAAAACATATGGGAGGCCTTCCGAAAAAGTTAGAGTATAAATAAGAGAGGGACAATAGGAGGTCCGCGATTGCCGGTATTTACACACTTGGTTACGTGCGTGCGTGTACGTGCACTGTATATATCTCCGAGGACAAGAGGAGAAAGGAAATACAAAGAAACCTTTCAGTCCTCGCACGTCAAGTCTTTTGTTGAAATCGGTCCTCGGACGTAGACGTACGTGCTTAGTCTATGGGGGTTGGGTTATATTAAAGGAACAATAGGAAACACAAAGCATTGTCCTCGCACGTATTGGAAAGTATGACTGGGTGTGATGCGTGTGTGCGTGCGTGTTTATGTACACGTATTCCTGTGGGGCAGAAAACACAATAGACAATCGGCCCCACAGCGGAATCTTAAGAAGTCCATCTTCCCCAGAGGAGAAACTCCATAGCGTTACGGATTTCAATAGGAGCAAAGGAAAACAAAAGAAGGTGCATAAAGGTCTTCCCCATAAAAAGAAGCCTGTGTTGCCCTTAAATGGGAAAAATCGGGAGGGTCGGTCGGGTCGGTCGGTCGGTCGGTTGGTCAATTTGTTTGTTTACCATCCATGAAAACAATACTACGTGTCGCGTAGCTCAGAACTCAGGAGGTAAGTTTATTTGAAAGTGAGATGGCGAAATACACGATTGTGCCGTCATACAAATATAGCTGTATTTAAAGACAATGATTTTAATCAAACTTGTTCATTTTGTGCAGAAAAAGGTGAGATTTTGAAAATTCCTTAATACCCAACCCCACTTTTGTAACTTTTAGGGTCGGTCGTGGAGGGCAACACAACTATTTTTTTGGGGTGGCCTTATCACAAAAGATTAATATATTTTGTTGTATCAATTGTATAACAGCTCCAGCAATTCATAGGTTTCACCAGCCCCGAGTGTCTGCTGAGTCCAGGCGTTCCCCTCAATCTAGCCTCTGCGGCCCCTGAAGAGATACCACAGGAACTAGAGAGTAGTGCCATCGCTTCACTGAAGAAACAGAGCAGCATTGAGAATGCGTATGTCAACCAGCATGGGGAGGAATACAGGTATTATGAATCACTTCACCCACAGATTCTGTGTCTCGATTGGCCGAGAGCGAGTAACATGACATTCGCTATTTTGTTGTTATCTGCCTGTGCACGGCCAAAAGTACTGTACCCGTAGCAACCGAAGTACTATATCTGTAGCAACCGAAGTACTGTACCCGTAGCAACCGAAGTACTGTACCCGTAGCAACCGAAGTACTGTACCCGTAGCAACCGAAGTACTATATCCGTAGCAACCGAAGTACTTTATCCGTAGCAACCGAAGTACTATATCCGTAGCAACCGAAGTACTTTACGCACAGCACCAGTTTTGTGTGAAAAATGCATGCGGGTGTGCACGTCGCGTGTATTCTTCCCAAGCGCTATCGCTACAAAACTGGGTTCAGACATTTCGTGAAGGGGTAGTTTGGAAAAGTGCAAATAATTTTATTTGGAATTCAAGTAGACGTACATATAATTGTATTTAAATTAAATTATTCAGTTAGCGCTTAAATCAAGCAGAATCTGTGGGCGAGGTGTTATAAAACAAATAGTGACTGCTTTATCTCGTGGTGTGGTAAAACTAGCCTCCCTGGAGCATTTTACATGTATTTTCCCTCAGCTTCGCCTCAGAAAAAATAGAATGCTGCATGGATCACCTCGGGAGGCTAGTTTTACTACACCACTCGAAGCAGTCAATATTTGTATACTTAGACCTTCATCCCCAAGTAGCTATCTTTGTTTTATGGACACTAACCTACATGTATAAGGATCAGAGTCCAGATTTATAGATCTGAAAATTGGGATTGAAGATTTCTCCTCAGTTTAGATCTGGACCCAGGAAAACCATAACGGTGGTAGGGCTGGTAACCTAAAATGTGGCCAACCCACTTCTGTTTCAGCCCTTTACCTAGAGTGGCTTGAATCGGTTGACTTCCATTCCATTAAAAAAGAGTGAGAGTCCTGTTAAAAGTGAACTGGTGGCTGTGATTTGGTGATCAAAAATTTAAAAGTGCTTAAAGATGTTGTCGGGTGCCGTGGTCCAATGAATACCGTGTCTGACTTGTGTGTATGTGGGTTCGAACCCCACCGGGATTATGGTCTTGGGCAAGAATACTGCAATTGCCTCTCTCCACCCAGGACCCGTGGGTACCTGTGAGGGTAGAGAACAGATTGCTCTGATCTCGAACTGCTGCATAGAAATGATCTCATGGCCTGATGACCAGGGGTAATAATTGTGAAGCGCTTTGAGACATTTGTATAAAGCGCCATATAATCACCACATTTTTGTGTCGCTCATAAAACAAATGTTTTGGGGGACACTGACCAGTCCTAAATTCTGCATGACTGTAGCTCCGTAGCTTCGTAGCTCCGTATGTGTGTTAAAGTTTCAGGTTAAGTTTTTTGGGAGAAAGTTTATAACATCTACATGCTTTCATGGATTTTGATGAAATTTACATGCAGTGACCCTTGCGTTGGAAGATGCAATTCTTCTCTGGAATGCTGAGGTCAAAGGTCATGTAGGGGTCATTAGAGGGTCATTAGTGTGACGGTATGTATGTGGCATTTTGGTTAGGTTCGCAAAAGAATGGGTCTCATATGAAAAGTTCAAGACCAATTGCAATCAAACTTCGGTCCTAGGTGCATTACGTTAACTGTCATATGATGGCGATGTGATGGGTCACTTACTGAGGTCAAAGGTCATTTGAGGTCAAGTTAGAAAATAGGCTGAAACTGTAAAATTGGTCTCTTTTGAAAAGTTGAAGTCCAATTGCAATTAAACTTGCGCCAAATGTGTGCAACATGCAAACATTTATGTGATGTTGATGTTAAAGGTCACACATCAATGTCAAAGGTCATTTCAGTCCAGTGGTAAAATAGGCTGAAAATGTAAAATTTCTCTCATTTAAAAAGTTGAAACTTAGATGCAGTGACCCAAAACAAAAGTGACACGTGTGATCCGCGGAGCACCTTGTTATGTTATTGTTGTTATTCAGACAAAATTACAAATGGATGCAAAGTAAATCCTACGTTATATCACAGGTGCATTCAGTAGCATTGATGCGACTGATGTCTTGTCAATATCTTGTCTGGTTCCATCTGTTTAGTATGGTGACTGAGCCACTGATTCAGACTCCCTACCAGGAACCTACCTCACCGTTCCATATGTGTCGTCAGCTACTAGACCAACTCGGCATCATGACGTGGGATAAGAGGTAGGAATGATCTTGTTCTGTACTGTGGCTGCACGAAGCCATCCAGTGTGTAATTTTGAATTTATCTAACACAGTATTGTAAATCAAAAAATTAGCTGGCCTGACGTTTCGAACTTAAGCAAGTTCTTTCTCAAAGGCAAATGACAGAGGACAAGAAACAAACATGTAGGGAACACACATGCATGAGGGGGTGGGTGGAGAAACACAAAAGAGGGATGCAAAGGAGCATGGCAGTGGGTAAACATCAAAGGGAGAGGAAAGGACAGCCAGGAAGACAGGAACAAAGAAGTATGGTTAGGGTAAGGATGAAGGAGGGGAGGGATTAAGATGAAGGTTGAAGCTGGGGAAATAGACAAAGGAGTGTGGTTAGGGGGAGGGGGGGGGGGGTTGAATGTGGTAATAGGGCAAGAGAAGGAACAAAGAGAAGTGGCAAGGATAAACAGGAAATGGAAAGACATTTGCCTTTGAGAAAGAACTTGCTTAAGTTTGAAACGTCAGGCCAGCTAATTTTTTGATTTGTATATTTCAGGTCCATTCAGTCAGTCAGCAGTTTGCAGCAGTTTTATTCATTTTCACAGTATTGTACTTCAAATTGATTTCATGAAATACGGGGTACCTGTACAACGTTTTAACCCTAACCTTCCCAAATCCTCCAAAATCCTCTCTGTCAAATGGAGGAATTTGGAGGATTGAGGGTCTTTGGAAGTTGAAGCATCCGAGGAATTTGCAGGATTGAGGGCATAAGGGGATTTTGCCTCTGGAGGAAAATGGAGGATCCAGGTCATCAGGCCCAATCTGATGCTGGATGATTTCGGAGGATTGAGGTTACTAGGGTGTTTACGAAAACCCCTAGAGGATTTTGGAGGATGCATGCAGTGGTCCTTATAAGAGGATTTTGGAGGATTCAGGTTACATGCAGCTTGAACACTTTGAAATCAGAGGATGTTGGAGGATTCAGGTTTTATACTTGGAGGAAAAATGATGTAGGGAGGTAGGGTTAAGAATCTCAAACATCCCAGTTGAGGAGGATCAAAACTTTTACGATGAGTGTCTTTGGGTGTATGGAAAAAATGCCTTCCTGCGCATACTCAATTCATTCATGTTTTAACTATATTGATCAAACAAAGCTTTCATTCACATGAAAGGGGGCTCCAAGTGTGATGAATGGGGCCACTCTATTCAGTGTGGTGCCTATTGTTTGCGTTTGCGCTTGGCTGCACAGCCTGTTAAAGGAGTTAACTGCGCTAGCCCAAAAAATCCTGTTGTAATCGTACGCCGCACAGAATCCTTAGATATTGCATGTACTACTACTACTACTACTATACTGTTTAAAGTCCGTTGTCCCCATGCTCGAGGGTTGGACTGTGTACTGATCATGTCTGCTTTGCTGGATTGCGTTTTTCCAGTTCACTCGGTTCAATGCCAGATTGGCACTGATCCGCAGGCACCTCAGGTCATTGTTCATATTATCAAGCCATCTCTTCTGTGGACGCCCACGTGGATAGGTACCAGCGATCTGGAAGTCAGCTGTCCTCAAACCAGCGGAGACGGCCCCGACGGACTTCCTTATCGACAGCGAATAGGCCCAGTTGGTGCCTTAGGCTGTGAAATAAGATATTGATAATGGTGATAAGCACAGAACTTTTTTTTTACACTAAGTGGCAATTCTTCACTTACTTGGACAGAGAAATTTGTTACTTCACTGTAAAAGTCAATTGCGAACCAGCCGCAAGTGTCAAACAGCATATTGGCTGGTAGCCTGCTTAAAGATGATGTTGATTGCTGAGAGAAGTCTGCGTCATTTTTTATTTTTATGTAGATTGCGTATTGTAAAATCAAACAATTATTTCTGCCATGAAATACCAAAAAAGTGACTTTTGAGAGCTATTTTTATCAAGTCCCCTCTAGCGCAGTACAGCTCGCTGGTGCCATTTGTCTAAAAGACGTCGCTGCGGGCAGTAAACAAATCGACGTCATAGGACGAACTTCCCTTTTGTGCCCACAAAAGGGGAGTTTGTCCTATGACGTCAAATTGTTTGCTGCCTGCAGCAACGACTTTTAGACAAATAGCACAGCGGGCTAGAGGGGACTTGATAAAAATAGCTCTCTCAAGTCATATTTGTTGGTATTTCATGGCAGAAATAATTTGCAGAAATTGGCAGAAATAATGTTTGATTTTAGAATACGCAATCTACATACAAATGAAAAATAATGCAGACTTCTCTCAGCACTGAACTTCCTCTTTAAAGGCTTTTCGGTGCTAAGCAAATACCATGAAAATGGACCCTGGGTATTTGTTTCGAACCTCGAGAGACATCAGCCAAAGGATATAAGAATTTGTTATCCATGTCTTTATGATGACCTACACAGACACTTTCTTCAGTTGCACTAGTCAGGAACAAACTCCATGCCAGATTGCTCATCGAGGATGTAGTGAGTTGAATGTTGTGTTTTTAATGATTGATCGTGCCAGTTTTTTAGGTTTTTGTTTTTTTAATCATTGTCTCAGATCTCAGGTTGATGTGGTGAAGAAAAACGATCGATTGCTGAGAGAACTCAAGAATCTGGACTCCAGGCAGTGGTAAGATGGATACTCAATGGCTGTTTTCCTTATTTTGTGTGTGTGCAAGCAATGTTGCGAAAAGAATGTAATTAACAATTTATTAAAATTCGTCAAGCAATCCACAAGGGAAACTGACTAGGAAAATTTTTTGAAGAAATTTTTCAATGTGAACAAAGAAAACTGGCAGGAGCGGGATTCGAACCTGCGACCTCCAGGATACCGTACCGGCGCTCTACCAACTGAGCTATCTTGCCCTATGTTGGCGGTCTCCCAGATTGTCAGTATCTTTGTTCGGGTGGGCGCTAGTCAGTAGTCATAAACCCATAATGCTTATAGCCAGGGATCATGCCCAATTTTACGATACAACCTGGGATACAATATTTAATTAAATATTAGATTTGACAACAGCGGGGCTTGAACCTCCGACCTCAGGATTATCATACCGATTACCTGTATTAACTGCGCCGTCTTGCCTTATTTTGTAAATTTCCAATTTAGATTTGTTACAGGATCACTAGTCAGTGGTAGAGTCTCAGTACGGTAATCTGGTGGTTGAAGGTTCAAGTCCCGCTCTTGTCAATTTTCTTTGTCGACTCTTAAAATAATATTTGGGTGACAATTGGTAGAGCACACAGTCGTACTTCCCCAATACGTCCGAGGACAATGCTTTGTGTTTCCTATTGTTCCTTTAATATAACCAACCCCCATAGACTAAGCACGTATCCTTACGTTCGAGGACCGATTTCAACAAAAGACTCTACGTTCGAGGACTGAAAGGTTTCTTTGTGTTTCCTTTCTTCTCTTGTCCTCGGAGATATATACAGTGCACGTACACTGGTACGGTGTTCCAAAGGTCGCAGGTTCGAATCCCGCTCCTGCCAGTTTCTTTGTTCACTTTGAAAATTCAGTCAAATTTACCTGGTTTGTTTCCCTTGTGGTTTGACGAAATCTTAAAATAAAAGAAAGAACCTTTACACATGTTTCGCCACTCCAAAATATACCCCCTGAGCAATCTTACTAGGAAGTTTCCTTAACCTGTCAAAATCCTACACTGTGCAGTATACCTATGGCACATTCTTTGGACTTGGACAAATTGGGGCTTCATAGCTCCATGTAAAGTAATGGTGCCAAGGAGCTACAGTCCTGAACCTATCAAAATTCAACACATGGTGTTGGTTTTTTGCCATTTTGGGATGGTTGAAGTTAAATAACCTAGTTAGTTCCCATGTGGTGTATTTGATGACAAATGATTTCGGGAAAAATGTACTCAACTTTTAATAGAATCAAATCCTATCTTAGGAACACAGTCTGTATGACTTGTTTTTGAAAGGTTTTATTTTTTTTAGTGTATCTTCAAACAAATTTGTTTCATTTCTGCCTTGAATTCCAGTACTTTTTTCACAAGTTGTGCATTTTTTGTGTCAAGTTAGCAAAAGAGCGTGTATTGATAATGGTTTTGATATTTTTCTCCTAATTAGTCGAGAGACCCACAAGATAGCCGTTCTGTACGTTGCTGAGGGACAGGAAGATAAGATGTCGGTGTTGGGCAACGATCGGGGCAGCCAGGCATTTGAGAACTTCATCACTGGTCTAGCCTGGGAGGTAAAATGTCATTCTGTTGGTGCAGGAATGAAGTGTTGTATGTTGAAACCAGATTACCACCAAGTCAAACCTAATGGGAGACGCACACTGCACAGTACCCTCAGGAACTTTTGTTTGTACAGACCTAACGTCAACTTGAACACGTGCCAAACTTGTCAAAAATTACATCCACCGCTTGTAAGATCGCATTAAGTGTTTGAAAGCCAATCAGCAAGGCTTCTTTGCGTCTTCCAACCAGGAGCTCAGATTTTGGAACAAGGCCATGGAATCGAGGGCGCCACAAAACACAATGGAAAAATGGCAGGGCTGTAGTCGAGTCCATCACAAGTCCATCACAAGTCCATCACAAGTCCATCACAAGTCCCTGCAAGTCCTACACAAACCCTCCAGTCCTAATTCCAATCACAAGCTATTCAAATGAGCTTTGACAAAGGCATTCCTTTGTCATTGTTCATCCAGTTACTTGTGACTGGCTTTATGAAAGGACTTGTGACTGCACTTGCGACTAGACTTGCAGGGACTCGACTACAGCCCTGAAAAATGGAAAATGGCAACAAGTTCACACGCCAAATTGTATGGCACAGAGCTGTTGACGCACAGAATGGATAAGGCCAAATAAATTTTAAAAAGTCCATGTTTTATGAATGCCCTGCCTTTTTGTAGACAGAAAGGAGGGAGTCCCCATTTTGTTTAATGGCCAAGAGACTTAGTTTCCAAGATTGCAATTTTTTTTTCAATTCGTCACACAAACCACAGGGAAAATTGACTAGGTAAATTTGAATACATTTTCAAAGTGGACAAAGAAAACTGGCAGGAACGGGATTCGAACCTGCGACCTCCGGAATACCGTACCGAACAAAAATACTGACAATTTGGGAGATGGCCAACATTTAGGGCAAGATAGCTCAGTTTGTAGAGCACTGGTACGGTATTCCGGAGGTCGCAGGTTTTTCAGGTGGCTACCCGGTTTCCCTTTAACAGTGGAGTCGACAAACTTGATTCAAAATATTTTTAGATTGAGTGAGGGGACGTTGTTATTTTTTCATACCATCAATGATTTTAGCGATTTATTTGGTGGGACTCGAAAAAGCATGTGACCACAAAAAAAGGAGCCAGGGTGAGATTGGTCAGGATTTTTCCAAATTTCAGGATTTTTTTGTCGTTTTTTTTTTTTATGAATTCAGAATTTGTAAAGAATCTCTTTTGTAATCTGGAATTCCTGAGGTGTTACCCTAAAGGTGTTTTTAACCTGTAAAAGTGGATATAGACCAATAGAAACGGGTATTTTAAGTGGCAAATACAAACCATAGACCCTACATTGCTCCGGGGTCCTCGGCGACCCCCAAACACTGCAGATTTCATGGATTTTTCACTTTTGGCCAATCTCTTCCCTGAGGAGCGAGCTAAAACAATTTTTTTTACGTGGCCTACCATACATCAGTCAATTGTCATCTTTGGTTGATCTTAGGTTGACCTTTCAGCTCATCAAGGCTTCCTTGGAGGTCTTCAGCGCAATAGGAGTACAGGAGAGACGGCCCCGTATTACTCAACCTCCACAGTAGAGGCTATCTTCCATGTGTCTACAAGAATGCCCTCTGAAAACAACCTTCTGCACAAGGTATACGAACATAGCTTTTAATGGGCCTACCGAGTGGGGACATTTGGAAAGATTAACACGTCGTAGTATACGGTTTCTCCTACAAAGTGTACATTGTACATAGTTGCTTTATTTTGAGCATGATTTTTACTATAAATTATAACCAAGATTTTTTTTTTTCATTTTCTGATTTTTACTTTGTATTACGGACGTAAAGGAAACCTGTTGTTGTTCCCTAATTAGTTTGAAGGATGTGATTTTGGTGTTTGTCGCAAAAACAGAAATTGACATGATCTCAACTTGTAACAAAGTGTAACGTCATTACATCATTGGTTTATTGAATGATTTACCTTTTTCAGACGTGTTCATTATTCCTTCCGTTTTAGAAGGTAGCTGGTTATTTAGAATCTGATTTCAAAGAAAGTCTGGAAATATTCGGGTATTTTTTAAAATATGTGAAAAATTCTGTAAATTTCAAAGAAGTTAAACAACCAAAAGGCAAGATTTTCTTGGATAAACTCAATTTTTTAAGGGTGGGTTGCAGGAATTTCTCTAAAGAAAATCTCTGGGGAAACGTCTATAATCAAAAACATAAAAAAAAAAAAAACCTTCATAGCCTAATAAAAAGTTTGGTTGTGTTGTGCTTTTCAGAAAGAACATGGTGTCTTCTTGATTTTTAAATAAAATCACACCATTTTGACGCCTGTATGTGTGGAATCAAAATTGAATTTGGTGTATCAAGTCATCTGTCAACTTTATTATCCAGGGATGACCACCCACCAGTAACCTTCCTGAAAAAATTTCATGGGATCGGATTGACCTGCTCGGTTAACCAGTTCATGCCGGGATTATTTTTCACGAGCCTGGGTGCCAGACGGGTTCAGGCCTTTACTGCGGGTAGCACACCCTGGCCTTGCTCACTGCGAGCCAGTCGCTGACAGATATTTCCGCTGGACCCTTGCCTTGTTGAGTGCGTGGATACACGTCATCCGATGCGAACTGGTTAATAGAGTACCGAAATGATGACGTCAATGCAATGTTTGGAACCAGAATACTTTTGTTATTTTGTGTCAATGTGTTCGCATCACTGGCTGTTAGGGGTGTGCATCGGCACCGGGTACCCGTGTACCCGACCGTTCATGTCATGAACCGGTTCCAGATTATGGAATCGAGTACCCGTACAACTTTACATTATCGTATAGTAACTTTCCAGAAAATGAAAAAGGAAAGGTTTTGAATGTTATTTGTCGGGAATTTTCAAAATTAAAACCCGACTACATGCGAAACCAGCATAGATTTCATGTTTATGACGCTCACGAAAATTGACAATAAAGGGAATTTACCGGTTGTGATTTTTGTAGTCTAGGATGGATAAAGAGACTCGACGAGACATAATAGCAAGCCTCATTCCACAATAAATACAACTGTATAAAGCTTCTGTCTTTTTGTGATATGCCGGCGCATGCACGTGCCGGAACATGTAATGGCGGAAGTAGTGATCATGTTTACTGGACAGGCATGAGATTTTTCAGACTTTTGTCTGAAATCAGACTTTTGAATCTCAGAGAAAGACATTATTGCAACTTCCGGGATTGGAAGTTTTGGGTTGGGTTTCTTCAACGGGTACCCGGGTACCCGTATTTTTGTCAATCGGGTACCCGGTTCTTTTACTACCTGTAACTGCACACCCCTACTGGCTGTTAACGAAGGAACATTTGAAATGTCCATTTGTTTAGAGCCAGTTGTCGTGCCAACTGACGTCACACTTCGGTACTCAAGTCAACACCTGACAAAATGTCTTCTGGATTTTATATTTAAAAAAATGATGACACCTCATGATTCTAAGGACTGAAGCAGACCCAATGTGTTTCTGACTATGGCTGACTTTGCAGACAAAACTTATAAAGTACTCGGGGCTCGAAATTTTTCCCTGGACCGAGTTTAGCAATTTAAGTGCTGGTCTAGTGGTACCCTGTCCCATGGTCTGGTCAGGGAGCATTTCATATTCTCCAGATTGTCCAGATTGTCCATTAATTGTGCCGTCTCGGACACAGATGCGTCACCTTGGCAACGATGAGGTCCACATCGTCTGGTCGGAGCACACCAGGGATTACCGGCGGGGAATCATGGCCACTGAGTTTGGTGATGTCATCATTGTCATCTATCCCTTGGAGAACCAGCTCTTCAGGATACAGATTCAGAGAAAGCCCGAGGTGGGTTGACCTGTCCTATTCAGGGATGTAGTCCAGTCCATCACAAGTCCCTGCAAGTCCATCACAAGCCCTCCAGTCCTAATCCCCAATCACAAGCTATTCAAATGAGCTTTGACAAAGGCATTCCTTTGTCATTGTTCATCCAGTTACTTGTGACTGGCTTTATGAAAGGACTTCTGACCAGACTTGTGAAAGGACTTGCAGTGACTTGACTACAGCTCTGGGCCTAGTATGGCTGGACCTATCTTGGTGTTGACCTGTTGACCTTTTGACCCTTTGACCTTCTAACATATAATTTGCCTAATCCCCACCCAAAAGTTCAATTGTGACCCGCTCTACAAAAGATTATGTATTATGTTGTGCTATGAGGAGATGCCCACAGGGCTGTTCTATGTGAAGAAGGCGAAACAAATCTTCATATAAGTGATTTTTTTTGGGGGGGGGGGGGGTGGGGGCGGGGGCGGGGGGCGGGGGCGGGGGCGGGGGCGGGGGCGGGGGGCGGGGGGCGGGGGCGGGGGCGGGGGGGGGGGGGCGGGGGCGGGGGCGGGGGGCGGGGGCGGGGGCCGGGGGGCGGGGGCGGGGGCGGGGGCGGGGGCGGGGGCGGGGGCGGGGGCGGGGGCGGGGGCGGGGGCGGGGGCGGGGGCGGGGGCGGGGGCGGGGGCGGGGGCGGGGGCGGGGGCGGGGGCGGGGGCGGGGGCGGGGGCGGGGGCGGGGGCGGGGGCGGGGGCGGGGGCGGGGGCGGGGGCGGGGGCGGGGGCGGGGGCGGGGGCGGGGGCGGGGGCGGGGGCGGGGGCGGGTGTTGGCTTCTATGATATCTAGATTTTTATAATTTAATTTCTGAAATGTTAATATTGATAAATATAGCCCTTTAAAGGGAAAGTCCACCCTGAGTTTATAATAACATAATGTTAAAGAACGTTAATTGCAATTGTGACTTACTTTTTATTTCATTTTGATTGGTTTCGGTAATCGTATAAACCGAAGGTTTTTCATAACGCGCCTGCCGTCATGCGAGCCGCCCTTTTGCTCTGGAATATCGGTACATCCGGGATACTGTGACGTAGTGGCTGCACTACCAAGCCGGCCGGCCGGGTACCCGGCCGGCCCCGCGGCCTGAGCTGCGCGAGTGCAGGGAACCATTGTCCATACATGCAACACACACGAGAACGTGGCAGTGTTGTTCCTTGACGCACGTCTGTTTTCCATATTCCTGGCGAATTTTTGCCCGACTGCTAAAGCAAAACTCGGTCGTGCTGTAGTACAGCAACATCATGACGATTTGGCAAGCTTTTGGCTGCTCAAATAAACCGAATTCTCTAAAAGGTCTCAGCGCCTTCTTCCAAATTCCCAATCCCCCAAACGACCGGATATTTGTAAGAAATGGCTGAACAATATAAAAACGCGACGACTTCGAACCAGATTGCTTTGAGGAAAATCGGCAGGCAGTTCTCCTGGGGTAGGCTAAATAAGAATCTTCGAGATGATGCAGTGCCTAACATATTTTCTTTCCGACCAGAACAGACTTTGTGCTCTTCTAAAAAAATACGAAAAACCACGATAAATTGCAGCACGTCAAGTCGAAGTAAACATCAGCCTTACGCATACACGCAATAGTCGGGCGCCTTATAAAACATACGTATTCATATGCACTAAGCTGCGTCTAGGTGTGATACCAGTGCATACCGCACGTAGCCATGGGTTTCCATTGAGGTGCGGACACTACGTCATAATCTCCCGGATGTCGCGGGAACTTCGAACAGTATGGACGCGCCCTTTGTACTGCTGAATGGCAAGAAATCGTAAATATAAAGGGCGCTTGTATCGTTCTCCATAACAAAGAAAATCCAACTCTTGGTGCAGTCTGTATGTTAGTGTATGTTCTTTTAGACTAGATAAAATATTATAGAGCCTGGAATTCTCCTTTAACTTGCTATGGTTAAATGGCTATACAGCAATGGTCTGCAGACCATCGTTGGAAAAAAGTGACTTTTTTTCAAATACTGCCCCCAATTACCAACTCTAGTTAGTCCACATTTTGTTTGGCAATTTGGTTGATTCACAACTCGGTGCGCCGCCAGCGGCAACCGGGGAGAGGCCAAATTACGCAGTGCATCATGGGAAAAAGTCGACATCACAAAACCGGAAGTGGGTGTCGCCAATGCATCGACCGTACTTCTTACACCCCTTCTCCGCTAAATCTATCAACTCCTCTCTCTTCTTTCCCGCACAAGGTATTCCCCGATTAGTCAAAAATTGCTTTAACTCATCCACTCACATTATGGGTTTACGCCTTCTGAGGAGTGCCACCCGAATAAAGATATTGACAAACTGGGAGATTCCAAAATAGGACAAGATAGCTCAGTTGGTAGGGCACTGATCCGGTGTTCCAGAGGTTGCAGGTTCGAGTCCCACCCTTGTCATCTCTTCCTTTGTCACTGTTAAAACATATTCTATATCTGATGTATCCATGTTCAGTTTATGGTATGGACTTCACCAGAAACTTCATTACTGTGCTGAACAGCGCCCTCTGTTGATGAGAGAAATTACTTTCTGTAGTTATTCACCATATGAAGCACGATATGGGGGAAAAGGGACCCCCTCCTCTTTTGTGTTGGTCATTGTGTTCCCGGAATCTCAGGAATTCTATTCAGAAATCTAGGGGGATGTGTTAGATAACAATAATCTGGAGTGTGCTTAGGGTATAGGGATAAAAGGGGATACCCTTTTCCCCCCCATATCGTGCAGGGTATCTTATTCACAGCTCTTGAAGAATATAAAGTGGGGAGGTGAGTTGGTCTGACCGACGGTCTAAGTTACCCCGCCTGGGTCTATAGGTCTGAAAATTGGGATAATTTCTTTGATATCTATTGAAGATTTATCCTTTATTTAGATCCGGACCCAGGAAAAGAGTGGTAGGGCTGGCAACTTAATATGTGGCCAACCCCACCACCTCTGTTGTAGCCCTTTTATACCTAGAGTGGCTTTTAACATATATTTGCCTAAACCAGAGTTGTAGTCGAGTCCCTGCAAGTCCTTTCGCAAGTCCTTTCATAAAGCCCTTTCATAAAGCCGGTCACAAGTAACTGGATGAACAATGACAAAGGAATGCCTTTGTCAAAGCTCATTTGAATAGCTTGTGATTGGAATTAGGACTGGAGGGCTTGTAGGGACTTGTGATGGACTTGTAAGGACTTGTGATGGACTCCAATACATCTCTGGCCTAAACGGTCATATTAAGATCAAACGGGTAAAATGAACTAAATGGCAAGAGCGTATTAGATGAGGTCTGTCATTAATAAGTCTAATTAGATTTGTGTGGGTTATACGTCTTATGGTTTACCTCCCATAGATGAATAGAAGACGGGTCACCAGACTCTTATGAAGATGGATTATCTAGGATATTCAGGGTGGTTCCAGTTTGTCAAGGGGACTACATCCCCCCCCCCCCCCCCCCCACCCCCGAAAGAAAAAGAAAATGACATTTTGTAATGAACACAATTTTATGGTTGTATTTACAGACTTCGGACCAAAAATCACAGATTTCTCCCCCAAATGAAGAAAATGTTTAAATTTGGTCTTTCATTTATGCACAGTACAGCTGCCAACCAGTATGGATTTTCCATATGTTTTTTTACAGAAATTCACGAAAAATACAGACGTTTGAATTTGTGTTTATAAATATAATTTTCTTAAATCCAACATTAATAATAGTGGGTTTATTATTGTGGTCCAAACTGAATGGATACTACTTTAGCTTTGAAAACAATTTTTAAAAATGAGACAGTCCATCCAGCGTGTGGGTTCGTTAAACTCACACGACGTGCACGCATAGCATGACCTCGGGGGGGAAAAAAAATCAGATTTTCAGGTAAAGTGTAAATTTTAATGAAAAATACCAATTTTCTAAACAAAATACTGATTTTTTTTTATTTCTGAATACTGAAGTTTGAATAGGTTGGTAGCTCTGATTATTGTCAAATTTGTTTGAGACCTTCCCACAAACAAATTATAAAAAAACAATTTTTGGTCTAGAACTGTGTTGTTTGTAACTCCAGGTTCCTTTCTTCGGACCACTTTTTGACGGTGCAATCGTGGATCATAAAGTCTTGCCAGGTCTGGTCCGAGCCACAGCCGTCAATGCCAGCCGGGTCAAGAGGTCACAGCTTCCGCTCTATCAACGACAGTATCCTTTTTCAACAATTCTCGTAACTCTCTCAGAGAACCGTACCACGCAAGGTAAGACGGATTTTTTCAGATTTTTTTTTTCAGATTTTTTTTGTCTTGTTTGTTGATGCCTGTCATGAGAGGTTAGTAAAACCTACCAAGTAATGGCGTCACTCTGTTTACGTGCGGAAAGATGACCATGTCATAGTATATGGTTTCTTCAACAAAATGTGACCTGGCATAACAAAATGAGCTTAAAGTTGCACTGTGGCTTTCTGAGTTAGAAGCAGAAACACCAATTTTTCACTGAAAAGTCAATTTTGGGATGTTAAGAAATATATATTTAACAAAAAGACGTATTCTATCATAGCCCAAAGTTTTTAAACTGAATCTATTCTCGAAATATTTCTTTTTTTGGGGGGTGGGGGGGGATTTCTTTTATTGATCTCGGGTTAAAGTGTGCACAGATCACAAACTTTGAGCTTCATTTTCTCAAAACAAGGGAACTTTGTATCGGGGTGGGGGGGGGGGGGGGGGGGGCGGGCTAGGAATGAGATATCACAACAGACAATATATCAAATTAAAGCTTTTAACCTGTTGTTTCAGGAAATACTGTAATTTTCAAATCTTGCTACTTTACACCCATTTCGTGGGAACTGGTCACAAATGTACATTGCACGTAGACGTTTATTTTGAGGATTATTCCTACTTCGTATTTATAGGGATATATAGGAAACCATTGTTGTTTCATTATGAAAAATGAAGTCTTGGTGTTTCTTGCAAAATAGGTAAAACTTGACTTAAAAACCTGTATATGGGTCATTCCATAAATTTGGGGTCCAAAAGTGTGATAATTTTGGTGTCCCTGTTACACATGTATAAGATTTTGCAATTCAGGACACATTCTTTAATATCTTTTTATCTCCGAGAGTAAAAATGTAAAGCAAAGTACCTGCCAAACAAGTAATAAATAGTGTGAAGTCAATTTTAATAATACTTTATGGGAAATTACACAGGTCAGGTGTAACAGGGACACACAAAAAATGTCACACTTTTGGACGCCAAATTTATTCAATTTATAACCCATACATGTATGTACTGAAGAGCATGCTGTGATACTACAGTGGGCTACTCCATCCCCCACCAGACTGTAAAATGCAATCAGGTATAAAACACATTATGACATCATTAAATCGTCGGTCTATTTTCTTTTATTTTGTTATGACGGATCATAGTTGTGATATTCAGTTTTTCATTTTCCGCCTTCGTCTCGTGTGAAGGCGACCCCTATGCGCATGCGCGGAAACCTTCCAGTCCACGTGCGAGCTTTGGCGAACTTCAGTGTAGGCCTACGTACCTACCTTGCTGTTCTTGATGTTATGATGTTGTGGTAGTTGTTGTAGTTGTTGTTTAATAATGTTGTGTTGTTGTGATGTTGTGTGTTGGGACGTTAACCCCTTGCGTACGGAAGACACCATATGGCGCCAGAAAAACAGTGTCACCAGGCCGGATGATGCCCTTTGCCGCTGTTTGTGCAGTTTCAATCCATTGTTGGATTATTGTGTATGTTACGCTTGACTGCACAAACACATTGTGGCCATTTCGCTTGGCTGTAAAAACTGTACTCAAGGGGCTAAGAATGATGGTGTCATTCAAAACTTGTACAATGGTTGAAATTTCTGGATGTGTCCGTTTCCTCTGATATTCACCCGGATGTTTTTTCGACGTGGGTATTGGTGTGAATGCACTGGACTAAAAACCGGAGGGTGGGGAGACGGGGATATTTTTTCAGATCCTCTGGAGCTGGATGTTTTGCGCGCTGCCATGCATGCTGGGATTACGTCATTCCGCGCGCTGCAATGGTGGTACTAGTATCATGTTCCATTTCATGTCCGGTAGTGTAGTGGGAACCAGCCAAATGCGTGCCGTCGTCTCAAGGAATGTCGGTCAGCTTTTTATTTCATGTCGTGTGAAAGCTTGCGAATGTTGCTGGCCGGTGGCCAAAATCGGCGCTCGTAAGTGCAGTCTCAAACATTGCGAGTTTTTTTGTTGTGTGTCCCGTGAAAAGAACTTTAGTGCTGATAATGAATTATCAGCACTAAAGTTCTTTTCAATGTCAACATTTATTTGCAATTTATCAACTGAAAATACATAGAGTGGTTTAATATAAGAAATGGTTCATTTACTAATGAATTGAAATGGAGGCACATCCCGATAAATGAAGCTTGAGTTGGGAATGCCGTAAACTAGTAAAAGGGACAAGATGAGATATAGGGGAAATAAAAGTTAGGATGAACGAATATGCAAAACATAAAAGAGACCGACAAATGATTTATGCATAAACAAACAAAAAATCTATTGATGAATCACTGTGTTATATTGGAGAAGAGTTGGGCTCAATCACTGTTTTGCCCGAGATCTGTTGCTACTCTTAGTCCGTTCTACAGATATTTTCTTGGTAATTAATGTTCCACTGGCTTGTCCAGCTTTGGTTCCTCCAGTTAGGGTGTTTGAGCATGAAACTCGGCTTTCCACCTGTTCCCACCAATTATACTCTAGCTGTACCTACATGTAGAACAAAAAGCTAGGCCAATAGCTTTTTCCCCCATTCTGTATCTCTATGGAATTCTTTGCCTCGTGCATGTTTCCCTTCATCTTACGATCTTTCCTGCTTCAACAGGAATATTAATTCCTACCTCTTGTATCTTTCATACTTTTTCTTTTTGTAGCTCCATACCTTGTGAATGGTTTTTAGCCTTGTTCGGGATGAACTTGCATCAACAAAAAAAGCAACTGATGAATCAGTATAATCCACTTTTAACAATCAAATTCTTTGAATTTAATTTTGAAGATGCCAAGTGAGGGGAGTGCCTGATATCATGAGTTACTGAATTCCAATTAACTTTGATATATTATTTAAATAAGAAAAATTGAAGTGAGTAATGCGTAACAGGTACTTAAACTAGTCGACCAATCACTAGGTAAGGTCGGCAATTCATGTCGCCAACCCTACCACCTACCTCTGATCGTAACCCTTTAGCTAGAGTGTGTTTTTTTAGCCTTGTATTTGGCGATTTAAAAAACAAATTATAGACCAAAACTTTACATGTAAACAAGAGTTAATTTTTAATCTTAGGCATTTGTATCGGAAACTCTTTAAAAAGGGATTTATTCTACTTCACGTTTGTAGAGTAAATTCTGCGTACACTGACTTTTCCATGGCTGTATGAAAAATCATATTCTGTTCACTTGCATTGATACTAAGCCGTGCTATTTGCTGTATTGCACTCACATAAGAAAATTCAGTTTAGCTGTGTACACGTTCATTTCTGTACACGTTCATTTCTGTACACGTTCATTTCTGTACACGTTCATTTCTGTACACGTGTTGTGGGGCTTACTAGTGAAGGTTTATGTGTATGTACGATTGCCTTTTCCAAATCTACACGTGCTCCAGGGGTCACATGCAAACAGCGTCCTGTCTGTTTGATAATCACTTGACAAACAACTGTTGATGTGTGTCCATGTGACGTGCTGACAGCCAATAGAATTGGCTGTTATTTGTGTTTGACAGGCTCCCAGCCAATAGGAACCACTGTTATTTCTGAAGAAGTGCGCGTATCATCAGTGTGATAAATAGGACTCCAGTGTCCTGATTTCCCCAGGAAACTGGTTTTTAATTTGGTTTCTTATCCCTTCCCAAGCTTTTTAATAGGTAAAAGAACAACACCACAATATCGTTTTATCTTTGACGGAGACAACGAAGTAATCAACCTTTGTCATTTGTATGCATTTCCAGCAGAAAATTGGAAAACAGTCCCCGTTATTCGTCAAACCAAACTTGAACAGATGGATGGTAACATGCGAAATGAGTTAAATTATTGTTTATATTTGGCTTTTACAGACATTAGATAATAATAATTTATTAGTTATGAAAGGACAAAGCTATGGTTTTAGTTTAATTAGGTAGTATTAAAACAAACAGAATAATGTTGTAAACAAATGTTGAAACAGTACCTTAGCCCCAACATTTTGATGTTTGAAATAATTTTTAAAAAAATGCTACATTTTCAAGGGGTGGTCATGTATATTGTTTTGGTCTCCTTTTTAAATATCTTTTAAGCCGTGATAAATTCAGTGAAAATGCTTTTTGTAGCCAGATTCAGGCATTCAAGACGGAGAATCGCTTTTCAATACTACTTATAACTATCGCAACTTATCAAAAAACTATTTAAACCCCCCTTCCTCTCTCATAGCTTGTGTGTTACAACCTATCACTCGATAGGTTTTGATAGATAGGGTAATTGACTCCATTTTGGCACCGAGAGAGGACGGTTAAAGATATACTGCTGTTGTATTTTTCGAGGTGAAACTCGAAAAATACATTATAATTTTAAATTGCTCTTTTTCTAGCAATACAAAAGGTATTCATATTTTATTGAGACATCAAACGGAAAAACCGGCCCACGGTCAGTTATCAAATTAATTACTTAACAAGTATTGAATTATTTGCGGCTTGACAATAATTCAGGCGTATCTTTTATGTCCATTGGATGCGAGAAACCAACCAAGAATAAAAGCCGGTTTTGGAAGGTTGCGCACGACCAAAATAGAAAAAAGTGGTTTTTCGTTTACCATTAAATATTTGCGAAGAAAATAACTGCACAAAAAGCAAAGGCATAGCTTCAACCACTACCTAGTGTTTTTTCTTTTTTGTATTACTCTGATTTTGCTTAATATTTAACCTTGGATTTTTTGGGGGGGTTACAAAATACGAATGCACTTTTCGAAAGTGATTTAACTGAAGTAGCAAAGTAAATAAATTATCACCTAAAATATCCAATTTGGATAGAATACCCATCCCTAAAATAGAAAAAAAATAGCAAAAAAAAAAAAAAGTAATCAAGTTTTCCATTCCATTCAGAATAATAATTCATAACCTGTACCGCGAGTGTTGCAATATTCCCCAAGCTTGATTCATCTGAGGTGGATTGCCCATTTTCCCCCCATTACTGCCCGAAAAGAGCATGCTCCAACGCTGGGGCCCTTTTACGTCAAAAAATCATAGCCACTGAGTGCTCATCTGTCATCACGTTGCACTGTCGGCGTGCATTATCCCCCCCCCCCCCCCCCCCCCCCCCCTCTTCACGTGCCGTCCAAACACGTGTTCATTTCACTACTGTGCCATCTGGTACCCAGTCATATGGTGGGGCTGAATTGGTCCACATTTATTCTAAAGCCTCGATGATTCACTTTCTGTTGACATTAAGAATCCAATCAGCTTGATAAACCTCCGGAGAAAAAGGATTGATAAGCATCAAAAGATCGTCAAAAATGGAAAACAGCGTCCGAAGTGTAATCCTGTTTACTGTGGGAATCCTTCCAATATCTGATTTCAATAAAAAGAACAACATTTTTACTAATCTTAATTTTTCCCCTTAATTTTTTTTAGTCATATAAATAGTATACTCAGAGATTTTAATAGCTGTGAACCCAATCCAAGTGATTATACGCGCGCGAGGAAGGACTTTTGAAACGTGGTTTCTATTGATATACTGAGAATTTAAGATGGAACATTTGTAAGAAACAGAACTACAGAAATACTTTTGAACACTAAATTGTTCCTTAAATTATTTTGGCTCAAGTGAATGTAAACTTTTGACCACAACAGGCATATTTAGCTTCCACCCTGCTAAATACGACAAAATCCAACAGGTATATTTAGCTTCCACCCTGCTAAATACGACAAAATCCAACAGGTATATTTAGCTTCCACCCTGCTAAATACGACAAAATCCAACAGGTATATTTAGCTTCCACCCTGCTAAATACAACAAAATCCAACAGGTATATTTAGCTTCCACCCTGCTAAATACAACAAAACCCAACAGGTATATTTAGCTTCCACCCTGCTAAATACAACAAAATCCAACAGGTATATTTAGCTTCCACCCTGCTAAATACGACAAAATCCAACAGGTATATTTAGCTTCCACCCTGCTAAATACGACAAAATCCAACAGGTATATTTAGCTTCCACCCTGCTAAATACAACAAAATCCAACAGGTATATTTAGCTTCCACCCTGCTAAATACAACAAAATCCAACAGGTATATTTAGCTTCCACCCTGCTAAATACAACAAAATCCAACAGGTATATTTAGCTTCCACCCTGCTAAATACAACAAAACCCAACAGGTATATTTAGCTTCCACCCTGCTAAATACAACAAAATCCAACAGGTATATTTAGCTTCCACCCTGCTAAATACAACAAAATCCAACAGGTATATTTAGCTTCCACCCTGCTAAATACGACAAAATCCAACAGGTATATTTAGCTTCCACCCTGCTAAATACGACAAAATCCAACAGGTATATTTAGCTTCCACCCTGCTAAATACGACAAAATCCAACAGCTATATTTAGCTTCCACCCTGCTAAATACAACAAAATCCAACAGCTATATTTAGCGTCCACCCTGCTAAATACAACAAAATCCAACAGGTATATTTAGCTTCCACCCTGCTAAATATGACAAAATCCGAAACACAAACACCATGTTGTTTGTGTTGACTGCTAAATCCAACAAGTTACAACATCTTTTTACCATTGTTGGATTAGGGTTGAAGGCATATTTAGCACCCCAGCAAGTGGGACAATAACGCAGAATTGACTGGCAAACTGATCGCTCTCATGATGAACCCCCTTTGTTGTATTAATATTTAAAACCCTAACTCCCCTGGGCGATTGCAAAATCATATTAAAATTTGAAGATTTGGGAATGATAGGGTTTGAATGTGGATTCCATTGTGTATTGCTCAGTCAGTGATCTGAACTTTTATACTGCGCTGCCTTGTTCTGTTGTCTTGATGAAGTAAAAGTGTTGCAAATAAGAAACAAAATCGAGACTGGTAAGATTGAAGTTGAATATGATATATAGTCCTTGTGGTCAAATACTGCATTGACAGTGTTTTCCTTTTCTTTCAAAAGCTTTTCCCCCTCGTTCTTTGTCTTTCCTGTTGCATGTTTCTCCTCATGAATCTTAATTCCTACCTCCTGCTTCCTGAGTCCATTTCCTTTCTTATTATTAAACCCACGGACATTGAGTTGCTCTTTGAAAAAAACAAAGAAACACAAATTATTTCCAAATATTTCTGTATTGCTGCTTAAGCCAATGTCCAACAATACATGTATATCACCTGCATTTAATTTTACCCCCAAAATGTTGAGTACAGAAATCTTGAGGCTCAGGAACAATGCAGTTGAAAATTCCTGTTCAAAGTTTCATTGTAGTTCCTCACCTTCAGGATGAACCAAAACGAAGGACCTTTAGAATTACAGTATCCTTGAAAGTTCAAACACACTATCCCGGAATGAAAATTTATTCATAGAATTGTGTTGTGTGCAGATTGGGGGCGACTCGGATGCCGACGTGTGTGTGGTTGCGGTTGTTATTGTTCAGCGGAATGAAGGGAAGGGGGGGGGGGGGGGTTTAGGAGTAGAGAAATGAAGCCTGGTGGTGTTGTGGTAGACACACAATGCTGAGGCGACCGTTATGCCCACAGGCTTGGCCGACCCTGATTAGGCTGTGCTGGCTGGCAAGCTAGCTAGCTAGCTAGCCAGCCGGATCCTATGAATCAGACAATACCACAAAAGCCTCCTTATTCTCTAAGGGAAAAAAAGACGGTTTTGTGTACTCATTGACAAATTGAGTGTAGTCAGGCGTTGTGACTCAGCCGTCTCGCTCTTGATGTGAGTCGTGTCTCGTGGGCTGTTCTGAGCGTCTTGTCTTGTCGGCCATGCAAGGCAGAGTTGACACACACACCCTGCCTAGTTGTTGGACAGATCCTCTGTTATTTAATGGCTATGGGCACAGTTACCAGGGATTGGGTTTTTGTCTTGTTTTGTTTAGTAAATGAACTAAATGTTTTTAGCAAACAAAGAAAATTGACAAGAGTAGGACTTGAACCTGTGACCTCTAGATCACTGTACCGGTACTCTTTCGACTGAGCTACATTGACCTCTTTTATCAGCTGTCCCTCATTTGATATCTTTTTTTGAAAAAAAAAGATTTTATTACCAAATCGATAATCAGTTTGCCTTGTGGGTTAATGACATTTTTATTGTTGGTTTTTTTGGGCCACAATTTGTAGACATTTCTGAAATTTTTGAAAAAGTTTCTGAATTTTCCAAAATCTGGTTCTCGACAAATGGTTAACATTAAAAGAAAAAGTAACAGGTTAACCCCCCTGTCCCCCCACAAAAAAAACAAAAAAATAAAAATTGAATTGCATCTTGGTGGTTGCTGATCTGCAAAGCACTTACGTGTAGTGCAATACATAGAGTGTGTAAATCGTAATACAATAGATTAGGCTCATTTATTTTCTATTACCGATTTTCTTCTGTTTATTATTTCTTTTTTGTGGGTGGAGAGATATATTTTTTACAGATAAGTATGAAATTCATTGTGGATGATTTAATCTCTCAAAACTCCAGTAGCATTGTCCTCTATTGTTAAAGGTCCCCTATTGAATGCAAAAACAAACTCGCACACACACACAAACGTGTATCGACCTCCAAACGTGGACGTCCTATTGTTTTGTTTTTTTGTACTTCAACTTTTTCGGAAGACCTCCATATGTTTTGTACACGATTCCAATCGTGGACGTAAGCTGGGAATCGCGGACGATATTGTTATCTTTTGTTCTCTGGCATTTTTCGTCCATGGTTTGAATACCCCTGGCGCCCAAGTGAGCAGAAGCTATACGAGAAAGGACTTGGGACAATGGGGGATTAGGGATAACAATGACCCCGAGGACCTGAGCCATAGTCCGCGGGAGAATTTCGTGTACAAACCTTATGGGAGCTGTTTGGAAAAAGTACAAACAAAGGGAACAAAAGAAGTGTTCCATTCATGGTTCTCATGAGTATAGTAAAACACGACTGTATATACTGAACCTGTACACACACACACGCACACAGTCGTGTACCGACCTCCAAACGCGGACGTCCCATTGTTCCTCTTTTGTTTATACTCTAACTTTTTCGGAAGGCCTCCATAGGTTTTGTACACACTTCCAATCGCGGACGTATGCTGGGAATCGCGGACGATATTGTTCTCTTTTGTTCTCTGGCATTTTTCGTCCGCGGTTTGAATACACCAACGTGCCCAGTCATGTAAACGGGTGCAATCGTGGACCTCCCATTGTTCCTCTTTTGTTTATACTCTAACTTTTTCGGAAGACCTCCCAATGGTTTTGTACACGATTTTCAATCGTGGACGTTCGGTCAAACGTGGACCCCTTTGTCTACGCCCGAATTCTATTGTCCTAGGTCCATGATTGCCGGCATATACAAACTCACACACACACAAGTGTGTAAACACCGGCAATCGCGGACCTCCTATTGTCCCTCTTTTGTTTGTACTTTAACTTTTTCGGAAGGCCTCCCATATGTTTTGTACACAAATTTTAATCATGGACATTTTGTCTACGCCCCAACCCTTTTGTCCCTAGTCTACGATTGTCAGTATTTACATACTAATCCTCACATATGCACCCATATGGGGTACCTCTATTGTAGACTTTACTTTCCTTCTTTTATTCTCCTTTGTCCCCATTGAAATCTCAAAAGCCATAGCGTTAACTTTGCGGGGTACCTGGATTTCTAAAGACGCCCTCGTGGTGCCCCATTGTCCCCATTGTTACCCTTTCTTCCATGTACCCCACAAGGAGACTAATGTAAGAACACCTTCAATTGGGGACCTCCTATTGTCCTATTGTTCATACTTTTTAGCAAGGACCCTCATTGGTTTTGTACACAATTTTCAAACGGGGACCTTCCTCAACCGGGGACCCTATTGCCCTCTAGTGTTAAAGGTTCCCTATTGAATGAAAAAACAAACTGACACACACACCCAAAATTGCGAGTCGACTTGTCCCACTGGTCGAGTTGTCCCGTCCCCCCCCCCCCCCCCCCTGTACAGCTTATGACACAGTGTAACTGGTATAGTGAAAATGTATAAACCAAACTTGTTTAATGGCTCCCAGCCTCCCATGCACTGGCGGCAGAAGGCCCCCCCCCCCCCCCTGTACAGCTTATGACACAGTGTAACTGGTATAGTGAAAATGTATAAACCAAACTTGTTTAATGGCTCCCAGCCTCCCATGCACTGGCGGCAGAAGGGGGAGGGGGTAGAATTGCGCTGCTTCCCCCCCCCCCCCCCCTCCACTTTCAAAAGTGTTCCACCGCACCTGCTCCCATGTTTATACATTGTATCTAAAGTTTCAAACAAATGGCCACTCACTATTACACTTCCCAGTTGTCCATGACAAGTTCAAAAAGGGGAAGAGGTGAAGTGTATAGGAATTCACATTCATTAGACTGTTTGCAGTCCGCAGGTGCGCAAACCAATATCTGAAACAGAACTACACCAATATCAAAACTTTGTTGCCAGTCTGCAGTCAAATGAAAGTTTGTTTAAAATTTGTTTAATGGAAAACATACCATGCAAGTCAGTGTCACCGTCTTGTTTAATAGCATGTGTTTTATAAAGGGTTTGTCTTTGTTTTCAAGTAATGTGAAGGAATCTTTCTTTTTTTTGCTGGTTTTAACACTTTGGCTTTTCTATAAGTAGAAAGTACTCGTACTTATAAAAATGTACATTTCCATGTACTCGTACTCGTGGTGCAGTACTCGTACTAATGCAAAAGTACTCGTACTAGTACTCGTGGAAATATACTCTACTACAACACTGGTGACATGTATAAGATTTTGCAATTCAGGACACATTCTTCAATGCCTTCTATCTCCAAGAGTGATTATGTAAAGCAAAGTACCTGCCAAACAAGTAAAAAATAGTGTGAAGTCAATTTTAACGATACTTGATGGGAAATTACACAGGTCAGGTGTAACAGGGACACAAACAAATGTCACACTTTTGGACCCCAAATTTATAGAATGATCCATATACATGCATAATTTTGGGGTTTTTTATACACTGTTTTTTTTAAATTAATATACACTGGAAAATCAATTTTCATGTTCTTTTTAGCACAACAATAAACAAAATCTTGAAGAACAATTTTAAAGATTACTTAGAACTTTCAAAAATCTGCAGTTGAGATGGGCATCACTTACCGCAGCTTTCTCCCCACTATTAAAATTGTCAAGAAAAAAAAAAAAAAAATCATATAGCTCCTCTGAATGCATTTTAAAATCTACCTCCCCAATTAATCGGATGAATAATGTCAAGGCAACATGGCATGCATATAGAATCCCCACACTAGTGCATTGACATTTTATGGTTGTGTTTTTTTTATATTTCGCATTCCATAATACATGCCAGAGAGCCGCTTATGAGTTATGACTGTTGTAAATGTTCCCGGCCCATAATCCCATTCACCTGTTCAGGTAGACATCAATTAAAAGCAAGGAGCCAAAAATAATTTAACTGATATCCACTTTGTCTCCTCAGCTAATCTGCTATTCCATTGGTTTTGTTTGTTTTGTTTCAACTGCTGTTGAATCTCACACAATGGCAAAAAAAACTGTAGGAATAAAAAATTCAGAGCTCCACCCCCCTTCCTCTCCCAACCCCATCAGAGGGGATTAAGGCCCGACCAAGGGATAATCCTACTATAAATGAGGCGGAATGGAATTGTAAAACACCCACCCTGCCTCCATCTTTTGAAGTATCGGATTCTTTGCTTCCCGAGAGGGAAGGGGAAAGCTTTCGGCGGAAGCCCTGACCGCATGTAGACACTAACACTGATTGATAATGAGATCCTTGATGGAAGTACGGGTAATATACTCCACCGTCCACCAAAAGCCATTTGCAAAATATGAAATTGCTATTTTTAAGATTTGTAATCTCCATATACATCCACCAAGACTTTTTGTTGTTGTCAGTGATTCCATGAGTGGTTTAGCAGAAAGTGAATGAGCAAATATGAAACTATCACAGAGGTCCGATATTTGTTTGTGAACTGGCAAAAATCTTACAATTATGAACCTAATCTGTGAAACAGACTTCCGGTTTATTTGAGGATTACTAATGAATGTGACATTCTTAAGTCACAGCTTGAAACATTTTTATTTAAAAGGTATTACTCTTAATTAATTAATTAAGCAGTTTACTGTTTATGTAGTTCTGAATTTTTTTTTTTAAGCATTTTAAAAATATGTAAAACGCTATATTAAGAAATAATTTTTGTATGTGGGTTAAGGACATCTTTAACCCTTTTTCATAAATACCTAAGACAGTTTACCCGTTCCTATTGGTCGAAAGCCCGTCACGTGGGGGGTTTTAAACAGCCGATAAAACACCAACCGGTTTAACACTTTTTCGGTGTCACACAAAATTTAGACTCCTATGAAATCTGTTTCCATTTATTGGTTGAACACTCGCGCGACCAGTCACTCTCCCAATTAAGCAAGCGCAATACTATACCGTTGCATCCGTATCTAGAGTCCATAATTTCACACTACACCGGCACTGCTGCGTTCTGCGCCACATCACGCCACATGTCACGTGCGCGTCAATTTCCACATAAGGACATTTTTAGCACTACTCGCGTGAGGCACGAATCATTAAATACATGTAGCTATTAAAGGGGTGTTTTACAAACCAAGGTAAACAAAATTGAACAAAATCATTGAAAATTTGTAATTTTCGGAGGTTTTTGCTGAATTATATACGAAAAGGTATTTTACGAATGGGAATAAATATGTGCTGGGCATTATCAAGCGTCCAGGCCCCGAGGCGGTTTTAAACATACTTGTTTAAAACCAGCCTAGCACATATTTATCCCTTAATATATCCGGAGCAAGATGTGATTTTGCATTTAGAATAGACACGCTTATTTAGGGGATGGAATTTTAACAATAGGCGTCCAAAAATCATCCAAAATCGAATTTCCTCGAATTCCCATCTTCATCCGCACTTGGATTATTATGTAGCAGTCATACCTGCATCCTTTCTTGCGGCTTTTTCAATTTGTTTACAAATTTGAGTTAGGGTTTGAACTTGTGCGCGCCTGTAAAATTACATTCTCAAATGATGCTGCAGATTTTGAATGCAAAAATCACGTCTTGCGCATTCCTAGTTTAATGTGTTGGAGTAACGCGTCACGAGGCCATTAAAAAGAATTAATATGTGTTTGTATGCAGCACATTACCTGTAATTCCTTTCAATCCATTTTCCTTGTTTTGCTTTGAAATTGAAAAGTACAAATTCCAAAGAAAAATAGCAAACTATAGATTTTGTGTACACATTTTTGTCGTGCTGGTAACAGCTAGCTGACGGGATTGACCTGAAATATACAAATCAACGAATTAGCTGACCTAACGTTTCAAACTCAAAGCAAGTTCTTTCTCAAAGGCAAATGAGAAAGAACGTGCTTAAGTACAAAACGTTAGCCAGGGTATCTTTTTTGTTCATTTTTGTTATTTTTTTCCAGGCGGATGAAAATCCTCCTTTATGAAACCCTCCCAAAACAAACAACAAACACGGACACGCAAAATGAAAAGAGGAGGGAAAAAAGAATCAAACTGCACAGCAACAATAGATGCTTGATAATCTTTTAGTCGGCATATTTACCCAGTGACTATTACACGGTATCACCGGCTGAAAGTACAGATATGATTGAAGGCTGCACAATTAAAATCAATCAATAATTAACCGGTTCTCATTTCCTCACCGGTTCCCAACCTGATTGGTTTCTGCCCCGCTGATGATATGATGATAGCGTGTCGTTGACGTCGTCGCGAAGCAGTCAATGTTATCTGCCAACTTTCGGCTTGATAATTCTTATCCGGGTGCCTGTGCTTTCCTTCCGTCGTTTTTAAAGCAACCTTTATCTTTTGGGGGATAAACGGACCAACCCTTATTGACCAGTGATAAGGCCGGTGTTTTCGCTTGCTACTTTTCGTATATATATCTATCGGGATTATCAAGTTTTTTATCAAAGTACCAGCAAGGTTACATAGACTCTAGTGTGTCAGTAGTTGAATACAACCCTTAGTGCTGACAACTTCCTCGTGATGTACTGATTGCATGACTCGCTGATTGCCCAATGTCATGCAATGCAATGCGTCATGCAACGACCACACCATTCCGGTCGTCAAAAGTAAAGCAGTTTCGAAGAACAGGTTGAATGTGGGCAGAAATTAAGCCCTTTAAATTTTGATTTAATAGTGGTGCTGAGATTTATCCAATGAGTTTTTTTTTAATGTTAAATCAAAACACATTTCGCTCTGGAATTTGACACTTGTGGGAACTGTGTTTTTGTGAATCGTAAACAGAAATGTATGAACCAGGGGTTGGCTAAGGCCAGTTATTTTCCTTAAAACCAAAAGCATCGGGCAGTAAGATGGAATTTTCTGGGAGAAGTCCCATATAGTGTGTGCACTGAAGAGACACACTGTATGGCATGCATTATAAAGCAAAAGTGAATTTTTTTTTTCAACACAGTTGAAGCAGAATTTTAGAAAAAGGGAAATTATTGACTCCAGGACTTCCCATGTAATCAAACATATAAAACAAACATGGCTATTGTCATCATCTATTGAATAATTTGACCAAAAAATGCCGTACAACATTTGTTTTTGCTGTAATATTTTCAGAAATGGGTGTGGGGTTAGTATTTTATAGTAAATATTATTGCAATGATGCTGAAAAACCAAGAACAAAATGCTGTTCTTGTAGTCTGGTTCCCTGACCCTACTACAAACTAAATGACACAATTTAGAAACATTGGGGAATTGGCAGGTCAGGGAACCAGACTAGCTGGCTTGCAACCGCTCACGGTATACCCAGCATGATATGGGGCTGAGGGGTACCCCCCTTTTGTCCCTATACCCTATACACACTCCAGACTATTGTTACCCAACACATCCGCCTAGAGATCTGAAAAGAGTTCTTGAGATTCCGGGAACACAATGACCAACACAAAAGAGGGGGGAGGTTCTCTCTGCCCCATATCGTGCATCATATGGCTGACGGATATATAACTGACTGCAAAAAACAAGATATGCACTAACTAAACTTAGTAAATTGGGGTCAGTGTTTGAAAAAACAACAAAAAAAAACAGGTTATTTCCAACAATGGTTGGTCGACCATCATTGGAAATTGATACAAAATCCCACTTGCCTTGAAAATGACAGCACACCAGGTGGCATGATTTCACAGGATGCTTGAGACTATTATTTATAATAAGGTCTTTCATAATAATTCGGTACTTTGTTTTTTGATGTTTGCAATTGCTGTAGATTACCTTTTAAAACATACAGAATCACCAAATATAATTCACTCGAAATCTAAACATCGTGAATGATTAAGTAGCATTCTCCTCTCTGCTATAAATACCTCGTAACAGAAATAACTATTAACTACCCCTGCATTATTATAACAAGCAGCATCGCTCATTCACTCTGTCCTTTCATCGGTGATGAGCGACAGCCCGCACATGGCAGCAGGGCTTTTGAACCCCGTTGACCGCTTCATTGGCCCAAGGCTGGACGCTGCACGGACCCCCTTTGTTATGACCAGGACAGCTGAAGAGGGACTATTCAACACCAACTCGAGTCCTTCCCGAGTGTTTTTGTTGTTCTTTTTGCTATTTTGAGGACAACGGCACGTTTAAGTGGCCACAAGACTACACAAACAACATATAGGATTACCGTGATATTTTTGGGCTATTGATTGATGGTTTAAAGTTATAGTTTTGAATTTCCAGCTTATTGTGTTGTGAGTTGATTTATTTGATTTGTTTTTATTATTCGTCAAAGAAACCACAAGGGAAACTGACTGGGTAAATTTGTTCAAAGTGAACAAAGAAAACTGGCAGGAGCGGGATTCCAACCCGCGACCTTCGGAATACCACACCGGCGCTCCACCTGTTTTCTTTGTTTGGGGGCAACAACTTGGGAGACCGCCGATATAGCTCGGTTGGTAGAGCACCGGTACCATATTCCGGAGGTCGCAGGTTCGAATCCCGCTCCTGCCAGTTTTCTTTGTTCACTTTGAAAATGTTTTTTTTTTTTTTTTTTTTTTTTTTATTTATTTATTTTTTTTTTTTTATTTATTTTTTTTTTTTTATTTTTTTTTTTTTTTCCGTGAAAGTGGAGTTATAAGACTCCATTTATTCATCATACAAAAAATATACACATATATATACACATACAATATTACACCATACTACCACCAGTACTATACTACACTATATATATATATATATGCATATATACAAAATTAAAAAGAAATACAAAGAAAAAACCATAGTATCAACGATTTCGAATATTTCCAACAAAAACAGAACTTGTTTACATTAGACGAAACAAATACAAATAATAATGTCATATTCAGAAACAAAATCTTCAAGTGGGACAAAACATAATGAACAAGGAGGCTGGCACAAAATAACTGGTATTCAAGACAAACTTAGAAGACAAAAGTGAGAACATTTCCTTCCAGGACACATAAAGCAGAGTTTTTGGTATAAATTAAACGAAAAGTGTTGTCATCTAATCTAATTCTTTCAAAACGGATGAATTTTTTTAGGTTCGCTTTGAAAACATGCAACATGTGACACTTATCTGTACAATTACTGAGAATAACGTATTTACATCTGGTCTTCCAAATCACTCTGTGAAGGCGCCCAATGAGGAATAAACACAAATTATTGTTAATTCCGGTCCCAAGAATTCTCATCTTGTCAGACAGACAAAAATAGCGGTCATTTGCATACTTCCGTATAATATTCTCAACAAACAACCAGGCATCAATGTGACTAATACAGTTAATAAACAGATGCTCCAAATCTTCACTGTTGGTATTACATAAGGGACAGGTGTCATCGTCCAAAGAGCCAAACCGTTTTAATCTGCTTTTCGTGGGAAGAATCCTGTGCTTTAATTTAAACCAAATATCTTTATCATCAGCATCAAGAAAGTCGCATTTTCCGTGGGTCCAAATGTTGCCCCAGTCCAAGTTGTCTGTCTGAAACAATTTTTCCCAATGATTCTGAGCACTAGGGGGACTGGTATTATCCAAAACCATTCTATCGTAAATAATTTTAACATTTAAACACGATAAAATAACATGTGTGTTGTTCTTGTCTTTAAAGGTGACACTATTTAAAAAGTGGTTTGGAGGCCCTTCACGCACTTCACTGACATAATCATGATTAATATTTCTTACAAGACTCGCTGTGATGCGACCAGCGTTAATAGGCAAAATGTTACATAGGCTCGCTAATCTGGTGAAAGAAATAATCTTCCCATTATCTAAAATTTGCTCCAGAAAAACAATGCCCTGGCCTTTCAGAACCCTACTGTCCATAGAGGTATCGGCCTCGTTAGTAATGACTGTGTTCTTCCAAAGGGGCAACTTACGAGTTTCATTTATACAAGAAAAACAATGGCTGACCTCGACACTATTAGTTCGATTAAATTCACGGATTAAATCTTTACAAAAATGTTTAACACGGGGTATGATGGTCTTAGGATTACATAAGACAAACCATCCAAGGTTGCTATTACCGCTAATGTGCGACAAACAATACTCAAAAAGGCATTTCCATTTCCCTGATCCATTGATAAATTTTCTCAGCACATTAATTTTGAGAGCCCTAAGTTTTAATCTAATGTCGACAACACCCATGCCTCCCGTTTTAGCTGGACTACAGATCGTACTACGTTTAATCTTATCTATTTTACCATTCCAAAAGAAGGACCATTTGATTCTCTCCATCTTGTTAATATATTCATCCGGACACTGAAGGACACTGCCAAAATATGACAGTCCAGCACCGATGAAACTATTAATAACAATAGCTTTCCCTTTCAATGTCAAGTCTCTAGTTTTCCACTTATTAAGAACGGCACTCATTTTACCAACTCGGGGGGCCCAATTTCTTTCAATATTGTCATCGTTACCAAAATAAATACCAAGGATTTTGAGGTGATCGTTCACCCAGTGAAAACCTCCGGGGGTGTCTGTACGATTTTTCCATTTTCCTAACCAAAGCCCGTGCGATTTTTCAAAATTGATTTTTGAACCAGATCCTTTACTGTAGATAGTGAAAATTTTTCCTAGGACTTGGAAGTCGTTATTGTTAGAGACAAAAATTGTGGTATCATCCGCGTGTTGGACTATCTTCAACTTGTCACTAATATTATTGGGAAGAGAGAGACCTTGGATTAAATCATTTCTTCTGATGAGGCAAGCTAAACCTTCTGCACATATGGAATACAACAGGGGTGACAGGGGGCAACCCTGTCTGATCCCCCTAGTAACTGTAAACGGCTCAGTGATGAAATTATTAACAATAATGGAACTAAATGGATTACTATATAAAATTTTTATCCAATTAATTAAACTGTGAGGGATTCCCATCTTACTCATAATACTGAACATGTAGTTCCACTCGATCCTGTCAAAGGCTTTTTCTTGATCAATACAAAGAATAGCACTTTCCTTTTCTTCATTGTTTACATAATAAATGGCATCTCTAATGGTAATTAAGTTATCTTGGATGTTTCTCCCGGTAACACCACAAGATTGGTCTTCTCCTATTACAGAGGGCATTATTTTCTTAAGACGATTTGTGATAGCCTTGGAAATTATTTTATAATCGACATTAAGGAGACTAATTGGCCTCCAATTTTTTAAGTTACACCTTTCACCCTTATTTTTGAAAATTAAACGGATGAGAGCAACATTCATGGAACGAGGCAAGCTTCCTCGAATCCTGCACTCATTTAAAACATCTTTAAAATCATTTTTGATGATATGCCAAAAGGTCTTATAGAATTCTGAGGTTAACCCATCGAGACCCGGAGACTTGTCCTTATTCATTTGAATAACGGCTTGGAAAATTTCTTGTTCATCAAAATCTCTATTAAATTCATCAATAACCTCGTTATCAAAAGTAAAGATATCAACGGTATCTAAAATCTCTTCACACGCCTCATTATCTATTCCGTCACTAGTATACAATTTCTTATAAAAGGAAATCACATGGTTACTAAGAGAATGGGAACTATCAGACTTAATGCCATCATCATCAACAAGGTTATTGATAAGGTTGTCATTAATTCTTTGTTTTTCAAAAGATCGAAAAAAGTTGGAAGCTTTCTCACCCGCCATTTTACCTATGTGAGACCTTATTCTGGATTTGTCAAGATCTTCCAACTCGTGTTTTTTTATTTTATGCTCTATTTCGTTGACAATGTGAGGGTTTGGGTTATTTTTGCTTAGTTGTTTAGTAAGATCTTTCTGAAGCCGAATTTTGTAGTTTCTTTCTTTGGTGAATTTTTCTGAATCATATTCTTTTATAATTTGCTTAATTTTGCTCTTTCCATAATCCCACCAAATAAGGAGGTTGTCAAAAAAGGACTTTTTTCTTTGCCAATAATTCCAAAATGTACTAACTCTGTGAACACAAGGATCATCCCGAAGCAAGGTTTTGTTACATATCCACCTTCCAGGACCACGGGTAATGTCACATTTATCAAACCTACAAGAAACAGCATAATGGTCTGATAACCCTGTAGAGCTAACATTGGCTTTGTTAAGGAAAGGATACAACTGATTGGATACCAGAATGTAATCAATTCTACTACTACGCTTGAGCACTCTGTGAAATGAAGTAAAACCCTGATCATGGGGGTATAACTTTCTCCAAACATCAATCATGTTGTGTTCTAAAATGAGATTTTTGAATTCGGAAATACTCTTATCCATGTTAACATTCCGGTCAATTTGACTATTAAAATCACCGGCAACTATCCAGTTATCGCCCTCATGAAGATACTTAGAGAGATTAATAAAGAATTGTTTTCTTTCGTACATTTGATTAGGAGCATAAATACACAACAGACTAATATTAATATTTTTCCACAAAACATCACAAGTAACAATTCTTCCATCTCTGTCTCTGTCGGGATTGGCCAATGTCATTCCACTTCTGCGTGATACCAGGATGGCAACCCCCTTCGAATCACTTTCCCCATGGCAAAAAATGATGTCTCCTCCCCACTGTTTCTTCCATGACAATTCATCGGAAATGATGCTATGAGTTTCCTGGAGGCAAATTAGATCGTATTTTTCTCTAGCCAAGTGATTAAAAAGAATTTCCCTTTTTTTATCGTTTCGAATACCATTGACATTGAGTGTAACTATACTAAGCATGACACAGAGTAGAAGCATATTGGCCATAACGAACAGAGAGAAAAAGACAATACAACACAGTGATATATAACAATTTAAGTCATTCTGCCCCTACCTCGACCCTTACTATTTGCTTGGTCAGGCTGGCCGGCTGGTCTCGGTCTCGTAGGCGTGCCGTCCTCAGACCTCCTTGCCCAACTCTTCCGTTTCTTACGAAGTCGTTGCACTCCTCCTCTCGTGTAGGTGACCCAATCTTCTCCACCTTCTGTGTCATCTGCAGTAGCTTGAGAGTCACTCTGTAAGCCAACTTGTGGGGCGGCCTGTGAGGCGGTCTGTGGGGCGGCTTGCGCGGTGGCCTGCGGCGCAACTTTTGTGGCATTCTGTGACGGGGCCTGTGGAGCAGTCAGTGGGATAGCCTGCGGAGCAATCAGTAGACCAGCCTGCGGAGCAATCAGTAGTCCAGCCTGCGGAGCAATCAGTAGGCCAGCCTGTGGGGTGACCATTGGGGCAGTCTGTAGGCTGGCCTGGGGGACAGCCTGCGAGGCTACCCGCGGGGCGACCTGTGGGACACCATGTACGGCATCTTGTGGAGCGGCCTGTGGGGCGGCCTGTGGGGCGGCCTGTGGGGCGGCCTGTGGGGCAGTCTGTGGGGCGGCCTGTGGGGCGGCCTGTGGGGCGGCCTGTGGGGCGGCCTGTGGGGCGGCCTGTGGGGCGACCTGTGGGGCGACCTGTGGGGCGACCTGTGGGGCGACCTGTGATGGCACGTCATGTTGGGCAGCTTGTGAGGCGTCCTTTGGGGCAGTCTGTAGGCCGGCCTGGGGGGCGGCCCGCGGGGCTACCCGCGCAGCGACCGGCGAGGTGACCTGTGAGACATCCTGTGGGACATCCTGGGGGGCATCCTGTGGGGCGACCTGCGGGGCGACCGGTGGGGTATCCTGTGTGGCATCCTGTGGGGCATCCTGCAGGGCATTCTGTAGGGCATTCTGTGATGTCGCCGCATGTGCAGCATCTTGTGGAGCGGCCTTTGGGGCAGCCTGTGGAGCGGTCTGTGAGGCAGCCCGTAGAGCGGCCCGTGGGGCAGCCTGTGGGGCTACCTGTGGTGGTGCGGCCTGTGGGCCAGCTTGTGAGACGTCTGGTGGGGCGACTGGTGGTGCGGTCTGTTGGGCGGCCTGCGATGCTGCTGGAAGGGTGTCTGATGGGACTACTCGCGGGCCGGCCTGTAATGTGACTGCGTCTTCAGTATCCTCGTTCTCCATCTCCCCATTCTCCATCTCCCCATTCTCCATCTCCCCATTCTCCATCTCCCCATTCTCCATCTCCCCATTCTCCATCTCCCCATTCTCCATCTCCCCATTCTCCATCTCCCCATTCTCCATCTCCCCATTCTCCATCTCCCCATTCTCCATCTCCCCATTCTCCATCTCCCCATTCTCCATCTCCCCATTCTCCATCTCCCCATTCTCCATCTCCCCATTCTCCATCTCCCCGTTCTCCATCTCCCCATTCTCCATCTCCCCGTTCTCCATCTCCTCGTTCTCCATCTCCTCGTTCTCCGTCTTTCCGTTCTCCGTCTCCCCGTTCTCCGTCTCCCCGTTCTCCGTCTCCCCGTTCTCCGTCTCCCCGTTCTCCGTCTCCCCGTTCTCCGTCTCCCCGTTCTCCGTCTCCCCGTTCTCCGTCTCCCCGTTCTCCGTCTCCCCGTTCTCCGTCTCCCCGTTCTCAGTCTCCTCGCTCTCCGTCTCCTCGCTCTCCGTCACCTCGTTCTCCATTAATTCTTCTTCTTCTTCTGATTCTTGTTCCTGGCTTGCATCTTTTCCATCTTCTTCAGTCTGCTTGCGTTTCGCTTCAGCGCCGCTTCCTCCTTCCCTTATTTTCCTCTTTCTTGTGTTGCGTTTCAGGACAGCTTCATCCCAAAAACCAACGATCTTGGCTTTCGCTTTGGTTTCATGGTTCCCTTCTTTGACATCTTGTTTTTGTTCCTGTTTTTCTGCTTTGTCGTCTGTTTGCGGTGCAGGTACGATGATGATCGGCGTGTTGTCTGTCTCCCCTTCCGTGTCGATTCCTCCCGAGGTTTCTAGACCATCAGCTTCTTCTGGGTGAGTATCGTGGTATGATGCTCGATGCTGGTAGCTTCCGCAAACGAAGCATCGCCCTCGGACGGGGCAATCTCTGGCCATATGGTCGGTCTTCTCGCAGATCTTGCATGTTTTGACTTGTCCGCGATACCTCACGGGTAGGGAGAAACCGCCTATTTTCACATAACTCGGTACTGGTCGTAATAGGCTCTTGATTAGGCAGCTTCGCACACCAGTCTCGATGTCTTTGTCAAAATCATGATATTGTCGTCTAACATTGGCAACTGTACCATAGTCAGACAGAACATTGACTACGGCCTGATCACTTAACTCGTATGGCGCCTTGATGTAGATGACCACTGAATTGGTAATGCTGGCTCTCTCACAATACACCAGCATATCTTGCAGCACCAAGCCGTAGTTGGCTATTGTCTCGCAATGCCTCTCATTGTCGAATGAGACATTGTACCACTTATTCTCTAACTCCGCAATGCACTTTATTGTTGCCACCGTGTTAATCTCCTTCTGCACTGCTTTGTATACCTCCTGAGGCGTGACGGCTGTGTGCAGACCTCTTGTATTAAATTTCACTGTGTTGGGTCTTCTCAACCCGCTGCCTCTTGTACCATACATGGTGGAGTCCAAGATGGCGGCCTCAACCAAGGCAAAAATTACCTTGGAGGGCCGGCATCGGTCTCAGTGGACACTAAAAAACCACAATTTCTCTAGTTTGCTCACCAACAGACTTGTAGAAAAGGGTAGCAATCACTTGCACGAACAGAAAAACTGGCAATGCTGAAGATTTCCTCTAAAATTGAGCGAAATTGAGGAGCACGATGTGGAACACGTCTTGCGCCCTCGAACGCATTTATTTATTTATTTATTTATTTATTTATTTATTTGGAATATTTAGCTGTTGTAAGGGTTGCTGTTTTATGTCTAAACTAACAATAGCTTTTGTGTAAATGGGGAATTCAACTTCAGGGGTCCTAAGAGTCTATAAATAAGAAAAACTAACTCTGGCTACATGTACTTCGGACTCATCAGGGCTTGAAATAGCCACTAGACCACTGGGTAGTCAAGCTATTCAAGTGCTGGTCAAGTGGTTTTTATAACAAGCAAGCCAGTTAGTCAAGTCATTTCTTTATAAAACAAAATTTGATGGCTTCGAGATGTAACGTCCTTTGACAAACATTGCTTTAAATGTAGTGTACACGATTGGTAATCCTCCAATTTTTTTTTACTGAATTATTATGAAATACCTTACTAGACTGTAAGTTAATAGTAGTCTCAATCATCCTGTGAAATGATGGCACCAGGTGTGCTGTCGTTGTCAAGAAAAGTGGAAATTTATATCGTTTTCCAACGATTTCCAGCTGGAAATCGTTGGAAAACTGCACTGTAGCCTTTGGTCAAGGCGCGCGTGGCTACCCGGATGAGTGGCACGCCCCGGACATGCTGGCATTCGGGGCGCGTCATGCATCCAGGTAGCCACGCGCGCCTTGTATGAAGGCTATCATCCGCCCGACAGTTAAAAACGAGCGCCGTTTTTGTCTCGTTTTTTCGTTATCCAACAACGCAAAACTTTTGAACAGGTCAGTGGAACGATATTTCCTATAAAATACTAAACACCCAAATCCGCCCATTTCTGAAAATTGCAACAATGACCAATCATGTACACTACCTTTAAACATCAGGACAAAGTGTTTCAATACATTGCTGGAAAAAAAATAATTGTACAGTCTGGAAGTTTTTTTTTTTTATGTTTCAGTGAATATTTTCTCAGTATCAGAATGATCCGGCCTGGTATTTCCCAAAATTCATTTGAGTACTGGATTGACAAGTTGAGCTGTGAAGCAATGCCAAATGATTATACATGCAGGAGGAAGGACTTTGAAATATATATTGATATATTGAAAATATATTGATGTATTGAAAATATATTGATGTATTGCAAATATATTGATGTATTGCAAATATATTGATGTATTGCAAATATATTGATGTATTGCAAATATATTGATGTATTGCAAATATATTGATGTATTGCAAATATATTGGTTATATTAATATACTTAACATTTACAACAGAAATGTTGCATAAAACAGAACTGCGCCATTAAGAGTTTATTTTATATGTTAACTTCACCGCAACAGTGTAGATCTGGTACCAGTTTCTTAAAGCTTCAAAGATCCAAAATGGTTCTGGATCATATTTATGTTTTGTTTATTATGCTTCAGTTGTGGCTATTTCTTTACGGTCTAGTAAATCTTTTGAATTACTAGCCCTGTCGTTTAGCAGTCTCGCCCTGACAATTCTGCAAGGTTGTCCAGCTTCAGAGCGGTTTATTTCGCTGAGCGCAACCGATTTTTAACTGCGGTTTGATGATATATTCAGCTAATTGACGGTACGCACGCCATCCAGTTGAATTTTTTATGCCCCTAATGCTGTTATGGCATGGAACGTTTACAGTTGCATTTGCGATGGGAGTTATTCTTGGCATGAACGTACACATGTTCTCTAGTTCTCGAATGCTTCGTCTTGTCATAAAGAAATCATGAATTTAGGCGGCGCCTGGTCTGCCGGCATTGTTTAGGATTGGTCGGTTGGGGGTGTTATTCACTGAAGCTAACCAAGCCAATTAAATTAGTTCATGCTTCTTGCATCCCTTTGTCTTCGCAACCAGGCCACAAACTTCGGCCACTTAATTGATAGCAAACAGTCAAGAGCCATTTGGTTTATTAGTATTTTTCCCCCCCTTTCCTCTTCCCTTTGTTGATGTCAGTGTATGTGTACATTCACCCTCTCCCTCTGTGAAGCAATGGGGGAATGAATGAATAGTGGGGAGGGACACTGTGCAACAGGAGGTTGTATAATGAGTTGTCTATTGTACATGTAGCTGGTGTCTGCCTTGTTCCTAGGTGACCATGGGCCCTGAGATGTAAACACTGCTATGAATACAGGGTCCAGAGTCTATACTAGCCCTTTGTGTTTCATCATCACACCCCCCCCCCCCCCCATCCTCCCTGCTTGACTATAAAACCTGAAAATATGAAGTGCCACTGTAAACTCCCCCCCCCCCCTCTCTCTCTCTCTATAAAAGACCCAAGAGACGCAACAGTTGGTATTCTCACGAGAATCAAAAAGCCGTGACTCGGCTCAGTCCCTGTGGCAGCCTGTGCCTGAATGGACTTCATTATGCCCCCCCCCCCCACCCTCTCTCGCTGATTGTGTCACCCATTTGGGTATTAGCCGTACCCCTTTGTGCCCCATTGATAAGGCACCATGCGCCCCGGCTTGGGTCGCGTGGCACGGCCTTAGCGCAAACAAAAGCCTGGTTTGGATGTTGAGGCATTTGTTGTGGGTGGATAGGATGAGGCTGTGCTCGGTAACGAGTGGCCGTACATCGTACGCCATTGGGGCACAAGCCCAGGTGCAATGATTGGTTTGTGGCGAGCCTCGGCCACTCTAGCCGGCACCCACCCCTCGTGTTTGAATAACTATAGATTCATTCAGGGCTCCATTGTTTTGTGCAATTGCTGCATTGTGTGGCCTGTGCGCCCGCACGGAGTTTACGGCTTATTTCACACGCCTCAGTTTTCCCTTTCAGCTGAGCGGCGCAGTGCACCGGCGTTTGGCTCTGCATGGCTAAGCTAATGAGCGTTACGTTTTTTTTTTTTAGGGAAGCGCAGGAAATAGCGGGTGCGGATTGCGGGTTTCATTAGCACCCCTTAGACGCATTAAGGCTCGCATTGTTGGCGGAGATTCATTAGTAGACTGTCGTTATTCAGCCCACAAGTCCCATTTGCATAAACGGAAAGCCGGAATTGCTTTTTTAATATTGCATGTTGCGATATGTTAATAGAGAAAAAAAACAATGACAAAAAATGGTTAAGCAGAGCATTGCAAAAATATGCTAACGCTCTACGTTGTGATTTGTTAACAGACAGATTGATTACAGAAATGTTTTATGCTGAAAAGTGCAATATTTGATCCGTTAGAGCAACACACAAAAAACAGCACAGGATTTTTCTCTGCATCATGGATAAATAAGGCCACAGACAGAAGCCCACAAATTACTGAAACAGAAAGGCAAAAACAAAGTCATTTTAATCGCTTAGAAGAACTACACTTTTTTTTGTTATAGTTAACTCCTTCACACGGTGTATTCACACAAATTTCTCTGCACAATGCAAGGCCTTTAATCAAAGCATTTTGGGTTTTGTTTAGAAAACAAAAATATGATATATCCGTGATCAATTTCCTGTCGTGTTTCTGATTCGTTTTAATTCTACAAAGAATAAGTTAATCTGTAACGGTTCCTTTTGTTGCTGACGGGAGCTCACAACACGTACGTCTTCATTCTGATTTTTCTCAAGTATGCCTCTGACATGTCTGAGGTCTTTTGGTAAAATTCACAGCGCTAATTCAACCTAATTTAATCCTACGCGTGTACCTTGCCTCAGTGATGTACAGTAGACACTGTTCCTGTCCTCCTTTATGGTCGGACGGGTTTGATAGTCAGCCAGGAATAGTGTGTTATAAAAAATTTAGGATGTCTATTTCAGTTTCCATTAAATCAATTCATCAATTTTGGGCCTAGTAGAGGGGGAGGGGGAATTGAATAAAGGATGTCAAAGTAAAGGAGTTACATGTACATGTACACAGATGTTTAGGATTGGAGTTTTGGTATTTGACGTCTGACTGTTACTGAAGAATGGGGGGGGGGGTTGTGAGATAAGGTCTTTTAAAATTTGAGTTCAGTATATTTTTGTGGATTTTAGGTTGTTTTTTTTTTTTTTTTTTTTTTTTTTTTTTGCTGTTTGTAGTATCAAATCTCACACAAACATTTTTCAAGCATAAAATTAATACTGAGACAAATTTTGGGTGCATTAATTTCAGGGGTGAGATTTGGCATGATTTTTCCTGATTTCAGGATTTTTGGTCGGGATTTCAGAATTTTTAAAGAATCTCTTTTGCAATCTAGAATTCCTGAAGTGTTGTCATAAAGATGTTTTTACCTGTAAAAGTGGATATAGACCAATAAAAACGGATATTTTAAAAGGGTGCCTTCAGGCAAATACAAACTACATGTTGATCTGGGTTCCTCGTGGATTTTTCCTGAATTTTTCCTGGATTTTTCCTGGATTTTTCCTAGATTTTTCCTGGATTTTTCAAGATTTTTCAAGATTTTTCAAGATTTTTCAAGATTTTTCAAGATTTTTCGTGGATTTTTCATTTTTGGCCAATCTCACCCCTGCAATTTGCCTTGTTGCAGGAACTGAGCAAATTGTCAAGACTTTTTTTTTTTTTTACAAATCTCCATGATTGTATTCTTTAAACTTTCATTTCTTTAAAGCAGAATACCCCACCAAGTCGTTTACAGATTGGAATTGAAAAAAAGAAAAAAGTGTAGACATGCATGGGGTGGTACATGTATCACAGTGTGTAATGTATACATGTACATGTATTTAAATAAATGCGCCAATTGATTGATACTTGGAATTTGAAAATGTTGCCAACTGTTTTTCTTGTATAGCACTTTTAGAATTAAATGTAGTGTACACGATTGTAATCCTCCAAAATGTAATACTAGACTGTAAGTTAATAGTAGTCGCAATCATCCTGTGAAATGATGGCACCAGGTGTGCTGTCGTTTTCAAGAAGGGTTGAAATTTATATCGTTTTCCAACGATTGTTTGGCTGAACAATCATTGGAAAACTGCCCTTTATTGACCGAATGTAGTTAATCCGTGTTGTCTAAAATGGGTTAACAATCCGAAAACGGGCGCACGCATAGTGTACCGAAGCGACGCGTTGTAACCAGTGCATGCAGTGGATCTTGGACGTTCCGCTTGGCCCTCGGCCTCTGTATGTGACCAATAGAAAACGATCCCATTTACAAAAATGGGGCTTATTTTACAAGAGGGGCGCTATAACAAATGCCGCCCGACGGTTGAAAACGAACGCCGTTTTTCTCTTGTTTTTTCCGTCATCCAACAACGCAAAACTTTGAACAGGTCAGTGGAACGATATTTCCTATAAAATACTAACCCCCAGATCCGCCCATTTCTGAAAATTGCAACAATGACCAATCATGTACACTACCTTTAATAATTTTGTTATGCCAGGTTTAGTTTGCATTCAATTTTTAAATGTAGTCTACATTTGCTTTTGATGTGATTTTCAGAAATGAATGGATTTCGGGATTAGTATTTAATAGCAAATACTGTAACACTGACCTGTTTAAAGTTTTGTGTGCATTGATGCTAGGAAAACAGAAAAAAATTGCTGTTCTTGTAGCCTTGTTCCCTGACCATACTTCAGGCAAAACGGAGCAATTTATAGACGTCGGGGAATTATCACGCTGAGAACTAACTAAAGTTGGTAAATTGGGGGCAGTATTTGAAAATAAGTCAGGCGAAAATTCTACTTTTCTTGAAAATGACAGCACAAAAAAAGTGCCATGATTTCACAGGATGCTTGAGACTATTATTTACTTATAGTCAAGTAAGGTATTTCATAATTCAGTAGTTTGGTTTTATGATGTTTGCAAATGTTGTATATTACCTTTTAAGAAGTCAGTTATTTCATAATTTAACGAGACAAATCATTTCCACTTCTGTCTATTTTGTTGTTCATATCAGTCCTGAAGTCCCTGATGTCCCTGATGTCCAAACTCGGAAGTCATTTCAGCAAATCTTCCAGTAGACGGCTTTCCATTTGGCGATAAGTCAATCTGCCATGAAGTGTATTTACAATATTCAGTCTGTGTGTTTGCCTGTTCATTTTAAGATGCGAATGGTGTTGGCCTTTGGAGTGAGAAGCGGGGATTTTTCAAGTAGGACATTGCTGTAATGACGGCCTCTCTCTATCCTCCATGTTGCTAATGGACTTGCGTGGCGTCTGTAATTGGCCTCCCGTCTTCACCTGTTATTAACAGGCAGCTGGGATGCCAGTAACATGATCTGATAATAACGGCCGGCTTATTGCATGGGACAGTGATTATGATGTCCTCGTCCCACCATGTTAGATCCCTACCTCACAGAATGGGCTCTCAGATGCTCTTACCGTGAATCAGGTACTTAGCGCCGAGGCTGTTGTGTTGTTGGCGCCAGAAAATGGGAATAGCGCCGAAGCGTTCAGCTAACGTGTTAACTGGCTTGTCTGCTGTGTCTGGTTTTTTTTTTATTATTCTGCCGCAAAACACTTAGAATTGAAGAAGCAACAATCAACCAGCGTATTGCGTTTTATGCTACGTGAATTTCGTGTGATTGCAATTTCAGCGTACATGAAAAATGTCTCTTCCTGGACCCACATCTTATTTTCCATCCCCCCCCCCCCCCCCCCAAACAAATCAATTTTCAGAGTAAATAAAGAAAACCGGCAGGAGCGGGATTTGAATCTGCGAACTCCAAATTACCGTACTGTCACTCTATAAACTGAGCTATATTGTATCTTGCCATATGTTGGAGGTCTCTCAATTTGTCAGTATTTTTGTTCAGGTTAGTGCCTGTCAGAAGTCATCAATCCTCAATGCCGTATAGCCTGGGATCAGCCCATACCACAAGGCAATCTGACTAGGTATTAAAAATCTAAGAGACATTTGAACAAAGTGAACAAAGAAAACTGGCCGGAGCGGGATTCGAACCTGCGACTGGTACGGTGTTCCGGAGGTCGCAGGTTCGAATCCAACTCCTGCCAGTTTTCTTTGTTCACTTTGAAAATTAAGCCCATACTTATTATGTAATGATTCCTTTATATGGTTGTATAAATTATTTAATTAGAAAAGCGCCCCCTGGTCATTTGTGCTTTCGAGTGCTTGCAACCTTTATACTGTTCTGAGACCAAGACTCATGAACACTTGTTACGTCTTCATTCTTACAGCTTTTAAAGAATTAACCATAAACAAAGCTTTGTTACGCCTATCTACCTTCTATCTATCTATCACTGCGTTTGCACTGGCTTCGGCAAGGGGGATTGAAGAGGATCAAAGGGGGATCGACGGCAAGTGTAAACGCGAGGTGGATCGGGGTCTGATCCGGATCTGATCCACCTTTCTCGATCCCCCTTTCGGGAGAGATTCGATCCGGATCAGACCCCACAATGCTTGAGTGTAAATGCAATTGATGGATCAGATCCCGCAATTTGACACAACCACATCCGGTATACGTGGCACAGTCGATTATAGGAAGCCCGAAAGTCTGCAAACAAATGTTTATTGAGGAGCTGCGTACGCTGCGCTGGTCCCATCCGGAACCGCATTGCACTACAAATGCGCTGTGTTTATTGGAATGGGTTCAATCATATGCAGCCTTTATGTTACGCGTTAGAGTATGATGCAACAAAATCGTAACCAAACAGCAAGCATGTACATTGTATGTAAAACGTACTTGACGTTTTTACACTGATTTAATAGCCCGCGAAAAATGACTGCAAGGTCGGCAACTGCACATGCTCAATGACCTTCCTTCCGCTGTAAATGGTGGATTAAAGCAGGATCAGGATCAGGATCTAGTGTAGACACGGCACAGTTTATTTGCGGTTAAGCTTCCCTCTGGTTTTTATTACTCCGCAAAACCTGGTCCACCTTTGCCGTATCCAGTGTAATCTTACTACCTACGTATCTATCTTACTACCTACATGTACCTATCTATCTATCTATGTTACTACCTACATGTATCTATCTAGCTATCTTACTACATATCTATCTAGCTATCTTACTACCTATCTATAGCCCATTTCACACGAGTGCTGGATACACGGGTCCCGTGCGATGAAATCGCATCGATGTCACCAACGCACGGATTCGGTGCCGTGTGAAAGTGTATCCCTGTCACCAAATCGCGCAGGTCCCGTGCGGTTCGTGACAGGGATTGAGACCTCCTCCAAAAGTTCCATGTGACGATCACTGAGATTGGTCGTGTAAAATGTATCGATGCGATTCTCGCGAGGATACGACGCGTGAATCGCTATATACGCATGTGCAGTTTGCTGTTGCTCAGCTACAAAATGGCGGTTCACGAAAACATACTGATGATGTAACTACTCCTGCATTTGATGAACAAAAAACGCCCAGTCGGGTCACGAAATCGTGATATGACGTCTCGCAGAAAGAGATACATACAAGGGTAATCTGCAACAGGCAAGAAATGTTTCATCGTTGAAGAATACGTGCACAAATGTTCGTGGTTGCGCTGAAAATGCGCATGTGCAAAGCCACATTAGCCTATTTTGAATGCGTCAGAATTTCGTGGTTGTTTTCATGTGTCGATGTGTTGGTATAGCCATGGAGGAATAAAACACAGCAGAATGGTCTGCGACTGTAATTACAAAGCCAAGGGCATGTGTTTTCTACTTATAAATGTTAGCCTAGTTGTATTTCCTGACTAAATATTAGGAGAAAAGTTGTTTATTAATAAAATTTGTCCAACTGAGATCATCATGGAAAGGAATACCCAATGTTGGTATGACTTGTACTTGGTGCAAAACGGCACGAATGCGAGACTATCCCAATTCACTGGTTCCAACATCACGTACCCATAAAGAATACTAGATGTTAACGGGGAGCCAGCGGCACATATCATTGAACGTGCATGTGGTTTGGCTTCATACGTCTGTTTGCTTTGTATCTCAAAATGATGCGGAATGAAAGTGCAGCACGCCCGTCGCGGGAATATCACTGGTGCGCGGAAATTCCACCGTTCAAAAATCATCGCAGTACCAGCGAATAACAGGTAACCTTTGACCCACGCACGCAAATGCTACAAAACGAGGGACGTTCGCTACCGGACTGTGTTGTATCGTGGGAAAGCCTGCGAGGACATCGCAGGCATCGTGGGGTGTCAGACACCCGGCGCCAATCATCGCAGATGTGTGTTTCCAGCACCCGTGTGAAATGGGCTTATCTTACTACCTACATGTATCTATCTAGCTATCTACAGTGAAATCTCGATAAGTCAAAACCAGTTAACTTGAAAACCTGGTTAACTCGAAGTAAACATTTATTCCTCTCATAAGAATAGCAAATCATGTATAAACATGCCCACGCTAACTCCAAATTTTGGACCAGTAACTCCGGATAAGTCAAACTCAAAATCGCCAGGTGCAGAAATAATCTTGCATAATTAGGCTACAAGAGAAACTGGAATCCTTTTGTTAAGTTAAGGAATCTCCCAGGACCGCAATCAATAAACCTACATGTAAACTCTGGTACAGATAAGCAACAAAGAGGCTATTAGCGTCCATAGTATCATTGGAACAGTGCAACTTACAATGATCAAAGTAAACTGCTGGTGACCCGCCCAGGAAGGCCGAAGACGCAAAGCGGGCTTTATTGTCACTACAATCCTTTGAAGAAGTGCCCACGCAACCACGATGCAGTTGGCAATGATTCAAGTGAACTGCTGACCAATCACACAGTCGCACGTGCTTGCCGCAGTGACGTATTGCGCCACACGGGATCGTTTTCTTGAGAGAGGGCGCATGCCATCTCGAGAGAGGGCGCTGTGTTGTGACTACAGACAGACCTGTTGATAGAGATGGAGATGACAGACGAATGGCTATGCAATGGACTGCCCAATGTTTTGGCGAAAGAGACATCTTTAACGCCGATGAAACGGGCCTGTTTTATTGTCTATTGTCGGACCATTCCCTCACACTAAAGGGGGAGACCTGCAACGGTGAAAAGCGCAGCAAACATCGCTTAAAAATGCCATGATTTCGTGCTATATTTCACGGCTGTTATATTGGGTATTCGCTTGGTATTCACGTACGTATTCACGTACGTAATCTTTGGGGAAAAAGGGGACCTTGAATTGGGTAACTTGAAACTCTGCTTAACTCGAAATTGGAGCCCATTCCCCTGAGGTTTGACTTATTGAGATTTCACTGTATCTAACTACATGTACCTATCTATCTACTCACCCAAATTTCAACCAGGGTCGCACTAAGAAATGGCAATGTGGCATCTTTTAAAGAGGATATAACCTTTTTAACTTATAAATGTCATCAACAAACCACAAAGGAAACCAATTTGGGAAAAAAAAAGTGAACAAAATCTAAGAATATGAATGCAAAATTTTGCAAATAATCGAGCAATTCTTTTACACTCGACTCGTAGCTCGGCCTTGTTCGGGGATCTCTCCCATTGAGGCTCAGCTGGCCTTCTGACTGCTCTCCAAAATGGAATTTAATTAAATTCCTTGAGTGGAATGCGTGGTAATCACGCAGCCTCCCCCCAAAAAAGCTGTTGGTTGATCGTTGCCACCTCTTAAATTTTGAGGGTTTTGTGGCTGAAAAAAAAAAATCAGGGAGAATTGCAACAATATTGTGGCATAATTAACACGGTTTGAATTAATTTTTATTAATTTTTTTATATTTCTTGTCAAATCTTAGCCCTGCTTTAACGGTAGTATACAACATTTGCTTTTGATGTAATTTTCATAAATTAATGGATTTGGGGGTTGGTATTTTATAGCAAATACTGTAAACAGTTTAAAGTTTTGGGTCAGGGAACTGGACCATTTCCAGCGATTGTCGGCCGACAATCGCTGGAAATTGATACAAAAATTGCAATTTTCTTGAAAATCACAGCACACCAGCGGCCTATTTCATAAAGGTAGGAATATTTCTATTTTGGACTTTAGGAAGAATAACTATTCCTAAGTCCTGGACTTAAGAACAATTATTCTTCCTAAGTCCAAGATAGGAATATTCCTATCTTTTATGAAATAGAGCCCCAGGTACCATGATTTCACAGGATTGAAGACTATTATTTACTTAGTCAAGTAAGGTATTTCATAATAATTCAGTAGTTTTATTTTATGTTTGCAAATGTTTTATTGGATCTTGTTGGTTTGTGCAGTTGTTCTTTGTTAGATTTCGTTGGAATCACTAAGCTTCATGGTTTGCTGTTGGTGAATTTTGATGGTCGTGGTGGATTTTAATGTACATTGTACATGTACTTGGGAGAATATTGGCTATGAGCAATAAAGATCTGCTCGTTTTGTTGGGAGTTTCCAAACTTTGAAGGTTTTTTTCTCAAAAGGATCACCATTCGTTTAGATGTTATGTGTAAATAGATTTCCCCTACAACGTGCCTGCTCTATAAAAAAAAAAAAAGTCAAATACAAAAATGTTTTAACAGATTTGATTGATTTAATAGTGTGTATAAACTTAGAAATGCATGTAACAATTTTTTTTCATCATGAAATGATGAAAACATATGCACGTACAGATACTACTCTGGTGCTATTTTAATAGAAAAGTTACGTCACTTAGCAGTGTCAGATGCCTTATTTCTGTGGATGTTAACTTTTTGTGGACGGAGGTTTATTGTTCCCGTCCGTAAAACCCTTGACTCATATAAAATAATTACTTCAAAAACGTAGGCTGGGGTTTGGTTTCTTGTCATCAGAATGTTATACCATAATACGTACCCGTAATGATCCGGATATAACAGGCACTTAAAATATCAAGGTCAATCGGGCAGTCCACAATATCGATCACCGCACGTAAAACACCGGCGTGCTTTGCATGCAACTTTTACTGGCGCGGCAAACAGTTGCAGTTGTTGCATAAAAACTTGATCGGCGAGTATCAAATATTCAAATATTCGGTCAAACCCAGTTTCGAATATTCGAATACTAAATTATTCGAATACTAAATTATTCGAATACTAAATTATTCAAATACTAAATTATTCGAAAATGAACAGCCCTACCAGCAAATGCGAAAAGTTGCCTTTATTGAAGAAAGCATAAAAATATGGAAAAGCAAAATGGTTGGGGAAAAAAGACCTGTTCTTGTCTCGAGGACAAATACAGAACAGTCTCCCTTTTGTTGTTGTTCATGTGTCTCTTGACGTCACACACATTTCAGTAAAATAACGTCCAAGATTTGTATGTGTATGAGGCTGTGTCTGAATTACTTGGCTGCGGCTTGAAAATACACACATGTCTATGGTAGTGGCTGCAGCCACATCACATAGACTCGTGCGTAATTTCAAGCCATAACCAAGTAATTCGGACGCGGCCTAACTTTAACGCTAAGGAACCGTTAGTTATCAGTGAAGCTAAAAAATCTGAACGAAAGAATAACGGAACCGCTAATCAGGCAAAGAAAATTGCAGTCGGGGTCCCGAACCCAACCTGCTATAATTATTAACCATTCATTGACCACTTTCACGGCTCAGTTCTGTTGCTCATTATGCGCATCACCTTCTTACGTTTGCAAGGACAACAGTATCGAATTAAGAGTTGGATTTACTCAGGCATGATGTTATAATCAGAACCTTTAGCTCAGCCCCCGTAAGCCAGCGCTTTTGTTCATCTCCCTGGAAATTGATTCCCAAAGCTGGTAGAATGTTTCACTACTCATTTTTTTATTTTTTTTTATTTGCGAGCTGAGGGTGGGGGAGGTGCTAGCCGTACGTCACCCGACGGCTGGGCCCTTGGCTGGTCGTGGTAGGGGTAGCACCTATGGTGGAGGTGCCCCCATGTACGAATGGCCGTATTCAGGAGAGGAATCATGTGCAAAGGTTTCACTGCCGTACTTCATCCCTTGTGTCCAGCTGTTATTGATGGGGGCGGGGGGAGATGGTATGCCAAGAATGGGCTGTGAAGCCAAGCGTAAACGCATACAGAAGGCACCACACTGAATAGAGTGGTCCTGTTCATTGCACTTGGAGTCCCCCCCCCCCTTTTGTGTGACTGGGAAGCTTTGTTTGAAAAAGCTCCATTTATTCATTACACTCCCATTCAATAAAAATATAGATGAAACATTGAGTATGAGCAGGAGTGTGCCTACAGAGGTGGTCTTTTTCAAACCGTAGCTATGGCCATCGTCTGTATTCAAGTGGCTAATACTGGTTCAACTATTGGTGACATCATTTTGTAAACCCAACCTCTCACTTCCAATGCCTGTGTACTGTACACTTGTACTGTACACTTGGGCTGTAGTCGAGGCCAGATTTGAGAAAGATGCAAAAACAGTAATAAAAGAAAAGTGGACACAAGTCCACTATGAGTTTAAAAAAACTCAAAAAACGAGCTGAACTTGAGTAGAGCCCTGGCTCAAATGTAGACCTGAAACTGGATTCTAAATGTGAGTCCTTTTTTTCAATTTCATAATAGTCTTGGAATCATGCCGAATCCAGGGATGATTCCAGGACCATAATGTTATTAAACCTCTTGGATAAGGACGATGGCCATGGTCGCAGTTTGAAAAAAAAGACCACCTGGCCGGTTGTCATCTATACGCGCATTCTTGCGCATACTCAATCCATTGTTTGCCTATTGTGTGTGTTATACTCGGCAGCACAAGCCCATATTGGCATACCAGCACCCCATTAATAACAGCCACCAGAAGAGGTTAAAAAGTACATTAAAATCCAGCTTTCTGGTCTACCTTCGAGCCTCAGCTCGTTTTTAAGAGTTTTGGATTCCTAGTGGAACTTGGGTTTACTTTTTCACTGTTTCTGCATCAAACTCGGATCAGGACTGGACTTCAGTGCTGCTGTACACCAACCAGTATAATGTGAAATTTATATGCGACTCGCTGGGAAAACCATCAACTGTGCTGTAGAATACATTAGGTAGATTAGTCTGCATTATATTGTAACTTAAGCTCAGTTCATGCCAATCATCAGAATTAAATTTGTACTATATATATCAGTATTATAAAAATTCCAGCTGCAGCCAATCTTTTGTAGGAACATTTTTAACATCAACAGAGCTGTGCCTAGTGACATCTTGTTGACTCAATCCATTCCATTTTGTATCTATTGTCATTGTTTTTCCTCTTCATTAAGTCATGGTCCTGGTAGGAGCTATCTTGTAAATGTTGTCCAGCACTTGTAAGTTTGGGAAAGCAATTCAAAGTGTTGGGTGAATCTCTGTTTAAGTTTGTGATGCCCACAGATAGGTAACATCATTATAACTGTGTTACACAAGATGTAAAACAAACAAAAAGGATTTGTCCACCCTCTCCACATGAACGACTCATTCAGCTGACATGCATAGTGTTGACTTCACTCACCGTTTTTGTTGTCAGAGTGGAGAACGTGTTGCTTATAAATGCTTGCCTCAACATATTTCTTGTTTTTTAAATGCTTGGTTGTCAGTGGTCTTGTTCCTTGACTCTCCCACCCAACCAGCTATGAAGAAAGAGCAAAGTACTTGGAGACAATCATCAAGAACCACAAGGAGCTATCCACCTTTGAGACATTCTCTGCTCACGTCTTTGACCCGCTGCTGGCGAAACAGCTGAATGGAGGTAAGTGGGCTGGGCTGGGCTGGGCTGAGCTGAGCTGGGCTGAGCTGAGCTGGGTTGAACTGGGTTGGGTTGGGCTGGGCTGGGCTGGGCTGGGTTGGGTTGGGTTGGGTTGGGCTGAGCCGGGCCGGGCCGGGCTAGGCTGAGCAATTTGGGTAACTCGCAACAGAGTCAACAGAGCAGTATCCTCGGGTATTTCTTGGGATTTTTCTTTTTAGCAGCATATGAAAAGCTCTGAAGACTTGCAGATAAAAGCAATAGTCCAAAAAATTGCGCCTGATAACATTTCCAATTGTGTCAGCATTGGCCGAGCCTTTCCAGGGTAATCTCATCGTTGAATTAAAAAAAGAAACTAGAGTCCCACCTGCCTTCTACAGGTCCTGAAATTTTGTTCTTGAAATTCAGATGTTTCGCAAATCAAGAGGTTGCCTGGTTAAGCATTTTTTTCACAGCGTATCAAGCAAAAGGCCAATATCATTGACACCGGTATGCATCATTTTACACTGGGCAAAAAACTAGGCTTATGATCAACACAAGATTTTGTGTTGCAGATTTTCTCTGTATTGTTAGTGACTGCCTGTATTGACACGGCTTCTGAATGCTTTTCAAGTACCGATAAACTGAGATATCTCAAGAAATACCCGTAGATGGCCAACTCGATGTGGTTGACTTGTTGACTGTGATGTCAGAGAAGGGTCTCTCTGATGCAAGTGCTGGGTAGTACACCGTGGTGTGAATCACTGAAACTGCATGACCACTTTTCCTGTTGAAGGCATGATGTAGCTTTAGTAATGATCAACAAATAAAGTGTCAAATTTTCAAAGTGAATAAAGAAAACTGGCAGGAGCGGGATTCGAACCTGCGACCTCTGGTATACCGCACCGGCCATCTCCCAACTGAGCTACCTTGCCCTATGTTGGCGGTCTCCCAAATTGTCAGTATCTTTGTTCTTTGCGGATTGTGTGAGAAAAAAATTAAGTGATTAGTTTCAATCCGAAACCTTTGATGATACCAGTACAAATTTTGAGAACGTTTCCCTCTGAAGTGTTGTCATCTTCGAGAAAAGTTTATAAACTGCGGAAGATCTCCAGATCGATTTCAAGAATTAAAATCAAAACGTGCACCAAAACAGTTGCACTTCTTTTTTCCTCGCCATTTTCTGCTGGTTTGGCAGACGGATTGAGCTCCAACTTTCCTAGGTTTTTTTCATGTGTGTATTGAATCACACAAAGTATGAACACTGCCTGCAACTGTGTTGCTAGTCTTGGTTTCAAGACGTCCTTATCGCGCAGTGCGAAGCAGCGCGAACATGTTAATGGATGTACAGCGCCTTCTACACACGCACACTAAGGTCACATCGCCAAGTACGTCTTGGCCCTTCCGTAGTCTCGCTCGCGAAATCGCGAGCAGAACTGTGTGTGTATTTTCATGCGCGTGTGACGTAGAGTGCATATAATCGCATGACCTACATTGCATGCATTGTATAATCGCTGACTCACTGGTCTAGTTTCCCCGCGCCGTACAGCTTGAGGTACGCATGTACGTACGTACGTTAACTGACTAGGCAGCTAATTACTAAAACATGATTTCCTCCAGTGTGCAATCGCCATTATTCTCTTGACCTGCCTGTTAAATTATGCATATACAGGTCGTGCGCAGTTTCTCTACGAAAGGGCCAAGACGTCCTTAGCGATGTGGCCTACCTTGTGTGTGTATGTAGAGGGCAGTGCACAGCCATTAACTTGTGTGCTCTGCATCGCACGGCACGATGAGGACATCAGCTCTACCAATGCTATATCATACATTTAATAGGAGACTTGTTTTAGAAAACCAGTATTTGAGAAAATTAAGATATTTTTTTTTTGGGGGGGGGGGTACCCGGAGGACAACAAAATGACAAGATAAGTGCTCAGGACTCTCAAAGAATTCTGTACTTTGTTCTCACATATGTGACTTTGTCAAAGGTGTTTTTACAGACGTGAATACTCTTTTTGTAGCGGCATTCCCTGAATAGTAATAATCAACAGTTTGATAAACAGAGACCCAAAGTGCAATCTCCATACTCCCCAAGTTATTTTATTTTTCATTCTCAAGGGACATCCATGACCTGATAACCTGCCTTGTACCCTGCCACTGTCCCACTTATTTTTCAGTATCGGATTTGTCAGGTAGAAATCTTGACTTCCTGCAGTTTCCACAACCTGGGAAATGCCCTTTTTTTTTTTCTTCCCTTTGTCAGTAGAAATAATCTCGGGTTACTTGGGGTTATCTGCCGGATACGGATCAAAATGAATTCCCAAGGAGTAGTGGCTCAGCCAGGGTTTCAGGCCTCTGTGTGTCCTACGTATGCAAATCTCCCCTGGAGAGTTCGGGGCCTATCTTGTTAAAGCATTTTGAAATCTACATAACCGGCTGCCGCCATCTCTTGCCCAAAGTCTTCAAAGGTTATTTAGTCGGGAGTTATTAAAACATTTTTCCAGCGGTGCCGACTATCCTCAAAAGGTTTCCTCCCTGGAGTTCAACGGTTGTAATCCTTGGATGTACATCTCTAATAATAACGTCAAACAAGGCCTGATGATGTTGGTGTGACAGGACAATTTGAATTGTCGGTGTTGATGTCTGTTTCTGCTCTATTTAAACGTTGTATACACCATTTGTTTTTTGCGCTGTAATTTTCAGAAATAAATGGATTTGGGGGTTAGTATTTTATGGCGTTAGCGCAAATATTGTAACCTGTTTAAAATTTTGTGTGCGTAGATGCCGGGAAAACAGAGAAAAAAATCTGTTCTAGTCGTCTGATTCCCTGACCATACCTTAGACAAAACGGAGCAATTTATAGACGTCAGGGGAATTATCAGGTTGGGGAACTATTATCAATCGTTGGGAGAATGATACATAAATTTCCACTTTTCTTGAAAACGACAGCACAGCAGGGCTCTATTTCATAAAAGTTGGGAATATTCCTATCTTGGACTTACATGTAGGAAGAATAACTGTTTCCAAGTCCAGGACTTACACGTACATGTAGGAACAATTATTCTTCCTAAGTCCAAGATAGGAATATTCCTAACTTTTATGAAATAGAGTCCAGGGTGCCATCATTTCAAAGGGTGCTTGAGACTGCTATTTACTTTCAGTCTAGTAAGGTATTTTGTAATAATTCAGTAGTTTTGTTTTTGATGTTTGCAATTGTCGTGTGCCCGGCAGAAGGGCATTAGCGCGCTTTGAAGCGTAATTACACTTTCCGAGAAAATCGACTTTAAAAGTTTTTGTGTTGACATTTCTAAATTAAGAATCGCATAAGGTTCATTTTTGTCAGATGCAATTTATTAATATTTCCAATAATGCTGTGCATTTAACAAAATGATTACTTAATTTTACAGTTATTTGCATATTTATGCTAACGCCCTTTTGCCGGGAAGTCCTTCTGCCTTAAACGTGCGCGTAAGCAGCATGTGAAATGCTTACGCCCTTTTGCCGGGAACAAACTTTGCGCCAAGCGCGCTTACGCCCCGTTGAAGTGGAGAGGTGAACGAACTTTTACACGCTAACTCCCTTTTGCCGGAAACAAAGAATGCAAAAACCCCTTACGCCCTTTTCATTCTGTTAATTACGTCAGAATGACGTAACCCCTTGAGATGAAATGTGTATCAAAATAAAGATATTTGAATACTCTATCGATTACCCCCAAAACCCCAATTTGACCTTTTGACCCATTTTTCGTCCTTCCGCCCTTCTGCCGGGCACACGACGAAATGTTGTATGTACCTTTAAATTCTCTAACAGGAAGATGGAAATATGCCCCTAGCATTCATATGTATGAGTGTAAAATTGACCTTTATTTCAAAAAGTGACTGACCCCATTTCCCCGGTGGTCTCCAGTTTTATAGCAAAGGGGTTTGTCAGATTGTTGGGAACATTATAGGAATGCAACGGATACATTGTATGAGTGTAGTGATGAGAGACTGTGAGAGATTGTGCTATTCAGCTGTGGAATCTAGTTCTGCACAGTCACATTCTCCGGGATTTATACAGGGTGGTTCAAAAAGAAAAGTTAACCCAAGTTTAAGGTGATTGTTCACCCACCTCCTACAATTCCAGAGAATTTGTGTTTACCTTGTGTTGATGAGTAGGGTGTTTAGAAATAATCCTGAAAAAATGCTAGGTCTACATGTAGCTTAATTGGATCTCAAGATATGGCTTATTACAGATGGCATGTACAAAACTGGCTTGTCCACTGGAGCTTCATTGTGAAGACAGAAACTATAAAACTCCCATGGACAAGCCAGTTTTGTACCTGCCATCTGTATAGGCCATATCTTTAGATCCATTTAAGCTAGACGGAGCATTTTTTCAGGATTATTTCTAAACACTCTACTCATCAACACTAGAAAAACACAAATTCTCTGGAATTGTAGGAACAATCACCTTAAACTTGGGTTAACTTTTTTTTCCACCCTTAAGATTGTAGCTAAATCCTTCTTTCCATATAGTTGTTATAGTTGTTGACAGTGTTGTTGAAGAGTCCCCGATTGCAACATCGACATGTGGAAACTTGTTGTTGTGACTGACGCAAACAGAACAGAGATACATGTAGTCAGCAAAGTCGAACGAAATTCAACTTTCCAACGATGTGTATCAAATTGTAAGAGTAGAGCCATTCACATACATGTGTTGGGATGTTGTGTGTTCAACAATGTCCCCCAATGATTTTATTGTTATTTGTACTGGTTTATTTTCCATCTCGTTTAGTAGCTCATAGGCTAAACTATATGGTTGATTACAATTATACCATAAAAACACATTAATTTAAAAGTACATTGTTTACTTGGATTAAACAGGCTGCAAACTTACTTAAGAAGTTAATAAGCAAACAATTTTTAAAATGCACACTTAGAAAGCTACATTAAAAATGTGATCACCGAAAATGGCTAAACTTATATTAAAGGATTAAGTAAAGGATTTTTTTTTTTTTTTTTTTTTTTTTTTTTTTAAACCTGCATTAAAAGTCCGACCACACAAAACCCTGGTACATACATGTAACCAATAATACGACAATAAAAAGTACATAATATTGACAATCCACAATTTAACCTAGCAGGTATGACGAATTGAGTATGACAAACATGAATTTGAATATGATATTTTTTTTTTTTTATCGAAACAAAATGCAAGCTTAATTCAATGACCACAAATTAATTTCAAGGTACAGGATGTAGCATTGGTTGAGCTGACAACACAATAAGCCATTTGCGAGTTAAATTTGAATAACATCTGGTACACTGACGTGCTCAAAATGCTTTGCACATTTTAGCTTTGAATTCTCCAGACTAAAGAGACTGTTACTATATCACGCGATTCGGGGCAAGCCTTATGCTATAGCAACCCCCAGCTCAGGAATGGTCTTTGTGCCATTCTCACCCATTGTGAACAATGTATTGGTGCTAAAAGTGTCTCTTACGTAACTATGCAAGAGCTTGCCCCGAATCATGTGATATAGCAACAGTGTCTTTGGTCTGGAGAATTCAAAGTTAAAATGTGCCAAGCATTTGGAGCAAGTCATCAGTGTACTAGATGTTATTCAAATTTAACTCACAAATGGCTTATTGCAGGCAGTGTTCATACTTTGTGTGATTCAACATACCCACGAAGTAAACAAAAAACCTGTGAAAGTTTGAGCTCAATCCATCAACCGAGCCACAAGAACATAGTGGAGAAACATTTTGACTGATTTAGGTGCACGTTCACATGTGTGTATTTCGATTGTTGAATCTTCAGATTCAGTATTGAAGATGACAGCATTTCAGACGGAAATATTTCTCAGGATTGGTACTGGTACCATCTTTATAAACAGTTAGTTTTCAGATTGAAACTAGGCGATTTTTATCATTACTAAAGCTATATCATACCTTTCCGTTTGTGCCCCCAAAATGGCATTGTTACAGCACTTTCATTCAATTAACCCTAAACTGGAAAGTGTCCTGAATCCGCCAAAATCCACCTATTTTGTCACGCACAATAAAGTTGGTTTTGGTGACTGCTCAATATGGGGGTATCCTGAATCCATCAAAATCCTGCAGTACCGCTAGGCTTACAATCCTCAATCCATCAAAATCCCCTAGGTTTCAATATGGAGGTATCCTGAATCCGCCGAAATCCTCCAAAACAGGGTTTAGATTTTGATGGATTTACAATGTAGGTAGGTTATCGTTAAAAACCATGTCCCATTTCAGGTCTGCTTTCTGTTTTGGTCAGAAATTCACACATTTACATCACAGAAGTAGACTTCAAGTTTTCTAGCCTGTCCCGTATTATCATTGATATGATCATGGTCACTCTGTTGAATATTATCTCTGCTGTTTACCGTCGTGTATCAGCGTCAAAGTTCCACATCATCGGGCCATTATGGTACGAAATGAAACCAAACAGTATCCTGGCGAATGGTCGTTATTGGAAATGTACATACGTTGGTGATTACTTGCGCTGATTGCAACAGCAGGCAGCCATCATCGTAAAAATTAACAGCCCGAAACACTCATTTTGACGATTTTTTTATAGTCAAAATTGCCTCATCCAATCACTGATTCATTTCTCATTACTGGGGTTTATCATTGATGAGACAGTGTTTGTCTGGTATTTGGGATATTTTGTCACGGACTTAGCTTCCTAAGGAAACCTTGTAAAAAGGTTCACGTGTTGAAAGCTCACAGAAATCAAACTAGGAAAAATGCTAGAAATGGTTCTGAAACAGTGAGTTAATACGGGATAAAGAGTTTTGATGTATTTTTGCGTTTTAGTCATTTCTAGAGACTTGGGACCAAAAAGGGATCAGAAAACCACCAAAGTTTACATGAAATAAAAAATAAGTTAAGTCGGATTCCATTGGACTGCACCTCATGATCATGTGTATCACATAAAGCCCCAGTACGGTAATGTCATTTACCATGGACGTACATATACTCCTCATCAGTATGGTAGATAAATTTGGTTGCATGGAGGGTACATCCCGCCGGGCATTTTTTTCATCACTCCCCCGTTACGAGAGTTAAAATCAAACTTTCATTAGATAATAATTCCCGCAGACCTGCCGCTTTTTGACAGTGGAATTCTATAGCGCCAATTAAATCCACTCGAGAGACTGAAAAGAACACCTTTGCCTTTTTCTTTTTGGTGTGTATGGGGGGGGGGGGGGGGGGAGCCCAAAGCCAATACGCATTATGCCTGATTGATCACGCTACAGCCATCTCGGGGCAATAGGCAGCTCGCTATACACATGTTTGTACACTGTCATGTATACCAAATCCACCCCTCTTTAATGATGGCTCTCCAATGCATGATCTATCCCCTTGTTGCAAGGGGCTTCAGCTGTAATCAAATGAAGACACGGAATTGAGCAAATTTGTTGACTTGGACTCTTCCCCTCTCTTTCTCTCTCTCACAATGTCCATTTTGGGAGGGAATGAAAGGCTTGCACGAGGGGCAGGGCAGCCCTACCTGACTCGCTGAGACAGTGACGGGCAAAGAGGCAGTGTCTTTGCCTCACAATTAGACACGGTCGTGCCCCAGATGGCTGCGCTTAATTAGTTTATGGATTCCATTAATGCCTGCCAGCGCATTCCTCCGATTAAATCACGGGGGCCCCCTAAACTGAAAATCGGCGTGCAGAATCTGCCAGACATGAGGCAGGTAAAAACAATTATTTTTTTTGGAAGGGTGAGGGAAAGAGGGAGTTCTTTCCAATTGAGCACAACACCAAGTCAGACTCTTGTCACTTATTAACAAGCAATAACAAAAAAAGTGGCATAATTTTTTGGTTGTGATGACAAAGTTTTGTTTGTGCGTGTTTATCGGGAGTTCAGCATGATTTGATTGAGGTGCATGTATGCGTAGCGAGAGGTAGGGGTTTGTTTCGGTGTGAGACGAAGTGTGGCTCAGTAACGGTTATTCTGATTCTTAAAAGGACGTTTTTGTCTGTCCGTTACCGTAGCTGGACAATGTGGAATTACAAATGATATTCGTGTGTTTTTGTTTTGTGAACTCCACATTATTGAGCTATTGTCCAATTCCAAAAATGTCTACTTTGATTGTAATGAATTCCATTTCAATCATTAGAACAGCTGAATAATCACCTTATATAATGCGAGTCGAATAAAAATGGCTCAACAGAGTTTTCTGTGGATCAGTTTTGCCACAGGATTTGCCTAAGGAACTTCTAATTCCCCTTTCCTCCTCGATAGCAAAGTATTTCCCAATTTTCTCTCCCTTAAAAACAAAGTGCATTACAAGTACAAAACTGCTCCTTCGAAAAATGCTGAATATTTTTGTTTTCCTGCAGCAGTCAATGGGAAATATTATTTTAGCTCGTGTCGATTGTCCCGATGTATTGCACTTTAGCCAAACCTGGAGAGCAAAGCCTGAAGTACGTTGACACGCTTGCTGATGATGTCAGCCGCAACCACAAGCCACGAGCCACGAGCCGTGTTCCTGGTGTTGTACATAGAATGGAAATGAGGGGGGGGGGGGGGGGGGGGGGGGTTCCTTTGCGTGTATAGTATGCATGAGTCATAGAAACATACCAGATACATGTGCGAAGTTAGATGACATTGCGGATGTTACAGGAGTGTGGGTTGGATGGAGTGGATTAGGGGTTGCAGGTGGACAGTGGCGTAGCTACTCTGGGAGGGGGAAACTTTTACCCCTCCTTTGGGAACCCTTGTATTAAATGTGGTTTTTTTTTTTTTTTTTTTTTTTTTTTTTTTGAAGAATATGCCATCATTTGTAATTCTCATTTTCTCAAAAACTAAAACTTCCCGTGCGTTTTATAATCAGAAGCCCTACCCGATGGCCATTCACCATTTGGGTCTTCAGAAAACACTTCAAAACAAAACCAAAATTGTTGAACCCTTTCTGTCTGGTTGTTATAATGGGGCGTCCGTATGCCACAGGGGTTTCTGCAGCCAAACGTAACGCACACAATATGTTTGTGCAGCCAAGCGTAATGCACATAATAACTGATCAATGGATTGAATATGCAGAAGAATACGGGTATAGCCGTCAACCGGGCAGATGGTCTTTGTCAAACCGCGTCTATAGCCGTCGTCTGTATTCAATGGGTTAATTGCCAAACCTCTTCCTATTGTCTCCCGCATAGGTGGAGCCGCCAACAAGGGAGGAAGTGACAATGCCCCGCCCACCCTGACCTCGGCCATCTTGGATGCGCAGATCCAGGCCCACCACTTGCGAGCAGGCACGGTCAAGCACGCCCAAGACAAATCTCCCTTGATGGGTATCGCGAGCCTGCCCGGTGGGGCATCATCTGGTGTACCGTTGGGTGCGTCCGGGGCATCAGTGGGAGGGGCCCAGGGAGTTCCGCCCCAAGGTCCGGCCGCTGGCGGCGGGACCGTTCAGAGGCCCACCAGGCTCGTGCAAACGGAGAAGTTGGTTAATCTTGCCGCAACCACTGGACAGCTTCAGAGAGGCGGTGAGTCCGTCTTGACCTTTTCCCCCTTATGGTTGTTGAAGTACACCCATTGATAAATGCAATCAAGGGGAGATACAGGTAGATTTTATAGACAAATGATGACCTTTTTTCCCCAATTTTTTTGTATAGGTGTGTAATTACATTTTTTAGGATGTACAACTGTAGTTGTCTGGTTCAAAGAAAATAAATCTGTTTTAATTAAACTCTTTCTGTTCATAAAGCCAAAGATTCCTCAAAAGATCTCAGTGCTATAAAATATACAGTGCTATTCAACAAATGCATTCATGCATGAATGAATCGCGTCGTAAATGACAGTGCAGCGCACGTTCAGCATATTAGGTTGTTTACTTAGCACTAAGAGCCTCGCTTTCAAACCCAGAAGCAGAGCTGCCAACCAGTACGGATTTTCCGTATTTCATACGGAAATTCATGAGAAATACGGAAGTACGCTTTTTGGTTTTAAAATACGGATTTTGTGAAATCCGACCATAATAATCGGGCATGTGAAATTTTGGCAGTTTTCCGTACTTTTCATTTCCCCGCTATGCTTTTTGTGTGTGACTCCGCGTTTTTAAGTTCGTCCGCACACGTACATTTTGTACAACAAATTGCGACAAGAAGTGGACCAGTGGTTGAGTGTGATAAATGGCTGTGTGGATAATTCCAAGTGTGGCCAACGTGTTATGGTAACACACTGTGCATGGGGCTGCTAGTTGGCCGGGCACGCCGGCCTGTTGTACGTACGGCATGGAATACTTTATCGTACCACGACACAGTAACTCTGTGCGAACAGTTTGTGATATGGTGATGGTAAAAACAAGTCAGTTTCATATTTATTGTGTTTAGTTTATTGGTTTTGCTGATTAATAGGCTATTTTAACATGTTCATTCATTGTTCTGAATAAAACATTATTGCGATCCCAACTATTAAAACGGATGCAATTTTACTTTTGAAAATAAAAAAATAAGGAAATAGTCCATCCAGCGCGTGGGTTCATTAAACAATTGCCGTTACAGTGGTATGTGTGGACTATCCTGCGCAGAAAAAATCCAGGTAATGTTTAAATTTCAAGAAAAATACAGATTTTCTTAGCAAAGTACTGATTTTTGGGCTTTCTGAATGCTGAAATGAGTTTTAAAAGGTTGGCAGCTCTGCAGAAGTGCGCAGATCGATGCTAGTTTTGTCAATTCTGGATTCATGTATTAGTTTGGGGATTTGAATTTTGTAGGAGAAGCAAAAATTTCAAGGGCAGTATAGAGCTCACATTGTTGTCATCTATGCATGTGGATTTCTCAAGAAATGTATCATGATACTGCTGGTTGACACCTAGTAGTCGAGTCTGTTTTGCTTGGCAGTTTGTGATAATCCCCAAGTCCTGGGAGATTACACCACCACCTGCTTCATTCTGGACGTCGTAAGCACCATCTTGTCTTTTCTTTTATCCTCAGTCTCGGCTTCTATTGATGAGAAAGGCTCCCTGGATCCAGCCAGTACAGGTAGCACTCCTGTTGATCCCACCGCTGCCACCATTCCCCAGCCCAAGATGCGCAACCGGACCAAACGGACCTCCTCGTCTGGGTCGATGACCTCTGAGTCCACCCCTCCCGAGAGTCCCGCAGACTCTAAGAAGAAGTGATGAGTGACGCCCGTTTGTTTATCGTCCTCACTCATCGCAATTCTGTGAATTCCCTCTGAATATCTGTGGATTTCATTGAAGTGTCTTTTAAAAAATAGTCCTGAAATAAGGGTCAGCTTTGTATAAGGATGAATCTGTGGCTGTTGAGGTGTAGGTAAATGGTTGCAGAGGTTGTTTGTAGAGTCGGCCAATCTTCAACAGAGCAAGGTTTTGGTAGTAGAAACAATTTTGTATACAGAGATCATGTTCAGCCAAAGATCTGCTTCTCATCCCATCATTCAGCAAGGTTGAGATACCCTTAGTCAATCCCACTTCTGCAACCATTTTGGCTATGATGCACCTTGCCATTTGTGGCCTTCAAGGCTGCAGACCAGGGCCCAATTTCATGGAACTGCTAAAGCACATAGTTATCCTCGGCAGATTTTCCTGCTTAAGCAAAATTAAACAGTGTACATCACATGCCATTTTGGTTGGTAGCGTGTTTTTGCTATAAAGTAGAAATTTTGCGTGCTTAGCAGATTTGTGTGTTGGTGTCTGCTGATGAGCAGGTCCATGAATTTGTCCCAAGCAATTCTGCAAGGAAAATTACCAGCAGGTTGTCTGTAATTTGGATTCTGCAGAATGACACCCATCTTTTTCACTGCAGTGTTGGTGATCCAACTGCGTGTTTAAGACAATATCGTTAAGAAAACAATTTACATTCAGCACAGAGTAAAACAGTGCTTAGATTATGTCAAACTAAAGCATTCATTTTAAACGATCATAATGTAAAACTAAACAATAGATTATTATTATTATTTTGCATTGCAAGATTTATCAATGCAATCATGATATGTAAAGTTCGTGCAAACAAAAATATATATATGTACATTTTATCAATGTTGTGCTATGGTGGTGCACATTTGACAGATGGCATCCAAATGATACATATGCTAATTTATTGTGGACGGTTATGATTCGTTGGTTTATTAACCTTTGATACATGAAACTTTATACGTCGAGTGTACCTTCTGGCAAGATATGTACGGATCATTTCAACACAGTACATTCATGGTAGATTGATGTTTGATGTTATATGGGGAACAAAAAAGTAAGTCTGTTACTAGTGTAAAAAAAAAAGAATCCACATTTTCGTATAAATGTGAGGTCTGGTGGTTGAGATTGTTAATATTGAGGAAAGGGTAATCTGGCTGTAAAGAGTAGCCAAGCTTCCTGAGCTGTTGACGATCATTTGCACAGTAGTGCATCCTCGGCTTTTATACACCGACACAACGTTAATCCATCTAATGCGAAATGGACTGCCGCATGCAGTTTATGACAGATCGTGTGCGCTCCGACTTATTAGTAATACCCGACTCAGTGTGGAGGGAGAAAAAGTAAGGGGGAAAAGTGCTGCAAGTTTTTGCATTAGAATTGATAATTGATGCGGTGATAAATGGGCATGCGGAGTCCAAAGTGCGCCTGATGGGTACGGCGGCGGGCGGTAATAGCCGACGTTAATGCAGGATGATCCGCGCGCTCACGTCGTGCACATTCCCCCCCGTCTCATTTGTCATTCCGTCGGACACTGTTCTCCCGCATCCCCAGACGGAACCCCGATCCCCCGGCATCTTTGCGGAGGAATGAAAGGGAGGCAAACACTAGGCCCCGCGTAATGGCTCACGTCGCCCCCGTTGTGTTTTCACAAGACACCACCTCACACAAAGGAAAACAATTGGGAGATGTTTACTGGGAATCAGTCATCCTGACTCGTGTCTGAAAAGGCATTTTTTTTTTAAAGGGAAAACGGTCATAATTGTTTGGAGTACTTCCACTGAGTTACCTTGCATTGACATTAAGCCATTTCATTATAAACCTTATAAAAACCAATCTAATAAAGACTTGGACAATAATGGAGTACACAAGTTTAACCTTTTGATTATAATGCATGCAATATTTGTCACATTTTAGCAACAAGGTTGACATTCACACCTAGGCCATCAGCGCATCTGGCAGCCAAAAGTACCAGCCAGTGCAATCAAAAGGTGGAATCTAACCTGATTTCATTCGAAAGAATTCACACTCTCACAGACTCCTTGATGACATCCATCAAAACAGCTCCCCAGTATTTCCTAACCTTGCTTATTATTTGGCCAACTCGACCACAAGTATAGTCTAGTTTGATACTGAGCAGAATTAGTTCAGGAATCAGAACAGAGATGGTGAAAGCATACATTCCCAGCCCATGCTATCATTATTAGAAGGATGGCCCATTTGCAAGGATGCGGTATCTTAATGAGCATTTCTGCAGTGCTGCATTCTCGAAGTAATGATGTATTTCCAGTATGTACTAGCCCGAAGTCTTACATAACACTACAGGCCTAATAAGCAGGTCTGAGTCCTTGGTGCACAGTAAAAGGCCACAGGGGAAAGGAGACATTCTCTTATTCTGTGAAGTATGTGATGGCATGGATAGCTAGTGTGTGTGATTCGTGGGAACAACTGATTCATATCATATAGTATCTGCTTAAATAGATCAGGCATTTTTAAAGGGAATAAAGAAAACTGGCAGGGGTGGGATTTGAACCTGTGACACTCAGATTGCCATATTGGTGCTCTACTTTAAACTGTGCTATCTTGCCCTGTAATCGCCGCCTCCCAGTTTGTTGATATCTTTCTTCAGGGAGCCGCAAGGTCAGAAGTCATAAACCCATATAGATGGGGGATAAGCTAGTGTGGAGTTGGTGCAGGCTCAGGCTTTGCTAGTCATCAAGATGGTTGTTCCTGAGCAAGGTGCTTGATCATCATTGCTAATAACCTCTCAAGGAGAAATAGGGTCCTCTTTCAAAGAAAGCATTGTATAGGCCCACTTAACACCGTGGCCCCTTTGACATTTCTCCAGGCACTCAACTGAATCCAACAGAATCCTGTTGAATTTGACTTTGGCTTGGGCACAGACGACAGCTTTGGCTTGGGCACAGACGACAGCTTTGGCTTTGGCACAAGGCAAATTTGGCTTTGGCACGGTGTGGCGTTGGCACGGTGTGGCGTTGGCACGGTGTGGCGTTGGCACGGTGTGGCGTTGGCACGGTGTGGCGTTGGCACGGTGTGGCGTTGGCACGGTGTGGCGTTGGCACGGTGTGGCGTTGGCACGGTGTGGCGTTGGCACGGTGTGGCGTTGGCACGGTGTGGCGTTGGCACGGTGTGGCGTTGGCACGGTGTGGCGTTGGCACGGTGTGGCGTTGGCACGGTGTGGCGTTGGCACCGGCCTCTCCTCCGAATTCGGTCCCTTGGATATGGGTAGATCTGAGATATTTTGGCCCACGCTTTACAGCATAGAGAATTCATCCTTGTTCCCAATTAGTGAGATCTTTCCACTTCATAAAGTGTTACAAACGTGCATGGAGCCCATGGAGTCAAGGATCAATATGTCGCTGGCGCTATGTGTACAAAATGAGAATGCTTAACTTAATTATTTCGTCTTTAGTTTTCGGGTAGATAGATGGACATTGCCAGGCAAAAAGTAACCCACACTGTGCAAACAAATTGAGCGGCTGTAACCATCTGATGGAAAGATTCATACTTTTAGATTGTCGGAAGAGAAGATTCAATACTTAGAGATTTCAGATTTTTTTTTTTTCGAGCGTGATGTCGACAAATGGCTCTGGCTGTAATATAGAAAACGGGTATGGAGAAGAGAAAGTGTACTGTGCTATGTCTTCATGGGAATATGTCTTTTGTATGGACAGCAGATTTGGGAAGTTTAGGATACATATTCAGTGTATTTACGACGCCCCTGTCCCGTTTAGTGTGTTACGCCATCAATTAGGCCTGCATATCAAATACTTGTTATATTTTGAGAACTTATGTGCATATATTGGAGAACATATCTTTAATTATTTTTATGTCTGTGTACTTTTTGGTATAAATACCGTCATGTAAGCTTTTTGAACTGCAGATTAAGGAATTTTGTTTTTCACTACAAAAGTTGAAGATTATAACAAGATGACAATCGGTGTACGAATGCTTTGATACGGTACGTAATATTGTAGAAAGCGAAAGGTTGGTCATGATCTTGAATTCATCGGCACCTCGTGGGCTTGCTCGTCTTGCCAATCATAGGTACTCTAAAAACGGATTGGTTGAAAACAACCAATCCAATTGGTTAGACGGTGTCCAACCAATCCAATTGGTTGGACACATCAACCAATAATTGGTTGTTTTAACCAATATATTGGTTATTTCAACCAATCCGTTTTTACAGTGTGGATTATACGGTTCCATGCAAGTTTTAGGGATTCGAGTGGTTTTTACATCGATCAAACTTTTCTCAACACCCCATTCCACACATGATTCAGCTACCCACGTTCAAACTCCCAGTGGTTGGTGGGCCCGTTAAAGTTAGTTTTCAGCATTTGCTTTTGCTGTAATTTTCAGAAAAGAATGAATTTGGGGTTAATTAGTATTTTATAGCGTGCTAGCAAATCATGTAACACTGACCTGTTTTGCGTGCATATAGATGCTGTGAAAACAAAAAGAAAAATTGTGGGTATTTTGTAGTCTGGTTCCCTGACCATACTTCAGACAAAATGGTGCAATTTATAGACGTCAGGGAATTATCAGGTCGGGGAACTATACCGTACTATTTCCAACGATGGTCGTCAGACCATCGCTGGAAATTGATACAAAAATTCCACTTTTCTTGAAAACGACAATACACCAGGTTCCATGATTTCACAGGATGTTTGCGATTATTACTTACTTACAGTCAAGTGAGGTATTTCATACAGTTTTGTTTTTTGATGTTTGCAAATGTTTTATATCACCTACCCGAACCCCCTAGGGAGTATGTAAAATCATATTGGAATTGTTGGATTTAGCATGGTTAGGGTTTTAATGCGAATTGGGGAATGATTCTAAAAGCTGGTTCGCGGGGAAAAATTAATAATGATCTTCCTAGTATTCCCTTTCGCGTGAACGTGGGAGTCTATATTATTTTTGATGAGGATACATTACAATTGATCATTTTAATCATTGTTAGATGTGTGCCATTGTGAGTGTTGCATCTCAAACAATCAAAGACCGGTTCACACTTCACGCGAATGCGAAGCGAATTTGACGCCATGAAACATTGACGGCGCAGATTAGCACGGCTCGAAATGCATTCAACTTTGTGCGAATTCGCGGCGCGAATGTTTGACGTTATAAACGTCATAAACGGGTTTCGCACTCGTGTTCCCGTAAAGTATGAAAAGGGCGGGTGGGTTGGTGGTAGGGGGACGGTACATGCCTTTCGTGACGGCATATCATTCTGTCTGTTTCCCAATAACAACGCCTCTGCTTGTGTGTGGTTTTAGTAAACCAACTAACAGTATATGTAAAGCCTACATGTGAAAGCTATCCAAAACATGTAAAACCACCACAACTTCGCTATAGGGGGCCTAAGTGCCCCGGTTTTATTTTTACGTTTCCACGGACCATGTTTTTGATATGTAAAAGTTAATATTATTTTTTTTTTGGGGGGGGGGGGTAAGATGTGATAACTCGTTGCTAATTCGTATAGTCTGGAGATGACTAATAGCCCAACCAGAATGTTTGGGGGATCAATTACACGAAGTGATATTGTTTGATTGATGGGGTATACGGGCTCAATTCCCCCGTCCCAGCATTCATTATTATTGTACAGCCCAGCACTACGTATTAACTTTCCATCTCCCGTTTTTGTATATAATGGCACCGAGATTTAATATAATGATAAAACATGCATTTGATGCCGCCTAATGTTTCTGGCCTGCTTTGGCGGGGAGTGAATGGGCGGCTGACAACGATTGAACGGTGGGACAAAAATCGTAAATTTCTGATACTGGATTTAATATGCATGTGTGCAAGAAACCAACTGTCAAATGTTGTATTTTGTTGTGTAATATTCAGGGCTTTGTTAACTGGGGGCTTCGTATAGAGCTCAGTGTTTCAGTTTGGCAAGAGTGTCTCTTGTCGGTTTTATAATACATACCGTACTGGGCGAAATTGAATCCTGCTGTAGGCCAGTGAATCTGAAACTGTGGCTTGTTATTAAAGAAAATTCCAAATACAAATTCTTAGTCCATATTTTTTTAAGGTTGAGAAATTCTGAAATTATGTTTATTGATGATAAATTGGCATTTTAGTGGGAGGGCGGGGATAAGGTTTTTTTGGGGGGATAGTAATCAGTTTGATTATATTAATATTGTAACCTCCTGTTGGCATGTATTCGGATAGGACCATTATACTATATTCACTAATCAGATAATTTTGTAAATAAATACAAATATAATACTTGAAAACTGTCAATGGCTTGTACTGATTCCATGTGTCACAGATAATAAGGCCTGACAAGAATTGTTTGCTTAGAAATATTGGTTCTTAATTGGATCTGTCATGAAGCTAACATGTGGATAGCTATTAACCCGGTCATCAGTCTGAAAGGCATGAAGTTAATTATATGGTTTATTGGCTGTAGTTACAAAGATGTGGAATCTGCAGGTGAGCCTTAATATTTGCCTTTCGCTTGTTGAATCCCCCCTCCCCTTCTGTAATGAAGCTTTGCTCCGGCTTTCCAAGTTACTCCGGCCTCGCTCATCAATCCTGCTTTACTCCCCCATCACCGGTGCGCAGGCCCCGCCGACATCGCTTCACTTGTCGGCACCGAAAAAAAACCCTAATTGCGGAGACATGGATCAAGATATTAGTATATCGGCGTTAGATGACTCGCCTCCTTGAAACCACACGGTGCTACCGACACGGTAATGTCACTGCGAGGCTTATTGGTGCATACGGAGCGCCCGTGACGGGGCCGGCTCTGAGTGCGCGGAGTAAAAAGGGGGCCCATACTTAGGAATCTTACACCCAGACGCGCCAGACGAGAGCCCCAGGGGGAGTTATCTTGCATCGCGACCCGAAAATCACCAAAACCGAAAATGACTCATTGATTTCACGCGCCCAAATAGTCGCCATGGCGACAGTCGCCCCCACGAAGAAGACACGATAATCAAAGTGGTGGCATGCAGACTCTGTGCCATTTTTTTTTCTTTCCCTTTTCTTTTCCCGCCTTTTTCTCTTCACCCCCGGGGTCGGGCAAGTGTATCAAAGGCGCCGACGCGGAGAGACAAAGGCCTTGTCAAACGTGAGTCATTGTTAATCTACTCAGCGCGATGTCATTTAATTTCGAAAACGTCGCAAATGAATCATTTTCACTCTGCAATTGTTGGGGGATTAATAACCGGGCCCCCCGATTGTCGCCGGCCGAGTATAGCAATAAATTCGCGGGGAGAGGTCCGCCGAAATGCTTGGGCAATGATGTAGGCCCCACAGGCCAGAGTTCAAGATCATCGTTAAAAGGAACGGCTGAACTTTTTTTATCGGTGAAATTATACCCGCATATGTCCGCAGGGTAAATATTGCTGATTAAACTCATCGCGACGCTCGTGTCTTTCTTCGGATCATGGTAGTCTTGTTCTTTACAAGTATTTACCAGCCCCCTCTTTGTTCAGTTGTTAAAACTTTTGTGTTTCGGTTGAAAGTGTTACGAATTATATACGGAGATTTAAATGTAGCCCACTGTCGCCCAACCCTTTAAACGTAGCCCTGTATACCAGGTTAGGGATACTGATGTTCGTAATACATTTAGGTAAAGTTTAGGGTTACAATTGGGGCTCGGGGTACATTTAGCCACAGTTGCGGATCTGGGCACGGGCTACAGGGCTCGGGGTACATTAGGCTCGGGGTTTGGGGTACGTTTAGGCTCAGGTAGGGATCGGGGAGTCGGGCTCGGGTTACATTTAAGGTACAGGGTTTGGGATGCATGTAGGGCTCGGGGTTTGTGATAAATGTAGGGCTCGGGGTACATTTAGGTACAGGGTTTGGGATTCATTTAGGGCTCGGGGTACATTTAGGCTCGGGGTTTGGGATAAATGTAGGGCTCGGGTTACATTTAGGTAGAGGGTTCGGGATACATGTAGGGCTCGGGGTACATTTAGCTTCAGTGTTGAGAGTCCTGGCTTGGGTTACATTTAGGTACATGGTTTTGGCTGCACGTAGTGCTCGGGGTACATTAAGCTTCAGGGTTGGGAGTCCTGGTACGGGTTACAATTAGGTACAGGGTTTGGGCTACATGTAGGGCTCAGGGTGCATTTAGTCTCACGGTTGGGGGTCAGGGCTCGGGTTACATATAAGTATAGGGTTTGGGCTACATGCAGGGCTCGGGGTACATTAGATACGGCGTTGGGGGCTCCGAGCTCAGGCTACAATTACGTACAGGGTTTGTGCTATACACGTTGTGCTCGCGGTACATTTTGGCTCAGGGTTGGGGGTCCGGGCTGGGGTTACATTTAGGTGCAACGTTTGGGATACATGTAGGGCTCGGGGTACATTTAGTTACAAAGTTATAGTGTTAGGCTTAGGCCTACGTTTAGGGCTCAGGCTACATTTAGGTACGCGTATAGTGCTAGAGCGTTTAAGGCTCGGGCTGCAAATTGGGTATAGGGTTATGGTTTTAGGCTTGAGCTACATTTTGGCGCCGACCTCAACGCCTCCCACAAAAAATCCCGGATCGGCCCCTACACCGCTCAACCATTTTTCTCCAATTGTGTTTGAAATGTTAAGAATGGGAAGGATAAAGTGACGTCACAAACCCCAAGTTTGACCTCACCCTTTTCAACCTTCGAGGTTAAAATCTCCACTTCCACGAAATTGTCATTATTGAGCAAAATGCATCCGGATTGCAACGTGCCAGGCGGACCGAAAAAGAACAAACCTCTTTGCATTATACGGTCTCCTTAATCATTCACCAGGGTATTGGAATTATTAACATTAGACGTTTGCGAATGTCACGCGCCATGTTGCTCCACATCCGTCACGGCGCCGTGTGAGCGTGTCGTCTGGCGGCTCATGTCCCATGCAGGTATAGCGACAAACATTCTTGTCGGTCGCTATACAACAAACGAATCAAATGAAGTCCCATTTTGTGTCATGAAGTCCCATTTCGTCTAGTGCTGGAAACAATGAGGGTGATGACGTCAGATTTGTTTGCTGCCTGCAGCGACGACTTTTAGACAAAATGTACCAGCGGGTTAGACGGGACTTGATAAAAACAGCTCTCAAAAGGAAACTTTTTTCTTATTTCATGGCAGACAAAATTTGCTGTTTACTACAAACTAGGCTCGGCAATCGATTATCTTTAAAACGGATTTGCATTCGTTACGGTCTGAAAATCTCCAGACTATCCGTAAATATAAATTACTACTAACTAGAAAAAACCTGAATTTTCTCAGATGCAACAAAGAAATCAAACAAGATCACACTGATATAAAGAACAAAGAAACAATGTGATTTTTTAATAATGAGAATATTCGGGAATCAATAGGGTTTAGTGTAGAATTAAGAAAAGATCTTATACGATATATAACTTAAAAGATCTTACGGGCGAGGACTTATATAGGCGAGGGCTCAGACGACTTGGGCAGCTCTGCAATGGGAGAGGACTTGGGCGACGACTTGGACGGCTTGGGCACTCAGCAACGGACAAGGACGACTCCAATAATGCTAGCGAAGACAATTCGTTGACGAGCTGGAACACGGGGCGAATTCACCTCAAAAACAGCCGAAGAGAGACGAAAACAGCGGGGGACGACACAAACTGGCTCCCGTCGCGAAAATATGGGGATATGAGACCCCAAATAATGAACCGACGACAGTTCACAGATAAATATATCTTTTCCGGAAATAAAACTCAGCTCTAACTGCCTCCAGACGCTCCTACGCAGACGAGTCATATACAGGTCACAGGTCCGAATAAAACGGTCCGAATAAAACGGCTAGATAAAGTCGATAACCGAAATCCCAACGAAATTCTCCGTCCGTCTAAAGTCCACCGTCGAAAATCAAGTCCTGATTTCATTCCCAAGCTAGCCCGTATATAAAGGATTTCATTCATCCCAGAGATTACTAGACATTCTAGAGAATCGTACAAATTACGTCACATCTAAAATATAATCCTCTACACAGCTTCTCGAATGAGCTAGCGTACACAAGATTGACCTAGAACTTTTTGGCACGGCTTGGCGTAAACAACAGTTCTGACCATTGATCTCCATTATAGATCAATGGTTCTGACCCATTCATTCACAGGGTCAGCCGAGGTCGCACGCGTATGCAAATAAGTGGCGCGTGGCCTGTGACAAAACATTTGTTTGTGCCGGTTGAATGAGGGGCATATATACATTCCGTGAGGGGAATTTCCTAACACTGGCAGCATTTACTTGTGTACATAACACATTGTACACTGTGGGGATATATGCAGGTAACTGTAGTAAATTAAGGTCTAACATTTGCCTCACAATCAAAGCAGATCACTGATGTAAAACACTGTTGTTTTTTGTGTGTTTTGGTCAACTTTTTGTTCGGGATTGAATGCTTATAGAGTGCATTTGCCACATCATCATCATCATCATCATCATCAACAGTGTCTCGGTGAAGTAATTTGACACCATTAGGACTCGATGCTGAAACCGACTCACTTTGTCTCACCGAGCACCGCGAAAGCTATTCCCCCTCATCAACCCCTACCCTAGCGCGCGAGAGAGATATAACCCCATTTTAGCGTGATGGCACTCGCCTTTTAGCAACAATCGCAAGATGAAAACTAGATGTATGGTGCAGTGTTTGTGGACAAACACAGGGCTGTTTTTTTTTTTTGTGTACAATTATGTGATTTAAATGAAATTTCAAAAATGGAAAAAATTATAGAAAATTAGCCGATGACGTCATCATGACGTCACATACATTTTCATCTGACACATGTTGGCATAACTAAATACCACGTTTTAACTTAATCTGATTTGTACTTTTGTAGATATATGGCTTCAAAAAATGCACCTTTAAGATGACGTCACATGACATGTGATGACGTCATCATGACGTAAAAGTTCGGCGCACATTCTGAGCAGTTGGTGTAAGTGTCTGCCTACGACTTGTCTAACGACTTGAAAAAAGACTAGAGATCAACTCTTTATAGACAGCATGCCACATGAAAGCCATGGTTTCTGTCCTTCCCAGAATTCCTTTGTGTTATATTGAATTTGGTCACAATTTTCAGATGCCTGTTATTTCTTAATACTTGAGTGAGCCACGATAACGAAATTGTTGAATTAGGTAGAGAAAAATTCAATGTATCAATTTTTTTAATTGGACCGACCCTTACATGCGTAAAAAAAAAAAATTGATGACGTCATTATGACGTCACACAATTTTCGCCTTTTAGGGCATATCTTTGAAAATATCTTGTTTTGTTTGCGAAATGTTACGATTTCAAAATTTCAAAAATTCATAACAAATCACGTGATGACGTCATCATGACGTCACTTTGGATTTTGCATGCTAGTGCCAGTATCTACCTACCCACCAATTTTCATGACGATCGGACCTATCCTTATATGTGTTTTAAAAAAGCACATTTTTGATGATGTCATCATGACGTCACACATTTTTTTCCTTTTTAGGGCATATCTTTGAGACCTACCAAAGCTATAACAAAAAGAATTTTGAAAATATCTTGTTTTGTTTGCCAGATATATTTAAAAGAATGTTACGATTTTCAAAATTTCAAAAATTCATAAAAAATCACGTGATGACGTCATCATGACGTCATTTTGGATTTTGCATGCTAGTGCCAGTATCTACCTACCCACCAATTTTCATGACGATCGGACCTATCCTTATATGTGTTTTAAAAAAGCACATTTTTGATGATGTCATCATGACGTCACACATTTTTTTCCTTTTTAGGGCATATCTTTGAGACCTACCAAAGCTATAACAAAAAGAATTTTGAAAATATCTTGTTTCGTTTGCCAGATATATTTAAAAGAATGTTACGATTTTCAAAATTTCAAAAATTCATAACAAATCACGTGATGACGTCATCATGACGTCACTTTGGATTCTGCATCCTAGTGACAGTATCTACCTACCCACCAATTTTCATGACGATCGGACCTATCCTTATATGTGTTTTAAAAAAGCACATTTTTGATGATGTCATCATGACGTCACACATTTTCTCCGTTTTAGGGCATATCTTTGAGACATACCAAAGCTATAACAAAAAGAATTTTGAAAATATCTTGTTTCGTTCGCTAGATATATTGAAAAGAATTTTACGATTTTCAAATTTCAAAAATTCATAAAAAATCACGTGATGACGTCATCATGACCAAAAAGTTCGGGACACATTCTGAGCAGTTTGTCTAAGTGTCTGCCAAGTTTAAAGTCAATCGGGTGCACCAAAGTAGCCAAAGTGCCGGTAAGAAAGAAAACGTGTACAAATGCTATGGGAAAAAAGTCTGAAAAGGAAGCACAAAAAAAAAAAAAACTAGATGTATGGTGCAGTGTTTGTGGACAAACACAGGGCTGTTTTGTTTTTTTGTGTAAAATTATGTGATTTAAATGAAATTTCAAAAATGAAAAAAATTATAGAAAATTAGCCGATGACGTCATCGTGACGTCACATAAATTTTCATCTAACTCATGCTGGCATAACTAAATACCACGTTTTAACTTAATCTGACTTGTACTTTTGTAGATATATGGCTTCAAAAAATGCACCTTTAAGATGACGTCACATGACATGTGATGACGTCATCATGACGTAAAAGTTCGGCGCACATTCTGAGCAGTTGGTGTAAGTGTCTGCCTACGACTTGTCTAACGACTTGAAAAAAAGACTAGAGATCAACTCTTTATAGACAGCATGCCACATGAAAGCCATGGTTTCTGTCCTTCCCAGAATTCCTTTGTGTTATATTGAATTTGGTCACAATTTTCAGATGCCTGTTATTTCTTAATACTTGAGTGAGCCACGATCACGAAATTGTTGAATTAGGTAGAGAAAAATTCAATGTATAAATTTTTTTAATCGGACCGACCCTTACATGCGTAAAAAAAAAAAAATTGATGACGTCATTATGACGTCACAGAATTTTCGCCTTTTAGGGCATATCTTTGAGACATACCAAAAGCTGTATCAAAAAGAATTTTGAAAATATCTTGTTTTGTTTGCGAGATATATTTAAAAGAATGTTACGATTTCAAAATTTCACAAATTCATAACAAATCACGTGATGACGTCATCATGACGTCACTTTGGATTTTGCATGCTAGTGCCAGTATCTACCTACCCACCAATTTTCATGACGATCGGACCTATCCTTATATGTGTTTTAAAAAAGCACATTTTTGATGACGTCATCATGACGTCACACATTTTTTTCCTTTTTAGGGCATATCTTTGAGACATACCAAAGCTATAACAAAAATAATTTTGAAAATATCTTGTTTTGTTCGCCAGATATATTGAAAAGAATGTTACGATTTTCAAAATTTCAAAAATTCATAACAAATCACGTGATGACGTCATCATGACGTCACTTTGGATTTTGCATCCTAGTGCCAGTATCTACCTACCCACCAATTTTCATGACGATCGGACTTATTCTTATATGTGTTTTAAAAAAGCACATTTTTGATGACGTCATCATGACGTCACACAATTTTTACTTTTTAGGGCATATCTTTGAGACATCCCAAAGCTATAGCAAAAAGAATTTTGAAAATATCTTGTTTTGTTCGCTAGATATATTGAAAAGAATGTTAAGATTTTCAAAATTCAAAAATTCATAAAAAATCACGTGATGACGTCATCATGACCAAAAAGTTCGGGACACATTCTGAGCAGTTTGTCTAAGTGTCTGCCAAGTTTAAAGGCAATCGGGTGCACCAAAGTAGCCAAAGTGCCAGTAAGAAAGAAAACGTGTACAAATGCTATGGGAAAAAGTCTGAAAAGGAAGCAAAAAAAACTAGACATCTGGTGCAGTGTTTGTGGACAAACACAGGGCTGTTTTGTTTTTTTGTGTAAAATTATGTGATTTAAATGAAATTTCAAAAATGAAAAAATTATAGAAAATTAGCCAATGACGTCTTCATGACGTCACATACATTTTCATCTAACACATGCTGGCATAACTAAATACCACGTTTTAACTTAATGTGACTTGTACTTTTGTAGATATATGGTTTCCAAAAATACCCCTTTAAGATGACGTCACGTGACATGTGATGACGTCATCATGACCTAAAAGTTCGGCGCACATTCTGAGCAGTTGGTGTAAATATCTGCCTACGACTTGTCTAACGACTTGAAAAAAAGACTAGAGATCAATTGTTGAATTAGGTAGAGAAAAATTCAATGTTTATATTTTTTTAATCAGACCGACCCTTACATGCGTTAAAAAAAAAAATTGATGACGTCATTATGACGTCACACAATTTTCGCCTTTTAGGGCATATCTTTGAGACATACCAAAAGCTGTATCAAAAAGAATTTTGAAAATCTCTTGTTTTGTTTGCGAGATATATTTAAAAGAATGTTACGATTTCAAAATTTCAAAAATTCATAACAAATCACGTGATGACGTCATCATGACGTCACTTTGGATTTTGCATCCTAGTACAAGTATCTACCTACCCACCAATTTTCATGACGATCGGACCTATCCTTATATGTGTTTTAAAAAAGCACATTTTTGATGATGTCATCATGACGTCACACATTTTTTTCCTTTTTAGGGCATATCTTTGAGACCTACCAAAGCTATAACAAAGAGAATTTTGAAAATATCTTGTTTTGTTTGATGACGTCACACAATTTTCGCCTTTTAGGGCATATCTTTGAGACATACCAAAAGCTGTATCAAAAAGAATTTTGAAAATCTCTTGTTTTGTTTGCGAGATATATTTAAAAGAATGTTACGATTTCAAAATTTCAAAAATTCATAACAAATCACGTGATGACGTCATCATGACGTCACTTTGGATTTTGCATCCTAGTACAAGTATCTACCTACCCACCAATTTTCATGACGATCGGACCTATCCTTATATGTGTTTTAAAAAAGCACATTTTTGATGATGTCATCATGACGTCACACATTTTTTTCCTTTTTAGGGCATATCTTTGAGACCTACCAAAGCTATAACAAAGAGAATTTTGAAAATATCTTGTTTTGTTTGCCAGATATATTTAAAAGAATGTTACGATTTTCAAAATTTCAAAAATTCATAACAAATCACGTGATGACGTCATCATGACGTCATTTTGGATTTTGCATCCTAGTGCCAGTATCTACCTACCCACCAATTTTCATGACGATCGGACCTATCCTTATATGTGTTTTAAAAAAGCACATTTTTGATGATGTCATCATGACGTCACACATTTTCTCCGTTTTAGGGCATATCTTTGAGACATACCAAAGCTATAACAAAAAGAATTTTGAAAATATCTTGTTTTGTTCGCTAGATATATTGAAAAGAATTTTACGATTTTCAAATTTCAAAAATTCATAAAAAATCACGTGATGACGTCATCATGACCAAAAAGTTCGGGACACATTCTGAGCAGTTTGTCTAAGTGTCTGCCAAGTTTAAAGTCAATCGGGTGCACCAAAGTAGCCAAAGTGCCGGTAAGAAAGAAAACGTGCACAAATGCTATGGGGAAAAAGTCTGAAAAGGAAGCACAAAAAAAAAAAAAAAAAAAAAAAAAAAAAAAGAACTAGACATCTGGTGCAGTGTTTGTGGACAAACACAGGGCTGTTTTGTTTTTTTGTGTAAAATTATGTGATTTAAATGAAATTTCAAAAATGAAAAAAATCATAGAAAATTAGCCGATGACGTCATCATGACGTCACCATGACGTCACATACATTTTCATCTAACACATGCTGGCATAACTAAATACCACGTTTTAACTTAATCTGACTTGTACTTTTGTAGAATGGCTTCAAAAAATGCACCTTTAAGATGACGTCACATGACATGTGATGACGTCATCATGACGTAAAAGTTCGGCGCACAATCTGAGCAGTTGGTGTAAGTGTCTGCCTACGACTTGTCTAACGACTTGAAAAAAAGACTAGAGATCAACTCTTTATAGACAGCATGCCACATGAAAGCCATGGTTTCTGTCCTTCCCAGAATTCCTTTGTGTTATATTGAATTTGGTCACAATTTTCAGATGCCTGTTATTTCTTAATACTTGAGTGAGCCACGATCACGAAATTGTTGAGTTAGGTGGAGAAAAATTCAATGTATACATTTTTTTAATCGGACCGACCCTTACATGCGTAAAAAGAAAAAAATTGATGACGTCATGACGTCACACAATTTTCGCCTTTTAGGGCATATCTTTGAGACATACCAAAAGCTGTATCAAAAAGAATTTTGAAAATATCTTGTTTTGTTTGCGAGATATATTTAAAAGAATGTTACGATTTTCAAAATTTCAAAAATTCATAACAAATCACGTGATGACGTCATCATGACGTCATTTTGGATTTTGCATCCTAGTACCAGTATCTACCTACCCACCAATTTTCATGACGATCGGACCTATCCTTATATGTGTTTAAAAAAAGCACATTTTTGATGATGTCATCATGACGTCACGCATTTTTTTCCTTTTTAGGGCATATCTTTGAGACCTACCAAAGCTATAACAAAAAGAATTTTGAAAATATCTTGTTTTGTTTGCCAGATATATTGAAAAGAATGTTACGATTTTCAAAATTTCAAAAATTCATAACAAATCACGTGATGACGTCATCATGACGTCACTTTGGATTTTGCATCCTAGTGCCAGTATCTACCTACCCACCAATTTTCATGACGATCGGACCTATCCTTATATGTGTTTTAAAAAAGCACATTTTTGATGATGTCATCATGACGTCACACAATTTTTACTTTTTAGGGCATATCTTTGAGACATACCAAAGCTATAACAAAAAGAATTTTGAAAATATCTTGTTTTGTTCGCTAGATATATTGAAAAGAATTTTACGATTTTCAAAATTCAAAAATTCATAAAAAATCACGTGATGACGTCATCATGACCAAAAAGTTCGGGACACATTCTGAGCAGTTTGTCTAAGTGTCTGCCAAGTTTAAAGGCAATCGGGTGCACCAAAGTAGCCAAAGTGCCGGTAAGAAAGAAAACGTGTACAAATGCTATGGGCAAAAAGTCTGAAAAGGAAAAAAAAAAAAAAAAAAAAAAGAAACTAGAGGCATGAGGTTGGTGTTTGTGGACAAACACAGGGCTGTTTCGTTTTTTTTTTTTAGTTTGGATGTGAAATGTGAATACAACAATTAAAGTTTGTCAAACAATCGCACTACTGCCACTTTTCTTTGTTAATTTTGAAATTAATTAAAGTTGTTTGTAATAGTGACATGTGATGACGTCATCATAAAGTCACATAAATTTTCATCTATAAACTTGCTGACCTACCTAGATATAACTTTTCAACTTAATCGGACTTGTACTTTTGTATATATATGGCTTCAAAAACTGGCTCTTTAAGATGACGTCACGTGACATGTGATGAAGTCATAATGTCATGTCAATTTTCATCTATAACCTGCAGACCTGCCTGGATATTACATTTCAACTTAATCGAACTTGTACTTTTGTTTATATGTGGCTTCAAAAACTGCCCCTTTAAGATGACGTCACGTAACATGTGATGACAACATGATAATGTCATGTCAATTTTCAACTATAGACCTATTGGGCTACCTAGATATTACTTTATAACTTAATTGGACTTGTACTTCTGTAGATATGGACCTTCAAAAACTGCCCCTTTAAGATGACGTCACGTGACATGTTCTGACTTATAATCATAACGTCATGTAAATTTTCATCTATAACACCCGGTGGCATACCTAGATATCACGTTCCAACTTAATCGGACTCGTACTTTTGTAGATATATGGCTTCGAAAAATGCCCCTTTAAGATGACGTCACGTGACATGTGATGACGTCATCATGACATAAAATTCGGCACACATTGTGAGCAGTTGGGGTAAGTGTCTGTCAAGTTTAAAAGTAGCCAAAGTGGCCGGTAAGAAAGAAAACCTTAACAAATGCTATGGGCAATAGTCTAGCGACTTGAAAAAAGACTACAAATCAACCCTTTTTATAAACAGCATGCACATTTGAGCCATGGTTATCTGCCCTTCCCAGAATTCCTTTGTGTTATATTGAATTTGGTCTAAATTTTGAAATGGCTGTTATTTCTTACTTGAGTGAGCCACGATCATGACATTTTGGAATTAGGGAGAGGAAAATTCAATATATACATTTTTGTAATCGGATTGACCCTGACATGCGTTAAAAAAAAAAAACATTTTTGATGACGTCATCATGACGTCACACAATTTTCGCCTTTTAGGGCATATCTTTGAGACATACCAAAGCTATCACAAAAAGAATTTTGAAAATATCTTGTTTTGTTCGCTAGATATATTGAAACAAATGTTACGATTTTCAAAATTCAAAAATTCATAAAAAATCACGTGATGACGTCATCATGACGTAAAAGTTCGGCACACATTCTGAGCAGTTGCTTTAAGTGTTTGCTAAGTTTAAAGACAATCGGCTGCATAAAAGTAGCCAAAGTGCCGGTAAAAAGGAAAACGTGTACAAATGCTATGGGCAATAGTCTGAAAGAGAAAAAGAAAAAAAAAAGAAAACTAGATATTACTTTTCAAATTAATCGGACTGATACTTTTGTTTTCATATGGCTTAAAAAACTGTCCCTTTAAGATGACGTCATGTGGCATGTGATGACGTCATCATCATGTCATGTCAATTTTCATCTATAAACCTACTGGGCTACCTAGATATTACTTTTCAACTTAATCGGACTTGTACTTTTGTTTATATATGGCTTCGAAAAATGCCCCTTTAAGATGACGTCACGTGACATGTGATGACGTCATCATGACGTAAACGTTCGTTACACATTGTGAGCAGTTGGGGTAAGTGTCTGCCAAGTTTAAAAGTAGCCAAAGTGGCCGGTAAGAAAGAAAACGTTTACAAATGCTATGGGCAATATTCTAGCGACTTGAAAAACATATTTTTTTATGACGTCATCATGACGTCACACAATTTTCGCTTTTTAGGGCATATCTTTGAGACATACCAAAGCTATAACAAAAAGCATTTTGAAAATATAGATATATTGAAAAGAATGTTACGATTAAAATTGTTTTATAATTTAGCGACTTGAAAAAAGACTACAAATCAACCCTTTTTATAAACAGCATGCACATTTAAGCCATGGTTACCTGCCCTTCCCAGAATTCCTTTGTGTTATATTGAATTTGGTCTAAATTTTGAAATGGCTGTTATTTCTTACTTGAGTGAGCCACGATCATGAAATTTTGGAATTAGGTACAGAAAAATTCAATGTATACATTTTTGTAATCAGATTGACCCTTACATGCGTTTAAAAAAAAAAATTTTTGATGACGTCATCATGACCTCACACAATTTTCGCCTTTTAGGGCATATCTTTGAGACATACCAAAGCTATAACAAAAAGAATTTTCAAAATATCTTGTTTTTTTCGTTAGATATATTAAAAAGAATGTTACGATTTTCAAAATTCAAAAATTCATAAAAAATCACGTGATGACGTCATCATTACGTAAAAGTTCGGCAGACATTCTGAGCAGTTGGTCTAAGTGTCTGCCAAGTTTAAAGCCAATCGGCTGCTTAAAAGTGGCCAAAATGCCGGTTAGAAAGAAAACGTGCACAAATGCTATGGGCATTTGGCTGAAAAAGAAAAAAAAAAAGAAAAAAAAAAAAAAAAAAAAAAAAAAAAAGAAAAAAAAAAAAATCTTAACGAAAACAAGGGCTGTTTCGGAAAAGTTTCCGAAACAGCCAAAAAAAAAAATCTTAACGAAAACAAAGGCTGTTTCGGAAAACTTCCGAAACAGCCAAAAAAAAAAAATCTTAACGAAAACAAGGGCTGTTTTGGAAAAGTTTCCAAAACAGCCAAAAAAAAAAAAAAAAAAAAAAAAAAAAAAAAAAAATCTTAACGAAAACAAGGGCTGTTTTGGAAAAGTTTCCAAAACAGCCAATGATGAAAACGTGTAGCACAGACCACGACTCCCTCACCCTATATAACTAATGGACACAGTCATTGAAGATGATGGAGTCTGAAACCCGTTAGGGACGCAGAATGTCATCTCCTGAAATCCCTCGCTCCCTCAGACCATCACCCATTAAAATGAGGAAGACGGTGTAGAAGTGGAAAGTTGCGAGGGAGTACTAGTCATTGAGGACGAGACGGAATGAAAATGAGTAGACAAGAAGAGAATATAGAACAAGCCATAAAAGACTATGACAGAACTGAGCAAGTCTGGGTCATAGCAAAGCTGGGCCATAGCAAAGCTGACACAACAAGGACAGAGTATTCAGGGCAGATCGGAACAGAACTGTTGCATAAATCCGGATAGTGTGAGGGTGTTGGGTGGTACTTAGAGCACACCCCACACAGCCGAGGCCTGGCCCGGTCCCCCTTCCCATTAGATATTACACACAATCCCGCACCGTAATTGTGGGACATACAAAGGTTGTGCGATAGACGTTGTGGGGATAAAAAAGAACGCTACGAGGACAGAGAAATGTCCCCATAACTCGGTCCTAATTTGCCTAACAAATACAAATTCCTCCACCACGCGGTCGATGCCTACCCACTTTTACGGACAAAAAGTGAAACCACGAATAAAGCCCCCAGCCGAAAAAAGTTGTGGACGTCGATTCCCCCTGCATATTGGCCCTGGGTACAGAAAAGCAGGGCACATCACCGTCACATAAGGGAGCACAGAAGACCACCAGCATAGACCGATCTATGAAGCGCATGTGCGCCCGCGCCTCCTGACGTATTGACCAATCACAGCTGCGCGCGCCACATATCCATCACTTTTGACGGATCATTTGTAGTTTGATTTCCAGACCAAAATATTCAGACTATTTCTTATGAATATTAGGTCCGGTAGCCGCCAATGTCACGTGACCAAAACGGGAGGAATTCCTCCCTTTTCCGAAAATGTCCGAAGTTTTCCGAACTTGTTTTCGGTAACATTCGGCTAACATTGATGTTCGCAATAACAAAATGTCTGTCAGGCCCGTTGCATATCTCTGCCCAAATTTCAGGTGAATCGGCCTTAGCACATGGACATTACGGAGATGGGGCACAATGTACATCCTGAGAGAGCAAAAATGCGCCCGGTCCCGATAGGGTTGATGGACCACTTCTGTTCACGTTTTAAACTCAGGTGTTTCCATCAATTTCATTTGTTTCTGTGTAAGGAATCGTATCAATAAAACGATCACAAAATCCAGCTTCAATCAGGCTCGTGGAAACAAAGAAGAAATCATTAAGTTAAAGACACACATTTCCCTACCCCCCCCCCCCCCCCCCCACTCCCTTGGTTAGTTGCCTAACATATTTCTAAGGCCTTAGCGTAAAATGTAAAATGAGGAAAAACACTCTGACTGGCGCCGCATATAGTGCAGCCTATACGTTACGCAACCAAGCGCCAACGGGCTCTAATCTGAATCCCAACGGTCCGACGTTTCCGAACCAGACTGGTGTCCCCGAAATGATTTTCGTCAATGATTTTCGTCAATGATTTTCAGACAAACGGCGCATTTTCAATGGATGGTCATGTCTTGTACGTTATTATATTCTACGTTTGAATGATCTTTCCAACCATAGCAACTTTGAGACGAGCGCTTTTACCTGGACTTTTCTTCCGTTTTGTCCCTTCCAATTCCCATTGGCCGTCTTCATGATTGGACCATAGCGCCACCTTCCCTCGATGTTACTACCGGTCAGCAGTGACGAACATAAATCCGAAAGGAGACCGCTCCCGTGTCAAACCTCCCCTTCTTTTATCCATCTGAAGAAATATAATTCACTTCTCTCCCGGGCACTCATTTCATCGATTTGTCAACACGAAGAGTGTTTGCCGAGCTCTGTCTTGGGACATGCTCTTTAGAAGATCAAATTCTTTGAAAGAGAAGAGGAAATGGCTCGGTATTGTCAGAAGCACAATGCAAATGACTTGGTTGAGTGACCGTAAGCGATCGGGAAGTTGACAACTCAGAAAATGTGAAGGAAAAAAAGTTCAGCTGCCGGTGTAAAGCTGACGTTGTATTTTAGAATAAGAGGTTTTTTTGGTAGGACTTAACTGATTAAAGCTGTCTGTCTGTGCTCTATTACTAAACCGTTAACGTTTCAACGCAATAGTTTTCCCTCTACTGACGAATTATGGATAAAAAGTGTATTTTTGAACGAAAAAGCACTTAGTACATTTTTTTGCAATTGCAAGGCCGTAAACAGAAAACAAATGGGTTTTGTTTACGCTGCTCTGGTGTTACGTCTCAGTTCATAAATATAATCCATGCGCTAGCTGAATTATTGGCGGTTCGCCAATAATTCGAAATTTGTAAAGTTATTATTCATAACTTAACTTACGTGTATCGTTTGAAAGCTAATAACTGCAAAAAAAATTGCAATTCAATTTTGAAATTATTGTTTCGGGGTGACCGGTGTCATATCTAAAATGCACGGCCAGATGAGCTTTCAGAGAAAAACAAACAGATTTGTGACTTTTTCAAAAAGAAAATTGATTTCAGCTTTTTGAAATACTAATCTCAGTTTCTCTTTTCTTTTCGATTCAGAGACAAGTTTGTCTTTCATTTATTGTCCTCATTTTATTGAAAGGGATCTTGGCGTCGACAATTCTCCCTTTTTGTTTTTCTTGGGTTGAAAAGTGTTAAAGTAATTAATGAAAGGGAAAGAAAAGAATATCTCATACGACAGAATATCAACCATTATAGTATGTCTGTGCTAGAGTTTGAGCCCAAAAAAAATCTAAAAAAATGTAATTGCCATTTGTTTCTACCAATACAAATGTAATTCACTTAGAACGAGATATCGAGCGAACCCACCCACGTGTTTTTGTTTTTTCGAATAATTACTTTACAAATATCGAACTATTTGCGGCCCGACATTAATTCGGGCGTATCTTTGTGTCATTAGATGCGCAAAAGCATAAGAATAAAAGCAAAAAGAGAAAAGGGTGATTTTCGTTAACATGACATTTTAGAAGGAAATATTTTGAGGGAAACAAGTCAATTTTGTTAAAAAGCACGGACAGGTAATATCTGGACCGTCTCGTTCAAATGTGTGTGGCGGCATGTGTTGTCAAGGTAAAGATCATGGTAAAGAACCTTAATAGTGGTTTGATGAACATGTTTCGGTTTATTTTGTACTCGGTTATTTCGCAGTATGACATACATGTATACGTGCCTATGCAGCAGCCGGCATAATATCAGAATATGAGGGGCGTTCAGTGAAGTCGCCTGCCCTTGGTTAAAATGCAAATTATTGGAGGAGCATTTACAATATTGGAAGGCAGTCAGCAGACTGGCCAAAATGGCAAGAACATATTTTTTTTGAATTCGCCCAATACAAGACCGCTATATAAGTAAAGGGCTACAATAGAGGTGGTGAGGTTGGCCGCAGCACAGGTTGCCAGCCCTACCACAGAGTTTGTCTGGGTCCGGGTCTAAATAGAGGATAGGCCTAAATCTTCGACAGATGCCAAATATTGCCAAATGTTGATTTGTGACTATACACACCGGCAGTCTCGTCATGGAGCAATTCCTTACCGAAAGAGGTAATGAGTTCAGAGTTGGAGTCGAGTCCCTGCAAGTCCTTTCACAAGTCCTTTCGCAAGCCCAGTCAGAAGTCCTTTCATAAAGCCGGTCACAAGTAACTGGATGAACAATGACAAAGGAATGCCTTTGTCAAAGCTCATTTGAATAGCTTGTGATTGGGATTAGGACTGGAGGGCTTGTGATGGACTTGCAGTGACTTGCAGGGACTTGCAGGGACTTGTGATGGACTCGACTACATCTCTGAATGAGTTCTCCGCCTAATTTTTGACCAATCGTGTTTATTCTACTGTTTTACAAATTGAGATTTCCATTCAAAGCCTGATGCATAGCCCTGGATGCGGTACCTCAACGAAAACAACGGTACCGCTAACAATACCGCCTATAAAAGGATGCCCTCCCTAAGATGATACAGTTGGAATCAGACATTTTTTTTAGAGTGTAGGCCTATTCTTAGGTCCTAAATACTGCGCAAGATGTCACCAACGGGTACCCCACCACCATGATTGTCCTTAATAAAGCCTAAGCTTTTCTTAGGCTGTCCCCAAGCTCTGCCTGAACTCTTTAACGGCAGTATCCAGCTTGTGTCCGACCACAAGAACATTTTTCCTGTGGGGCGGCCTGAGCCATCTCGACGGCTTGCCGATTCTAGCAGCCAGGCTCCTTCCGAATTCCTACCACCGTCAGTTTATCATCTTTCCCCTTTGCATCCTGGTGTCATCCGGTTACGGCCCGTTTCCAATGAGCTGCAGATGGGGCTGAAGGATTTTTTTTCTCTGTAAAGCGTTCTCCAATAATGCGTAAGAATTTCCGTCCCGTGCATGCTCTTGTCTCCTCACCCGGTCGCGCGTTACTCTAGCCGAGGCCCCCTCTCCGGTTTCCCTAATAGCCATTTTTGGATGGCCGATGCCAGCTGGATTTCACCGCGTTTCCTGGCCGGTGAGTACCCACGGTCTTCTGATATACGGAGCCCCCCCCCCCCCCCCCCTACATTTGACACCTGTCGCCTGCACCACTTCATTAACACGGTTTAATCTTCCACTACGATTCTTAATAGACTGGCAGATCTGTACCATGTTTTTCTCCACGGATCCCCCCTTCCCCTCCAAACCATTTATTACAATATCTCCCTTTTACGTGATACTATATGACAAGGGTGTTGTGTACAATACAGTGATACAACTCGAGGTGCATAGGTGGACAGATGGTGTTTAAGCCTTCGAGCGAGCGAGTATCAATGATTTGCTCCGGCCGTCGTGCACCCATGACGGAGGTGAGTCAGCGCGCGCTTCGCCTCTGAAGGATGCACAAATATTTGATGTTCAAGATGCCGCCTGAATTTGAATTCCGATGTTGTCGCGCTGATCGATTTAAACCGTCTGTGAGAACAACATCAAGTGTCGGATCGCGTCCTTCTGTGTGAAAACCTTGGTGACTTCACCCCGTCTGTCTGTTCCCCATTGAAAGATTCGACTAATATGACCCAGACGCTCGGACTCGTTCTAATCGATTATAATGTGTATCGGTTGATTTCTATACACTTGATATCCCCAACCCTCTCCAGAATAGCTGAAAGTGCAGCTAGACCCGCAGACGAAATATTGTGACGCCAACATTTCAGATTTTATTACATGAGCTGGACGTTATTATTAGTAAAGTGATAGTCCCTTTCTGCCTTGGTGCTTAGCCGTGGTTTGTGAATCGGGTGATATATCATTCTCGCGTTGACTGAGCTGCTAGGATCTTTTTCCTCGATGCCACCGTCGTCTGGTCTCTGCCACCCGATCTTACTCATCCGATGAACCGCGGCACAGCGCCGGGAAAACAACGGCTCGCTGTAAACTTAGCGAGGCAAGTCGTCAAAAGATGACAACATCGGGATACAAGTAACACAAAAACCGCCACGGGGCCCAGTAATGCATAATACAATAATTTAATAATGTAGTGTAATTGGACGTCTGAACAGCAACAAAAATGAGACGGATTGGTTTTGGCAAAACAGCCAATAAGCCAGCAGATCATTCAGGCGCTATAATTGTGCTTTAAGGAAAGACGGGTGGATATTTGTGCTTCGATTTTTTTAATCAAATAAAATATTTAAATACAAAGAAATGAAATGCAATATTTATTTGCAGTGCGTGCGCTCCTTTAATATATTGCGGTCGAGCTCGGACCAATAGTGGTCCCGAATTTTTGAAAGGCGATGTCTGATGGTTTTACGCATTCTGTATGCGTGTAAATGGTCTATACCGAGGACAGTAAACAAAGGAATGACACAGAAGATAAAAGGTCCTCAAATGCCATGCTGTCCTCCATTGGAAAATGTGTACAAAACCAATGAGAGGAATTGCATAACAAACTTAATGCAAACAAAATAAGTTATCACAAGGACAATGGAAAGTCTTCGGTAGACACCATAAACCCCGTTCGCGTGTTGAAGAGATTTTAGACTTGAAATCAAGTCGGTAATTGGACGGTTTTATTATATTCGTCTGGGGTATAGCGCACCGCGCCGCTCTATTAGTTGCCAACATGCGTGTGCTTCACTGGCATAATAACATAATATGCCACGCTGTACGACGGACAAAACAGGGCTGTCTAACGACTTGTCCAAGTCTAAAGAGAGTTTCCAAAACGCAAACCGTGTTCACGAACAGGATTTTCACTCCCCACTTACTGGGGAGTAGATGAAGAACGGCAAGAACAAAGATGGCGGACTAAGGCCCTTCCGGAACTTGCGTTAATTTTGGTGAAATTCAGGAAGCTCTCATGCAATCCAGGGACAGTATAAAATAATTATTAAAAAGGGGATCAATGGAGTGGGATTGTGTTCGCCAATTATTATTGCTGTTGCACGATTTCAATTATTTTCGTAAGCTCGTAAATTTTCCTTTCTTTTCATTCGTAGTATTAATATTTGCATAAGTAATGAGGATCCTTGACAACATAAACAATACGATGTAAATAATGTATTATAAGTTTGAAAAATAAGTTATTTTGAATTCATAGACGTCCATGATATTATACTGACTAAATACAGATAATAGCTTTAAAAACCAAAGAATGACATTTGGAAAGAACTCACAGTATGTATCAAATTACACTGGGAACATGTTGCCAGTGAGCATAAAATTAAGAATTTCATGGGATGAGAATGTTCCTTTTGGAATTAAAATTTCTCAGCTCCCAGAGTTTTAACAACCTGAAGAAATATCGTAGACAACAGACGAAAACCTAAACTATTATATACTTATTCAGTGGTTGTGTTTTACTCGATTTTTCTTCTTCCTTTTCTTTAGTATGAATATAAACTTCATTATTTGGCTCCGCACATGATGACCCAGCACCAGGGCTAATCTGCAAGGGCACGCCGTGAAAATGACCATGTTATGTAACAGCACGCCCTGCTTGCAAGCGCTGCTGTAGCTAATTAGTATGGAAATTTATTTTAATTTAGCGCATAATTTAGTAGCCATTAGAACGTATAGGGTGCACACGCTCTTTTGATGCTCCTTATTTGGCAACCAGCCTGAGAGAACACGGGTTACCCGAGAACGGGGTTTCGAATACGCCCCATGATAAACCTGTGTGTGGGGAGATTAAGGTCTCTTTGTCGATTAAAATGTTTAGAAGGCAACATTTCCAACCAACTAGCCGCACGGCCAATCAGGAAGAGTTGAGAAACCAGGGGATACAGTAGCGTATCCAGCTTTTTGCGTCAGGGAGGGCAAACAACGTCTGAACCGTCTTAAAACCGTTGGTCACAAGTAACTGGATGTACAATGACAAAGGAAAGCCTTTGTCAAAGCTTATTTGAATAGCTTGTGATTGGGATTAGGACTGGAGGGTTTGTGATGGACTTGCAGGGATTTGCAGGGACTTGTGATGAACTCGAATACATCTCTGGCCTGTGACCACAAGCTGTTCTTAGAAAACTGCTTCATACAGTCAGTATCCCAACTCTCCCCATCATTGCCCGGGGTTTGTCCTCTGGTATACGGACATGCATCGTTTGCTGGCACTCTTGGGAAATAAAAGCAACACTGTTATTAGCACAAAGAGTGGCGCTGAACCCTACGGGTGAGGGGCCCCTCGTTCCTTCTCAGCTATCGGTTTGCAGTTTGCCCAGACCCATAGTCCCCGGTGGCCCGGGAAAAATATTCTATAGCGAGCCACGACGGGTTGGCCAGGCCGCGTCCTGGCTGTCTTCAACTCACCGGCTTACGCTTGGCTGATTGTTGCCTGCGTTGTGCTTTTGTCTTAAACCTTGCGGTTTAACGAGAGACTACCCGGCATATCTAGCTTCATTTCCTCCGAAACAACCCCGTGTCTTCTGGGGACGACCTGCTTCCCGAGGTTGTTGTCTTACGCCGTACTCTTTAGGCGTACATCCTAATGCCTCTTATTTGGGGGGAAGAGGGGAGCAAATATTTGACCAATTTGCTAAATTCTGATGAAATGTGACTAAAACAACATTGCAAAGTCACTGACCGCTAACACGTACTTTTGTGGTTCCTTTGTGGATTTTTTCCCCGCAGTCGTTCGACTGCCAAACCCCTGATAATGAACCCGCCACCGGAATTGAAATTACAAAATAGAGGCTGCATCCCGGACGCAAAATATAATGAAGAACTGCCCATTAGCAAATAACCTATGGTTTCTGTCACGAGAAAAAGTAATTTCCCCGGAGACGGCCGACGATAGTTTGTAGACTCCAGTCTGTGATTATATTGCATGTGACAACATTTAAGTTTGCGTCACCGGACACTCAATTTAACCGGCTGGAAATCCATTTATGTAAGCAGCAAATAGCGCCGAAATAAAGGAGGTGTAAGTTTGTTTTGTTTTTCCTCGCGCAAGCTCGCGTAATTCTTGAAACATTCCGGGTCCACGTTGGAAATTCTCGCCCCCGAAAACTGATTAAACCTGCCAATTTAGCAAGCGGCTATAGTATCAATGTAACGATGTATAGACACGAGTAGGGCCTAATTGCGTTTTATTCCGCACGATTTGTACGACCAACAGAAACAGGAGGACGTTACGACCTAGATGCTGCCTAATGTCATCAGAACACCTTTGACGTACCAAGCCCACTGGTAATAGAGTGTGCAAATCTCGCAACTTCACTATCACTTTGTATCCGTGCGTCTGGGTACCAAACCCTGACTAGTCTAGCGGCGGACTCCTTCAGTCTGTCTTTAACCTATACAATGTGAATGATAGGCCGTGTCCGAATTACTTGGCTACGGCTGGAAATTACACACGAGTATTATTCTAATTACTATTATTATTATTATTGTTATTATTATTATTATTTGGGTTATCAATTTGCAATTTATAGGTTTTCCCGGCCAATTTCACCATGTTTTCGTTCATTTTAAAGCCTGGCTCATTCAATTTAGATTGAAATTGAATGATCACGCAGATCGTCATTCGATAATTCAAAATAATCATTCAAATTCACTATACGAGCAGCTTCACTCGTGCCTGTATAAAAGATGAATTCAAATTGAAAGTATCGTGTTGTTCATTCAATTTCGTCTGGACCAGCAGTGAGGGGTTGATCGGGCATTCATTTTCACATTTCACCTTTTTTCAAGCATCTTTCCTGCATGTCCACTTTCCTGCATGCCCGTATTCCCATAAAAGTCTGAGTTATCTCAACGTAAATCATATCTAACGTCTTCAATCCGTAGATGCACACCTCTCTTTCTGAACTAAGTCTTCAGACAGATAAGCTGGCAAAACCTACGGGAGGGGAGGTGTGGTCGTCTGATGGAATCGGCCCAAGAAAATATTTTATTCAAGAGAAATGTTCCTGATGGTACAACCATTGCCAAACACACATGCCCCAATGTCTTGCATATGAAGAGATCGATGGGTGAATCAGAACGAAAAAGAACAGCAAACAAAGTTAAAAAGTTAAAAGATTCATAAACATGTCAACATACAGATACCCCTTATTCTTTTGGTCAAACTTTAAAACAAAGATCAACAGTGAAAAAGAAAATTCCTCACAGTCCTTTTCATTTCATTATATAGTTCGTTTTATACAACGCCTGAATAAATCCCCGCCATCTGATTGGTGGATCGTCGATCATGTGCATTGAATTATTCGTTCCATCGCACGACGCGAAGTTACATCAAACGATAGGCGTGTGATGTAACTTCCCTAATTCCACAGTCACTATAGGTGGCGCTACAACACGGCTGTCATTCACACAAAATGGCGGACAATGTTCCCGAACCGCGGTTTGTTGTCCTAGACGCTGCTAACACAAAGAGACGAATCAAATATGCAGTCAAACGATTAGAGGAATTTGCAAGACACACAGGAACAACAATTAAAGCTTTAACTGATTCGGAACTGGACAACTTTTTGTGTGTTTTTTTTTTGTCGCGGTTTTATGCGGGACTGAGAAGGGAAAACGGCATGTTGTACACAAAGAAATCCATGCATGCAATATGAGGAGGATTTATTCAGGTGTTGTATAAAACAAATAATGAATGTTTCACATTCGTGCAATGGTAAGAATAATTTCATTCGGTGACAGATGGAATGTCCCATTCCACTCGGCTTCGCCTCGTGGAATGGAACATTCAATCTCATGAAATTATTCTTACCATCGCACTCATAAACATTCATTATTTGTATAACATCATCCATCCCTCAAATCAGTTAAGATGTTACATTATAAATGTTAAATAATTTCCATTCTAAATTTTACAACATTGTTACAAAAACCTCAGAAGACAATAGGAAAATATATCAATTAAAAAATCGTATTAATTTGAATGACCATTTGATGAAAATGATTGCCCATAAACTAATAAGAAAAGAAGAGCATGGCCATACGTCATAGGCCTATGCACACCGACGTTCGCCAATTTGAATGCTTCAAACGTCAAAGGATGTCACAAAACTCAATGTAAGAATGCAACAAGTCTTGAAAGCACCAAAACGAAATAAAATGTCCCTAAACGAAAACGAACATTAGGAACAAAATTGTGGGTGCTTAAAAAATTGAAATCGAATGTCCAAACAGTGAAAAAGAAACGCGAATTTGAATGACCAATAACGAAAATTATCAGAAAAAATTGCAAATTGGCCAGGAAAACCTATATTACAAAAATGTAAATTGAAATGCCTTGTTCTCGTTACAATACCACAGTATTAGTTCTCCAGCTAAGAGAACATTTTTTTCATAAACTAGGACGCCGCACACGTTGTAGCTTCCATGAATTCTCGCGGAATCTCATTGGATGACGAGGTCAACTCGCAAGCTCTGCGAGGTTTGTGATTTGCTCACCCCAATTAAGAGTACTCTTTAAAAACGGATTGGTTTCAAATAACCAATATATTGGTTCAAACAATGAACTATTTCTAGATATGTGTCCCACCAATCGTATCGGTTGGACACATGGGTCTATCTATACCAAATCTGTTTTTAGACTGTATAGTCAGATCATGCATATCATTCTGCGCTTTGTGGACAAGTCCTATAACGCAGAATAATCTCATTCTGTGAGTGTTGGAGTAAGCACTAAATTCGCTAAAACCGCACGGTGGGATAAGGCGGTCAAACGCCAATATTCAAATTAGGACAGTTGTAAGAATCTCGCTATAGATATACAAGAGTTAACCGCATACTCCCTGGCATTTTACAGGATTTGAAAGCTATCCATGTCGCGGGTTAAATTTCAATCTTCACAGGCATGGATCAGTGTTCTATTTTCGGGAACAATCTGCATGGATTGGCGGCAGATCGGTCAACCCACTAACGACATAACCGTCTGTTCACTCAATGTATCCATCCCTGTGTTTGTGTCTGTCTTCATCTCTGACAGGAATTGGATTTTGTTGATGGGGAGAGGTAGTAGTAACTCTCTACAAAAATGGATAAATTACCCCCCCAAAAAAAACAAATAATAATAATAATAATATAGGTTTTCCCGGACGATTTCGCAAGATGTGCATAAATGTTTGTAAAACTTGAATTCAATTTCGCGCTGATTTTGAGAACGACGTATATCCGGGTTTCATTTTCGCAAAAACTAGCATTCGATTTCATTTTGTATCATTCAAATAAATGAATGTGCATAACGTTTCATTTAAACGATTACAAATACGTGATTAGGCTTTCGGTTTGACGTATGCGTGGCCGATTATTAAGAATGTGCAATCTATTTCGCAGCAAATCGATCTGTCATTGTGGCACGGCCTGAATTGAATATTCGTATTAATTTGTTACAATTTAAATTCGCAAATTCTGCATCCAATTTAAATAAAGTATATAGGCCTGTACAATTCATGATACAACTTTCATTGATTAATTAATTAATCAATGTATTGTAGGCCTAATTGATCATTAATGTATTTTTTTGTATTGTTGGTGGTTCTTTGTCTTAATTGTATTTTAATGTCTTTCTGTATTTCTTAGAGTTCTCTCTCATTATATCAGTTCGATTGTCTACCATTATTGGATATTTTAGGAGGTCTATACCGGTATGTCAACTGTGAAATTTGGCTATATGATGCGACCGTGGCAAATGCTGAGCAAGGAACGATTTTCTTCAGCTTATTTTTTGGTATGTTTCAAAAGAGTATAAGACCACCTGGTTTAGTTCCCCATATGTTACTTCTGTTAACAAATAAATGAATTCCAATGCTTGACCAGGGATGCATAACAAAAACGAAAAAAAAAACACTACGCGGGAAATCGGCTGCACATTTAGCGAAACAGATTGGTGATAAATTAAAAAGAAAACAGGATTGCGGATGTGTATTCGAATTCGCGCTAAAATGATTTATCAATTACTAATTCAGTGCACATTCGGGATATCGTACGCTGATTTGTTACGTCTGAATGCACCTTTATGGAAATAGAATTATCAATTGCTAAATAGAAAACGGGATTGTGAACGTTCATTCTATTTCGCACGAAAACGAATGCATCTTTTACAAATTAATGTGCACATTTTCCGAAATCGTCCGGGAAAACCTATAATATAGTTTTGCCCGGACGATTTCGGAAAATGTGCACATTAATTTGTAAAAGATGCATTCGTTTTCGTGCGAATAAATAATTAAATACAAAATTTAAAACAATTTAAATAAATTAAATAAAAATAAAAAATACAAATAATGAGATCAACCCCTTTTATCCACCTCTATTTATCTATTTATTTATTGGGTTTTTTTTGGGTGAGATTGTTTTTTTTTACAGAATAAAAAGGTTAGAAAATTTCTCTTTTTTGGAATTTTTCAAAAATGTTTACAAAGTTAAATTCAAATAATAACTAATAATACTGTTTGTCAACTGAAATGACCCGAAATGTGTGATAAAAGTAAGGCGCCTGTCGTTTCGATCCGAATAGAGAAACTGCACTGGTGCAAACACGATGTTAGGCTGTTTTTTCAAATCTTATAAAGTACCTCCTTAGGGCGATATTTTGTATGGGTATGGGCTATACAAAAGACAAGAAAAAACAGAAATCACAGGGATAGAAGGTATCCAGTGGCGAGGGGGGAGGGGGATCCCGCGGCGGCATTTGATGCGTCATAAAAACATAAAAGAACTAGTGTTTTTAAGACGGTTCAGACGTTGTTTGCCCTCCCTGGCACAAAAAGCTGAATATGCTACTGAAGGTATCTGGCCCTATTTACATTTCGTTTGAATTGTGAAAGATTATAGGTGGAAGGGAAGCTGAGGTTACACGCAGGGAGTTCCATTTGCACCATTTTAGTATTATTGCCCACACCTTGCGTGTTTAGTTCCCCTTACTGACCGCCAAAAGATGGTTGCCGCCCACCCCAATACATCCTACCCACCTCCTCTATCATATCCCCTACATGTTATGGCATGAAAGCCACGCCCCTTTGAATCGCACCATCCCCCGTGGCAACCATTCAACGGTCCTCCCCCGCGAGCGGTAAGGTGTACGTCGTCATTTGTCTCAGGCTCACTTTTCACTTTTTTCATTTCCGTTGTCTATAGTTACAGGGGATTCAGAGAGTCTCGACGTGTCCGAGACAGAGATGGGTGCATGCCGCCTGCGCATCTGACTGACTAGTCTTGAATCAAGGCTGTCGGCGGATGAATATCCCTGGTGCGTATAAATACCCTCAATCTGACGCAGCTGAAATCTCAGCTTAGGTTTTGAACTGCTGAGATACAAGCACGGGGTTTGACTGGAATCAAGTCCACTGTTATCATGCTTCCCACCCAAGTAAGAGAACAGGGGAGAAGCTTTCATAGAATTTTGGAAGATATTTTAAGAATCCGATGTTGAAAAATATTGGAAATGTGTTTGAAATGTGTTTTTGTATTTGGTGACAAATTTACATTAAATTATCTCATTACGTTACATTAAATTTGTTTGAAATGTGTTTTAAAAATACATTAAAATTACATTACATTACATGAAATTTGGTAAAAAGAAAATACATTAATTTTAATTTCTGGATCAGAATTTCTGGGGGACAGGCTTATCTTCTTACAGAGCAGGGCTACCCACCCATACCCACCCGTTTCTGCTAATTTTCTGCTATAGATAAACTTCATTATAAGTTTGCTTATGTAAGTTTAGGGTGTAGTTATAATATCAGGAATAACTGCAACCAACAAGAATTTCAATGGCTGTTTTACACATAGTTGTCTACACAACATGTCTTCAAATAACGTGCACTCCCGTGATGTTATACTTTGCCTTCGAATACCTATCCAGGTATAGCTTGTTCGTGGTGGCGTTTTAATTAACAGTATAAATTAACTTTCAGGTGATTTGTGTGGGCAAGAACAGCTCGACATTCTGATGGCAAATGAAAAAAAATTGAGGGTCCCGGCAATATTTTCTTGCTGTCTGATCGAAGTGTAATGCCTAACGGATGGGATAGACAACCGGTGAAATGAGGCAATTAACCTAGCGGCTTGGAGTGCCACTCGCTCATGTCCCACTCGCCTCACCCCCACCCTTGGGCCCAACGAGTGTCGTCTTCCGTTGCTAGGGAAGCCATGCAATGACTCCCGTGTCCCGTACCGGCGAGTCGTCAGCTCTTGTACTCCGTGTGGCCTCTGCGCCCATCTCACCGTATCACCGCAGACACTCAGCCGCTAAACCAACCTGAAATAAGACACAAACAAGCCCTCCCTCTCCAACCAAGAATCGTCATCCCACACGACTCATTTCACACACCCCTGATTTTTTTGGAAAGCAATTAGAACGACGAGGATAAACTTGCTGATGTTATTGAAGACTGCAAACAGCGAATCCGTCGAGTTTGCATGGAGAGGGAAAAGGGGTTTACGGAAAGAGCACAGCACTCGATTCTCGAGATGAACTCGAATAGAGAATCAATCGAATTAGGATGCTGATGAAATAGGGAGACCAATCCGATGTTTGACTCTCGAAGAAAACAAATGCCGCCTGTATATAGCGCGGTTTGTTTACACCGGCATTTTATGACTTCACTCCATCTTTTTTGCAAAGCCACCCCCCCCCCCCCCCCCGAAGAAAAACAAGAAATACTAGTTTATCCGGATTCTTCTCTATTAGCAATGTAATAAATCTTAAAAGCCGAGATTACCGTATAATGCGGTCCCAGGCACGACAGAGGATTTTGGACGGGGATGCACACAGATTACGCATTGGTATACGATGTGCGTATACACATATTTTCCGGACCAAATTTCAAAATTGTACAAAGGTGATCCCGACTTTTTCTGGACCAGAAAGCAGACTTTGAAAAGCGGGGGTGGTAAGTTTTTATAGGTTTTCTCGGCCAATTTCACCATGTTTTAGTTCATTTTAACGCCTGGCTCATTCAATTTAGATTGAAATTGAATGATCACGCAGATCGTCATTCGACAATCAAAAATAATCATTCAAATTCACTATCCGAGCATTTTATCATCTTTTAGCTTCACTCTTGCCTGTAAAAGATGCATTCCGAGTAAAAGTGTCGTATTGTTCATTCAATTTCCTGTGGACCAGCAGTAAGGGGTTGGTCGGGCCTATTCCACCATTTTTCAATCTTTTTGTTTCTGTATGTCCACATTCCTGCATGTCTGTATATTCCTATAAAAGTCTGATTATCTCAACGTAAATCATATCTGACGTCTTCAATCCGTAGAACCACACGTCTCTTTCTTAACTAGGTCTTCAGACAGATAAGATGGCGAGCCTACGGGAGGGGGAGGTGTGATCGTCTGATGGAATCGGCCCAAGAAAACAAATTACCCAAGATAAAGTGTTCCCGATGGTACAACCATTGCCGAACATTCGTGCCGCGATGTCTTGCACACAAAGAGATTGTGGTTGAATCAGAACGATTTTTTGGGTCAAACTTTAAAACAAATAAAGATCAACAGTGAAAAAAAAATTCCTTAGCCCTTTCTATTTGATTAAGTCATTACATCATCCATCCATCCCTCATATCAGTTCAGGTGTTACATTTTAAACTTTACAAAATGTTTACAAAAACCTCGGAAGTAAATATCTTATTAATTTGAATGACCATTTGATGAAAATGATTGCCCACAAACGAAAATAAAAGTACGATCATACGTCATAATTATGCACACCGACGTTCGCTAATTTGAATGCTTCAACCGTCAAAGGATGTCACAAAACCCAATGTAAGAATGCAACAAATGAAGTCTTGAATGCACCAAAACGAAATAGAATGCCCTAAAACGGAAAACAACATTAGAAACAAAATCTTGGGTGCTTATAGAAATTGAAACTGAAATTGAATGCCCAAACAGTAAAAAAGAAACCTTAGGCCTAATTTGTTCAGATGTGTAAAAACCACTCGAATTTGAATGACCAATAACGAAAATGATCAGAAAAATTCGCAAATTGGCCGGGAAAATCTATACATGTGTAATATTTTTTACACAATACAAGCCTTGAGCTGTATGTCGTAATCTCCCCCCCCCCCCCCTCCCCGGATCAGATCAGCGAAGTGGGGATAGAGGCCATTTATCTCTCATGTGACCAGATAACGTGAAATGTAAACAAAACCACACGCCATGCAGGCTTCATCGGATGTCCTACACACGCCGCACGCCTGACTGATTTACTTGAATAAGCACATGACATGTGAAAAGAGTCTATGTATAGACACATCTGACTGTTATAGCGCTGGCTGCACAGGATGCGGACGCGGTACGTCCCGGAACGGATCCGATCCGTCAACTTTTTCAATCTCAATGAAAATGAATGGGTCAGGCCACACTGGGTGCGGAACCGATCCGACACGGTGCGTACGCTACGTCAGGTGACGGATGCGTCAATTTCTGCAAAGTCGATTTTTAGTTTTACATGTGTTTTTTGTTCACCACAGAGAGCCAATTCACTGACCAATCGGTGATATTCCCCCAGATCCTTTCTCTGTCTATCTTATGCACCAACATTCTTCTTCTCTTTCGTCTCCTATAAGTGAATGACAGCCATGATCTCAATATCTTCGTCAACTACTTGAGCTGCTCATGGTTGATATTTCTTCTTCTGCCAATTTCCCTCCAAAATAATAGGTTGTGAATGCTCCGCAGTCGGCGCAGTGTGTGCGGTTCTATCGTCTACTGAATTTAATATTGGACGTGCATGGTTAACTAGAGTATGCTGTGAAACTATACGGAGCCTCTACACCAGTAAAGTAACACCTCTTCGCATTGGAAGAGACAGACAAATCGTGTCAAAACTCACTGACGCAGCAAACGCATCCAGTGTAGACAAGCCTGCGTTTTTGACGCATGTTGCCGCATGCGGAAACAAATCGTGTCGTGTCTGTGACGTGACGCATACGCATAGGCCTACGCATTGTATGTGGCCAGCGCTTAAAAGGGCCTTCCACACCTGTCAGTATTAAGCTATGCTTTGTCTGACTGGAATCATTTATTGTATTTACAGCTTGGGGTTGACAACGTGCAGTGGTATCATCTCCTTTGTGAGTATGTGGGTTCTGAAAAAAACCGGGATCTTTTCAGAACCCCACATAAGAGAGTTGCCGCATGGTGCTCCCGCAAATCTTTATCTTATTGCCGTCTTCACAATGCAAACATTCAAATGCAATGGCCGCTTGTGTGTGACCAGTACTGACCAATAACAAAGAAGGTCAGATTCGTCGAAAGCAAAAGGTAGGAGTTAGAGTTTGTACATGGTGAAATGATGAAATGGTTGTCGGGTTACTTTCTGTTTTAGTTTAAACAGTTACATACAAAAGAAGGATAGGGTAGTAATCGTTTCATGTCTTTAATAAGCATCCCCAAAAGAAGGGGGAAAAACTTGGATGGGCAGCCAACGTTCCCAATCTTTAGGCCCGTCGCTAAGGTGGGGGGGGGGGGGGGCAGCCCCCCCCCCCCATTGGCCAAAACCAAAAGCATCAAAATGGTATATGGTTGTGTTTTTTCTTGTGGTGTCCCCACCCCCCCCCCCCCCCCCCCCCCCCGCCAGCTGGCACTTCCCCCCCCCCCCCCACCTCCCCCGCCAAGATACCCGGGCCTGCCAATCTTACTGAGTCAGTCGTATATTTGGACCCGCGGTTGCTCAGCTATAGCTGTGTGGACGGCTGAATTGTTGGCTTTGTCCCCGCTGCACGATGTAACGGGACGTGGGAAGGAAGCATTCCCGTCAAACTTAGGAATGGCGTTTTGTTAGTTTACACTGTTCACGGACTTAGTGTCGATGTAAATACCTGCGGACTTGCAAATGCATCTGTGTAGTTGAAGCCCAGTTGAAGCCATATTACCGTGCCGAAAAAAATATTACGTTTGATAGTCTGGTCACCAGAGCTGATTCTCTACCCTTCGTATGTCCGGATAAGCCTCCAAGGTCCACGTGGCCACAAAGAAGGAATTCCTCCTTTTTTCCTGAAAATGTCCGACGTTTTCCGAACTCGTCAACATTCGGATGTTCACCAAACGAAATTTCTGTCAGGCCCGTTGTTGATCCTAAACGTTTTGAATGAGGCAAAGTAAACATTTTGTTCGAAACAAATTGATTTTTTTTCATTGATTGTTTTCTTCATTTTTTTTTCTCGCTATGGGTACTATTTTAATCAACAACCATAATAAACCTGAGTATGTAACAAAGCGCGTTTCGGGAGGGCTGAGACTGGGGATTTGGAACCCCACTAACGTTCATAGATCAGTCTGAAAATAGGAGATGTCCAATATTTAGGTCCCTCACCCATGGAGGAAGGCCCAAGACATTACAAATAGCAGACGTTCACATGTACTATCGGTAAGAACGTCGTTATCGGTACCTTGTGCTAACTAATGCTTTGCACACAATATACCCTAGGTGTATGAGTATACATTTTCTGTTCATCGAAAATATTTAGGACACCACCCCAAACCCGGCCCCTCGTCTCCGCCCACGTTTATAGATATTCGGATTCATGTTTGCAACTTGTTTTTAAGTAGGCCTATGCACTGAAAGGAGGTCGGGTGTTAAATCCATGTTAAAATTACAGCAGTTGTGTTAATTTGAATTTTACAGATTAGGCTGTAGAGACCAATGCCTCATTATTAGCACAATTTAACACCGTTTTTTGCAGGGTGATACACAAACAGATACGAGAAAAGGATAAAAATGGATACTAGTATTAAACATATTGTGTTAGAATCCACTGGAAGGAAATCCAAGAACAATCCAAGTTGTTTGTTTTCATTTTCAAACAAAACAATTACCAAACTCGGTCCAAAAGGATTTGTCTAAACACATCTTGTATTAAGAAGGGTTTCGCTTTGTCCAGAGTTCAGTCTGTCATCGTTTCTACATCCCAGCGGACAAGACACTTTGTAAATACACGTTCCATATGGGGTTTCTGTTCCCATCTTTGTGCTAAGAATGCCCCGTGCACTGTGCGTGTACCGCCGCCCGGCCGCCTCGGAATGGCGCGGCCCGGCCCGCGGTGCTATAAAATGTTACGATATTATTGTCCATAATTTGAGGCGAGGGGCTTAACAGCAGTATGTCGTGGAGGTCGCATTGACGTCTTGACATGGCATTGAACTCACCCAAATGCTACACAGTGGAGTTCAGACTTGCTCCAGTTACTGTTCGTGCGCGCGCATGCAATCTATGAAGTCCTAGCCAATCGTTTGCCCGATAGAAAGTCATGTGCTTCGTAATGTATCTTGTGCGCGTGCGTACCAGGCGGGCTCGTAAGCGCAAATCCGAATGAAGTACGACAGCTGCAGCTATTGTTAGTCGGGTGCTGGTTTGACGACCTTCGCCAACGTCCAGACATGCGAAGCGTGTAGCGCAGCCTGTTGCCTGTTAAAGCCAACAGCTTAATTAATGTGGCCGTGTATTTCAGTCATGCATGGACGTAACCTGGCAAGATGAGATCGTAAAATCACCATTGAGGGGAAATGCCGGGAACTGGCATTTACAGCCCGTGAGACAAAAAAGGGGTGATTTATTAACTTTGCGATATCAGATCTACGCTGCCATACCGCGTGTGTAAAATAAAATGTCACAGTAAATGTAATAAAAAATACCGAAATTTTGATTACCAGTGATAGTTTCAAGCTTCTATTTCCGTGGTTTGACTGGAAAATTTGATTTAATGGATTTCGCCACGAAAGAATTATGGAATAAATCTATTTTTGAACGAAAAAAACAACAACCGCCAACTACACTGTTCACTCTATTAGATCTTCCTACAAATATTGTTTTATAGTGTGCTGTGCTTGAAGATTGATATCTATTAATATTGTTGAAATGAGGAGCTTCCCGCTCCGGCTCCTAATTCAACATTTGAAACTTATCAAATCTGTTACTTTAAGTTACTTGTCGTCGGTCAGTTTTTTTTTATGGAATGCCTCATTGGAGAGTTAATTAATGACTGATCTTGTACTTAAACAAACAAATAAGTAAATCAATTTGAATTTTTGTTTTTCAGGGTTTAGCTCTTTGGATATTATTTCATGACCTAGATCGAGCGTGGCCCAGTTCTCCCCGATTAAAAAGGTTCTTCACCTTTGTAACAAAAAAGGAAAAAAGAAAATGTCCCACTTTTATACAGGGGCGTTATACTATGGGGATGATGGGGCACGTGCCCCAGGTCTGTGTTCCCTCTCGAGAGCTCCCTCTTGAGCTGTACTTGTTTAGCAAAGAAGTTTATTCTGTTTCCCTCTAACATGCTCCCTTGAAAAAATCGCAGGCCCTATACCCACCTCCCGTTGCTCGGCCCCTGGTAAGTTGGACCACCCCGACTCGCACCCCACCCCTCCTCGACCAAGCGGTACGGAAGAGTGGCGTACCTAGAGGGGGAACTACCCCGTGGGAACCCTTGCCCCTTCCCCCGCCTATGGGAAATTGTTTAAAATGTCTGGGGAATTATGACATCCCGTCATCAGTTCATATTTGGACGTATATCAAAAGGTTATTGAAAGCGCCGGCCTCCCCTCCCCTCCTCTCCCCCGATTTTCAAAATATTTCGCCGAGGCACAAAAAACTATCTTAAATCAAACCCAACCCAACCCACATGTGTGTAAACACCTTTAACTGGGGACCTTCTATTGTTTATACTTTTTGGCAAGGACACTCACTGGTTTTGTACACGGTTTTCAACAGGGGACCTTTCTCAACCGGGGACCATATTGTCCTCTATATATTGTTAAAGGTCCACCATTGAAAGCAAAACAAACCCAACCCAATCCAATCCACTCTTTTTACGGGACATTACGATTTCCCCTCACAGTTTGAGACTTAAGTTTTTTTAATACATTTCACCGATGCCGTCATCGTGCATGGTACCGGTAAAATATATTGACAAAAACTTTCATCTCAAACTGTCAGAGGGAACGCGGGAAGTAAAACTCGGACAAACAAATCATTTTCAGTAGTTTATTTATATCATAAAAAAATGATTGATCAAAAACGGTTAAGTTTCAATCAACAAGGCCTTTGTCCACAAATAACAAACGAGGCATCTTTATGTGGTAAAGAATACTTGGAATGACAACATTTGTTTACATTTTAATATTTTTCCTAATTCGGATGTTCTTTGAATAACAATGCATGATGAGTGTTTTGTGGGGGATAAACTTGTCATACAAAGCGAACGACCAACAAACGAATGAACCAACATATTTATAATAATAATAATAATAATATTGTACAACATAAGATTATAGACAATAAAAGGCAACGTTAAATATACTATAGTTGCAACATATTGTTTAAAAACAATAGACATTGGTTATATCAAGCCGTTGTATTGTTTGAAATACAAGGAGATTGTAATAAATTAATTGAAATAATCAGTAATTAATTAATACGTTCAATAAATATGGAATGGTTTGGTAATGGCAGTTAACTTAAGTGAAGCCTAAATATTGAAATACTATAAAGCGTTTGATTCCTCAACGGTTATAAATAAATACTTGTGCCCTGTGCTGTAAAACATATCGCCATAATATCTCACATTATAGTAATACACCAAGCTTTTTACATGCTTATACATTACAAATAGATTAAGCATGGTATCTTTTTAACTGACAACGAATTCCAAACCGAACAACACCGATAACATACTATGAGTGTGGACGCAAACTTAATAAATAAGACGATAAATATCATATATTTCAATAAATAAGTTAAACTGAAAAAGCACACTTCTTGAAAAGTATAAAGAATTCCAAAAATGTTTATGGCTAAGGAAACGGACTTGTGAATTAGAAATGACTAAACAACGATAGCTGGGATCTGAGATCCATTTCATGGAGCTACTTAGCACACAAAAAGGAGGTCGAGGGTTCGAGTCCCACCCGAGTGATTTTTTTCCCAAATAATCTCTCGGGACAACACTGAGTATACAGTGTTTATGAAATACGTCGGGGAAGAGCAAAACCCAATATTGAATGTACATCACCCCGACGCAAAATTCCATCTTATAAATAGTTTGGCTGCGGTACCCGCCGCTATATCAGATTCGAACCAGACAATCGACTCCGGCAAGCTCGGTGGTCGAGTGGTAAGACATCTGCACTAGAAAGCAGGATGTCGTTGGTTCGAGTCCCACCCGAGTGATTTTTGGCCAAATAATCTCTCGGGACAACACTGAGTGTACAGTGTTTATAAAATACGTCGGTGAAGAGCAAAACCCAACATTGAATTCACACCAAAAAATGCTTAGCAACAACAAGTCTTGCTTGGTTAAAACATGTTACCAGCCAAAACTCCATGTGATTATCATGCTAAGCAAACAGCTGAATAGTATAAGTCACAAGCAATATACATCACGTGAACATTTGGTTTGGAACCCAGTTTTTACCGAGGAAGATTTTCAGCAATGCTTAAAAAATCTTTATACTTAGCATCTCCATGACATTGGCCCCTGTTAAATGTCAAAACCCGCCGTCTCATATCACGAACAATTTCGATTTGCTAATTTCTCCGGACAATTCTCTATAAATAAATGACAATATGAAGCACAACTCAAACAATAAATACCTAAAGGCAATGCCATACTGGCTGTAAATGTGGTGAATCTATAATTCGTTATTTTTCGTGAGACATAATTAGCGAATAAATATGATTACACCGAGTAAGAAATGTAAACAAAAATAAGAACAATAAATACTTATTCTGTTTAAATGTTTGGGTTTTCTTATGAGTTGAAACCATAAGGCAAATTAAAATAGATTTTTGTTTTAATGTCCCCGCACATGTCCAATTTCGCGGCCACATGCTTTTTTCCTCTCTTCTCCAAAATGATTCATAAGAAATATAACATATTAACAGGGAGAGAAAATTGCTTCCCGTCAGTCTACAGAGCGTTTTGGATTTATTGGGTGGCTTCCTAGTCGGCAGAAGACATCTTTGAATAAAAATCGGCGGGCATATTCCATCCATCTTTTTTGAGAAAGACATGAAAGTAAACATATTTTTTGCCGAACACCATATTTCTCGGATACGAAATATCACTAATCTGCAGTAATGAAAAAAATATTACCACGTTTGACGGCAATTTCTCAACATCAACTTGAAATAATAATTTGTAATCTTCCATTTTCAATCTCGTCTCCATCGCGCGTCGGTGAGCACGGTCAGTGTTGCGTGACCTCGCCAAAGAAATCACAAGCCAAAAGAGAAATGGCTGCTCATTATTCATCAACTCCGAGAACAGCGAATCGTGTATACTTGTTTATTGTGCATGGTAAGTTGATTCCTTCTAGCGTGCACGTAACCCCTATTATTTAGTACTGCCCGTCGGTTTTCTTTTTAATTGGCTCAAGAGATTGCCAGCTAAAATCAGGAATCCCGACGAAATCCATTTGTCAAGCGAAAATTGATCTTCCTACAACACAGCATTACGGAATGATCGAAAGTTATGACTCGAGTCCAACAGTACAGTACATGTATATAACTCTGATAAGGAGTAATTTTGTTTACGGTATCATCAAAATTTGGCCTTTCGAAAATACGCCAACTCTTCAGAATTCAAATAAGAATTACATTTTAACAAAATATATTTGTCCTTACATTTTTTTCTTTTCAAATGCAAGGAATGCATTACAAATGACACAATACAAATGCATATGAATTTATTTGATTGTAAATCACCACACCAATGCTCAAATTGCATGCACCTATCAACCCCCCCCCCCCCCCCCCCGCCCCATCCCAGACGTCGGGATTGGTACATTTTTTCGTGCCCGAGGGTGGGAACTTTGGCCCTTCTTTGGGTGTAAACAAAAATCGATCCTACACTTTTGTACAAGAGAGTCGTGCCCCAGGGTGTGGGTTTTGATCACTCCCCGCATTGGGGGTGGGGCAACCCGGGAGAGGGGTGGGGAAACAATTGATAGGTGCGTTATAGACAGCACACAGATCGAGAGCACCTTACGATCAATTTCGTATGAACCGGGATTTAAAATGGAAAAAATACGCCTTTTTTCACTTCGCCATTTAAAAAAAATTTGATCAATAAAACTACCCCCTCAGAAGACAGAGGTTTAAACTCACTGTTTATATGAAAAAAAAACAAGTTTTGGAATGTTGTAAACAACAGAAAATCGTATAGAAGCGTACCCATAACATAACAATGGTAAAAAATCAAACAAACCTGATTAGTTCTTTTCCCTTGGTCATTTTGATGCACAGTATTGATCCATATATAGTACACATTTAAATCTTTCACAGGAATGTCGACAAGTAACATATTTCAAATGTAAATAAATACTAATACTTTGCACTAAATAAAGCTGAAAATAGCCGGTAAAGAATGACAACATAAATCACCAACCATAAAACGCATATCAATTATCATATCAATTAATAATACTTGATCACAGATAAAAGAAAACAAAATAACTCGTGGAATGATTTGGCCTGACGTGGTGTAAATACTTTGCCTATTGGGAAACTATGGGGAAATCTTTACACTGAAACAAAAACCCAAACACGCCGTTGTTTTAAATGTTTGCCTTTTTTGAAGATACAAGAGCAATGTGGCTACTTTTCAGTAAAAAAGAAAAAAATACATATCTTGCCAACAAATCTTTCCAGTGACTGACGACATTTTTTATGATGATTTTTTTTGTTCCAATTTGTGTTAATTATGCATTCCACTGCAGACCGTTGCTAATTAATTGCAGTTCAAGCAACAGATGGTTAATTGTCTAAAACGAGAAACAAAGCCGGCAGCTGGTGCCTTCTCGTGTACTGATTTATTATCGTTTTATCTTAGAGAAATACTTTAATGGACACCCAACCCATTCTTTCTGCCTCTGAAATGATCAGATAATTAAAAACAAAACATCACTGGAATATAAACTTGTTGATGTAGATGTGCATTGTTGTGCAAACAGGCAAGTACAAAGGCCCCGCGCTTTCCTTCAACGGAATGTGTATTGATCGAACGTGCATGGATCGGCGGCGATTGTAATAAACCATTACGCTAAGGCACTGTCCACTCATTTCGGGCAGGAGCGAAAAATCTCTTGTATCTCAAAATTACTTAACAATTTTATTCGGTATTTTGTTATTTGATATTAAGGCCTACGTTTTGATTTGAAAATTGGATTGGACCACGCGTGAGGAGACAACATTTCACCTTATTTGTTGAATCATATTTTTTTGAAACATTTCGTTGGAAAGATAATTGCTAGGACAGGAGTCTATATGAAACAGGAACTGTGAATAATGGGTATAGGCCTGTCAAGGATAAATATTATCGATTTTGTTTGGCCTGTTATATTAAAGCCTAAAACGGCCTGCATTAGACCATTGTCCATTTATATATAGTTTTCTTTTTTCTTTATGCAAAAATATTGATTTTCTTGATAACAAAAACGATGGATGGTTGATTGTCATTCGTGGCTTTATTGTTCTACTCACGGCTGTACGGGCAGCTGCTGCTGAAGTAAGATGACTTGTCTGTTTTCAGACGGATGCCTTTTGTTGATGTGTCGCGTCAGCCCGGGCGAGCTGGTGAACTTACACGAGCAGTACTTGCACGGGTAGATTTCACTTGAGTGGTGTAGGCGCACGTGCTGCTCTAACGCCATCTTGTTTTGGTAGGATCCCCCGCACACGTCACAGTTGACTTCCTTTGGGCCCACCGCGTGAGTCAGGACATGCTTGGCCCGGCTGGTCAGGCTGCTGAAGGTCTGTCCGCAGTACTGGCACGGGTAGGTGTCCTCCTCACCGTGATGCTGCATGTGCTTCCGGAGGTTAGCCGGCCGGCGGAACTTCTTCCCGCACTGGTCGCACTCGTACTGCCCCTCCTCGTTGGGAGTGGCCTGGCCGGGGCTTGGGGTGCTTCGGCTGCTGTCGCTGCCGGTACTGATCAGGTCGTCTTTGATGATGGTCTGGGACTCGTCTGTCTGCCCTGTACGGTGGGTGACCTCGAACGTCTTGGCCGGTGATGCAGGCAGGATGCGAGGGGAGTTGGGCGTGGATCGGTTGTTGGCTTTAGGCTTGTGCCAGCGTCGATGAGACGCGAGATTGGCTGGGCAGTTGAACACCTTGTCGCATTCCGGACAGCGGTACTCCACGTGCACGATGCGGGAACATTTATGCTGGGCAAGGGAAAAGGGGTCTGGGTACTGCTCTTTGCACAACTGGCAGACGAAGTCCCCACCCAGGCTGTTGTCGGTCCCTCCTTTGTCACCGTCGCACCTCGTACCCTTGCCGTCCGGTCCGCCATCAGACACATCCCCACGGATGATGGTACCGTGGACTGGCGAAGTGTTGTCCTCGTCGAAGTTGAGTTTCCGGGCAGCTTTGGGTTTCTTGGCCTTGTGCTGTTTTCTCTCGGTCTCCTCGGAGAGGGGGCGTTTGATTCGCAGAGGAGGTGGCACGCCAGAGGGTAGTCTTCGTTGAGGTGTGGTTGGGGTCACGGTGAACGGCCACAGCGTTTTATCTCGCTCACTGTTCTGTGGTCCCAGGGGTGGAGAGCCGAAGGCCAACGGGGAGGGGTATGGGCAGGTGGTCAGGTGGGGGGTACTGACCGGGGAGTAGACCGAGTCCCGATCGAATCGGAAGGCCGGGCTCTCCTTGACCACAAGCGTGACCGGACTGTGGCCGTACCCTGAGTCCGGCGAATTGAAGGGTTTGCTGTAACATTCCCCGTCATCGTTCTCGATGTAGGCATCGTCTTGGTCCTCATCTGAGCAGCGAGAGCGGTAGGAAACGGAGCCTGATTTCTTATTTCTTTTCACCAGGAACCCCCTCGGCATCTTCCCGCTGCAACGGGGGGATGTCCGCTGAATGAATCACCGCCGTATCGTCATGCGGGAAACACAGAACAAAAAGAAAATCTGCTCCGTTGCCGTCAAGTGTGAAGTCTGACGGTGTTCTGGTGTGACGAAGGGAGATAGGAGCGGGGAAGATTACCACCGGCCCAGCCTGATCAACATCGACAGTAAACGGCGATCACAGATTGCCCTCCACACTCGGTATGCATAGGAAAGACTACAGGTGGCGATAACGCGTCTGACTTGCCGTTTTCATGTTCCAGAATGCGGGGCATTAGCGGCGTTTTGCACAGTTAAATGTGACGCGCAAATACTGTCACTCGGCCGACAAGATGCTAACAAGTCAGCCAGGCTTCTGGTTGGCTCGTGGTACGCGCAACGGACCAGTGAATTCCGTCATGGGAGCTTATCGTTAAACTGTCGTCGCCGCTGTCTCCGCCCACTTCACCCTCGTGAAGCGAGCTCAGGCAGCCGGCCGAAGGACCAAGCAGCTGCAATGCGCAGCGTTGCTGGGCTGTGTATAGGATATCGGAGCTCCCCCTTTGTTCGATTGTGAGGGGGTACTACACCACGGTATGAGACACGCGTACGCTCTTTGTTTTCATCCGGACAGATTGGATTGTAATCGCGTAGTGGGTGATGGGGCTCGCCACGGCGCATGTACCAACTAATGAGCAGGCTACCCTGCGGCGAAGCGATTATCCCGCCGGCTCATTCGCCAAGCAAGGATGGGAATCTCCTCCAGAAAAAAAAAACGAAAGAAAGAAAAGAAAAAATATGTCCCTCCTCGGCCAAATCTCAGCCGGTTTTCTTTGTTCTCGTGCAACGGGCGATCATCAAAATTCTTGCAGTGGTATAAAATTTTATGAAATAAAGAGTGCTGATAATCGAAGGAGAAGGCTTGTTATGCGGATGCGAGGCACCGACTGGAGCGTGAATGCGTGCTACATCACCAGTCAACGGTAACGGGTTGACGCGCAGAGTGCTCCGGTGCTAGATGTGCTGTTGGAAAACATCACTGATTGCCTTTCCTGATGTTACCCAATCAGTGGTTTTTCCAAGCGTTTCCTTCGAGAGAAAAGCTTCAAATTAAGCGCCTAATTAAAAATAAGAAAGCTACAGTTGGAAACCAAATGCGAGGTAATCTCTGAGATTAATGAGGCCATTATGCGACATGCTTTGCTATCAAATCTCATTTGAAAATGTAAAACAGGTTGGAAGATGTTATATTTAAAACAAAAATTAAACGAATAATGTTAAATGTTGATGTCGTAAACAAAAATGCGCGCGGGCAGTGCAATTTTGAGAGCAGTGTTAATAGACGAATGTACATTCATGTGAATGATATTACTACAGAGGTTGTATTATTGCAAGGCGGTGTACTATTTATAATTATATACATGTACATAATTTGTTGTTGACGTTGTTCTAGGCGTCTTTATCGTCATCCGTCTTTGTTTTGCTGCTTATGTTGTTATTGTTGTCACTCTATCTTCCTCTTTTTGTGTTGTTGTTGTTGTTGTTATGGTTGTTGTTGCATTACCCAACCGGTTAAATGGGAAACTTTTGAGAAGTTGGTGGCAGCAGACATTCTTACGAGTCGTGCGCATGCTCAGAACTATGCGCGCATGCTCAGAACTATGCGCGCATGCTCAGAACTATGCGCGCATGCTCAGAACTATGCGCGCATGCTCAGAACTATGCGCGCATGCTCAGAACTATGCGCGCATGCTCAGAACTATGCGCGCATGCTCAGAACTATGCGCGCATGCTCAGAACTGTGCGCGCATGCTCAGAACTGTGCGCGCATGCTCAGAACTATGCGCGCATGCTCAGAACTATGCGCGCATGCTCAGAACTATGCGCGCATGCTCAGAACTACGCGCGCATGCTCAGAACTAGCAAAAGAACCGGTGTAGTGTTAAATGTTGTCACCATGAAATATTGTAGAATTGCACATTGCCTTAAGTGATCGATGAATCGATTATTGGGAGAGTGGCCGGTCACGTGGGAGTCGGATATTCATATGACACCGGTATGTCTGCTGCCACCACACTGCAAAAAGTGTGTTGTTAAATTAGCACTATGTGGTGTTTATATTGAACCATTCGCCCAATATAAACACCACATGGTGTTGATTTAGCGTCACAGTTTTTGCAGTGCAGCGTCTCAAATGTCTCCCATTAGCCCCCCCCCCCCCCCCCCCCCCCCCCCCATCGGTCGATGTTTTTTTTTACCATCCCAGAAAATATCAAAACAACAACAACAATAACAACAACAACAACAATACAGGTACATGTGTTACTCGGAAGTCGGGAGACAAAAAGTAAGCCTATTTAAAAGTGAGATGCCGAAATGCACGATTGTGCCATCATAGCTGCATTTAAAGACACTGATTTTAATCAAACTTGTTCATTTTGCGGAGGGCAACACAACTACATAGTTATATTTTTCTGACAATGCGGGGATCGATACCAATCACTTCAGAATCACTTGTGGAATGGGCGGAATCGATAATGGCATCCCGTGGCCTTGATGCAGTGCCATGGGGACTATAAACGATTTTTCGGTTTCCGCGGTGCATGTCTGAAACAAAGAATGGGCCAATTCTCTGATTTGCGTGTTTCATTGCAATATTTCATAAAAACCGGTTTTGTGTACTGAGAGATTGTATGGCGAAAAAATACATTGAACAAATATGCTTATTCTATTGGGAAATGGCATGGCTTTTACATTATGTTTTCTTTGGCCACGGAGCGGGGGATATCTTATTACAGGTAATCGGTTTTTCACTTTTCTTTGAATAGTTATTGTGCTATAATATCATTCTTAAAAAGGCAAAATTTAAAATTAACAGTTAAAAAGAGAACAATGTTATCGTCACATGATTACAAAATAGGTCACAGTGTGAGCTGGTTTGATTTTTAAAAGAGTGGGTGGGGCAAACACGCCCTCTTTTTCTATCCCTTGGTCGGATTTAGTTTCGGATTCTACCCGAAAAGGTCGAAATTCGCTTGAAGCGCATTGTATACTTGCGATATACGCAGATGCCAGCGCCATGACATGATTCAGCGGGTGACAACTCTAGGCCAATAATTTCATGAGAGCGTGATCGGATCTGCTTATTAAAAATCTTAATCCTGTGCTATAATGGTTCAAGCACGTAAAAAGATCCAATGGTCAAGAGAGCAAAAAAAAAAGACTTGAAGTGAAAAGAGAGAGAGAGAGCAAGAAACCAACCACTTAACCGAGATAAGCAGCTGTGTGGGACACACCACGTCAACAGGCGGTGTTTCATCGGCATCTCTCCGGCCCGGCCTATTGAGCTGAGTAGGCCTATATACCCCCGCTCCCGGACTCTTACAAGATGTTGGGTTAATTTAGCTGTCAAAATGAAGCCGAGCATCATCAACACGCGAGCGGTCTGGTCTATTGAGTCCTCCCATGATGGAATGACAATGGACAAACAAGAGGAGCTTCTCCGTTCCTATGGTGATGGTGTCATCACTTGGGTCATTAATCTCTTGGCCCGTGTTGACACGAAATCGGACTCTTCCGGATCGCGGGTTATTGCTTGTTAAAGGGGGGCATGTCTGCGCGGGAGCATCAAGATGGCACTTCTTAATGGTTGGACCGTGGCTGGACTGAAAAAGGTCTTGCTTATTATAAACAGGTAACCAGACAAAACTCCTTGTGATTTTCACGCTAAGCAAACAACAGCTGAATGCCAGTCACAGGCAATTTGCATCATCATGCACGTGAAAAATCTGGTTGGTAATCCTGTTGTACCAAGGAAGACTTTTCGTGCTAAGCAACATTTTTTCCGCTAATCTGAAGGACGTTAGTCTCCCGTCATCCACTCCCTATAGGATGGTCTTAAATTGGCGCTAAGGACTTTTATAAGACGGTCGCATTTTCCTCACAGATAGACCAAGTGTCCATAATAAGACCCTAAGATCTTATTTGGTTTGGAATTCCACTGGGCATACACAGTAGAATCAACTTGGAGGGGGAGTGACCATGCATGATATACGTCAGCATTTTTGGCGGGAAAAGTCGATTGCTTCGAAGGTATTAACGCGAGTAAGAAAATGATAGACTTGCGTAAGTTCTAAATACTGTTTTAATGCGTGATAATCCGAATGAGAGTTGCGTAGTTTTTCTGCATTGCATTTTAAAAATAGATTTTTGAAAAGTTGTATTCAGTGGTCTCAGGATACATGGACAGGAATCATTCAAAATATGATCCAGGTCCGCGTTTTCAGGCTTTTTCCTGTGACAACAGACAGGCCCGTCGCCATCGGGGGGGGCCGGGGGGGGGACTTTGAAAAAACACAACTATTATATAATTTTGATGCTTTTTGGGTTTTGCCAATGGGGGACAATTGGTTGCCAGGGGGCCTGGCCCATCCGCCCCGCCCCTCCGTCACCCCCCCCCCCCCCCCCCCCCCCTTTGCGACGGGCCTGACAACAGAGGGAGCAATTTACTTTCCCATGATCTGGAGCTCAAACACAAATAATACGCATGCATTCATTGCATTGTCAGATTGTATTTCATTATCCGCACTTAAAGGTAATATACAATTTGCAAACATAAAAAACAAATACCTTACTTGACTGTAAGTAAATAATAGTCTCAGGCATCTTGTGAAATCATGGCACCTGATGTGGTGTCATTTTCTAGAAAAGTGGAATTTTTGGATTAATTTCCAGCGATGGTTGGAAAAAAAACTGCCTTTTCAAATACTGCCCCCAATTTACCAAAATTATGATGGCAACGGGTTATGTACACATCCGTTAACTGGTGCAAGCCAGCTAGTCTAGTTCATCGACCTGATGATTTCATGACGTCTATAAATTGCTCCGTTTTGTCGGAAGTATGTTCAGGGAACAAGACTACCAGAACAGCATCTTTTTCTCTTTGTTTTCCCAGCATATATGCACACAAAACTTTACACAGGTCAGTGTCGCAGTAGGCCTATACTTGCTATAAAATCCAAACCCCAAAATCCATTCATTTCTGAAACTTACAGCAAAAGTCAATGTTGCATACTACCTTTGTGACCCAACCCAACAAAATCAATCACAAGTCGCAAGAGCTATTTTTTAATTACAGCCCCTTAAACATGACTTTAAGTGGAAATCGATGGGAACTGTCAAGGTTTTCACCCACACAATGTCCATATTCATCAGGATGTCAAACTGAGTGATATATCAAAATGAAGAGCCAAGTACATGCTCTTTCAAATACAAGCAAAAACAAACCAGTAAAAAAAATGACCTTAAGGCTCATTTCGTACGATCCGGTCACAAATGAGGTTCCAACAAAGCAAACAAAGGCATGTCCAGCCTACCTATTGGCTAGGGCAGTTGTTTCACAGTCTTGGCCTAGGCCTATATCACTAGGTGTACATCAGCTCTTTTGCTTTGAGTTGGAGAGGGTCTACCAAATCGTATGTTATGGTTCCTTTGTTCTCGCGCAATCGCAAATCATCGAAATTCTTGCAGTGGTATAAAATGTTATGAAAGCTGTTGACAACCGATCGGGGGTAGGCCTGTAGACTTGGTCTGCGGACGCGAGGTTCGATATTAAATTTGCCCGCGTTCTACATTTTCCTTGATACTGTAAAACACTTTGACAGGTGGCATTTCCACTCGCCTTGTCAGTTGTCCCAAAATTACAAAATTTATAGGTTAATTGAAAACAAATCACACACGAATTGGGGTGATGGTATTCTTCTCATGGTCACACGCGATATATACCGAGTTTCGGCTCTTCATCGTGAGAAAAGAAATGGTAGTGTGGAACTTCGACAAAGCCGGGAGCCTCATCCACCCGCCCAAACTTTAATGACCATTTAAATCCCCGATTCAAAGACAGGGGTATATTAGTATGGGGAGAAATAATGAATGAGCGTGGAGTATGATATGCTTACGAGAACCCACTCCAGACCGCATAAAGGACCGGTGCTGTGTTCTGCTTAATTAGCATACAGCTGTTGCATGCACTGTATGTTATACGGTGGTCTATAGCCGCTATAATTGCAATCATTATTTAGTGGGGTCTTGGCATACACCCATGCACGCGTTGTTACGGCACATTCGCATGGTACATGGAACCTCCATGGTAATATAGCCCCCTTTCCCTTCCCTTCAACCATGGAGGAATATAGAGCCAAGCTCGCTTTATTATTTTGGTTTGTCATTCTGATTGCTTTGTCTGAAAACACAAAAAAATTCTTGCAACACTTTTCCTTAACATAAAGGGATTTGACCTATACATTTGGAGTTCGCAAACTTTCTTAGTTGTGAAGGCCTACATTATAATCATTGTCTGAAATCACGCTGCAACAGAATTCGCAAACTAAGGCGGAAACAAAGGAAAATTGGAGTTTCCCCAAATGGGTATTTTTGTTCATGCAAACATCATAAAAGAACCGAAAGGCTTTTGAACGAAACTTTTTGTCTTTGAAAGGCATCTCAAAATCGAATCCGTATAGGCCTAGGCCTACACGTTATTTAAAAAGTTATTCATCTTTTTTACAAAAATAATATATCACTATTTGAATTTGCGAAAAAGCAAAATGACAAACAATAATTACTAGGCCTAGGCCCCTACATATATGTAGTTAATGAATCCTAATAACCAAGTATCGCTTAAAACAAATCGAAGACATCAATTACAGTAAGAGCTTTGTCTAAATAACAACTTTGAGTCTAAAAAACACTTTCGGTGACGGCAGATGGTTCGGAAAAGACGGACCGTTTGGAACGGGACAGGACGCGTTGTTTTTCGTCAATGACTTGTGAGATGTCAGTGAGATGGCCGTGTACAATATTAAGTAAGATTTGAGGCTTTGCATAACGGAGATACTAATAAATGAAAGGTTTGCGGAAACACCATGTGGAAATATTTCTCAAATTAAGAGAATGGTTCTGAAAAGAACCAGAGGTATAAACTCGACGTTCCGGTCAGTATATTTCCGGTCAGTCTTCAGGAGAAATGCAACTTTTCTTGAGAAATATTTCCACATGGTGTTTCCGCAAACCTTTTATATATTAGTGTACAATATTACATTCAAATTTTAAATGATCTTTCCAACCATAGCAATTTCTTTGTCTGCCTTCAGTGCGTTCCTTTAAAACCCAACAAACACGTCGACTTCAGAGATCATTGGCAGGTGATGGAATGGTAATCGGGGTGCGGGTACCGCGGACCCGCCAGTGCCCCGGTTTCCGCCTCATTTAACGCCAGTTCACATTGCAAACACCGTGGTTGCCAAACAGCGTGAGACAAAAAGAAGTCCAAAGACTATGAAAACTCACGGCGTAAACTTTTATGGCACTTTTTCGTTTTAATGCCACTTGGCGTTGTTTTATTGCATTGGGGAACTAAAACGATTTAAATTTCTACTTTTCTCGAAAACGACAGCACACCAGTTGACATGATTTCACAGGATGCTTGAGACTGCTATTAACAGTCTAGTACGGTATTTCGCAATAATCCAGTATACTTCTGCATGTTTTTTGATGTTAGCAAATGTTGTATACTACGTTTAACACAACACGTCGTGAGCATTATAACAGAAACATCAGTACATTCAGATGAAGAACAGAATATTGTCACCTGTAGTTTCACTGTTTCAAAATCAGGGCGATATATCAGTTATACACATTAAATGCACACACTGCCGTGAAATCCCCTCAAATTGAATGTCTTTGCTTATACATGTAGTTACCTAACCTATTTCCAAGGTCCGAGTGTAAAACTCCTACCATAATCAGTGGCGTAACTAAGTACAATTTCAGGGGGGGGGGGGGGGGCACCCATTTTTTTCAAGGGCGGCACTGAAAGTTAGTGGTTACGGTGCTCGACTCATGTACGATGGTACGTGGTACGATGGTACGTAGGTTCGAACCCTGCCAAGAACATGGTGTTTGTGCCCTTGGGAAAGACACTTAACTACAATTTCCTCTCTCCACCCAGGAGTATAAATGGGTACATGAGAGGGTAGAGGCCAATTGAGCGCTGATATCGGCTGCCGCGTGGTCCAGGGCATGATGAACGGGGTAATAATTGTAAAGCGCTTTGAGATCGTTGATACGATGGAAAGCGCTATATAAGCATAACAATGATTTATTATTACATGATTTCTTGTAGGCCTATACATTTCATGATTTCAAACGGCGCGGCACCCGGGGGGGGGGGGGGGGGGGTACGGATGTCATCTGGGGGGCGTGCCCACCGTGCCCCGCTGTAGTTACACCACTGACCATAATGTATAATATTTACGGAGAAGTGAGGGAAAAAAGAAACACATCTGACATTCAGACTGGCGCCGCACATAGTGAAACCTGTACGCAACCAAAAAGGCGCCAAAAGTACCCATGTAGGACTCTTTTGGGCAGATTTGGGCTAGCCCATTTGGGACCCAATTGGCCCATCAGCCAAAACTGTATTGGACCCACAGGCCTATGGGCAACCCAATTGGGGCCCACTCGGTTGCCCATCAAAGGCCCAACAGGGCCCCACTTGGCTTGCTGGCTGGGAAGGGCCACTCTGAATTCCAACGGTCTGACTTTTCCGAACCAAACTGGCACTCGGTCCCCGAAATTCTTTTCGCCAACAATTTTCAGACAAACGGCACATTCTCAAAGGATAGTTGTGTACATTATTTTATATTATGCGTTTGAATGATCTTTCCAACGATACGGTAGTTTCAGGACCAACGCTTTATGTAGCCCAATTGGGCGGCCTCAAACGCAGTGTGTCCCTTTAATCACGATTAAGTTCAAATGTTAATGAGCAAAATGTGGAGACGGAAGACTAAAATCATGATTTTTCCATTTTTTTTTTACGAGACTTCTATTTGCCTACAACCAGTGGCGTATCCAGTGCGGGACCGGGATCGGGGAAGTTAACCCCCAGCGACATTTTCCGTTTGTTTGTTTGTTTGTTTGTGTTTGTTTGTGTTTTTGTTGTTAAGTTGTTTGTTTTATGTGTTCGTACATTGGTCTCCTTACAGGGTGCCGGAAGAAAGGGTAACAATGGGGACAATGGTACCCCACGAGCGAGTCTTTAGAAATCCAGGTATCCCACAAAGTTAACGCTATGGAGCTAGTTGAGATTTAAATAGGGACAAAGGAGAATAGAAGAAGGAAAGTGAAGTCTACAATAGAAGTACCCCGTATGGGTACATAGTACATACTATGTAAGGACGTATTTGAGCCACTTTTCCGGAAAAAATTGCAATTCCCCTCCCCCCCCCCCCCCCCCCCCCCCCCCCAATGTATACGCCACTGCCTACAACTCCTTAACTCCAATAGTTTTATAATTATTGAATGCGGAGAACGAATCATGGTTTTGGTCAATAGACTGTAATTTTGTGCCGGGATTGGACGGGAGGGGAAGTGTTGATAACTTTAAAATTAACTGTATAGTTATACAAATTTGTATTGATTTTTTTCTATAACTTCTTTGTACCTACCTTTCACACGTTGAGTCTGCGACATGTTTAGCCTCGATCGACAAAATGTATCAGAAATATGAGAAATCCTTATTCTAAACCTGATTTTTACAGGCTAAAACTGATTGCCGTAGCGTATCCAGCTTTTTGTGCCAGCGAGGGCAAACAACGTCTAAACCGTCTTAAAACCGTCGCAAAAACACTATTTCCTTTTGTTTTTTATGACGCCTCAAATGCCGGGGGGGGGGGGGGGGGGTACTGCGCAATAGAGCTTGAAAGTTCACTCCTGATGGTGGCGCGCTTCCAGAGACCTCGAATAGGGAAATAACGGTAAAAAATTGTAACATTTGCAATTATTTTTGGTACATTGGCATCTTAAGAAAATCACCACCGAAAAGGGCCTTAGTAAATTATTACTAGCATATCAATTTATGGAAACTGACAAATCGCCTATTATGAAAGAGAAATTTCGTGCCAAAAATTGACCTTTCACTTCCGAAAATCTAAAATACACACGGCCTAGTGAAACTTGACGTACTCGTACAAAGATGAACATTTATGAAATAATTTTGTGGCAATCATTTAGGCCTATGTAAAAACTAAAAGTTAAATAGAAGACTAACATTTATTTTACAGTAATTTTTGTGTACTAAACGCACAGGACTCATTAGCATTTTCGAAAATAAATAAATAATGTGGCCGCTAATAAGCAGTGGCGTAGCCAGGGATCTCGCCATGGGGGGGGGGGGGGGGGGGTGGCTGGATGTTACAGGGGGGGGGGGGGGGCCGCTCACAGTATTTTTTTAATAACACTATTATTTTGTCCGTTTGCGAAATTTACAGGGGGAGGGGGGGGGGGGGAGGCGACTGGGGAAGACGATTTTTTATGGGGAAGTTGACTCCCAAAATATTTTTTGGGGGGGAGGGGGGGGGGGGGGGGGGGGGTGGGAGGACACACTTTCTCAACGTTGGTGGCGCCATTTAACCTCTTTATTTTGTTCTCACCCGTACGCAAATTAAGGGAAGGCACTGTTCCAGAACCACCAAAACGACATCGTCATGTATTACTGAAAGCGCACTGGGCCTTACTGAATGGGCACAAGGCTTTATTGAATAGGCACAAGGCGTGACGATGTCATTTTGGTTGGTCTTTTTAAGTGCTTACCCAAAATACGACCCGTGTACATGGTTTTGCTTTGTTTCTGGTTTGCTACGGTACTTTAGACGTAGGCCCTTACAAGCAAACTTTCTCAACGTTGGTGGCGCCATTTAATGGTGGCGCCATTTAACCTCTTTATTTTGTTCTCACCCGTACGCAAATTAAGGGAAGGCACTGTTCCAGAACCACCAAAACGACATCGTCATGTATTACTGAAAGCGCACTGGGCCTTACTGAATAGGCACAAGGCTTTATTGAATAGGCACAAGGCGTGACGATGTCATTTTGGTTGGTCTTTTTAAGTGCTTACCCAAAATACGACCCGTGTACATGGTTTTGCTTTGTTTCTGGTTTGCCACGGTACTTTAGACGTAGGCCCTTACAAGCAAAAAAAACAAAACAAAATTGGCAACGAGCAGGAGGGTCCAGCCCCTGGTCTGACGGATTGGACTTTTACCACCTGCCTGTGCCATGTGGAATATGCATGGTAGCATACCAAGGTGTATGTCTGCCCGTTTGTTTATTGGACAACCTGTAGTTAGCACATAGTGCAAGTTGCATATAGGCCCTATACATGTATGTCCCAAAAAAGTGGCACTCTATTTCTGAAATAACTACAAAACCATAAAGTCAATTTTGAATTTTTTTGAGTGTGCAGATACTCCCTATCCTTGGCCTAAATCCCCATGAGTCTCAATTAATTTCAGTCATGCATCACTGCACAATGGTCAATTGATCACAACAGCATTTTTGGACACTGTGACCAAGTTCCTATAATTGTCTTAATCAATTTCAGTGCTGTGTTATGTAAGCTGTGTAAAATCCTGGATGTTGTGAAAAAAAGGCTGAAATGGTTTGGGATTGGAATCATTTGCCCTTGAGCATTATTAAAAACTGAGGTCTTGCCATGATGACTGATAGCCAGGCAAATGATTCCAATCCAAACCGCTGCCCTTTTCACAACATGCAGGATTTTAAACAGCTTACATAACACAGCACTGAAATTCATTAAGGCAAGGAACTTGGTCAGTGTCCAAGAATGTTGTGATCAATTGACCATTGTACAGTGATGCGTGATTGAAATTAAATGAAACTCATAGGGAATTTGGCCCTAGATATGGAGTATCTGCACAATCAAACATTTTCAAAATTGACCTTTTATAGTTAGAGTGACACTCTTTTGGGGACATACTGTAGTACACTGTGTTCAGATTATTATCAGGTGAATAATGTCTTGGGCGTGAAAATCCAAAACTGGTATTTGTTCAACTTTTAAGTCTATATATAAAACTCTTCATCGTAATATCCAGTCTAAGTACGGCTTCTTAAAGAAATCTTGGGAAAGATACATATGAGTTGTGTGTATGTTTGTTTTTTTCATTCAATTGGGGAACTTTAACAATAGAGAACAATAGGGTCCCCGGTTGAGAAAAGTCCCCGGCTGAAAATCGTGTGAGGGTACTTGCCAAAAAGGTTAAAGTATGAACAATGAGGACAATAGGAGGTCCCCGATTGCAGGTGTTGACACACTTGTGCGAGTCGGCCTCTCATGATTCTGGAGAAACAAATAATGACAAAAGTTGGACAGCAGGAACCACAGCAAAACTCATAATAACATGTTTGTTTGCAGTTTTAATTCCGTGCATATAACATGAGGCATAATCCAGCAGCACAGTTCAAAGACTATATCCAGTTTCCCTCTCTCTTTATTTAACCAACAGAGCAATTCCTATATTCCAGCAATACCTGAGTACAATATATTCTGAATAGACTTGTCGAATGTTAACATAACTGGAAGTAATCGTACAATAGTGATGCTAATAATAACTTGAGCCAAGTCATTGCATTTTAAACTAGTGTTAACGTTGAGTTAGATTTCTGGAAGGTCTGCACAGTATTGCAAAGTAGAGAGACTTCTGAGGTTTGAACGGGTTCAGTCCCTTACCTGGATATCCTGGGTTTAATATAAAAATACCTTTCAGATCCTAGGCCTGGAATATTCTCAGGCTGTGTAGAAGTGTACTCAAAGTAGGCCTATATGGGATCTGGAGATAAATTGTATACTAAAAGAGTTACGAAACATAAGAAACATAGTATACAACAGGGGAGGATCCAGGATTGGACCACGTCGCCCAATATAAACACCACATGGTGTTAGATTAACACCATATAGTTTTTGCAGTGTGGGGCCAATTTTATGGCGATGCTAAGCACAAACATTTGCTTAGCATGAAAAGTCTTCCTTGGTAAATACAGGATTACCAGCCAAATGTTGATGTGAAGTGTATCGCTTGTGGCTGGCATTCAGCTGTTGTTTGCTTAGCATGAAAATCCCATGGCCCTTTGGCTGGTAACCGGTTTTTACCAGCCTAAGTAATTGTTGGTGCTAAGAATTTTTTTGTGCTTAGCAGTTCCGTGAAATTGGCACCTGATGTATCGTTTTCCAATGATTGTCGGCCAACAATCGTTGGAAATAGTCTACATTCCCGCCCCCCCCCCCCCCCCCCCCCCGCTCAATGTTGTAATCTAAAGCTGGAGCGCACACTGCGCAATGAGAGCCAACATTGACCGAGGGAGCCGGGGCGGGGGCCCAACGAGATTTGGCTGGGATTGTAGTGCCGCGACCTGATAATTCCCTGACGTCTATAAATTGCTCCGTTTTCACGTTTTGTCTAAGATCGTAGAAGGGAAAGATCGGGCACTGGGTATCTTTTTGTACAGCGCCCGATGAAACGCTACCACGTCATTATTTTCTACTATAAAGGGCGTCCATAGCGTTTGATAGGTAAACGCGTGCTTGCGGCTACAGTGAACCCATACGAGAAGTACAGCATCGGGTGTAAAATGCGAGCGGGATTTTCACTAATGAAGAAAAAACTTCACAAAGATGACAAAATAAAGAAATGAAGAGACAAAAAGGTATAAGTGAATGGATAAATAATATCACGGAGGTACCTCCATTATAATACATGTAGTTACGTGCTTTAGTGACATGATTTAGTGATATTTATAAATCAGGGAATACATTTGCACAATTTTATTTAGTTATTGAGGGGATGAGACGGGCCAATATGCAGTCAATTATGGACTGAATTTTTTTCACATGTGAAAACCAGATTGAAATGTTGAGATATTGGTTTTAAGTTGGCAGGTATCAGATTTTATTTATTCCTTATGGGTGGAATTTGTTTAATGTATAAACAGAAAAAAAACACATCTTTGTTGTAACAGGAAGTATCCATAGTTGGGTTGGTTTTAATGATAAACAGTAAAAGCACGCGTTTATCTATCAATGAAATTAAGCATCTAAAAAATAAATGAAATCAAACTTTGCTCCAGAAATTCAGAATTAATAAATAAATGAATGAATAATGAAAGAAAGAAAGAAAAAAAGGAGGGAGAAACATTAAGTATGTGATGGTAAGACCAATCCTTGCCCATTTGCTGCAATTATTTCAGTGCGGAGCACCAAGTCTTTGTTTTTTCTCCATCGTGAACTACAGGAACACTTCGGTTGGTCGCAAGTTTTACCTACCAAAGGTATGATGAGGGCGCCCTTCCCCATGAGCAACTATTTCCTGTTTCACTTTTTCAGCGGAGTGTCCACTGATCTCTATGTATACAAATCTGGATTGCGCATTGGCCGCTGCGCGCTTTACGCACAGATGTCGCCAACAGCCGCCATATTTCCACTCCCCATTTCCAACGTTGATTAGTTATTTTGAAATAACCGTGCGTGCACGCGCGCGCATGTGTGGAACATCCATTGATCTCCATTATATAGTGGAAATCAATGGGAACATCCAAAATAAACATTGTGACGCCTCCATTCCTAGCCATAGCGCGTGCCTAGCTGTGTACATGTGAATACGTAGTGGGCCTATACGTTCGCGTTACGTTTGGGGATACGGCTATGGATGGAGTGGTAATGTGGCGGACGGCCGTCTACAACTTGAATGGCCAAAGCGCAATCAGGATCAGTGGGAGTGTCCGATCTTTCCTTTCTGCGATCTTTGTTTTTTGTCTGAAGTATTGTCAGAAAAATTCTCCTCTATTTTCCCAGCTCTAGGTTCATAAATTGGAATTTTCAAGCTGCTGTTTTGAAGTGTTTTCGGAGTAATTGCAGAATACCCCGCCACCCGAAAGTCCCCCCCCCCCCCCCACCCCCCCCCCTAAAAAACGCGGATTCACGGATACGGGAGTCGGGAGGGGCGATAGAGGGCGCCATTTTTCCTTTTAAAACAATCCTCTGAGGGGGCGTAATTCGAATGGGAAGCTGGGGAAAATGCTGCGTTCCAATCGCGTCGTGTTTCTCGTATTTACGAGATGGTTGCACCAATGCGAACGCGCACAGGTCGTCAAGCAAGTCGTGAACTCAAGAAGAAAATCCCGCCTCCAGTTCACCACTGGTGAATACGAGTTACCAGACCTGTGAACTCGTGAACACGGAAAACACGACGTGATTGGAACGTAGCAAAAGCATAGAGCTGTATTAAATTATATAGTTCGTCCTTCGAAACTCGAAGATGACAGCCAACATCTCCATGCTAGTTGGTGTTGTGTGGTCGCTGATAGCTAATAGTCAGGAAGCTGCGTTCACACACTGGACACACTAGATCTTGGGGGGGGGGGGGGGGGGGGGGGGGGTGGGTTGGTCACGCAGGAAAGCGTGATTTCCGTTGCTGTCGTTTCAGCTCAGCCTCCCTGATGCGACGGGCTTCGAAGCTTGATGCACCTTCGTTGGATGATCTTCGCCATGTCGTTCGATCCTGGGCATGTTCTTCCCAGTTACTCACATTGATGTTGCACTGCTTCATGGTTGTTTTAAGGCAATCCTTGTATTTCTTGAATTGACCACCAGCAGATCTTTTGCCTGTTGTTAGTTCCCCATAGAATATCTTTTTGGGGAGCCGATCATCAGGCATTCGTACTACATGACCTGACCAGCGAAGCTGAGCTCTCATGATCAAAGCTCCTACACTGGGCAATTCCGCTCGCTTGAGGACTTCAGTGTCAGGGACCTTGTCTTGCCATCTGATGATGCGTAAGATCTTGCGCAAAAAGGAAAGGTGGAAGTGGTTCAGCTTTCTGATGTGGCGGCTGTAGGTTGTCCAAGTTTCACAGGCTTACAACAGAGAAGTCAGTACTGCAGCTTGATAATGATAGACACGCAGCTTTGTTTTCAAGCTTATCAGTCAGCGCGCAGCGTACTCGATAATGAGGTGCCCGGCGACGTTTTATTTGCAGCGAGTTGACGGTCTCGGACCTACGAGAATTCACGAGGTTTTTGCGAGCGTTCGGTAGTGCCTCTAGAAAATAGATAGGAAAGCCCATTTTCGCTGCAGTTTCCGGCCAACATGGAGTTGTGAGTAAAAATGTCTTTCTTTCTGCATCGAATAATACAATTTTTAAACATTTGTTTCGTTGTGAAGGCTGTTTACTAGGCTTGTAAAATAAGGTATGAAAAATATAGTTTTTTGAACTACCTGCACGTTTTTGGTGATCCTGACTGTTTCGAGATATTTTGAGATGAAATTTGTCGTTTGTTGGACACTTGAAGAGTTATGCTTTCGATCCGTACTATTTCCATGTCTGCAGGTTCAACGAGCGATTTTTATTTCGATGCTAAATGTTGGCGAAAATTACAAACTTACACGGGGAAATGTCTGATGTCAATGACGTCACTGTGTACGTACATGGGCGCTTATTGCGCGATGCGGCGAGAGAAAGGCATGTCGATATAAATAGGTTCCTGTCCCGTTTCACATGCATGTGGCATACATGTTTATGAAATGCAAATTTGGATGTGTTATAAAAACATTTATAATGTGTTTTTTTTTATGTTTCAGAGTTTCTCAGCCTAGTAGTACTGTGAACTGGGTAACAGGACAACTCGTACCTTGGACAACTCGTACCTTGGATTGGACAACTCGCACCTTGGACAACTCGTACCTAGGTTTGGACAACTCGTACCTAGGTTTGGACAACTCGTACCTAGGTTTGGACAACTCGTACCTAGGTTTGGACAACTCGTACCTAGGTTTGGACAACTCGTACCTAGGTTTGGACAACTCGTACCTAGGTTTGGACAACTCGTAGTCGTACATTGGACAACTCGTACCTTAGACCATGGAAGAATAAGACACTCGTTTGCACAACTCGTACCTTTGACAATTCGTACCCTGTTTTAAACGTGGGTTTCGATGTGTTTTCATTCCAAGGAATTGCTCATCACTTAAAGACTTATAATATTACTCTCGAAATGTGTTAAAAATTTAACAAATGACAACAAGTGTGCTGTCATTGAAGTCCAGTGTGTATGTACGAGTCCATGTATTATAGACAGATTTTTAGAAATGTTAAAACGACTCCGGTTTTGTTGAAACGCATGTACATCAGGCATGCAACTTTTCATCGGATCAGCTGATTCCTCGTTTTTCACTTCACACTTATGGTATGCTATTGAAAATTGAAAAACACAAACTCTTGTAAAGATTGGAATTTCCTCATTTTTTTGTGAGGTTGCATGCCTGGTACATATACATGTATTTTTTTTATTGGACATTCCACTGCACAGTCTTCTTTTAATTCTAAAGACTAGTTTTTGCAATTTTGAATCATATCTTTTGGTAGAAAATGCAGTTTACTTGGGCATTTTTCAGCAATGCCATATGCCTCTAAATGTTTTGTGGTTCATGAATTTCCCATAAATCTCAACACCGAAACCTTGCAAAATGTTATGTATTGAAGAACTTATTATTTATTGGTGTTTGATTTAAGTATACATGTAGAAAAACTTAACATGTAGTGTCATGTTTACTCTTGTAAACACATTTTCATGTCTTTCGACTTAATGTAAAAAGTGTGAAAATGTCATTTCTGCAATGTCTTGTGCCCTTCTTTGAAATATTATTTTTGTTTAAAAGTCTTTCAGTTCCTTGTATACAAAACATTTGTAGCTGCTTGTGAAAATAAAATAACAGTGAAAATGGTACACAGGTTTTAGTTGTATTCATTAAAGCATCATTTATTATTAATGTCATCCATGATCTACAATTAACATATGAATGTTATAGGAATACAACAATTGATACTACTAATGATAGGGTATCTCCCCCCCCCCCCCCCCCTTTACAGGAAATAGCATTGTGGGTAGCCTATATTTACATTTTACAATACTTCTTTTGGCCAAACCCGTCAAAGAAAAAGTGGTTTCCCCTTTTGTTTTTAATCAGTTTGAGCCAAAACTAAATGAAAAGGAAAATCATTAAAAGACAACTTTTTATCGGCACACAATTTCGATTTACTAGCCCATTTTCAATTCCAGGCTGTAGAACTTAGGTTGTGGATATATTACATTTGTCATTGAAAAAAAATAGACAAAAATGACAAAAAAGCAGCCTGGCAATCTTTGTGATGTGTTTACAATACATCATTTTACATGTACTTTCCCTATTCCGAGAAGACATGTGCGCATTACGCAACGATTATATTTTCTAGTCTGGCGCCTTTACTCCGCCTTCACACTTTATTATACGCCTGTATGTGGAACAGGGTACCTGAAACATGAAAGTGCCCTTGTGTTAAATTAGCGGTGCCTGATTGGTCAAGATGCAAAGTCGTTTAGGGATATGGCCAATGAGGACAGCACACTCATGCCATCCACGTGCTTGCAAAGCTGCGTTGTTTTCCTAATCTGGGCATACGGAATGGACATCATTTTTAGTGATCCTGACTGTTTCGAATAATCAAGAGAACCGTATTTATAAAGATAGGTAACTTAATATTATAGCTTGTCTTCAACCCGTCAGATTCTTCTGCCCAACTTCGTTTAGTTTAGAAAAAAGACATTTTTCACCGACCGTAAATTCACTACAACAACGGTCACATTTTCGTTCATATATTTCACAAAATGGACGTTTAAAATTTGAATAATCTCACTAAACAATAAGGCTATACCATTTCCAGCCAGTCTTTTAATTAGAATCTTACTTTTAAAGACACGTTAACTGGGAAATTAATTTCGAAAATGTGATCTCCAATCTCATGAATATGCATTTACCGAGCGTTTTATGCATACGCTGCAAATAAACGAAAGCATTTTCAGCACGCTGCGTGCTGACTGTTATGCCTCTTCTATGGTGTACTATTTACGACACATCGCTTTGCCTCTTCCATACGCGACGCGACTATACGACGCGACGGCACGACGGCTGCGTTGCATCGTGCCGTCGCGTCGTGCCGTCGCTTCTTTCCCATTACTTCTGGCGGCGCGTCGTGCGTCGCGTCGTGCCGTCGTGCCGTCGCGTCGTTTTTTTCTAGCTTGCAGATTTTCTTTCCTCAACGTCGCCCCTTCCGTCGCCCATCGCGTCGTACCGTCGTGCGTCGCGTCGTGTGTCGCGTCGTGCGTCGCGTCGTGCGTCGCGTCGTGCTCGCGTCGTGCGTCGCGTCGTGTTTCGCGTCGTGATTCGCGTCGTGTTTCGCGTCGTGTTTCGCGTCGTGTTTTGCTTCGTGTTTCGCGTGGAGTAGTCCGGTCATGCTATTGTAAACATGCGCAGTTGAAATACCGAACTGGCTTACAGAATAACCCGCTAATAAATTTAAATTTAAATTTAAACCGCGCGGTGAACAAAAGGCCTGAGCTGTGTATTTGAAATGTGTAAAAAGACGATTTTGCTAGAATTCTGTTTGTATTTTCCCAATTTTCGTAGCAAACAATCTACAGAATCAACAACGGTACCGCGATAACAGCGGTGTCTGGCGGGACAAAATAAATATTGAAAAGAGAGAAAATATTTCGTTCCTGAGTATCATTAGCCTTTTAGAGGTATGGCGGACACAATAGGAAGGCGCTATTTTATTTGGGTATAAATACACAGGTTTTACCCAAATCAAATAACGCCCTCCTATTGTGTCCGCCATACCTCTAAAAGGCTAATGATACTCAGGAACGACGCGACGGCACGACGCGACGCACGACGCGACGCCAGAAGTAATGGGAAAGAAGCGACGGCACGACGCGACGGCACGATGCAACGCAGCCGTCGTGCCGTCGCGTCGTATAGTCGCGTCGCGTATGGAAGAGGCAAAGCGATGTGTCGTAAATAGTACACCATACTCTTCTATTCCACAGACGCTCACGAAATCTTCCGAATGCTGAGCTGGCTTTGGATATCCGGTGAGCGATTTCCTTGTCTATGTGGCCCTCTCTTGACAGGGTGCTGCCCAGGTATGTAAACTTGTCCACAGAATGAAGGATGTGATCTCCAATGGTGATGACTGGAGGAACATATGGCTTTCTGGGAGCAGGTTGAAACAACACCTCTGTCTTTTTTAGACTGATTGAAAGCCCAAAGCGTGAGCAAGCTGTTGCGAAGCAGTCCATGATGAGTTGTAAGTCCTCCTGAGTTTGGGCGACAAGAGCGCAGTCATCGGCATATAGGAGTTAACGAACTAATTCATCAAATACCTTCGTTTTCCCCTGAAGTCTTCTGAGATTGAAGAGTTTTCCCTCAGTCCTGAATCTCAACTTTACGACGATGTTGATGTCACGGAAAGCATCAAGAAGCATGCTAGCAAACACGACACTGAAGAGCGTTGGTGCAAGGACACAGCCTTGTTTAACTCCATTTGATACAGGGAAGGCTTTTGAAGACACCCCATCATCCAATACTCGCGCCACCATACCATCATGAAACTGCTTCACCATCTCGATATACTTTTCAGGGCAGCCAATTTTGGACAAGAGTTTCCAGAGGCGTTTTCTACTGACAGTGTCGAATGCCTTTGTCAAGTCGACGGAGACACAGTAGAGGTCGGTATTTTTGCTCTCTGCATTTCTCTTGTAGCTGCCGGGCTGCAAAGATCATGTCGGCTGTACCTCTTCCTTTTATGAAATCACACTGGCTGTCAGGTAGAAATGTGTTGGCAATGTGTGTTGTGAAGCGATTGAGCATGATTCTGGCCAGGATCTTACCAGCAATGACCAGCAGGGAGATTCCTCTGTGGTTGTCACGCATGAAGCGGTGATAAATGTGGACAATAGAGGCATCCTTGAACTCTTGGGGGAGCAGTCCCTTGATCCACATCAGTTTGAATAGCTCTGTGAGGAGTTGCACAAACGAAGCATCTCCTGCTTTGTATATATCTCGGCAGGAATCGAGTCGGAACCAGATGCTTTGCCCATGGATAGTGCATCACTGGCTTCTTCGGTCTTAGTCTTGGTTCCAAGACGTCCTTAGCGGTGCGACGTATAGCGCGCACGGCCGGCCGACAGCGCCCTCTCGCTACACACACACACGCCAAGGCCAAATCGCTAAGAACGTCTTGGGTATTTCGCAAGTTCTGCTCGCGAAATCGCGAGCAGAACTGTGTGGCATTTGCATGCGCGTGTGACGTAGCTGCATTATTGCATGTAAATAGCCAACACTCACTAAGTCTAGTTTCTGTACTCACGTCGGGTTTACGTGTACGTACGTATGAACGTGCAGCGCAGTACCAAGCCATTCGTTGTTTGTTAGAAAAAATGTCTGACCCCGTGGACCATGTACCAAGCGATCGATTTTACAGCAAAAAAACTGGGCTTTGGAAAGCTAAAAAGTCATCAGATCAGTGCCATTCATCAATTTGTAAGTGGCCATGATTTGTTTGTTAATTTACCAACGGGATTTGGCAAGAGTGTAATTTTTCAAGCTGCTCCATTGGTCTTAGATTTCTTGAACGAAGCATGCAGGTGTTTCCTACCTCCATGAACGAAGTAACCGAATGCAAACAGGAGAAAGCGCTGATTATTGTCGTCGTGCCATTGAAAGCTCTGGCCGTTGATCAGTTACATCGTGCTGAACATCTGGGACTGAAATTGGCAGAGATAACGTCTGATATTCCAGATCACATTTTTGGAACAATCCGAAGATTTCTCAATCCTGTTTGCCAGTCCAGAATCACTCTGCTCAGAACGTTAACTGACTAGTAAGTTATTACTTAAACATGAGTTTCCTCCAGTACGCAAGCGCGATTATTCGTTTGACCCGCCTGTTAAATTATGCATAAGCAGGTCGCGAAATACCCAAGACGTTCTTAGCGATTTGGCCTTGGCGTGTGTGTGTGTGGGTGTACGTGCACTGTATATATCTCCGAGGACAAGAGAAGAAAGGAAACACAAAGAAACCTTTCAGTCCTCGAACGTAGAGTCTTTTGTTGAAATTGGTCCTCGAACGTAAGGATACGTGCTTAGTCTATGGGGGTTGGTTATATTATAGGAACAATAGGAAACACAAAGCATTGTCCTCGGACGTATTGGGGAAGTACGACTGGGTGTGTGCGTTTGTATAGCTATTCAGACCGTGGACCTTCAACAAAGAGGACACTAGGGTCCGCGATTGTGTCAAGGTCCACGGTTGAAAATCGTGTACAAAAGAGGGACAATAGGAGGTCCGCGATTGCCGGTGTTTACACACTTGGGTGGGTGTGTGTGTGTTTGTAGCCAGAGGGCGCTGCCGTGCGCGCTGTACGTCGCACCGCGCTAAGGACGTCTTGGAACCAAGACTACTTCGGTCTCGGCAGTAGTGGGCACTTCAGCTAGGGCTACATTGACAGTGCTTTGAGGCAGTTGGTCTATTGCCTCGGAGCTGATGTTTGAGTCTCTGTTTAACAGATTTTCAAAGTGGGAAGCCCAGCGGTCCGATGAGGTTCTTATCTGTGATGAGTGTGGATTCATCAGAGCTCAGGACGGGAGTAGAGCCACTTGATTTTGGCCCATAAATTGTCTTAAGCGCATCATAGAACTTCTTCAGAAGTCTGGCCTGCAGCGTCTTACGGATGTTCTGGAAGGCTGCTCTCTTTGATGCGGATGTTTCATCATTGATCATGGATAGGTGTAAGCGGTGTTTCTCTTCAAGAAGTTTCTTGATCTCCTCATCATTTTCATCAAACCAATCTTGGTGTTTCCGTAGAACAGGGCCCAAAGTTTCAAAAGCTGCCGTGTGGACTGCATCTTTGAAGCATTTCCAGTCAGCTTCAATGTCACCTGAGACCAAGTCAGCAGAGTTGAACTGCTGGTACATTGCACTGCACAGTTCACATTTTACAGCGGCGGTCTTCAATTTGGTAACATTGAGCTTCTTTGGTGGCTTCTTGCCTTGATGTTTCCTGAGTGGTTTGATGTTGAAGTTGAACTTGGCACGGATAAGTCGATGGTCAGTCGAGCAGTCGGCTCCTCTCATAGCCTTGGTGATTTTCACATCTGCCATGTCCCTCTTCCTGATTATAATATAATCAATCAGGTGCCAATGTTTTGAGCGGGGATGCATCCATGACGTTTTGTTTTTATTCGGAAGTCGAAACAAAGTGTTGCTGATGGTGAGGTTATGTTCTGCACATTTCGTGAGGAGAAGCAGACCATTTGAATTGCAAGTACCGATACCATGCTTCCCTATTATGCTCTGCCATGTATGATGGTCAGAGCCAACACGAGCATTCAAGTCGCCGAGAATTATGAGTTTGTCTTTTGTGGGAACCTGGGAAATTGCTTGTTCCAGATCATCATAGAACTCATCCGGGTTCGTCATGGTAGGTGCATACACGCTGACTATGGTGGCATGTTGTTTCGCTGTGAGAGACAGACGCAAAGTCATTAAGCGGTCGTTGATACCCACTGGTAGACTTTCAAGCTTATCTACGATGTGATTTTTCACGGCAAAACCAACACCAGCTTCATGACGTTCATCGCTAGGACGACCACTCCAGAAAAAGGTGTAACCAGCACCAAGTTCCTTGAGATGACATTTCTCAGCAAAACGAGTTTTACTAAGTGTGCTATGTCAATGTTGTATTTGGCAAGCTCTCTGCCAACGAGTGCAGTTCTTCGTATAGCTAGGTCTATTGGGGCCATTACGGAGTGTTCGCACATTCCAGGCTGCAAAGTTAAGCGGACGTTGTTTGGCTTTCCTGCAGTTCGTATGCTTGCTCTGTAAGTAAGTTGTCGATGTCATTTTGTTTTGAAGATCACTCACGTCACGGTAGAAAGATAGTCCTGGAGGATGTGTCTGTGGGGAGGGGTAGGGAGGGGAGGGAGACGGTGGAGATGTTACGGCACCTGCGCGTGACTTTGATTTATTAAGGAGATTTGCGCTGAGTCAACCTCACTCTATCGGCTTCGCTCATCTGGGGCCAGAGGCAAGACAGAGTCGAGACGTCTGGAGATGGGATCAGCTGTAGTGGATGGCCTGCAGTACCTAGTGCGCCCGTACCGATGACCTGAGCTCTCCACAAAGCTGCCATGCCATCTAAGCCGGGTGATGTAGCATATCTGCTGGGTCCGCCTTATCTGCCACAGTAGACTTCATGCACGTCAGTACGTGTACTGGGAGAGAAATGGGCGTCTCTATATATCTCTCAGGAAAGTTCGTATCCAAGGTGAAAAGTGCTACGTATTCCTTACTTCAGTGACGTCAACAATGGGGTAGCACGACGCACAAAACTCATAGAACAGTTAGTTCATTCAGCGCACGATAAGTTGTTATCCGACTGTTCTATATGACGCTGCTGGTGTACGCGCGCGCACGTGTACAAGTATAGCCGATGCCCAAAAAGTGGAATATTTTCACCTTGTTTTGTCAAGAAACACTTCAGGAATCTCTTCAAGACGTCTCAAAAGTTCCCCGTGCCGTCCATAGGCCTACATCTTGATGTTGTTAGATATCGGCGAGCATATATTGACGGGAACAGAAAATATTGAGACGTTTTCGTCAGAGCCAGATGTAACATGACATTTACTAGAGCGCTAGCTCCCCAGGCTAGGCGCGGAGATACTTTAAAGGGGCTGTGTCGTCACGATCATAGCAGGCTTGCGGCTGTACACTGAATCCCGAACTGATGAACGCAGATGAACCCAGTAACTGCAAATAATACCCCACGACCGCGCGCTGACCTACAGGGCTCGCGCGCGCTGACCCACAGGGCGCGCGCGCCAGATCAGATTACAATTGCAATGACTGCTGCATGCATGATCCTGTAGTTATGATACATACTGCATGTACAAGTATTTTGTATGTGTTTGTGCCACCAAAAATATACGATAGGCCTACAGTCGAACATAGTACGTGACACCCCATCCGCCAAACGCCAAAATGTGCCATGACAGAACTAAACGAAAATAAGTAAATAAGTAAATCTGTATTTATAATTGTAAAATAAATAATGCACCAGCCCCTTCCTATACAAAAATAAAGTTGTAGGCCTATGTATCGAAATAAATTTCGACTAAAATCGGCTGTGCGTGCAATGATGAGCAAATCAAAGTAAAACAGCTATACTGATGCCGATATTGAGTCCACGACCTTGTGTTACATTTGACGGCAGAAATTTATGGAAAGTTACATCATAAGAGTTATTTCAACACTATCAAATAATAAACACAATAATAACAGGTATTACCAGTAAATAATATACGCCAAACAAATGAGATTTCACCAGTGGCGAGTAAATCCGTGTCGAAAAGTGGGGATGATTATTGAATTTGTCAACGAAGTACTGCATCTTGAACTTTTTCTCAACGGGGGATACCCCTGCCCTAAACACCGCTTGAAATGTGAAACATCACTTTGTGTACAATTTCCCCTTTTTAAATATACGAAACAAAAAAGAAATACAAATCGGCGGGCCCCTGAACTCCTTCCCCGTGTTTACGCCACTGGCGCACAGATCCCCACATCACTATGATAAAGATGACTACCGAAGAAACAAAGAAATAAACACCCCGATAAATATTCAAACAACCCTAATTTTCACCTGTTTTGCACGAATTATTCGCTTATTACTTTTTATGACATGAACAATTCACATACCGAGTACATGGATCGGATGTATACTGTACATGTAATGTATGTGTCACAGGTTGTCCCAACGTTTAATGGGTTCCTGCTAGGTTCGTAGTTTTGTTAAAGGAACTTTGCTCAGAAATAAATCCACACGGACAGCAAGTTATTACGTTGATCCTCTTTCTCGGGATAAAATGTTGTAATTCAATATTCATCACCCCAAGGTCATCACAAAAAATATACAGTGCATACAACAATAGAATTGAGGATAAGAAATAAATCAAATGGTGCAGTTCAGTTCAGTTCAGAAGCCAAATCAGTGAGTAATCCCAATTGAATGAATGTCTTGAATCGCTAAACAATAATTAAAATTTGACTACATCCATGAGCAATAAACTCAATCCGAAAAATGTAAAATAAAGAAGTACCTTGAATCGAATAGGCACAGGAATTACTAAATAAACAAGGGTTCATCCAGTTAGGATTAGCACTGATATGGTACACGATAATTCAATTAGAAACAAAATGGCAAATACATCATATTATAAATACAGGTTATGGATCTTAGCTGGGTTTTCTGGCGCTTGCATCAGAACTTGGGTGTGGCTTGATGGACTTGACTGAGGCTTGACACGGGGGTGGCTCCGAGTCCGAAGATCAGGGTTCAGGCACACAAACCGAGTTCCGATGATATCACGAACAGGGGAATGGGACAGGTGTGTGGGGAGGCGAACCGGGTCGGCTCCCCAAAGCATGACCTATATGGAAAGTACTCTCTGTATCAGCAGAGCACAATGGTGAGGGTGAGAATGGCTATCATTAGAAACGACTTTAGGGAAAGTACAACGTTCCCAATAGTGTAAACGGGCACTCAATCTGAACAGCCTTCTCACCAGAGGTCTTAATCGCTTTCTGAATTATCGAGGATCAACATATTTGTATACAGAACTAAAAATCTAAAAGCAATATCTCTAACTAAAATATGAAACGCTTAAAAGAATGCTTACAAAAAAAGGAAAGAGGTCAAACTGCATATCTTTTTGGGATGTTCGCCCAGAACACATTTCCAGTGGAATGACACTTTCAGTATAACTATACATTGATCAAAAGTTCACCCAGAACATGATAACCACGGTCAGTACTCCGCAGTGGTAAATACCATAAAATGCTAATCAAAACATCAGGGAATAATTGACTTGGCCAAAACCCAATTGTGTTGGCCTATAGCGCATTGCGGTAACCTTACTCAAGGTCATCCTGGGGCAAGTTCCATGTGGTTTGTACACACTTGCTGTACACAATTAATAGTCAGCAGGATGTCACGGGACATAACAGAAAAGGAAGGTAATGTGTAGGCCTATACACACACAATTTGGAAGACAATCAAAATATTGGAAATCTCGTGAACAAGACCAGTTAATTTACGGAAAAACGTGCATGTATGAATTATTGGTCATGTCATACGAATGATCGAAGTTTTAGGCCACGAGGTATCATATAAAAAAGTATGCAACAAGAATATTCAAAGTAATCGGAAATCAACCAAGAGGAAAATATAATTGTACACGGACTGAGAGTATAGTGACCGATTTAAGTGAATACTGCAGTCATAACAGAATGGTAATCGGCAATCACAAATGGATCTTCCAATACTATCGGGAAATCAATGATATACAAAACCGAACATGATAATTTCGGTCAATAAATAACAGCAAAAGTGACATCGATCAAGAGTCGACCAAATATCAGCAATATAATACAAGTAAATACAGGGTACAAGGCAAAAAAGGTTAATAGCTGAAGGCAACGAATGCTGACTCAATATACTGGGGTTGTTCCACCCATCTTGAGATTGTCTCAAACCGAGTCAACATAATTCAAAATACAAAGTGTCCTGCACATAAGTCAAATGGTAATAGGAAATACAAACTTCTTTTATACAATGAAAAATAGGCTTACCTGTATCAGCAGAGCACAATGGTGAGGGTGAGAATGGCTATCATTAGAAACGACTTTAGGGAAAGTACAACGTTCCTATAATAGTGTAAACGGGCACTCAATCTGAACAGCCTTCTCACCAGAGGTCTTAATCGCTTTCTGAGGAGAATCCGGCGATCGGGGGGGAATATTATTCCTTGACCACGCGCTCTGCCCATTTCGGTGGAACAATCTCATTGGTCAAAATTATGAAACCAGGCAGATATTCCACCTTGGGATGGAGAGTGGCCAATCAGAAAGTTACTGACTACACGTGTTAGACATGGTCATAAAATGGCAGACAGCCATAACAGTTTTAGCCAGTGGCATAAAATGTAGCCATGTTGGCTGGGTTCTCTGGCCACATCCCCATCTGGTCAATTACTTATCTGTGTTGAGACAAAGGGGTCGTCTTAGCCACATATGGACTTGGTCAACTTAGGGGTAAAATCTGCTACTGGGTGCTAATTAAATTTACTGGAACATAGAGGTGGACCATGCTTCGAAATCGTGGGAACTTTTCCTGTCGGACCAAGTGTTAAAATGGCAGTAAGGGGGAATTTTAACAGGGGCTGACATATGTACTGTACATGTTGACTATACATTACATGTAGACTTGATGTGCGAAAATGTTGTTCCACACAGCGAGTTGTTAACAAGTGCCATTGGAATAGCGACCAAGTAAAGTTGTTTCAGCTCTATCTATCAACTGCTTAAAAAAAATGTACTTCTAAGTTCTAGATTTTAATTTTTTTTTTCGCTGCTAAAGAACTGTGTGCAGCCACTACCCCTCTTTTAGTAGCATGATAATTTTGTTATTAAAGTGACGGGTCAAAATAAGCCTAAAGCTTTTTATCGACCTAAGTTTACAAGCAAGATACGAACAAGATACATCCAGATGAATGTACACATAATACATAGACCCTTTTACGGATACCCCGCCTGTGGGATTTTGTGTACAAAATTTAGCGCGAACTATCCCACAGCGACAAGACACGTTGCAGTTTTGCTGTGCACATTTACATGGACTAGCACCCCGTGTGCCGAGTCGTCCTCTCTGGCAAAAGTTTCGGCATGTACATGTCATAGGTTCTCCAGCGTAAGGTTCTACTTCTATATCGCCAACCTCCAGTTCTATGCAACTTTCAGACAAATATTCGATGGCACTTGTGTACATGTGAATGAAATTTTATGAAATAAACAGATGAAATTTGAACGGTTTTTTTCTTAGAGAACTGAGTGCCACGATGTGATGCTACTTGTTTATAAGTATGCAGGTACACGTATGTGTATTTCAGTACGCAGACGCTGGACATGCGTGCATGTTCCAGGGGGTGTAGTTTCCAAAAGCCAATTCTCAGAACAGCCATAACAAACGGATGGAGGTTAAAAATAGCACATAACCGAAATAAAGCGCAAGGGGGCGCACTCCAATATTTGATTCGTTAACGCGAGATGGCATGGCGCGACGACACAGCCCCTTTAAATCGTTCCTGCGCGTACACTTAAAAGTGTACTCTAAATGCAACCTCGTTACCATGGGCACGATCTTGCGGCGCCATGTTTTCCCACCATGCCTTGCTCGAAGGAACGCACACGCGCCCATGGAGTCGAGGATGCTCTAAATGCAACGCAGAAGTACAACATACGCAAACAACTTAAGCGCGTCATGACGGTTATTTGCGTTGTTTGCGCAGAGCAAAATGAAACTCATTTACTGATTGTGCGTTTCGGATTTTTGCGTATCGGCTTCGAATAACGCAACTTTAAAGAATACAAACGCAGATATGCAAATAGCCGTACAAAATTTCGAGTTTTCCATAGGTTTGTGCACAAACATGGATGCGCCCAGCAGGCATTACTTTGTACATCGAGTCAGCGCTCTAGTAATTAAATATAGCTCTATGGGAACAGTTTAAGTCCACCCAGGAGGTGGATATACGCGGATATACGCGGATACATGTATTTGTGTTTCGCTATACACGTGAGGCGATTGTGTAGTGTAGGGCCCCTCTTTAGTTTTGATGAAATTAGAGCCAAGGGTATTTTTTCTTATTCCAAAATGATTTTTTCAACCTAAAGCAGACTTCTCCTAATTCTATTGACATCGTTTTTTGTAATTTTGAACAGTTTATTTCGGTAGAAAATGCAATTTTCTTACGCGCTTTACGGCAGTTGCCATGCGAATGAACGCGGTTTTGCGTGTTTACTGTGCGTCGCGGTGATCGCCATCTTGATTTTCGCGTTGCGTTTTGTCGTCCTCATCGCCGCTTTACCCTAACATTTCCCTCAAAACTAAAACCCTGCCCTTTATGTAGGCATACCTGTTGGTTTGTAATGTCGCTAACCAGTTTGGCAAAAGTTTGGCAAAAACCTAAAAGTGGATTTTTGTTCTCTTTTCTACTTCTAGGAACAGGGCCCTACACTACACAATCGCCACACGTGAGGACTTTCCATTGTTCCCTTATTTATATAACCCATCCCCATAGACTAAGCACTAGTTTGCCTGTCCTCACTTTTTCCGGAACAAAGAAATAATGCCTTCTTTTCTGTCCTCACGTGTAATGCCATGACGCGGATACGCGGCGCGTATATATCTGCGGATAAGGGGAGGGAGTCGGGAGAGGCGATAGAGGGCGCCATTTTTGCACGGCCGACAGACGTGGGTTCTTTATTATGGGTATGGGTGCAAGTGCATGTACCACTAAATAACTCCCATTGACCTTAGTGTAAAATCCACCAACTTCACAGTGAGAAAATCCTTATCCACGAGTCTCTCAGTTTTTGTGGCACTCCTGAAAATTATAGTTTGAATCTTAATCTGTCAAATTCTTTTCAATTGTTGGTAGGGTAGCCGTTTGGAATTTATTCAGCTGATCATGAATTACACCATGGAGGAATTCCTCCATGATTTATACACGTAGTGCGTACACAATCTATCCCCCAAAATCTATCCCCCAAAATGTATTATTCAAAAATAGTGGGTTTACAATTTATGGTAATCAGCTTAGCGCAGCCATGAATGGCCTATTTAGTGTGGTGCACCCACCCGTACCGTACCCGGCTGTTATGCACACATGTAGTTTATTGAGGGCAATCAACCGTGACCCGGCCCCGTATCCGCGTACGACTACGAGTACGACTACGAAGTGGAGGTAACAAGTGGCGGGGGGGGGGGGGGGGTATTCTGCAGCACTTCCCAGCATCTATGCAAAACTTTAATTTTTTAAACAGGTCAGTGTTTACAGTATTTTAGGCCTACTACAGCACGCTACTAGGGCCTAGGCAAGTTACCCCCGATTCCATTTATTTCTGAAGGAGTTAGGCCCAGGCTAGCTCGAAAATTCCAGCTCTTGGCTTATGTCAGACATGTGCGTTCTTGTCCATAATCTTATAGCTGTCATTGCATCAGGAAACAGCCGTCGTATAGCGATCCACGAGGGGGTACGGGTGTGCGCGCAGTGCATCCCGCGCGCACCGGCCGCATGGTACCGGTATCGGAAACCACCGTAAGCTTCAAACGGCAAATTGTTGTGGTCTGGCCCTTCGTGTTTTGGTCGGGCACCAAGAATCACTGCGCCATTGCTTTGTACACAGCTGGTTTTGTGCATGCACCTAGTTGCACGAAAAATTCACTTGTTTTTCGGGTTTAAATTTATCAGATTCTCATTTTGAGGGGATACAAAGCTGCATGAAGGACTGCTCCACCCGGACGGTGAGTTTTTAGTTGATATATTCAGGGAAACGGAAGATATGGGCAAGATCTTAAACGACCCTGACCTATGATATATAGAACTCCTTCTAGCTCTAATGGCGAATCTCGCATGTCATAAGCCAAGAGCTGGAATTTTCGAGCTAGGCCTAGGCCGCCTACAGCATGCAAAAGCAAATGCCTAGCACTAGCACTCAGTAGCTATGGTGTACTATTTACGACACATCGCTTGCCATACGCGACGCGACTATACGACACGACGGCACGACGGCTGCGTTGCATCGTGCCGTCGCGTCGTGCCGTCGCTTCTTTCCCATTACTTATGGCGTCGCGTCGTGCCGTCGTGCCGTCGCGTCGTTTTTTTCTAGCTTGCAGGTTTTCTTTCCTCAACGTCGCCCCTTCTGTCGCCCATCGCGTCGCGCGTCGCGCGTCGCGTCGCGCGTCGCGTCGTGCTCGCGTCGTGCTCGCGTCGTGCGTCGCGTCGTGCTTCGCGTCGTGTTTCGCGTCGTGTTTCGCGTCGTGTTTCGCGTCGTGTTTTGCTTCGTGTTTCGCTTCGTGTTTCGCTTCGTGTTTCGCGTGGAGTAGTCCGGTCATGCTATTGTGAACATGCGCAGTTGAAATACCGAACTGGCTCACAGAATAACCCGCTAATAAATTTAAATTTATGCGCGCATGCGCTTAACCGCGTGGTGAACAAAAGGCCTGAGCTGTGTATTTAAAATGTGTAAAAAGACGATTTTGCTAGAATTCTGTTTGTATTTTCCCAATTTTCGTAGCAAACAATCTACAGATTCAACAACGGTACCGCGATAACAGCGGTGTCTGGCGGGACAAAATAAATATTGAAAAGAGAGAAAATATTTCGTTCCTGAGTATCATTAGCCTTTTAGAGGTATGGCGGACACAATAGGAGGGCGCTATTTTATTTGGGTATAAATACACAGGTTTTACCCAAATCAAATAACGCCCTCCTATTGTGTCCGCCATACCTCTAAAAGGCTAATGCAATGGGCACTTCAAACATGCGCTTATTGGTACGGTTCGGATGCTGGCAAGGGTTGTGCTATACAAGGCGCGGGTCCGGGGGGGGGGGGGTTTCAACCCCCCCCCCCTTCCCTGCTCGTGGCCATGTTTTTTATTTTTAGGAGCCTACGCCTAAAGTTGCAAACCAGAAAAGCAGAAACCACATGTCTTATTTTGCCTATGCGTAAGAACAAAACAAAGTGGTTAAATGGCACCACCAACGGTGAAAAAGTGTAACTCACTGTAAACAGTAGCGTATCCAGTTTTTTTGTGCCAGGAAGGGCAAACAACGTCTGAACCGTCTTAAAATCGTTTTAAAACACTATTTAAAAAAATTTTTTATGACGCTTCAAATGCCGCCAGGAGGGCAAGTCCCCCCCCCCCCCCCCCCTTCCGCTGGATACGCCACTGACTGTAAAGGTTTATAAATGTTGAAACAAAGTTGCCGTGTGCACGGGTTTACATAAACGGCGTAAAACAAAGTTACAATAAAACTACACGTTATGAGCGAGTTTCCATTTCTCGTCAAGGTTTGTGGGTGGGGGGGGGGGGGGGGGGGGTGGAAGGGCGGATCCAGGGGGGGCCAAAGGGGGCCCATGCCCCCCCCCCCAAAAAAAATGACGTCGCAAAAAGGCAGCCACTGCGTACACCCACCCACAAAACTCAGCAAAAAAATGTGTTGGCCCCTCCCAAAATTGTGTTCTTTAGTCCGAAGGGCCCAATAGTCCGAAAAGAGAATAAGGTTAAATAATCCGAAGGTTCGATATTCGGAATAGACGATAGGGTTCGATAGTCCGGACTATCGGACCTTATTGTCAATTCGGACTATAGAACTTTGTGTGCCTTTATGAACCTTCGGACTATTGAACCTTATTTTAGTTTCTGACTTTTGAACCTTCGGACTAATTAACCTTATTCTAAGTTCGGATTACTGAACCTTCGGATAAATGAACCTTCGGATTGTAGGCCGTTCGGACTAATGAACCTTCGGACTATTGCATCAGATGTTCCGTTAACGAACCTTATTTCATTTTCGGACTATCGAACCCCCTCATATGGGGAATTTGTACGTTCGGAATATCGAACCTTTGGATCAATAAACCTTCGGACAATCGAACCTTCGGACTATCGGGCGGACCCCGTAAAGGCGTGTATATTGTTAGGCATGTGGTTTGAACAAGGCCCATCACCATAATTCGTATATTTGTGCACGGAGCCCATAGGGTGACGACGATGGTACGACGCGAAATACGACGCGAAGCACGACACGACGCGAGTACGATGCGACGCGAGCACGACGCGACCACGACGCGACGCACGACGCAAGCACGATGCGACGCACGATGCGACGCACGACGCGACGCACGACGCGACGCACGACGCGACGCACGACGCGACGCACGACGGTACGAAGCGATGGGCGACGGAAGGGGCGACGTTGAGGAAAGAAAACCTGCAAGCTAGAAAAAAACGACACGACGGCACGACGGCACGACGCGACGCACGACGCGACGCCAGAAGTAATGGGAAAGAAGCGACGGCACGACGCGACGGCACGATGCAACGCAGCCGTCGTGCCGTCGCGTCGTATAGTCGCGTCGCGTATGGAAGAGGCAAAGCGATGTGTCGTAAATAGTACACCATAAGTAGCAGTAGGCCTATCGTTACATCAACCATTATTTCTCCATGCATCAACTATAAAAGTTCGAGTGGTGACCATTTTGTCGACCATATATTGGTCGATTTTGCCTGGTACCCAATATTTATTTGGAAAGAGTTCCATATCTGGCCATCACTTAGACCTCGTGCACAAAGTCTATGGGCCATGACAGAAAAAGTCAAGAGTATTTTCAAAGAAAAAGTTGAAATTTTTCCCCTCCTAAATTCGTGTTTCTTCATCAGATTTACACTTTTTGGTAGTTTTTAAGTCATATTAAGGTAGGCAGATTTAGGAAAATTTCAAGTTGCTTCAATCCTTTTAAATATTATATCACTGGAAAGAGTAAAAAATTAGAAATAAAATGAGGGGTCAATGGTCATGAAAGGTTAACCCTGTGCAAAGTTATGGATTTTTGTTGATTAAAATTTTGGGTCATTTTGGAGGCCAATTTTAGTTAAAAAGTTGTGAGTGTGACCATATTGCCAATTGCTACATTTTTTAATTGAAAATGTGACCCTCATTTATTTCATATCAATTTGTTATCAATACAAATATAATTGTAGGAGTCATTTAAAATAGTAACAATTACCAAACACCAATTATTTGCCAATAAATGATCAAAAACTAAATAAAAACAAATTATAAGCCGGTCACAGTGCTGACAGAAGATTGGGTATTGCAAATAGCGCCGCCAACGCCGGTTCACGTGAATCTGCCTAATTAAGGGAAAATAAGTGATGGCCGGATATGGAACTCTTTCCCAGTTTATTTCGGTAGAAAATGCAATTTTCTGACGCGCTTTATATTAATGGCAGTTGCTTTGCGAATTAATGCGGTTTTGCATGTTTAACATGTGTCGCGGTGATTGCCATCTTTATTTTCGCGTTGCGTTTTGTCGTCCTCATCGCCGCTTTACCCCAAAATTTCCCTTAAAACTAAAACCCTGCCCTTTATCTATGGCATACCTGTTGGTTTGTAATGTCGCTAACTAGTTTGGCAATTCCAATAACCTAAAAGTGGATTTTTTTTCCCCTATAGGGAACAAGGCCCTACACTACACAATCGCCATCATCAGTATACATTGTACGTGTACTCTGAGAGGAATTCCCCAATTATTTCGTTTATTTTTATTGCCATTTAAAATGTTTTTTTTCTGGTTATTATTTTCCTTTATGTTCCATGCAAAGATCTGTGAAAAGAGTATCTCTCAACTCATGACAGATATTTAGCACAATTGGACTAGTTCACAGCATGGTCAATATTGGGGAGTAGTAAGGGAGATGCCGATTCTATGTCATTTCCTGTTTTTTCACTTTTCTCTATAATTTTGCTGTATATACCCACGTCAAATTTTTTAAAAACAAAATAGTCTAAAAATCGCCCAAATTTTATTCAAAATTTTGCTGGGTTACTACACACCAAAATTTGCACAAAATCATGAAAATAAAAAGTGTTTTTCATAGTCCAGAAGCGTACTAAAACGCCCGGGCGCGCCCGGGTGAAAAAGATATTACCCCAAAATAACATAAGCCAAAAAAAATTAATTATTTTTTTATTTTAAAAAAAAAATATTATATTTGTTACTATAAAGATGGAGACACAACCCATGATTCGAGGATACAATAGATGGAACAAAATATCTTTAAAAAGATATATCGATAAGTATAACTTATCTTTAGGAACACCAACAGGACGCCGTAATACGTATATCAGGCGAGATTATATTCGAGCTATAAAAAAAGAAGAAGACAAATTTAAAAATTTGAAAATACGATCTAAAGCTTCGTTAGAGCGACTCGCGCACGACAAAAATTTACGAGTTATTTCTTCGGGTAGAAATGGTCGAGCGATAAAAAAAGATTACATCGAAGCTATAAAAAGATTTAAGGAGCAAAATACTTTTCGAGAATCAGACTTTCGAGAGACTAGAAGATTTGAAAACAGTTATAGAAATTTGGAACTGATTCCGAGTCTGTTTACCGACGATCCAGAGCAATTTTACAACACCCATACGTCGATGATCAAAAACAAAATCGTCGCTGAATTAATAAAAATAAAAACGATGAAACTACAGATCGCTATGAAAATAAAGTATGTAAAAAAATCAGGTGTTGAGACTACAACATCAACCGCTATTCATTTTAGTTACCAAAATCGAGTCTTAAACAAGAGCGAGATAGCTACGACTATCGGGAAACAATATGAAACGATATTATCTCAGATAGATAAATTTACGAATAAAGGAAGTGGTTGGACTATAGATAAAATAGTCGCGTTTTACATAAACATAAACAGAGTTAACCCTCTGGTAGGCGCTTCTTACGTAAAACTACCCGAGTATGTAGCTAACAAACGCGCAACATTTAATATCAAAAACGAAGATCAAGAGTGTATAAGATGGTGTTTAAGAGCCGCCCTAGGTATATATACCGATAGTTAAAAACCAATTAGCAACAAACCCAAAGTACCAATTTCGCGGAAATAATCCATCTACTTATAAAACCGATGACGGATTAAATTTTAAGGACATAGACTTCCCCACACCCATAAGTCAAATATCTAAAATAGAAAGACAAAACGATATAAGTATAAACGTGTTAGGATACGACGCAGACTGCAAAAATAAAACCTATCCACAAGATAAAAGGGGCTTGATATATCCGCTATATTTATCTAAAAGACCATACGATATAGAAACTATCAGTTTGCTATTATATGACGGTCATTATTGTTGGATAAGTGACTTACCTAGATTCTTATCTGGCGTTACCAATAGTCAGCATCGCAAAATGTTTTGCTTAAGATGTTTAACGCATTTTAATTCGAAAGAGAAGCTGGATGAGCACGTAAAAGATTGCGAAGGAATAGACTCTGCTTTATCTACCGTTAAAATGCCGCATGAAAGCGCGAACAGATACTTGGACAAAAGCAAATTAATGTTTAAAAACTTTAAGAATTTACAAGATGCACCCTACGTCATATACGCGGATTTTGAATCTGTATTAGAAAAAACAAAGACGACGGTATGCCCTACGCTCGTAGAACCGTCGAGTAAAACTCATATTCACAAAGCCTGCGGTTATTCTTACGTTGTAGTTAGATGCGATGGTCGACAGATTAAGCGAAAGACTTATAGAGGTGAACACGCTATAGACAATTTTATAACCTCGTTGCAAGAACTCGAACCTAAGATTAATGAATTACTAGCTCGCATTAAGCCGATAATATATACGCTAAAAGAAGAAAAAATTCACCTAAACTCTAACGAGTGCTGGATTTGCGAAAAACCAATTTATCCAAATTACTCGTGTAATTGCCAGTGCTACAAGCCGAACTGGAAGAATACACGTACGAAAACGAAAAGGGATACGTCGAGAAAACATGTATGTTCTGCCAAAAGAAAATTAACAAATTTCGAAAAGTAAGAGATCATTGTCACACAACGGGCAAGTACAGAGGAGCCGCACACGCTTACTGCAATCTTAAATTACGAGTAATACCCGGCATAACGAAAATACCGGTCATCTTTCACAACTTAGAAAATTATGACGCGCACTTGATCATGCAGGGTATTTCCAAGTATCAACAAGATATCTGGTGTATACCCAAAAATTCAGAAAAATACATTTCATTTTCGATCGGTCAATATAGATTTATCGACTCGTTTCATTTTATGTCTAGTGGTCTCGACAAATTGGTAAAGTCTTGCCCGAGAGATGCCTTTAGGCTACTCCTGAAACGTTATGGCGAAGAAAACGCGGACCTCTTATTACAAAAGGGTGTATATCCGTACGAGTACATGGACAGCTTTGAACGATTTAGCGAAACTACTCTACCGCCGAAAGAATCTTTTTACAGCGCTCTAAAGGACGAACACGTGTCGGACGAAGACTACGAAAGAGCGCAACGAGTATGGAGGACCTTTGACATAAAAAACATGGGCGAATACCACGACTTATACGTAACCGCGGATACTCTATTACTAGCCGGTGTATTCGAGAATTTTAGACAAATGTGTAGAACGAATTACAAGTTGGATCCAGCCAACTACTTCATAGCACCGGGATTAAGTTGGGACGCTCTACTAAGACATACTAAAATAGAATTAGAATTATTAACCGATGTAGATAAACATCTATTTTTTGAAAAAGCAAAAAGAGGGGGAATATCGAGCGTTGGTAGTACACGCTATGCTAAGGCCAACAATAAGTACCTAAAAGATTACGAGCAAGATAAACCCGATTCGTATATTCTCTATCTAGACGCCAACAACCTCTACGGATGGGCCATGAGTCGACCGCTACCTTACGGAGGATTTAATTGGGTCGGTACAAAACAATTTACCCACGATCGTATCATGGCGTTAAAAGATGATACTAAAACGGGATTTATGTTCGAAGTTGACCTGGAATATCCAGCCGAACTACACGATCTACACAACGATTATCCTTTAGCCGCCGAAAAATATAATCATACCTGAAGAATGGTTATCGGAGTATCAACGAGAGTTGGCGAGTGAGATAGGAGATGGCGCTAAGGTAAAAAAATTAACCGGCACGCTATATCGCAAAGAAAAATATGTATTGCACTACGTCAATTTGAAACAGTGTTTGAGGCTAGGCCTAAAACTAACTAAAGTACATCGGGCGTTACAATTTAAACAAAAACCTTGGATGAAATCGTACATCGATAAAAACACGCAACTCAGAACGAAAGCAAAGTCGGATTTCGAAAAAGACTTTTTCAAATTAATGAATAATTCTGTATTCGGCAAAACGATGGAAAATTTCAGAAATAGAATAGATGGTGTGCTACATGTATTACGAAACGATCAAGTAGAAGAATACGAAAAAATAGTTTCTAAACCTTGTTACAAGTCTACTACAGCGTTTAAAGAATGCGGTCTCTCATTCGTGGAATCGTACAAAAAGAAAATGTATTTAAATAAGCCCATCTATTGCGGCGTTAGTATCTTAGACTTATCGAAGACTCTAATGTACGACTTTTATTACAACCAATTAAAAAAGACGTATGGCGATAAAGTAAGATTGATGTATACAGACACGGACTCGCTGCTTTTGATTATCTATACGAAAGACGTTTATCGGAATCTAGAAAAACAGTCTGACTTGTATGATTTTTCTAACTACGAGAAAGACCACTTTTTATACAACGAGACTAACAAGAAAGTCATCGGTAAATTTAAAGACGAATGTGGAGGAAAAGTCATAAGCGAAGCTACTTGCATCAGATCGAAGATGTACTCGATTTTATACGGAGACGTCGTATTAAAAAAGGCCAAAGGCGTAAACCGAGTGGTTATAAACAACGATCTATCTTACGAAAAGTATAAGCGATGTGTTTTATCGAACGAATGCTATTCAAACAAGATGATTCGTTTTGGAACTGAGCGTCACATGATATACACGGAGGCTCAAGTCAAGCAATCGTTAAATCCTTTAGATACTAAGAGATATATTTTACCTAATGGTATAGACACTCTGGCTTATGGTCACTCGCGTAGCTAAAGCCCAGAACAAGAATTTTTATAAATATCTAATCGAAAAATAAATTTCTTATGGTTATTATCGACTAACTCACCGTCACAGTCTCTGAAAGAAAAACTCAGTTCGGGTATTTTATTCCTAATTAGCGGTATGACAGTTTTTCTTTTATTTTGCAACGTCGCGATTACATCCGAATCGGAGCTTTTCGTTATCGGTATAACATCTAGCAAGTGCGTGCTCTTTCCGTTATAGAAATTATTAGACGTAGATAACTGATCGCAATGTAAAAAAATTGCATTCACATAATTCATATTATAATATCCTACAAGTTCACCATCAGCTTCGAGGCTCCAAGTATGGGGTAGACTCAACACTTTTTGAGTATATAGATCGAAATAAATCCAAACAAATTGATCTTCTAATATTCTACCGGCATTAAACATAATTTTTTTATTAATCTTGTCCACAGAAACTACAATAAGAGTTAATTTATTAAATTCAGCTACTAACTCATCGATATTATAATTTCCAGTTGGAATTACCATTTCACCGTTAGTTGTATCAAAGCCTGCAGCTATTAGCCATCCTATAGTCATACGTTGAGTTATATTAAAAAAACCGACGGTAAATATCGCGTTGTTTAAACTTATGCAGTAATTTCCCTTAGAGTTATCTATAGGTTTCGACAGTCTAAACGTTTGTTCGTTATCAACCATTTCAAAAACGTGCGATTCCATTTATTAAAGCGTAAAAAATCTTTAAAAATCGCTTAAAATTTACCTATCGTCAAGTTAAAACTAATCTTTTTTCCTCGATTATTGATTAAATCGCCGTCTCGGTCTCTGATACTAAAGCTAAGTTGGTTTATCTTATCACCCACGAGTCTACGAGAGGCCAACCCTGCACGCTCGATAATCGTATCGTCTCTTTTCGTTATCGGTATAACGTGTAACAAGTGCGTGCCCCTTCCGTTATAGAAATTATTAGACGTAGATAATTGATCGCAATGTAAAAAAATTGCATCGATAGGCATTGTATTATAATACCCTACGTAATCTACGCCAAAAACTAAGTTTTTAACCGATATCCCCAACAATTGTTTAATGTTTTTATCAAAGCGTAGAACGCTATTTTCTTCCGTTACATTTAAAGATATTTTTTTATTAAGTTTATCTATAGAGACTTCTAACCAAACTAATTTACTGAGTCTCTCTTCGATCCAATCTATATCGTAATATCCAGCCGGAATATCAATTTTACCATCCGTACTACCCGTTTTTCTCCCAGTGTTTGGATCGACTTGATGTATAAAATAGAGAATTTCGCTATTACTAGGCATGTTGTAGAAGCCCGCGGTAAATATCGCGCTGTTTAAGCTCATACTGTAATCTCTATTAGAGTTATCTATAGGTTTTGACAGACTAAACGTTTGTTCGCTATCAAACATTTCAAAAACGTGCGATTCCATTTTATATGTAAATCTTATAAATAAGATTTAAAATAAAAAAATGAATTTTACTCAACTTATGAAATTCACTCCACTTATGAAATTTTTAGACGTTAATAATCAACCGATAAAGAATGCTCTAGATATCGTGAATCTAGCTAGAGGCCAAGACGATAGCGACAAGTACAAAGCGATTACCCCGGAGAGTACCCCGTTGAACATGCACTTGAATCAACTTAGCATCATCGTAAACGCTAACACGAACGCGAGTTTTATCGCTAATTTAGCGGATATATTTAGCGCTTATAAAATGTCCGACGTGAAGAGTGATGAAGTGGTCGAACGTTACGCATCGGACCCCATGACGTTTTATCAAAATCAACTCAACTTTGCATTTTGGTGCGCGACTTCTGGTTGCGGCGTAGGACTAGAATCGTTGCTACATAAAAACCCCGTAATATCGGCTTTATTCAAGTTTCACGTATATTTCACGATCAGAAAGATACTTTTCTTTCTAAAATGCCCAGTTCCAAACGACGATGCATTCGACGATCTAAAAAATGACATCGATAAAGGCGCTTATACCGACGTCTGTCACCGCTTTAAAATCGATCCAAACGTGAGTTTTAAACAGACCGTAGACTTAGCATCAGCGGGTCTAGGTACTGCGTACTATTACGATAGAGGCTCGCATCAATATTTACCGATGCCTGGTAAAGATTATACACATTATGAGGCAGACTTAGATCCACAACCTGGTGGTGGTTACAACATGGGTTTTACCACGCCGGATGATACGTATAAGCACGGTAAGTACACCGTCATGTATATCAGACAATCCGTAGACGTTGTACGACTCGGTTTTCGATATTTCATACGTCAGAAGAGCTCGTTTACCGACGTTGGTATAGAACAAATAAACGAAAGCGTTAGAACGTACGTGTACGCCATACTCGGTGCGCAAGCCCAAATAAAAACGAGTATACTAACTGCAGGTACCGGATTAGATGCGCAAAGACAATTTGAAAATATAGTAGAAGATATCATCAACAGCCGTACGGACTTAGAATCTTCTATAACCAGATTTCAAGATTCTTTACAGTACGCTAGAAGCTCGTTAAACTTTGTGATTGGTCCTGGATTGTACTTAATTCCATCAAATATGGAGCTTTTAGTCGGTATTCACCGAGGTTATAATAATAATATACAGATAGCTACGACCGGCGCGCCGATAGGATTAAATATCAACTTGAACTCAGACGTACTCCCTACACCTACACCACAAACCCCTCCACCTACACCTACACCCCCAACACCCCCTCCAACACCACCCCCAACACCACCTACACCAACCCCTGCACCACCCCCAACACCAACCCCTGCACCGCCCCCACCATCTCCCGTAAAAAAGAGTCGTACAGTAACCCAGCAGAATTTAGACGATTTAGAAAATTTAGACCCACCCCCAGACTCGCACGAACAAGAAAAAACGGCTTTAGTCGTTGGTTTAATGGCCGCTGCTGGAGTTGGGTATCTAGCTTACGATATTTTACGTCGCTGAAGAAGGTGGTAACTCAGTATCTGATGGAACGACCATTAATTCTTTCTTAACGAACGATCTCTTGGGGCCGTGAGTCAGCCAGTACAATGCGGGCTGTCCGGGATTTGTCGTTCTCCTTCTAATCGTATACATTTCTAAGCTCCAAATAGGATCGGTAGCTCTTCTTCTAACGTCTTTTTCGAGCTCTCCAGGAGCGTAAAGATATCTAACGATATCATCATTTACGCTTAGCGCGACTTCGGGGCTCAAGAGCCTCGAAGAACTCAATTGCTTTATTTCTAACTGAGACATAGCCGCTCGAGGAGTTAACGGTTTACCTTTCATAGTCGATATCAATCTAGTTTCTTCATCGGGCAATCTTTTTACCCACTCGCGGCTACGCTCTGTAGGCTCTAACATTTCTTGAGCGTATTGATGGCCAAATAATCTTTCGGCTAAAGTACGATTAAATCTTTCTACTATACCTTGAGCTCTATGATTACCAACCTCGCCTTTCTGCACTGTGACGTTGCGAGTCCGCATCAAAGTATTAAATTCGGCCATAAATTCTGTACTGGGGTCTACTTTTATCGCGAGAGGCCAAGATAAGGGCGATCTTTTGTAAATCTTTTTTATCGCCTCTACAACTTGAGTACTCGTTTTATTCGTCAAGGGTTCAGCTTCTTTATATCTAGTGGCCACATCGACGATTGTCAATGCGTATTTGTAAGTTTTCTGTTTAACTACATCGTGAGGTAGATACAACAGATCCGCTTGATGCATTTCATTGGGCAGCCCTATAACCTTATTGAGACTCGTAGGTCTCGGGATAGTACTGGGGGCAGGCAAATAAATTTGCCACATGGCTTGTTTTCGTAACCAATTTCTAACGTCTGGCTCGGGTACGTTAGCTTTTAACGACAATTTTTTTATGGCGCCTGCACCTTTCCAATATCCTCTAGGACTGTAAAATATTTTACTTAATTTTGTTTCCATTTTATTTTAACGACTTATTAAAAATGGTGAGTCTTTTAATTATGGGTGCTGGGGCTTTAATAAGCGCTGTGGCATTTAGCGGAACGAGCTTCGCCTTTTCTAAGATAGGAAAAAGCGGTGCGGACGAAGAGCGTAAACAACACGACCTCGCTCTAGAACGATTAACTCAAGCTAAACAAGAGTGGGTGGAACAAAGAACCAAGTATCTAGATTATCTAAACGATCGACTACATAAAGAAGCCAGGGCTCAAAAAGATTTCAAAAATGTAGATGAGGCGTTGAGACTATATAACGAAGTAACCAACGAAGATATGCGATTACCTCGCGAACCTGTATTGTCGGACTTTTACGTACCCAGCGAAGATCAAAAAGATGGTGAAATTGCATTTATCTTAGGAGGCACTGCTGTTTTAGGTTATTTAGTTTATAAGTTTGTTTAAAAGTTTAAGTTTTTTTGCTTTTTATTTTTTTGTTTCGTTAAGTAAAATGAACGCAATTTATGGAAGCAAACTGAATCCACACAGAAGTTAAAAAAAATCCTAGAGCGTTAAAGGGGTTGAGGCAATCGTTGGTTATTACTCATAATCCTAGTACTGCAGGGGCTGGCAGTCTGTTGATCGTCGAATTTCCTTTGTTGAGTCAAGACGATGTAGTAGTACCGGGTACTGTACGATTAGCTTTTAATATAGACTTAGAATCTGAAGGCACTGGCGAAGATGATGCAAGAACTCTATATTATAACGTCGCCCGAAATTTAATTAGTGGCGTAAGAATCAAACTAGAAGGTAAAGATTTCGTAGCGTTTACGGATGCCGATGTATATAACGCGTATAAAGACTTGTGGCGACCAGCCAGCGCGAACGATGCGTATCGAGGACTCGAAACTTCTAACGTTACGAAACTCAGAATCGGCGCTAGCGATGGGGTTGCTAGCGCGAATGGTGGAAAAGACAAAGCGATAGCCAACGCTTACGGTAATCGATATTATATTCCTCTAGATTTTGAAATGTTTACGGATCATCAGCCTTTTAGTCCATCGACGCTCAAAGATAGACTAACTTATGAATTTACATTTAACGATCACGCGAGCGTAGTAAAATCTACCGATTCTAACGCGAAGTATAACATTTCGGGGTTAGATCTCGAGTTTGAAACGGTGACTAATAAAACATTGGCAGATAGTATCAGACAAAAATATCGAGGTAAAACTCATTTTCTATACGAAAAAGTTCAAAGATATACGGTTTTAACGTTAAACAAGTCCGATACTACTTGGAACATTAATCTTAATCAAGCCATTAGAAGTCTCAAAGGTATACTTCTTTTATTTAAAGAATCGGGCGAAAAAGATCCTCGAATTTTTTATAATCCAAAGATCGAAAAAGTAGACGTTACGATAGAGGGTAAGCCGAATCAATTGTATAGTCAGGGTATGAAGCGTTATCAACACTGGGATGAGATTACCAAGTTTTTCGGCGACTCTAATACAGAATTTGGTGCCAGCGTGTCCAAAGACTTAGGCTTGCACGATATGACGCTAGGAGATTACTTAAGCACTAGTTACGGTCTTTGGCTAGATACGAGGGTAACCGACGACAACAAAAGTCACGGTTCTGGCAGGAAAATAGGAGACGTAGGTGGCGGTATTTCTCTCCATTTAGAAAGAGAGGCTGAGACAGCTGGTGGACTATCGTGTTACGTTTTCTTGGTGATGGATGGTCAGTTGGTGCTAGAAGATGGAAGATTTAGCGGTAGTTACTCTTAAAATAGTCTTTACTATTAAATAAGTCTAAATAAGCCGTACCCCTTAAAAGATTTAGCGGTAGTTACTCTTAAAAGAGTAAATTATCTACCTTACTATTAAATAAGCCTTAAATAAGTCATGTTTCCAAAAACACCACACTGCGCGCTAGTATGCGGTAGGACTAATTCGGGTAAAACCAAATATATTTTAGATCTATTAGAAACTGAGTATAAAGATCACTTTGAAAATATCGTAGTTATTTGTCCTACGTTAAGCAACAACAAGACTTATCGCGAGAGACGTTGGTTGTGGTTAGATCCCGAGATATACCTATGTGATTTAGAGGTAGAAAAGGTGTCTCTCAACGAAGCTTTAGAATTTTATAGAGCTCGATTTAAAGGATCGCACGTTCTATTTTTGATAGACGATTGTAGCTCGGAACAAGAAATAAAATATCGTAAGGCAGCGCTCGGGAAAAACACTTGCGTTTTAACGAAATTGGCGTTTAGCGGTAGGCACGACAATCACTACTGTTGGTTGATGACTCAAAAGTATAATTGCGTAATGACAGATTTTAGAGCTCAAACTGCATTTGTCGTATTGTTCTATTGCAAAGATAAAAATAGTTTCGATCAATGCCTCGATGAAAATGATGCGGTGCCTTTAGAAGAAAGATCGAGAATTAAAAAGATTTTAAGAGATGTGCCTTTTAGTAAATTATTGGTAAAAACTGATCCTCCAGTCTGTTGGCAGTTGATCTATAGTTGATCTATAGTTGATCTATAGATGATCTATTAGATAACTATTAGATGACTATTAGATGATTTATAGATAACTGTTAGATGATTTATAGATAACTGTTAGATAACTGTTAGATACCTGTTAGATACCTGTTAGATAACTAATAGATGATCTATAGATAACTAATAGATGATCTAAAGATTATCTAGTCATCTATAAAATATGATCGAATATCTAGACCTATTATTAAAACTAGTAATAGCCATCAACTTATCTTTATTTTCTTACGATTATATTTCTTGTAGAAATAAGATTAAAAAATATAGTTCTATTTTAAATGAGCAAGTCGATAGAATCTCTAAGCACGTTATCTCAAGAACCTCATCCAACAGTAGCTGCTACACCCATAGCGCATAGCTTAGTGACGACTGTAGCTACGACCCCAGATCCTAAAAATAGACTTTTAGGCGTAGTTGCTTCCGGTGATTCTAAAAAATATTTCGGTAAAGAATACTCCGTCAATGAAATAGAGAGCTTGACCGCTGAAAAACAAGAAAAGCTATATAAAAGATACGAAGCCAAGCTCGGTAAAGAAATGATAGTCAGTTTGGGGAGTTGCGTGTTGACCTTTTACGCAAAAGCTTTAGGCGCGACTTTGCCGCTGGCTTCACCATTCGGTTATAAACTTTGTTTAGATTCTGAAGAAGCCCTCGTTAACGACTTAGAAAAAGATCCCGTTATTTCTAGCAGCTTGTCCAGTTTACTTTGCGAAGTGCATTACAATTATGGGGTTTATTTATCTCCTTTGGTGGCTATGTTGATCACGACTAAACATTTACAGGTAGATAGTAGTAATAATAGCGTTACAAATAATAATAGTATTACTATAAAAGATGAGTCTAGAAACGACAACGACGGATCAAGTAGCAGAGACTCCCCAAGAGCCGGCTCCGCCTCCCCAAGAGCCGGCTCCGCCTCCCCAAGAGTCTCCCCAACCTCCCGAACAACCGGCTCTATCAAGAGTCACAAAAAAAAGAGTAAAAGACCCTAAAAGAGTAGAGCAAGGTAAAAGACTGGCCGAAAGAAACAGAAAGATGAAAGAACAAATACAAAAAATGCAAAGTATAGAAGAAGAAGCTCCCCAGCAAACGCCAGCGCTAACGATTAGAGATATTCCGAGCTGGGGATACGCGATAATTGGTTTGGCTGTTTTAGGAATTGGATATCTCGAGTTTAAAAAGAGTAAACCTGTAGATCCACAGCGAGAGGTGGGGGTTACACTCGCAACTTCAACCCATAAAGTTGAAGAACTATTAGAAATGGAATAAATAAAAAAAAAAAAAATGTTAGTACAAGTAAAATGGATACTAAAAACGTTGCAAATATTCTTTATCACGGCGCTGTGTTGAGTTTGTTGACCGTAGGTTATACTATGTTGAGTAAAAAACTTTTGAAAATTAAGCCCGCCGATTTAGGAAAGTTAGACGTAGAAGATACGGTTAAAATCACCGCTACGGTAGGTAGCGCTCTAGCTACTCAGACTTGGTTGGTGAGTCAAGGAATAATTCCTCAGAATGTGGTAAATACTACGTAAAATATAAAATATACGACTTTATAAAATGGCTGAAGGTGGAGAATTTATACCTATGGATGAAATGGGTCGAGAAGACGAACGAGCCGATGCTGATGATAAGTTTGAAGATGCCAATGATGACGATGGTTTAGGAATAGATCCCAGCGGTGATTTTGGATTAGACAGACCGGCTGAGCCACAACCGCCTGCGACGATTGATGAAGCTGGTGATATTATAGATAGACATCGTGATATGCATAAAGAAGGTTTAGCTAATGATTTTTATGATACTATAGAAAAAGACGGCTTCGTTAGACCAAAACTCCCTAAGTATGAACTTTTTACTAAAGATAAAAAAGGTATTTACTTCGACGGTGTTAGATTGTCTTATAGTCGCGATCTCTCACAATTTGTGCGTATAGACATGTTAAGAAGAAACTTTAGAGCAAAATATCCAAAAGGAAACTTTGCTATATTTTTAAAAGAAGATTTGGGTTTATTAACAGAAAAAGAACAAAAAGTACTAGAAGTGCTAGATGCTGAACAAACGATAGATGAAGTGCAAAAAGAGATAGCCAACGAGAGAGATAAGAGAGAACGGTTGCACAAAAAGTATAATAAAATTATTACCTGTTTATCTAACGCAGAGACCGTTATAGAATGTCTCGGAGCCGTGTCTGGTACCATAGGCATAGCCGGCGTTGTTGGTATCATTAGTATACCTATAGGCGTGGTGTTAGAAGGATTAGCTATAGGATGCGTGGGTGTAAGTTTGGCATTAAAACGATTTAGTAAAAAGTTTAGAGGTAAAGCTAAGAAACACGATGAGATTAGAGTAGTAGCCGAAACAAAATTAAATACGATAAATGAATTAGTGTCTCAGGCTGTAGACGATGGCGATGTAAGTCACGAAGAATTTGCTTTGATTAACGATGAATTAAAAAAGTTTTACGGAATGAAAGAAGCTATTAGGACACAAACTAAAGCGAGAGAAGAGTCCGATAGAAATCAAAAAGAAATAGACGATGAGGTTGAAAAAAAAGTGGTCGAGCTTCTAGCGAAAGAAAAAAAAGATCTTATCGCAAAACTTACAACTTTAGATTAGAAATATGTAAAGAATATGAGCGTGATTCTAACGTCAGTAGAGATGAGCCTCCCGATTATGAGAGTTTAGGGACTAGGCCTAGCGCTCCTTGCGAAGAGTAGTTGTAATTTAGTGTATAGTACTGTAGTAGAGCGTAGCTATGTGAGTATGACAAAAAAATATCCCTCATCTCTACTGAGTGTAGAGATGAGAGATATTTTTTTCGGCTTGCGACAAATCATTTTTTTTGCCTTTTTCGCCGGGCGCCCCGGCATTTTCGTACGCTTGTAGACTATGAAAAACACTTTTTATTTTCATGATTTTGTGCAAATTTTGGTGTGTAGTAACCCAGCAAAATTTTGAATAAAATTTGGGCGATTTTTTGACTATTTTGTTTTTAAAAAATTTGACGTGGGTATATACAGCAAAATTATAGAGAAAAGTGAAAAAACAGGAAATGACATAGAATCGGCATCTCCCTTACTACTTGGGGAATCCCTCTCATAATTACTGATGAATGCAACACCTCCGGAATTAGAACAGTTATAATACCGTACATTATTAGCCAATCAGAATAGTATTTTACAGCCATGACAACCAATAATATGACCAGTATCATCCATTCTAATGTGCATTCTGATGCCAGTAGTATGATTGTCATCCAATCCCATAATGCATTGAGAATGTCGAAAAGGTTTATTGGGAAAAGCCTGCCCTGACCGATTTACAGTGATGCACGAATCGTGTGATGGCGCACTGCTGTGAACGAAATTATAGGGTCTTTCAAACTTGCGGTTCCCCTTTTACTGAAATTGGCCTGCAATATTCAAAATAGTAATTAGCCTTCCAAGTAGTAACACAGGGAAAACTCGGCAAAAGAATGAAAAAGGGGTATTAAATGTAGTGTACATGATTGGTCATTGTTGCAATTTTCAGAAATGGGTGGATTTGGGGGTTAGTATTTTATAGGAAATATCCTTCTACTAACCTGTTCAAAGTTTTGCATTGTTGGATGGCGAAAAAAACGAGAGAAAAACGGCGCTCGTTTTAAACCCTCGGGCGGATGATAGCCTTTAGTCAGCTAGGGCGCGCGTGGCTACATGGACGTGTGATACGCCCTGAATGCCAGCATGTCCGGGGCGCGCCACTCATCCAGGTAGCCACGCGCGCCTTGACTAAAGGCTAAAGGGCAGTTTTCCAACGATTTCCAGTTGGAAAACGATATAAATTTACACTTTTCTTGACAACGACAGCACACCTGGTGCCATTATTTCACAGGATGATTGAGACTACTATTAACTTACAGTCTAGTAAGGTAGTTCGTAATACTTCAGCAAAAAAAAATTGGAGGATTACCAATTGTGTACACTACAAGAATATGTGTGAAGAATAACGATTTTGTGCATGATTTCTCGTTCGATTTTTGTTGTTGTAAAAGTTAGTTTTTCTACCTTATACATGTAATTGCTTTTTGTGTTTTGTTCTTTTGATAGCAGTGACTAAGTATCAATGTTTCAAAGACTCAGGCAAATTTATTTATTTATATAACATTCAAAGGAAGTTGTCGTACAAATCCCACGTACGTGTAAACATTGCTGTGCATCGTCTGTAAAAAAAGTGCTAGTATCGTTTTGTGTGCAGACGACACAGGTCGCCATTGCGTATGAGTGAAAACACTAAACAAAAGGCACGCAAAATCTATGGGGCTGAAACATACATGTACGTGCCCAGACAAATGATACCAGCCCGCTAGATGGGACTTGATAAAACAGCTCTCATCAAAAGAAAAGTAACCTTTTCTTTTTATTGTTTCATAGCAGAAAATATTATTCTACATAAAACTACAAATCAACATCCTCTAATAATTAAATATCATATGCTACTCATTGCTTTCTTTTGGATCAGGTAAAATGTTTGTGATTGGCGTGGACGTGGGAGGGACAAACACAGATGCTGTTTGTTTGCAAGGAAGCCATGTTGTTGCCTCCAGTAAGGTGCCGACAACCGCCAATGTCACGACGGGATTGAAGGAGGCTTTGTCCAATGTTATCACTGAGTCAAGGCAGAGCTTAGGTAAGTTTCGATTGAAACCTTTCTGTAGAGCCCAGTGGTAATTCGCCAACTCAAAATTGCAGATACAGCACATGTGCAGTAGGCAACTTGTGGATCAATACCATGCACAAGGCAATGGGAAAACTGGTAACATGCTGGAACTTTAAATTAATTTTTTTTCCGAATGGTTTGCCTCAAAAATTAAGCAAAAAAACTTTACAGATTATTAAATGTAGAGACAGAGCTGTGATCCATTAAAAATAAATATGATTTTCCCACCACAACATGAGACGGATGTTTGGTTCAGTAAATTTCACACCGGTACCCCCTATCATGAAGGGCAACACTTAAATGTATTGCAAGAAAACGTAAACTGTCGGGGGGGGGGGGGGGGGATTGCTGGATCACAGCTGTTTCCACGTTTACTGATCCGTTAATTTTTTTCTATTTTTTGGTGGTAAATTGTGTGAAAAATTTGCTTACCAGTTTTCCCAACATCAATTGTTTTGTGCACAGAATTGAGTCATGTTTATTCAAAAGTGGCCTACAGTCGTATTTGTAAAATTTCCGGTTTGGCTTATTTGCAAGAGTTACTTTGGAGGTACTACATAGTAGTATTAGAAATCGACAGAATGTTGCACTTTCTGGCATTTCAAAGTGCTCGCTTCCTGTGTATTATAAATGAAGCAGCCAATGTGTCACCCACATTCTGCAATGTCCATATTCCTCATAATCTAGGTAGAATTTGTGAAATCCCAAAAGGAGAAATTTCTGGCTCAATCATGTGTCATGTCATGTACGGTTAGCAGGTTAGGGGTACTCGATTCCATAATCTGGCACCAGTTCCCGACATTTGCGGTCGGGTACTCGGGTACCCGGTTTGGATGCACAGCCCTAGTTTAGACTTTAGTTGTAAAATAAACCGCACACTGTACAGAATGTCCTTGGTGAATTTTGAGACACTGGTCTTACAAAAATGACTCTGGTCTTGTTGAGACCACTATACTGCTGGCCCAATAGTGTAGTGGATATTTGTATGAAATTCAATCCCTTCACACATACACCTGCCAGTCGATTTCACAAAAATCTCATCTTAATAAGCCATTTGCGAGTTAAATTTGAATAACATCTGGTACACTGACGTGCTCAAAATGCTTTGCACATTTTAACTTTGAATTCTCCAGACCAAAGAGACTGTTACTATATCACGTGATTCGGGGCAAGCCTTATGCTATAGCAACCCCCAGCTCAGGAATGGTCTGGTGTCTTTGTGCCATTCTCACCCATTGTGAACAATGTATTGGTGCTAAGCGTCTCTTACGTAACTATGCAAAAGCTTGCCCCAAATCATGTGATATAGCAACAGTGTCTTTGGTCTGGAAAATTCAAAGTTAAAATGTGCCAAGCATTTGGATTTTGGAGCAAGTCAGTGTACTAGATGTTAAATTCAAATTTAACTCACAAATAGCTTATTGTTAAGGGCTTTCACAATCACCGTAGTGATTTGTAGTGTTACGTCACTCGCTGCTTAGCAAATTCTACTAGTACTCTAATTCTTCTTAAGAAACATATTAGGACTTTGTGAAATCGGACCCAGTGTCCCTCAGATTCCAAGTACCTCAAGTACATATTCACACAGCCCATAGGATATTTCAGGTATCGGGTCTGAATGCAAGTGGCACAACCCAGGACATCCTGGGTATGGGACTCCAAGGGTCAATTAAACAGTTTTTTGACCTCCCTAACGTGATATTGTGTGCTTTGTGAGAGCTGTATGGGAACAGTTACGTGTACTAGTAGGAATTTTCCATGTATTTTTTGCTCATGGTCTTGGGCTGTAAATTATATCTAGTTTGAAAGGGCATAGCTCCAGCATTCAGAATCTGTAAAAATATTTGAAATAGCCCTAGGGGTTCTAGATCAATTTTAATGACGGACAATTTGCTTCATTTTTTACTCAGAGGTCAAAGGTTATCCTATGTTTTTCTTTATAATGGCCACGGCACCAAGAAAATTACATAATCACAAGATATTTTCTCCATATCTCCATAATGGTTTATTCGTTTTCATCTATATTTGGCAGGCGTGTTATGTATGCATTCTTCCAATAATTTCAGACGTTTATAATTAATTTCAATGTCAATTTACATAATTAATTAACCCTAAAAGGCACAAAATTCATCTTTTGAGGGATTTAATTATCTTTCTTTGACACATTCTGACTCACTGGCATCATAGAATCGATAGATGACATTGTAGGCAGTTTCTGAGATTTGCAGACATAATTTGCATAATTGATTATTACCATTTTGAAAGAATTTCAGTTTCAACGGAGATACTGTGTTGAAGACACTCATTCTGGGGAAATACATTTTTGCAAAACCTATTTTCATCACCTACGAAAACTCCAACTTATCAGTAATTGTTTGGTTAATACTTTGAAATAAAAAAAAATAAAATAAAAATAAAGAAAATATTAACAAAAAATATTTTAAAAAATGCACATAGCTTCCGCTGCCGGCGTGAGCCCGATTACGAGAACCAAACAAAAGTCATCTGTATTAAAAAACGGCTAGGCCTAATCCTTCAGAAGATCCATTTTGCGAGGGGAAATAAATAAGTTTAAAATTTAAACAAGTTTAAATTTTAATAAACAAAAAGTTACCATGCATGCCATGTTGATTTAAATCTACTCCAAATTTAGGGCCATTCTTTTTTTATTGATTGCAACATTGTTTTATTATAAATATCCACCTTACAGTTACATGCCATGTTATGCTCACCAAGAGCGCATACACAGGGCTCGAAATTACCATTGTAGTGCTTGCGCAACGCAAGTGAAAAATACCCGAACGCAAGTTATCCTCGACTCAAGCTTGCGTTTTGCGCAAGTTGGAAAAGTACCGGTTTTTGTCTACTGATATTCCACAATGATAACCTGTATGATTTGATTAAAACAATAAGTTTAACAAACATGTTTTACTGTAGCTTTTCTGTCTGTCTGTCCCGCGGCCCAGCAGCTATACTTATGATCATAGCGCTCGCACAATCCCTGCATGCAGATCGGAACGAAATCCGTGCAATGTTAATGTACATAGAACGGTGCAGACTGCACGTACAGTACATCATTGCCTTTTTATGCATGTCTTGCGTTGGGGACCAGACATGCTGCTGGGCGATGTGTAACCTCGCTCCCATTCATACAAGTCAGTCGTTGAATGTAACTGAAACCGCCGGGTGCGAGCGTGCGTTGCGTGGAGCGGGGATTTTACACGTAAACGTTGTTGACATCGTTTCGCGCACTGATCGGCTTTTAAATGACGGAGAAGTGAGATATTTTGTGACATTTATTTCTTGCATTTTGGGGTTTCCGATCATCATGAAACGTTCACCACCGAAGCAGAAAAGTCTGCTCTCTTTCTTCAAAAGTAAGCGGCCGGCATCCGAAGCTTTGCCTGTATTTCATATGTCATACATTGAATTACAAAAATTAGCGCAAGTTAAATTTTGTTAGCGCAAGTTGTTTCAAATGCCAACTTGCGCAAAGCGCAAGTACATTTTTGGGGGAATTTCGAGCCCTGATACAAATTTACGAGTGCAATTTTCATAAAAATAGATTCATGGCATTAATAATTTACGATGTCATTTTCAGAGGCAAATCCTCATCTTTCATGAACAGTAAATAAATTCATGACATCTTTAGGCCATGACAATCAGCCGTGAAAGGCAATTATGAATTTATTATGATAATGTATGCGGCAAAATAGAAAGTGAAGCAGGCTCCAGCAAAAATAGCGTAAATATCGATATTAGTCTGGTACCCAAGCACACCTAACAGTACCTGCGTGTAGCAAGTTACACAGCACCAGTCTGAACCATGCACGCGATCAGTTTGCAGATCAAAAAGTCGTTCAACAAAAGTGTATTTCCTGAAGCCATTTCATAACCAATATCCTCCAAATTTAGTTATTTACAATAACAATATAGTATATTTACTACTTACATGTACCAAGACGGATCTCGATGCCCATTTTCAAGGTGAAATTTAAGCGTAAAAATTTCTTTGGAGCGTCACTTTCCAACCGTTGGGCCGATTTTCAAGCAGGACGAAGCAGAACAAAGAATGAATCTCGGTCATTCAGAAAAATCCGAACAGGGGCTGATATGGTATTAAACAGTGCCAGGATTGGACACGAAAGACTGAAGCACCTTCCGATTGTTACCGAGCGAAGTGCAACAAAGGCCGTCCACGGCCGAATCGAGCAGATTTTGCCCACACAGCGGCGGGAGACTGTGTTGAATTTTTAGTCATACAAACTCATCTGTTTGGACCCATTTTTTGTTGATAGTGACATGAGATATTCATCATGTCTGTCGTCAGACTTCAGTTTTTTAGCATATATTTCGTTTCGGAGTGATGATTTAATAAATTTCCTCACTACACTTTTTTTCGATGCACTTTGTGTGTGTGTGTGTGTGGGGCCGTTGGACGATTTTCATGACGTCATCGAAGTGCCTAGTACTAAGGTGGGACTTGAACCCATGACCCCCTGCTTGCTAGTGCAGATGCAAATTCCACTCATCCGGCATTCATTGTTTATCGTTCTTTAAAGAATTTCCATTGTTCCATTTGTTTATGCCAGCCATCCCACTTGTATCGACCTCATTTCGTGTTTGTCAAACGGGATTTGGTGTACAAATGTACATGTACAACACCAGATCCTGTTTGACAAGTGCCCAAGTTGATATTTCTTCAGAATGTGGCGGGCAAAACACTGTGTGGGCGGCCTCTAAATATTTTTTTGTTTTACTCTGAAATACATGTATTTGACATTTTTTATACTTGAACATAAAAAAAGAAGAAGAATCCTTTAGAAGACAAAATTCACTACGCTGACTAAATTGCTGAAATGTACATAAAAAGTAGTACTTTTATGTACATTTCAGCAATAGTAGGGCACCTGTCTAGAAATACTGCTGCATTGGCTCAACATCTACCCCCATGGATGTGAATGGATATGAAGTTACTGCAGATCATATGCAGGATATTTACTAGAGGGCTGATATGAATTTTTTTGAAAGAAATCTATTTTCTTGAGCCTGATATTTTTGACATTATTTGGAAATGCTTGAGAGTTTGTCAAAAACAAATTGGACATTTCAAAAAAGATTTACTAAAAACTTCACCCCCCCAAACAAAAGGATTTTATTATTATCTTTTTTTTTTGGGGGGGGGTTGTGTGTGTTTCAACCTGTCACTTGATAGGCTTTGATATAGGGTAGTTGGCTCCATTTTGGCACCGAGAGAGGGAGAGTTTAGGAAAAGGTCACTCGGGCAATGATCACTCAGTCAAGTAATGATCAGTCAATGAGACAATGATGACTCGGTAAAGGCAGTGAGGATATGATGAATATAACTTTTGACCAGTTTTCCGTGTGATTTCTTTGATCATATTTTGGGGGTTTTTGTTTGCCAATGTTCAGGTAGAGATGTTCCCATTAGCCGTATCAACATTGGAACCACGCATTTCGTCAATGCTGTTATTCAAAGGAAGGACTTGGTTCCGGTTGCCGTCATCAGACTTTGTGGTACGGCATCGCACATGTTGGAACCATTCATCGATTTCCCTCCAGATCTCAAACAGGTCGGTGCTACAAAGAGTTAAAGGTAGCGTCTGGTTATGATTACAACATGTCACAGGTAGTCAGAAAACTCAATGCTATGTACGTTCATATCTTGAGTGTTTCCTGTTTTCACAAGTTGCTCATTTTGCCATGATTGACACAAACAAGTTCAATGAGTTCAACTCATGAAAACAAAACCGACTACAACATTGGCAGAAATCATTAACCCCAACACTGCTATATCCAACAAAATCCAACAATGGTAAAAAGCTCTTGAAATTTGTTGGATTAGCAGTCAACATAAACTCTGGGGTGTGTTGGATATTGTATTCAGCAGGGAAGAAGGTAAATGTGACCCACTCTGCAAAAAGGGCAATTATGTTGCAAAATTTGAAAATAGTGTTTTCTATATACATGTAGCTGGAAAGGCCATTTTATAAGCTTTCATATGTCTGAGGCCTGTAGCATTTTGCATTCACAAGATATTTGGAAATCTGCATGTTTGTTTTCAGGAATTTCTTGAAATGACTTAAGGAGAAACAAGCCATTGAAAAAAAAAAAAAAAGCAAAACAATAGATTAAAGAACTCGACCCAAACACATTCTTTTTCCTTCTTTATTTACCGAAATCAAAGATTTTGGTAATGAACTAGAATAATATAGGTATCAAAGATGCAAAAAATTCCCTCCCTTAAAACCCTAACCCCCTAGGCCCTTATTGGTAGGAACCATCCTCAATCCTCCAAAATCCTCCTGTGCTTCAATCACCATTCATCCTCAATCCTCCAAAATCCTTTGCTTAATCACGATTCAATCACCATTCCTCCTCAAATTTCCAAAATCCTCCTGTGCTTCAATCACCATTCCTCCTCAATCCTCCAAAATCCTCTGTGCTTCAATCACCATTCCTCCTCAATCCTCCAAAATCCTCATGGTGGTTTGGAGGATTTTGGAGGATTGAGGAGGAATGGTGATTCTAGCACCGGAGGATTTTGGAGGATAAAATCACTTGTTTGAAGAATTGTTTACCCTCTTCACATAAAACAGCCCATTACGCGTAAAAACATAAAGCAACTTATGTGCCCTTTTTGCAGAGTGGGTCACAAATATACTTGTTGAATTTCATCGTATTTAGCAGGGTGGGAGCTATACCTAGCCTGTTGGCTTTTGTTGTATTTAGGGGAAAGCACAGACTTCTAGTAAAATTTCAGTTAGATTTGGTTAGATTTGGCAGGGCTCATACTAAACAAAAACCTGTTGTATTTTATTGGATTCGGCAGGTTAGCTGCAAAATGCCAAGGCTGGTGTGTAGGTGGCACACTACAGAATCCAACCAAATTTGCTTTTGCATTTTGTTGTAATATTTTAGTTGGCTTCTCATTTCAGTTTTGTTGGAAATTGTTGGAATTAGCAGGGCCATATTAATAGCACAGAATGGGGATAGAAGGCAAGACAGACCAGGATCCTAGGAAATACAGAGTACCTACCTGCAGCTCTTCATTTTGACATGACTCACATTGCCACTATCCCAGCAAGATGGACCAAGGAGTATCCCCCTCTTGTCCCTACACACTCCAGAGTATTGTTACCTATTAAACACACCCACACAAGTGGAGAGATATACTGTAACCTGTGGAGACATGAAAACAATGGAGACAAAGGGACTGAATTGGTCTCCACTAGGCAATTCTATTTCTGGCCATTCATCTGGAACTACTCACAGAACCAATGGCAACATTACTTGCAACACCTCTAATGTCATATATCTCATTTCTTGCAGGGTTTGTGGTATCCAGTATGTCGGGGAGACCAAGAACACGCTCAAGAAGCGTTTCTATGGCCATCGATCGACTGTAAACACCAAGAAAATTGACACCCCTGTTGGTCATCACTTCAACTTGCCTAACCATTCCATTTCTGATATGATTCTACAGGGCATAGAATCACTTTTCCACCGCAAGGACTCAGTTCGCCTCAGCCGAGAGAAATTTTGGATGAAACATCTTCGGACTATTCAACCACATGGTCTAATATAAACATCCAGGAAGGGAATGATTAACTTTTAATTTTTTCCCCCATTGTCATTTGTTTACAGATTATCCTCCTGGCAAACCCTCTTGGGGTCTCTTGGCCAAATGGGGTTGTCTTACCATTTCCTGTTTATCTTTGCCACTAACCACATTCCTTTGTCCAATTCCCCAGCTTCAACCTTCATCCTAATCCCTCCCCGCATTCATCCTTACCCAAACCTCTCTCTTTGATGTTTACCCACTGCCATGCTCCCTTGCATCCCTCTTTTGTGTTTCTCCACCCACCCCCTCATGCATGTGTGTTCCCTACATGTTTGTTTCTTGTACTCTGTCATTTGCCTTTGAGAAAGAACTTGCTTAAGTTCGAAACGTCAGGCCAGCTAATTTTTTCAATTCTATGGGTTAGGTTGTCTCCACAAGGAATTTTGTCTACAATGTCTATGGGGGTTTGCTTAAGTACAGGGACAAAGGGGAGAACAATGCCATGTCTCCACAGGGATGCAAAAACTGCGAAACTGTGTGTAAACACTGGCAATCGCGGACCTCCCATTGTTCCTCTTTTGTTTATACTTTAACTTTTTCGGAAGGCCTCCCATATGTTTTGTACACAATTTTCAATCGTGGACCTTGACTCAATCGTGGACCCTATTGTCCTCTTTGTTAAAGGTCCACGGTTTGAATAGCTATACAAACTCACCCAAGTGTGTAAACACCGGCAATCGCGGACCTCCTGTTGTTCCTCTTTTGTTTATACTTTTTCGGAAGGCCTCCGATATGTTTTGTACACGATTTTCAATCGTGGACGTTCGGTCAATCGTTGACCCATTGTTTACGCTCTAACCCTTTTGTCCCTAGTCCACGATTGCCGGTATTTACATACTCATCACCCCCTAGATATCTGAAAGGAATTCCTGAGATTCCAGGAACACAATTACATTGTACCAACACAAAAGGGGAGGGGGTGGGGGTGGTTCCCGTCGTCCCATATCTTGCTTCAAATGTATAGACGTGTAGGTGAAAACCTTGACAGTCCCAATTGATTTTCATTGTGTCCGATTTGTTTATTTATGTAACTTATAGTAGCTCTGGTGACTTCCAAATCATTTTGTTTGGTCAGGTCAACACGAAAACAGTGGAATGTAGCTAAAATGTTGTCAAACTATCATGTGTAATGTGATGATGCACTGAAATGAGGGAAGAGTTGCTCTGTGGCATTTTGAGTTACAAGCAGAAACAAACCATTTCCCACTTGGAAGTCAGTTTTAATTAAGATGTTAACATTTTTACAAGTAGGCCTACGGGTTGCAAGCTCTAATTTTATGTATTGTTTCTTACTGTATGTTTTAACCATTTGAAGTTGTTAGAATCATGGCAGTCATGATTTTGGGGAAAATCAAAATCAAAGTCAGTGCAGTAGACGTTCCATGCACACATTGTTCTGTTGTTAAAACTTTGGAATGAGATTTTTCGGATGTAAAAAAGTTACAATCCCGAAATTGACTTCCGAGTGGGAAAAATTGTTTTTTTTGCTTGTAAACTCAGAATGCTGTGGGGAAACCCACATATCACTTATTATAGTTAGAATGTATGGCTGAATCTCAGCATAATTGTTTAATGTTGAACTTTTCCCACTATTTAGATTATCTGTTCGTCGACTCATCTAGTGAGCGGTGGCTACCAGTACAACGGGGAAGAGATCACTCCGCTGGATGAAGCTGAACTGATTGGCTGCATTCAGAACCTCCGAGCCGAGGGCGTCAACAACGTGGTCATTAGTGGTATCTTTTCACCAGTGAATCCTGCTCAGGAATTGAAGGTTCGTGGTCGCTATTTTTGTTGTCCGAGTCAGTATTGTTGCTGCAGCAAAACATGTGCACTCTGGAGTATTGCACATAACTTTGGTCATCAGAGATGTGACAAGCAATGTCTTTACGCCCGATAATGGTACAGCCAAAAAGGGGCAATTTTTGTGGGCGGGATGTGACTGTACCTTTCTCTGTTTGCGTGGCGAGGTGTCGCACAATCACTAGCGGCTTGATGAAAAGAACTATTTCTGAAATCTGAATGTTGGGAGTTCTGCAGACGTTGTAGCTCCTATAGACTAACCCAGCGTCCAAAATTAGAAGCATTTACTGCAGTGGCACCACGCTCGCGTGCGTATTTTACGCACGCGTTCAATGCAGCTTCGACCAACCAGGGTGTTTACAACTTGCCAAAATGCGCGTGCGACTGAAATTAAAGAACGCGGGCAACCGGCACGCGAGCGTGGCACCAGAGCAAAAATGGCTTCTAACTCTGTTCTGCGAATTCCTGTATATCTTGTGCTCAAAGTATTCTCACCACATCTCTTTGGATGTTGTGGTCTACTTTCACGCTGTAATCTTCCCAAAAGGTTTCTGAGCTGTTTAACGTCCACCACCCATCAGCCAGCGTCACCCTGTCTCACCAAGTGGGCCAGCTAAGCATCTTGGAGCGAGAGAACGCCTCGGTGCTCAATGAGAGTCTCAAACCGCTCTGTTCCAGGACCGTGACCACGTTTGCCCAAACTTTGGCAGAGCTGGGTCTGACATGCCCCTTCTATCTCACGCAGAATGATGGCACAGTAATCAGGTAATCTGGGCTCTGGGTCTCGGGCAACAAGATCTGGGTCTCGGGCCACCAGATCTGCGTTTAGGTCTAACATCACTAGGTCTCAGTCTTTGTCTAACATCACTAGGTCTCAGTCTTGGGTCACCAGACCTGGGTATCGGTCTTGCACTGCAGATCTCGGTCTCGGGCTAGCAGATCTGGGTCTCGGGCAGCAAGATCTGGGTCTCGGGCTACAAGATCTGGGTCTCGGGCAACAAGATCTGGGTCTCGGGCTACAAGATCTGGGTCTCGGGCTACAAGATCTGGGTCTCGGGCTACAAGATCTTGGTCTCAGGCTACAAGATCTTGGTCTCAGGCTACAAGATCTGTGTCTGGGTCTCAGACCACCAGGTCCCAGTCTTGGTCCTAACACTGCCGTGTCTCAGTCTCGGGCCACCAGATCTTGGTCTTGTTCTCAGACCAGCATCCCAGTCTTGGACTAACACCACCAGGTCTCAGTCTTGGACCACCAGATCTGGGTCTCGGTCTCAGGCCCCCGGGTCCCAGTCTTGGACTTTCAGGTCTCTACCTCAACACTGCCCTTATTCCGTAATTAGCAAACAGTAGTCTCTCGTGAAAAGTTGGGCTGGCGGTGTTTAAAGACCATCTGTTTTACATCTGACATCAGTTGTTAAATTATTCTCTTTGCATTCCAGCTCTGATCAAGCTCTCAAGTTTCCTGTGCTCACATTTTCCTCAGGACCAACTAACAGCATGAGAGGGGCAGCCAAGCTCTCAGGTGAATTGATTTTGAATAACACTTGAGGAATAAACTCTGCTTAATTTGGGTCCTAGTTTCTTAAACCTTGCTTATAACAGTCACCTTTAATTGTGCTGCCTCTTGCATATCAGTTTGGACAGTATCATCGATTTATGGAATTGGATTGTCTTTTCTTCTGGAGCCTGATGCATCCTTTTTTTGTTACAATAGAGTGAAACATGATCATATTTAAGTACAGCAACAAATGACTTGAACCATGTTAACAGTAATGAATGCAAAAGTAGCCTGAAAGTCAAAATCTATATGCTTATATATACTTTACACATTCAACTTTTTGCCTTTGATAATAACAGTTTGATTATTCACAATTGCTACACATTCACAGAATAATGGCCTGTCCTTGAATATGTAATTTTTTTGATGCACCACGTTGTACTACGGTGTATTTATTTTTTGAGTTTATTCTTCATTGACTCAGTCACTGTTGCTGGAGCAATTTCAGTACCTGCTGTGAAATAGAACACGGCATTTTTCAACATGATACACTGTACAGTGTTGAGAAATGATTCAGTATGTCACTCAAGCACTCCTTTTTGAACCCAACAGTGTACACGCTGCTATACCGAACACCGCTATACCGAACACCATCCTTGGCTCCCAAATTTTGTGTACAAAACATACCGAATATTGTTGGAAAAAAAAGGATTAAAAAAAATTCAAGGTATTTGGGCTGTTTGCAATTCCCAAACGGCCGCAGCTTTATGTTAAAGAGTGACAGGTGGCTATTAATTCCCCAATGAATAATAGGGAAAAGCCAACTGTTGCTTTAGAATTCGGTAAGCTTAGAAAGTATGAACATGTAATTACATGATTCAATGGCCGGCACATGTTCAATTACAATCAAAAGAGTGCGCACTTCAAATACAACGCAAGAGGGCGCTATTAAAAAAGAACGGATGCCATGTTAAAAATTGGGCACGCGGCAGACCGGCGGCTGAAAATCGCTATACCGAATAATCGCTATACCGAACAAAATCTGTGCAAAATCTGTGCATTCATGATGGATGGTGCTCCATCTCGCAGGGGAGCTTGCATTGAGTCTAAGGCCGTGTCCCAATTACTTAGCTACGGCTGGATGTTACACACATGTCTATGGTAGCGGCTCCAGCCACTTGCCATAGACTCGTGTGTAATTTCAAGCCGTAGCCAAGTAATTCGGACACGGCCTAATTTGCAAGGGATGCAGTGTTTATATTGAGTCACTAGCTGCGATTATACCATTGAGTCTAAGGCCGTGTCCGAATTACTTGGCTACGGCTGGATGTTACACACATGTCTATGGTAGCGGCTCCAGCCACTTCCCATAGACTCGTGTGTAATTTCAAGCCGTAGCCAAGTAATTCGGACACGGCCTAATTTGCAAGGGGTGCAGTGTTTATATTGAGTCACTAGCTGCGATTATACCTGTTTTTTTGTTTCTTGGCTTGAGAAGTTCCTTGCAGTTTTGAAAGCTATAAATAATGTTGATTACACATATCATTAACATTTATTATTTTGTTGGCAGATAAAAGCCATTGTCAGTAATCTCACCTGTCGCGATGTGCAATTTCGTCATATACTCTGACATGCATATTTCATGATCAATGTCACACATTTTGCTAGATTCCATTTTATTTGAACCCCCGTGCATTGGCCAGGTATCCGAGATGGCATCGTCGTGGACATTGGGGGGACGACCTCCGATGTCGGCTTCCTCCAGGGAGGGTTCCCCAAGGAGGCGTCGACCAAAGTCAAAGTGGGCGGGGTCAGCACCAACTTCCAGATGCCTGATGTCATCAGTAAGGGGCTTGGTGGGGGTTCCCGTGTGCGGTACACTGAAGAGAATGGATGCATAGTAAGTTGTATAAAATGTAAACAGTTTAAATATAAAGAGTACAAGTGGAACTGACAGGTTGGGTATCATTTGTTTTTTAGGATTAAATAGTGCAACTTGAATCCCTGCCAAAAATGAAATACACTTAAACTGCAAGTGACTCGTAACATTTTATTGTAAAAATTCATGTGAATTGTAAGCCAGTCCATAAGGTACGTGGATTAAAATAAACCAAATTATAAATGTCATATCCTCATTGATGAGTGATCCCCACAATGTCGCTTCCCAGTTTGCATCGTAAAATTGGGCGCGATCCCTGGCTATACGGCATTCTGGGTTTATGACTTCTCACTGGCGCCCCCTGAGCAAAGACACTGACAATTTGGGTGACCGTCAATGAAGGACAAGATAGCTCAGTTGTTGGAGCACCGGTACGGTGTTCCGGAGGTCGCTAGGTTCAAATCCCACTCCTGGAAGTTTTCTTTGTTCACTTTGAAAAAATATTTTCTTCATAAGAAAAAAATTACTTTGTTTAGCTGGTTCCCGGACCGATTTCGTTTGCTAAGTGAACTTTGATTTTAATTGAAAACTAAAAAAAGAAGAGAGGATTGACATGAGGCATGACAAGTAATAACTAAATTATATGTTTAATTTTATTTCACAATTTTCATTCATTATAATTTTCCATAAAGGAAAAATAATTATACTTTTATGTGTAGCCAGTGACATTGCAATCAAAGGCCTAAAGGCCAATTTACACATACCGTAATTTCCGGAATATAGGCCGCGGCTTATACGTTGATTCTCACGCTGAAAAATGTCCTTGCGGCTTATACTCCGGGCGGCTTATATGGCAACGTTTGAAGAATAAAATCAGGCAGTCATGTTTTCGTTGGTTGCCGTTTACGTTCGCTCTACTCACCTGTTGGAAATAAAGGAACACAGTCCAGAGGGACCGTACAGACTTGCAAATGTACAGTAAGTACCGTTCACACCTCACAAATCGTGTGGTGCGTCTGTTCGTTTTTGTCCGTTTCGTCGTTGTGTATGGTTAATGCCTTTTCACTAGTTCGTCGAATGAGGGCGCTGTCCACATGTTGTTGAGGTCAGATGTCGTTAATGCCTTTTCACTAGTTCGTTGAATGAGGGCGCTGTCCACATAGAAACCGCACTTCCATGGACAGTACGTCGCTGGTATTACGCAAAGTCTTTTGTTTTAACCAGAGCCAGAGCCTGTTTATTTATTTACATATTTAAGGCTACAGATTGGCAGTGGGACTGGGGAATAGCTGGAGCCCAAGCCAAGGTTTGGAAAAGGGCCCGGTACTCGTATACCAGTGGGATTATTGCTTTGTCCGTTTGCCGACTCTCAATAATTGCGTTTTCAATAAGAATATCTTATTAGCGGGAACCAGACACTTAAATAAATTACATAAATAAATTACATTTTCATAACTCTTTCACGTCGAAAAAAACATAATGTTTTATTTTTCAAAATTAACTACATGTATTTAGTTCATCATCCCCCGTCCGCGTAACTTTTGCTGGCCACTTGGAAAAAAGTTGCCATTTTCTTTTTTATCCCCCCTCCCCCCCGCGCCCGTCCAAAAAATAAAAGAAGCAGAAGAACTGCCGCGCGGCCCACAGCCAGGACACTCATCCAGCCCGCCAAAATTTGCAATTTTGAGGACATATGAAAGTTTATTGGGCTCCGTGCGCGTCGAATGAGGGCGCTGTCCAAATAGCAACCACACTTCCATGGGCAGTACGTCGCTGGTATTACACACCGCGCTCCTCGTTCATTTGATACTCGTATACCAGTGGGATTGCTTGTCTGTTTGCCGACTCTCGATAATTGCGTTTTCAATAAGAATATCATAGCGGGAACCAGACACTTAAATTGAAGTCAGGTAAGACGGCGTCGATATTGACCCGCCAACTCGCCTTTTCTTTCCGCTGAGATGAGGGGGTAGTTAAGTTGTGCACGGAGCCTAGTGACACTCGTTCGCAAGCCGCTTACACATTTTTTACATACTAGCGCTTCAGCATGCAGCACGACTTTTGTGGTTGGACGTTGTAAGCGCCGCGGCTAATACGCCGGTGCGGTTAATACGCCAACTTTAAATCTGAAATAGCAGATTTTTGCGTGCTGCGGCTTATACTCCGCGTGGCCTATATTCCGGAAATTACGGTACGCGACAATTTTCTAAATTCACACAGATCAATTGGTGCGTTTTCATTTAATGCGACAGAGTCGTGCGACGAGACGCTAATTGATTATTTTGCGTAATTAAAAAAACGCGTGACAATATCGCACGGTAAAGTCCCGTATATGTAAATTGGCTTATATTGTCAGTTTTATTTACTAGCTTTCATAATTCCAGGCATGTGACAGGTTGGGGGAGGTGAGTTGGTCTCACCAACGGTGGAAGTTACCCCCCCGCCTGGGTCTGTAGGTCTGAAAATTGGGATAATTGAAGATTTGAAGATTGATCCTTTATTTAGATCTGGATCCAGGAAAACTGTAAGGTTGGTAGGGCTGGCAATCTAAAATGTGGCTAACCCCAGCACCTCTGATGTAGCCCTTTATACTTAGACTGGCTTGTAGCCGTATATTGGGCAACTTCCATAAAACAAATGTGCTACTTGTATTGTTTGCATGGTGTTGAATTGTTAAATGGTTGCGCTACGCCTAATAGCGATAATACATATGGTCACCAAACAAGTCTTTATTTCCCTTACAGACTTCACTGACCATCGGACCAGACAGTGTCGGTTACCTGCTGGACAAGGAGGCTAAGATCTTTGGCGGCCAGACGTTGACTACCAGCGACATTGCAGTGGCAGCCAATATGGCCTCATTTGGCGACCCCAATGGTGTTGCTGACCTCTCTGGTGACCTTGTCAAGCGAGCCATGGACGAGATACACGATATGCTGGAGGATCTGATTGACCAGGTCAAGGTAGGTCATTTGAGGTCACATAAGGTCAGCGAGTATCTGCATGTATCTGCAATGATCTTAACACTTGTTGATTGTCTCGATGCAGGACCGTTGAGCAATGTTAAACCCTTGCAGCCGGATGACGGCCATAGCTGCGGTGTGAGGTAACACACCTTGGCAGGTCGACGTGAATAGCCGCATTCCTGCTCATACTCAATCCATTCATTATTCAACTATCTTGTTCTTGAACGGGAGTGTAATGAATAGATGGGGCTTTTTCAAACAAAGCTTTCATTCACACGAAAGGGGGGGGGGGGGGGGGCTCTGAGTGCGATGAATAGGACACCTCTATTCAGTGTTGCACCTATATTCGTGTTAACGTTCGGCTGCACACAGCCCTTTTAGTGAGAGCCTGGCGGTTAAAGTTCTTAACGCATGAAAGTTAGTACATATGCAGATCTGTATGCAAATAGTCGAAATTCGAAATTTGTCTATTCATGTCACATGGACTGGTATAGATTTGTTTCATAGATTTTTAAATTTTTTTTCCTCGGAGTAGTTAAAATATTGGTTAAAAAGCATACTTTTTCCCACTTCAAAATTCTGCTCCACTGTATGGTGAAAGCAATAACAACTCTTGTTGGTATGGACCCAACACATCCCATGGGTGGGAGAATTTAGTTTTTAACTTGGTTGTTCAAAAGAAAATCACCATTTCCAGGCTTTCAAGTATTCCTGCTTTTCCTACTTTTTCCCTTAAAATTTCTATTTTTTCCTACTTTTTTTCTTTTAAAATTTATATTATTTCCTACTTTTTGTCCCATCTCCGAAAAATGAAATCTCATTGAATCTTTTCATAAACAGTGTTGCACACTATATCATTTGAAAATCACACAATGAAGGGATTGGGTGCAGGAGTACTGCAACTTTACTTCAAAGAGCTTACAGTTGAGGGTAGAGCACAAGTGTTGTGAGTACAGAACATGCCAAATGAGGCTTGTGATGCTGTGGACATGGATGAGTATCAATGAAAAATACTCCTGAAAGCCTAAAAATGTTCTACTTTTTTCTGATTTTGTCCTCCATAGTCCTATTTTTGTCCTTTTTTTGATAACTTTGATCCTACTTTTTCACCCAGGGGCCAATTTAGAGCTGCTTACATGTAAGCACAAAATTTGCTTCCATTTGGGTTACCAGCCAAAACTCTGTGTGATTGTTATGCTAAGTTAACAACAGCTAAATACCAGTCACAAGCAATATAGGAGTTTTGGTCGATAACCTGATTTTATTAAGCAAGGTTTTTATGCTTAAGCAAATTTTGTGCTTAAGCAGCTCTATGAATTTGAAAGTTCCATACATGTACTGTGTTTGCTGACTGAGCTGATGTGTTAGCAGACTTTGTATCCACATACAAGAACCAGATACATTGGTGAGCATTACCAAAGTCCCCACTCTTGGTCAGCAAAAAATCTGTACCAAATCCGGCCCCATACTACTTCAAGTCAAGGGCGGCTCAAGAGGGGAGGAATGTGGAAAATCAATAAGCCAGTTCAGTATTTCAACTCTGCATGTGCACAAGCGTGACCTAACGCGCGCGTGTGAATGCAAAAGGTGGTCGCACAACGCGCACGTGTTAAATTCAATCAGAATGGGCATTCGCGTAATATAGCGTGACATTACGTCAGCAATTTTATCCCAAATGACCTTTGATCAAGGGTGTGGGTTTGGTGTGTAATTCATGGACATTGACCTTTTGTTTCATGACTGCAGTTGAGTGCCGCCGATGTGCCCATTGTCATCGTCGGCGGGGGGAGTGTCCTTGTGGATGAAAAGCGAAGACTGAAGGGAACGTCCAAAGTCATCAAGCCGCCTCATTACCAGGTGCTGCACGTTCAAGCATGGAGTCTTGGTTAATTAATGACATACCTTGCCCATGCGCACTAACATCCAAACAACGACTACACTGGTTTTGTCACTGGTCCCTTAACCTCTTGCATACGGATGACACCAAATGGCGCAAAAAAAAAAAACAGTGGCACCAGGCTGGATGACGCCATTTGCCGCTATTTGTGCAGTTTCAATCCAGTGGAGTGCTGTGGCCTCGTGGCTTAGTGTACCGAACTCAAGATCTCAGTGATACTGCAGATTGTGGGTTCGAGACTGGCTGGGGTCATGGTGCGTGTGTCCTTGAGCAAGGCACTTTGTCACAAGTTGCTTCTCTCCACCCAGGAGTAAATGGGTACCTGTGAGGGCAGTGATGGTTATGTGTTTGATTAGCCCATGTGCGCTTAACTTGCAGCCAGGGCTGCATACTCCTCAGGGAGTTGAGAAGGCTTCAGGAATGATTAATGGGCCCGATGAGCAGGGGTAATAATATTGTAAGCGCTGTGATATAGTTTACTATGTTGAGCGTTCTTAAATGCCGGTTATTATTATTATTATTATTATTATTATTATTGTTGGATTATTGTGTATGTTATGCTTGACTGCACAAGTACATTGTGGCCGTTTCGCTTGGCTGCACAGGCCACCCCGACGCCTCACTAGGATAACCGTACCCAAGGGTTAACCCTATCCCCCTTCTGTGTGTGTTTCATATGGCTCTGCTAATAAATCCAACAATTTCCAACAAAACTGAAATGAGAAGCTTGATAAATACATCAAAATCCAACAGCCAATTTTGTTGGATTCTGCAGTGTACCACCTACACACCAGCCTTGGCATTTTGCAGCTACCCTGCTGAATCCAACAAAATACAACAGGTATTTGTTTGTATGAGCCATGCCAAATCTAACAAAATCCAACTGAAATTTTACTAGTCCTAAATATGATAGAATCTAACAAGTATGTTTAACTTTCACCATGTAGTTTGTGTTGACTGCTAAAGCCTACAAATTACAGCTTTTTACCATTGCTGGATTTTGTTGGATTTTGTTGGATATAGCAGGGTTAGGGTTTCAGACACTGCCACAGCTAAGCACGAAAACATTGCTGTCGATAGCCAGCGCAACCATGCCCCTATAATTTGCACTTCAGAATTGGTATTCTCTTTGCAATACGCAAGCTCAGGTTTTTTTTCACGTGCATTTATTTTGCTACTTCCGGGCTTAGGGCTGAATTATTTACTGTGTAAAAACATACACCATGAACCTTGTTTCTCCTTTTTACCCTCAACGAAAGTACTTTGTGCTGCCAAAATTGACGCGATTAATTGAATGTAGCCGTTGCGGTACATAATGTCGAAAACAACATTCTTGTGTTTTCCAATTTCCCACAGTAATCAAAACATATCATCAAACATACCAAAAGGAAAACTGAAAAGGTAATTTGAATGATTTTTCAAATTGAACAAAGAAAACTGGCAGAAGCGGGATTCGAACCTGCGACCTCTGGAATACCTTACTGGCACTCCACCAACTGAGCTATCTTGCCCTATGAAGGCAGTCTCCCAAATTGTCAGTGTCCTCATTAAGGGGGGCGGAGACTCTAGTCAGAAGTCATAATCCCATAATACCATATATCCAGGGATCATGCCCCAACTTCACGATACAACCTGGGAAGCGATCTCCCAAATTGCCAGTTATCTTTGTTCACCTTGAAAAATCATAAGAGAAATAATAGGAAACTGGGTAAATTTGAATACATTTTCGAAGTGAACAAAGAAACTGGCAGGAGCGGGATTCGAACCTGCGCCAACATAGGGCAAGATAGCTCAGTTGGTAGAGCGCCGGTACGGTAACCCGGAGGTCGCAGGTTCGAATCCCGCTCCTGCCAGTTTCTTTGTTCACTTCGAAAATGTATACTAATTTACCTGGTCAGTTTCCCTTGTGGATTGTTTGACGAATTATAAGTTAAAAAGTCGTATCACTCCTTGAGTGATCCCCACAATGTCGCTTCCCAGGTTGTATCGTAAACTGGGTGTGATCCCTGGCTATACGGCATTCTGGGTTTATGACTTCTGACTAGCGCCCACCCGAACAAAGATACTGACAATTTGGGAGACCGCCAACATAGGGCAAGATAGCTCAGTTGGTAGAGCGCCGGTACGGTAACCCGGAGGTCGCAGGTTAGAATCCCGCTCCTGCCAGTTTCTTTGTGTTCACTTCGAAAACATTTCTATTTTGTCAGGAAACACTGTTTCCAACTCATTCATGGTGTAACCTACATAATAGATGTCTGGATATTTTATGTATCATTTTCACATTCTAAAAAAACAACAGGTGGCGAATGCCATCGGAGCGGCCATGAGCCAAGTCAGCGGTCTGCGAGACACCGTGGTCAGCTTAGACAAAATGACTAGGGAGGAGGCTTTGGACGAGGCTAAGCAACAAGCGACAAGGACCGCCATTGAGCATGGTGCTCAGCCGGACAGTGTACAAGTGAGTGGTGTGAAGTGCAGTCAATTTCATAGCATTATTTTGAGTTGCAAATGTGAATTTGCTGTCTGATGGGGTTTCACATTTAAGTTACGTGGTAAATTATATTTGTGTCAATGAATTGGATGGCTAAGATAAAAAATTGTATCATCTCTGAAAATCAGTAGTTCATGCTTTGTTTCCGCCTATAGATGAAAACAGACATTTTGCCTCCAACCCCAGCAACAAACAGTAGTACTACATATTACTACGTACTTTATTTGGGGTGAAGTATCAAATACTAAAAATGACTACAAGCATTGTACACAAATAGGTGAGAGTACTGCATACTACAGTTTACTACTAGTAGTTGGAAAGATTTTACTTTAATACCCCCCACCAAAATCGGTCAAGAACAGCAAAATCTTGGAAAATAACCAACCCTCCGTGATAACAACTGTCTAAACATGTGGCGCAACCTGTTATTTCAAGATTTATGTCGGCAAAATCTGTAAAAAATGAGGAAGAAATCAACATGAATGTGAACACTTTGGAGTGACTATTACATGTAACATGGTGCCAAGAAAGTTCTAACACAGACAACACAAACTTTCTTCCCCAAAATTCTCAAAATTATAGGTTGTGCAAAGTGTTTATACAATTATGAACACAAATGGATGGTTATTTTCCAAGATTTGCTGTTCCTTACCGATTTTGGTGGGGGGGGGGGGTGGTATTAAAAGTAAAATCTTTCCATCAAATTCAGTAATTTCTAAGTGCATGTACGTTCGTAACTGTTTCTCCTTGCCTCGAGATGAAAATAAAATAAAGTACATGTAACTTTCAAAAGTCACTGAACGGAAGCGTTGTACAGAAGTGCCAGTTTGGGCTATTTGAGAATTCAGGAGCAGGGGTGAGATTTGTCGGGATTTTTCCTGATTTCAGAATTTTTAAAGAATCTCTTTTGCAGTCTGGAGTTCCTGAGGTGTTGTCCTAAAGGTGTTTTTACCTGTAAAAGTGGATATAGACCAATAAAAACAGATATTTTTAAGGGGATGCCTTTAGGGTGGAGTGGTTAATCTGTGGTCCGGCCAGGTCATTGAAAAGCCTGGCCAAGCCCCTGGAAAGCCCGGGCCTTTGGGCTTCTATAATCCCCTGATTGTACACAATAAACTGCTCATTAATTGTAGAGTCCAGCTTGCTCCCATTGTTCACCCAGACTTGACTGACAGCTGAGGCATCTTTTGATCCAGCCGTGAATGGGTACAAGATTAGTGTGGGAGGGGCTACAACCAGGCCTGGCCTGACAGAGGCCGGGCTTTATTGATTATTTGATGCTCTATTGTTACGTGATTTGTGGCTCACAATAGCAAAAGTAAAAGCCCGAAGGCCCGGGCATGGCTGGGCTTTTCTTAGGCCTGGCCCAACCACAGATTAACCACTCCTCCCTTAGACAAATACAAACTATATGTTGACCTGGGGTCCTCGTGGATTTTTCATTTTTGGCCAATCTCACCCCTGCAAGAGTTTTCCCGAATTTTTAAAATCTTCAGAAAATGTTTTCAGATGCCAAACGGTAAATGTTTTACGATCATTTTGAACTTGCAGATAACAGAGGTGACAGTGACGCCACTCGCCTACATCACCAATAATGCCACGCGCATCAAGGTCAAAGCTGTAGGTGACCTCATGGTAAAGCAGCAAGCCTCTGTAGTTGCGTCTCACACCGAGAAATCTCTAGGGGCAAAGGTTGATAACCCACCTCCTACAACGGAAACCAACATCAGCCAAGTTGCTCCCGGAGTTGATGTGGGTGGCCAAGGTAGGCTTGAACTCATCAGGCTAGGGCTAGGGCATCCAAACTCGGTACCCGAGTACCCGACCGCTCATATCAGTGGGCCAAGCAGAAGCCGAGGTCCACTAAACAGTGACCTTGACCTCGATCTCATTATTGACAGAAGAAGATTGGGTCATCAGACTTTTTTTCTCATGCAAGTTCCCCCAAACAAGGCTAAAAGCCACTCAAGGTATGGAGCTACAAAAAGAAAAGATACAAGAGGTAGGAATTAAGATTCCTCTTGAAGCAGGAGAGATCGTAAGATGAAGGGAAACATGCACCAGGCAAAGAATTCCATAGAGACACAGAACGAGGGAAACAGCTTTCGGCTGCATGATAGCTTTTCATTCTACATCTATGTACGGCTAGAGTATATTTGGGAACAGGTGGAAAGCCGAGTTTCATTCTCAAATACCCTAACTGGATGAACCAAGCTGGACAAGCCGGTGGAACATTTACCATGAAAATATCTGTAGAACAGACTAAGAGTAGCAACAGATCTCCGGTGAGAGAGTGATTGTAAGGATGAGCCCAACTCTTCTCCAACCAAATTAACAATGCGCTTCAGTACTCGATCCAATATTGTATATTCATAAATGCCTCAACGAGTTTCACTATCCCTATTGGTCGAGAGCCTGTCACGTGGGTGTGTTTAAACGGTTGTGCGCGCACAAGATAATGTAACTGAACTTCATAATGTAAGACAACGCCTAATGCACGCGTACAAAACGCTGTATCTCGTGCGTGTGTGCACGCGACAGACAGGCGCGGGGCGCCTTCACGTGCTCACAAGGCCGATACATACCCCGGTACGTGTGTTTTGTACTGAGCAAAACAGGAGAAAAAGTGGGGTGAAAAAGCTTTGCATTTTGTCCTTTTTACGGGAGGTTTTTGCATTTATGAATGGGAATAAAAATGTGATAACCCGGTCTTTACCAGTCAATAATAACCTTGAAGGGTCGTGACTGCTGTTAATGGACCTCGCCTTCGGCTCGGTCCATTAACAGCGGTCACGCCCCTCCTCGGTTATTATTGATGTGGTAAAGACCGGGACATCACACTTTTATCCCCTTATTATTAGTATTATATAATTTTCAAACACAATCCTATTAATCATTTTCAGTTACTGCAGACATTGAAACCCCTTCAGTGGTACCCTGCATTGCCATGCCAGACTATGAGATAGACTTGGTAACTGGCGAATGGATCGTGTCGGAGTTTGATGTGGAATGCATTGCCATAGGGGCGGGGATCTTAGGGTGTGGGGGAGGGGGAAGCCCCCATATGGGGCTACTCAGCGCCAAGAAAACACTGCAACAAGGAAAGAAGATTCGGGTCATCGCACCGGACAGGTAGTTATTGGGGATTTTTATTTTAACTAAATTTGTCCCTGATGGTGGTGAAAAGTTACTCTTGGTTATAAGGTCTTCCGAGAACAGAATTAATATTATTTTATATAATAACTACAATCTGGAATTCCCCTCCCGTGTCACACCAAATGGGGTCCTGAATAGTGTGGATAGACCCATTTCTCTTTTGAAGAGCAGATTTTAAAATGAGGGAAAGCATACGCTAGGCAACGAGGTAAAGTTGCAAGATGTAGAAAAAAGCCACACTGCCAACAATTTTTTTTATTACATTTTCTACGATTTGACCTGACAGCACATAATGCTTTTAGAGTTACAAGCAGAAATAGTCCAGTAAGAATTGACGAGGACCCTGACATTTTGGTTAACAGGCAAATTCTAGTGGCAATGTATTTATTGGGACTCTAGCTACCTTCCATAAAAATTCAACCAAAATCAACCTTGGGGGAAATATGTTAATTAATTGAAAAACAAAAGGGATGCACAATTTATATCGAAAGGCATGTATTTCCGACACCTAAGCTAAATCATACCCTTTGAAAGATTGGGAAAGGGTCCTTGCAAATGTTCAACTTAAATTAATACAAAATGCTAAATGCGAAAACTTAATGAAGTTTATGACCAAAATTGTCAGAAGAAAAGAGTATTTTAAGGACGTCGTCGTCATCGTCATTGCATAATCATTGTCATCATTAAAGTACCAAATGGCTTCTGCCCTCAAAACTCTTTAAGATTTTCGGGAGAGATAGAGATAGCCCTAATAGATATTAAACAAAATTATTTCAATTACTCATCCTAACTTGAATACCGTTTTAGAGTGGTGTAATGGGTGCGGGGGCATTGTGACACACCCCCCCTCCGCCATTGAGGCCTTTCCCCCTCCACCACTTGTGCTCCCCATCCTACCCCATCCCCATTAAAACTTTGGGAGAAAGAAATACATTTTTTGTTAAAACTCATCAATTGCTTCCACAGCAGTAAAGAATAGCGGTAAAATTAGCTGTATTGAGGATAATTTGGTAATTCTTTTTTACAGAAATGTAAACTGAAAAAAACATCACATAAAACCCCAAAATCAGACATCAACTAAGGACAAATTTTGTCGGCAAGTTATTTTATCTGGCAGCAAAAAAATATCAATCCAGTTAATAACATCAGTTTGGTTAAAATATGGCAATAACTGAGTCTGTGATCGATTTGCCCATATTGGATTCTGACCAACTTATGATGAGCCTGTATTGGCTAATCATTGTTCCAATTTGGGCATCAGTAATTGGGTAATAGCACATTCGCATGTAGAAATCGGTATTTTTAAGAGCTTAAAAATCACATTTCCCCCAAGTAAAAAACTGGTTGAATTTTGTGTGTGTGTTCAGCGCAGCGATATAAAGGTTTCTGAGTAGAAATTTGGTTGTTAACTAAAATGTCAAGGTTGGGCATTTTTCATGTCAATTCTTACTGGACTAAAATAAGTCTTTCATTAAAAAACCCTGTTCTATCAGGGGATATTTTTTTTTTTTTTTTTAACTCGGGTTAAAGCATGCACAGATCACAAACTCTGAGCTTCTTTTTCTCAAAACAAGGGGTAAAGACTGATAATTCCAAAAGGTTGTATCAGGGGCCTAGGAATTGAGATATCGCAACACACAATATCTCAAATTGAAGCTTTTAATCCATACTTTCAGGAAAATCTTGATTTTCAAATTTGTTTACATTCCACCCATTTTGTGGGAACAGGTCACATGTAAGAAGGTATTTATTTCAAGAAATTGTTCTAATTAATTAAGTGAGACCAAAACAATTACACTTGATATAGGAAAGTTTCTCATTCCAAAAGAACGTATTTTTAGCAGTGCACTTGAGTAACTCTTAAGTTCTACACCTGGGGAGTGCTATCTGGTGGGAAGAGCAAGAAATTCACATTGAAAGTTCCTTTCGCCAAAAAGGAATGCTACGTGACAAGTTTCGCTGTGAGTGGTGCCAGTATATGGAATAATTTGCCTGAACAAATGAGAACCATAAACTCCTTAAGTACATTTAAATTGGAGCTACGTAAAGCCATCTATCAGTGATATTTCTCTCATTTACGCTGATCTGCGGAGTTATAAACTTGGTTGCCAAAATACTTTGGAGCCGGTTGGGAATTTCCCCTTGTTTTTCACCCTTAAAGGTTTTTTTCGCTGGTTTTTCGCCCATCCCGTAAATCAGCAATAAGCTTCTGGAGAGTTGAAAAGTTAACCAAAAATAGATGTATTTGTGTAAACATTATAGTATTTGTTTAAAATTTGTGTATGAATGTGTAAATATTCAGTTTTAACTTATAATATGTAGGGCCCCAATGGAAACCAGTTTTAAACTGTTTGGGCACACCCTGGGTTAAGAAATGTAATAAATAAATAAATAAATAAATTTAAATGCTATGAATTTACACAAAAATAGATTTGTGCTTATAAATGAGACACATTGTTGGTTCTTGATTTCAGAATAGGAAGTACCCCAGAACTTACCGGACTAGTGGCTTCGATCTGTTTCATGGGAGCTCCAGGGATTATCATTGAGAAACTGGAGACAGGACGTGAGTTCATTGAGGCAGTGGCATGCATTCAACAGGTGGTACAAGCTGGATATGGGGGCAGGGTACCAGACGATATAGGTAAGACCATGGATATTCCAATGCCTGGGCAGGCCAAACTCGTGTCTGAAACAGATTATTTTTTTATTTACTCTAGTGTTACGGTCTGAAAATCTCCAGACTATCCGTAAATATACATTACTAGAAAAAGCCTGAATTTTCTCAGATGCAACAAAGAAATCAAACAAGATTACATTGATATAAGAACAATTAAGAAACAATGTGATTTAATAATGAGAATATTCGAGAATATGTGTAGAATTAAGAATAGATCTTATACAATATATAACTTAAAAGATCTTACGGGTGAGGACTTATATAGGCGAGGGTTGCGAGGACTTGGGCGAGGACTTGGGCGAGGACTTGGGCGAGGACTTGGGCGAGGACTTGGGCGAGGACTTGGGCGAGGACTTGGGCGAGGACTTGGGCGAGGACTTGGGCGAGGACTTGGGCGAGGACTTGGGCGAGGACTTGGGCGAGGACTTGGGCGAGGACTTGGGCGAGGACTTGGGCGAGGACTTGGGCGAGGACTTGGGCGGCTTGGGCACTCAGCAACGGACAAGGACGACTCCAATAATACGAGCGAATACAGTTCTTTGACGAGCTGGAACACGGGGCGAATTTACCTCCAAAACAGTCGAAGAGAGACGAAAACAGCAGGGGACGACACAAACTGGCTCCCGTCGTGAAAATATGGGGGATATAAGACCCCAAATAATGAACCGATGACAGTTCACAGATAAATGTCTCTTTTCTGGAAATAAAACTCAGCTCTAACTGTCTCCAGACGCTCCCACGCAGACGAGTCATATACAGGTCATAGGTCCTGACGTTTCACGTTTGCGACGGTTGTACATTATAACACTGAATGAGGGGCGTATATATACGTGAGGGGAATTTCATAACACTTATTACATTTACTGTGCGCACATAACACTAGGTAAAGTGTTACGATCAGAGGTGGGAAGGTTGAAGACATTTTGAATTGCCAACCCTACAGTTTTCCTGGGCCAAGATCTAAATAGAGGATAGTATTCTTCAACAGATTCCAGAGAAATTGTCCCAATTTTCAAACCTATAGACACAAGAGGGTAATAGGTTCTGCTATTGGTGAGACCAACTCACCTCTCCCCTCAAAAACTGAAAAATGCTCAGTATTCTCGTACTCGTACTAGGTTTGGGCGACTTCAACTCTCACGTATGTTGAGGTGTATTGCAGGTGTATCAGTTTAGTTTATTCACAGGCTGGTATGTTGCAGTCGCACAGTATAAGCCGTTGCCTGGATCGGATCTGTTGTGGCTACGGCTTCGAATTTGGCCATTGACAGGCTACAGTGAAGAGCCGTAGCCATTGATAATAATGTCTGTGAGATAGTCTTACATCGGGCTGCTACTAGACGTGTTGCCAAAATACTGTACAAACGCTATGACAATACGAACCATTCAAATTATCTCTTACGGGGTTTTCTGTCAGATGTACCCCAGAAATATATGTGCACAAGAAGTTTCCCAAGACACACATCATAAAATCAGGCGTGCAAAGTTTTTTTAAAGTAATATTTATTGATTTCTTTGTAACATTGTCAGTAAAATTTGGAAATAGATAGTATCGATTCTTGGCATATTTCTATAGTGATTGGTATCGATATGATAAAAAGCTATTGAATTATGCACTGTTCGAAAATCACCGGGATCGCTGGCATGGTTCAGTTAATCAATTGCTGCTACAGAATCGAAGCACAACCTACACCGGGTTTGAACTCGTGAATCTGACCCAAACAAAATATTGCACACTAATAATCACCAGGAAGGTTAGTCGTCGTTTAGCTTCACTTCCTTGGGATTCGCATTCTTGTAAAAACACCGCTTCCAAAGAATCTCATGAAAACAGAGGAAATCAACAAATATCACTGCTTGTAAAAGACTAATATGCAATTCAATTACGCAACACCATTATGTCTATTCAAACGCAAATAAGCACCTCATTGCTTAAAAGAAGAAACTGATCTGACGTCACTTGTACAGCACAAAGGGTAAACTGTAGATCTGCACAATGAGCAAAACTAAGTTGGCGGAGGAAACATACGTGCTCTACTGAGCAGGAATGCGATTCCATTCAGAATTGACTCCATGTATGATGTACATGTACGTGCTATCATCCCAGTACATGTACTGCAGTTCTGGCTTACACATGTACGTGTGTAGGCGGCACAGTCTTTGATTCTATTCGTTTGATTCACAGATGAAAAAAGCTGGTTTGCGAAGTGTCGTATGTGGTCTTGTTCAAGAATCTGCAATCTTTAATGGAGTCGATAACTTTCAGAATCATTTGGCGGTGTCTGGAATTGTTTGCAAGGAAGTAGAATTCAGCTACTTTCTGGAGTCGACTCCCTCCCAAAAGTGTGCAGATCGGTGCTATTTTCATCAATTCGTCTTTTCTGATGTTGGTGTTGAATAGGGTCGACTCCTGCATGGAGTGGCCCAAGCCTGTTCTGTACAAATGTACTAGAACTCATACTCATACCAGGGGCAGATCTAGATCTTGGGGGGGGGGGGGGGGGGGGGGGGGGGTAGGGGTAAGGGTTGTACCCCCCTCTTTGCCAGTTGTTTGTCCTTTTCATTTATGCTAACATTTAAAAGCTAGCAATCCTTTTGGGTGTTTTGTTTTGCCTTTACTGGTAAGAGCAAGTTTTGCCCCAAATTTTGGGGCAAATTTGAGATTTTTGTTTCTCAAAACATACTTCCCGTTACCATACATGTACGTGCCAGCCAGTATTTTTGCTATAACCAGCACGTACACAATGCGTGAGGGGGAAGGGGGGGGGGGGGGTACACGGGGGTACACGGGGGTACACGGGGGTACACGGGGGGACAACACCCAAACGAAGCATCACCCAGGGTAATGGAACATTGGGTCACATAACTGTCACACAGGGTCATATCTCCATGTCTCAGTGCGTGCTACAGTTATTGCATTGCATTTATTTTGTTCAGGTTTCTCAATATGGCAGATGAATATGTATGAGATCGTTGGTCTTGTGCAGTTTCAGTTCATTATTGTTTTGCAAGATCTGGAAGTATGTGCATGCAATTTTTCCTCGGATCAGCTGATTTCCTCGTTTTTTTTCACTTCATACTCATGCCATTGAACATTGAATAACACTGTAGAAAGTCTTGTAAAGATTGGAATTTCCTCGTTTTTTGTTAATTCCAAGTTGCATGCCTGATACACTCTATCCCCTCCCCTGCCCCTCCCCTTCGCCTCTCCCCTTCGCCTCTCCCTCCCCACCCCTTCTCCCACCACCGGGAATTACTTTGTCAACTTTCAATACAGAGGGGAAATGTCACCTGTTAGGACCATTTCCTACATTAACAGCATGGGCGTCGCCAGGATTTATTCTGGATTAAATCTGCAATACCTAGGCCTATTGTATATAACCGCATTTTAGGCCCCTTTCAGCAGGTTTTTAATACATTCAATTGAGTACGACATTGACTTTGACCCACTTTGCTTTTTTGTTTTCTATTTCCAGGGGGCCAAATTCACCCCTCCCCCCTCCCCCCCCCCCCCCCCCCCCCCTGTGATGCCCATGATTAACAGTACTGAATTCAATAATGCCAGACATACATAAAACCTCCCATATGGTATGCATTTGTTTGTTTTCAAGATGGCGTTCCAGTGAAAAGAGACAATGGTGTCGTTTATGTCGATGACTTTCCAAAGACACTGAGTGGACCCACCCCTCCCTCACCCCCAGCTGGTAAGTTTGTTTCTTATCATCATCCCAAGGGCCATCCAGCAATTGTCAGTCATAAATGCCTCTAATGGCCTATTCTGATTGGACAAGAAATGACCAGGTTTAAACATGCTGATCGAGTGACTAACAAGCATCGTTGAAAAGACTCTTTCATTGATCCCAGGATTTCTGCATTTAAAAAAACAATCCCAACGCCCCAAAAGTAATTCCCTGTTAAAATTCTTGGGTCGCTGCATCTCATCCAGATTAGCATTAAAGGCAGTGTGCATGATTGGTCATTGTTGCAATTTTCAGGAATGGGCGGATTTGGGGGTTAGTATTTTATAGGAACTATCGTTCCACTGACCTGTTCAAAGTTTTGCGTTGGATGGCGGGAAAAAAACAAGAGAAAAACGGCGCTCGTTTTCAACCGTCACGCACCAGATAGCCACGCGCGCCTTGACTAAAGGCTATCTGGTGCGTGACGCGCCCCGAATGCCAACATGTCCGGGGCGCGCCACTCGTCCGGGTAGCCACGTGTGCCTTGACTAAAGGCTACAGGGCAGATTTCCAACGATTTACAATATATATTTCCACTTTTCTTGACGACAGCACACCTGGTGCCATAATTCCACAGGATGATTGAGACTACTATAAACTTACAGTCTAGTAAGGTATTTCGTAATAATTCATAAAAAACATTGGAGGATTAACAATCGTGTACACTACATTTAAGCACCAAAAAGGGCCAACCACCGTTATTGATCACATGACTAAAGACCTTTTATTCACCTACAAATGAATGAATGGTTTATTAAATCTAAAAGTGCTCATACAATGTATTTCAGATGCAATAGAACACCGCAAGAATTTTCAAGTTTGCTTGAAGATAAATTCGTTATCCCACTCGCGCTCGTGGAACACGAAAAATGTAGTGCGTCTGTGTCCCATATGGGACACGGATGCACTGCATTATTTAATCTTCCACTCGCGTTCGTGGGAAACAGTAGGTTGATATATGATATCCTAGTTCTTGTGCATTAACTTATAAGGATAAATTGGAGCAATGACCATTGGTTAGCCAGTGGTTGACATACCCTTTGTGACCCTTCACCTGTCCAGCAACGCCCTAATGCGATCTACTCTAGTCAAATGATTATGCCCTTGGTCAATAATAGGTGGTCTTGAACTTGAAATCAGCACAATGTCGAGACATCAACTGTCCAAGACATTGGTGCCAAGATCGTAGGCCAAAGCCAGTCAGAAAGAGGTCAAGGAATATGAACCAAATGAGCAGGCAGATGAGCGTCGGAATATATTTCAATGAATTACCACAGTCAACACCTTATCATGATTTTTGTTCCCGTTTGTAAATGAAACGGTAATCAAGAGTTTTGAAACTATTGCAAATGCGATTTTAAGAGAAATATTGAAATGTGATTTGAAGGGGAATTTTGTTTTTTTTGTTTTTTTGTTTTTAATACAGTTGCTTGTCAATATTTGAAGTGTTCGGAGTGAATCTCAATATCTTTACTTGTAAATATTTCACCGTGACTGTAAAATATTAGACGACCTCTCGTCCATGCTAAATTCATCTTTACAGATGCAAAAAAGGCAGATAATCATATAAGCACTTTGTTTTAAGAAATAATTAAAAAGTGCATTTGCAATATGTGACCCGCTCCAGAAAAAGGTGATATAAGTCGCGCTATGCATTTACGTGTAATGGCCCTTTCAACGTTGAGAGGGTGAAATTTTTCGTCAAAATTCATTTTTTGTTTTTTGTCTTTAATGACATCTTAATTATCTAAAGTTTCAGGTTTGGTGCACAACAATTTTGATTTCAGTGAATAAAGTGAAAAAATAACCTTTTTAGAGTGCATTGTTCCATTGCATTGTATTAGAACTAGCTATTTCAAAGCCTGTTTTTTCTGTTGTGCAATTTGAACTCCATAGAACTAATTAATATGCAAAAAACGCGATATCTCCAGAACGGAAAGGGCTTTGGAGCTCTATCATATACCAAATGAAAGCCTACATTGTGGGCTTTCCAAACATAAATAAAACTCATTTTGTATATTTTGCGACATAATATACCTTTTTCCGGAGCGGGTCACATATATTTAGTACCAGTTCATGCTTTGACTTAAAACCTACCTTATAACAATCATGCAACAGTATTTTAGGTCTGTAGTGCTAGACAAAATATTAAAGTAATATATTAAAGCACTGTTGAGCAAATCAGCCACAAAATTCTAATGGCTCTACTTTACATCCTTATGCAAGGTTAAAGGTATGATGCAGTGGTAGAGTGTAGCATTAACCCTCCTGTTCTCAGGGCCAAAATCGACCCAGCTGCTGTACAGATCAAAACCTATCAAATGTCAGATTGAAACACACACAAACTGTGAGAGTTGGTGTTTAGAGTTTTTGATAGGCTGTGATAGTTATAAGTATAGGAGGGTTAACCCTAACGTACATAAATCCATCAAAATCCTTCCCCTGTTTTGGAGGATTTCGGCGGATTCAGGATACCTCCATATTGAAACCTGGGGGATTTTGATGGATTGAGGATTGTAAGCCTAGCATTACTACAGGATTTTGCAGGTACACAATACCCCAATAATGGATTGAACTGCAGAGATTGACACAAATAGAAGTCAACCGGCCAGGTGGCAATTTTCAATCCGCACGTTTTTGTGTCAACCGGTGGCAAGGAATTAAAGAGCAACTCCAACGGTTTTGAAAAGTAGGGCAAGATAGCTTAGTTGGTAGAGCGCCGGTACGGTATTCCGGAGGTCGCGGGTTCGAATCCCGCTCCTGCCAATTTCTTTGTTCACCTAGTCAGTTTCCCTTGTGGATTGTTTGACGAATTAGGTTTTGAAAAGTGTTAGAATTAAATGTTATTGTGTTCAATATATAATAAATTACTTATTCATTCGTGGCCATTGTATCCAAATCGGATGATCCGAGAATTCATGGACATTTTGATGACATAGATGAAGTCTGAGTGATCATGCACGCGCGCGCGTGGAAAGTTGAAGAATTAAAGCAAAAGCGCAGGACAAGACTAGTAGACATGCGACAGGCTTCGCGTTGCGCGAGCACGCGTGCATGCGAATAACGGGTTGGTTCCCTCAACTTTACTGCCGGCCATTATGATTATCGCTTTAAAACCCCTTGCGTATGGACGACGCCTGTGGGCGCAAAAAAACCAGTGTCACCAGGCCGGATGACGCCACTGGCCGCTGTTTGTGCAGTTTCAATCCATTGTTGGATTATTGTTTATGATATGCTTGACTGCACAAACACATTTGGCTGCCAGAACCGCTGCGACATCCCGAAGTCTCCTGTAAAATACCGTGCCCAAGGGGTTATTAACGTTCACTCGTTCAGGGCCGAGTGCTGGACCAGGAACTAGTCTATTAGCGGGAGTAGACTTGTTCTACAAGAAGATGTACATGTACGTACGTGAGTACGTGCAATCGTGGAGCTATCTATTGCTCCATGGTGCAATAATGCAAATACCAGTTCATTCATTCGTGCGTATCTGTTTGAAACTATATTTCGTTTCACGGAACCCACTGTGGCAGCTTCTCGAAAGTTTGATCAGGTAAAAAATTAAAATTAATTGAAACAGAAAACACATGTATATTGGTGGGAAAATTGGTCAAAGTGGGCAGCCTCGAGCCGATCATCGAGTCCGGAAGGCTCCGAGGCCGAGGCCGTGCACTCCGAGGCCGAGGCCATAAAAATCAGCCTCAAGGCTGAGGCCGGTCTCCAGACCTCCAACACTGGTACACTCAAAGTAAATATTAATGCCACATACATAGTTGGTCTAGCAAGAAGTGCAACTGATGCTGTTACAATAGAAAGGTACATCCTCAATACAAACAATTACATTTTAAACTAAACTATGAACACTAAAATCTTCAAACATTTACGTATTATTTTGCTTCATAAACTCTGGCACAACAAGACCCTATAATCAGTGCCGACTGATCTAATGAAAGCTTGCTGGACATGGAATATCTAGGTCTAACACAACAAGACCCTACAATCAGTGCTGACTGATCTGATGAAAGCTTGCTTGACATGGAATATCTAGGTCTAACCACAACAAGACCCTACAATTAGTGCTGACTGATCTGATGAAAGCTTTCTGGACATGGAATATCTAGGTCTAACACAACAAGACCCTACAATCAGTGCTGACTGATCTGATGAAAGCTTGCTGGACATGGAATATCTAGGTCTAACTACAACAAGACCCTACAATCAGTGCCGACTGATCTCACGAAAGCTTGCTGGACATGGAATATGTAGGTCTAACACAACAAGACCCTACAATCAGTGCCGACTGATCTGATGAAAGCTTGCTGGACAAGGAATATCTAGTTCTAACACAACAAGACCCTACAATCAGTGCCGACTGATCTGATGAAAGCTTGCTGGACATGGAATATCTAGGTCTAACACAACAAGACCCTACAATCAGTGCTGACTGATCTGATGAAAGCTTACTGGACATTGAATATCCAGGTCTAACTACATCAAGACCCTACAATCAGTGCTGACTGATCTGATGAAAGCTTGCTGGACATGGAATATCTAGGTCTAACACAACAAGACCCTACAATCAGTGCCGACTGATCTAATGAAAGCTTGCTGGACATGGAATATCTAGGTCTAACACAACAAGACCCTACAATCAGTGCTGACTGATCTGATGAAAGCTTGCTGGACAAGGAATATCTAGGTCTAACACAACAAGACCCTACAATCAGTGCTGACTGATCTGATGAAAGCTTGCTTGACATGGAATATCTAGGTCTAACCACAACAAGACCCTACAATTAGTGCTGACTGATCTGATGAAAGCTTTCTGGACATGGAATATCTAGGTCTAACACAACAAGACCCTACAATCAGTGCTGACTGATCTGATGAAAGCTTGCTGGACATGGAATATCCAGGTCTAACTACAACAAGACCCTACAATCAGTGCCGACTGATCTGATGAAAGCTTGCTGGACATTGAATATCCGGGTCTAACTACAGCAAGACCCTACAATCAGTGCCGACTGATCTGATGAAAGCTTGCTGGACAAGGAATATCTAGGTCTAACACAACAAGACCCTACAATCAGTGCCGACTGATCTCACGAAAGCTTGCTGGACATGGAATATCTAGGTCTAACACAACAAGACCCTACAATCAGTGCCGACTGATCTGATGAAAGCTTGCTGGACAAGGAATATCTAGGTCTAACACAACAAGACCCTACAATCAGTGCTGACTGATCTGATGAAAGCTTGCTGGACATGGAATATCCAGGTCTAACTACAACAAGACCCTACAATCAGTGCCGACTGATCTGATGAAAGCTTGCTGGACATGGAATATCTAGTTCTAACACAACAAGACCCTACAATCAGTGCCGACTGATCTAATGAAAGCTTGCTGGACATGGAATATCTAGGTCTAACACAACAAGACCCTACATTCAGTGCCGACTGATCTGATGAAAGCTTGCTGGACAAGGAATATCTAGGTCTAACACAACAAGACCCTACAATCAGTGCCGACTGATCTTACGAAAGCTTGCTGGACATGGAATATCTAGGTCTAACACAACAAGACCCTACAATCAGTGCCGACTGATCTGATGAAAGCTTGCTGGACAAGGAATATCTAGTTCTAACACAACAAGACCCTACAATCAGTGCCGACTGATCTCACGAAAGCTTGCTGGACATGGAATATCTAGGTCTAACACAACAAGACCCTACAATCAGTGCCGACTGATCTGATGAAAGCTTGCTGGACAAGGAATATCTAGGTCTAACACAACAAGACCCTACAATCAGTGCCGACTGATCTCACGAAAGCTTGCTGGACATGGAATATCTAGGTCTAACACAACAAGACCCTACAATCAGTGCTGACTGATCTGATGAAAGCTTACTGGACATGGAATATCCAGGTCTAACTACAACAAGACCCTACAATCAGTGCTGACTGATCTGATGAAAGCTTGCTGGACATTAAATATCCAGGTCTAACTACAACTAGACCCTACAATCAGTGCTGACTGATCTGATGAAAGCTTGCTGGACATGGAATATCCAGGTCTAACTACAACTAGACCCTACAATCAGTGCTGATGACTGATCTGATGAAAGCTTGCTGGACATTAAATATCCAGGTCTAACTACAACTAGACCCTACAATCAGTGCGGACTGATCTGATGAAAGCTTGCTGGACATGGAATATCCAGGTCTAACTACAACTAGACCCTACAATCAGTGCCGACTGATCTGATGAAAGCTTGCTGGACATTGAATATCCAGGTCTAACTACAACAAGACCCTACAATCAGTGCCGACTGATCTGATGAAAGCTTGCTGGACATTGAATATCCAGGTCTAACTACAACAAGACCCTACAATCAGTGCCGACTGATCTGATGAAAGCTTGCTGGACATTGAATATCCAGGTCTAACTACAACAAGACCCTACAATCAGTGCCGACTGATCTGATGAAAGCTTCCTGGACATTGAATATCCAGGTCTAACTACAACAAGACCCTACAATCAGTGCCGACTGATCTGATGAAAGCTTGCTGGACATTGAATATCCAGGTCTAACTACAACAAGACCCTACAATCAGTGCCGACTGATCTGATGAAAGCTTGCTGGACATTGAATATCCAGGTCTAACTACAACAAGACCCTACAATCAGTGCCGACTGATCTGATGAAAGCTTCCTGGACATTGAATATCCAGGTCTAACTACAACAAGACCCTACAATCAGTGCCGACTGATCTGATGAAAGCTTGCTGGACATTGAATATCCAGGTCTAACTACAACAAGACCCTACAATCAGTGCCGACTGAGGTAACTAAGGTAACTGTTTTGAATTGGAAATGTCATCACAAGAAATGCCAAGTGGATGTGAGCAGTGGCACACCAAGGGTATGGCTTTTGGTGTAAAAATGTTTTAAAATCTGTTTATAAAAGGTTGTGCCCCAATTTGTTTTGGTCAGGAAATGAATATTTAATTGGGGGGGGGGGGGGGGGGGGTGGAGGACCCTGGCTTCAACAAACGCACCTCCTGGAATTTGAAACAGTTATATTTCATGAATTAGTGTGCGAGTGTGTGACATTTCTATTACTCAATTATAAAATGGTAGTGTTATAGTCATTTGCAACTTGGCTGTGTGAGAAACATTTCTATAAATCACACAACTTTTATTTTAAACGAGTACAACCTTTAAATTGCTTAGAGAAAACCAGTTACAAACGTCACCTTCAAATTACTTTTTAAACGGACCAAAGAAGTAGCATTGTTCCTTGTCCTCCATCTTTCCTTCACTCGCTTCATGTTGAGCGGCGTTGTTAAGCTGACACACCATCTTTTTCCGACCTTGCTTCAGTAGATTGAAGGAGCGGTTCCGATCGGCAGGCCTTCCCGCATGATATGACACCCTGAGCTGGTAGCTCCTTCATGACATGACCGGTGAGGCACTAGGAGGTGATGCGACCTTCGGAGCCGGTCTGAGGGCAGAATGCAGGGATGCTGCTGATGCTGAGAGACAGCTCGCAAGTGGCACACCTTTTCAAACTACACGGACGATCCTTCCATTTGCCCTCAAATGTTATAGCCATTAGAGCGCAGTTAACATTTTGGTTGTTTATTGGTCGCTCGTCTGCCCAATTCTCATTATAGATACTTTCATTCTTTAACGGGCAATGCTGCCATTTCCCCTCCTCCTGTATATCATTACAACCAATCCAGAGACCAGCAGGCAACAACATTTCTTGGTGCATTTTCTAGATGAAATCCTGCTCCTCCTGTGAGTTAGGAACAGCCAGGCTGGCCTTGTATTTGAAGCAGGTTTGATTTGCTTTGTGCCAAGTCGATCTTTCAGCGATGATCAAATAGCAGGACTCGCCATATCGCTGCCAGCCAGGAAGGCAGATAGCAGCCAGAGTTATGCCACACACAAAGCTCACAACCAGGAACAAAATGTGTCCGGTATTCATGATCGCGTTTGAAAATACATACCAAAATTGCTGGCCTTGTATGCAAAACACACCTTCACTAGTCTGCCTGAGAAGAGATGTGTAGTCATTAAGTGTCTACCTGTGTGATGGTGTAGGCCGTTTTTAGTAATTGCCTGTAAGATGGTGGATTTCTGATCTGCACAGACTTGATGCGTAGCAGTAGAGAGAGCATCACCAAATGACAGCGTCTATTTGCTTGCATCGGCAATTAAGTCTCTAGCTCAATAGCTTAGGCAGCCACGTTTCCTGTTTTTGTTGACACTACCGAGTTAATATCAGGTCTGTCTGTCAAATGGAAGCTGAATCATTGATGTTCCGTCACTCTCATGTTGAGCAGATCTCACGTCAATTGATAATGGTAATCACAATGAAGCGGTGCTCGAGTCTTTTGCTTCACCAAACCATATAAGTTTTTTGTGTAGTGCAAACTGACAGGTACCGAGTACCTTTAAATGAATATCAATCTTTAATGCGAAAAATGCTGTCTATTAGGCAAGCTCTATGGCAGAGTACATTGTGAATTGTTTAAATTGAGTTGTAACATGGAGAAAATTCAATCAAGGACTATTGACTATTGTTGGCAATTGTTGGACTACCTTTGTCGAACCGTGTCTGGTCAACCACGTTTAGTTAGCCATCTGGAACGACCTACTGGGCATGGTTGTGCTGGTTATCAACAGCAACATGTTTAAACTGTAAGAATTGAAGTGTGTACCGGCTGTGGCTGTCGTCCGGCAGCAACCGTTTAAATGACTACGTGTATCCATCTTTACTGCAACAAAAATGCCCTTAACCCCTTAACGGAATTTGGCGCAAAAAAAACCAGTGCCACCAGGCCGGATGACGCAATTGGCCGCTGTTTGTGCAGTTTCAATCCATTGTTGGATTAAACAGTGCCACCAGGCCGGATGACGCAATTGGCCGCTGTTTGTGCAGTTTCAATCCATTGTTGGATTAAACAGTGCCACCAGGCCGGATGACGCAATTGGCCGCTGTTTGTGCAGTTTCAATCCATTGTTGGATTAAACAGTGCCACCAGGCCCGGATGACGCCATTGGCCGCTGTTTGTGCAGTTTCAATCCATTGTTGGATTAAACAGTGCCACCAGGCCGGATGACGCAATTGGCCGCTGTTTGTGCAGTTTCAATCCATTGTTGGATTAAACAGTGCCACCAGGCCGGATGACGCCATTGGCCGCTGTTTGTGCAGTTTCAATCCATTGTTGGATTATTGTGTATAGGTTACGCTTGACTGCACAAACACATTGTGGCGGTTCGCTTGGCTGCCAGAGCCGCCGCGGCACCCCGACGTCTCCCGTAAAATACCGTACTCAAGCTCTTGATGATACAGTACATTGTGAATTGTTCAAATTGAGGTGTAACATGGAGAAAATTCAGTCAAGGACTATTGACTATTGTTGGCAATTGTTGGACTACCTTTGCCGAACCTCATCTAGTCAATCATATTTAGTTATATAGCCTACTGGGCACAGTCATGCTGTTTATCAACAGCAACATGCTGTCGACTAGCCGTTATTCACACTCGGACATCATTGCCCAGGTGTGTGTACACGTATGCTACTAAATCATTAAATCAATCACCGGTTAACCCCTTGTGTCTGGCTGTTATTGATGGGGGGGCTGGTATGCCAAGAACGGGCTTTGCAGCCAAGCGTAAATGCAAACAATAGGCACCACACTGAATAGAGTGGTTCTATTCATCCCACTTGGAGCCCCTCCCTCCCCCCCCCCCCACACCCACTTGTCTTGTGAATGAAATCTTTGAAAAAGCTTCATCTATTCATTGCACAAATGGATTGAGTCATGCAGGAAAGCACATAATAGACGACAACCGGCCTGGTCTCTTTCAAACCGCAGCTATATGGCTGTTGTCCGTATTCAATGGGTTGACTAATGACCCTTGCTCAAACTTGCTAATGGATGTATGCTGACCACCACCCTTATCCATTGCGAACAAACCAGGCATTTTAATTGATCAAGGATATTTTTGATATCCGGCAGGTTCCAAAATCGTTGCCGTGATGAGTACTGAGATAGGGGGTGCTAATGCTCTGGAACCACTGTCAGTTGGCGCCATGTTGGATTTACCCATAGTCGACTGCGACGGAATGGGACGAGCATTCCCAGAACTCCAGGTACTCTAATGGATTAGTTAATTTTAACTCAAAATTTGCATTTTAACATAAATTGACAAGCCGAATTGGAATTACAAACACGACTTTACAGCACATGTGCAGGTGGCCACTTTGGGGTAAACATATGGCACGATTTGGTGTAAAAGTCAGTGGGGAAACTGGTATCGAAATTCGAATTTGTCACTTTTTCATGCAGTTTTTTAATTTTATAAATGTTACTGGAACCCTTCATTATCAGGGTACCGGTGAAATTTATTTAAACAAATTTTCATTAACGATTTTATATGTTGTTTAATTTTCATGTGTATTCTATTGTGCTTTTTTGTGTAAGCACATGCAGTAATTTTTGTGTTGGGCGTGATCAGCAGGGCTGTAGATGAGTCCATCGCAAGTCCCTGGAAGTCCATCACAAACCCTCCAGTGCTAATTCCAATTACAAGCTATTAATTCAAATGAGCTTTCACAAAGGCATTCCTTTGTCATTGTTCATCCAGTTACTTGTGACTGGCTTTATGAAAGGACTTGTGAAAGGACTTGTGAAAGGACTCGACAACAGCCCTGGTGATCGGTGAATCTGTGCAATTGTAATGTAGTGCGGCGTGATCTCTCAGTCTTATCATTTACACAAGTATTGGTCGATTGCGCAAGCATCTGTCGATGGCGCAAACATCGGTTGATCGCACAGGGCACTTGTGCAAACCCGTTCCTACATAATCTGCCGATCGTGTAAGTTCTGCCCTGCGCAATCGGTCAATCACGAACCAGCCCTCATACCCATATCTGGCACAATCAACATTTGCCGAGCGTTATCGACAGATTGCGCGGCAAAAACTGCCTTGTGCAATCGGTAGATCACGCAAGGTCTGCACTTCACGATCAGCCAATCCTCAAATATTTTTTTAATGAATTATTTCGAAATACCTTAGACTGTAAGTTAATAGTAGTCTCAATCATCCAGGTGTGCTGTCGTTGTCAAGAAAAGTTGAAATTTATAATGTATATCGTTTTCCAATGATTTCCGGCCACCAATCGTTGGAAAACTGGCCTGTAGTCTTTAGTCAAGGCGCGCGTGGCTACCCGGACGAGTGGCGCGCCCCGGACATGACGGCATATCCGGGGCGCGTCACGCGCCCAGATAGCTACGCGTGCCTTGACTAAAGGCTATCCATCCGCCCGACGGTTTAAAACGAACGCCGTTTTTCTCTTATTTTTTTCGCCATCCAACAACGCAAAACTTTGAACAGGTCAGTGGAACGATATTTCCTATAAAATACTGACCCCCAAATCCGCCCATTTCTGGAAATTGCAACAATTTCCAATCATGTACACTACCTTTAATAAGCCTTTCGTTACTGGGTTTGGAGGTAGCTCCTCACTAGTACTAATACGTATGAAAGAAATCTTCGTCTGTATTTTTTGTCGAATCGTTGTTGGCACAAGCCTAAATTTTGGACTACTTATTTATCAACAATGGATGGCATTCGTCAGTATGTCCCCAAAAAAGTGTCACTCTAACTATTTCCAAAATAACTACAAAACTATATGGTCAATTTTGAAAATGTTTGATTGTGCAGATACTCCATATCCTGGGCCAAATTCCCTAGGAGTTTCATTTAATTTCAGTCACGCATCACTAGTACAATGGTCAATTGATCAAGTTCCTTGCCTTAATGAATTTCAGTGTTGTGTTATGTAAGATGTGTAAAATCCTGCATGTTGTGAAAAGGGGCAGCGGTTGGGATTGGAATCATTTGCCTGGCTATCAGTCATCATGGCAAGACCTCAGTTTTGAATAATGCTCAAGGGTTGTTTTTCACAACATCCAGGATTTTACACAGCTTACATAACACAGCACTGAAATTGAGTAAGACAAGGAACTTGGTCACAGTGTCCAAAAATGTTGTTGTAATCAATTGATCATTGTGCAGTGATGCATGACTGAAATTAATTGAGACTCATAGGGATTTAGGCCAAGGATAGGGACTATCTGCACACTCAAAAAATATTAAAATTGACTTTATGGTTTTGTAGTTATTTCAGAAATAGCTAGAGTGACACTTTTTTGGGGACATACTGTATATAAGCTTGAAATTTACCAGGCAGTCATGGGTAATGTGCAGAATCTTATTTCTAAGCTTGCTTGTACCAGCATGTAAACAGAATTAAAGGACAAAACCTGCATGATGTAATATAAACTCCTCAAAAAAAGTTTGGACATTTTTTCCACTTATTTATATCTAGGTCATTTGAGACCTGTTTGTATCGTGTTGCATATCAGTGAAAGGTTCATCATTCCCCTTCACAACAACACCACATTTGTAACAATCACTTGCTAAACTGCTAATCCTGTCCTGGCACTTTCTCATTCGAAACAAATCCAATCCCCTAAACAACTTAAAACAACAGAATCAATATGCTAAGCACAGATAATAGCAAATTTGGCACATTCTGTTTGAGACCCACCTGTATTCACAGGAGAGGTACTCAGCCATGAAGCAAGTGATTGTTACAAATGTGGTGTTGTTGTGAAGGGGAATGATGAACCTTTCACTGATATGCAACACGATACAAACGGGTCTCAAATAACCGAGATATAAATAAGTGGAAAAACTTTCCAAACTTTTTTTGAGGAGTTTATATGGAACCTGTGAATAAAAATCAAAACTGTAATTAACTCACAAAATGATACTCATTGTGTTATGATGTAAACAACACAAAAGAAATTGACATTTTTTTCTTTCTGATTGGTCAATATTTACATTGAATTAAATTTTGTAATGCCTGCAGGTACATGACAATGTAGCATCATTTGTTGTATCCCGCCATCTTTACATGTAGATGATTGTTCATTCCATGTACGGCCATCCACTGTGCCCAAGTGTTTTAGTTGACGACAAAGGTCGCCGGGCAGTGACCTTTTCGGCAGAGAGCAACAAACACTTGGAGAATCACTTCAGAGGTGTCGTAACTGACATGGGGTATGAATCATGTACTCTCGGTGCTTTATCTACCCGACCCATCTATTTGGTTTAAACCAAAATTGTGCATCCATCCCACTCTCCTTCCAGTCATCTGTCTGTCAGTCAGACTCTTTATGTGTATGTGTTTCTCTTTTCTAATTTGTTTTGTGGCATCCAGTTTGTATTCCCCGTTTCATGCCTTCCAGGGAAATTACTTTGTGGTGCAGGGGCGAGATTTGTCAGGATTTTTCCTGATTTCAGGATTTTTTTGTCGGGATTTCAGAATTTTTTAAAGAATCTCTGTTGCAATCTGGAATTCCTGAGGTGTTGTCCTAAAGGTGTTTTTACCTGTAAAAGTGGATATACATGTACACAAATAAAAATGGATTTTTTAAGGGGGTGGCTTTTGGCAAATACAAACATAGGCCGTGTCCGAATTACTTGGCTTCGGCTTGCATTACACACAAGTCTATGTGATGTGGCTGCAGCCACTGCCATAGACACGTGTGTAACATCCAGCCGTAGCCTAGTAATTCGGACACGGCCTAAATGTTGATATGGGATCCTCGTGGATTTGTTGTGGATTTTTCATGGATTTCAGGGAATTTTCATTTTAGGCCAGTCTCACCCCTGGTGGTGATAACTAGGCTATGGGATTCGAACTGGGGCCACCGGAGGTTGAAGAAAGAACCAAGCACTACACCTACCTTGACCTCCTCTTACAAATCCATAAGTCAGGCTTTTGCCTGAAAACTGGCATCCCTGAACATTCTGATGTCTGACCTCTTTGCTTGATGTCCTAGATGCCAGGGTGCTTTTGCTGAGGCCCCGTTGACCCCTGACATCGTCAAGCAGTACACGGTCCACTACTCGGTCAGCCGAGCCTGCAAGCTGGGCCGTGCTGTACTGCAGGCCAAGAGAGAGAAGTCATCTCCCATTGAGGCAATCCTAAAACACGAGAGAGGTGTCTGGCTGATCTCTGGCAAGGTGAGTGGGACGATGGGACGTTGGTCACTTCATCAGCCATGGAGGTTTTTTGGTGGTGTTGCAAGTCTCGGGACTGGCCTACATTGTAGGTCTCAGTTAGGACCAGTTTTTGCTGGTCTCAGTCTTGGTCTTGGCTATCGATCTCAGATACCCATTGTCTCAGTCTTGGTCTAAGCTCTCAAACAGTTGATGTCTCAATGTTTTGCTGTTCTTTGCATCAAGATCGCATATTATTTACCAATATTTCAAGAGATCATGAATATTAATTTTTGATCTTTCATAGTGCTTGAAAATTGGCAAAAAGTGCCATAAAAACTTGCAGTACATCATGTAGACAACCCGATAAGAGTTAATCAGTTCAATATCCATACCTACAACAAGAATTGTAGCTGCAACAAGGATTCTACTGCATGGATTTTGTCAGTTTGCGGTTTTTATGTCGGTAAAAAAGTTGTTTCACACATAAAGTTATGCTCTTTTAAAACTTGTTTTATTGCAGTTTATGTGTACCATGAGGTCTTGAGCTCTTTATGTGAAGGGTTTTACTTTAAAGAGTGATGGATTAATATCAGTTTTGGGGTCAAAAGGTCAAATTTTGAAACGGGCCATACCCATTTCAAACTCCTGGACACCTAATGCTACCATTTGACCGCTGGTCGTTTGGCTCTCCACTGCAGTTCGTCGAGAACCATAGATCTTGAAACTAACATACAAATGAATCTTTTTCACCTGACAGATCTGTGATCTATCTAGAGTTATCACCGGAGGCTTTGCCCGTGGGAAATTAACGGCAGAGGGGACAGGACGGTTCACGGGCCAACAGCTGGAGATCGAGTATCAAAATGAGAACCTGGTAGCAAGAAGCATTGGGAAGGATCACAGCAAGGTGGGAATCATGCATTACAATGTATATCCACTTTGATCAGTGTGGATTTCACAAGTATTGATTATTCCGGGTGCATTCTGACCAAGTACTTACAGTTAAAGCAGTCTATCAGTTTAAAGGCAGTGTACATGATTGGTCATTGGTGCAATTTTCAGAAATGGGCGGATTTGGGGGTTAGTATTTTATAGGAAATATCGTTCCACTGACCTGTTCAAAGATTTGCGTTGTTGGGTGGCGAAAAAAACCGCTTGTTTTGAACCGTCGGGCGGATGATAGCCTTTAGTCAATCTGGGCGCGTGACGCGCCCCAATGCCAGCATGTCCGGGGCGCGCGCCTTGACTAAAGGCTACAGGGCAGTTTTCCAACGATTTCCAGCTGGAAATCGTTTGAAAACGATATATATTTCCACTTTTCTTGACAACGACAGCACACCTGGTGCCATAATTTCACAGGAATGATTGAGACTACTATAAACTTATCGTCTAGTAAGGTATTTCGTAATAATTCAGTAAAAAAAATTTGGAGGATTACCAATCGTGTACACTACATTTAACCGTAGCCTATTATTTATTCATTTATTTCATTTTAATTCTATCCGGTAATGAAACCAAGGATTCCTCAAAAGCACAGATCACACTGTAGCTCAAAAGCCTGAAGTAACCTGTAGGAAGACGACGAGGAAATTTCAGTTTTAGAGGTGGGAGGAGTACCATTCTGGGGTAAACCCATGTAATCAGGCAGGGACTGAAAACCCAATCCACATGCAACTCTGGTGAGATTTGAACCCGGGTCACAGTAGTGGAAGGCAAGGAAAGGACCACTAGGCCAAGCGGTCTGACTTGACCAAACCAGTTTAACATAGAACTGAACTTGTGAAATTTAGACCACTTACAAATGTAGTACACTGTGTTAATGGTCGATCTTCCACATTCTGTTTATGTTGATGGTATGACTAGCGGCCAACTTCACGAAACAGTGCGTAACTTATGCCATGGCGTAGAAGTTACGCTATACAAATGTTGCGCAACATCCTTGCGATCCATTTGACCAAACACTGCGTACGTAGCTGCGCATGTTGTATTTGTTTTAAACATAGCGGACTAGGCTGAATGCCAGTGGTGCCATTTTGAAACTTTTTGCTCCAAAAATAAATTGGGGGCAACTTTCTTTCATTTAATTACTCTCTGAAATCTAGTGAATTTAATCAATAATTTGAGCAACTAATGACTCTACGATGCTCGCGCTCAGGCTAGCTAAGTCATCATTTTGGACAACTTAGGCTACCTAAAACGAGTACGCAAGTTGCGCCATATTTTGTGGCGACTTACGCACTGCGTACCTTTCGTGAAATTGATTTTTAAAATGTCACAGATGTTGCACAACTTGAGCAATAAAACGTGGCGTAAGTGGAGTTACGCAATTACACAAGGTTTCGTGAAATCGGCTGCTGGAGTACGGTAAAATGCTGATGCTACATCCTAAAAAAGTCAACATAGTAAATGAATTCATCTCTAAAATGCATGGCCTTCCACAAACTCTTCTTCATAGAATAATCCTCAGTCAGGGTTCCTGCCGAGCGTCCTCACCTCCCTATACAAAGGAAAGGGTTACTGAAATCAGTGTAGAATCTACAGGCCTGTTACCCTAATATCATGTTGACTGGATTCTTTCCATAGTATATTTTTATATCATAGAGGTCTTTGGCTTGCATTTTCACTCGGTAAGATCGGACATGGATGAATCGGATGTTAAAACATTGAAGTGTTTGCTGGAATCCAAGATCCAGTCTGGGCTGGGGCTAGGGCTCATGTCAAATCCAGAGTAGAACCAATTTTTCTAGTTTTGGTTTTTGGTGGACTGACGGTCTACTTTTTTGCCGTAAGTTCATTGGCATGTATTTTCCCAGCTTAAAACGAGTCCTTATCACACCTCGGGCCAATTATTTTCACGGAGCTGCTAAGCACAAACATTTGCTTAGCATGAAAAGTTTTCCTTGGTAAAAACAGGATCACCAACCAAATTTCCATGTGATGTCTATTGTTAGTGATTGGTATTTCAGCTATTGTTTGCGTAGCATGAAAATCACATGAAGTTTTGGCTGGTAACCTGGGCCCAATTTCATGGCTCTGCTAACCACAGCTTTCCGTGCTTACGATCACCATTTTGCGCAAATAGCAGGGCATAATTTTCCTGGTATCGCATCGCAATTTGCGACGCATTAACGCACCGTTTGCGATGCATTTTCCAAAATGGATCGCTTTAAACTGTGATACATCAAACTTGCTTAGTTAATGAAGTAGTCGGATCTGAAAATGTAGCCCAAAACAACAAGAATGTTCTGTTAACAAAATTGCAGTTTCGGCTCGGAACTTCTGCCCTAAAGTGGGAAACTGATGCCTGCAATTACCGGTACGATATTAGCAGTAGTCCGATGCTGTGTGTTTGAAAGGGCTACGTTAGGGTTTAGTTTAAAGTTACGTACACAGCCAACAACGAGAATCCAAACATCTTAATCATAGATGCCCGCTACAAGCAGCAACCTCGGCCCCATTTTCCTGGATTGCGTCGGTCCATGCATGAGCATGCTTCAACCGGGTACTGCAAAATGAACCTTACCAACAGAGGGTGCTGTGAATTGCACTGTCATAATTCGAACTTATTTACGCTAAAAAAGAAAATCAAGAACTCTACACCAGTTAGAAGAAAAAAATCTACAAACACCATTTTAAAGTCCAAAAATAAAAAAATCGCTGAAGAAATGTTTTTTCCTTTCTATATAATAATGCATGTGATCGACCAGAATTGCCACGAGCGCCTTGACTAAAGTGGACAGCGCCCTTTCTTAAAAGCTTTATACCAGTAAACGGCTGTGAGACAAAATTCTGTTTCTTTTTTTCGCACAGGTGCAACTCTGGCTAAAACTGCTACGCATGTTTAGCAAACTGCTATGCAATATTAATATTGCGTAGCAATAACTGCTACGCAAATTTTCTTGTCAAAATTATGCCCTGTAATAGCGCTAGCGGAAAAATTCTGCGCTAACCCTGTAAGCACAGAATTCTTAGTTACGGGATGTACGCATGCTGGGGAGCAAAAATTCCCCGCTAACGCGTGAAATATGCTTGCCGTAAGCACAGAATTTTCTGCTACAGTAAGCGGAGCCATGAAATTGGGCCCTGTTTTTATTAAACAAGACATTTTTGTGCTAAACAAATCTCTGAAATTGGCCCCTGCTGTGACAGATATTTTGGAGCTTAATTTGATGATGGCATTCCCTACCACTGAGCTATATACATTTTTTTACAGTTTCCATATTCCTAACTCTGGCAAACAGGGATCTCTCATCTTGTTTCAGGTCCTAGCAACGACCCCTGACCTAATCACCATTGTGGATGCGGACATGGGCCATCCAATCAGCACGGAGGAGCTCCGTTATGGTCTCCGCATAGCCGTTTTAGTCCTGGCCTCACCTCCGGTGATACGAACCCCGACGGCGCTGCAGTTTGTTGGCCCGCGTGCCTTTGGCTATGATCTCGAGTTCACACCGGTCGCCGAGTACATTGTGCATTCTCCTATACCACCACTTCCCTGAGGTGCCCCTGTCAAACTGGAGATTTTTCTCAAAGAAGTGATAATTCAGGAGTGAAATTGTACTTGCTGTTACTGCTTACAGTAGAGAGAGCTGTCCCGAATATACTGGATATTCAAATATTCGATCGTCAACCGAATATAAGAATACCTTTTCGGAAGGAAAAAAAATTAAACTTATAATTCATCAAACAATTCACAAGGGATATATTGTCCGTACTCTTTCATAGTTTACCTTGAAAAATGTGATACGTTATTCATTTTCTAATGAGACCTTTATCAAATACAGTTGTAAGATTTGTCTGATTTCAGAATTTTTTAAGAATCTCTTTTGCAATCTGGAATTCCTGTGGTGTTGCCCTAAAGGTGTTTTTACCTGTAAAAGTGGATACAGACCTATAAAAATGGATATTTTAAGGGGGTGCCTTTAGGCAAATAGAAACTATATGTTGATCTGGGGTCCTTGTATTTTTGGCCAATCTCACCCCTGCAAATAATGCATTGGTTGTGCAAAATCTATCTAATTTGTTGAGGCGTATCTTTAATGTACTGTCTCTGTAAAGTGTATGTTATACAGGTACAGTAATAGTATGTATAAAGGCTAGAGGCAATCGGGCTGGGCTATCGTCATAAGCTGGCACTGCCCTTGAAAAAAGCATTTATGTAATAATTATTCAGGAATAACTTACATTGGCCCAAGATAAGTTACTTGGGAAACTGAAAAATTATACTTTAATAATTCACCAAAATGTCTTGGTTCATTTGGAAGCATGTTTCTATGCAATTGAACTGAACAAAGAAACTTATATTTTTGTAAAATCAAAACAACTTGTAAATGTCGTAATTTTCCAACCATCTGTTGTACTCGTATATAACAAGTTTTAACTTGAATTATTCCTCCCGTCCCCTCCACTCGGTGAAGTGTATGAATATTCATTCATAAATATATATTTTCTATCATTGTAATGAAAGGAAATCTATGTTACTGCAACACAAACTCACTAGTTTAAAAATCGAATTTATTGTACTCGGCTTAAAGCTGAATATTTCATTTCTAATTTTGAGGAATAGCTATTATGTATAAAGTAATTATGAGTTGTTTTATATGAGCCTTATTTAAATGGACAGAGAAATACACATGCCACTTCCTGTGCAAAATATATCCCAAATTACCCAATGCATCACATTTCAATTTTTTGGTTTTAATCCCTATTATCACCCCATACTACCAAAGTGGTCATTTCAATGAATGCAACTTCCTCCAAAACAATGCTAAAGCCACTCATCAAGGTACAGAGCTACAAAAAGAAAAAGAAAGATGAAAGATTGTAACATGAAGGGAAACCTGCACCAGGCTATGAATTGTCTAGCGAGGGCATAAGATTTTTGTTCTACATCAAAAATAAAAAATGTAGGTACAGCTGGAGTATAGTTTCATGCTTTGAACCAAGCTGAACAAGCCAGTGGAACATTTAAAATGAAACTAGACGAACGGTACGGTGTTTGTGGACAAACACAGGGCTGTTTCGTTTTTTGTGTAGAATTTTGTGATTGAAAAAAAATATCACTTCGGCTTCTGCATGCTGGTGGCAGTTTCTACCTACCCACCAATTTTCATGACGACCGAACCTATCCTTATATGTGTTTTAAAAAAGCACATTTTTGATGTCGTCACACATTTTTTCCCTTTTAGGGCATATCTTTGAGACATACCAAAGCTATAACAAAAAGAATTTTGAAAATATCTTGTTTTGTTCGCCAGATATATTGAAAAGAATGTTACGATTTTAAAAATTCATAAAAAATCACGTCATCATGACGTTAAAGTTCGGCATACATTCTGAGCAGTTGGTCTAAGTGTCTGCCAAGTTTAAAGGCAATCGGCAGCATAAAAGTAGCCAAAGTGCCCGTTAGAAAGAAAACATGTACAAATGCTATGGGCAAAAAATAAAAAATCTTAACGAAAACTAGAGCCAATAGTGTTTGTGGACAAACACAGGGCTGTTTCGGTTTTTTTGTGTAAAATTTGGTGATTAAAATGAAATTTCAAAAATGTAAATAAAATTTCAAAAATTAAACAAATTATAGAAAATTAGCTGATGAGGTCATCATGACGTCACTTCGGCTTCTGCATGCTGGTGGCACTATCTACATACCCACCAATTTTTATGACGATCGGACCTACCCTTATATGTGTTTCAAAAAAGCATATTTTTGATGACGTCATGATGACGTCACACATTTTCCCATTCATGTGAAAAAATATAGGAGCTAACAAAGCTATTACAAAAAGAATTTTGAATTTAGCATGTTCTGTTAAAGAGATATGGATTTAAGAAACTTTAAGGTTAAAAAACTTTAAAATTACTATAAAATCGTATGATGAGGTCATCATGACGTCACCTCAATTTTCATCTATAACACGTACTTGTCTACCACCATAGCAGGTTTGAATGCAATCGGACCTACGGTTCTCTAGATATGTGCCCTTGAAAAATGCACCTTTAAGATGACGTCACATGACAAGTGATGACGTCATCATGACGTCACTCTTCGGCATACATTTTCAGCTTAGCGTCTCTGTTTGAGTTAAACCTGATTAAGATCTGAGGTTGTTTAGTGACCAAAGTGGCTCTTACAAAATTCGTGTACAAAG